>CM062817.1:1797918852-1800318852 GCA_031772625.1 Pinus tabuliformis | reverse complement strand
ATGTTGGACACTGGATAAACCAATGCTCCCCGTGTATTTTGCAACATGGACTAACCGCCTCTCATGGATCCTCATCTTTGGCGATGCAATCGTTGAATAACACCTATGGGTTTTATTCTAATGAAAATCATGATTCCAAACAAGTTGTATCAGAGAGTAGGTCACAAGTTCGATACACACTTGGATCGCGTTGGGGGCAGATTGTTGGACATTGGATAAACCAACGCTTCCTGTGTGTTTCGCGACATGGACTAGCCGCCTCTCGTGGATCCTTTTCTCTAGAGATGGTATCGTTGACTAACACCTTCAGGTTTTGGTCTAACGGAAATTGTTATTCCCAACATATTATAGGCATTATACAAAATCACTCTCAAGAACAACTACCCTCTGCCCAAGATAGATGATTTGCTTGATTAGTTACAACAAGTGAATTACTTCACCAAGTTTGAATTAAAGTTTGGATATCATTGGGTTTGAGTCAAAGAATAAGATACCTAGAAAACTACCTTCAAAACTAGGAAATGTTTATATGAGTGGTTAGTAATTCCATTTGACCTAAGAAATGCACCAACTACATTTATGAGGATAATGAATGATATATTGCACCCTTTTATAGATTCATTTGTTATTGTCTATTTGAATGTTATATTGGTATATAATGCTACTTGGGAGGAGCACATCACACATTTGACGTAGGTACTAGAGACATTAATGAAGCACCAACTATGAGAAAATATCAAGAAGTGTGAGTTTTCATAATAGTCTGTGGTGTATCCAGGGTATGTGATAGGTGGAGGAGAGTTCAAGATATATCCGGCCAACATGGAGGCCATCATGAAATGTTTGGTGCCTATTAATGTTTCTAAGGTTAGGAATTTTTTTCGGGCAGTGCAGTAACTGAGGAAATTCATATCCTCATTTTTAGTGGTAGCAACACCACTCCATGCTATAGCAATAAGTGGCAAGAGTTTGTGGTGGGGAAAGGGTCAACAAAGGGACTTTGAGGAGCTAAAAAAGAGATTAGTCAAGCACCAGTTTTGGCATTACCAAACTTACAGTAACCCGTCAAAGTGGAGACATATGTGAGTGGGTATGCTATGGGAGAAGTCTTGATGCAAGGAGGAAGGCTTGTATGCTACCATTTTGAAGTATTTCATGTGGAAGTTATTAATTACCCTACCTACGACAAGGAGATCTATGTGTTGGTGCAAGATGTGAAGAAGTGGAAGCATTATTTGACGGGGAAGGAGACAATAATCCTCAAAAATAACCAACCACTATAGTACTTGTGGGCCCATAGTAAGCGACAAAAAATAATGCATTACAAGTGGATGAGGTTTCTACAATAGTTTAATTTAGTGAGAAAGTACAAGAAGGGCAAAAAAACAAGTTGACTAACATGCTTTCAATGCCACCCACAACAAAGATCAAAGATTTGGGAACTTGGATGCACATGGAGCCATTCACCCATGATGCGTACAAAGAGGCATATTCAAAGGATGAGGACTTCATGGAGGTGTTTCAATAGTTGTACAAACAAAGTCATGTGCATGATGGTGATGACACCATTAACTACCATCTCTAAGATGGGTTATTCTACAGGTTGGATAACTTATGTGTTCTTAAAGGTGAGAATTTACAAATGATCAGAGAGGCTCATACCTCTAATGTTACATGGAACTTTGTTATAGGAAAGATAATGGCCAACTTGTATAGGTATATGTATTGGCCCAAGATGCAAGAACAGGTAATTAGGTTCATAAGAGGATGTATGCATTGTCATACTAGCAATCTTAGTTACAAGAAACATGGTATATATCATCAGTTACTTGTATCCACTCATCCTTGGGAAAGAATTTCCATGGACTTTGTGGGAGGTAACCAGAAAGGGACATGAATACCTATACATGGTAGCTAACAGGTTTAATAAGATGTGTGTTTTGATGCCCCATTAGAAGAACGTCAATGGGAAAGAAGCAACAAACTTGTTCTTTGGACAAGCCTGGGCGCACTTTGGGATACCAAGGAGAATCATTTTAGACAAGGGCAAATATTTCTTAGTGAATTTTGGACTACATTGTGGGATGTTGGACATGAATTTGAATAGATTTACAACATTCCATCCTTAGATAGATGGGAAAATAGAAGTAGTCAACAGGACTTTGTTGCATATTTTGAGGGGTTATAATCAGGATCATCTGAAGACTTGGAATGAAAAGCTGGTATACAACAACACTACTATATCAGTGAAGTCCACACATCTACTGGTAAGTCCCCATTTGAAACTTGTTTTGGATGTTTTCCGCCTTCACCTTTGGATATCGCATATGTGAAGCAAGGAGGAGTCAGGGAGGATCTTACAAGGGATGCCTTGAGGATTGAAAAAATTGTTGAGAAGATTAGGCAGATCCATATACATGTACAAGAGACACTGCAAAAGTCATAGGAAAAGTACAAGGCCATGCATGATCACCATAGAACAAAGAAGTCATTCAAGGTGGGAGACAGTGTATGGTTGCAATTAAACAAGGAGGGGCTACAAGATCTTGGTAAGAATATCAAGGCTCCATGATATGGTTTGTTTGAGATATTATAAAATGTGGGAGATAATGCTCACATACTTAGTCTACCCCCATACATGTGCATTTATTCAGTTGTGAATGTGGAGAATCTAAATCTCTATGGGCCTTCCATGCTAGATAAAGAAGAGGAACATAGTTTATCTTCTCTAAGGGATTTGGCACCAGATGCCTAGGCAGAGTTGAAAAAGGATACATTTTTTTAGAATACATATAGAACTATAAGATAGGGGAAACATGAGCTTTGGAAGATTTGGTTGAAAAGACATCTTCCAAGCAAAGCTAAATGGTACACCTAAGAGAAGGTGGAGGAAAAATTTCCTCACCTCACTCAATAGAATATTTCAGGGACCAAAATCATCCCAAAATGGAGAGCGTGATTCTGATTAGATTATTATATTTTTTTCATCTATCTTGACGCTTTTAGAGTGGAAAAAATAGAGGAATAAGCTCACAAAACCATTTTTATTGACGGAGCCTAGTTTGGCGAATTAGGGTCTGAAACCTTCTAGGAACATTTTGAGGCATCAAACGACATTTTTTGGGGGTAAAACTTGGTTACTTTAGTACTTTGGCGCCACAACCATTTTCATATTCTACAGAGAAATACCTTTCCAAAGGTCCAAGAATCACCTCAACTCGACTCCATATGCAAAATTTATGCCACTCGGAAGTTGACCTTCCTATTTTCACCACCATAATTCGAGAGGATGCCATTTCGGCCCCCATTATTCATGGAAAATGGTCTAGCCATGTGATTATGATGAATAAGACTCTATAAGAGTCCATATTTTAACTATGGTTAAGAGTTGAGGTAGCAAACTTAACCACTAGTACGCTATCGACTGTGTTAGAACCTAGTCACTAAGAGGAAATGGGGTTCCATTATTTTCAAGCGCATTTGTTCTATAGATGAGAAAAAATAGCAGAGAGGGATAGGAGATAGAGAACACATATAGGATTTGTGCAAAATAGTAGCCCATGGGCCACAGGCCATACTTCTTGGTACTCACAACCATTTTCTATTCAGAGAAAGAGAGTATAGTGCCCCCCCTTCAAGCTGGGTTTTCCTCCTGAAAGGGTATCCCATGTCCTATCTTGTGTCAAATCATGGTTTTGTGTTTTTTTTATTTTATTTTGTTGTTCTTTATTTTCTGCATAATTTTAATTTGCATGCATACACAATTAAAATAATCTACAGATCTAGAAATCTAAAAAGAAATAAAACCCTAATAGTTTAGATTTCATAATTTTTAATATAGTTTTATCAAATCTACTGTGATGAACTTTCCAGTGGAATATCCATGATAGCTTACCGATCACCTTTTGTCTATCCCATTTTTGGCTAAAAACTGATTTGAAATTGAATTTTGATAAATGGTTAAAAAATTGGAATATTCAATACAATATACTCTATCTTATGGTTTATGTCTAGAATTTAAAATTGAAATTTCAAAATAAAGTGTTTAAATTTAAAGAAAAAAATTATATAAACAAAGTCAATAAGTTTCAGGGGTTAACTCAACCATTTGTCACCAATTTCGTTGGGTAGTCTTGTGTTAGTAAGTCCCTAATACTAATATCTCTAAATAAGGCACACTAGCCTATGTTGAGAGGCTTATTAGGGGATGCCATCCAAAAATGTGAAGTTTTCCTTGTGTTGTGGAGAAACACATCCACGGATAGACAAGACCTCTCGCTAATCTTATTATAGTCTATGATAAATCATAGAATGTACCACTATGAATTTCCAACTAGATCTAATTTAGACATGCAAATTATTCTAAGTGACGAAAATGTTACTTATCGTGAACTTGAAGGTTATCCAATTGTATTCTTGGAAGCACTTAGAAATTTATCCTCTTCACTTACTACCTATACACACAAAAACAACAAACGACCAGCATTCCTAAAATCTTTTGGCACAATAAAACAAGTTGCAAGAATATATATCCCATCTAATACCTCAAGTAATACTAGATCTACGAAACTCGAATCATAAACCTGACATCAATGATTTACATTAGTATTTTTCTTTTTTCTTTTCCCTTTTGTCATGGAAGGTGGGGGGAGAGGATAAATCTATATTAAACAAAGTGAGTTAACAAGTTATATTATTATCTTGAGCAACTTCTTGTACTTGTTGCTCCAAGTCCTTTAAATTATCCTTAGCCACACAAGCCTTGTTGATATAAGTGAAACAAACCACTATAGTCTGGTAAGAAGATAATACTCTCTCACCTAGGTTATGGTCTCACTTGTGAACACTCAACAAGATAATGAGCAAATGATCTCACTAGTTCAAGGATGTTTAGATTCTTTTCTTGTGTATTAAACCGCTTAGTTTGGCATCTATTTATAGGAACCTAGATGAGTTTAGAGATGTATTCATGCCATGTGAATAGGAACAAATAGGTCATGCACAAGTTCTAAAACCAATAAAGCATCATGGCAACTCATTTATTGTTGATCTCCTTAAAACTTTCCAGTTCTCGAGGATCTAAGGGATGTTCACAAGTTGTATATGGGAAACTCATGATTCGTCACAACTTATTTATGGGGGAAGTCAATGTGAACTTCTCTTCTTCTTATGAAAGCATGGTGAGGATTTAATATGATTATTTACAAGCAATTTCCTTATACAACTCATAATTTCATATTGAGACTTCAATTACTTCTCTTTAAGGCCAAGGGCGGTAAATACAAGTGCCCTAATTTTTGAAGTGAGAAGAAGAATTGATGACTGAAATACATTTCCAAAACACATGGAAATGAGTATCATAAAGAAGAAACTCATACTAGGAAGTACCTATAAACAAACATCAACCAATCATATATATACATCACCCTCAAGGTAGGCATACCCATTCTCACATCTAAGAAAAAAGCATGGTCACCAGCACAATACACTATGGATCCATGAAATGGTATGCAACATCATGGCCATTAAAAAGTACACGGTGTATCTATTCCTTATAAAATATCATATCCATGAGCAAATGTGATGTGGATCTATGTCACAATATACATCAAAAAAACATCTAACACAAATGAGAGTGTTATTTTGATCTTGAAAGTACTCATATAGTATTGATGTAATCTACCACAATTTTGGGAGGGTAGAATAAATGGAGAATTCTCCTAAACCTAAATTCTTCGACACAACCTTATTGAGTGTACGAATCTACATCATGCAAATAAATAAGCTAATGTTGAGAATGGGAGATTTTTATTTTTATTGATCATTGATTAATACCATTAATAGATGTGAGGGTACCGACCAATAATAGAAATGTACCCCAAGTTAATTAGTTCAATCTATCAAGTTTGAATATAAAAAATTATTTAAAACACTTGTAGGATTGATCAGTCGAGAGTTAATGAGGTAAATTCACTGTTAATCATGAGGACTCCTACAACTAATGACCACAAATTCTAAGGTACTAGTTGGTTTCTGGATCCACTTCCTAGATAATGTGATGGTGTCAACATGAAGAGATCTATCGAAGGAGGGAGTTGTTGTATCCCTCATCTATCAGCCTAAAATAATCATTGAGAGATTTTCTTGAAGATATTAAACCACCAAGTACAACCAACATAAGGATGGTCGACATGAAACATCAACAAGACAATAGAATGGCCAACTTAGGCTTCAATTTCCTTTAAACATATAACATGATATAATGATTACATGGGTAGAGTTGAATCACAAGGACCAATGGCATAATGTGACAATGCTTGAGGCATTGACACACTCTCCATAGTAACTAGAAGAGTAACTAGTTGAAGGAGTAAATCACTCATATTCATGGTATAGCTCCTAGGTAAGTTATATCCCAATTTTTTGAAAATGACACAAATAGATGCCATGCTCAAGGGAGACAACAACTAACATTTGCCATTTACTTAAATAGAGATTGATACTTCTCCCCATGCTCCTTTTTTCTTTTCTTTTTCATGTTTTTGCGAGCATGAAGAAGAGATAAAAGCATGCTACAATAGAGAAAACAAGTGGTTCAATGTCATGCAAGCATGTTTCATACACATGGAATAGACCTATGCAAAAAAAAAATGTAAAAAAGGAACTCTCCAAGTGATGTCCACTCATAACAATTTTACCCAAGGATAAAAGTTGCAATAAAAAGGTAAATTGATGTGAATGGAAATAGGTCAAGAATGACAACAATGGAGATAAGTGGGATAAAGAGAACAACAATGTAACAATATGTACTAGGACATAAGTAGAAATATTCATATGCAAATGTAAAGCAATCAAATAATGATGGGAACCCCTTCAAGGGATAGCTGGAAATATATTAAGAGAGAAGAATGAGATCTCAAGTTTTAGTCGTGATGTGGTTATATATGGGTTCTTGGTAACTTAGAGCAACCTACCCCTTGATTTGACATCTCTTTACATGAATTTAAAAGAGCTTGGCGATAGGTTCATTATACATGAACTAGGTGAAAACAAGTCATACACAAGTTCCATGTCCAATAATGCACAATGACCAATCCATCTTTTATTTATGTCCTTGGAAATCTCTTGTTATAAAGGATCTATGTAGTTGTTGTGATTGTATATGAGAAACTCACAATTGACCATATCTTATATATGGAGAAGCCACGATTGACGACTCTTCTTCTTAAGAAAAGCACAACTAAGATTAATTGTGACAAAGCAATTTTCTTTGTACAATTCATAATTTCAACATGGACTTCAACATTCACATTATTAGCTTGTTTTCAAGGTCAAAAGTAGAAAATATAAGTGTAACACTTTGGAATAGAAAACACCATCCATCTCAAGTTTGATTATCCAACTTATTTTAATAAGGTTGAAGATTGTTTCAAGAAAACATTGCTAAATTAAGAACTAATTCACATTAATTACTTAAAAGAAGTGGTACATGATCTCTTTTAATGTTCTTTTAGAAAAATGAATATGTAATCTAAACAACTTAGAAAATATTAAAGAAATATATTTCCTAAACTATACATTATATTAAATGTGTTTATAATGATATCTCTCGAACACAATTTGGTTCATGGTATCCTACATTAAGATGATTAAACCAAATTAAAAAACTTTTAACCAAATTAAAAAACTTTACTATAAATATAAATATAAAAGTAATGTTTAAATAAGTAATTGATAATTTTAAATGGTTTTTATTAAATTTTATAAAAACATTAAAAAAATCATTATTAATTTAATTTAATTTAATTTTTTAATTTATATTTTTCCAAGAAAAATATAAATAGATTGAATGAAAGGGATTACATCTTGTAGTTCTATAATTTTGTTTGATTGAATGAAGAGTAAGACATGGTAATAATAAAAATAAATTATATTTTTGTTTAATTGGTGTAAGAATATTTCTATTGTATTTAAATATCCAAAGCAAAAGTACAGTAGTATATTCAAATACTAATATTAAGTATGTTACATGATCAATTATTAATCTTTATATCGCAAACCACTGTATGTTATTAATCCCAGTTTAGGAGACACTTTTATTAGTTGTTGCTTACTGCAGAGCACTATAGCAAAGGATCTCTATTGAAGTTGGAATTTGGTTTTTTTTTTTTTAATCTTGCAGTAGTAGTGTTTAATCATGTTTTTGATGGTCGAAATGGATTCAACACCATCAAAAACTTCTCAAGCACCCAAAATTTGAAGTTTAATAATTGTAACCCGGATTTACAAAAATCCTTGTTGAATTTTATCAAAATTTTGCATAAATTTCCATGATTTTCCAAGCAAATTCGAAAACTATTTAGAATACGACGTTGTAAACTCCGATATAAGAACTTGTGTCGAATCATAATGCATTGAATGGTCTGACACCTGTCGGGTGGTGGATAATTTTGAAAGAATGGATATAACACACTAATATTACATCTTGTCAGACAAATTATTAGAGCTTAACCCAAGGGTTGAGGAGAATTGGCCCTATGTCCTCCTAATAAAGGCAATTTAGAAATGAAAACTCGACCATTTAAAATGACCTTAAAAAAACTTTAATTAATTATAATTATTGTTTATGTAATATTATATTAATTATAAATAATTTTATATTTTTACTAATAAGTATAATTAAATTAATAATATAATATAAATATCCTCAATAATTTTATTAATATTTATATTGGTATAATCTTATAGTTTATATTATAAATAAATACATATAATAATTAAGATAATAATAATCTAAAAAATACCCATGAGATGTAGAATAAATGGTGATGGGGTGTATTTTTAAGTTACTCCATGATTTGAAGATCACTGGTTTGAAACTTTGTGGGCAAAAATCCATCCATGTTAAAGGTTGTGGTAGCCTAAGCCGAGTGTAATCCCCAAAATTTTTTGGCAATTTAAATATCACTAGGTCATAATTTTTCAAATAATCTTTAAAAAAAAACTCAAACAACTCGAATAAAAAAAATAAAATTAAAAAACATGAAATCATTAAAAACTTTTAAGTAATACAATGGCAGGTTACTTAACCTAATATTAACATGTGTAATGTAAATATCACACTTTATGATATATACGCGATTATTTTACCTTCATATTAATAATGTGAATACCCCGCTTTATGGAGGACTATTGGCCTACTAGCTTGAACCTTACCTCATGACTTGCCTTTATAGACTAATTTTTATTTATTATTAATTATGTCGATATCATGCTTTATGATGGATTGCTCACCTAAACTTTACCTTATGACTTGCATTTAAAGGAGAGGCAGAAGTGTGGTTAATTATGTCATATCTTCTATTTTTTTATTTTATTTAATAAAATTTGATAGTATTGAGATAAGTAACATCACCATGCTATGTTACTTCAAACATATAGGGTTTTTATTTTAGAAAACTATTATGTATAATATGAGTAATCAATTTTTTTAGAATAATTTTATTTTTGGGTAGATTAATTTAAATGTGAAAAATAATATAATTGAAAAGTTACATAATTTTTTTATAAAAAAATATTTAATTATGAAAAAATATCTATAAAAATTGTGTATTAGATTTTGACTTTTTTTTTTTTTTGTCTCTATTATATAAAATTACAATTTTTTTTAATGATTTAATATACTAGTGAGATGAAATAGTAAAGCTAAAAATAATTAATGTTATCATGTTAAGATAAATATAATTTTAGTTCTAGTGCCTTGTCTCAAATTTTTGAAAAATGGATTGAAAGTTCAATTACTTCTATTTTTGAATTTGGAGGCCAAAATGACTTGGTCAATTATTAAACTATGATGGTTAGCAACTTTTCTAAAAAATATTTTTTAGCTTGGTCCAAAAGATAATTAGTCAGTAGTTTAAGACAATAAGAAGGGTAAGGCTTAAAGTTCAATTGCCTCTATTTTTGAAATTGGAGACCAGAATTAATTGGCTATTATGAAACTATGATGATTAGCACCCTTTCTAAAAGAATTTTTTTGGCTTGATTCTTCAAAAAATAATTAGTCAATAGATTTAAGACAATAAGAAGGATAGGACTTAAAAGTAGTCTTAATCAAGGTTTGAGGGGAAGAAATGGAGAATCATTTGTTAAAAGTGATTAAATTATGGTTTTAGAGGGAATGGTGTTTCCTTACAAGGAATTGTTGTTAATCAGTAAGATGTGTGAGGGAATTAGGAAATTCAGGAGAGAGTATTCACTAGGCCCCTTGTGCTTGCTTCCTTGACATATGGTACTTTTAAGCTAAGAATTACAATGTCTCTAGTTCACTTTAGTCTAATATCATTCAAGAGGTAGAGATTTAGGGAGAAACATGCTACCACTAATCACCTTATGACCTTGAGCAATTGTTGAGCATTATATAGTCAAAAAAATAAGATCTTATCTTTTATTTCATTGATTTTAGAAATGTTTTTTACATTATACGTAGAGGCACATTATGGAAAACACTAAAATAAATATGTATCCTCTCAAGCTTTTAAGTGTTGTGGTAAGGATATAAGAAAAATATTATTGCTAAAATGAAATGTAATAATGAGTATTTAGTGGACATTAGCCATTGTATCCCATCCTTTTTTGTATTTTTAATAATAAAATAGAGTTATATTTATTAGCAGGTCAAGGTTATTGCCATCATTATGTGTTAACTATATTTTTATTCTTACATAAGATATTGATTATCTTCACATACAACTCAAAGTTCTCTAAGATTTTCACAAAAAATTATGAGCTTGTTAACAATTTTAATATAACTAGTACATATCCATCTTAACTTCGAATCTACTAATCGCCATGTAGGGTCAAATCTATCAAGGTGTAAACCTCTTTTTAAGTGAAAAACTTGAAGAAAGATTTGCACCTAGAGACATTTGATTCCTCTCAACACTTGGTAGATATAGAGTTAAGATGGATCTATGTTGGTTCTTAATATTACCATTTATATTTTTGTATAAATTTCACATCTCTATATATAGAAACATTCTTATTTTAATTATATTAAAACCATTATAATACACACAAATATTGTAAAGTATATATTTTTCCATTTTATTGAATCAGAGATTTACAATCTAGTCTTTTGAAGATTGTTCTGGTCTACCATTAGGGAGACTAGACTAAACACGTAACCTCAATTGTTTCAAAATTGCAAAAGATGTGGTACTAACCAAAGTTCATGAAATCCAAATGTTATGCCTAGTTGTTGGGCCTCATGGGCCATTTTTAAATAGAAAATTACATAACTTAACCATAAAAGAGTTAAAAACAAAGAAATTAAAAGACAATTAAAATTGATTTATTTGAATCAAAGGCCTCAACTAGAAATGGATCCTTGTTGTTTCTTGGGGAGTAACCTAGATCAAATGTAATTCCCATGTTTTTCTTTAGACAACCAAAACTTTGATCCATGTGCATTTGCATTTAATTCACAGTCAAAAGGATGTCCTCGATTTATTTTATAACCAAAATAACTCTACCAAGGAGGAAATTTAGGTGCTAATAATTGTCAACAATATACATGTACTGATTATAACCACCTATAATGTTCTCTACATTTGGTATCCAATTTTCTACTTTTGCCAACACTTTTGTCTCCATGAGGGTGTGTCTCTCATTAGCTAGTTCCCTCTCTATTTGAGAGATTTCCTCTTGAACCGAATTGGTAGTGACCTCTCTGTATCTAACAACCAAGATTTGAAATCTCAGTTGAGCCGATGAGAATCCTCTTTCCTATTAATAAGTTTCTCCATGATGAACTTGAGATCTCTGTCACGACATGGTGTGCACTAAATGAGTAGATTGGGCCAAAGAGTAAACAGAAATCCACCTTGGCCTGAAACTAACCACTAAAGGGACACTTGAAAGATGAGCGGGGATGAAAAGAGCTAGAGCCCCTTCCATTTGAGGGTGTCAGATTCCATCTCTCCATTTTATGTTGTTTATGTAGGATTATGGGAAATCCCACTCATGGAGAAGAGCCAATCAACCTCACAATTTCCTGGGAGGACGAACAACACAAGAAATAAAAAAAAATAAAGTATTTAGAGATGTGCAAATAGGAGTGGGGGTTGAGGTCGAACTAGTGTTTATTTGTGTTGAAACCACTTGTATATGGTTTTCATGGAAGGGTAGGGATTAACTATAAAGGTTTTGTCAAGAAAAGTAATTTCCTCCATCAACTAGACCTAATAACTATAAGGTTTTGAAAAAACATTGAGTGAGCCTAGGTCACATTAGTGATGAGGGAAACATCAAAACCTTGCCTATTTTTCCTTCCTATCTTCTTGAGAGCAGAACAAGAATGCTCATATACTTGGTTTGAGTACCAAACTTAGCATTGGAGGGGAATATGCTTAATCCAATACATAATAATAAATAATAAATTCCAAACTTCAAAGAGTTGTAAGAGCCCCATCCCAATGATAATGCATCGTGACTACTCTCTTAACCAATTGCAATGATGAGAATTCTTTTGTAGGATTGAAATCTAGAGTTGTCACTCACCACTTGGTGCTTAATGAATATAAAATTAATGAGAAGAAGCAGTTTGGAAGACTTACTTTGCACCTTGGTATTGACTTCATTATCTTTTCCAAATTTCCCTGTACTCTCTACCATCCTTCTAACGTTGAGGATGTGATGCAAATTTACTATGTAGATCACTAGGTATTGGAGTAAGGAGTTGTCATGTGTGCTTTGCACGACACATGCTAAACATTTAAGGGGGCATGCTTCCACGTACCATTGGCATTGTAGAAATTACAATATATATTTGTAAAGTTGCTCGTGATGTTTTAATCAAAATCACAAGACACAAACCTACTATACTGCTTTGCATAAGTTAATTCACAATTTTGAACAAAAATTTTAGAGATGCAATAAGAAATAACACACACACACAATATTTTTCCCGGGGAAAGTAATCTGCTAAAAACCCCAATGCCTGCTTGGATTAATATGATGATTAGAGATGTATTACAATTACTTTTCTCAACTGAGCATACCCTGTAAGTGCATGACTTATCTCTCTGCTCACTGAGAATCTCTTAACCAGGGTTTGTCAATTTCAGCCTCTACTTGAGCCCCTATTTGCTTGCATTGTTCCTTGAGAAATTAGGCCCTACTTATCTAGAAAATTCCTCAAATTAATTGCGCAATTCCTTTTGGATAATCCTCTAACTGCATGTAACACCTGTACACTCAAGGCTAGTCTAAAACTGATGTTACACTACCTTGGAATCTCCACCAAGCCCAAGGAACTTGAATTCTTTGCATGCACTAGCTATTTTGGGTTGAGTGATCATTTAAATGGATGATCACTGAGTTTGACTGAAATCCCACTACTTAACTGAACTCCCACTAGTTCCTCCAAAAGTTGGAACTAGTTTAACTGAAAACAACCTGAGATAATTGACCTTGATCGCTACAAATTAACAATCACACGTGCTGAAATGAACTCTAACTCCTCCAACTTGACTTTAGTGAGTAAAATGGGTGACACAAGCCATGTCACACAATTTAACATCATCCAAATTGTCTGCTGATGTGGAAATTGAAATTTACTCAATTTAATAAAGCTAAAATCAAATTGAGAATTTCCTGCTGCATTTTTCAACACTCCTTCTCAATAAGAAAGGGATTATCAACCATCCCAATCCTGCACATGTGGAACTAGAAATCACCTCTTAATGAGGCCTTTATTAAAATGTCAGCATCTTGTTCCTCTGTTGGAATGTACTACAACAACATTATCATCCTATGCACACAGTCCTGTAAATAGTCATACCAGATATCTATATGCTTAGATCAATCATGAAAAATAGAAGTCTTAGAGAGCTTAATGCAAATTTTATTATCATAGTAGATCACAGTTGGATCCATAATCTGACCAAACAATCCAACACGTATGTTTCTCATCCAAATTGCCTCACATGATGTTTGAATTGTATCCATGTATTATGCTTCTGCTGAGAGTAGCACCACAAATATTTTCTTCTTGTTGTACCAGGAAATTGTTGCAGACCCAACACTGAAAATGCCACCTAATGTACTCTTTTGGTCTAATGGACTCCCCGCCCAATCTGCATCTATGAATCCACACAACTTCACTCGCTCTACCTATCCGTACCATAGTCCAAATAGGGTAGTGCCTCTGAGGTACCATAGAACATGCTTAACTGCCTTCCAAAATAATTTGGTTTCCTAACCATAGCTTGGATTAGATATTTGAATGCATAGAACATATCTGGTCATGCGTTCACAAGGTACATCAGTGAACCCACTAGCTTCCAATAAATGGTAAAATCTACTTCCTCACCTGAAGTGGCATCCTCCTTCTTCGAGTTGGCCGCTAGAGGTGTCTCCATGGGTTTACAAATATCCATGTGGAATCTCTGAAGTATATCATTTACATAATTTCCTTGAGAGACAATGTAACACCCTCCAAGGTAAATGTGCATATAAACAACATAATAAGATCAGAAATAAAATAAACATATCAGCCATCAAAGTCCATATATATATCAGTACATTTTCACATGAAAATCAAGGGAATGAATTTTTCATTAATAAATGCAATGAACCAAGAGGTGATGGGACTACCACGTTCCACCTGACCATAGATTGGCTGAGCCAAGTCTCTCTTCAGCCAATCACCCCCGTGCCATATTCCAAGCATGAATGTGGGACTCATAAAACACATCAAAAAACACTAATCAATGTGGATGCCACCAGAGTTCTCCGCCTACATCATGAGGAATTTGAGTGCGTCCTAGTCTCTCAGGCTTTACCATGCATCCGCAATTTAATCTAGGGATCATAGGCCCTACACCGAGACATACTCTCCAGGCTTTACGATGCATTCCTTCTTGGAATCACGAGGCCCAACAGAGAGAAAATCCACCTCTTGGCTTTACCGTATATCCCGCCATTCACTAGCAAGGATTCCTAGGCCCGCTGAGACACACAATCTGGCTTTACCGTAACCCATAATCTAGTTCAGGGGCCACTAGGCTAGTGGCTTTGTGCATCATCAGTCTAATTCAGGGACCACTACCACCATGTGTTTTTCAATTCGGAGATCCACCCCACTCAGCTTCGAATCCAATCCAGCCATCCCCCACAAAACGCATGAGAGAACCCATCTCATCAAAGCTATCAGGAAATGGCAAGGCTAGGTTGAAAATACTATCTCACCAGGCAAAGCCCATGCCATGGTAGAAAAGAAACACATGCTATCCCATGCATGCCAAATCTAGTAAGGAAAATACACATGCAAGTTGATACCTACAATGAAGCCTGTTGTAGCTGCTTGATCCTGCCTTTCCCTGCTTGATCCTTACTTCCTCTTGCCTTCTTTGCCTTTCTTGCTCCAATGCCAAAGTTCTCCAAGAAAAATCTAAGTGACCAAGAGTATGAGAGAGAGAGAGAGTAATGAGAGAGCTCCAAAGCTAAACTGACCAAGTCTTCCCCACTGATCCTAATAAGCCTTTTTATTAATGAGGCCTCTATTTTCTTCATTTTGCATTGTTTTCCTTCAATTTCCTCCTCACATGCAAAATGTGACCTTTCACCTTCCTTTTCTCCTAATTTCCATTATTTTCATAAATAAATGTGCCAAAAATACATTTTTTCCCCTTTAATGCCTTAGCCATTGCCTTTGCAAATTTCCTTAGCCATAAACAACCAAATGAACACCCCCTAGGATGTCTTTCCCAACATCAGCTTGGAATACATGTCCCATCATCCGTGGTATTTATATATTTTTACATGGAATATTCACCAGGGCTATTACAGAACCCTCCCCCTTGGGGAACACTGTCCTCAGTGTTCAATGACACCTATAACCAACATGACTGCTCAAAACAAAACATACTACCCATGGAGCTTTATAACATAGCTCGTTGCAGTATTTACAATGAATGATTCTCTCAAAAAGATAAAACATCATGACAACATGACCATATAAAAACCATACCGCATACTGGAGCTTTATAACACAGCTCATTATAGGTATTTATAATGATATACACATATACATATATACACATTTTCTCAACCAGCAAATAAAGGATATGATGCCTGTATCAATCAACAAGGGAATCGAGAGGCTCACACTTCCACCCTCAAAGTGATACCAGGATTCACCTCCTACCCAGGAAGCCCAGAATCCAGTGCAAAGTCAAATCTGCATCCAATGTCCAATGCTATAATCCCACACCACTTGTCCGCTCAATGAACAATTACTAACTCATTGTTCCAGGGCGCACTACCAATGTGCATCTGATTCCATCGGGCAATGCTAATGACGAAAACAAATCCATCCGTGACCTTCCCTTCTCTGCTACATAGTCCCTCGGGAATCCGGTCACCCCTTCTGTGCAGTCACTCACCTTCCAAGTTCTGCTGGCACCCCCATCCCAAGTAGTCCATCCCTTGGCAAGGATTCCTCGCATCAGAAGATTCAAAGACCAAGGCATATACCTGCCTCAAAACCATCATACCAATCATAGCATGCTCATGGAAATCAATGGACACTATTGGGTACCAGTGTCCCACAATGGCCCTGCTCCTAAAGTGCTTTACCAGCATACTGCTGCATGTTTCAATTCCTTTGCTATTGCTGCTGCTAATTCTTGCAGTCGATTTCAACCACTCAACTAGGCATGTTCATGCTTCCTATACCAAGAACATAGCTTCCATTAGATTCAAAATAAAGTGAAACAAATTCAAATCATACGTCATTGGTAGTTCGACAATAAGGTACACTTGGAATATTGTTTGCTTCCTGTCACAAGAAGTCAAACTAGAATCTTGACCAAATCAACATATATAAAGGTATCACATCAGGTTAGCTCAAACACAACCATCATAATCATAAATCACATGTAACCATCATAAACTAGAATCATAGATCATAAACCAGAATCACAGATCATAAATCAGAATCATAATTTACATGCATACTAAAACTGAAATACAATACCGATACTTATCCTTCATCGATCCTTACTTCTACCTTGGTTCTTTCTGTAACACATTGGATTGGTTGCCACACCCGACAAACATTCAGTGCCTTCTCCTCAACCATGTGCACATATGCATAGTGTGCATCACACACATACGATCACATACAACCATTAACTCCATGCAACACATGCATCTACACCTGACATACAACACATACACCTACACCCAGTGTACGACACAACTCAATACATATGCCTACATAGAGTACTACACAATGAGTACACATGCCACAATACCATGACGACATGATGCATAATACTGCATGCCCATAATACAACATTAATGATAAGCACACAATACCACACGTACACTAGTAGCATATGTACAACATGTACATAGTACCACTTATACACTGCACCACTTGCACAACATGTTCACAACATCACATGTACACGACGCCACCTGCGCAACTTGTACACAATGTCGCATGTACACTACACCACTGTACAATGTGTACACAATAGCACATGTACACAGTACCACATGCACGATGTGTACACAACACCATATTTACATAGCATCACATGCACGACATGTACACAACATTGCATGCTCATAACACCTTATGTACAACATGTACACGGCACCACATGCTCACAGCACCACTTGTACAATCATGCACACAACACCATATGTACATATCACCGCATGTACAACATGCACGCAACACTACATGTACATAGCACTGCATATCCAACATGTACATAACATCATCTGTACACAACACTGCATGTCCAACATGCACAAAGCACCATATGCACACAAGCCGCTTATATATCATGAAGACAATACAATATGTATACAACACCCCATATGCAATATTCACACAACCCTAACTGTACCATCCTGTATATAACATTGCATGAATAACATGTACACATGTTATGTATACATAACACCATAAGTGCACACATCATAGATGCAACATGTACAACAAATACAACGTATGTGCAACAATAGTACAACACATCCAAAACCACACTGTCCTTACCAAGAAACCTTGCTTCCAGTATCTCATCTATGCTTATCCTAGCATGTCGCAAACCACACTACTTTCACTCCATTGGTGTATCCTTCAGCGTTACCTGTCATAACATAAACATAGGCATAATACAAGTATACAATATCAATTCATATCCACATGATGCTGACCTCGTATATTTTTCATGACTACTCTTTCCAATTGATTCCTCGTAGACCAAGAACCTCTTCATGTTGTTCTCCTGGATAAGCAATCATTCCTTCACAAGAATGATACCTGACAACCCTATCAGACAGTAACATAGATATATGGATACATACGTACATATATAAATGTTAGCATAAAACAATCATGATCTTGTCAGACAATGACATACATACATTCATGTATACATATATAAACATCACATAATCATGATCATAACATAATTACCAGATAACATAAGGTCTAGGTTAAGAGATCTTCCTTTCTTTATGCACAAGCATTGAGAACAATAGTTCCCAACATAGCCAAAGCATGTGACACTTCTGATCCATTTACTTTACCTTTTCTGGTTACATTTCTTGTGTCTGCACTGCTACTGTCCATTTACCACAATGGACCCAACCTGTCCAACCAACTGCAATAGTCTAACCTTCCATTTCGCTTACTCATGCACAAAGCTCCATCTGAGTCTTACATCACCTCTTGGGTACCACATAGCTCTCCTCGAGCCACATTAACTTTCCTCTTTCCCAACCAATTCCCAAGACTCAAAACGCAAAAGGCAAGACAAGAAACAAACAAGAAGAAGACCATAAAAATCAATAACAACATGACTCTGCAAACAAAGTGGTATGGCCATACACTAGACATAAACAAAGCCACAAATCAAGCTCAACAATTCATAAAAGACCAAAATCACAAGAATAAAAAAAACACCATGGCTCAATCCCCATAGTTCCTAGGGAAAGCTCAACCCGAGCCTTCTTCCAAATTTCATGGAAACCTCTCTTGCCATGAAACTCCCTGCATCATGCTCACACATGTCAACCACATGTTCCAACTATCAAGACAATCATATTTATCAATTTGAAAACAACTTTTACAAACAATCATGTCATAATCCATAGTCATTAGACATAACGCTATAACTATAAACTACATTCAAGTACAGATCAACTGTCTCAACACATACATGTTAGTACAATCATCTTAAAACAAAATCATTTGAACACATAATCATATTAAGCAATTCATCAATCATTCAACCACTTGCAAACATACCATGTTAACTAAATCAATTAGATGACATAATAGGCACCAAACACTCAAATATCAAATAGACGACATAATCAACTATGAAACACTAAGTATGATACATAAGAAAACTCATACCTTAGTGTACCTTAGGGGAGGCTATCTTGTCTGCATTATCAATCTAGTTAGCGAGATATAATTTTACAACATGTCAACTCAAGCACTCATAAGATCATGATATCCATAACAATATCTAACTAACATGTTCACATCGTAAACTCATACACAATTATCATTCACACATATGAAAATTCAATATAGATTAGTATGACACCATCTCACAAATATGTCGGTTCATACCTAAATATCACAACCATAACCATCTGCATAGGTCAAACTAGGTTAACACAATACATATAACATCAATATCTTTAAGGCAATGAACATAACCATCACTCATATGACCAATCCAAATTATAACATCAATATTTCAATGAAATAACCCTAATCATCAAGTTAATAACATATAACAACAATAAGCTATATATCATGCTCATCAACAACATAAAATCGAATCATCAAGCTAATTGTCATATAATAATCAACAAGTTAACCTATAACATACTCATCAACAACATATAGCATAATCATCATGTTATCTAATATAAAACAACAATAGAAATGCATACAACTACAAGTTACTATCATTCTTGACTATCTTGCACATGTGCATATAATTACACTAATCAACCAACATCCATCATGAATGTAACCATAACATCAAAAGACATGTACATAAACCTAATGCATATAAACCTAATGCATATAAAAATCCTTAACTTACATACCTACATGCCAAACATACAATACCTATATGATGATCTTCTCTTACCCCAAAGTCCAATGTTGCAACCTCATTATGATGATCTGCATCTCCTGCTCTATCTCAACTAGCTCATTAGCATCATAACAACCAATAGCATCATGATGACCTAAATTACATACAATGACTTCACAAGGCATGTTTGACCTACTATACATGCATAATCATAGCCACGACCATACATGCATAACAACAACCATTACTCCATTGTACACATTGCCACATGCAACCAACAGTATGCATAAGAAATTCCAAATAAAATACACCTATGCATAAACACATGTAGTCAAACATAAGCGATCAATCCTTGTAATCAATCTACAAGACTGATGCATGTAATCAAAATGTTAAAAAGTGTAACCTAACATACAAGGATGTAAGTAGGTATCATGAAATCAACATGTAAGTGACATATAATTCATACACAGTTAGTCACATGTTCCAAAAATCAAGACATCGTGTCTATTAATTTGAAATCAGCATTCACCAATATTAACAACCTATAAGCATACCTGCTTACTATCCATGGTCCACACTAAGGCAGAAGGAGGAAGCTACTATAATGGTTTGATCTCCAATGTCTAATTATGGAAATGGGATCTCCAAATCTCTATTAAATTTAACCATACTTGAAAAGAAATTGATTTTTATTTCTCATAAGTCAAAAATATTGCACTTATTCCACTTGTAACATCATAACTCAAACCATGCCACTTTTCCAGTTCCTTACATGCAACTTTTCAAATTCCTTGCATGCAACCTTTCAAATTCCCTACACGCAACTCTTCAAATTATTTGCATGCAAATAGGCATAGATCAGATACATCCATATTATCATAGTACAATACTATCCCATCCAAGAAAAAATAACATTTTCTTCAAACAATTACCATACTCTTACATTTTCCACAAACAACTACTATACTATTACATTTGCATGTAAGCATTTCTTCAAACACTTTACATGCAAACTAATATAGCAAACTATTTGCATACAAGTAAGCATATATCAACTACAACAATACTATTACACATCAATACTATCCCCAACTACAAACAACATACTCATTGGGGCATTTTATCAAACACTTTGTATGCAATTAATCATTGAATTATTTAATCATTTCATCAAACACTTTGCATGCAAACTAATGTAGATTCAATGCCTAAATCCTAAATTGTAGTAGTACAAGTTATGGAAAATGAACCATATGATTAGTGGTATTATCCCTCACTATGGTTCAAGTTTCAAATTCTGAGATTTCATAGATGAAGAGTTATAACAAAAATACCAACACAATCTTATTTGGTGCAGAATTCTAGGAGTATCCAGAAAGCTCGACTTCCACTGGTCATATCTCCTACAATATAGCGAATAAATTTCTGATTTTTTTTTCAAAATATAAGTGGGATTTCCTCTCATTGTTTAAAAAATTTCAGCTCCTGAGAGTGCCCAAAATAAAAGTTATAACAAAAATGTTAGCGTGACCTGTTTGAGACCTGATTTTAGGAGCATTTAGAAGGCTCGACTCCCTCTGCTCATATCTCCTAAAATGTTGCGACTCAATATTTGAAATTTCTATCACATGATCATTGGTATTTCCCCTCAATGTGGACGATTTTCAAGCTTTTGAAAGCCTACAAAAGAAATGTTATTGCAGAAATTCCAACTTGACCTGTTTAAAGGTGCATTCAGGAAGGTCATCTTCTTTAGATCATAATTCATAAAGTATTGTGAACCAATATCTGAAATTTTGACCACATTATCAATGGGATTTACCTTCAGTATGGACAAATTTTTGACTTCTAATATTCCATAGAAGAAAAGTTATAACAGATATGACAGAAAGGCCTAAAAATTAACCTTTGTTCTTCATTTTACCTATGATAGAGCCCATCCAGTCCAAGTGTTTGAAACATGCTCTGATACCACTTGTAACACCCTCCGAGATAAATGTGCATATAAACAACATAATAGGAACATAAATACAATAAACATATGAGCCATCAAATTCCATATATAGATCAGTACATTTTCACATGAAACTCAAGGGAATGAATTTTTCATTAATAAATGCAATGAACTAACTGGTGATGGGACTACCACGTTCCACCCGACCATAGATTAGCTGAGCCAAGTCTCTCTTCAACCAATCACCCCCATGCCATATTCCAAGCATGAATTTGGGACTCATAGAACACATCAAAAAACACTAATCAATGTGGATGCCACCGGAGTTCTCCACCTACACCGGGAGGAATTTGAGTGCCTCTTAGTCTCTCAGGCTTTATTGTGCATCTGCAGTTTGATCCAGGGATAACTAGGCCCTACATCGACAAATACTGTCCAGGCTTTACCATGCATTCCATCCCGGAATCACTAGGCACAACAGAGATAAAATCCACCTCTTAGCTTTAACGTATATCCCGCCATTCACCGACAAGGATTCCTAGATCCACCGAGGCACACAATCTGGCTTTACTGCAACCCATAGTCCGATTCAAGGGTCACTAGGCTAGTGGCTTTGTGCATCCTCAATCTGTTTCAGGGACCAATACCACCATGTGTTTGTCAATTCGGAGATCCACCCCACTCAGCTTCGAATCCAATCCGGCCATCCCCCACAAAATGCATGAGAGAACCCATCTCATCAAAGCTATCAAGAAATGGCAAGGCTAGGCTGAAAATACTATCACACGTGGAAAATCCATGCCATGGTAGAAAAGAAACACATACAATCCCATGCATGCCAAATCTAGCAAGGAAAATACACATGCAAGTTGATACCTGCAATGAAGCCTATTGTAGCTGCTTGATCCTTGCTTCCTCTTGCCTTCTTTGCCTTTCTTGCTCCAATGCTAAAGTGCTCCAAGAAAACTCTTAGTGACCAAGAGTAAGAAAGAGAGAGAGAATAATGAGAGAGCTCCAAAGCTAAACTGACCAAGTCTTCCCTGCTAATCCTCATAAGCCTTTTTATTAATGAGGCCTATATTTTCTTCATTTTCCATTATTTTCCTTCAATTTCCTCCTCACATGAAAAATGTGACCTTTCCCCTTCCTCTTCTCCTAATTTCCATTATTTTCATAAATAAATGTGCCAAAATACATTTTTGCCTCTTTAATGCCTTAGCCATTGCTTTTGCCAATTTCCTTAGCCATAAACAACCAAATGAACACCCCCTAGGATGTATTGCCCAACATTTAGCTTGGAATACATGTCCCATAATTTGTGGTATTTATATATTTTTACATGGAATTTTCACCAAGGCTGTTATAGACAATAGTTCCCCATCGCCTTGCCATACTTCCAACCAGAGGAAGTAGTGAATGAGACCCATGTCCTTCATTTCAAATTTTCTTACAAGTTCCTCCTTGGAATATCTAATTAGATGCTCATCACCAGTTAAAATCAAATCATCAACATATAAGGAAATAATAAGCAATTTACCTTCTACCAAGATATGATAGAGGTTTGCATCCACGTCGCTTTTGGTGAAGCCCAAATCGGTGAGATAGTTATCGATCCTGGTATAACAAGCATGAGGTGCTTACTTGATACCGTACAAATCTCACTTGATTATGCACACATGAGACTCCTGATCAAATGTCTTAAAGCCTCTTGGTTGCTCGATGTACACCTCCTCCTCAATAAATCTATTAAGGAATGATTTTTTTACATTCATCTGGTGGATCTTTCACCCCATATGCACAACTAAAGAAAGAATTGATCTAATGGATGAGTACCTTGCTACAGGAGAAATAGTCTCCTCATAGTCAATACCTTCAACTTGAGAGTACCCCTTGGCCACAAATCTAGCCTTGTACTTCTCTATGCTTCCGTCTACTTCTTGATTTACCTTGAAGATCCATCTTGAACCCACAACAAATTTATCTGCTGGTCTTTGGACCACTTCACAAACATTGTTCGTTACAAAGGATTCATATTCCTCCACCATTTCATCAACCCATGAAGGTTTCTATATTTCTCCCTCAAAAGAGGATGGCTCAATCTCTACAAGCTCAGTCATTAAAGCCATATAGACAATGTACCAATCTGGTGACCTTCTCTACCTGCGCTGATTTGAAGGAGCACCCACAATCTTCCCCACATCCTACATAAGTCTCTCAACTTCCCTGGTCCTTTTTCTACATTCTCTGGATGGTTATACTTGAGTGTCTGTCTCCACTCTCTACACCTCAATTTGTGGTTATTCCACAACTTCTTGAGGTTCCTCCTTTGGAGCTAAAAGCTCCTGTTCTGGTGGGATTTGAAGCTCCCTCTCAAGAGAGCACCGATTGGCTTTCTCCTCATCAAATTTTACATCCCTTCACAAAACTGTCATTTTGAGGGATGGCAAGTACATACGGTAATTTTGGGGAGTTTCTATGTAAACCACAAATACCGCCAATTTGTTGTCAGCTCTAACTTCTTCCTTGATTCTTTGGAGACATGGCAGTAAACAAAGGTTCAAAAATATTGAAGTGCGACACATCCGGATGCCTCCTTGAGAAAGAATCCTCCTGTGTAATCATGCCAAGAATCTGATGAGGACTTCAGTTGTGCAGATAGACTATTGTGTTGCACGCATCAACCCATAAATGAAGACGTAGGACTTGGTCATGGAACATCACCCTTGCTGCTCCCACGATGCTACAATTCTTTCTCTCAACCACCCCATTCTGCTGTGGTTTGTGGGGTGTTGTTAATTCTTGTTGAATTCCTTCTTTTGTAAATATTTTTTTAAATTCATTCGACACATACTCACATCTATTATTGCTCTTGAGAGGCTTCACCTTCTTGTCGGTTTCTTTCTCAACAAGTGCCTTGAATTCTATGAACTTGGAGAATGTCTCATCTTTCTTTTGCATGATTAATATACAACAGTTCCGTGAGAAGTCATCAATAAAAATGAAAAAATATTTGTCTCTGGCAATGGAAGCTGTTGAGAAATGTCCATAGACGTCAGAGTGGATGCTTTCAAGAACTGCATGTTCTTTTTTGTCCCAATCATCGAATGTGGATTTTGTGTACTTCCCCAAAGTACATCCTTTGCATACATCCCGCTGCGCAAGTTCTCCTTTTGGGAGGCTTGTGCTTATCTGCTGCATTATCTTCAAGGTGCCATGATTCAAATGACCAAGTCTTATGTGCCAAACTTCACCAACATTGTGACTCTGCACCTTCTCCTCCTTTGAGCTTAATGCAACATAATCTTCCACATCTAGCTTATATAGGTTCTTCACACGAACGCCAATATATTTCAATTATCCCGTGGCTATGTGTCTCAGGAATTCCTTTTCTTTGTTGAATATCACACCAAAACCATAGTCTTCTAAAACTACAACAGAGCTGATATTTTTCTTTAGGCCCGGAAAGAACATGACATCCTTGAGAATGAGGGGAGAGCCTGACTCCCTCTGAAAGGTGAATGTACCAATCTTGGTCATGCTATACCTTCCATCATCCCCCATCTCAATGTTCATTTGCAAATATTTTTTTCCAAGTCACTGTAAAAGTCTCTACACCTTGTCGTGTGGAACGATGCACCTGAGTCCAAGTAATACATTCTCCCCATCACTGTGCTAGCCATCCACGTAATGAGGGTAAATTCAAGATCGAACTGTGAAGCCAAGGCTTCACCTGATGCTCCTCATAAGGTCTTCTTTCTTGCCTTCTTATGTGGACACCTCGTGGCATAATGCCCAAATTGTTGTGAAGGAAAATCCCCTCTATGGACGAAGGCAATCCCTCTTGCCCAATGAGTGGGTCTAGCACCAAATTTAACAAACTAACATACACTTTCCTAGTTTATGTTCGACAAATGTAGAGAGAAATAAACCTACCTCACTCTAATTCTAATTGCTCGGTCCTTGGAGATGGCTTTGAATATTTCGCTCCAGGCCTCGCTCCTTAGTTGTTCTACACATCCAAGTACCTGCAAGGAAGATCAAAGAACTATTCAAGATACAAGAGCATATATGTCATACATCAAACATAAACTAATTAACAAATCAACGAACATTAAGCTAATAGCATAAACATTGACATAATTATGGAAAGTGAACATCAGATGTATATATTAATAAGCTAAAAAGGGAAGCATACAACGTATGCCTTGATGTTGGATACATCCTTTTGGTGGATGTCCAAGTCAAAGCAAATAATCTTCAAGCATTTCTTCTCCAAGCTATAATGGGTAGCATGTAAGCATAATCTCATCATAGGGATGCAGAAATCAATGGCCAACCATTTGGGAATGGAAGGGAGTGAATTTATAGGAATGGAGAGGGAGTTAGGGATCCACAAAAGAGGGAGGAAGGTCCACATATCAGGGGGAAAGCCCATGATGATAAGATCAAGAGGCCCAAGTGAGAGAGATTGACCATATCAACAATAACCAATATCCATCTTGTTGTTCCCGAAGGCTATAATGAGCGAAGCTTCTCCTCCAGTTTGGGAAAACCTTCCAAAACAGGTTCAACTATGAAAACCCGCGCTAGAAGTGTGAGTGTATAACTGAGAAACCTTCCATTAGCATGAGTAGGCAATGGAGAAAAACACCCTGATGCCAAAAATTAGGTTTTTAGGCAACCTTCTTCAGAATGGATTCAAGGCAGTTTTCCTTTGATTCTTTAGGGAGGCTTTGGTCTGTATATCATGATGGACATACTGCACAATAGTAAACATTTTTGAACTTTGGGATATGAGACAAGAAGTGAAGAGGAGGTATGATAAAATACTATGTAACATATGCCCCCTAAAGCATAAAGGCAGAACAGGGAGTGATGGCTAAGATGTTTTACAAGTAAGTGAAAGGACGAGAACAACACCACCAGGAGACCTGAAAATCAAGCATATACACATACATATACATATATGACATCTTTGATTACCATGCCTAAGGACACATGAATAGGCATATAATAATACATGAATCTGCGGTATGGACACAACCATCCAAATAGGAGGGTCATGTGCAAAGATCCTCGGTATGATCGCAACCATCCTAATAAAAAGGATCATGAATATGGACCCATGGTATGGTCGTAGATATTTGTCTAGAGGAAACATGTGTACAATCATGAATAACTTATAACTCCACACAACCTAGACTTTATCAGACAAATTCTAGGCTCTTGCGCTTCGTCTCGACCCGATTAATGTACGAATTCTAATCATGTGAATAGATGTGTCAAAGTCGAAAATGATAGAAAACCACCTGATTACCGGTCAATGATGTAAACTGCTAATAGGCACAAGAGAAACCACCAATAATGACAATGGCTCTCAAGGTACAATCAACACAATCCACGAATGTGAAGAGTAAAGTTGAAGTCGAACACCCGTGGAATCATTAAATCAAAGGCAAATGATGTAAACATGTTGTTGAATGCGAAGAACTTGCCATTGAGGCATGCAAGCTCTAAGGTACTGGAAATGGGTTTCTAGATAATCTTCTTGGATAATGAGCTGAATTAGACAAGAAGCGATCTGTCGAAGGAGGGCCATAATCCCACATCATCGACGCGAAACAAAAGGATATAGTAGAGTAAATAAGTGTGATTTAGGACTGTGGTAGAAAGTCAGACAATGTATAGGTGGTAAAGAACAACATATAGGACTTCTCTTGAACATATCAGTGACACGACTCCAGATTTTGGCAGCATTTGACTCAACATATGATGAGAGGTCATGATGGCGAAATGGTATAATCAGATGAGAGGAAAAATGAATTCCCCAAACTTAGGAAGGAAAGTGACCAAATGAGGATGTCCCAAACTCGACACAAGTAACATATGAATGTCATGTTCAAGAGTGACATGCTACCTTTATAGAATAAAAGAGATGATCGCTTTCACTTTTCCCCCACCATTTCTGGTGAGTACCACATATATTTTTATCACAATCTTGAAGAGGATAGCATATGATTTCCATATAAGCTCACCCTTCAGATGAATCCATCCTAGTAAGTTTTACGAGCCCTAGGAAGGAGGAAATCTGTCTCGTCATGGTGACAAGTCCTACGTCATTTAGGTTTTACAAGTCTGATGGAGGTGAAACTCGAAATTTTTTTCATGTTCAGAGAATTTGAAAAACAAGTGAAAAATAAAATTCCAAAGGTCCCTTTTCATAAATCGTCTCTTGAACCCAAAAAGGTAGAAAACAATATCCAAGAGAACCTCTTAGCCATGCTCAACTAAGGTATTCCTTTTTCGTACAATAGTCTATCTCAATTCGGAAAAGGGTTAAACTTATACTGAGTAGAATTCATTTCATTTACTTTTTCGAGTTCAAAATGATAAGTACTCAACAGTCTTTTCACTTTTCGCTAGTTAGAAAAGAGCTTAAAGATCACTCCAAGGGGTCTCTTTTTCATTTATTCTTGATGAGCCTAAAAAAGTGATAAAATAAAACTCGTTGAATCAGTTAAGATAAATAACCGTCACCAAGAACATATGACATATTTCTGCACAAGGAAACACACATTACCGATTTCGAGGAAAAAAATTAAACAATGAGTGAAATATGCCCTAATTTGGTAAAAATATCATTTATAACTTATAAATAAGGCAAAAAGTAAGTTATTTTTACCATTTTACCAATTTGCAATTATGAGAGCATTTTTACCTCATTTTACCTTGATTTTCAAGCAAGGAGCATGATCAATCCAGGACACCATTTGTTGAGCTGCTTGTTGCATGTAAGAGATTTGTCCCTTCCCTTCATTTTGGTAGTTATTTTATGCATTTTCATCCATAAGGTAGGTTTCTAGGAATATTTGAAAAAAAAATTGTATCGTGGATGACTAGCGCAGGTTTCACCCATCGGACTTGCGCTGCTCACCCTGTGGTCAGTTAGGCCCTAGTGCTGACAGTGTGAGAAAATTCCTAAACAGACGCGCTCGCACTGAGGTAAAAATTTTAAAGTGAAATCTTCCATGAAAAATAGTTAATCTTGGATTTTCTCTCCATGGATGCTCATGAAATGTTGGTTGGTTGATTTTTTGTAGGATAACCAGTCCAAAATGGTGATTAAATGGAAAGAGAGGGGTCATGAAGTCGAAGACCATGAGGCTATGCAAGATCAAGATTGTATTGATGCCTTACGACCATGTGTATTGCTTAATTTCTTCATGATTCTTGAGATCAGATCACAACCTAAGTTATTGCAACACCTAATCCATTGGTGGGATGTAGATCATCAACTATTCATGTTCAAGTACCAAGAGCTTGAAATAGAGGTTGATGACATTTATTTCATCACTAGGTTGTCCAGAAAGGGACAATGGATGCAGTTATCTAGGTCACGTACTGGAGGAGAGAGCACAAATATGCTCATTGCGAGTCATTATCTGGGGGCCAAGAAAACCCACAGTGGGAAAATTGACTTAAAGACCATTGCCAACCTCCCACTGTGAAAAATCCTACATATTATGGCCCAAATAGTTGGGGCGCAAGCGTTGTATGAGGAAACAAAGTCTCATTTCCAGTATGCGATCGAGTGCCTAAATCCCATAGTTTTCAATTAGTGTGAAGGTTTGTTGGTGTGCATGAAGTGCCAACTTACCAAGTGCAAGTCAGGGAATCTGAAACAATTTGGTTTCATATCTATTCTGGTGACGTTCATCCTATAACGCGTGCCATTGTTTCGCTATCAGTGGTTGGAAGTGGATCCACCAACACCTAGAGATCCATGATTACTTAGATGGGGAGAGTTGATGCCTCGACATGGAGGTAGTCAACAGATGTCATTCCCTCCAACATTTTTGGATGGTTGTGTTAGCAGCTAATCATGGTCAATGATTGAGTGTATGCAGAAACAGATTTTCGAGGAGATCCATATCTTCCACTCCCTCTAGGAGCACAGTGATCCACTTTAGGTAAAAAGCTAATTTTGAAAATTTTTGAAGTTTTTATATATATATTTTTATATGTGTACTGAGATTTGACTTATGATGTCATGCAGATGTTGGACCAGAGAGACCTCTAGGGGTTTCTCTAATAGCCAAGTGAGTGGCACACTAGATTGAGGAGGCTCCTCCATATGAGGAAGGAGTGGATCCTATCATTGACGTAGAGCGTAACTTGGAAGTTTTAACCAGGGGGATTCCAGAGTATGCCTCGATTGATGAGGTGCCATTATGCTACCAGAGGCACACTGTAGGGGTTTCCACCAGACTGCGTCGACTGCTGGACCGAGTCATTAGGGTTGTCTCGTGCTATCATGAGCACCATGTGGGTGAATAGCCAATTTCTAGTTTACTTTTTGCATTATTGTAGGCTTATAAAGCCATGTGTCTCAAAACACAATTTTTTTATTTATTTTGATGTAGCAAACACTTTTGAAAATACTCGCTATATATATACATGTTTTCTTGTTTACCATGTCTAATATGTGATGCTTTACTATTTACAAGTTTCGCAAATGTCTATCTAACAGATAGTTAGCCCATGCATTTGTTAATGTGTTCATGCATCTTGGAATATGATGATAAGTGATAAAATCAAATTCTCGTTCCAATAAATGAACTCGCAAATACATTCTCAAAATTTGAGGGTTTCTAACTGAATATTGTTCATTAAGTTGTGGCACAATAAGGTGTGAATCAAGTTTTATGATTAACTCTCTAATGCCAAGAGAAATAGCTTCTGAAAAAATCTCGATGACCGCACTATATTCTACAATGTTATTAGTCGTCAGACCCAAACATATACCTTGTAAATTCACTAACTCACCATTAGGGCCATAAATTTCCCATGCAACGGAAGATGGATTCTGTGTACTACGACAAGCACCATCAGCAAAACCGATGTAATGGTTGGATGACATTTGCAAGCCAAGTAGAGAACGAGGTAAGCAAAGGAAAACGTTTGCAAAAGAAAACACACTAATGTACATATGTATTTACATGGATAATCACACATAATACTTCTTTAGGTAAATCCCGTTTTGGGGGTCAGTCAAAGAATTTCCTTCATAGTCTACTAACTCATAGGCATCTTTTTGTAAAACTCATTTTACAATGTAACGCCCATGCCACATTGGTTTGGATTTCCCAACTCCCAATTTGTCATTGGCTTGATCATAAAACAAGACCAAGTCACCCTCAACAAAAATGTGGGGAGAAATAGTTCTATTGTATTGAGCCTTAACTCGTTTCTTCTGGGCTTCAATTATTAACATTGTGATGTAGCAAGTTTCATTGAGCCTTTTGAGGTAAATAAAACATTCATCTTCATATGAGGTATCAGGGAGTAATTCGACTGCTAGTTTCAACGAAGGAATTTCACACTCAACTGGAAGATTTGCCTCTAGACCATGCACCAACTGAAAGGGTGTAAATCTAATGGCAGCCTTAGTTGTGGTTCGGTAAGCCCAAAGAGATGAAAATAACATAATATGCCAATTTGATTTATGCATCCCAATGGTGACTTGAAGAATAGTAACCAAGACTTTGTTGACTGCCTCAACTTGGCCATTGGCCTGTGGATAATAAAGGGTTGAGTTGTCGTGACGCAAAACCAACCAAGCAGTAAGTTCCGCCATCATGTAATTTCATAAATGAGATCCATGATTAGTAACAATGGCTTGAGGGACACCAAATCAAGCTATGTATGTTTAAAAAGAAATTGAGCAACATTTTTACCGTCAACATCACATGTAGGCATCGACTTGGCTCATTTAGTGAAATAATCAACGATGACGATGATATAAAAATGCCCCTCGGTCGAGCGAGGGTTACATGTCATGAAATAAATACCCCATTTAGAAAAGGGGCCGATGGTAACAACTGGGTGTAGGGGTGCGGGTTGGGCAAGTTGTTTATGGTTGTAAATCTGGCAGGCATGACATTTTTGGACTGCTAAAGTGAAATCTTTAAATATGGAAGTCTAGAAGTAAGAGGCACGAAGGATTTTCTGAGAAGAAACATACCTTGACATGTGACTACCACAAACCTCAGAGTGGAATTCATTGAGGACTCTCTCAACTTCTTTGAGTGTTAAATATCTACGAAGGATAGAATCGACACCAACATGGTACAATTTATTATGAATGATTCGATATGGTTGGGACTGATGTTAAATGTGATGAAGTTCAAAATTGGACAACTCTGATTGAAAATTTTGGGTCTGGAGATAGACAAAAATATCCCCATACCATGGGTCAAGAGTACTGATGAGAAAGAGAGTCTCATCAGGAATGAGCTCATCAAAATTCGTAGATGTGGTTGCGGAGGGAAGGTCACAAATCAATTTGGAGAAAACCAATGATTTTTTTAATTTGGCTATAGCAAACTCACAATCAAATTCCTGAAGGATAACAATCCACTTAGAATATTTTCTCCCCATCAATTGATGAGTCAAGATGTAGGTCATGGGGTTGCAATATGAAATCATTGTGGTTTTCCGCAAGAGAATATAGTGTCGAAAGAATTGCACAACATGAAGAATTGCTAAAGCAAGTTTCTTGACATGGGCATATCGAGTTTCAGTATCGATAAGATTTCAACGTAAGTAGTAGATCATGTGTTCATTTCCATCATCATTGTCTTGCACTAGTACCATGGCAATAGTACTATTGGTTGCGACCAAGTACAAGAAGTAATCATGGTGATAGTTGGGGGGGATGCAGCAAAAGAGAACTAATGAGGGTGTTCTTTAATGCATCGAAATATTTTTGAGCGATTTCATCTCAAATAAATGGAATCCCCTTTTTCAGTAAACAAGTAAATCCCTTGGTAACTGATGTAAAGATGACAGAGGGGTTAAATTTAAAATGGCCTCAACTTTGAGGGGTTTAATCTGGATGCCTTCCTTAGATACCAAAAACCCTATGAGATGACCAAATTCAATGTAGAAAACACACTTATATGGATTTAAATGAATATTGTAGTGTCTACAATGAAGAAAATCGCTAGTAGATGGTCAGGATGATCATGACGCTTAACAGAATGAGCTGGTAAGTCCTCAACATACAGTTGAACAATGTGTTTGATGTCATGAAAAGCATAAGACATCGCTCATTCGAAGGTAGCACCATCATTTTTCAGATCGAATGGGAGTTTCTTGTAGGAAAAGGTTCCCCATGGACACATAAAAGTAGTTTTGTATTGATTGACATGAAGAATGTTAATCTGGTTATAGCTAGAAAAACCGTCCATAAAAGAAAAAATCTCAGTCCCTGCACACTCATCAATGATTTGATCAATAACAGGAGTTGGATAATTGTCTTTGGGACATGCTTGATTGATATCACGGTAAACAACATAAACATGGATAGTCCCTTGTTTTTTAGTCACTGGGACAAGGTTTGAAACCCAATCTATCAATGGAATTGGGTAAATGAAACCAACCTTTAGAATTTTTTCCATCCCTTTATAGTGGCTGCCTTTCTAGGGTGCACTGGGTGAAGTCACTGAATAACAGGCTTCACATATGGATAGATATGAATTTCATGAACAAATATACTTGGATCTATGCCAGGGATTTATTCATATGACCAGGAAAAGACATCACATAATTCCTTAATTAGGAAAGTGTAAATCTTGATCTCATAAAGATAAAAAGAAACCCCAACATGGGTGTTCTCGACAATTCCCAGTTTAACAGAAATGTCAATACGCATGGTAGCAATAATGTTCCCCATGTTTCCCTCAGACAAAAATTCATGCACCAAAATGGGCATTTGAAGTGGATGGGTGAGTGTATGCAAAATAAAGGTATCCAGACACAATGAAATATCTCAAAGACTCGAGAGAAATGAGGAACGATGATGAGAATCATTCAGGGAGTTTCCTCAAGAGACATAACCTTGGTGATACTCTTATCAGTGGAAAATGTCTCATTCGAGGGAAGCAGAGAATCCCAATAATCAAGTGAAGGGGACTTTGAACACGCGTCTAGATGCATACTAGTAGTAGTATGACTTTCAGAAGCAGTCGCTGAAGCCAAAACAACAACTTGATAAGATTGTTCTATTGGGATGAGCAGCATGACATCGCCAAAATAATCAACCTGATCGAGAGAAGGAATGATCCAAGGATCGTAAGAAGTGGAGATCATGTTGACGGAAGCGACATGTGGAGGTGGGAGGGAAAAAGTTCTCATAAGAGAAGAGTATTTAAAAATAGCCGCTCCAACGCTCTCATAATGAATGTCGGTATTTCCCATATGGCACGTTGTCAGTCGAAGAACTAGAAGATAAAAAGGCTAACTTATCAACAATGACTATTTTCCCTTCATGAGGAAAACGGAGCACATGGAACAAAGATGAAACCACACAAAACATAACATGAGTCCAACTTCGTCCAATTAGAAGGTTATAATCAAATTTTCATCAACAACTTCTACTTCTAATACAATAGTTATCCCTTCCAACATGATGGGAAAACTCGTGAGAATACCATAAGGACGAGATCCTCTCCCATCGAAGGTTTCTAAGGTGTTTGGAGACTAGTTGAGAGGCAGAGAGCCTATATATTTCCAGCATGAAACAAACATGATGTAGGTGGAAGCACCCTCATCAATCATAGTCTGATGAATCATCTTCCCTTTTATAATGACTTGGATTAAAAATGAAAGTTGATGGGGAAGACAAGGAACATGATTTTCCAGGTCAAAAGTAATCAAACTCGAATCCATAGGGTCAATTCCTACTATAAAGGATAGTAATGCTTTCTGCTGTGTTGGAAAAGTCTGGAGAACTTCCAAGGCAGACATCACCGAAGGCGTTTTTGCTAAATCTTCAAAAATATTGTAATGTTGGGTAGCTTGCGCATTCAAATTGTAAGATGATTTCTGAAGGAAACCCTTTGGGGGTGGTCAGAGAACAAAGTCATTACTAGGTCTCTCAATATGAATGTAAGTTTTAACCCCATATAGAAATTCCCTACATACGAATTCTAAAACACAGAAAATAAACAATGCGAGAGCATAACACATATACACAGAGATTTTCCCCTGGATCCCAAAATTGAGACTACCAGCTTGGTTTTTCATTATGTTCCTTTCAATGTTACAATACATATTTATACATGCTGAAGCATCCAATACCATGGACCGAAAACCATCATGTCAAAAAACATGTGCGAAAAATCATGCACAAAACCATAGGTAGGTCTGCCCAACCTAATATAGGGTCCAAAAACAAAATTTTCTGAGGCACTGCCTAGACCCCATAGAGTGGGGTTACCTGCACCCCTCAAACCCCCTGTGAGACCCCCACTACGCAATCGGTGCAACGAAGGGAGGGCTCTGCCCCCCTTCTAACCCCCCAGTTAACTACGTCAGCTAGTCGTGGAAAGAATATAACACAACCCAACATTCTCCCACTTGTTGTTTTCTTTCCATAGGGGGGCACAAGAGAGCTTAGTCACTTATCCAGCCCTACAACACCCATTGTTTCTCTACACCAAGAGAAATTCTCAGAGTTCACAAATTTTGTCAATGGTATTCTTCAAAGTGTCCACCTTTACCAGCAACACCTTTTTGTCTTCTATCATATTCCTCACAAAGTGATACTGAACATCAATGTGCTTTGTCTTTGAATGATATGCAGGGTTCTTTGCCAAGAAAATTGGACTTTGGCTGTCATAGTCTATCCTTATAGCTCCCTGTACTAACCCCATACTTGAACACAATCTCTGCAACCAAACTGCTTCCTTGCTTGCATGAGTGGTTGCCATGTATTCTGCCTCTGTAGTTGATAGTGCCACTACAGATTGTTTCTTACTCATCCAACTGACTGCGCCTCCAAATAGATTAAACACATACCAAATTGTATATCTTCTCTAATCCAGATCTCCAGCCAAGTCTGCATCAACAAAGCCATGAATATCCAACACTCTGTCCAATCCTGGTCTTCCTTGGTAGCACAAACCATAATCACTAGTGCCACGCAAATACCTGAAAACTCGCTTCATTGTTATCCAGTGCTCCTTCCCTAGTTTTGACATAAACCTACTCAATACTCCCACTACATCTGCAATGTCTGGTCTAGTACAAACCATCACATACATCAGGCTACCGACTGCACTTGCATATGGAACACGGGACATGTCCTCTTCCTCTTCTTGTGTCTTGGGACATTGTTTAGTAGATAAATTTACACCTACAGGAATAGGAACCTTCACGGGGTTACTATCCTGCATATTAAACCTTTGCAATATTGTCTCGACATAATTCCTCTGGTTTAACTAGAGCTTCCTCTTTGTCCAATCTCTTTTAATTTCCATGCCCAAAATATAGTTTGCAACACTAAGATCTTTCATGTCGAATTTGGTGGACAAATGGGTCTTCAAATCCTAGATAATTTCTTTGTTTTCCAACCAGCAACATATCATCCACATACAAGACCAGATAAATAACACGCTCACCAATTAATTTAAAATACACACAATGATTTGCTTTGCTTTTGGTGAAGCCAAGTCCCCGTATAGATGTATCAAATTTCTAATACCACATCCTTGGTGACTGTTTTAACCCATATAGAGACTTATTTAACTTGCTTACCAGTCCTTTCTTACCCTTCACTGCAAAGCCTTCAGGTTGCTTCATGTAGATTTCCTCTTCTAGATCCCCGTGAAGAAATGTTGTCTTCACATCCATCTGTTCTACCTCAAAATCAAAAGCAGCAACAACAGATAACAATAATCTAATAGAAGCTACCTTGACAACAGGAGAAAAAATATCACCAAAATCAATTCCTGGCACCTGGGAATAACCTTTTGCTACCAACCGAGCTTTGTATTTCTCCACCTTTCCTTCTGCATTTGTCTTCTTCTTGAACACCCATTTGCTGCCAATGGGTTTCCTTCCAGCTGGAAACTCCACCAGATCCCAAGCCTCATTTTTGTGTAAAGATGCTATTTCATCAACTATGGCCTCTTTCCAGAGTTTTCCATCCTCTGAATCTGTTGCTTCCTTCACAGTTCTGGGATCATCATCAGTAACAGATAAAGCAAAATTTGAACAGAAAGCAGACGGACTATACCTTTCTGGCTGCCTTCTTTCTCGAACTGATCTTCTCACACCCGGATTTTGTGGATCTTCATCTTTTGATTCCTCTTCTTCTATAGAGTCTGATTCTTCCCCCTTAAGCTCAAACTTTATCTTCTCAGGTTATTTTGGTTGGACTTCATGTTTAATAACATATTTCACCTCTCTAAACACCACATCTTGGTTGTACACAACCTTCCTTGTTAATGGATTCCAAAGCTTATAACCCTTTAAACCATCCTTATACCCAATAAAGGTTCACTTTTCAGATTTACTATCCAACTTGGTTCTTTTCTCCTTTGGAACATGTACATATGCATCACATCTAAATACCCTTAGATGGGAAAGAGAAGGTTTCTTACCAGTCCATACCTCTTGTGGAGTCTTATCTTCCAATGTTGATGAAGGTAATCTGTTGACCAAGTAACGTGCAATCTCCACCGCCTCTGCCCAGAATTCTTGTCCTAACCCGGCACCACTGAGCATGTTTCTTTCCCTTTCCATCAACGTCTTGTTCATTCTTTCTGCAACTCCATTTTGTTGAGGTGTATATGGAGTAGTCTTCTGCCGTGCTATACCACACTTCTTACAAAATTCTTCAAATTCCTTACTGCAAAACTCTCCACCGTTATCTTTCCTCAACACCTTTATCTTCTTCTCTATCTGGTTTTCCACCAAAGCCTTAAATTATTTAAACTTGTCAAAGACTTCATATTTCTTTTTAAGTAAATATATCCATGTATTCAAAGAAATCGAAATCCAGAGAGCAATTAGACATACCTTCTATCATACCATTACGGTGAAGTATTCGAAGGCCCTTCTCTCCAATATGTCCAAGCCTTTGATGCCACAGCATGGTCTTTTCTCCAGAGACCGCAAGGTTTTTTGATCCAATTTTAGGAACCATAGAAATATTGCACCCATAAATACCAGTGCTACCCAGAAGCTTGTACAAAGTTCCAATCTGAACTCCCCACTAAATATTAGTGCTCCTTGAACCATCTTGTAGGTATCTTTCTCGAACACTGTTTTTACACCTACATCGTCCATCTTACAGAAATTAGATTTCTGGCCAATGTAGGAATATGTAGAACACTTAGAAATGTTCTAATCCTTCCACCTTGCAAATTTAGCTTGACTTTTTCGCATCCAATGATTCTATCCTTCCTATCATCCCCTAAGAATACATCACCACCATTATATTTCTCATACTTGCAAAACCACTCCCTATAGGGAATGAAGTGAAAGGATGCACCTGAGTCAATCAACCATGCCTCATGATCTACATGTGTACTTGAAGAAGCCAAGTACACATCCCCACCTTCATCTGAGGTGGTTTTCGCCTCTATAGAAGGAGCATCATTAGATCCCTTTCCATTATCAGGAGCTTTGTATTTACAATCCCTTTTGTAGTGCCCTTCCTTTCCACATTTCCAGCAAACCACCTTTACAGGTTTTCCTGGAGATTTAGATCTCCCTCTAGATTTAGAACTCCCACTCGATGACTTATTTTTGTTTCTATTCTGGTACCATCCTCGTACAGACAACGCATCACCATTTTGGATCTCCATATTTTTCCATCTCATCTCATCCATCATCAAGGATGAGACTATTTCATCAAACTGCAAGGCAGTTGCATTGCTACCTATTGCAATAACCAAACTATCCCACGAATTTGGTAGAGAACACAAAAAACTGATGCACTTATCTTCATCTAAAATTTTAATATCAACAGATAATAACTGACTTACCATAGTATTAAATGCGTTCAGATGCTCTATCACCGAGTCTCCATCTTTCATCCTCAGGTTATACAGCTTTTTCCATAGGAATAGTTTATTCAGCAGAAAACTAGATTGGTACAAAGTCCCTAACTTGTCCCACAAAGCCTTCGCTGTAGCTTCCCCTGATACACTCAGCAATACTGAATCTGAGACACACAATCATATTGTGCTCTTAACCTTCCGATTCAAGTTCTTCCATTCTTCATCGAACACTCCTGTTGGTTTAGTACATGAATCTATCGCGACCCACTGATCTTTATCCACCAACAGATCCTCCATCTTGAGTTTCCATAACTCAAAAATCTTACCATTAAATTTATCAATCTCTATCTTTCCACTGCTCGCCATCCTCTTTCACCACCAGAATCAATCTTGCAGATCTCCCACTGAATAGGGTTTACCATAGGCCTAAGCGAAACCCCTCAGCAACAAAGGTTTCCCCTTGAAGCCAAAACAACTCTGATACCAAATGTAGGTTTTAACCCTGTACAGAAATTACCTACATACGAATTCTAAAACACAGAGAATAAACAATGCGAGAGCATAACACATAAAACACATATACACAGAGATTTTCACCTGGATCCAAAAACCAAGACTAGCAGCTTGATTTTTCATTATTTTCTTTTCAATGTTACAACACATATTTATACATGCCGAAGCATCCAATACCATGGACCGAAAACCATCGCGTCCAAAACCATGTGCAAAAATCCACGTACAAAACCATAGGTAGGTCCGCCCAACCTAATATATGGTCCAAAAACAAAATTTTCCAGGGTGTTGCCTTGGACCCCATAGAGTGGGGTTACTAGCACCCCTCAAACCCCATGTGACCCCCCGCTACACAATTGGCACAACGAGGGGGGGCTCCGTACCCCCTCTAACCCCTGGTTAACTATGTGGGCTAGTCGTGGAAAGAATATAATGCAACCTAACAATGAAGAAGACCAGAAATAGGTAGAGTAGAAGTAGAAGGTGTATCAGTAACCTCTTTCTCCACAATCTGTTTGGGAGGATTTGGATAGTTTCTTGACTAAGTGGCAACAAAAATAGGTATTGTTCCTCTCATATAAACCAAAGAACCCGAAGATGTAGAAGATTTTGGTTGTTCTACTAATTGGGTCTGCAGTCATGGGAAAGGTTCTTTCAGTACAGTCTGTGTCCCTTGAGTTCCTTTTAAAAAGTGACTAACTTCCACATGATGTGCTTGGTATAGTGATCTTCCTCACAAATGAGGCAAGGATATTTGGGCTTACGTTTAGATGTATCATCAACATATGACTTTGGAGGATCTTGCTTTAGGGTATCATATTTTTCTTTTCCTCTACCCTTATTTTTACCTTTGGAGGCTTTGTCTACCGCAGTAGGCTGAACGACATTAACCTCAAAGGTTTTACTAGGATTTGAAGAGGGATTCAAAGGAGGATTGGATGTAGAATTAGAAACGACTTTTTGCTTTGAAGAATCTTCGCTGGAAGTTTGAGTCAGTGATTCAATAATACCATCGACCGATGGTACATCCAAAGGTTTAGAAGATGTTTGATCCTTAGATGGTCTCAGAGCATCAGGAAAGAGATCATATAACGTGCCAGATTGGAAATACACCAAATCTAAATATTGGGCACGGGCAATGTCTTGATCTTCGGTTACACAACCTCTCATGGCTATGTCTGCGGCAATTTTGTTGATGAATTATTTGGTCAACCATTAAGTTAACAACTCATTAGGTATATCAAACTTGATAAGGCGACGATGACATCTCCATTCATGGATATGATTAGAGATGTGGGTAGCCGTATTCTGTTTCAAATACATAAGAAGATGGGCACCAGTTTCATAGTGAATTGGTAACTAGAAGTGAGTGAGGAAAGCAATTGACAACAAATTGAAGTCTTGATAAGCACCTCGAGGCAACTCGATGTACCATTTTGTGGCAGGACCCATAAGGGTTCACTAGAAAAGATGTAGACAAATAGAGTCTTCAACCCAGGAATTATATGAACACCATAAATGGTAAGTTATAATGTGGGCATGGGGGTTTTCTCCAGAATTTCCTTCGAATTTCGGACAATCACCAGGAATATTAGTAGGAACCGAAGGCTAATAGGGCAAATGAAGTATTGGATCATTAGTGAGTCTTGACACATCTGGTAGTTCCAACATTTCTAGAAATGGAAATTGTGGATTGAAAGGCATGGGAGGCCTTTGATAAGGCCCAGCTTATGGATTCCATCCTTGTTGGTATGGGTTTTCCCCCCAAAGTGGTGGATTTTGACCATAAGGAGCTTGATATTATCCCCACTGAGAGGTATTTTGACCATAAAAAGGTGGATTCTGCCTCAACAAAGGTGGGTTTTGACCAGGGTAAGGTTGATACTGACCCGCCATGGGCTGTTGAGAACCATAAGGTGGATAAAAAACTTGCGAGGCATATGGATTATAAGGTTGTTGTTGCAACTGTTGACCCTGGTGGTAAAACTGATGGCCCTGCTGTTGCAGGGGTTGACCTTGTGGCTGCAAGGGTTGACCTTGTTGATATAAGGGTTGGTTTTGCTACTGCAAAGGTTGTCCTTACTGCTGCAAAGGTTGTTGGTAAAGCCCTTGTTTCACATAAGGTACTTGTTGTACATAAGGTTGTTGTTGTACGTAAGGTTGTTGTTGTTGGAAAGTTCCTTGTGGAATTTCCTAAGTTCCAGGTTGGTATTAATAAGTTCCAGCTTGAATTTGACTAGATTCCCCTAATGAGGGATTTAAACCAGACTGCATTTGGGGGCCTGCCTATTGAGTAATAGGTGGATTTTGAGGTTTTTGTGAGCCATACAGAGGGTACGGTTACTGGTAGGGTATCTGAGCTGAAAGAGACTATTGAGACGTAATATGGACTGATCCAGAGGGAATTGATGATCAACTAGGATAAGGTACACTGCCAACATTTTGACTAGCTCCAACTGTGAGTTTGAGGTGCACTCACATAAGCTCCACCCAAAACAGGAGATACATAAGGCGGAGGTGTTTCCCCCCCCATGTGGTGGGATAGGTGGTGGCACATATTGTCCAATTAATGGAGGACGTGAGGAACTTATAGGGACATTAATTGCCCCAACTGTAACTGTTGGTTGTATAGGAACTAATGAAACTACATTCGGTACAAGAATGTGAGAGGCCATGTTTGAAACAAACAGACCAGAAGTAGGCATGGTGCCTAATGAGAAAATGGGATTGTGATAAAGTGAAGATGCACTTGGAGTACCTGAAACCAATTGAGCTAAATATGTATAACCAGCTGGAAATAAAGGCTCACTGCTTTCAGGGGGTGGTGGAGTTACAACACTTCCCACATATGGATAACCTTCAAGTGGAAAGTCATACTCATAATCATTGTCAATACAGGAGTATGAGTAGCTAAGAATTCTAGAGGGCCTTGAGAAGAGGCTGGAAACTCACCTTCTGAAGCCATGGGTGGAAACAATTAGCTAGGAGGAATCCGAGATGGTCGTGGAGATAACTCCAAAGGTACACAAGGATTATCGTATGGAATATAAGGTTGTTGAGGAGATGTAACCAATGGATAAAAATGTAGATTTAGAGGGAATAAAACAAAACTCTGTTGACTCTTAGGGTTTCTGGATCAGATTCCTGAGATGATGAGTCTCGAGGTCAAAGACGAGAAGCAAGGGGTTGAATACTAGGGAGTTCAAGACCTTGGGCTTCAAGTGACAATGAAAACTCAGGATGGACTCCTTGTGATGACCCTTCAATTTCAGATGATGAAGAGAAAATGTAAGGTGAACCTGGTGCTTCAGCCAAGATGACCTTTTTCTCAAAAACAATAAGTGGTGGTTGATTTGTGATAAACCCCAGAAATGGGTAAGTATATGGGCTCATTTTACCTCTTAATTCGACTTAATCCACCATTCTCATTAGTTTATTGCATGTTTTTTATTATATTTATGCTAATAGAGTGAATTGGGTTAGTCATTATGCCAAAAAGTCTAATGTGTGCTTTATGCATATTTTTGGTCAATTTTGAGATAAAATCAAAGGTTTAATGAGCATTTGGTAGCCAAATTCGTGGAAGAACAAGGGAGAGGATTTGTAGGGGGTGTCTCCTTCATTTATGGGCCCTTAAATCGAATTCTCCATCAGAACTCGGAGTACAAAGGCCCACATTGATGATTCCAAGGGGCAGCCGAGCAAGTCAAGTAGGACTGTTGTTATCTTCAGTTCTAGGAAGCCGAGTTCCTTAACTTCAGGAGGACTGTTGGGAGTCTCCATTTGTATAAATAAGAAGGCTTAGAGCCTCAGTTTTTTTAGTTATATTTTAGCTAGTTGATAGTCTATTTTCGCACTTTAGTGCAGCCTTGTACTCAGCTCATTTTCAAGCTCTTTTTGCAGACAGTTTTCTGATGTAACTATTATTGTTTTTTATCAATGAAGATGAATCCAGCTTTGAACCAACACTGAGCTTTCCTAGGGGGCTGTAGCTCTTAGGGTTGGGCCCAACCCAAGTGCCCAACACCTCCTTTGTGTATTTATATGTGCTTTTCTTGCATTCATGAAATAATTTTTGTTATTTAGGTTAAATCTTGCTTTGTTACTTAGGTTGTTTTTGATGATTAGAATAGTTGTTCTTGCTTCAGGTTGATTAGATAGTTTGATAACAGAAAAATATCCACAAAAAGGCTACCAAGCAGGCCTTGATCTCCTTTCTCCCTCCTTGGGACCATGAATTGAGACCAAGACACTCTTGTTGCCACCAAAACACTGTTTTTTCTTTCCAATGCAATTGCTAGTGTTAGATTTCGAGTTGGAGAAGTTGATATCAGTTGTGTTTACATGCTTAGATCTATTCTTGTTCAATTTCCATAGCTTTCTTGCATAAATTCCTATCCATAAAGTTTTGTTCAACACTTTTCTGGTTTTTAGGTCAGAATTAGGTCAAAAATAGGTAAAACTCTGTTTTCTTAGTTCTTGCTTGGGTCAGTTTTGAAAAGAAGTATGCAGCTCACCTGTAAGACACTCTAGCTTATCATTCTTCCATCACAAAACTTGCTTTAGTCCATCTCTCAAGATTTCCTCCACTCATTCGCCATACTCTCCCAAACTAACATAATTTCTACGTTCTTGTGCAAAATTACTTCCTTGACCTTTGAACAAATCTAACCATCTCCTTCACTCCCAATGTTAATTTACAAGGTCCTAGACCCCTTAACATCTCTATCCAGCCTTCATTTCCCTTTTTCCACCGTTTTTCCACCTTCAAACCTCCAAAAACCACTTTCGGCCTCTTCCTGTAGAACCTCCTGTAGAACTTCCTGTAGATCCCCTGCAGACTCTTGTAGAAGTTCATGCAAGTGATTTTTCGAAGTCTGATCGCAGTGGAAATCTCCAGAAGGGTACCAGGGACTCCTTAGGTCCTCTCCACACCTTCCCAACCTCCTGCAAAAACCAACTCCATTTCCTTTCGCCACTAAACCTATGCACAATCACAAATAGTTAAAGCACAAGCATAATAATTATGCATAAGATTGCTCAAAAGTACAAAAAGATGATTTTTCCATATTTTCCTTCAAAAGTAGCTTGAATACATGCATTTTAACTTTTTAGCAGTCAATGGCATCCATTTCAGTTGTTTCCATCTCTTTTCTTGCAAAAGTAGGGTTAGTGGGTAAAACTAGGGTTTGCTAGGGTTTGTGTTTCCTTTTAGTTTCCATCTTCTTTCTGCAAGTAGACTAGCCTCTTTTGAGTTAGCTTTCTTCCATCACAGTTAAAATCTTCTTCTGAGAACTCATAGAAGTTGGCTTGAGCTCCTAGCAAACTTGTGCCAGTTTATCACATGACAGCCTGTAGTAAGAGCTAGTACTTGTGCATATAGCACCATCGCTTCCAAGTTTGTTACGAACTGCCAGGTTGATAAAATTAAAGTAGGGAGTCCCAGGAGTTGCAGCATCATTGCTGTAATATTGGAGCTCACCATCTTTTTGGCGCCGTTGCCGAGGAAGCGTCAGAGTACTTTGTGATTACTGCGTTTCTTCTATTTTTTTTTCACTGCAACATTCTGCTAAGTAGTTTATTTCATTTCAATTCTGCAAATTTCATTTCAGCAAGGGTAGATTAGACATTTCCTGCTTTCATTTCAATTCTGCAATGTCATTTCAGCAAGCATAGATTATACATTTCCTACTTTCATTTCAATTCTGCAATTTCATTTCAGCAAGCATAGATTAGACAATTCCTGCTTTCATTTCAGTTTTGCAATTTCATTTCAGCAAAATAGATTAGTTATTTCTTGATTTCATTTCAGTTCTGCAATTCCATTTCAGCAAGATTCATTTCAGTTAGTTGTAATTTGTTTTTTCAATCAATTACAGTTTTGCAAGTACAAGCAAAAAAAAAAAACCAACCAAAAAGATTTCCTTTCATGCCTTGTAGGAGTAGAGATAATTCAATTTTATTTTTTTTCCAACACCCCCATTACTTCACACAACCAACCTTCTCTCTTCTTCGATGGCTGTGATAAAAAAGAACCCTTAGGTGGAAAACAAGACATATTTGAAGAACCTATAGGGGAGAAGAAGAAGAAAACATTCCTTTGGAGCCCATGGCTGAAAACAGAAATGTTGGGAGCAGTGCCTTTTCTTCCAACTCATCCCTTAGAGATGAATGTGAAAATCCGTTGGAAGATTTCAAGAACGAGATGAACCGAGAGGGCTTTGTCCATCTTTTTTCCTAGGTGCACTAGAAAGCTTCCTAAGAATGAATGTCCATTGAACTCCATAGAAGTTTTGTTTTGTTTTGTTTTGTTTTGTTTTGTTTTGTTTTTTTTTTTTTTTTTTTTTTTTTTTTTTTTTTTTTTTTTTTCTGTGAAGAAGACTATCCTACGAATCAGTGCCCTTCCTTGCCCGAAATTAAAGCTGCATATTAGAGGGCCAAAGGAGCCACTGAACCACTCTATTTCATGAACCAAAGGAGGCCACATGGACCCAGACCTTACCAACAGGGAATGCAAGGGACATCCCAGACCTATTACAACCCCTATCAAGCCACTTCCATGCCTTCTTGGGGTCCCCCTGCTCATCATTCCTGGTCCACACCCCCTCCTTGGTCGTATCCATCTCAATACCATGCTCCTCTAGCTACTCATTCATTTCACTCCTATGCTCAGCCACATCCTCAGTGGAATACACCTCATCAAGGGTGGAGGCCCCAATACAACACTCCTCCCGCTCTTTTTCCTCCACCACCTGCTCAACCGCAACCATTGCCTCTTGCTCCACCAAGGCAACCCCAAATACCTCTTCAACCGAACTCGAACCAAAATAACAGATAGGCCCAACAAGTATATTGTGGGGAATCACCATTTCCAAACCCGCGCATTGGAGTAGCTCAACCCAATTACAATGCTGAGGCACAACATTTCCAAACAACTCCTCTTTAGCTCAATGATATTCACCATAGCTTAGGAAGAGTATTGCAAAACAAAGATCATATTGATATCATTGAAGGACCACATCCAGCAGAAGAAGATGCAAAAGAGAATATCAAAGAACCATGGGCTGCACTTGATGAAGAGAAGACATTAAAATCAGAGATCGAGAGAGCTCCCTCATGGTTACCATTAAAAAGAGGAAGATGTGAAGGTCATGATAGAAGAAGACATGAAGAATGATGCAAATCAAAAAAAGGACCAAGGACATCACAACTATATTCAAATATGGTTCCAGATAGTCCTTAAGTTGCAGCAGTACTCTCTTCCTCAACTATGCTTGATCCCTTCAAAGTCAAATCATTTGGTCTCTGAAATCTGGATACCTGTCAATGCATGCATTTCAAGCCTCCATATCATTTTGTCTATCATCTCGATGTGCACATGGCTCCATTGGAAGTATTCTTATACTTGAAAATGATTTTGTTTTTCAAGTAGGTTAGGGTAGAGAAAAAAAAAAAGAAAAAGTGAAAAAATAAGAAAAAAATAAAAATCTAAGGTGAAAACCTCTTCAGAGGCGCCTAAGATTGGCTCATTGATTGAAAACCTCCATGAGGCGGTCAATGGGTTGGAAAGAAGAGAAAAGAAAAAGAGAATAAGATCCCTGGGTGAAAACCTCCCTTTGAGGCGCCTAGGGCAGGCAATTAGGGTGAAAATCTCCTTGAGGCACCCTAGTTGTTTCCAACAAAAAAAAAAAGAGAAAAAGAAAAAAGAAAAATGAATTTTCAGTTGTATTGCAGGTTTACAGGAGAACTTCAGGAAGCAGCAGCAGGTGCCAAGAAAGATCTGAAACCAATAACAACACCTATCCTACCTTCCCTCACCCTTCTCCATCATTCTTGACATTCTTTCCACCTCACTGTGCTTCTTTTCTGAAAACTGTGTTTTCTACAGGAGGCTCCTGTAGAAATTATAGAGAGCTAGAAATGGATTTTAAAAGCAATTTGGGGAATAGGGAAGCTTCATAAAGGGTTTATAAATCCTCCTGTAGTCTTCAAACCTCTCCTCCATCATTTCCAAGTCTGCATTACAGCCCAAGCTCATTTTTTCTTATTGTCCAAAAAACTGCAGAATGCTCTGATACAAAAATACATAGAGCAGAAAATTGTTTTTTCCCTGACTTGAAAACCGTGCATCCGTTTAAAAAACTGTTTCATGGGGAGTTGTATAGGGATGATGGAAACATGCCTAAGCAACTTCAGCCAATTCCAGTGCACGATTTCCAAGAAATCGGCCTCCATCATCTTCATCCATTTTCATATTTTCTCCATATCCATGCATCCATTTTAAAACATGTTTCATGGGGAGATGCATATGGGTGATAGTAACATGACCAAGCAATTTTAGCTAATTCCAGTTCACGGTTTCCAAGAAATTTGCCTCCATCACCTTCAGCCATTTTAAATTTTTCTCGAAATATGTGCATCCATTGACCATAATTTTGCTATGGGAGGTGCATAATGATGATGGAAACATGCTCAGAAAATTTCAGGTCAATCCAGTCTACTGTTTGGGAGCTATGGACAAAACAAGTCACTGTCCTGCAAAAGTCTAGCATCAGCAGCGTAAGTGTTCAAATCTAAAGGTTGAAGCAGGCTCCTGTAGCTTAGATCCAGCCAGAGGATACCTGCACAAGAAAAATAGCCACACATCAGACATCAAAAAGCATATAGCAGAAGGGATACAGGCATGCAACAATATGAGCATGCAGCAGCAAAAGAACCAAGTAGCATGCACATTTCGACTAATAGGTAAGTGTCTAAACCAGTTCCTCTATTTTCATCTATATGATTCGAAACTTCATAAATGAATGAAATGGTTGGATTATGCCAGAAAGGTGGCTGGTTAACTGGACACCCTCAGCTAGTTCGATCGTGCTCATCCGGAGATCACACTGCACATGTGTCTAGTCAACTCAGAGCGGTCTGCTTTTTCTCTGTTTTTCTTTGCATGTCCCCAACAAGGTCGGGATATAAGGAGTTAGGGCTTGAACTGGTTGAACCTTTGCAAGACCAGCCTCGCAAATCCCGATGGCCTCCCATGGCGGACGAGAAGAAAGACGAGGGGGCAGGAGATCCCATCAAAATCTTGCTCGAAGAAGCGCTCGAGCGACAACGGAACGCGATGATGGACAGCTTTGCGCAGATCCTTCAGCGGCTACCCAGAAGCGGCGCATCGGCTTCCAGCAGCTCCTCTGGAAACGCCACACCCTTTAAGGTACAAGTGAATTTTGAAATCCCCATATTCGAGGGTCAGATAGACGCCGATGCCGTAGATAAATGGTTAAATCTGCTAGAGGGTTATTTTTCTGTTCATGAATTTTCGAATCGGGAAAAGATTGTTTTTGCTCTTCTCAAAGCAGCCCCCCACGTCAAGGACTGGTGGGAAACCTACTGCGAGCAGAAGGATGAAAGTACTGGCTCACTATTTTCAGCCACACCCACCTGGGATTCGTTCCGGGATGCCATCAAGGAGCAGTACTACCCTGTCGGAAGCTATGAGGATGAATACATAAAGTGGACCACGCTGCGGCAGGGAAGGGACCAAGATGTGCCGGAGTTCACCAATCTTTTCCATACCCTTCGCACAAAGTTGGGTATCAAGGATTTGGAGCAACATTTGATACTCAAATACCGTGGCTGCCTGCACAAGTACATCCAGGAAGAAATACAGTTCCTAAACATCCCCTCGCTCGGCGCAGCATACCGGTATGCCGTCAAGGTCGAGCAGAAGTTTAAACAAAAGAAGCGAGACTTTGGATCTGCAAATCCAAAGCAGGGGAAAGGTGCCCCTAAACCACAGAACAAAGGACAAAGCCAAGGCGGGACAACCCAGGACAACCAGTCGAAGCTGCAAGCAAAGAGCAACGCCGCGAAGCCGAGAAAGGACACTGGGAAATGGTGCGAGTTCCATAAGAGCTCCACTCACAACACAAGTGAGTGTCGGGCCAAGCAGTCACTCGTGGCTGAGCTAAAGGTTTCAGAATCAGATGCATGTTCCGACTCTGAGTCAGAACCCGATAAGGGGTATGAAAAAGGGAAGCAGATCATTGATGCGGATCCCAGCGCCACTGTTGCTACCGCAAAGATCCAGAAAAATGAACCCGAAGATCCAGAGGAGGAGGAGCGTCTCTTCCACTCCCAGATGTGGGTAAAGGGCTCCCCGATACAGTTCATTGTTGATAGCAGGAGTCAAAAGAACCTCATTTCGGCAGAGGTCGTGAAGCGGTTGGGCTTACCGACCACAGCACATCCACAACCATACACCATTGGGTGGCTTCACCAAGGGCGAGATCTTCGCGTGAGCCAGCAGTGTCGCCTTCCATACAACATCAAGCCCTTCACGGATGAGGTATTGTGTGACATTGCTCCCCTTGAAGTTTGTGATGTATTACTAGGACAACCATACTTGTGGAAGCGACATGCTGTGTATGAATCAAGGCCCCGTGCTGTTATTATTACATTGGGAAATAAGTTGTTCAGGATACCAGAGGTAGCACCACCTGCCGCCATCTCTTTGATTACTGCAAAACAATGCAGTAAGATCATTTCCAAAACCAGGAAATTTGTTTTCCTGATGATACGCCCTCAAGGGAAGAAGAAGACAGTGGCCGCGGCCTCCAAACGGGGTCCCTCTGCCCGGCAGCTACAAATGGACAAGATTGTGGAGGAGTACGAAGACATCTTCACCTCCCCGGCAGGGGTTCCTCTGCACTGTCAAGTCAAGCACTCCATCGATCTGACCCCAGGTGCGCCGCTACCCAATGGACCAATTTATCGGCGCTCCGTTCTGGAGAACGATGAAATCAAGAGGCAGATTCAGGAGCTCCTGCAGAAAGGCCACATTCGTCCGAGTTCTTCGCCCTGTGGGAGCCCGATAGTGTTGGTACAGAAGAAGGATGGGACGTGGAGACTCTGTATTGACTATCGGGCGCTGAACAAGATCACTGTCCGTAATAGGTACCCGATCCCGCGGATTGATGACCTCCTAGACCAACTAAAGGGGGCGAAATATTTCAGCAAGATCGATCTGAAGTCAGGATATCACCAGGTACCAATTGAACCCTCAGATGTGTGGAAGACTGCCTTCAAATCCAAGGAGGGCCTCTTCGAATGGTTGGTCATGCCTTTCGGATTGACGAATGCTCCTGCAACCTTTATGAGGCTAATGGATGACATCTTGCGGCCATTCACCAACTCCTTTGTAGTAGTATACTTGGATGACATTCTGATCTTCAGCCAGAGTTGGGAAGAGCACCTCCAACACATCCGACAGGTTCTCCAAACACTGCGGCAACACAAGCTATGTGCCAATTTGGAGAAATGCACTTTTGGCATGACCGAGGTTCAGTATCTGGGATACATCATTGATGAACAGGGGGTGCATGTCGATCTAGCCAAGGTCCAAGTCATTCGGGATTGGCCCTCTCCAACCACTCTAACAGAGCTCCGTAGCTTTCTAGGTCTTGCCAACTTCTACCGCAGGTTTGTGTTGGGATTTTCTCATATTTCTTGGCCCTTGAGTCAAGTCGCCAAGGGCGGGGCGAAAGCAAAATTCTTTTGGTCTGAATCTCAACAGAAGGCATTCAGGGAGTTGAAGGATCGCCTCTGCACGGCACCAGTGCTCGCATTACCAGATTTACAACAACCATTTGAGGTCGAGACAGATGCCTCTGACTATGCTATTGGGGCAGTCCTTACTCAACATGGACATCCAGTGGCATACCACAGTGAAACACTTTCAGACACAGTCCGGAAGTACCCCACTTATGATAAAGAGATGTATTCCATTGTACAGGCCTGCCGACAATGGAAGCATTACATTTTGGGGAAGGAAACGGTCATCCACACAGACCACCGACCTCTGCAGTTCATACAGACCCAAGGGAAATTGCAGAATGATCGCCATCAGAAGTGGTCTGCATACCTGCAACAGTTTCACTTGAATATCAAGTATAAAAAGGGCAGCACCAACAATGTTGCAGATTGCCTCAGTCGACCACCGATCATGGCGCTAACCACCGTGCTCAACTCTTGCGGGCACGAGACTTCTGATTGGCCACTTCTCTACAAAAGCGACCCAGAATTCGGCCACACATACCAGACACTCTTGGAGGGTCGGCAGGTTGCAGATTTTCACCTCCAAGATGCCCTATTATGCCACCTCGGTCACCTTTGTGTTCCTTCAAGCGAGAGTGCCAAGATGATTTGGGAAGCACACTACAGTCGGGCTGCTGGGCATTTCGGGGTTGAGAAAACAGTGGCAGTACTGCAAAACTATTTCTATTGGCCGAATCTTCGACAGGATGTTGGGAAGTACATCCGATCATGTACTGCCTGTGCCATTGCCAAACCGACCATTAAGAAGCAGGCCTCTATACCCCGTTGCCTACCCCTAGTCGACCTTGGGAATCCATCTCCATGGATTACATGTCAGGCCTTCCTTCCACTAAGCATGGAAATGACTGTGTTTTTGTGGTTGTCGACAGGTTCTCAAAGATGGCCATTATGATGGCCTGCAAGAAGAATATCACAGCAGAAGCCACTGCTAAACTCTTCTTTGAACGAGTGTGGGTGCACTTTGGGATCCCACGGTCTATCATCTCAGATCGGGACAGTCGGTTTCTCAGCACCTTTTGGTCCAGTCTCTGGTCAATGCTGGACACCAAACTCACGAAGTCCACAGCCTTCCATCCTCAAACTGATGGCCAGACAGAGGTTGTCAATAGGATGATTGTGCACATTCTGCGCATGTATAACTCAAAGCATCCACGCACATGGGACGAGAGCCTCCCCTATGTTCAGCACAGCTACAACCGAGCTCTTCACAGCTCCACTGGCCATAGCCCTTTTCAGGTGCGTTTGGGATTCCAGCCACTATGCCCCATTGATGTGGCCATGCCACTTGCAGCTACTCACATGAATTCAGCTCATGTCCAGTCCGAAACAGATAAGGCCACCAGCTTCATTGAGCGCATCCAACATATTCGCCAGCAGGTCCATGACATTCTTGAGAAATCAAATGCCAAGTACAAGCAGCGACATGATCAACATCGGGTGCCACACAAGTTTCAGGTGGGCGACAAAGTCTGGTTGCATTTGCAAAAGGAACGCCTTACTGGAGCCTATCGGAAATTGAGACCACTCCGATATGGTCCTTACACCATTACTAAGGCTATGGGAGACAATGCATTTGAGCTCAGCATTCCCCCATTCCTTGGCCTGCACCCAGTATTCAATGTGGACCGCCTTCGGCCATACTTTCCACCATTGCTAGACACATCCAACATTGCAGAACAACTCAAACCCACAGAATTAAATCCAGATTGCATGGAACAAGCTGCAACTGATCGGATCATGGACACACAGATCAAGAACACTCGCCAACAGAATATCCAACTGTATCGAGTTGTCAAAGCGGGCCAACTCCTTCAGCAGGGCAAGTGGCTCACCAGGGAACAAGTTCAGCAGAAGTTTCCTCATCTCATGGAGGAGCTCAATGCAATGGGGACCATTGCTTCCTAAGGGGGGAGGAATGATCCAGGTGGATATTGGTGGCCACCTGCCAAATCCACCTGGACCCCCACCATTGTCTTTCTCAGCATTTTCAGTTTCCTTAATTGTAGCACAACTTACTATTTTTAGCAGTTTTTTCGGGTCCTGAACTTCCGGAGCCGTTTTGAGGCCCTAAACGACGTTTTTTGGGGAATCCGGGGGCAACACGAGTCCATGGAATGGACTGGTGTTGCCCGTTCCAACAATGATAGTGCTCGGATAGATCTTTCTAATGAGCTATTGTACGCGTCAAACGGAGATCATATGCCAAAGTTACGACCCCGGGAAGTTGATGTACCAACTTACCCCCAAACGGGGCCCACAGTTTGGCGTTTCATCTCCTAGGGTTAGGTTTTGGAATGTTAAGGGTTTTTCCATTGTTTCTCAACAATAAATAGGCCTTCGAGCCTCATTGTAACACAGTTCAGAGGCATGTAGCCATCACATCTCTTCTCAGAGATAAGCTACCATCGCCCTAGCTAGTTTGTTTCCATTTCTGTTTGTAAGCATATTTCAGTATTTTCCATTAATGAAATGAAGTATTACTTCCGCTGCATCTTTGTGTATATGGTTATCTCTGTAATTTGTTGCGTTCATGATCCAGGTGGATATTGGTGGCCACCTGCCAAATCCACCTGGACCCCCACCATTGTCTTTCTCAGCATTTTCAGTTTCCTTAATTGTAGCACAACTTACTATTTTTAGCAGTTTTTTCGGGTCCTGAACTTCCGGAGCCGTTTTGAGGCCCTAAACGACGTTTTTTGGGGAATCCGGGGGCAACACGAGTCCATGGAATGGACTCGTGTTGCCCGTTCCAACAATGATAGTGCTCGGATAGATCTTTCTAATGAGCTATTGAACGCAACAAATTACAGAGATAACCATATACACAAAGATGCAGCGGAAGTAATACTTCATTTCATTAATGGAAAATACTGAAATATGCTTACAAACAGAAATGGAAACAAACTAGCTAGGGCGATGGTAGCTTATCTCTGAGAAGAGATGTGATGGCTACATGCCTCTGAACTGTGTTACAATGAGGCTCGAAGGCCTATTTATTGTTGAGAAACAATGGAAAAACCCTTAACATTCCAAAACCTAACCCTAGGAGATGAAACGCCAAACTGTGGGCCCCGTTTGGGGGTAAGTTGGTACATCAACTTCCCGGGGTCGTAACTTTGGCATATGATCTCCGTTTGACGTGTACAATAGCTCATTAGAAAGATCTATCCGAGCACTATCATTGTTGGAACGGGCAACACCAGTCCATTCCATGGACTGGTGTTGCCCCCGGATTCCCCAAAAAACGTCGTTTAGGGCCTCAAAACGGCTCCGGAAGTTCAGGACCCGAAAAAACTGCTAAAAATAGTAAGTTGTGCTACAATTAAGGAAACTGAAAATGCTGAGAAAGACAATGGTGGGGGTCCAGGTGGATTTGGCAGGTGGCCACCAATATCCACCTGGATCAATATGATTCGAAACTTCATAAATGAATGAAATGGTTGGATTATGCCAGAAAGGTGGCTGGTTAACTGGACACCCTCAGCTAGTTCGATCGTGCTCATCCGGAGATCACACTGCACATGTGTCTAGTCAACTCATGAAAAATCTAACAATCAGGTAGTGGAAGTTGTTTTGAGTTCAAGCGCCAATGATGGCAAGTGATTACGGGCAAAAAACATATAGTTTCATAATAGCACTATAGTGGGGACCAATGGTCTACACTTGGCCAGCTCACCCTCCATCACCAGAAGTCTCCATAAACAGCCGTAAGAACTCCTGCTTGAAACACTCTCACCACCCTTTGTTTCATTTGAGTCGACGAGTTCTTGACTACAGCACTCACCTACCACCTTCAGAACAACGAACCCATCATTCTCTGCAAGTTTTCAAAACCCTCTCGCCTATCGGGCTCTACAGGAGCACTGCTACATTCTACAGGAGCCGGAAGATTTCTACAGGAAGGGCAGAGAACAGCTTTGCAGAAGGAAAACCCGAGATTTTTGTCAAAATGCGAGCTGGAAACAAGGTAGGCTTAGGAAACCTCTTTGGATATGACTTATTTGTATAAGGTGGAAAATTAAAAACACATTGGGTTGGAAAAAAATGAGAATGAAGCTTAAAAGTCTGCCTGCATATTTTCTCTGAGTTCTACACAGTTCTCTGTTTTCTTCTCTGCATTCAAAGTCTGTCTTCTTCTTTCTCACACTCTACTATAAGGAAAACACATGCAATCGTAGAAACCATCCCGTGTGAAAAAAACCGAATTTGCATATCTGTCTACTCTCTGAAAAAACCCTGTCTTATTTATCCTCTGTTCTATCAAAAAAAAAAATTTCTTTCCAAAAGCAGAGAATCAAATTCAGGATAAAAATAGTTTGAAGAAAGGGAAAAATTGCAAATTGATGTTGTGAAGAGAAAGCACATGGGAAAATTCCCTCTCTAGTTTCAAAAAAAAAAACAAAACTCAACTGTCTCTCTGTTTCTGGTTTTGGAAAGTTTTGCCTGTCAGCTACCAGATCATGAAATATGTCACTTGTGGAGGCAGATTCAATATAGTTTATGGTTATCAGTCTCCCATATTTCCTCCTCCAATCTTTGATAGAATTTGGTATCAAGTTAAATGCAGGGGTCCCAGACCAGCTGGCCCACCATGGGCTCATCAAACTGTTGGTAGAAGAGGCCCTACACACATACACCATCCTTATAGCATGGGAAGTCTTCAGAAACATGACAATAGAAGGTGACGTAAAAGCCCTCACCTATGATATCAGTTGTTTTGATAGTGAGGAAGAAGCGCAGAAAGGGTGAGAAGATGAAGCAACTGATGACTCAGCAGTACAAGAAAAGGAGAAGGAAGAAACTAAAATAGAAGAGGATAAGGATGAAGAGACAGAATAGGAAGAAACAGAGCAAACAGAGAAAGAAAAAGAGACAGAAGGAGGAGAAAAAGAGGAAGTAGAGGCAAAACAAAGAAAAGGGTCCCTTGAGACTCTGGAAAGAGAGGCAACAACTGGCCTCACTGCCATAAGCACACCAATTAAGCCAAAAGAAAAGAGAAAAAGGCAGGCCTCCATGTATTTCAAGGCCAGGAAAAGCACAAGAATTCAAACAAGCAGAATAGGAGGAGCAGTGGAAGGACATGGACAAGAAGGCAGAATTTTATGGCACACATGAGTAGACCACATCAGAAGCTTGGGATGATAGGGAGGCCACTAGGGCCATCAAAGATGAGGAGATAGACTAGTTGCTCAGAGGATGAGCAACACCTTCAGTAGGGGGTGATGATGAGCCCCAAAAATGGGTAATTATATGGGCTCATTTTACCTCTTAATTCGACTTAATCCACCACTCTCATTAGTTTATTGCATGTTTTTTATTATATTTATGCTAATATAGTGAATTGGGTTAGTATTTATGCCAAAAAGTCTAATGTGTGTTTTATGCAGATTTTTTATCAATTTTGAGATAAAATCAAAGGTTTAATGAGCATTTGGCAGCCAAGTTCGTGGAAGAACAAGGGAGAGGATTTGTAGAGGGGTGTCCCCTTCATTTATGAGCCCTTATAACGAATTCTCCATCAGAAACTCGGAGTACAAAGGCCCACATTGATGATTCCAAGGGGTAGCCGAGCAAGTCAAGTAGGACTGCTGTTATCTTCAGTTCTAGGAAGCCAAGTTCCTTAATTTCAGGAGGACTGTTGGGAGTCTCCATTTGTATAAATAAGAAGGCTTAGAGCCTCAAGTTTTTTAGTTATATTTTTGCCATTTGATAGTCTATTTTCGCACTTTAGTGTAGCCTTGTACTCAGCTCATTTTCGAGCTCTTTTTGCAGACAGTTTTGTGATGTAACTATTTTTTTTTATCAATGAAGATGAATCCAGCTTTGAACCAACACTGAGCTTTCCTAGCAGGCTGTAGCTCTTGGAGTTGGGCCCAACCCAAGTGCCCAACACCTCCTTTGTGTATTTATATGTGGTTTTCTTGCATTCATCAAATAATTTCTGTTATTTAGGTTAAATCTTGCTTTGTTACTTAGGTTGTTTTTGATGATTAGAATAGTTGTTCTTGCTTTAGGTTGATTAGATAGTTTGATAACAGAAAAAGATCCACAAAAAATGCTACCAAGCAAGCCTTGATCTCCTTTCTCCCTCCTTGGTACCATGAATTGAGACCAAGGCACTCTTGCTGCCACCAAAACACTGCTTTTGCTTTCCAATGCAATTGCTAGTGTTAGATTTCGAGTTGGAGAAGTTGATATCAGTTGTGTTTACATGCTTGGATCTGTTCTTGTTCATTTTCCATAGGTTTCTTGCATAACTTCCTGTCCATAAAGTTCTGTTAAGCACTTTTTTGGTTTTTAGGTTAGAATTAGGTCAAAAATAGGTGAAACTCTGTTTTCTTAGTTCTTTCTTGGGTAAGTTTTGAAAAGAAGTGTGCAGCTCACCTGTAAGACACTCCAGCTTATCATTCTTCCATCACACAACTTGCTCCATTCCATCTCTCAATATTTCCTCCACTCATTCGCCATACTTTCCCAAACTGCCCTAATTTCTCCTTCACTCCTGATCTTCATTTACAAGGTCCTAGACCCCTTAACATCTCTATCCAGCCTTCATTTCCCTTTTTCCACCGTTTTTCCTCCTTCAAACCTTCAAAAACCACTTTTGGCCTCTTCCTGTAGAACTTCCTATAGATCCCCTGCAGCCTCCTGTAGAAGTTCATGAGAGTGATTTTTCGAAGTCCGATCGCAGTGGAAATCTCCAAAAGGGTACCAAGGACTCCTTAGGTCCTCTCCACACCTTCCCAACCTCCTACAAAAACCAACTCCATTTCCTTTCGCCACTAAACCTCTGCACAATCACAAATAGTTAAAGCACAAGCATAATAATTTTGCATACGATTGCTCGAAAGTACAAAAAGATGATTTTTCCATATTTTCCTTCAGAAATAGCTTGAACACATGCATTTTACCTTTTTAGTAGTCAATGGCATCCATTTCAATTATTTCCATCTCTTTTCTTGCAAAAGTAGGGTTAGTGGGTAAAACTAGGGTTTTCTAGGGTTTGTGTTTCCTTTTAGCTTCCATCTTCTTTCTGCAAGCAGACTAGCCTCTTTTGAGTTAGCTTTCTTCCATCACAGTTAAAAGCTTCTTTTGAGAACTAATAGAAGTTGGCTTGAGCTCCTAGCGAACTTGTGCCAGCTGATCAAGTGACAACCTACAATAAGAGCTAGTAGTTGTGCATATAGCACCGTCACTTCCAAGTTTGTTACGAACTACCAGGTTCATAAAAGTAAAGTAGGGAGTCCCAGGAGTTGCAGCATCATTGCTGCAATATTGGAGCTCAGCAATTTGAGCCTACAATTAAAATTTACTATTAATCAGGAAATATGAGGCCAAGGATAACTGCATAGGTAAGTCATGTAGTCATGGGAAATTAATTTTTAGAACTTAAAAACAAGAAATAAATAAATAAGGGTGTACTAAGAAAGAGGGTTTACCAAGTATTAGTGAACCGTTATATACACCTTAGCCAAAACCAAGGACTTAACTATGATGAACAATCCCCTGAATGCTATATTCGGTGTATCACATTTACAAGGAGGATGACTCGGTTACCTTAAAGGATAACAACATAGTTGGGTCTCCCAATATATACTTGGCAATACGGGGAGCTCAAGTTTGTGTTAGCGTTGTCTAATTCATAACCATTCAGTGAGAGCATTCCCATATACTTGCCATACTAGAGTGCCTCCAATATACCCAAGAGTATTAGAGAACCTACGATATACTAATGTACTGGAACGAGATTTCACCCCTGGGATACAATGTAGGAAGTTAACGACGACTACCAGGTTTATAGACGCTGGAACATGTCTCTAGCCTAGACCTCCAAATGTTTGCGTTAAGTTCCAAATGCTCCTTAGGTTAATTCAGTAGATTTTAATGTTTTTGTGGTTTCAATTTTGGGTTCAAAAGATGTCACCTGAATCCTAAAATGCAACTATATGAGAAAAAGGAAACCAGTTCAAGCAATTATTGCATCAAACAAGAGAATGCATCAAACAATATGCCTCCACTAATTTTTCCAAATGAAAAATGCAAGAGAAAAACTAAAATTCACTTTTACTAATGAATATGTGATCTATTGAAAGAAAAAATTAATTTTACTTCACTACGATGCACTTTACCTATATGATGTTCTCTTTGATTTCATATGCTCACATGCAATTAAGCTTCAATTAGAGCAAAAACAAAGATTTTGATTCAAAGTACTTCTAATGTAAACAAGGCATCAATCAAAGTAACACCAAATTAAAAAGCACTCAATGAAAATGTCTTTCACTTTGTCTTTCAAATAGATAAGAAAATATACGCATTTCAGTTTTCAAACCAAACAATGTAATTTATGCTTGATAAATGACAAAGATGGATTTTAAATGCAAGACGACCTAGTACACATGAAAAACAACTTTGCAGAAGAAAAACCAAAACCAATATAAATTAATGTTTCAAGTGATGTTACCAAATGAACGAACCTAATCATGCAGCAAAACCAGAGACCCAAAGACACTCACAAGCGACAAGTGACAATCAAACGACCTATAAACCCTAAAATCAATCCAATTGCACTCAAACACTTGAAAGTTAAAAGAAGTAAGAATTTTCTAATAAAATGAGGTAACGAATCAAAAAATCAACAAAATCTAGTCATGCAGGACAAAACAAGACCTCAAGGGCTCAGACACACTGGGGTTTGACAAAGAAACCGTAGGTTTTTGCCAATCTCAGGGATTAGCATAGCTGTTATGGCCAAATAAGCGCTGAACAGGGGATCAACGCGACTATTTTAATAAAAAGCGTGCTAGTAGCGCAACTATCAAAGAAAAAGGCGTGTTGGGCGAGGAATAAGGAAAAAAATAAAAAGAATTTCATAAACACTTCCAGAATGAGCACTCCAAGATAGCAACCAGTGAGTTATGCAGACCTATACAAACCAAAACTAACTAAGAACATGATGGTCGGTCAAATTGCTCAAAAAATCAGTTGAGAAAGGAGGATGAAAAGGCTATAGCTTCCCCAGTGGAGTCGCCATTTTTTTGCCAAGGAAAATCCCCTCTGTGAACAAAGACGATCCCTATATCCCAATGAGTGGGTCTAGCAACAAATTTAACAAACTAACATAAACTTTCCTAGCTTATTTTTGACAAATGCAAAGAGAAGGAGAAACCTACCTCGCTCTGATGCTAATCGTTCGATCCTTGGAGATGGCTTTGAATCTTTCGCTCTAGGCCTCACTCCTTAGTTGTTCTTCATGTCCGGGTACATGTAAGGAATATCAAAGTACTATGCAAGATACAAGAGCATATATGACATACATCAAACATAAACTACTTAACAGATCAAGGAACATTAAGCTAATAGCATAAACATTTACACAATTATGGAAAGTGAACATCATATGTATATATTAATAAGCTAAAAAGGGAAGCATACAACCTATGCCTTAATGTTGGAGACCTCCTTTTGGTGGATTTCCAAGTCCAAGCAAAGACTCTTCAAGCACTCCTTCTCCAAGCTAGAATGGGTAGCATGTAAGCATAATCTCAGCATAGGGATGCAAAAATCAATGACCAACCATTTGGGAATGGAAGGGAGTGAATTTATAGGAAGGGAGAGGGAGTTAGGGATCCACAAAAGAGGGAGGAAGGTCCACATCTCAAGGGGAAAGCCCATGATGATAAGATCAAGAGGCCCAAATGAGAGAGCTCGACCATATCAACAACAACCAATATCCAACTCGTTGTTCCTGAAGGTTCTAGTGAGCGAAGCTTCTCCTCTAGTTTGGGAAAACCTACCAGAAGAGGTTCAACACGAGTTTTCCTATGAAAACCTACATTGGAAGCGCGAGTGTATAACTGAGAAACCTGCCATCAGCACGGGTAAGCAGTGGAGAAAAACACGTTGATGCCAAAAATTAGGTTTTTAGGCAACCTTCTCCAAAATGGATTCAGGGCATCTTTCCTTTGATTCTTCAGGGAGGTTTTGGTCTATATATCATGATGGATACACTGCACAATAATCAACTTTTTGGCACTTCAGGATATGGAACGGGAAGTGAACAAGAGGTATAACAAAATACTATGTAACAAAAATTCGTGACAATGAAAGCATTTAATTTAGGAAAATTATTTCTTCTTGCCCCTTTTGCTGGATTCTAGTTTGGATTAAGATTTCTTCCCTTTCCCTTCTTTTCCTTTCTATCCAAAAAAATGTTTCTTCATCCTCACCCTTGAATGGAGTCCCATCTCTGGTATGTCGCCTTATTTTCTCCTCTACCAAATCAAACCATAAGCATTCACAATTCAACTGTTTCTCCCTCCCATTCAACGAATCTTAATAACTATGCCAACTATTGGGAAGGCTTAGAATGGATAGGCTTAGCAAGTCTTCTTTAGGGACAGTAAAACCTACCCCACCAAGTTCATCATGACAATGTGTAAACTTTCTCAGATACTGTGAAATGGTGTCATTCTTCTGCATCTTGATGGTTCGAAGTTTATCCATGAGCTCCAGCTTCATGTGGTCACTATTATTCTCGAACAATTATGTCAGTGCTTTTCACATTTCGAGTGAAGTTTATTTTCCATGGAGATTTGAGACAATGTGATCCTATACTCCCTCCAAGATTATTCTCCTCGCCTTGGATACATCGTTCTTCCAATGAGAAACGTTTTGGGCATCAGATGCTTATGGTTTTGTAACATATGACTTGATGTATTCTAGCAATCTATTGTCATCCAATACTGCCTCCATGTGATCCTTCCATGCAAAAAATTAGAGGTTCCTTCCAAGGCATACTATAGGCTTAGTCCATTGAAGGCCATCTTCTTAGCTATGAAGAAATCCTACTGCACTGAGATCCAAAATTGAACCTCCTTAGAAAAACTTCATATTCCTACTCTACTGTGAATCCTGATATGATACCATGCAGAAATTATGATGTAGATTTGCAATTACTCATGAATTTTTAATCAAAATCAAAACAACCAAACCTACTCTACTGCTCTGTGGAAGTTAATTCACCATTTAGAACAAAAATTTCAGACATGCAATAATAAATAACACACATGCACACAATATTTTTACTAGGGAAATAAATTTGCTAAAAACACCAACGTCTTCTTGCATTAATGTGTTTAATAGAGATATATTACAAGTGATTTGCTCAACTGGGCACAACCTGCAAGTGCATAACCTATCTCTTTGCTCACTCAAAATATTTGGCCCAAACTTTGTCAATTTCAGCCTCTTCTTGAGCCCCTATTTTCTTGCGATGTTCCTTTATAAATTATGCCTCTATTATTTAGGAAATACCCCAAATTGATTATACAATTCCTTCTAATCAATCCTCTGATTGCATGCAACATCTATACACTCAAGACTAGTCTACAATTGATGTTACACTGCCTTGGAATCTCCACCAAGCCCGAGGAACTTGAATTCTCTGCATGCACTAGTTATTTTGGGTTGATTGATCAGTTAAATTGATGATCAATGAGTTTGACTGAAGTCCCACTACTTAATTGGCCTTCCACTAGTTCCTCCAAAATTTGGAACTAGTTTAAACGAAAACAACCTGAGATAGTTGACCTTAATTGCTGCAAATTGGCAATCACACATGATGAAATGAAATCTATCTCCTACACCTAGAATATACTGAGTAAACTGGGTGACACAAGCCATGTCACATAATTTAACATCATCCAAGTTGTTTACTGATGTGGAAATTTGAATTTTCTTAATTTAAACAAGGAAAAATCAAATTGAGAATTTCTTACTGCATTTTTCAACATGCATGTGGCTTGGTGGAATGGATATAGTATTCCTCCCTCATCTCACTTCTTAAGCACCCCATCCTAGGAATTTGTGTCCTACTGGGATATGGTTCAACACTCATGTTTGAAGATAGAATCTATGAAATAATTCGAAGGGATGGAGATTAGAGATGCTTGAGTTGAGCATCCTTCATTGGCAAGCTTGTTCCCTATTTAGTTCCTCGTCCTTCGAATGTGAGTGGGAATTACCATAGGAGAAAAAGGGAGAAGGGAGACAACTCAATTAAGAAGGATTTCAAGTCTCCAACCATGAGAAAATTTACTCAGTGGAGTGTCATTAATAGTTTTATGAATCATATTTATGACTATTCGAGAGTCCTCTTCCACAATCAATTTTGTATAACCGTGTGCTTGAGCAATTCTTATTCCTTCTTCCAAATTATTTAGCTTAGCTTCAAGTTTGTTATTGTGTCCCATGGTTCCTGAGTATATGTCAAAAGGATTTCTTGAAGGTTGAAACTAATATTTAAGAAGATTAGTGGTGGAAGAGTCCAGGTGGAGGGGATGGGATGACAGTTGGGGGAGGCGATTGAGGGAGAAGAAGTTCCAATATTTAAGTTCGAGTCAATGAGAATAGAGGCAATTTCTCACAAGGATTTCCAAGCCTGATCCATCCAAGCTTTAATTGTAATAGATTCCTTAACATTCCTTTGGATAATGAGCCAAAGACTATCTTGCGGAAGAGATCTATTATGAAGTATGTGGTGGTTCCTTTCTTTCTTGATGGACTAAAGAAGAAGTCTTGGAAATAAGATATAGATCATATTTATAATGGGATTATAAAAAACTTGTGGCCTCCAATTATTTATGACTTGAGGAATTATTTGAGGGATCACAATATGTATGTGTCATGCTTATCTCCAATTCCTTATAGAGATAATTTGTATAAGAGAATACATTAAATAAGTGTTCCACATTTCCAGAGTCAACAAGGTAGAGGTATCATTTGGAGGGGCCCATATATTTATGCTTTTTATCTTATCTCAGGTTAGTGTTGTCCCTTGCACTAGGATCCATAGGAATAGTGATACTTTTGTCCCTAATTTCCTTTTCTAGATGTTGCTCCAAATGGAGGCTTTTGGGATCTTTTTGAACCCTACTTCCAAGTTGTAGGATTCTCTTATGGAGAAGATTTTTCTTGACCCCTATCCCAATCTTAGTTTTTCCACTTGGGTGGAGGTTGGGGTGATCCTTTCTCAGACATTCTGCCATAAATGTTTCCATATTTCCCCACTATGCTTGGGATTCCATTCCTTATGACTTAGTCATCATCACACAGAGAGGGAGTTAAGGAATGCCTAGTAATATTTGACTTTGTGTGAGCCGTGAGTGACCATAGTAAGTTGGAGAGTGTTTAAATCATTCTAATATTGGAACTTGGGTAGTTGTTTCCATGAGTCATCCTATAACATGGCCGTTTGATTGTCTTAAATTTCCCAGAAACAATTTTGCTAGATTATATACGTGCCTTTCTTTGATAAATTCAAAATAGATAACCCACCTATTTGAAAGGTATTCTGATGAGTTGTCGTATTGGAACATGTATTACATATTTTTTTAGCCCAATATTTTTCCATAATTATTTATTTCTTTGTGGCCATCTCCACCAAATATTAGCTCCTAAAATTGTGGCTAGGGTTTATGGATCTCTGAAACCAAGTCCTCTCATAAGATTGGGTCTATATAGTTTATCCCAAGCCACTAGGGAGAATTTTTTCTCTAGATTTGCCTCGCCCAATAGAAAAGTGCATTGCATGCTTTGGATAAAGCTAAGGATGGAGGAAGATGTCATAAGAGCTAAACAAAGATAGATTGGAAGTTCTTGTAATATTTATTTGATAAGAACTAATCTTCCAACTAGGTTGAGAGAACGAAAAGTCTAGCACGACATATTACTATTTAATTTTCTAATAAGATCCGCCCATAAATTATTCTTGAGAGAAATTTCTATCGGGAGAACTCCCAAGTAGTTTGAAGGCAACTTGCTAATTTGGAAACCAAGAAGCCTCACAATGTGGTATTGTAGAACTAGTGGTGTGTTAAATAAAAAAACATGAGAATTAGCTTTATTGAGGAAAATTCCTCCAAAGATTGAGATAAGCCTCTAGCTTCCTAAATTGTTGGGACTACCATGCACATGGTGTCATCCACAAATTGCTGGTGTGATAATGAGAGATCTTCTCTAAAGAGACATGAGGATTTGATATTTTTTTTAGATCAACGCTTTGAGAGATCTACCCAATACTTTCATGGCTAGGATGAAGAATAAAGGGGAGATCTGATCTCCTTGACAAATGCCTTGAGAAGCAAGGAATGGTTCAGTGGCAGGCCCATTCAACATAATAGAGTAGAAAGCAGATGAAAAGAGAGCTTTGATCTAGCTGATTTGTTCATGGTCATAACAAAAGGCATGAAGGATTTGAAAGAGATAGTTCCATTTGAGTTTATCAAAAGCTTTGGAGAGATCTAATTTAAGAAACATTTATGGATTTTTGGAATTTTTTAATGAGTGAATGGTTTTATGGGTGATCATGATATCATCCAAATTTTTTCACCCTTCTACATATCCTATTTTCTCAACCAAAATTAGATGAGGGAGGAGAGGTTCAAGGAGATTGACAATGATTTTAGTGATCACCTTATAGATGAAGTTGCATAAGGAAATATGCCTAAAGCCACTTGGGTCCTCTAATTTTGTCTTTCTTTGGGACTACAATGAAGAAGGTGACATCTAGAGCTCTCAATATGGATTTCGTCTTTCTTGATTCTTTCACTACTTCTCATAGATCATTTCCAACTATTGTCCAACAAGAATGGAAAAAATATGTTGTAAAATTGTCTAGGCTTTGGGTTTTCCTTTTAGGCATGTATTTTACCATTGATTCCAGTTATTCAATGATAATTTCACACGAGAGGGCCTCATTTTGTTCACTGCTAACTAGTGAAGGGATATTCTGCACAATTCTTTGTGTGGCCTCATTTAGTTGAGGCATATGATCTGACAATATATTTTAGTAAAATTGTACTAGTTCTTGAACCATATCCTCATGGTCCTAAACCTTGGAGCTATTGGGTTGTGTTATATTCTTTCCACAACTAGTCGACGTAGTTAACAGGGGGGTTAGAAGGGAGGCAGAGCCCCCCCTTCATTACGCCAATTGGGTAGGAGAGGGGGTCACAGGGGGTTTGAGGGGTGTAGGTAACCCCACTCTATCAGGTTCGGGGCAGCGCCCCGGAAAATTTTGTCTTTGGACCCTATATTAGGTTGGGCAAACCTACCTATGGTTTTGTGCATGATTTTTTGCACATGGTTTTGGATGAGATGGTTTTCAGCCCATGGTTTTGGACGCAATGGTTTTCGGTCCATGGTATTGGATGCTTCGGCATGTATAAATATGTATTGTAACATTGAAAGGAATATAATGACAAATCAAGCTGATAGTCTCAATTTTGGGATCCAGAGGAAAATCTCCATGTATATGTGTTTTATGTGTTATGCTCTCGCATTGTTTATTTTTTGTGTTTTAGAATTCATATGCAGGTAATTTTTGTACAGGGTTAAAACCTACATTTGGTATCAGAGCTGTTTTGGCTTCAAGGGGACGCCTTTGTTGTTGAGGGGTTTCGCTTGGGCCTGTGGTAGACCCTGTTTAATGGGAGATTTGCGAGATCGATTCTGGTGGTGAAAGAAGATGGAAAGCAGTGGAAAAATAGAGATCGAGAAATTTAATGGTCAGAGTTTTGAGTTGCGGAAACTCAAGATGGAGGACCTGTTGGTGGATAAAGATCAGTGGATTTCGGTAGATCCAGGTACTAAACCAACGAGAGTGTCTAATGAAGAATGGAAGAAGCTCGATCAGAAGGGAAAGAGAACAATACGATTGTGTGTCTCATATTCAGTATTGTTGAATGTATTAGGGGAAGCTACGGTGAAGGCTTTGTGGGGCAAGTTAGGGACTTTGTACCAATCTAAGTCTTTGGTGAATAAACTGTTCCTGCGGGAAAATCTCTATAACCTGAGGATGAAAGACGGAGACTCGGTGACAGAGCATCTGAACGCATTTAATACTATGGTAAGTCAGTTATTATCTGTTGATATTAAAATTTCAGATGAAGATAAGTGCATCAGTTTGTTGTGTTCTCTACCACATTCATGGGATAGTCTGGTTATTGCAATAGGTAGCAATGCAACTGCCTTGCAGTTTGATGAAATAGTTTCATCCTTGCTGACGGAGGAAATGATATGGAAAAATATGGAGAGCTAGAATGGTGATGCCTTGTCTATACGAGGATGGTCTTAGAACAGAAACAAAAATAATTCATTGAGTGGGAGATCTAAATCTAGAGGGAGATCTAAATCTGCACAAAAGCCTGTAAAGGTGGTGTGCTGGAAATGCAGAAAGGAAGGGCACTCCAAAAGGGACTGTAAATCTAAAGCTCCTGACAAAGGAAAGGGATCTAATGATGCTCCTTCTGCAGAGGCGAAAACTGCCTCAGACGAAGGTGGAGATGTGTACTTGACTTCTTCAAGTACACATGTAGATCATGAGGCATGGTTGATTGACTCGGGTGCATCCTTTCACTTCACTCCCCATAGAGAGTGGTTCTGTGAGAATGAGAAATATGATGGTGGTGATGTCTTCTTAGGAGATGATAGGAAGGCTAGAATCATTGGTCGCGGAAAAGTAAAGTTGAAGTTGCAAGGTGGAAGGGTTCGAACACTTCTGGGTGTTCTGCATATTCCTGCATTGGCCAGAAATCTGATTTCTGTAAGCAAGCTGGATGATGCAGGTGTAAAAACAGTGTTTGAGAAGGATACCTGCAAAATGGTTCGGGGAGCACTGGTATTGATGCAGGGAGTTCGAATTGGAACTCTGTACAAGCTGCAAGGTAGCAGTGTTGTTGATGGGTGGAACAATTCTGTGGTTTCTGAAAGTGGAGCAGAAAATCTAGTGGTCTCTGGATAGAAGACCATGCTATGGCATCAAAGGCTTGGACATATTGGAGAGAAGGGCCTTCGAATACTTTATGGTAAAGGTATGGTAGAAGGTATGAGTAATAGCTCTCTGGATTTTGATTTATTTGAAAATTGTGTATATGTGAAGCAGAATCAGGTGAGTTTCCCCTCTGGTGGTAAGAGGGTGAAACAGATATTAGAACTTGTGCACAATGATGTGTTTGGACCTGTGAAGGTTCCATCACTGGGTAAGTCTGTGTACTGTGTATCATTTATAGTTGACTTCTCAAGGAATACATGGATATATTTCCTTAAGAAGAAATCTGAAGTCTTTGACAGGTTTAAAGAATATAAGGCTTTGGTGGAAAACTAGACAGAGAAGAAGATAAAGGTGTTGAGGATAGATAACGGTGGAGAGTTTTGTAGTAAGGAATTTGAAGAATTCTGTAAGAAGTGTGGTATAGCACGACAGAAGACTACTCCATATACACCTCTGCAAAATGAAGTTGCAGAAAGAATGAACAAAACGTTGATGGAAAGGGCAAGAAGCATGCTCGGTGGTGCCGGGTTGGGACAAGAATTCTGGGTAGAGGCAGTGGAGACTACATGTTACCTGGTCAATAGATCACCTTCATCAGCGTTGGAGGATAAGACTCCACAAGAGGTATGGACTGGTAAGAAACCCTCTCTTTCACATCTGAGGGTATTTGGATGTGATGCATATGTACATGTTCCAAAGGAGAAAAGAACAAAGTTGGATAGTAAATCTGAAAAGTGCATCTTTATTGGGTATAAGGATGGTTAAAGGGTTATAAGCTTTGGAACCTAGTAACAAGGAAGGTTGTGTACAACCAAGATGTGGTGTTCAGAGAGGTGAAAGATGTTATTAAACATGAAGTCCAACCAAAGGAACCTGAGAAGATAGAGTTTGAGCTTAAGGAGGAAGATTTAGACTCTACAGCAGAGGAGGAATCAGAAGATGAAGAGCCACAAACTTCGGGTGTGAGAAGATTAGTTCGAGAAATAAGGCAGCTAGAAAGGTATAGTCCATCTGCTTTCTGTTCAAATTTTGCTTTATATATTACTGATGATGATCCCAGAACTGTGAAGGAAGCAGTAGATTCAGAGGATGGCAAACTCTAGAAAGAGGCCATGGTTGATGAAATGACATCTTTGAACAAAAAAGAGGCATGGGATCTGGTGGAGTTGTCGGCTGGAATGAAACCCATTGGCAACAAATGGGTGTTAAAAAAGAAGACAAATGCAGAAGGAAAGGTGGAGAAATACAAAGCTTAGTTCGTAGCAAAAGGTTATTCCCAGGTGCCGGGAATTGATTTTGGTGATATTTTTTCTCCTGTTGCCAAGGTAACTTCTATTAAATTACTTTTATCTGTTGCTGCTACTTTTGATTTTGAGGTAGAATAGATGGATGTGAAGACAACATTTCTTCACGGGGATTTGGAAGAGGAGATATACATGAAGCAACCTAAAGGTTTTGCGGTGAAGGGTAAGAAAGAACTAGTAAGCAAGTTAAAGAAGTCTTTGTATGGATTAAAACAGTCACCAAGGATGTGGTATCAGAAATTTTATACATTTATATGAGTTAGCTTCACTAGAAGCAAAGCAGATCACTGTGTATTTTAAATTAATTGGTGACTGTTTTATTTATCTGGTCTTGTATGTAGATGATATGTTGCTGGTTGGAAATGACAAAGAAATTATCCAAGATTTGAAGACCCATTTGTCCTCCAAATTCGACATGAAAGATCTTGGTGCTACAAACTATATTTTGGGCATGGAAATTAAAAGAGATTGGACAAAGAGGAAGCTCTAGATAAACCAGAGGAAGTATGTCGAGACAATATTGTAGAGGTTTATTATGCAAGATAGTAAACCAGTGAAGGTTCCTATTCTTGTAGGTGTAAAGTTATCTGCTAAACGGTGTCCCAAGACACAAGAAGATGAAGAGGACATGTCCCGTGTTCCATATGCAAGTGTAGTCAGTAACCTGATGTATGCGATGGTATGTACTAGACCAGACATTGCACATGCAGTGGGAGTATTGAGCAGGTTTATGTCAAAACCAGGGAAGGAGCACTGGACAACAATGAAATGGGTTTTCAGGTATTTGCGTGGCACTAGTGATTATGGTTTGTGCTACCAAGGAAGACCAGGATTGGACAGAGTGTTGGATATTTGTGGCTTTGTTGATGCAGACTGGGCTGGAGATCTAGATCAGAGAATATCTACAAGTGGGTATGTGTTTAACCTATTTGGAGGTGCAGTCAGTTGGATGAGTAAGAAACAATTTGTAGTGGAACTATCAACTACAGAGGCAGAATACATGGCAACCACTCATGCAAGCAAGGAAGCAGTTTGGTTGTAGAGATTATGTTTAAGTATGGGGTTATTACAGGGAGCTATAAGGATAGACTATAACAGCCAAAGTGCAATTGTCTTGGCAAGGAACCCTGCATATCATTCAAAGACAACGCACATTGATGTTCAGTATCACTTTCTGAGGGATATGATAGAAGACAAAAAGGTGTTGCTGGTAAAGGTGGACACTTTGAAGAATACTGCAGATGCATTGAAAAAATCTGTGAGCTCTAAGAAGTTCCCTTGGTGTTGAGAAACAATGGGCGTTGCAGCGTTGGATAAATGACTAAGCTCTCCTGTGGCCCCCTGTGGAAAGAAAACAACAAGTGGGAGAATGTTGGGTTGTGTTATATTCTTTCCACGACTAGCTAACGTAGTTAACCAGGGGGCTAGAAGGGGGGCAGAGCCCCCCCTTCGTTGCGCCGATTGTGTAGCGAAGGGGGTCATAGGGGTTTGACGGGTGAAGGTAACCCCACTCTATGGGGTCAGGGGCAGCGCCCCAGAAAATTTTGTTTTTGGACCCTATATTAGGTGTCTAGTCAATTTAACGTCTTAAATTGCTCTACATAAATTATCAATCTGGGTATCGTAAACTGATGAAGTGTGGTGCACCATATGTGCTTAGTTAACCTTTTTCTTACTTCGTTGATTTATAGTTTTCTGTTTTGTTTTGTTTTGGGTTTTTGTTCTTGTTTATCTCCTAAAGTGTCTAATGCAAATGGAAATCCTATTCCTAAGTCTCTAGAAGGCAAGTATGGATACAGATTTTAAGGCAATTATGTCCTCTATAATGATTTCCAGAACTTAACACTTCAGAAGGTCTTAGAATATACTAGTGATGACAGTAATGCTCGAACAAGAATGGAAAATGTGCTACTATTTAAACAAGTAAATAATGAACTACTGATCATGAAACTATTATCTCTGCTGCTGTCTAAATATAGAAAAGCGATTTAAGCTACTGCACTCAAAGAAATCAAAATTTGCAGGGAAAGTAAAACTAAAATCAAATTACACATTCATAATTCGATCCCTCGCCATTAGTCCCGCTATGGATTTTGGAGGTAACCATCAATGATATGAGCAATTTAATATCTAATTGCAGAAAAGTAAAACTAAAATCAAATTACACATTCATAATTCAATCCCTCGCCATTAGTCCCGCTATGGCTTTCGGAGGTAATTGTCAATGATATGAGCAATTTAATATCTAATTGTAGAAAAGTAAAACTAAAATCAAATTACACATTCATAATTCGATCCCTCGCCATTAGTCCCGCTATGGCTTTCAGAGGTAACCGTCAATGATATGAGCAATTTAATATCTAATTGTAGAAAAGTAAAACTAAAATCAATTTACACATTCATAATTCGATCCCTCGCCATTAGTCCCGCTATGTCTTTCGAAGGTAACCGTCAAACGATATGAGCAAGTTGATTTCTAAACTAACTAACAAAGCAAGTAAAGAAGACTGAAATCAAAACAGAACTGGAATTTAAAAAAAACTAAGAAAAGCAAAGTCAGCAAAGAGGTTAATCTTATGTCACTAGTTGATGAAAAAATATGTAAAGAAAAACTAATATACAATCAACCGGTTGAACACACTTGCATGAATTAAAATTGCATGAATGAAAAATCTAATCTATCAAACTTGAAAGCAATCAAATGACATAATGAAATCAAAGCAAAATTACAAAATGAAATCTACTCTACCTTACATTCTAATATGCTCCATGACATCTACTTCACATCTCCTTCCATGTTGAGAACATCAAAGCTTTATTCAAATTCTTCAAAATTACAAAGTACAACAAAGCTCTCCAAAGCTTTCAAAAGCCATCAAGGAAGAACTACAAACTCCAAGATAAAGAACTAACAAATGAAGGAGAGAGGTCTCCTATTTATACAAAAATATGAGAAGCCATCTCATTAATGAGAGTCCATGAATCTCTCCCTCTACCTCTAGAGTCCTAATCAAAATAGGAACTGATAAGACACATGTCTTCTTAGAGTTACAATACAATTAGGAGATGTGACACATATCCTCATGATCCCATGATTCCTTCCATTCAAATTCGAATTTGGCCTTGGAGTGCCACATAAGAGTCTTCTATAAGCCTCCTTTCAACCTACACATGCCAACAATCTCAACCCATTTGTTATGTATAAGCATATGCACATTATTTTCTAATTTTTAACCACAAATTCACTTAAAAGGCTTACAATTAATAAAGATTGGAAAAACATAAATGTGGCCCAATGATAATGAAAGTGGGATGAATGTGGTGACATAGTAGTGAAATGGAGGTGAAATGGAGGTGATATAGTGGACATAGTAGTGAAAGTGTAATGGAAATGAATGACATTTTCAAGACTCAACATTAGGTTGGGCAGACCTACATATGGTTTTGTGCATGATTTTTCGCACATGGTTTTGGACGCGATGGTTTTTGGTCCATGGTATTGGATGCTTCGGCATGTATAAATATGTATTGTAACATTAAAGGGAATATAATGAAAAATCAAGGTGATAGTCCCGGTTTTGGATCCAGGGGAAAATCTCTGTGTATATGTGTTTTATGTGTTATGCTCTCGCATTGTTTATTTTTTGGGTTTTAGAATTCGTATGCAGGTAATTTCTGTACAGGGTTAAAACCTACATGAGCCTTCCTAATTTATTAAGGAGAGGATTTGGTTATGATGGAGGTGTTGAAGGATAGAGTTATGGACGAATGTTGTATTTCTCTCCCCTTCCTTCAACCAATTGATTCTAGGCTTCTGTTGCTAGAGGATTTCTTCCTATTTTGTTCAATCCTCAAGTTGGCTGAATATTATAGCTTCTTCCTTAATAAATAAATTTGACCTGCCCTAGTGTATGGCTTCTTGTTAACTTATCTCCATTTGAGCTTCTAAGTCCTGTTTGGCACGGAGTATATTCCTAATTTTTTTTTTTGTTCCATATCTTAAGCATATTTTTTAGGTGTTTTTTTTTTCATTTATTATAGGGCGATGCCTTCTATGTGTTTCACCTTGTCCCACCAATAAATCTTGAAATAGAGTGGACTTTACCTCTAATTTTGTGATACCTCCTCTTTCTTCCTGGAGAGATTTGATCAAGTTTAAATCCACACTAAGAATTATATAAGGCCTTTAGGAGATTAGAATATTGATATGCTTGATGGAATTAAGGAATTGAACTTTGTATCTAGGTAACAAGGGACCATAAACATTTGAGAGGAAGCAAATTTTTGTAGACCCAATGAGCTGAAAATGGATGGTTAAAATTATGAAAGACGTGAACATGTTGAGAAATAAGACTTATTAAGAGTTCTAGATAATGGATAAGCCACCAAACTGATCTCGGGTATTGATCACTACAAATTGGTAGCCTTGTCCCAATTTATCTATTATTTGACTTATAGCTTCAGGCAAAGTTTGAGTTTCGTGGATCATAAAAATGGTTGGATGTTACGAGATCCATTTCACTTTTAGAAGCCTCTAATTTCATTTACAATTGAGGCCTCTAATGTTCCAATATATGACCTTCATGGAGGGGAGGAGATGGTGGAGGCGTAAACTTCTAAGGTCAACTTGATTCTACCTAGTTTGACTAGAATTTCCCCTAATTCCTCTAGGATTTGTTGATTTCTCTTCCTTCTTTTTTCTTTCTCATATTTATGGGGCTTTGTTTTCCCCTTCAAGGGTTGAACATGAACCCCAAGTAGACTGACAATTTTTTTACCTATGGAAGTTTTTTGAACCTATTGTTAAGATTTGAGAATGGTCACACTTAAAATTTTAACGTAATTCTTATGGATATATTTGTCCCTTTACTTTCCATGATTTTGTGATGTTGAGGAGGTAAAGGGAATCCAAGTCCATGTCTTCAACTTCCTCGTTAGGGAGGGCGATCTTTGAGACTATCGATAGAAGCTCCCAGATCATCAGTTCCAAGATTTTTATGAAGGAGAGCAAAGGAAACACAGTAGAGGCTTTAGGATTGCTTGAGTTGGGATTTTCTAAGTTGGGTGGAGGGGTCAGAGGAGGAAGATGAGGGTTTGAAACTAGTGAGGGGATCAAAATTGTTTCTTATAACTATTTTTTTTAGAATGAGGTAGCGGCGGAGGGGGTCTAGGTTTGCAATGACAACTGACCAACATTGATAATTCATCCTAGTATGAGGCTTATGCCTAATCTAGAGGGGTAAAAAGGGAGACAAGGGGGGAATTTTGATATAGATGTCCGCATTCATGGCAACTCCTGCATCTGAAAGAAATGTGTTCATAGTCCATGGTTTTCTTCTAGTATTCATCTTGGTAGTAGATGTCGATGAATTTTGGTAGGGTTTTTGATATATTCATATAGACACAAGTACATATATAAGATATATATTTGGGTTGTTGTGTAGCCTCTAATACTTTAGCAAAGTGCCCCAACATGCTTCCAATGCCAACTAATATCTCTTCATCCTAGAATTCTCTAGGTAGCGAATACATTATAATCCAGATTGAAGCTGCCATGAATTTTTTTCGTCAAGGATAAATATCTTTGTCCAAAACCTTATATAAAGCCACAAAGTTAAAAAAATATGGTCCATTCTTAATTTTTCTCATTCAATCTTTTGTGTTGGATAAAATAATGGTGAAGAAACCTTTAGCTCCTAATTCCAACTTGATATGGCCCTTTGGTTTCCATTTTCACTGGATCCATCGAGAGAGGGATTTTTCCAAGGTCCAAATGCTTAGAAATTTTCTGATCAAAGCATGGTCTTTCATATATTAGATAAATTCCCCGATACGATTTGAGTGGAATTCAAACTTTGGATCTGTGGCTACTTTTGGAAGACAACTTTGTGGAGCCCTGTGACTGGATAATGCTAGGTTTCTTGCATATTTCTATTGGCTGGATTGATTTTATTTTGTAGATATCTGAAGCTTTGGACTCATTGAATATTTTGGGCACTTGTCCCTTGCCCCAACTTTGCTATAGGAGTTTGCTGTAGGAGGGAGCTCCACTCCCTCCTACAATGTCAGCCATGTCTAATGAATGTGATTGAATTGAAGGGGCAATGTCAACTAATTAGGGTTTTTATTTGTAGAACTTAACCACATTATAATACATACAATTACTATATATGTGTTTGACATCTTTCTTTGACATGTTTTATATTTTGTATAATTTATTTTTTTAATATGATATGCATAACATTAATTTTATATTTTAGTTTTATTATGTGGACACACACACACATTAAATTTTTATATGTTTATTAATTAACTTTAAAGATGAAGTTATGAAATATCATGGTTAAGAATATGAACCATCATTATTTTAATTTATATGGTAAAATGGATATATATATATATATATATATATATATATATATATATATATATATATGTTTATTTATTAAATTTAAATATGAAAATTTGAATATTATGGTCATGAATATGAATCACCATTATTTAAATATCTTTTAATGAATGGACCTAAATGTCAAATACATGTGCTTTCGCATATGAGGTCACATGTTCAAATCCAAAGGGGGTAGAGTGTGTATACTTATATTTAATTTAGTAGTCAAATAATTGCTTGGAGGCGAGTTCCTTCTCCCACAAACAAGGGGGTCTCATACACTAATTTGGTTTTTGGCTTGGTTGTGACCTTAAACATATTATTATTATTATTATTATTTTGTCGAAGAAATTGTTTGTTTAATTAGTAAAAGCAAAATTACAATATAAAAAATGGAATTGAATCAACTTATTATCTTTATTATCTTTTACTTTAATTGAGCCAACATTATGTTTTATTATTATTGTTATTATTATTTGATCTAACACTTCACTACAACATCTCATCCAATGTGTCATTACAACTTCTTCCCCATATTGGTTTGTATAGAACCTCTTGACACAATAAATATTATAGTAGCTTGATGGCTAGTTCAAGTGGTTTTAGTGCTTTGAGCTTTATGGAGAAAGTCTTGTAACTAGACCTTGGGGCTTTTTTCCTCTATTGCATGCCTCACTTGATGTCCATCGAAGAATACGAATCATAATAAGTGTCGATGAGTTTACATTATGTATTGTCCACAAAATGCAAGGAAGTTCCCAAGGGTTTCCCCACACAAAATTTTCCTTGAAAGAAGAAAATATATTATCATAATTAAATCTCGAAAAATAATGCATCCTCCAATTTTGTGTGGTGATAACAACCTTAAATAGGTCTAATCATACAAATACTTAGGCATTAGATTTTAATTGTCCACAACATTGAGAAGCGAATCATTAATAATTTAAAATACTAACATGATCTTGAAAACATATATAGAATGGTTGAAATTTGGATTGAGATTAAAAAATATCACTTTAGTTATTTTTATTAATCCACACACAATGGTAAATCTTGGGCTACAATGTCTCTCATAACATTTGGAATAATATTAAGCAAACCCAAAAATATTTTATAAGTTTACTAATTTCTCTTTATTATAGCTGGTTGCACTTTAACTTCTAGCATGAACAATGTCCTTTAAAGACTCAAATAAGTTGAGCCAGAGATTCAAAAACAAGGCTTAATATTAAAACATAATATATGATAATCAAATTGATATTATTGAATATTACATTTTTATGGAGATTCAAAATAAGGTTTTTAACAACAACAATATTATTAATATAAAGAAGTTAAAATACTACACATTTTTTATCAAGCCTAATTTAGTCCATCAAAAATATATTTCCAATATTCTTAATTAGAAAAAAATATTACTAAAATTAAGAGCAATGCTTATAACCTTGATAGTGATATTGGTCACTTAACTAATTCAAAAACTCAATGTACAATTTGTGATAAAAAAGAGAATACTTAATGCCATAACATAACTATTCTTTAACGCTTCTTAGCTTAAAAAAAATACACTAACATTGAGACTTTAATTTCCACAATATTCAACTATAAAAATAACATTTAAACAAATATTTAGTATACTTCATTTCATTGTTTAGTAAGTCTTAAGATTCATTCCTCTTAAGGGAGGATAAACATCATTATCAATAAGTTTTAAAAAACTAGTAAATGATTCCATACTTTTGGTTACATATAATGGTTGGATTAGCTCTAAGCATATTGTAATTATTTAGATCATTTGAACATCCCTTTCCACAATTTTTTTTTTAATTTTCTTAATAACACATTCCACATATCATCACAATATTCATTATTTATTGTTATGATTACCATGGGAACCATGTACTATATGTTAAAAGCTTTTCATATAAGTTACGAGTAATTCAGGTTAAGTAATATGTATAGGTGAATGAAGATGGGTTACACTTTTGGCTAAATGTGGTGACAAAATTTCAAAATTTCACTCTTTTATCAAATTGAAGCCTTAAAAATTTATATAAACATTGTAAATTTTGATTTGGAGTAAAAAGACAATTTGTGGAGAATCCTGTTGTGGTCCTAACGATATCTTTTGCAAAAAATTGTAGTGTTGTATAATATGTCAATTTTTCCATTAAATGAAATGCTTGTGCTTGCAAATTTTCACACATCTGAAGAGGTATGTGTGTGTTCACGTAGCATAACTTAATCAAAAAATGTGTGTGTGTGTGTTTATATATATATATATATCTATATAAAAGAATAATCTAGACAGAGAGAAATGAGTTTTTCATATTAAAAAATGATTTTTTTATGCAAAATTATATTTTTTATTATTTTTTGAAGTTGGCAAAGTAATATTTCAATTACATTTTGCAAACACGTGTTCGGGTAAGGTTTTTTTCAACTATTTAAATAAATTGAAAAACCAAGAGTACCCTTTTGAGGAGGACTTGTAAACGAAGATAGTGGTATTTTTGAATTTTTCTCATTATGTATATTTTATGTTATTTATGTTTTATTCAACCTCTTTAAAACTGTCCAAAATTTTTTCAAGCATTATGTTTAAAGAAATTAGATGAAAAACATCATATGAATTCGAAAACATCAAACTCATTTGTCATTGAATAGATAATTCCTACACGAATCCAACATGATCAACTTCGCCACCTAAGGACAATTTTTTCCCTAAGTTCACTAAGATACAAAATGATGTTGCAGAAAATTTTGCAGAAAGGGTGTCGAAATTGTGGTTTTAGGAATTCTCAAGCTACATCGAGCGCTTAAAATGCTCGATCGAGTGCCTAAATTTTAAATTCAAATAGATATTTTGAGGGCTTCGTAAACCCTCGATCGATTCATTTATGTGGTTACCTACATGACTCAATTGAGCTATGGTACTATAAAGATCTAAAATTTAATCCATTAGTAATTTAACCAAGATGATATGATATTATTTTACTAAAAATGAAAATTCAACTGGATCTGGGTTATGAACAATATTATAAATTTTTTATGTTATTGCGTCAAGATGCGCATTCTATAGGCCAGTATGGGGGAAATGTGTAAGTATGTTTGTATGTGCTCAAAATATACCTTATCATATACCTTGAATTTGAATGGATCATAAATTTACACAAAAGTTCTACCACATTAAAATTCTAAATTTTATTATAATTTTTGTTATCACTTCATGTAGAAACCAAGTTATTAAATATGATATTAATATTAATAAAATTATTGCTATTATTATTAATAGATTAAATTATGAAATCTGATATTAATATTAAAAAAGTAATATTAATTTGTTTTAATGTTAACATTATTAAATTTATTAATTTTGGATTAATATAATATTAACTTTAATATAATATAAAATTTGTTATATTCTAATATATATTAATATATTAGGATGTCTATTGGCTCCAAATATATATAGAGGGGAAGAAGAAATATCTAGAGTGATAGGAGTAGAGATATATAGATGGAGTGACAAGGGAGAGATGGAGATAAAGTGAGGGTGAGAGAAGAGGAGAAGTGAAGAAAGAGAGAAGGAGAGAGGAGAAAGATGGAGAGAAGGGTAAGAGAGAGGGGGAAAAATTTGGAGAGAGGGAGAGGAATCCAAAGAGTGGAGGAGAAAGAGAGGGAGCTTGAGAGATGGATTTGGAGGAAAATATAGGGAGGGAAGAAGAAAGACATATAGAGAGAGAAAGGTAGAGAGAGAGAGAGAGTGACAAGGGAGAGATGGAGAGAGAGTGTGTATGTTTAGCGGTGAGATTAAAATACAAAGAAGGAGAGATGGAGATAAGGGGGAGAGAGAATGAGAGAGGGAGGGAGATAGTGAAAAAGTTGGAGGATGAAAAAAGAGGGGGGGAGAGAGAGTGAGTGATGAGGACGAGAGACAAATGGAGGTGGGAGATAAAGGGAGAGATATGAAGGAAGAGAGGGAGGACTTGAGAGGGAGGGAGAGAGATGGAGTTGGAGGGGGAAGAGAGGGAGGTAAGAATAAAGACATATAGACAAAAAGGGAGAGAGGAGGGTAGGAGGGAAGAGAGATGGAAGGGGAGACAAAGGGATATAAGGGGAAGAGAGAGAGAGGGGGGGAGAGGGAGAGGGAGGGAGATATAAATAGATATGGAGAAATAATGTGTATGTTTCCAGGTGATATAAAGAGATAAAGAAGGAGAGACAAAGGGAGATAGAGATGTATATGGAAGGGGGAGACAGGGAAGAAGAGCGAGATAAAGAGAGGGAAGGAGGGAGAGATATATACATATGAAGAGAGAGAGCATGTGTGTTCGCGGGGGGGTGAGATAGAGAGACAAAGAAGGAGATATGGAGTGAGATATAGATATAGATGGAGGGGGAAGAGAAAGGAAAGAAAATTGCTTGCACTAGATGCATTGATTTCATTTTACAGATGCTGATTTCTAATCATATTTGATTTCTTGCACTAGATTCATTGATTTATGTGTAGATGTTGATTTCTAATTCTATTTTATTTCTTGCATCAGATGCATCGATTTCATTAAAGATTTTAATTTCTAATCATGTTTGATTGGGCTTGCATTAGATGCATTGATTCCAATGCATTGATTTCAGTATAGACATTGATTCCTAATCCTATTTGATTGCTAGCACTAGATGCATTGATTTCAATGTAGAAGTTGATTTATAATCACATTTCATTGCTTGCATTAGATGCATTGGTTTCAGTGTACGTTTTGATTTTTAATCCTATTTGATTGTTTGCATTAGATGCATTGATTTCTCATCCTATTCGATTGCTTGTATTAGATGAATTGATTTTAGTGAAGATGTTGATTTTTAATTTGATGTAACTAGATGTATAGTACATTAATTTCAAGATAATTAGATTAACATTGTGCATTGATTTTAGTGTAAGCGCAAAAAAATTATTGACGACCCGCATTATGACTAAGCTCTTGTAGATAACCTCAAACGAAATAAAATCAAATAAAACTTGTTTGTGAATTTTAGATCTCCACATCGTTTAAAATTGAATAGAACTTATTTCAATCATATTTGAGTTTTTTAAAATTGAATAAAACTTATTTCAATGATAAGGAATTGATTGAAATACTTGGACAACTAGGTAAATTTAGCAAAGTTGATAACATTATATAAAATTATAGAAATGTTATCATATATTGTTTTTTGACCTATGTTAAATTCCAATAAGATTGACTTATATCATGTTATGGCTAAGCACTTGTAGATAATCTCAAAATAAAATATTGAATATAACTTATTTGTTGTTTACATGACATATTTTAAAATAGAATAAAACTTATTTCAATCCTACTTATGTTTTTTAATTGAATCTTAAGAGAAGAAATTGATTGAAATACTTAAAAAAGTTGACCATGCAATGGTATATGGGTGGGTCACAAAAAAATTCATATATAGATTTTTTATTATAATATGGATGACTTTAGAATTCAAATAATTTATTTTTAAAATTGAATTGTAATAACATACATGTTGATTGCACTAAAAAACACTTTCTACTTGAGCCAATATAAAGCATGATTGTAATTCTTTCCATGCTCGATATTAAATTGACACATGATACATTTTAGTTCAATTTAAGTATCAAAGTGACTTGCATCATAGTAATATTGTACTTATATCATATTATAACTAAGTTCTCAAGTAGATGGCCTCAAAATAAATAAAATTGAATACAACTTATTTTTTGTTTACCAGACATCTCTTAAAATTGAATTTAAAACTTATTTCAATCCTAGTTGTGTTTTTTAATTCAACCATCATATACTTTATTTCATTTTAAGTATCAAAGTCACTTGAATCATAACTTAATAATGTACTTATTTTCTTCGTCTACGAAACTAGAAATCATAATTGTTATGTTTTTTAATAGAAGTTATAGTATATATAGATTTTTTTTGAAACTAGAAAAATAATTTTAACAGATCCATAAACTGAAATAATGTATCAATAAACTATCCATATGAAAATATTTACAAATTAAAAATATCACATGAACATCCAAAAATTGAAATAATAAGTATACAAAAACTGTAATAATGTTCATGTACAACCATAAAATGTCCATGCATGATAATATACAAATTTTGTATCACATGTGAATGTGCCCTATGAAATGGACTTGAAAATATACAAACTATCCACTCTAAGTACCACCAAAACTCATATGTGATTTCCACTGAGTAAAGTGAGTGTCCATAAGTTGGTATTGCAATATAACACATTCAATTCAAACTAGATGATTATTTGTAAAAAATAAAAATGATTTTGAACCACAATTTTAATTACATATATGAATCTACTAACCTCAGTCGAGTCCAAATGCAAGTCAGATAGGATGTGGGTTTGATGAATTTTGGTTTGGTACTCCCTTGCCTGTGGCTCAATGATTGGGGCTTGCATCAATGGACTCACATCTTCAATGCCTCTATACCCAACATCCCGCTCATGTTTCCACATAACTGTGACATCGACAACACTCTGCATATGAGCCTATGTACACAATGACAAGAATACATTATAATTAGTCTACGAATTAATTAACATATGCATAACTTAGAAAAAGAAAATGTTGAAATCTTAGGGTTAAAAACGTTTACCTCAACAGTTGGTCCAGGTGGAGATGGAGGAGAATCCATGGAAACATGCTCTGGTGGAGGATGGCCTGGCTAATAAACTGCCACCTCGGATGACCTCATAAGCTCATACATGTAGCTAGGTTAGGTCTACATGTTATCATGAACTTATTAATGCAAATGTAATTTAATATGTAGTATAAATTAATATAAATACTTATGCATAATTTGACAATAAGAGTCAAAAGTTTTGTATATATATGTACCTGGTCTATGTCACGTGGGCCATGCACCCTCCAAGTGTCATGGATGGCATCATGATACGTACATGCATATGGAAAAAAAAAATTAGTGGGTAAACTCATGAGAAATGAATCATCATATAAAGGAATTGGCTGCTCACGAGGTAATGGTGGCAGTATACTAATCTCTCCATGCAATGCAACACGTGTATTGACCAATGATGTCTGCATGCTACCTGTAATGGTATCCCTGGTCTCAACACCAAATTGTGATGACTCCTTTAACTCTTTCAATAATACCAAGCTCCAAGATGGTAGTGGAAAAAATATCGAAGGTGGTGGTACATGCCCAGGGTCCCTACGATCCCCCTCGCGATCATATGTGCATCCCAATCTGACTCCATAATAATGAGATACAATATTAGTGTAATGTGACCTCATATGTAATATGAAATCTACATATATATTCTTGGAAAAATAAACAACAACCTAGTCATGGTGGGGGAATTAGCCCTAAGCTCCAATGAATTGATCATAAACAAAAGGGGTTGCATCAACATTCTTAAAATATTTGAGTGGAATCAGACCTTTATGTCTAGCAGGGCGATTTGGAGGGATGTCAAACAACTCCCCACGAACATCAATGTTCTTGGTGGCCTCTTTCACCACCTCCCAAGTATGTGGGCCTCTAACCTTATGCCTCCTAATCCTCTGTATGGATTGTAGGTGGTGACTTTGTGGGCCTGACCTCTGGTATGTATCAATCAACCTATTGATGCTTTTCAACATCAAAGAAAAAATACGACTAGTAGTTTAACTAGTAGGGTGTCAAGCACTTCCTTCAACTGCAACTTCAATTCCACTAGCTCTTGGGTGCTCATCTTGTAAGGTGCCTTTGATGCTGGTCGTGCTAATCCAATAGAAAATTCCACTTCCCTGTGAGGTGGTAATTCTAAAATCTTTGTTGGGAATACATCCTGAAATTGTTTCAAGACCGGATACCTCTTCAAGAGTTCTGCATCCTCGACATCCTTGTCTTTATCACTAGAAATATGCACTGCAAACAATACACACCCTTTCCCGCGACTGCACTTTTCCTGCATAGATGTAACAATTCTAACAGATGTTTCATTCTTCTTACCCTACAATATTTTTTGTTCTCCATTGTCATCCAAGCACTCAATAGCCTTTTCATAACAATACACCTTAGTCTTGTGAAGATACAACCAATCCATACCCAGAAGAATATTGTACGATCCCAATGGAAGTACATTCAGATGCGTTGATGTAGGCATACCATTCAAATAAAATGCACAAGATCTTACCCAATGATGAACTCTTTTCATATCTATAGCCAACTGCACCAACCAAGACTCGGCATGCACTTCTTTTCTCAAACCACACTTATCCACCAAGTCAAGGTTAACATAACTATAATTATATCTAGGGTCAATTAAAATATAGATAACTTGATCACAAAGCTTATCGTCCATCTCGATAATAGATTCTTGTGATCCGTCTGCTTGTTATCTAATGTTGCATAGATACGAGGAATGCTTTGTCCAACATCCCCAACTATATGCACCTCCTGAGCACTATAGATTTGAGTCCTACCACCCTGATACAATGAAAAATACTTCTTGAGATGCTCCTTGATGTTGGAAATATGGGGGGGGGGGGTGAATTACTATTCATTAGCAATTAGCACTTTTAAATATTTTCAGAGCACTAGTTAATCTTCAATTATTATTAATGTTTATGCAGTAATAACAGTGAATAAAATAACACAGTAGGCATAAGAATTTTAGGTGGAAAACCCCCTTCGGGTCAAAAACCATCGAACACTTTTATAATAAATTCTTTAATCTGAAACCCCAAAATTAAACGAAAGCAACATTTTCCTAGAATTCTAGAAAAGAATTCTTCTCCAGCTCTCACTAGAAGGACGCCCAAATGCCCTGGTTTCTTCAGTAATCATCTAAATCGATGCCCCAACACCCTAGCAAGACACAACTCGCCCTAGCACCACCCTACCACCCTGAAGTGTCCACAGGCTCCAACCTATAGGTGACTTCATGCGCCAACCTAACACCTCCTTGCCACCCTATAGTGACTGAAATAAGACAAGATTGTGGATTCCCAAACCAGGGACAACAATCCATGATACAATAAGATGTACAATGATTTTCGTGTACTTGACCAAATACCCAATCACTCCATGACCTACAACCCAACCATGACATCATCCCAACAATGACTCCTATAACTCCCAACGCTGCCTCTTCAACTCTAGGCAGAATGACTCTCTCACAAATTACTCATTTACAATCTTTACAATGATGGCTCTTTTACAAATTTACAATAATAAATCTTTTACAAATAACTCTTGGCCTTAACAATACTTCACGATATTTGGATGGTTGTCATGTATTCAAGGATGTCCCATTGCAATGCTTCCTTTGATTTGATACTTCTGCTCTTGTATTCTTGGTTGATGTTGTACTTGAATCTTCTTCTACCTGCATGCAAAATTTTCCCTACGAAACCAATCCCAAAATAAAACAAAATACCCTTCAACTTACCTCTACTTGAAAAACAAATGTAAGTGCATAATAATGAATAATTACAAATTAAAATTACAATGCGTACCTAAAGTGTGCTTGTCACTTTTGTTGTTGACTCTTTGTAACAGTAGATGAAGACTCCCACTCTTGATATAGGTCTGGACTCTATGCAAGACTATATCCAAAACTGACAACATCATATAGATTTAGCAGACTTGGTGTACCATCAAGAATATGTAGCATCAAATGTGTAGTACCAACAATAGGACATCCAAAATTTGGCAACAAAACTAACTGTGACATATAGAGACGTACAGATATTGATGGGACCAGCCCACAATTCCACACTATAATCGTTGACAATAATATATGATTGTGTTAATCAACAATTAAATGATTTAAAGAATGATTTGGGATGTAACACTTGTGATTAGGGTTTAGTTCTAGATTGTATTGGTTGGCATTTATGACAGACTTCAATTCTGCTATGCTGGCGGTACTTACCTCGGTTACTGTTTCCCGCTCTTTGGTTTACGCCAAAACCCTACCTTCTATGTCATTTCTTCATTTTTGCTCTTGTGACTTTGCTGCGCTGAGGGTTTGGTTTGGAAGTGAGGTTTCATGTTGCAAATGTATGGAGGTGAGCCACAGGCTCTGCGTGTGCCTAGCTATGGGTTGTGCTGCTTGTTGGTATGGCACCTTCGTTTGTTCTGGTGGCTTCGTTGCTCGGTTCCTTGGGCACAGTGTGACAGTTCTGCTCGTCTGTGTAAGAGAATGGCTACTGTCTTTGTTTGTTCGGTTGCTAAACTTGTTTCTACTCCACTATTCTCATTTTATTGAGGTTCTTCTGGTTGTTGAATTTGATTAATGGGTTTGCATGCTACAGGTCACAGTCATGGTGGTCTCCTCTGCTCGCAATTCTCTTCAGGTATGCTATCTCTCCATGATTCGTTTTCCCTCTCTGTCTTCCTCCGGTTCTAACAAAAATGGCTCCTTGGTCTCAGGGTATCACCGTGGATTGTGACTCAGTGGGCTTGCATTCTTTCCGTGCGACTAAACCTCCAGGTAAGAAATTCGTTCACTATACATACAATTCCTTACTCTTCGTTTGCTTCTCACCTTTCACTCCATTGACCTTTGGGCTGACAATGTTGCCCTGTTTTTGCTTGCACAGGTTGGGGGTTCGTTCTTTGGCGTGGTTGATGTAAGCGCTACGGCTTGTCCCAGTAGGCTCTGCTACTGTTATCAATTTGCTTTTAATAGTTGGTCTCTGTCAGTTCGTTGGGTAGAGTCCCAGTCCTTGTCCACTTGAACTTCTCTGTTGTCGTTATGCGACCTGGGTTAGTCTTGTACAAACCCTCGTTTGTGGCAATTTTGTAATTGTAAAGCACTGTTTGGAGGGTGGCCGTCCAAAACCCTCGCCCTTAGGGTTCTGCTGGTTCATTTGGTTCTTCCACTGTTTGAAGGGTTATCCCTGGACTGTTATATGTATACAAATATCCTTTTTTTGTTGGAATGAAAAGAAATAATAGTGTATTTGGTTATACTTTGTTACCTCTGTCATGGGTTTTGTTGCTCAGCGTTTATATTCTTGTTCTTGGTCGAACTGTTCGTAATGTGCTTGGCTTTCATTCGTGAACTCTGTATGTTGATTGCCAGCCTTCGTGCTGGAAAATACTCGTGCAATTTCTCTGTCTGCGTTCTGTTCTTTAAGAAAGAAAAATAAAAGGAAAGTATAGGAATGCACAGTGTTTGCTTAGTTTAGCTTACTCAATGATTAAGGGAAAAGTAAATGAATATTACAGTGAACTGTTACAGATGGACTCGAATGTTCTTGGATGAAAGAAATTATTCTTTGTATTATATTTCTGTTCTCATGTGCTGAACCCCTCCATGATTGTATTACATTGATTTTTATATTGTGCTGGAATAGTTACTCAAACTGTTCTCAGTTACCATACAGTTACCCTTTGTAGTTACATAGTTGATAATCTTGTTGGGTTTTCTTGTATTGTAGGAGTTACAATATTATACTTTTTGTTCATGAACAGACATATGTAAGATAGACTAAGAAAATGACAAAACAATGTAACTGTTATGACACTACCCTAACTGTATTGTTTCTAATGCTTCTTAACTAATTAATAATAAAAAAAACTAATTCCTAGACATTGTTTTATTCATCAAACATAAATGAAATTAATGTTTTTTGAACCTATCCTTCTTGGCTGAGACCAACACCCGGTCATGATGCCCTTAGCTGGATGCTCTTGCATCAGGCTCCCGGGGTAAGAAAAATTCATGACTCCAGTCCATGAGCTTCTCGACTGAATAACCCGCCTGCTCTATCTGTCTAGCATTAAGCCATGAACTGTCCTCAATAGGACAGTTCTTCCACTTGACCAAATATTGCAGATACTCTTTCTGCCGAGTTCGCTTGGCCACCTAAGTGTCGAGGATCCTCTCGATCTCGAGGGGCTGAGCGTAAGGCATTTGTCTCATCCAAGTATCACTTCCTTCCTGTGTGTCCCGTGTAGGCCGTGCGGTACTATCTTCCTCTAGATCAGTAGTGTATGGAAACAGGTCTGCTACATTAAAGATGGGCGAGATGCCTATTCCTGGTGGCAACTGTAATTCATAAGCGTTTGCTGAAAATTTCCGGAGAACTTTGCAGGGGCCTATCTTTTTGTACTTTAGCTTGTTATATGCACCTCTAGGAAAATGCTCCTTGCGCAAATGCGCGAGGACTTCATCCCCTACATTAAACTGCACCTCTCTCCGTTTCAAATCTGCTCGCTGCTTATATTTTTGACTGCTGTCCTACAACTTTATTTTCACCTGCTCGTGTAAATCATTCATCGCTTTAGCGAAATCCTCTCCATCAGCACTCCGTCTTTCCTGTTGTCCTAGATCTCGTAATTCATGTACTCCACAAGGATGCATACCATATAAGATCTGAAAAGGACTGTAACCCATGCTGCGATTGGGTGAGTCGTTGTAAGCGAACTTCACCTGGGCAAGTACTCGATCCCACATTCGTGAATTTTCACCGATCAAACTTCGTAGCAAGTTCCCCAGACTTTTTTTAACCACCTCTGTTTGCCCATCGGTCTATGGGTGATAAGCAGAGCTAAAACTTAACTGCGTGTCCATCTTCTTCCATAGGGTGAGCCAAAAGTGCCTTGTAAACTTCACATCCCTGTCAGAGAGAATGGACTTAGGTAGACCATGTAGCCTAATGATCTCTATAAAGAACAAGTCGACCATGTGAGTGGCATCGCTGGTTTTTCTGCAAGGGATGAAATGTGCCACCTTCAAAAACCGGTCCACTACTACCATTACCGAATCATAACCCCGTTGTGTCCTTGGTAGACCCAAGACGAAGTCCAAGCTGACTGAGTCGCACGGTCTACTTGGAATGGGAAATGGCGTGTAGATTCCTGTATTTTGATTGTGTCCTTTTGCCAACTGACACATTTTACACCTGGTCACAAATCTCTACACATCTCTTCGCATTTTTGGCCAATAATAAAAATGGTTGAGCTGCTCTAATGTTTTGTCTATGCCGAAATGTCCGGCTAGACCTCCACTGTGTTTCTCCCGAATGATATTCTCTCTCATTGAGCAATCAAGGATGCATAATTGTCCTCCTCTAAATAACAACTTATCCTGCAAATTATAGTCCAACCATGGACTATTGTTTCTTACCAAATAATTCTGACACGCCTCATAAGCCTCCTTGAAATCCGTGTCAGTCTGATACAAGTCTTTCAAGTGCTCAAAGCCCAGCACTTGTATCGTACTCTCCTGCAAGAGTAAGGCTCTTCTGCTCAATGCATCTGCCACCTTGTTGGCTTGCCTGCTGATGTGTTTCAACACAAAGGTGAAACTCTGCAAATATTCAACCCACTTAGCATGCTTGTGATTCAGATTGTGCTATTGCATCACATATTGCAATGCAAAATAATCCGAGAATAAAACAAACTCATTCCCCAGCAGATAGTGTCTCCAATGCTTTAGTGCTTGGACAACAACATAGAATTCCTTATCGTAGGATGAATACTTATGCATGCTTTCATTCAACTTTTCGCTGAAAACCGCAACGGGTTTGTCTTCTTGGCTAAGTACAACTCCAATGGTCGTACCGCTTGAATCACAATGAACTTGAATCTGTGATCTTCTTCTTCAGTAGCTGAAAACTCCTTTCTGCTACCTAGGTCCAATGAAAAGGCTGACTTGCCTTCTTTATAGTGTCCAACATAGGTGCGCAGATTTCACTGAAATTTCTTATAAATTTTCGGTAAAAATTTGCCAACCCATGAAAACTACGTACCTCAAATAGACTTTTTGGGGATGGCCAATTGACAATTACTACAATGTTCTCTGGGTCCATCTTCAACTCGTTTTCTGCAATCACGAAACCCAGGTAAACCAATTCTTTTTGCAGAAAAGTGAATTTTTTCAGATTTATCAGCAACTTATTCTGCTGCAATTTTTCCAGCACTTTGCGAACATGTCGAAAGTGTTCCTCCCTCATCTTGCTGAAAATTAATATATCATCTAGGTACACTATTACAAACTTCCCAATGAATTCTTTCAGCATTTCATTCATCAATTGCATAAAGGTACTGGGTGCATTGCTCAGTCCGAATGGCATTACCAGCCACTCATATAGTCCTTCATTAGTTTTGAAGGTTGTCTTCCACTCATCCCCTTCTCAGATTCAAATCTGATGGTACCCACTCTTTAAATCAATCTTTGAAAAATATGCTACCCCACTCAGGCAGTCCATCATGTCGTCCATCCATGGCAGTGGAAATCTATATCAGATGGTAATATTGTTGATGACCCTCAAATCTGTGCACATTTGCCATTCTCCTCCTTTCTTGGGAGCGAGAACTGTTGGAAATGCACAGGGGCTCAAACTATCCCTTATCAACCCTTTATCTAGCAACTCCTGCACCTGTTTTCTGATTTCCTCATTGTATTTGGGGCTCATCCGATACGCTGACTTATTCGGTAGAATTCTTCCGGGTATAAAGTCAATATGATGACTTATACTTCTCTTGGGAGGCAATTTATCTGGCAAGTCATCCACTACTATATCGCTGAACTCCTGCAGCATCTACTGAATTTCCATGGGTAAATCTGACACCTCTGTGTGTAGCAACACCGTCTTTTCTCTTCTTACAATAGCATAACTTACTTCACTGTCTTCAATCTGCTTCAAAAACTGTTTTCTACCCATTAGTAACACTCTCATCCTGCTTGTTTCCGCTGTCTCATCTTCCTTGATGGGCACAAGCATGTGCTTGATCCCATCCTTGACAAACTTATAACAGTTTGTCTTCCCATCATGTACTACCTTCCTATCATACTGCCATGGCCTGCCTAGTAGTATATGACATACATCCATCAGCATTATATCACAAATGACCTTATCCTTATATCTGCCGATATGGAACTCCACTTCGCATTGCTCATCCACCAACAGTTGATGGCCTTTTTGCAGCCATGATACCTTGTAAGGAGTGGGGTGCTTCAACCGCTTCAACCCCAACTTCTCCACCATCTCCATGGCAACCAGATTATCTGTGCTCCCACTATCGATAATTAGCTTACAACATTTACCGTGTGACTTACAAACTGTCTGGAACAAGGCTTTCCTTTGAGTTTGTTCAGCTATTTCTTTGGCTGGTTTCAGCAACACCTTGTTCAAAACTAAGGCTTCCCCTATTTCCAGCACATTTTCTGCTTCTTGGGGAGGTGCCTCTGCTTCCTCTGGCTGTGCAACATACGCACCCCTCTGTCCAGCTTGTTCCGCCTCAGGACACTCAAAAGATCTGTGCCCCCACTTGTGGCACCTGTAACATTGATAATTAGCTCCTCTGCCTCAGCCATTTCCTCTTCCTCGCTGATAAGGCCTACCACCTCTCGTGTTGTCACCTTTTTCTGCTATCCCAGAAGCTTTGGAACTGCTGCCTTCTTCACTATTGCTGGTAGTTCACCCTCTGCCATAAGACTGTCCTCTTCCTCTGCTGGTTCCCCGTCCTCTCCTAGCATTTTGTTTTCTGGTGATCTTCTCCTCTGCTTTCATAGCACTTTGATATGCTTCTTCGATGTTTTTGGGGAAAGAATGTTGATTTCATCTAATATTTCTAACCTTAAACCATTTACATACCTTGCTGTTTTCTCCAGGGTGTCCTCTATATAACCAGCTCTTAAATTTACCTAGTAGAATTCTTTAGTGTACTCTCTTACTGTCATCCCTTTCTACTTCAAATTCTACACTTGCTGATGTAGTGCAATCTGGTAATCCTTGGGCAAAAATCTACCTTTCAACTTGGCCACCATCCTTGACCATTTCTTTATTGGCAACTTGTTCATCCTCCTTCTCTTTGTTTGGACATTGTCCCACCACAGGGCTGCGTGTCCCTTTAGCTTTGTTGCAGTGAACTTAACTTTCTAATCTTCACTAACCTCTTCACACTCGAAATATTTATCCAGTTCGCTGATCTAGTCCAACAGAACCTCTGTGGACAAGTTGCCATCATAATTTGGGATTTCTAGTTTAGGTTTGTTGCTCGCCAATAGGACAAACCTCAACTGTCTCATTTCCGGCCCTTCTTCATCCGATCCATCTGTTGTCACTACAGTCCCTTCTCCTTCCTACTTCAACTGCCTCCAAACGAGTAGTAAGGATCCTGATTTACTCTCGCAATCCTTCATCTGCTACTCTCCAAGCACCTCTTCCATGTCCTTGTCTTCCAACTTCCATTTCTCAGAAAAAAAATAAAAAAATAAAATAAAAATAAAAAACACTAAGACCTGGCTCGGATACCACTATGATGGGACCAACCCGCAATTCCACACTATAATGGTCGACAATAATATATGACTGCGCTAATCAACAATTAAATGATTTAAATAATGATTTGGGACTTAACACTTGTGATTAGGGTTTAATCATAGGATGGTTCTGGATTGCGTTGGTTGGCATTTATGACAGACTTCAATTCTGCTGTGCTGGCGGTACTTACCTCGGTTATTGTTTCCCGCTCTTTGGTTTATGCCAAAACCCTGCCTTCTATGTCATTTCTTCATTTTTGCTCTTGTGACTTTGTTGCACTGAGGGTTTGGTCTGGAAGTGAGGTTTCGTGCTGCAAACGTATGGAGGTGAGCCACGAGCTCTGCATGCGCCCAACTATGGGTTGTGCTGCTTGTTGGTATGGCACCTTCGTTTGTTCTGGTGGCTTTGTTGCTCGGTTCCTTGGGCACAATGTGACAGTTTTTCTCGTCTGTGTAAGAGAATGGCTACTATCTTTGTTTGTTCAGTTGCTAAACTTGTTCCTGATCCACTGTTCTCATTTTATTGAGATTCTTCTGGTTGTTGAATTTGATTAATGGGTTTGCATGCTACAGGTCATAGTCGCGGTGGTCTCCTCTTCTCGCAGTTCTCTTTAGGTATGTTGTCTCTCCATGATTCGTTTTCCCTCTTTGTCTTCCTCCGGTTCTAACAAAAACGACTCCTTGGTCTCAAGGTATCACCATGGATTGTGACTTAGTGGGCTTGCATTCTTTTTGTGTGACTAAACCTCTAGGTAAGCAATTCGTTCACTGTACATACAATTCCTTACTCTTCATTTGCTTCTCGCCTTTCACTCCGTTGACCTTTGGGCTGACAATGTTGCCCTGTTTTGCTTGTGCAGGTTGGGGGTTCGTTCTTTGGCGTGGTTGATGTAAGCGCTATGACTTGTCCCGGTAGGCTCTGCTACTGTTATCAATTTGCTTTTAATAGTTGGTCTCTGTCAGTTTGCTGGGCAGAGTCCCAGTCCTCGTCCACTTGAACTTCTCTGTTGTCGCTATGCGACCTGGGTTAGTCTTGTACAAACCCTCGTTTGTGTTCTGGCAATTTTGTAATTGTAAAACACTGTTTGGAGGGTGGCCATCCAAAACCCTCGCCCTTAGGGTTCTGCTAGTTCATTTGGTTCTTCCGTCATTCGAAGGGTTATCCCTGGACTGTTATATGTATACAAATATCTTTTTTTGTTGGAATGAAAAGAAATAACAGTGTATTTGGTTATACTTTGTTACCTTTGTCCTGGGTTTTGTTGCTCAGCATTTATATTCTCGTTCTTGGTCGAACTATTCATAATGTGCTTGGCTTTTGTTCGTGAACTCTGTATGTTGATTGCCAGCCTTCGTGCTGGAAAATACTCGTGCAATTTCTCTGTCTGCATTTTGTTCTTTAAGAAAGAAAAATAAAAGGAAAGTATAGGAATGCACAGTGTTTTCTTAGTTTAGCTTACTCAATGATTAAGGGAAAAGTAAATGAATATTACAATGAACTGTTACAGATGGACTCAAATGTTCTTGGATGAAAGAAATTATTCTCTGTATTATATTTCTGTTCTCATGTGTTGAACCCCTCCATGACTGTATTACTTTGATTTTTATATTGTGTTGGAATAGTTACTCAAACTGTTCCCGGTTACTATACAATTACCCTTTGTAGTTACATAGTTGATAATCTTGTTGGGTTTTATTGTATTATAGGAGTTACAATATTATAACTTTTGTTCATGAACAGACATCTGTAAGATAAACTAAGAAAATGACAAAACAATGTAACTGTTATGACACTACCCTAACTGTACTGTTTCTAATGCTTCTTAACTAATTAATAATAAAACAAACTAATTCCTAGACACTATTTTATTCATCAAACGTAAATGAAATTAAAGTTTTTGAACCTGTCCTTCTTGGCTGAGACCAACACCCGGTCATGATGCCCTTAGCTGGATGCTCATACATCAGATATAACCAAGATCCTATATATACTTACATTGTACTGCAAAAACATATGTCAGAGATGATACTCAAAATTCAAATGTAAACTCTATTCATACATACCTTCTTGTAGGATACTTACCCTTGAATGTTGATGTGTGGTCCTTACTACAATGATCATTGAACGCATGCTTTTTCTTGCCTTCTAGGATATCGATATTGAATCTGTTGTATCTATGTAATTTTGGATCTCCAAGGTCTGAAATTTCGTCCTGTGGTAGTCCTCTGAGTCCTCTTTCCAACCCCAAAGATCTGATAAAGATTAGATTCTTCAAGAAATATTTATTCCCAATCTCCCACGATGACTTGATTATAGACTGGTTTAGTAGAGAAAACTTGTACGAAGTTCCAGGTGTCACTGTTGCGACCATCGACTTTGTTTGACATGGAATTCGGGAGCCTGCAAAAACCCTAACTTCCTTAGAGCATATCTCCGCAAATACAACAAACTAAGATCTGAATTTTTGTCATAAGGTCCATCATGATTTTGGCTCAAATGGGTTTTAATTTTAGCTTATGAAGCTTCACAAAAAAAAAAAAATTATAGCGAAAATTCCATGATGACCTGTTTGAAGCCACAACATCCCTAATAGAGGAGGATGTGAGGGTCACTATTTATATGAATATCTTGAGTTGAGAGGGTCCTCAAAAAGTGAACATTGGAGGGATTTTAGGAGAAAAACAAAATGATTAATTATTGACTATTTAATGACCACAACCAGTTATGAGTGCCATGCCACAACCCCATGGAGTTTCAGCCCACTAATTGGGGTTACTAACTTCAAACATGAATATCTCTCAAACCATGAAGAATTGTGTGGCATGCCATATATAAACGGAAATACCTCGATGAGCAGTCCATCTAGGATATCCTTGACTCAAAATACAGTAAGTTGTCAAGTCAAAATTCCCATGCAATATTGGGGTAGCCCCTCGTGCTACTTGAGTTGACATCAATGACAACCACTGATAAAAAATATCCCCCTTTGCATTGATGGCAACACAAGTACTCCCCCTGTGATCATGAAACCTCTTCCTATTGCCTTGTCTCCCCCTTTGTCATCAATGGCAAAGGGTAACTCCCCCTGACAAAGTGTCATCATGTGGACCTGTACACACCTCCACTCCTCCTTTCTACTTAGTTAGATAAAAGAAAGAGTCTAATGAGAACTTGGGAGAATCCCAAGCTTTTGATGAAGATACTCAAATTCTTCACGAGGTAATGGTTTGGTAAATGTTAGCAATTTGTTCCTTTGTGCCAACATATTCAAGCTTGATATTCCTTTTGGCGACTTGATCTCTAACAAAATGATATTTGATTAGAATGTGCTTTTTTTTGGAATGCATGAAAGGATTTTTTGAGATACTGATGGCACTATGTTATCACAGAAGATGGGAATAGTCTCATCAAAATTAACTTGAAGATCTTTCAAGGTTTGCTTCATCCAGAGAACTTGAGTACAACAAGTTGTTGTCATGATGTATTATGCTTCCGATGTGGATAACGAGATTGAAGACTGCTTTTTACCTAACCATGAGACAAGGAAACGACCTAGATAGAACGTTGCTCCACTGGTAGACTTTCGATCATCAACACTTCCTGCCCAATCTGCATCTATATAAGCTTAGATAACCAAATGATTTTGTTTGGGATACCATAGACCATATTCTGTTGTACCCTTAAGGTATCGAAGTATTCTTTTGATGCCAATAATATGAGATTATTTTGGTGCTTCTTGGAATCATGCTACTTTTCCAACTGCTTACATCACATCTGGCAAGGAGACTATCACATATAGGAGACTACCAATCATGGGTCTATACAACCTTTGGTCCACATTCATTGATGAATCTTCTTGTAACCTATTACCATGGTGGTATGGATAGGCTTGCAATCTTCCATATTGAATTTATTGAGCATTTACTTGATTTACTTGATTTGATATATGAATATTCCTTTATCTTGCTGAGATGTATCGACAATCATTAGATTGTCTTGATCCACTTTTTCATAGAGATTTCTTGTTAGCACTTCCTTTCTTGAAGCTGTAATACTTCAACTATTATTCTCCCCTTGAACAAGTAATGAAATTGCCATCTTGTTTGAACTAGCTATCTGTCAATTGTAGGCTTGTATCATATACTCTTGCATAAACTCCTCATCTTCAAATTTCTAGGAATCGATAAGCTGAATTATTCAGATTAATGTTTCATTTAGACCGTCTTGACTGAGTCATTAACTGAAGCAGCTATTGATTCCTCACAATTTATTATGAATCGTGAAAGCATAACTGTTGGGACCTTATTGCCTTCCTGCTTTTCTTACTCATCCTATACTTGTTAATCATGTACCTCTTTTACTTTCCAAACCTTCTTATTTTTGTCATCAAGATTTTCATTCATGGTTGATTCCATCTTGTACCTGCAATTACGAGCTATGTGTCCATAGTTATGACATTTGTAACATTCCATGTTATTCATAGAAGATTCCGTTTGGTGTCTATCTCGTGATCTTGTAAGTATTCTTCTAGGGTTTTGCCGATAATAGTTGTACTTGTCTAGAACTTCACAATCCCTAGCCATATGTCCAAAATTGTTACATTTGTAACATTCGACATCATGTCTCAAATGATCAAATTTGTTGATATTATGTTGAGTTTTGGAATATCCATTTTTGAAGGATCTCCTAGAATTATATTCATTCCAAACATACATGCGACATTTTGTAGCTCTATGTCCAAACCTTCCACATGAATAACAATGACCATAAAAAATAGGTTGGTACCTAAATATTCTTCGAGGAATTTCTTCAAGGTTCTTCCTGCGAGTCCTGATCTCTTGATTTAGCTGAGATATCTACCCTTTTTGCATATCCATCTTCTTTAGTTTTCATAGAAGGACTTGATTCCTTTTTGGATTTTTCTTTTTAACCAAGACCAGTCTCGTCACTGTATGATCACTGGTTGCTGATGAGTTCGTCCAAAGCCTTTGTACTATTGGTGTAGTCTTGAAGAGTTTTTCCACTTTTTACCTCCTTTCACAGAGAAACTATTTCAACTTCCAATGCTTCTCTCTCCTTGTTTCTTTCTTTTACTTCTTTCCTGAGAGATTCTTCAATTCATTTGTATTCTTCAACCTTGATTTTAAGATTGAGGACCTTTTCCATTTCTGTCTTCAATTTGTCTTCAAGAGTGTTAACATGCTTCTTTTCGATCTTGAGCTCTTTGATAACCCTGATTACTTTGTTTTGAAATTCAACTCCAGTAATTTCTTCTTCTTCTTCTCCTTCTTCATTAGGCACCTCTTGTTTATTGTTCTTGGCCATAAATAATACTCTTCCGTTGAATTATTAGTAGTTATCACTGTCTTCTTCAGATGAGAAACTATCTTCTTTGGAGAAGAAAATTTTCTTAAACCATTTATTCTTTCCTTACTTGTTGAACTTCTTAGGACTTTTCTTCCCTTTCGTAACACCCTCATTTTTGTGAGGACATTTGGCTGCAAAATGCCCAACCTCACCACAATCAAAACGTATTAATGGAAGTTTACCTTTGAATTTTTCCATACCCATTCTCATTTTCTGTGTGAAGTAGGAAAATTATTTATTTGGTAATTCTTCTTCATCTTATTCCTTGTCCTCATCCTCACAATTGCAGTTTTTTTCTTTCGGAGTCTGCTCATCCTTACTATTCTTCTTGGATGCGGAAAATGTTGTTTCTAAGTGAGATGTGCCATCCTCTTCTTCAATCCTCATTTCATATGTTGTAATAATTCCATGCAATGCATCTATGTTGAGATTGGTCAGACTCGATCTATCTTCCAAGACATATACCTTATGGTTAAATCTTGTTGGCAAGGTTCTGAGGATCTTTCAGACAACAATTTTTGTTTCAATAGGTTCTCTCAAACCTTCCAATGTATCTGTTGTTTCATAAACATGCTAAAAGTATGCAACAATATCTTCATCTTCCCTCATTTTGAGTTGCTCAAATTTTGCCCTAAATATTTGAAGCTTTGCTTCTTTCTCCTTTGAGTCACCTGCGTATATATTTTCAAGCTTTCCCATACCTCTTTAGCAGTTTTGCAACATAATACCTTAATATAAAAAAATTTGATAAGCCCACTGATAATAATATCTTTAGCCTTTGCATCATATACCATATTTTTCGTACCTTGTTCATCCTGGGTCAATGTGAAGCCTTTGTCAACGATTTCCAATACTTCGTATCCTTGCGTCGGCAAATGACCCTTCATTCTTCCACTCCAAAGTGCATAGTTATTTCCATTGAACAAAGGAACTCTATTCTTAGTATACTCTAGGATCTCCTTCTAGTTGTTAGACTACTATTGAAGGAACCAAGCTCTGATACCAATTGTCGGAAATACTTGGGGGGTGAATCAGTATTCCTTAGCAATTAGCACTTTTAAATCTTTTCAGAGCATTAGTTAATATTCAATTATTATTAATTTTTATGCAGTAATAACAGTAAATAAAAGAACACAGTAGGAACAAGAATTTTAGGTGGAAAACCCCCTTCGAGCCAAAAACCACTAAACGCTTTTCTAATAAATTCTTTAATCTTCAGCCCCAACTAAAATGAAAGCAACAACTTCCTAGAATTATAGAAAAGAATTCTTCTCCATCTCCCACTGGAAGGATGCCCCAACGCCATGGTTTCTTTAGTAATCAACTGCATGGATGCCCCAACACCCTAGCAATCCACAACTCGCCTTAGCACCACCCTACCACCCTGAAGTTTTCACATGCCCCAACCTGTAGGTGACTTCATACACTTGCCTAGCACCTCCTTGCCACCCTATAATGGATGAAATAAGACAAGACTATGGATTCCCAAACTAGGGACAAAAATCCACAATACAATAATATGTACAATGATTTTCATGTACTTGACCAAATACCCAATCCCTCTATGACCTGCAACCTAACCATGACATCATCCCAACAGTGACTCCTATACCTCCCAACACTGCCTCTTCAACTCTAGGCAGAATGACTCTTTAACAAATGACTCTTTTACAATCTTTACAATGATGGCTCTTTTACAAATGACTCGTTTACAACTTTACAATGATGACTCTTTTACAAATGACTCTTTTACAATGATGATTCTCGGCCTTAACAATACTTCACGATATCTGGATGGTTGTCATGTCTTCAAGGATGTCCCATTGCAATGCTTCCTTTGATTTGATACTTCTGCTCTTGAATTCTTGCTTGATGTTGTACTTGAATCTTCTTCTACTTGCATGCAAAATTTTCCTAGTGAAACCAATCCCAAAACAAAACATAATGCCCTTCAACTTACCTTTTCTTGTACAACACATGTAAGTGCATAAGAATGAATGAATACAAATTAAAATTACAATGCGTACCTACAATGTGCTTGTCACTTTTTTTTTGACATGTTTTAGCAGTAGATGAAGACTCCCACTCTTGATATAGGCTTGGAGTCTATGCAAGACTATATCCAAAACTGACAACATCATATAGATTTAGCAGACTTGGTGTAGCATCAAGAATATGTAGCATCAAATGTGTAGTACCAAGAATAGGACATCCAAAATGTGGGATCAAAACTAATTGTGACATATAGAGACATAGAGATATAACCGAGACCCTGTATGTACTTACAATGTACTGCAAAAACATGTCAGAGATGATACTCAAAATTCAAATGTAAACACTAATCACACATACCTTGCTGTAGGAGACTTACCCTTGACTGTTGATATGTGGTCCTTACTGCAATGATCCTTGAACACATGCTTTTTCTTGCCTTCTAGGAGCTCGATATTGAATATGTTGTATCTATGTAATTTCGAATCTCCAGGGTCTGAAATTTCATCTTGTGGTAGCCCTCTGAGTCCTCTTTCCAACCCCACAAATATGATCAAGATTGGATTCTTCTATAAAGCATTATGTCCAATCTCCCACGATGACCTGATTATAGACTGGTTAAGTAGAGTAAACTTGTACAAATTTCCACGTGTCACTGTTGCGATCTTCGGCCCTGTTTGACATGGAATTCAGGAGCCTGTAAAAATATTAACTTCCTCATATCATATCGCCACAAATATAGTGAACCAAGATCTGAAATTTGGTCACGAGTTTCATCAAGATTTCATATCTAATGGATTTTAATTTTAGCTTCTGAAGCTTCACATAAACAAAGTTATAGCGAAAATTCCATGATGACCTGTTTGAAGCCACAAAATACCTACTATAGGAGGATGTGAAGGTCACTATTTATATGAATGTCTTGAGTTGAGAGGGTCATCAACAAGTGAACATTGGATGGATTTTAGGAGCAAAAAAACATTATTAATTATTGACTATTCAATGACCACAACCAATTATGAGTGTCATGCCACAACCCCATGGGGTTTTAGCCCACTAACTAGGGTTACTAAGTTCAAACATGAATATCTCTCAAACCGTGAAGAATTACTTGGCATGCCATATATCAACGGAAACATCTCGACGAGTAGAACCCATCTAGAAGATCCTTGACTCAGAATAAAGTAAGCGGTCAATCAAAATTCCCGTGCAAGTTCGAGGTAACCCCTGGTGCTTCTTGGGTTGACATCAATGACAACCATTGATCAACACTTGCCACATATACAAAACTTCAAATGTATCCTATCATCACCTCTATTTTGCTACTCTCTAGGCTACGACCCATGTCCCTTATCAACTGCACTAAACCCTTATAAGGCACAACATTCTCTTTCTCACCTGCATCCTAAGGTCTTGTTCGCTTTGGTGGCCATTTACCTTTAGTCTTGTCATTCCCTTTCCAACGTTTCTTATACTCGGTATTACATTTTGATTTCTCATAACAGTGCTTCAACTTTCCAATGACTTCTTCCAGTGATCAAGGCTCATCGTACTCAATTTGATCCTTGAATGTTAATGGCAATTCATTGACGAAAATATAAACTTTGGCTTTCTCATCTTTAAGATAGAAACATACATCAATAAATCCAAGAAATTAGTCGTGTACTCCTCATCTGTCATTGATCCCATCTTTAGCTCATATAACTCCTTGGATTTACTATCATAATACCTTTGTAACAAATACTTCTTCCTGAAAAAAGTCTCTTGAATTCATGCTAACTTAACTCCTATGTCATGGTGTCTTTGACACACTTCACATATTCCCACTAGATGTCTGCTTTCCCTTTGTGGTTGAAAATAACTATCCTAGCCTTCATGTTCTCTGTGTAGTCAAGTAGCTAAAATAATTTCATCATCCCAAGCAACCACGCCTCTGCATCTTCTGGTTTCTTAAAATCTCCATCAAATGTAGGTGGCTTGGATTTCTTGAACTCATCTAGAAAATATCCTGTGTCACTCCTCCTATAATAATGATAGCGATGATTACCATGATACCTATCTTAACCAGAACTAGATTAGAACCCATGTCCACTGCCTCTCCTATCAAGTGTATCCCAGAATTTCCCATCTCTGACAATGACATCCCTATCTGACCTATGCCCGCCATGATACCTTCTACCATATGCTCCATTAGTCTTGTCCTCTTGCCCATAATTGATCAGTGGTTGTCCATGTCTCTGCAAATATGACAAGCTCTAAAGGATGACTGCATTGACCTTTGCGTGTTTCTCCTTTTCCTTGAAAATTCTTTCCTGTGACTGAATAATTTAGTCATTATCTAATTTTCAACTTCTTATCTATGCCTTCAAACTTCTCAATGTGTATACTATGTCTGGAGAGTACTCATCTCTTTGTTTCTCATCTAATATATAAGGGAGTCTCGTGAACTGTAATCCACCATTTTGATAGTCATCTTTGATCTTATTCTTCCTGCAAATGTACCATGTAATCTAAACCAAAACATAAACATAATCAACATACCTCAGTGAAGTTTTGGGGAGGTTATCTTGTATGCAAAACCAGTCCATATTAGAACGATACATGTATAATCATAATCACATTAATACACTGACATTGTACATGACAATACCAATTGCATATTGTTGGTGTTCATATATGAACAAAGATAATTTTAGGGGCGAATGTTCGCCCTTTGGCGAAATTAAGGGGTTTTCAATTTTTAGTGAGCGAATATTTTGTATCATAGTACATTTTTACAAATCACCTCAAATAGCCCACCTTATTTTAAGGGAGAGGGTAAAAAAGGTAAATTTAGCCCTTGAAATTAGGACATTTTCAAGAATAGGTTTTATTTATGTGAATCCATTCGCCCATTTTCAAGAATAGGTTTTATTTAAGTGAATCCATTCACCCATTTTCAAGAATAGGTTTTATTTAAGTGAATCCTATGGGCCAAATACCATATTTATAAAAGAGGTATGGTAAATTAATAAAAATATAAATAAATGAGAGGTATGGTAAATAAATAAAACATTTTTTATATTTACTCCATAAGTCACCTTATATACATGTAACGGTGTAAACAAATAAAAATATAAGTAAAGTGGAGGTATGGTAAATAAATAAAACGTCTTTTTATACTTACTCAAACGGTATGGTAAATAAATATAAATATAAATAAACTAGACGTATGGTAAATAAATAAAACCTCTTTTTATATTTAGTCCATAACCCTCGTTCTATTTATGAAGGCTCAAGAAAGAGGTTTTATTTAAGTGAATCCTATGGGCCAAATACCATATTTGTAAAAGAGGTATGGTAAATTAATAAAAATATAAATAAACGAGAGGTATGGTAAACAAATAAAATATTTTTTAATATTTACTCCATTAGTCACTTTATATTTACGAACACTCAAAAAATGGGTTATATTTAGGTGAAACCTATGGCCAAAATACTATGGGACAAATACCATGGACTGGATAGGACTTTACAAAGTTTTATTATTTAGTGAAAGACTCGCCAGGATCTTACAAGATTTTATAATTGAGTAAAATATTCGCCATGCCTGGTGAGAGATTCGCCAAAAAATTATATATACATATTATATTATTGATAAAATCGCCTTCCATTTTTCCTATATACCATGGAGATTCGCCCATTTATTATATTTATAAATTTAGGGGGGATTCTTAAAATTTTCCCTGTATATGAATCATGCAATTCACCCAATTCCACATTAATTGTCAACCCAGGGCTCTACGAGTTATTTCAAGGCTATCATGCAAAGTATATGCAGGCCACAATTTCCCTACCCAATACTGAACATTCAATTATAAACTTAGCAATGTGTAACAACAAGCGATAACTGTAACAACAAATAAGAGTAACAACAAGTAATGATTGTAACAACAACAAGAGTAACAACAAAGTAGACTCACAGCAACACATTGATAATCATTCACAACAATAAATAAATTAACTGAAATAAACCTATGCACACATCTATCCAACAACACTTGGTCAGGAGAGTGGGCCCAACTCCCTAATCAGGGTTGTGGCAAGATCAAGAAGTCACGAAATGCTTAGAAGATCAGAATTTCATTAATCAAAAGGATATTACAACATATGTTGTTACAAACTCAAAGTTAACATAATTCTCTATGATCTTAACTGTTGGCTTTCACAGCCCTGTAACTCTACTTATACAATTTGTTAATACTAACAACTCCTAGAATTATGACAATTGTCTGCCTACAATTACATAGTGGTTTCTAAAGAAAAACAAAATATAAAGATAGCAGTGTGTTGATTGAAAGGTTGATCCACCGTTGCAGTTGATGTCTCAAGATAGTGCTACTAGCTCGATGGTCACCATTCATTAAACCACGATCTTGATCATTCTTCCTCCAAATATGCAAGAATAATTGAATTAGCAAGCCACTTAGGCAACAATCCCCTATGACTATGCTTCATTGATTAATGATTCATAACGACATGACAAGAGGTATACCTGTGTGGTTTAGAATATAAATTGACCAACAATGATGTAAAATGGATACAGGAAATAGGGTAAAAAGGTGGGTAAAAAAATGCAAATTCAACCACCAACACATACCATAACCCCATGCACGACAACCATAACCATGACAATGCATACATAACAACCACATAGAAAATTGACATGCATGCAGTTAACACCAACTGCATACCGTGACCTCATGCATGACAACCATAACCATGACAATGCATGCATAACAACCACATAGAAAATCGACATGCATGCATGACAAAAACATTCTGTCCATTCAATGCAAGTAGTGAACCATGATCTGATACTAATCTATAATTGGTATCAGATATCACCCAAAGAGAACAAAAACTCGCTTTGATACCGATCTATAATCACCCCTCTCACATTTACCCACTTTCACCAGTCTACCAGGGTAAACATGAGATGAGGGCTACTATGACATGACTCAACACCCTAGGTATAGTTAAGGAAGTGTAATCAACAACATGAAACTTTACTGACCTTCCTCACGAGCTACAAGACCCCTAGGAGCCAAATAACCACTCTAGGTGTCATAACCCTAAGTTAACTTGCTTTTTGAGTGATCTGGACTCCCATTCGCTTGCATAACAAGGAAAACCAATGAGTGTAAGCCTCTAGTCACATGGATAACATTGCCTCCCAGCAACTGCAGTCTAGATTTCCCCGTTCTGAGCATGCGGCCCCGAAATCTGAGCCACTTTTTAGGGCTAGGATCAAAACCTCAACCCAAAACTTGATAGAACTTTCCAAAATGATGAATGACACAAGTACAAATCCATTAATGCAAAACTTAGTCAATAACTTGACCTATCTAGGCCTAACCATGACAAACATTTCATCAAACACATTGTGAACATGTAATCTACAAGTTATAAATGCATATCTAAACATAAGGGTCTCATAATTATATGAGAATCGTCAAGAAGGTATAATTCCCTCTCACAATAGCTGCAATAACATATATTAGGTCATGCATTCAATAAAAATTCATTTACCAATCAAAACATGATAAGAGCCATAACTAGAATCTGTCATAAAACCATGCTTATAACCAACATATAGCCATAATAATAACAATGATAGAACAATCATCAAAGCCACATAATAGTAAATACATCTACTCATAAAATACAAGAGGAAAAAATCTCTTATTAACATATGAAAAAGCCAACCAAGTCAGGGACTTCCACGTACCACCTGACCATAGATTGGGTTGAACCAAATATTTCTTTCAGTGAATCACCCTCGTGCCATATTCCAAGCATGAATGTGGGACTCACAACAAAACAATTAGGGCTTCCTCGAGCTTTACCACAATCTCGTCAAAACTAGTCAAAGGACTCCTAGGCCTTAAACAAGCACCTACATAACCAGGCTTTACCGAAATCCTTCCATTACCAGCCAAGGGATTCCTAGGTCCAAACAAAGCATACACTACTAGGTTTTAGCGCAATCCCGCCAAAACCGATCAAGGGATCACTAGGCCCTAAAGAAGCTTGGATGCCTCCAGATTTGTGCACCAATACCTTAAGGATTTTTCCCATCTCCACCTTCAAGATTTACCACAATCCCACAATTATCAGTCAAGGGATTCCTAGGCCCTTGGGAATTTTCTTGAGACCACCTCACCCAATTCCAAAACCATTAGGCATTCCAAAGCTCAACCAATGAAAGAACCCCATCACACCATGGCTATATGGAAATAACAAGGCAAGGATGAAACCACTGTCACACCTAGGAAAATCCATGCCAATGAGAACAAGAGAACCAACTATACACATGCATATACCATGCATACCAAAACTAGTAAGGAAATCATATATGCAACCTGATACTTACAAGTAATCTCGTTGTAGTTACTTGATCCAATCCTTCCTTGCGTGATCCTTTCTTTCCTTTGCTTCCTTGTCCTTCCTTTATTCGTTCCTTTCTCTAATGCTAATGTTCCAAGAATGCAAGAGTATGAGAGAGAGAATAAAGAGAGTGATCCAAGATAAAACTAGAAAAAGGTTGTGAATTGATCCTCAGAAGCCTTTTTTCATTAAAGCCTTTATTTTCTTCAATTTCCTCCTCACATGCAACCTGTGACCTTTCACCTCTGTTTTTTACTATTTTCCATTATTTTCATAAATAAAATGCCAATTAATGCCTCTTTGCCTTTTCAAACCCTTTTCCAATGTCTTTGTCAATTTCCTTAGCCAGAATAAAACAAATTAACACCACTAGGATGTTTTTGCCCAATATTCAGCTTGGAATATGTGTCCCATGACCTTGGTATTATTTTTCCTTTATTAACTTTATTACATGAACTTTTAACCTAGGGTTGTTACAGTGACATGATTCCGTTTTGGCGGTGATGGGAAAGCTTATGAAGCTTGCACTTTTATTATAGTCAAAATGACTCAAAATACAACCAACAATGAAAGGATCTATATGAAGGAAATTTCCAAGGAATATGGTGTCCCTAAGGAAATAATATTTAATAGATATCCTAAGTTCACTTGCAATTTTGGAAATATTATTTAAAGTACTTGGGACAAATCTAAATTTCAGCATAACATATAATTTAGAGTCAAATGGGAATATAGAGAGGATCAACCGAATAATTGAAGATATGCCAAGTTTATATTTAATGGACATTTTTTTTGGGTGGGAAGAATATCTTCATTTAGTTGAGTTTTCTAATAACAATTGGTATCATATGTCATTGAAAATGAGCCTATTTCAAAATTTGCATGGAAAAATAAGTAAGACTTCACTACGCTTGAATAAACCAATATATAGTGTAAACATTATATAGAAAAATAATAAAATAAAATAGATCACTAGATACAAATAGATAAGGAAAAAGTCATGCAGGCTATGTTTCCACAAGAGAGGGGGATAAAACCTTCTAATTTCCATTTTGAGTATTTCAAAACCCAATCATTAATTGCATATAAGAGGTTTGGTGGGAAAACCATCTTACATAGTTATTGAAAGTATGAGCTAAGAACAATCAACTTTCATAATTAGGAGAGTCAAACATGCATGGGACAAAAGGAAATTCAAATAGGGAGAGAGGGTAGTTTTTTTATGGCTTGGGAAAAAGAGAGGAAGAGAGTTTTGTGTGCTAGGAATAGAAGGCAGACATATTGGGTGTTGAAGACAACTTTCTAGGATTGGAAAATGCATGGAGAATTACATTGTTAAGCATATGAGTGATATTCTATTGAGAAAATTACCCAAGAGAAAGTGTACTTGATACTATCGACATTCTTGTTACAATTGGAATTCATGGAGTCCCTAATTGTGAGATTTCCTTGCCAACACATGCTAGAGTACTATGGGAAAGTGGGATAACTTAAGGGACTTTGTGGTAGAGACATGGATTCCACTTGTTAGATTGTGCAAGATGGGAGAAAAGAGAGCTAGTTTATTGGAATTGTTGTAGGAATTATCTTGTTGTGATTTTTTAATGGGTATTGGGTTGTGAATGGACAATACTAGTTGTATGAGCCATAGTTTCTTATGGATTCATAGCCCCAACTTCAAGGTGATCCATTGCTAAGAGAACTGGGGCAATAGAGTCTTTGTTCAGGTGGAATGTATGACATTTACAACTAGTTGTGTGAATATATGCAAAGATAAGTGTTCTTGTTGATTATGTGTAAGAACCCAAACAACAAATTTTTCAATAGATCTGGCACATTTAAGTGTTCTAATAAAATAATTTCAACAAAACACCGAACAAAAAAGGGATCCAGAAAGAAAAATGCAACCACTTATTTAACTAATTACTACAAATAATACATGTCAGGGTGATAACATAGAAACTCTTGCCAATGGCATGCAAGGTTGACCAACAAATGAGAAATCAAGGCACTGAAGCACAATCGTGAACCCTGGATGAATCCACCAGAAAAATCACACCCACTAGGTTTTCGTCCCTGGGATCAAACTGGAACTAGCCATGCCAAGTTATCAAGAAAAACACAATAAGATAGATAAACTTAGGATGCCCCAAATGCCTAGCTCCTATCCCCTTTTATAGGCTTGATGGAATCTCTAGAAACCTTATTTTAATGTTTTCCATCAAAAAACGAAGGCACATACCATGGGAAATTACCATCGTAAATAACATCAGCATATTTTGTCCATTTTGACCATAAAAAGAAAAGGGAACATTACAATCCTCCCACCCTGAGATTTCTTGCCCTCAAGAAATCCACATATATCCATAGTAGGCTGATATGAAGATCCCATACAAACCATTGTACCACCCTATGCTTCCCTGCTAAACATACATGAATGGGTCATTTGATACCTAGATCCCAAACAAGCCTTTGACCGATCGTGTCATCAATAGATTCACCTAGATCTAAATGCCACCTATGTCCTGGGACCTATGGGTTATGATACCATCTCAGCCCTCCATCACTTCCTGTGCCTAGGGATGCAAGATATAATATGCTCTTGGCTAAGGGTCTCCTCCTAGGAATTGTCCCATCAATAGAGTTCCAACTCATAATCTCTGGCCAATCCATCCTGTAGAAAGGATATAATGCATTAATGTCTGCACATGGAATAAGTCTACTATGTTGATGCTTCTCAATGCTCAACTCATGCTACTCCAATCGATCACCCAACATGATCCGTTTGGAGAAATCTATCCTGCTCTCCCTAATGTATAAAGGTGGGCTGGTAGTGCCTCAAGCCTTATCTATGTACTCCTGTAAAGGGCTGCTTTGGAACTCCCAACTGTGATATTCTTGCTGCCCTGTGAGGGACTTGAGTCATTCCTCAACACTAGGAGAAAAGGTCATTGATTCAGCACATACCCTTATGAGCTCCTCAATTTTCCTATTCTCTTGTAAGACAGTGTCTCAAACTGTCCAAATTCTCTACTTCAAAATCATAAGGTATGTCTTGAAATGCATGATCTTTTCCTCAAAGTCCTATGTTGGAAATTATGGTGCCTTGTTGAATGCTTCTGTATCTGTCTGCACTGAATGCTCAATTATCATAGCTCCAACTTGAACCTTCAACTAACTCTCTAGAAATGGCTTATCCTGCATACTATATTTTTCATGCTTCCCCTCATGATCATGCTCATCATGTCGGTTTACCACCACTGGCTCCTTACTTAAGTCTCCTTGAATGTTTTCTTCTTGGCCTTCTCCGCTTGAGGGGACAATTTGGTGTCTATCCTCTCTGGTTGTCAAACATGGATGCATTGGTGGACTACCATCTACACTTGATTGTTCATACTCTTTGTAGATGTCCTCTTGGAACTTAATTGTACAAGAGTCTACCACATCGTTAGGAAGAATTAACTCCTTCCTTTCCCCACGTAATTTGTCAATTTCGCTGATTATCATCGGCTTTTCCTGCAAGTCTCTTTGAAAAACATTGTGTTGCTGCTCACCATCTATACTTGACTGCTTGGATCCTTCATGGATGCTCTCATGAAAACCAATGAACCCAACTATAAATGAATTCCCATGATCTGAAACAGTCTCCAACTGTTATGCCCTTGTTTCCTTCTTCCTATTACTTGGGCATGAATGGTTAGGTGGTCAAGGTCCCTTGCAATTAAAGCATAGTCCTCTCCTTCTTAGTTCATTCTTGCTACAAGTTTTAATACCTTTGTTCTTGCTTCCTCCATCAATCATTTTAAGTTCCTTCTTAGTCAACACCCTTCTGAGAAATTTGATGTTTTGCATGACCAACTTCTTAACTAGATCATAGGCGACTGTCCGACTGGTGATACAGTTAGTTATTTTCTCCAAATGGTCAACAATTTGGATCTTAGTATCTTGCAGATGTCGGCATCTCCTTCTAGGAACAAGGACACAATCTTTTGCATGCTTGTTTTGACACGGTTTGGATGAGCTAATGTAATGCTGGGGTAAAAGTTATGGAACACCTAAAAGTTTAAGTCATCACATTTCAAATTCAACATGAATGTGCCAAAGCTAAACTCTGCCATGAGTTCTTAGATTTTGTGCCACTTTTGAAAGGTAGGAAGCATGATGTTGTTCAATCCCTGAAGGGATTCTACTAGCAAGTGCAATATCTCTCTCATGCTATAATTATTATAAGGTAGTAGTGGCGATGTTAAATCTATGATCCTGCTGAGACAAGAAGGAAATGTGAACCTGACCTCCTCACAAGGATGCTCTGAAAGTTTGGTTTGTATTAATGCAAGCATGGATGTCTTGAGATCCCAGCTAAGTTTCTTCCATTCTAGATGCCCCACCTTGGACAAACATGTGTCTAATTCCTCCAACTTATGAAGGTCTATGATTGACTTTGTTCCTTGCAATTCATATCCAAGTGTGAATAGCTTAGCCCCCCTTCCTTGTCCATCCTTCACTTCCATGGGTGTTTTGAGTGTAAAATGACATGGACTTTTGTCGAGAATGGTTTGTTACTTTGACCATTAATTTAGTTTAAATAAGTATTGTTGCATAAAGAACCATATATTCTCACAAATTCATCAAAAAAATTTGTAGATATTTTCCAAGATCTCTTCAAGATCCATCTATCTTCCCACATACGAAAGCAAAGAAGAATTATTCAAATTGACAAGACTCTTTATCATCTAATCATATATCCCAAAAGAAATTAAAGCCCCCCAAGTTACCAAAATATGATTCTCCTCCTTAAACATTGTTGTTAGTCTGGTTCACAACTACCGTGTAATTGAACTTCATTAATGCATCGTCTCAGCACACACAGAGGCTACTATGTATGGATCCCTTTGTAAAGAAGAAGATTTCGCAGGTCCCTTTGCCTAGCGCAACAATGACAACCGTTATCTCTCTTGGCGCTGCTCTAGAAGGAATGTGACAAACCCTACTGCAATCTCGCCCAGCTCACCTTATTCGTAAGTGGTAGATATGCACGTAGCTCTAGAAGGAATGTGACCGACCCTACTGCAATCTCACCCAGCTCACCTTATTCATAAGTGGTAGATATGCATGTAGCTCTAGAAGGAATGCGACCGACCCTACAGAACCTCGCCCAGCTCACCTTATTCATAAGTGGTAGATATGCACGTAGCTCTAGAAGGAATGCAATCAGCCCTAGAGCGAAACTCAAGCTTCCAATCCAAGTGATTCAACTTGCCTGGGATAAATCTCGTGCTTCAGAAAAATGTGAAGAATTCTACTACAACAATTCGACTCTTTGAATCTGCCTCTAATACACAAGATTATTTGGTCCTTCTCCTGGTGTATGATTCGACTTCTCGAAACTTTGGAAACTCACAGAAATATGGCACTTAAATCCTGCGTAAGGCACTCTGAAACCATGCAATTAACGGGGAGCGTTCGATTATCCAATTCCCAACAATCTCTCCCCCCCCCCCCCCCCCCCCCCCCCCCCCCAACGTGAGCCAGGTGTGTTTCAAACTCGAGACCTTTGGCTCTAACACCACTTGTTATAACCACGATTGTTGTTCTTCATGCTCCTGAATTTGTTGTTCATTTTCTTGTATTGATGGTATGTTTTCCTGCTGTTCTTCAAACCTGGCAATAACCTTCTTGACCTCCAACTCACCTACAGTCCTTTTTAATATTTCTGACTCTTTAAATATAACATCCCTGCTTCTAATAATTTTATGTTTGACTGGATCCCATAGACGATAACCAAAATCTTCATCCGCATATCCCAAAAAAATGCATTTCATAGATTTATCATTTAGCTCAGTTCCATTTTCTTTGGGAATATGTACGAATGCTTCACATCCAAAGATTTTCAAGTGAGAATAATTCAAATTCTTACTAGTCCAAACTTCTTCAGGGATACCGCCATCCAAGGCTGTAGTTGGAGATCTATTTATGAGGTAGCAAGCGGTCTTGACTGCTTCAACCCAAAAATTCTTCTCCAAATTGGAATTGGACAACATACTTCACACCTTTTCCATAATGGTGCAATTCATCCTTTCTGCGACACCATTCTATTGAGGAGTACCAGGCACAGTCTTCTCATGCTTTATGCCAAACCTGTTACAATATTCCTTAAATGCATTTGAGCAATATTCTCCACCATTATCTATTCTTAAACACTTCAGTGATTTGTTAGTCTCTCTTTCAACAACAACATGGAATTTTTGAAATATTCCAAACACTTCACTTTTATTTTTCATAGGATATGCCCAAACCTTCCTGGATGCATCATCTATAAATGTTCCAAAATATGATGCTCCTCCTAATGATTTGAAGTTAACAGGCCCAAACACATCTGAGTGTACCAATTCTAACACATTTTTCTTTCTGTCGTGGCCACCTCTAAGGAATGAAACCCTTCTTTGTCTACCATATATACAATGCTCACAAAGATCAAGATTGTAGGATTTCAAACCTGGCAATAAATTCTTACCAACAAGGATTTTTAAGCCCTTCTCGCTCATGTGACCCAAACGCTTATGCCATAGATCTGTTGAATTTCCTTTTTTTGTGACAGCAGCCAAATCTAATTTTCCTATCAGTGTCTTCAATGTGTATAATGTTCCTATCTTGGGTCCTTTGGCCATGACCAATGCACCTTTGCTAATTTTCCAACCTCCTTTTCCAAAGCTTGTCGAATAGCCTTCATCATCCAGTCGTCCGATAGAGATTAAACTCATGTGCATTTCCGATACATGCCTGACTTGTTTCAACAATATATCTTGTCCATCTTTCATCTTGATCTGGACATCTCCCAGTCCAACAATACTGCAAAAATGATTATTCCCCAAATGCACTCTACTATAATCACCAGGATTATATGAAACAAAACTATCTTTGCATGGGGTTACATGGTGAGATGCCCCAGAGTCAAGGATCCAATCAAAACTACTGCTCGATGTATATACACATTCATCCTCTATTGAAACAGTAAAAAACACATCACCATATGTGGCTACAGCAGTAGTCTCACCTTCATTTGTGCTGGATGACTTGTGATTTGTACTGGACGATTTCTGATTCTTTTGTCCTTTCTTCCAGAATCGACATTCTTTCTTCATGTGCCCGGGTTTGCCACAATGAAAGCAGATGATTTTTCCTCTCCTTGATTTTGATCAGCCTCTTGATCTTGATCGCCCTTGCCAGCCTCGATCCATTCTCCTACCACGATCAACTAGAGATAGAGCCTCTCCTCCCTGGTTTTCCGCAATTGACTTGCATTGCAGCTCCTCATTCATTAAATTGCTGCTGACATCATCAAACTTCGGGGGCCCTGTAGTTGCTGAAGTGCTCATAGCTACAATTAAATTTTCCCAACTGTTTGGCATAGAACGCATCAACGATAAGGCTCCAATTTCATCATATAAAATGATTTTAATAGAGGCAAGTTGATTAGTAATAATATTAAATGCATTCAAGTGCTTAGCAACTGAAGCACCCTCCTTCATTTTGAGATTATAAAGCTTTTTCATCAAGAACACTTTGTTTGATGCCGTGTTCTTCTCATATAGATCATAGAGCTTCTTCCATAATCCTTTTGCTGTCTTTTCTCCATACACATTGAAATAAATATTCTTTGCTAAATATTGGCAGATTGTTGCAATCGCCTTTCTATCTAGCTTATTCCACTTTTCATTTGTCATCGATGAGGGTTTCTTTGTTGTGCCCTCAATCGACACATACTAATCCTTTAAAATCAGTATATCCTCCATCTATGATTTCCATAAGGCAAAATTAGCCCCATTCAACTTCTCCATATCTGTAACTATTGTCTCCATTTGCCCCAAAACACAAAAACTCCACTTAAAAATAAAACTTTAATTATTACTCTTTAAAATTTAGTAATAATGACATTCCTCCTTCTAAATTACCCTTTTCAAAATCACTGCTCCTTTTTAAAATATACTTTTCAAAATTCCAACATATAATTATATATGTTTCATAATAAATATAAAAAAATATATAATGTTTTAACCTTTTCACATTTCACACATACATATGTTGGTTTGAGAAAAAACTTGACTTATACGTGCAAGCTTGATGTAAAACAAAAACTTACGAACACCATGTTTCAACTCCAAACTCCACGGATCTCCATGTTTCAAACTCCAGCAACACGTTTCAACATAGATCCACGACCTTGTTTTTCTTGCAACAATTGCCTTTTAGTTCCAGCGTTCCTTAGCTATTCCCTGGACAGATCCTTCAACAGCGCTAGGACTAACAACCAACGTTTTAATGAACGCTGCCAGAGTAAGGCGATGGCACTAAGCAGCTTGCACAGTGGATATTCAACCCTTGAGCAATATTCTCCACCATTATCTGTTATTAAACACTTCAGTAATTTGTTAGTCTCTCTTTCAACAACAACATGGAATTTTTGAAATATTCCAAACACTTCACTTTTATTTTTCATAGGATATGCCCAAACCTTCTTGGATGCATCATCTATAAATGTTACAAAATATGATGCTCCTCCTAATGATTTGATGTTAACAGGCCCAAACACATTTGAGTGTACCAAGGAATGAAACCCTTTTTTGTCTACCATATATACAATGCTCAGAAAGATCAAGATTATAGGATTTCAAACCTGGCAATAAATTTTTACCAACAAGGATTTTTAAGCCCTTCTCGCTCATGTGACCCAACGCTTATGTCACAGATCTGCTGAATTTCCTTCTTTTGTGACAGTAGCCAAATCTGATTTTCCTATTAGTGTCTTTAATGTGTATAATGTTCCCGTCTTGGGTCCTTTGGCCATGACCAATGCACCTTTGCTAATTTTCCAACCTCCTTTTCCAAAGCTTGTCGAATAGCCTTCATCATCCAGTCATCCCATAGAGATTAAACTCATGCGCATTTCCGGTACATGCCTGACCTATTTCAACAATATATCTTGTCCATCTTTCATCTTGATCTGGACATCTCCCACTCCAACAATACTGCAAAAATGATTATTCCCCAAATGCACTCTACCATAATCACCAGGATTATATGAAACAAAACTATCTTTGCATGGGGTTACATGGTGAGATGCCTCAGAGTCAAGGATCCAATCAAAGCTACTGCTAGATGTATATACACATGCACCCTCTACTAAAACAGTGAACAACACATCACCATTTGTGGCTACAATAGTGATCTCACCTTCATTTGTGCTAGATGACTTGTGATTTGTACTGGACAGTCTCTGATCCTTTTGTCCTTTCTTCCAGAATCGACATTCTTTCTTCATGTGCCCAGGTTTGCCACAATGAAAGCAGATGATTCTACCTCTTCTTGATTTTGATTGGCCTCTCGATCTTGATTTCCCTTGCCGGCCTCGATCCATTTTCCTACCATGATCAGCTAGAGCTAGAGCCTCTCCTCCCTAGTTTTCCGCAATTGACTTGCGTCGTAGCTCCTCATTCATTAAACTGCTGCTGACATCATCAAACTTCAGGGTCCCTGTAATTGCTGAAGTGCTCATAACTACAATTAAATTTTCCCAACTGTCTGTCATAGAACACATCAACAATATGGCTCTAATTTCATCATCTAAAATGATCTTAATAGAGGCAAGTTGATTAGTAATAATATTAAATGCATTCAAGTGCTCAGCAACTGAACCACCCTCCTTCATTTTGAGATTATAAAGCTTCTTCATCAAGAACACTTTGTTTGATGCAGTGTTCTTCTCATATAGATCATGGAGCTTCTTCCATAATCCTTCTGTCGTCTTTTCTCCATACACATTGAAATAAACATTCTTTGCTAAATATTGGCGGATTGTTGCAATCGTCTTTCTATCTAGCTTATTCCACTCTTCATTTGTCATCGATGAGAGTTTCTTTGTTGTGCCCTCAATCAGCAAATACTGATCCTTTAAAATCAGTATATCCTCCATCTGTGATTTCCATAGGGCAAAATTAGCCCTGCTCAACTTCTCCATATCTGTAACTGTTGTCTCCATTTTCAATCAAATTCACACCCCAAAACACAAAAACTCCACTTAAAAATAAAACTTTAATTATTACTCTTTAAAATTTAGTAATAATGACCTTCCTCCTTTTAAAATACCTTTTTCAAAATTACTGCTCTTTTTAAAATATACTCTTCAAAATTCCAACATATAATTATATATGTTTCATAATAAATATAAAAACATATATAATGTTTTAACCTTTTCACATTTCACACATACATATGTTGGTTTGAGAAAAAACTTATGTATACATCCAAGCTTGATGTAAAAAAAAACTTACGAACACCACGTTTCAACTCCAAACTCCACGGATCTCCACTTTTTAAACTCCAGCAACACGTTTCAACATAGATCCACGACCTTGTTTTTCTTGCAGCAACTGCCTTTTAGTTCTAGCTTTCCTCGCCTATTTCCTGAACAGATCCTTCAACAGCTCCAAGGGTAACAACCAATGTTTTAACGAACGCTGCCAGAGTAAGGCGATGGCACTAAGCGGCTTGCACAGTGGATATTCAACCCTAGCTCTAATACCAGTTGTTAGACCAAAGCTGGCACTAAGCGGCTTGCATAGTGGATATTCGACCCTAGCTCTGATACCAGTTGTTAGACCAGAGCATACCAGCAGGGTTCCTACCAGTTGTTAGACCAGAGCATACCAGCAGGGTTCCTATCTGTATGGATCTTTTCCAAGGAAAATTGTTCTTCCTCCAACACATGCTGGATCCAATGTTACCTTAAGTCAATGTGCTTGGTTTTTGAATGAAACGCTAGGTTTTCTGCCAAGTGAATGGCACTCTAACTATCACAATATAACACATACTTGTCCTGCTTTATTCCTATCTCTCTCTCCTAGGAATAAAGTAGGACAAGTATGTGTTACATTGTGATAGTCAAAGTGCCATTCACTTGGCGAAAAACCCAGTGTCTCATTCAAAAACCAAGCACATTGACTTAAGGTACCATTGGATCCGGCATGTGTTGGAGGAAAAACAGTTGGAAAAGATCCATACAGATAAGAACCCTGCTGGTATGCTCTTGTCTAACATAGAATAAAACTCGTGCTTCAGATAAATGTGAAGAATTCTACTACAACAATTCGACTCTTTGAATCTGCCTCTAATACACAAGATTATTCGGTCCTTCTCTTGGTGTATGATCCGACTTCTCGGAGCTTTGGAAACTCATTGAAATATGGCACTTAAATCCTGTGTAAGGTACTCTGAAACCATGCAATTCTTTTCTGTTCGGGCCAGACTAAATTTAGGGATTTGACTGATCAATTCAGATGAGATCTGTAAATGAATTTCATTCTTTCTGCAAGCACGATCTCTTATGATGGATTAAGATTAGGCTGACCAATTTCGGCCCCAATAGTATTCAGGAAGGGTTGTCAATGATGTATAGCCCGGGTGGTTAGGAGGGTTTAATGATAACATTCCCACTCGGGTTCCATTTCCAGTCTCAGACACGATTATGGTGATAATCTTGATAAAATGTTCTATATACAGCTATGTCGCGCTTCTTCAGTATTGAAACAAAACTATAATATATTGCACGATTATGGTGATAATCTTGATAAAATGTTCTATATACAGCTATGCCGCGCTTCTTCAGTATTGAAACAAAATTATTTTTTCAGAAGAAAAAAACCAGGATAGATTTATATTAAGAAGATATAAAAAGTCTTTTGTACATGAACCAGATGAAAGAGCTATGAAGAAACCCCCACAAAATGCTGAGTATCAATAGGCAGATAGTTCACAAACACCTGTGACTGAGAACATAGAAAAACATAGGACTGATGAAAGAGCTTTATGAAATAGCCCCCCACTATTGCTTGTTAACAAAAGACAGATAGATCTATCGACCAGTGACAAAGCCATGAAGCACAACTATACAGCCCGCTTGTCCAAAATTGGTACAAATAACAAAACTGGAAGAACTGAATCAGGAAAATAAACCATGAACCACATCTTTTTAGCCCGCTTGTCCAATGATGCCACAGGTAACAAAATTGGAAAGAGACAGCCCTCGGCAGAACCATCGATGTCGGAAGATATGCAACCACAGAGTCAAGGAGCATGAATATTTTGCGAGAGGACGGATTGGTGAGATGATTCATGGAAAGCCAGAATCTTATGAAGAACAGCATGTAGAGGATCCTTTGAATCTTGGAAAATATGTGCATTTCGCCAGATCCACAAAAACCAACAGGTTATAATAAACAGCGACCTCAAGGATGGAGACTGCCTGCTCCACCATAAAAAAGCAACCTGAACAGAAGAAAAAATCATGTAAGGAAACCCGAACAGTAATGACAAATCATACCAGATTTTAAGGGTCGAGGCGCATTTGAAGAACATATGCAGGTTTGATTCCATATCGTTGTGGCACATGGGACACCTGCTCGGCCCCTGCCAATTCTTTCTCTGAAGGACTTCCCAAGAAAGATTTTTATTCCAGTATAACAGCCAGGAAAAGATGATCATTTTGAGAGGACAAGAAGCCTTCCAGAAGCGGGAAGGGAACAGCGGAAAAGAACCCCCACCCGTGATAGAGATCAGATCGGCATATATGAGCTTCACGCTTGCAGGCTGATTGGATCTACTAATACACCAAACGAGAATGTCTTTTGTGCCCGATCGCTTGATACCAAGGTTGTTGAGACTAGCTTTAGCCGAATTCCATAGTGGGACCATCCGAGGAGGCAGAAGCAATTCGTCCCCTTCTTTCCACACCGGAAAAGATCCAGACCACTCCTTTATCAGACTATCCCATGTAAAATATCCCATCCTCTGAAGATAGAGGACCAGCGGCAGAGGAAAAGAAAAGTTCGGAGCACATGAACAAGAATCATAACTGATGAACATACAAGAGCATGTGAAGAGATTCCAGCTTAAATACTTCATAAATAAATGCTGAACCTTCCTGAGGCTCTGCCAAATCGAGGATCCACTCCTTATACCAATGGACTTCCTAATAGATCGCATTCCTGTTTTGCGCTTGCCTCAATTCCATTGTAAGCACGGGCTTGGACTTGGACTCGCTTCCTCTGCAAATACGGGCTTTAATAATTTTGCCTTGAAACTGAACGGCTGGAAAAAGCTAATTCGGCTTCTCACCTTCTGAGATGGCTCGATTTTCTTATTGGTAGGATACTGGAAATTTGTGAGAGAATTACCTATGAAACCCTCCATTCTTCACTGTTAAACCGGAAGGATCAAACCTCACATTAGATATTAATTTCGGCCTTCAAATCTGAGAAAAAAATTTGCCTCTCTAAAAACGTCGTGCTTCTGGCACCAAACTGAAATAATCAGCGTCCTCGAACTCATTGCAAATTTGTCTTATTTTTGGAGACAAACTCGGCTTAGCAAAGAGTTCAGAATTCAGCTCCAAAACGCCGTTAAGGCATTCCCTGTCAAAACAACTCCCCTCCTCTGCTACTTAGGCAAGGCATTCGCTGTGAAAACAATTCCCCTCCTCTGCTATTTAGGCAGTTTTGAACCATTCTCTTTGAAACCAACTCTCTTCCTCTGCCACCTGGGCGGTTTTGAACCATTAATTTTGATGTTAAACGATTAAAATAACCTCAACTGTGGAATTAAAGACCAGTAATACAGTTACCATTCAAATGGATAATTAAATCTAAAACATAGAAATAATGGAATAACAAAACTGAGTGCAGCAAACAGGAGCCCCTCCTCGCATTTATCCTGTGTTGTGAAAGTCCTCTGCGATTCCTGCACCGTCCAATAAATGGAGTGGGCGTAGCTGGGGAAGTTCGTTGCCAATTACCTGCTCTGCTCATGAATTTGTTTGAAAAGAAGCCACGGATTTATCAAGGATGGAGAGCAAGGAGGTCGTGCAAGCAATCGGAGGGATGCTGCAAACAAGCTGCATTTGAAGCAATTATGGAAATTGACCCTTAATAGTTATTAGGTTTGTCATCTGCTCCAGGTTTTTCTTCTGCCATGGATATGGTAGATTTCTCTGTGTCTAATGATATTTTGTGGACAGTTTGACTGATAAATTGATAATAATGCTGGGCAGGAACATACAATATTAAATCAACTAAAATTCAATCTTACTGTTCACACTCCATATGTATTCCTCGTCAGGGTTTTGAAGGCAGTTGGTTCCGACAAAGAGGTAAATTCCACTGCTTTTTTACCTATTGTTGGATGGTCATCTGTTGTACTGATCAAACCTTCTTTCCGAGAGGTCTCTTTTCTTCATTGTATTCCTGATAATAATCTGCTATACTGATTAGTCAAAATGCCTTAGATGGAAAATATGGCATTCTTTTTGCTTGATCTGTCTTGGCAGGAACATGCCGCTCTGCAACTTCGCAGGGCGTCTTGACTTCCTTGAACGACCCATTTCAATTTAAATTGAAAGGTCTATTACACTGTGTTTTGAATTTTATTATTTCCACAGTTTTTCTTGTGTCCAAGGGTGTAGATTTATTGCGAAAACCCAACTGTGGAAATTTAACGAACTTTCAACAAGGTAAAGAACCCTGATTTCGATTTTCATTTGGCTTATGGAATTCCCTTTTTTTTAACCTCGGCGACTGAGGCACTGCTCGGCTCTTCCTGCAAGGTGTTAAAATTGTGGTTCCTGCAACTCTTGTGACATCTGGTGGTGGTGGAATATATCCAACTATCGGTCAACGAACAAAGTATTACTCTTATACTGAATACTGAATACTTTGCCTAGAACTGTATTATTATTAGTTTGATTTGACTTCCTGGAATGAATAAGTATACCAACACCTTATTGGCTCAAGGTAGATGTTAAAAACATTTCCAAAATTTAACTAGATAACCATAAAACATTTTCATAATTTTATTAGAATAAGTATATACCATTATCTTTAAAATAAAATCTCCTTGCATGAAATTTTGATGTAATTTCTTCTAAAATTTTTTTACAACATACTTTATTCTAACTATCATTTAAGTTACTTGTTCATAACATCTTAGTGATTTACTCTTTCTTATTTATACAACATACTTTATTCTAACTATCATTTAAGTTACTTGTTCATAACATCTTAGTGATTTACTCTTTCTTATTTATATGGGTAAATTAGTAAATTGAAGCGAGTATAAACATGAGTTATGTAACTAGTTTTCTAGAGACTCTTTAAGAGAGCATTAACATGAATTATGTAACTAGTTTTCTAGAAAATCTCCACATTTATATTAGATGTATACTGAGATTATATAGATACAACGTAGTTAATCCAATAGTGAAATAACTATGTTGTGTTTATAACATAGTTTATTTTCCTTTTTTTCACAATAATACGTTAAAATCCTTCTAATTTAGAGCCTGAAATCCACATAACCACCCTATTTTGCAAATTAATGTGTTTAGAAGATATGCTAGCTATGCATGAAAATTATATTATCAAAATGATTCTTTAATTCTTCATTTAATTTAACATTTTCAATATTACACCACTAATAAAAAAAAAAATCGAAAGCAATAGGAAAAACATATCAGAATTTAATCTAACTGAAATTAAATGCTTGGGAAACATTGAGGACTAAGAGTGTGTGAATCATGTGTTGTGTGAATCATGTGTCAAGAGTGGTAAGTTATATGTTGGTAGTAACTTTTATAGCTTTAAAATAAGGGATGGTGCAAACAAGGCTGCATTTGAAGCAATTATGGCAATTGTCTTTCAATGTTGTGAGTTATCCATAATTATCCCTAAGTCATTAGTAATATGCTTGCTTTCCTTGTGCTTTCAATAGCTTTAAAATAAGGGATGGTGCAAACAAGGCTGCATTTGAAGAAATTATGACAATTTCCTCCCAATGTTGTGAGTTATCCATAGTTATCCCTATATGACTCATAATATGCTTACTTTCCTTGTGCTTTCAATAATGTTTTATGTTATTGGTCATGCCACTGATATAGTGGAATCCGATTTCAGGACTTTATCCCCTTTGGAGCTGAGGGAAAATAATGATTTTGAACACCCCCTGTAGAATGCAATAATGTAAATAACAATTCCAAACACTCGAATTTAGAATGTGATGATAACAAATCTGAACAAAGATGCCAATTGAGAGCTTGACATCTATTAATAAACTCTTGGAAGGAACTAAATGTCATTCAACTAAAGACTTTATCCCATTTGGAACTGAGGGAAAATAATGATTCTGAACACACCCCTAGAATGTAATAACGGTTCCAAACACTCCAATTCAGAATGTGATGATAGAAAATCTGAACAAAGATGCCAACTGAGAGCTTGACATCTATTAATAAACTCTTGGGAGGAACTGAATCTCAGTCAACTGAAAATGGTCTAGAAAAGTTAAATGTCGATGAAGCACCTGCTCTTGAAAAGGCCTTGGAAAAGACAGATGTGGAGGACTCATGTGCAATTTGACATGATTTAGCAAATAAAAAGGTGAAGGATGCACATGAAGCTGAAAAGCTTATGTCAAAGAAAAATGATGCACATTTGGGGCCTGTTGAACACCTTCAGCACCAGCCTCAAGAGGATCCTTTCCCAAAGCAACAAGGGTAGTTGAAAAAGGAGACAAGAGATGTCCATAAAGATAAAGAACATGCATCTAAGGATGTTGAAGGGAAGCAGCAAAGGAGTCAGAAGGTTGATTTAGCAGAAATTATTACCAAGAGGAGTATAATATAGTACTTACCATGGTGAGGGTGATATTGATTGCAGAAACCAAATCATGAGGATCCCCTTAACCAAGAAGTTTCTTTTGTGATGATAGATAACCCAAAAATGTTCAGAAGCAATGTCAAAAAGGCCATGGCAGGGGGTTATGCGGGATCTACTTATTTCCAAAAATACATGTAATACTAGTAAACTTTTTAATGGGTTCAAGCTTTATGGTGTGGCTTTAAACTTGAGAACTAAGCTATGAAAGTTCTCTCTCTTCTTTGGGGTATAAAAGGTCTTTATAATCTTTCAACTATAAAAACTCTATATCTTTTAATCTTTTAACCATTAGCAAACATAGTTGTGCAATTACACCTCGTTGTTCTTTCTTTAGAAGCTTTGTCATTCCGTTAGAGCTGGTTATCTTTCCTGGTTTCCCTGTGATACCCCTTAATTCAACTTCCTTTCCTTCTGAAGAAAATTTCAAGAAAATTTCTTGAAAATTAAAAGCTTATGTGAAAATAGGTCAAAACGCTCATAGAAATTAATAGAAACTCCTTTATATGTTGAAGGAAGATGCAAAATTAGAGAATGGGAAGAAAGGTGATCAAATTTTCATCTAAAAATCAGAAATAAAATGCAGAGAAGTGTCTATTATGCAAAAATATGTGGAGAGGAGATGCTTGCATCTAACAAACAGGTATGATTGCTTCTATTACCAACAAAAATCCTACTCTGGTATCATGTGTGGATGATGAGGATAGGCTCCAAATTGAGGATGGGGATTTTGTTTTTTTCAAAGTTAAAGGTATGAGTGAGCTCAATGACAGAAAGCCAAGAAATTGATGAATTTAAGACCATATTCTTTCCACCTGCAAGAAGACACCACCAATTATATCAACAATATCTATATGTACCATTCCTAATTGTTATAGCTCAATTTTGCAAAGTTTAACTTTCAAAGTTTTTGTGAGACATCTCACTATAAATAAAACAAAATTGCATAAATTTTTTACTTCTTTCTTTTATGCTACACTTTCCTATTCTACTGTCTTACAGATTTTCCTTTGCAACATGTGGTGCAATTGCTAATTGTTATTCATAATAATATTGAGAAAAAAGTAATTAAAAGACACAATAATGAATGATTAAAGTAATTAAAATATGTGCAAGATATAAAAAAGTGTGGGTACTTCATATTGTCCATAGGAGCACGATACGATATATACATACAAGACAATATCAAACTATAAATTCTTGTATCTTCAGGTAGCTAAAACATATATTTAACATTCTAAGTGAATCCCTCTCTCTCTGCCTCTCTCCCCCTCCAACACTCTCTCCCCCCCTCCCTCTCTCTCCTCTCCTCCTCTCTCTCTCAACATATTTTTCAATATCTCCCTCCCTCTCTCTCTCTCTTCACCTTAACCTATTGTAGTTTGTTTAAGAAAGTATCTAAATTAAAAAAACTCAATTGGTTGTAAAATATTAAACTTATATTTTGGATCAATCATGTCAAAGAAAATATAATAATGAAAACCTTAAAAAATCATGCATTATCTTTACTCTATTATTGTTAGTCACTTTCTTGCTCTCATCGCTTGGATCCTTAGATAAAATGAATCTATGCTCATTCTTTATAATAGTATTTATATTATATAAATTTCACATCTTTATATATAAAAGTATTCTCTTATAATTTTATTAAAACCTTGATTTAATTTCTATGGTAATATATTTATTAGTCATGAGGATAAAGGGTTTAAAATAATAGGTATCTTAAAAGTAATTATAATTTTTCTTTATTTTAGATTAAACTAAAAAAATGTTATAAAATTAAGTTAAAATAAAATACCTTAGAAAATATTATGATTGTTAAATAAATAATTGATGGTTTTCTGGAATGTGATATTGATAAGCCATGGTATTGGCCCATTGTATTGTAACAAATCCTATTTACAAGTTAATAATATGCACGGTAAATTGTGGGTCAACTCAAGAAACAACAATAGAAAAAATTGTAGGCACTTAGGATGTTGAACTCATTCATGCCACCCCCACTTCAGAGATTATTTTGAGAATTGAGGAAATTACTCCACTAGATGTATTTTATAGTCCTACCCACAAAGTTGTCGTCAAGGGACAGAAGAAGAAAATAAAGTTAGACGCTGCAGCTATTACGACTCATGACAATGAACCAATGGACATTATATGGAAGGACTTGCCCATGGACCCATATGAAAATCTCACAAAATTATCGCAATTTGCAGGAACCTATGCTATAGAAACTATTGACAAAGCGACAGAGGTCGAAATGTTGCTTAAAGAAAAGGAACAAAGAATTCTACTGTTTGAACAATAATTAGCTCAGGAGAAATCCAATCAACAAGCAAAATTACATGTATCCCAGCTCCAACAGGAATTTGAACAGATGCGAATACAACATCAGGCCAACCTAGCAGAAAGAGATGCGCGGATACGAGCTATGAAAGATAAGTATAAAGAAAATCCGAAAATAGATGAGTTCATAAAGGAAGCACTTAGTCTTAACTCCCAACTAATGTAGCAGAAGGAAGTTCTTTGCCAGAAAATCTCATAAATAAGTCCTTATTGCGAGATCAGTGATAAGATAACAAGCCAAGTTATCGACATGAGACTTGAGTAGGACGAAATCCATAAAAGTATTTCTGACTTTATCACCTCGCAAGAATCAAAAGATGGGAGAAACGTTGATTTGCCAAAGTTGGATGAATAGCATAAAGACATCTTGTTCACAGACTAGGATTCTCGGCTCAAGCAAGCGGAAAGGGAAACAACGATTGCAACAACAGCAACAAACAACATAATAGAAGCCATCAACGAAAATATTTATGGCGCTAACCTGGTTACATAATGCATACCAGGATTTCTTCCAAATGTCAAACAATTAGAGCAACAATGGAGGCAGGCAGCAAAGGAAAAGGAGGAGGTAATCAGACAGATGAGCAAGCTAAACTAGGAAGCATACTGGAAGTTCTTAGTAAAACCATACAGCCAGTGGATGACCTTGAGATGCTTAACAACCTCCACACAAAAAATGGTGCCAGCGCTAACAGACACTATATTTGTTGGGCAGTTAAAATCTGTGATCAGCTAATTGACACAACTCAATCCTATGACAGATATTTGCGATCTCAAAGATCAAATACAAAGGAGTTATTCACTTAGTTTATTTTGATTTTAGTTTTATTTTCACATGATTTGAGGAAGGTCGTTTAAAACTCCTCGGCTATTTTTGTAATAACATATTTTAGGACCTATAGTTTAGTATTTAAACCCCTCTCATGCATGTAGAGAGGGGTCCAGAAATTTTATCAGAAACATTCTTTGAAACATTGCACTTCTATACTTTTGAGGAGGCTCTGATGGAATGAATGGAACATTATCTATTTTCTTTCAAATATCTAGCATGCTCTACTGAAATGCAGTTTTGTACTCTTAGAATGTGTTGGATTGATTGAGATTGGATTAATATTGCAAAAGCACATGAGCATGACTCGTCATATATGGTACTTTTATCTTATGATCTTGTTTTATTTATGTATCAGGCAATACTTCCTCTTTTAATTGTTTTATGTGTGAAAGTATGAATTACAGTTTAACATTATTGCACTTTTGTATGATGTTGGTTTTGACCTTATTCTGAATACATGAACGATTTTATATGTGATATATCTTTCGCAATAGTTTTGACTAACTATTTATCTAAAACAATTCTTGTTAAATGATTTCACTTCTTATTGCAGTTGAATGATCTTTATTACTAATTGTTGTAGGACATCATTGTAGATCGCATATTGTATTTAATTCCCGGGTATATTTATAGCTAAATAGTGTTAAACTAGGATATATGCATGTGTTTATTAGTCAAATTAGATTACACTTAGCTTAGCCATTCTCCTGTTACATCATATATCACCCCACCAACACTATCACCAGTCGGAGCCACTACACCAAACGAAAAAAGAGCTGCTAACCAAGGTCTGGACTGGGTAGTTTTCCCCCATGTTGTGGCAACGATTTTCGATTCTTCAACACATCCCTAACATCAAATGAGACAATATGAATTGTAAGGCTTAGCCATGAATGATTTTTTAGAGTAATGGCTATCTAGGAATGTCCAAAAATGTCCTCAAAGTAAAAAAAAAATAACACAATGCATAAATTTATATTAACAACAAGAATGATATAAATAGGGAAGTAAAGAAAAATACCTTATGCCCAAAATATCTTAAACAATAATAATAATAATTTTTTTACTAGCAATACTTTTTCATACAATAATTCCATGACAACTTTGAACAGCACTGAAACCAACAACATAATTCGACAATAATAATTTGGGGGACAAACCCCCCAAACCATCTCTCAATTAAAGACTAAGAATGCCCAAGTCCTCAATCAATAAAACTATGTTAACTAAGTATCTTTACATATTTACTTATCCCTAAATATTCCCAAATTAGAATATTGATCTCCTTAAGAATCACTAAAAATGATCCTCACAATAGTGTCACAATCTTCTCACAACTAGCAGAAATCAACAACCCTTTCATGTAGTTGTGGAAAAAAGGTGCCCTCCACCCTTTCAAAATCAACTCAAATAATGTTTATTTTAGTTGTATGAATGGTTCCCCTTTTCATCATGCATAAATCCCAATATAATAATGCCCTTACCCTCCATACAACTATCTTGATGCACCAACATCTTTAGTTTATTTAATTCCACTTTATTTAGTAATACACAACTTATTATTTTTTCCTATTTTATTATTAATTTATTTCTTTTTTCTTTCCAATGCAAGCACTTCTAACACTAGGTATGCATATCATCATCCAAAATACACATATTAATATCTTAGGCTCATTGGACAAATGTGGGAGTTACTCATATGGCCATCATGGGTAAATCTTGCACTTGCACCACTCAACAAGCATAGTGTAACCTATATTCCTACACGATTTTTCTTTACTTCATGAAAAGTGAAGTATAATGCACATACACAAAAAGTTTAGGCATATTTATATGTGTTCAACTTTCAAGGAACTTCATTTTTAAAGTAATGTTACTTAAGGGTATAGTTAATCATGTTACTTGTAGGGTTTAATTACTTTTCCTTATCATTCACACTCTTTCAAACCATACCATTTTTTTCCTAGATTCTTTGTGAAAGGCGAGGTTGCCTATGGCACAAGTCCCTTTACTACACTATAACTTTTCAACCCACATTGGTGTAACTATAGCAAACATTGAAGGGCAACCATCACATCTGTAAGGGAGTGTGAACCTAACTCTAGGCATCTCCTAAACATACACATTCAATGCTTTAACCTTCTTGACCTAGCTAGGATTCTTAGTGCTAGGCCTCATCTAGAAGACATTGTTTCCTACCCAAGCATTGCAAGTATCTTAAAACATTGGAGCCAACTCCCTTACAACTCCAACTAGAAATTAAATAGGCATTGAAAGTCCAACATGTCCCATACCCACTACTTTGACATTCATTATATAAATGTTTGCTCCATGATGAAAATGACCATGCAACTAAAGGAAAAGTTACAAATTCATGAATGCACCACCCTATTTAAGCATACACAACATTCCAAAAATGAGTACTCAACAACAAAACTCAACATTTAATAGAAAATAAGCATAATGTAATATTCCCTTTTCTTTTTATGGTCAAAATGGAAAACATATGCCCATGGTATTTACTGTGGTAATTGCCCATGGTATCTACCCATGGTATTTGCCTTCGTTTTTCGTGCAAAAACATTAAAATAAGGTTTCTAGAGAGTCCATCAAGCCTATAAAAGGGGATAGGAGGTAGGCATTTGGGGCATCCTCAATTTATCTATCTTATTGTGTTTTTCTTGAGAACTTGGCATCACTAGTTCCAGTTTGATCCCTTACACGAAAACCCCATCCTTGGGATGAAAACCCCATGGGTATGATTTGTCTGGTGGATCCATTGAGGGTTCACGATTGTACTTCAGTGCCTTGATTTCTCATTTGATGGGAAGCCTTGCATGCCATTAGCAAGAATTTTTATGTTATCAATCTGACATGTATTATTTGCAGTAATTAATTAAATTAGTTGTTTCATTTTCTTTCTAGATACGTTTTGTGTTAGGTGTTTTGTTGAAAGCATTTTATTAAAACAATTAAATGTGATAGATCTATTGAAAAATTTATTTTTTGGGATCTTACAGTGGTATAGAGTTGCGCATCCTACCAACATGAGGGTTTATCAACAAATAATTTTGAGATAGATTGAGGGTTTCAGGAAAAACTAGCCTTTAGTGATCCTCCAAAATCACTCGAGCTATAATCTCCTCAATTCCGATGGTTTTCTATAATCACCCTAATTGACTATTATTGAGAATTTTGTTTTGTAGAGTTTAATGTTCTGCAAAGTGATCTTTGGAACAGGTAAGCCACACCCATTGTGTTATAGAAGATATTCTCTTTGGAAAAGCCCACACCCCTTTTGTTACAAAAGAAATTATATTTTCATAAAATTGGGGCAATTTAAGAAAGAGGCTAAATATTTCTTAGCCAAATTCATATTGTTTTAAAAGCCTGGCGAGTTTTTTTTTCTGTAAAGGACAAATATTATTTTAAGCCAAATTTAATTGAAAAGGCCAAAATTTATTCATTAGAAAAGGAGCCGTCAACATTAAGGCTTACATTTAGCTTGGCCGCATTATTTCTTTTAAAGGTGGAGTAATATTATTTCAAGGGGGGCGTGAAAAATACTTAGGTCCAATGTTTAATTATAAGTTCCCAAATCCAAATACATCGAGAGTTTTTGGTAGATCGAATCCATGCGATGCTGTAGAGGGGGGAATTTGATTCAAGGAGTGGAGTAATATTACTAGCAATTATACGGTATGTTGCAAATTTGATTTAAGGCTTGGAGTAATGTTATTAGGAATTGTATGGTATGTTGCAAAGGAAACATTGTAAGACAATAATATAGGAAAGAGTGGCATAGAAAAAAGACGTAAATTTTTTATACAATTTTGTTTTAGTTATAGGTATATGTCTAAGAAAAACTTTGAAAATTTTGAAACTATTACCATAAAAAAGTTGTTATGTGACTTATCCTAAAGCTAACTACAAAAATTTAAATATGTGTGTTTCATCAACATATTTTTTAGATGTATAAAAATATAGTTATAATAAAGTTATAATTTAATTCTTATGATTTTTATTTAATTTTAGCAGCTTGAGATGATGTATAAGAAAATAGTTTATTAAAGTTATAATTTAGTTAATTCTTTTTTTAATTTTAGCAATTTGAGATTTATGATGAAGTATCTTGATGCTTATTATGGATTGATGTGTATTGTCATTTACCACGTAATTAATTTATATAGCCACCCTAGCTAATGTAGTTTAAAAAAAATATTAATATTGAATTTTTACATTTTAGGAGTCAAATCACTAGGAAGAGGTGGGTAGATCCCTTGCCTATGACAACAATATTAACTATGAATATTTACTAACCATTTAAATGTTAGCTACATTAATAATAAAAATTTAAAAGTAATAAATAAGAAGTTAAAAGTAATAGGTGAAAATAAATATCAATGCCAATATTGCACATGAGTGTAAACATTTAAATGTTGGCTAATTAATAATAACAAATTAAAATAATAAAAATAATAAAATTCAATTTGTTATATTTTGATTTTGCAATTAATTTGTGGATAGGATTTGTTACAATACCATGGGCCAAGACCATGGCTTATCACTACCACATGACCAAAAACCATAACTTATTTCACAACCAAAATATTTTATTACAGCATGACAAGATTATTAACCATGAATGTTCACCCCCACTTTATCGTGGATATTATTAACTTGTAAATAACATTTGTTACAATACCATAGACCAATACCTTGACTTATCAATACCACATGCCCAAAAAGTATAAATTTTTTCACAATTAAAATATTTTATAACAATATGACAAGATTCTTAACCATGGATATTCACTCCTACCTTACCATGGATGTTATTAATTTATAAAGAGACTTTGTTACCATACCATGGGTCAATATATGATTTATCAATACAACATGTCCAAAAAAACATAACATATTTCATAATCAAAATATTTTATAAGAATATGACAAGATTCTTAACTAGGGATATTCACCCCCACTTTGCCATTGATATTATGAACATGTGAATAGGCTTTGTTACAATACCATTTCTTATCAATACCATATGCCCAAAATTCATAACTTATTTCACAATTAAAATATTTTATACCTATATGACACTATTCTTAACCATTGATATTTACCCACAATTTACCATGCATATTATTAACTTGTAAATAGGATTTGTTACAATACAATGGGCCAATACCATGGCTTATCAATATCACATTCAGGAAAACCATCACTTATTTATTTCACAATCATAATATTTTATAAAGTATTTTACTGTAACTTAATTTTATAACATTTTTTTAGTTTAATCTAAAATGAAGAAAAATTATAATTACTTTTAAGATACATATTAATTTAAACCCTTTATCTTCATGACTAATAAATATATTACCATAGAAATTAAATCAAGGTTTTAATAAAATTATAAGAGAATACTTTTATATATAAAGATGTGAAATTTATATAATATAAATACTATTATTAAGAATATGCATAGATTCATTTTATCTAAGGATCCAAGCGATGAAAGCAAGAAAGTGACTAACAATAATAGAGTACAGATAATGCATGATTTTTTAAGGTTTTCATTATTGTATTTTCTTTGACATGATTGATCCAAAATATAAGTTTAATATTTTACAACCAATTGAGTGCTTTTAATTTAGATACTTTCTTAAACAAACTACAATAGGTTAAGGTGAAGAGAGAGAGAGAGAGATATTGAAAAATATGTTGAGAGAGAGAGGAGGAGGAGAGGAGAGAGAGGGAGGGGGAGAGAGAGTGTTGGAGGGTGAGAGAGGCACAGAGAGAGAGAGAGAGAGAGAGATTCACTTAGAATGTTAAATATATGTTTTAGCTACCTAAAATACAAGAATTTACAATTTGATATTGTCTTGTATGTATATATCATACCGTGCTCCTATGGACAATATGAAGTACCCACACTTTTTTATATCTTGCACATATTTTAATTACATTAATCATTCATGATGGTGTCTTTTAATTAATTTTTTCTCAATGTTATTAGGAATAACAATTAGAAATTGCACCACATGTTGCAAAAGAAAATCCGTAAGGTAGTAGAATAGGAAAGTGTAGCATAAAAGAAAGAAGTAAAAAATTTATGCAATTTTGTTTTATTTACGGTGAGATGTAACTTTGAAATTTAAACTTTGCAAAATTGAGCTATAACAATTAAGAATGATATATATATATATATATATATGGTTGATACAATTGGTGGTGTCTTCTTGCAGGTGGAAAGAATATGGTCTTACATTCATCAATTTTCTTGGCTTTCCATCATTGAGCTCACTCATACCTTTAGCTTAGAAAAAAAACAAAATCCCCATCCTCAATTTGGAGCCTATCTTCATCATCCACACATGATACGAGAGTAGGATTTTCGTTGGTAATAGAAGCAATGATACCTGTTTGTTAGATGCAAGCATCTCCTCTCCACATATTTCTGGATCACAGACATTTCTCTGCATTTTATTTCTGATTTTTAGATGAAAATTTGATCACCTTTCTTCTCATTCTCTCATTTTGCATCTTCCTTCAACATATAAAGGATTTTACATTAATTTCTATGAGCCTTTTGACATATTTTCATATAAGCTTTTAATTTTCAAGAACTTTTCATCAAATTTTCTTCGGAAGGACAGAAAGTTGAATTAAGGGGTATCACAGGAAACCAAGAAAGATAATCAGCTCTAACGGAATGACAAAGCTTCTAAAGAAAGAACAACGAGGCGTAATTGCACAATTATGTTCGCTAATGGTTAAAAGATTAAAAGATACAGAGTAACGTTTCATGAAATTTTCCTCAGAAGGAAAGGAAGTTGAATTAAGGGGGATCACAGGAAACCAGGAGAGATACAGAGTAACTTTTCATGAAATTTTCTTTGGAAGGCAAGGAAGTTGAATTAAGGGGTATCACAAGGAAACAGGAAAGATAATCAACTCTAACGGAAAGACAAAACTTCTAAAGAAAGAACAACGAGGCATAATTGCACAATTATGTTCGCTAATGGTTAAAAGATTAAAAGATACAAAGTTTTTATAGTTGAAAGACTATAAAGACCTTTTATACCCCAAAGAAAAGAGAGAACTCTCATAGCTCATTTCTCAAGTTTAAAGCCACACCGTAAAGCTTGAAACCATTAAAAAATTTACTAGTATTACATGTATTTTTGGAAATAAGTAGATATTCACCCACAATTTACCATGCATATTATTAACTTGTAAATAGGATTTGTTACAATACAATGGGTCAATACCATGGCTTATCAATATCACATTCCGGAAAACCATCACTTATTTATTTCACAATCATAATATTTTCTAAAGTATTTTATTTTAACTTAATTTTATAACATTTTTTTAGTTTAATCTAAAATGAAGAAAAATTATAATTACTTTTAAGATACATATTAATTTAAACCCTTTATCCTCACGACTAATAAATATATTACCATAGAAATTAAATCAAGGTTTTAATAAAATCATAAGAGAATACTTTTATATATAAAGATGTGAAAGTTATATAATATAAATACTATTATTAAGAATGAGCATATATTCATTTTATCGAAGGATCCAAGCGATGAGAGAAAGAAAGTGACCAACAATAATAGAGTAAAGATAATGCATGATTTTTTAAGGTTTTAAATATTATATTTTCTTTGACATGATTGATCCAAAATATAAGTTTAATATTTTGCAACCAATTGAGTTTTTTTAATTTAGATACTTTCTTAAACAAACTACAATATGCTAAGGTGAAGAGAGAGAGAGAGGGAGGGAGATATTGAAAAATATGTCGAGAGAGAGGGGAGGAGGATAGGCGAGAGAGGGGGGGGGCAGAGAGAGAGAGAGAGGGGGGGGGGGATTCACTTAGAATGTTGAATATATGTTTTAGCTACCTGAAGATACAAGAATTTACAATTTGATATTGTCTTGTATGTATATATCGTACCTCCTATGGACAATATGAAGTACCCAATATTATTAGGAATAACAATTAGCAATTGCACCACATGTTGCAAAGGAAAATCCGTAAGGCAGTAGAATAGGAAAGTGTAGCATAAAAGAAAGAAGTAGAAAATTTATGCAATTTTGTTTTATTTATAGTGAGATGTCTCAGAAAAACTTTGAAATTTAAACTTTGCAAAATTGAGCTATAACAATTAGGAATGATATATATATATATATTGTTGATACAATTGGTGGTGTCTTCTTGCAGATGGAAAGAATATGGTCTTACATTCATCAATTTCTTGGCTTTCCATCATTGAGCTCACTCATACCTTTAACTTAGAAAAAAACAAAATCCCCATCCTCAATTTGGAGCCTATCCTCATCATCCACACATGATACACACATGATACCAGGGTAGGATTTTCGTTGGTAATAGAAGCAACGATACCCATTTGTTAGATGCAAGCATCTCCTCTCCACATATTTCTGCATAACGGACATTTCTCTGCATTTTATTTCTGATTTTTAGATGAAAATTTGATCACCTTTCTTCTCATTCTCTCATTTTGCATCTTCCTTCAACATATAAAGGAGTTTCTATTAATTTTTATGAGTTTTTTGACCTATTTTCACATAAGCCTCTTTTTATTTCATATTAATTTCTTATTATATTGTTGCCCATGTAGTCCCTATATTGTTATTATTTTTCCCCATAGAAGCCCGCTATTGTTATTATTGTGCCCTTACATTATTATTATTATGTCGGCTTTGATTATATTATGACCCCTTAGACTCCTATATATAGAAAGGAGGTCTTGTAATTTGTATCATCTAAGAATTGTTCATTTGTGTAATGTCAAGGAGGTTTCCCCCTCGAAGAGGCTTAGTTCTAAGACGTTGATCTATCTTTTCTATCTTTTTGTGAGCTGGTTTCATAACATACTAATGTCATATGAGTGCTGGTTATGAATTATCATGCTTATGTTCAACTTGAAATTGGATTTTCTTTGAAGTAATTTATCTAAGAGATTTCTTTTTATATTGCACCAAATGTGGAATTCACTAGAACGACTGTGTGGTTATAATAATTTTCCAATTACCATTTACTATAAGAACAACCCTTCTTGTATTGACTAATCTTTGCGTGTGAAAAGGCCTTCATGATTCATTGTTTTTTTAGGAATTTCTTAGATTGTGGCACTGTGCTTGACATATTTGTCAAAATCTGAGAGCGAGTCAAGTGAACGGATTGTGTTTTTGTTTCTTCTTGGTTGATTCCATGACTGTTAATACGAAATAAAAAGATGCTTATGTGAAAATAGGTCAAAATGCTCATAGAATTTAATAGAAACTCTGTATGTTGAAGGAATATGCAAAATGAGAGAATGAGAAGAAAGGTGATCAAATTTTCATCTAAAAATCAGAAATAAAATGCAGAGAAATGTCTGTTATGAAGAAATATGTGGAGAGGAGATGCTTGCATCTAACAAACGGGTATCATTGCTTCTATTACCAACGAAAATCCTACTCTCGTATCATGTTTGGATGATGAGGATAGGCTCCAAATTGAGGATGGGGATTTTGTTTTTTTCTGAAGTTAAAGGTATGAGTGACCTCAATGATGGAAAGCCAAGAAAATTGATGAATGTAAGACCATATTCTTTCCACCTGCAAGAAGACACCACCAATTGTATCAACAATATCCATATATATCATTCCTAATTGTTATAGCTCAATTATGCAAAGTTTAAATTTCAAAGTTACATCTCACTATAAATAAAACAAAATTGCATAAATTTTTTATTTCTTTCTTTTATGCTACACTTTTCTATTCTATTGCTTTAGGGATTTTCCTTTGCAACATGTGGTGCAATTGCTAATTGTTATTCCTAATAATATTGAGAAAAAAGTAATTAAAAGACACAATCATGAATAATTAAAGTAATTAAAATATATGCAATATATAAAAAAGTGTGGGTACTTCATATTGTCCTAGGAGCACCATATGATATATACATACAAGACAATATCAAATTGTAAATTCTTGTATCTTTAGGTAGCTAAAACATATATTTAACATTCTAAGTGAATCCATCTCTCTCTCTCTCTACCTCTCTCCCCCTCCAACACACTCTCTCCCCCTCCCTCTCTCTCCTCTCCTCCTCTCTCCCTCAACATATTTTTCAATCTCTCTCTCTCTCTCTCTCTCTCTCTCTCTCTCACCTTAATCTATTGTAGTTTGTTTAAGAAAGTATCTAAATAAAAAAAAAAAAACTTAATCGGTTGTAAAATATTAAACATATATTTTGGATCAATCATGTCAAAGAAAATACAATAATGAAAACCTTAAAAAATCATGCATTATCTTTACTCTATTATTGTTAGTCACTTTCTTGCTCTCATCGCTTGGATCCTTAGATAAAATGAATCTATGCTCATTCTTAATAATAGTATTTATATTAGATAAATTTCACATCTTTATATATAAAAGTATTCTCTTATAATTTTATTAAAACCTTCATTTAATTTCTATGGTAATATATTTATTAGTCGTGAGGATAAAGGGTTTAAAATAATATGTATCTTAAAAGTAATTATAATTTTTCTTCATTTTAGATTAAACTAAAAAAATGTTATAAAATTAAGTTAAAATAAAATACTTTATAAAATATTATGATTGTGAAATAAATAAGTGATGGTTTTCCAGAATGTGATATTGATAAGGCATGGTATTGGCCCATTGTATTGTAACAAAGCCTATTTACAAGTTAATAATATGCATGGTAAATTGTGGGTGAATATCAATGGTTAAGAATAGTGTCATATAGGTTTAAAATATTTTTATTGTGAAATAAGTTATGAATTTTGGGGATGTGGTATTGATAAGAAATGGTATTGTAACAAAGCCTATTCACAAGTTCATAATATCAATGACAAAGTGGGGGTGAATATCCCTAGTTAAGAATCTTGTCATATTCTTATAAAATATTTTGATTATGAAATATGTTATGTTTTTTGGACATGTTGTATTGATAAACCATGTATTGACCCATGGTATTGTAACAAAGTCTCTTTATAAATTAATAACATCCATGGTAAGGTAGGGGTGAATATCCATGGTTAAGAATCTTGTCATATTGTTATAAAATATTTCAATAGTGAAAAAATTTATGTTTTTTGGCCATGTGGTATTGATAAGCCATGGTATTGGTCTATGGTATTGTAACAAATGCTATTACAAGTTAATAATGTCCACGGTAAAGTGGGGGTGAACATTCATGGTTAATAATCTTGTCATATTGTAATAAAATATTTTGGTTGTGAAATAAGTTATGGTTTTTGGTCATGTGGTGGTGATGAGCCATGGTCTTGGCCCATGGTATTGTAACAAATCCTATCCACAAATTAATTGCAAAATCAAAACATAACAAATTGAATTTTATTACTTTTATTATTTTAATTTTTTATTATTAATTAGCCAACATTTAAATGTTTACACTCATGAGCAATATTGGTATTGATATTTATTTTCACTTATTACTTTAACTTCTTATTTATTACTTTTAACTATTTATTATTAATGTAGCTAACATTTAAATGGTTAGTAAATATTCATGGTTAATAATCTTGTCATAGACAAGGGATTTACCCACCTCTTCGGAGTGATTTGACTCCCCTAAAATGTAAAAATTCAATATTAATATTTTTTTTAAACTACAATAGCTAGGGTGGCTATATAAATTAATTAGGTGGTAAATGACAATACACATCAATCCATAATAAGCATCAAGATACTCCATCATAGATCTCAAATTGTTAAAATTAAATAAAAATCATAAGAATTAACTAAATTATAACTTTATTAAACTATTTTCTTATACGTCATCTCAAGTTGCTAAAATTAAATAAAATTCATAAGAATTAAATTATAACTTTATTATAACTATATTTTTATACATCTAAAATATGTTGATCAAACACGCATTTTTAAACTTTTGTAGTTAGCTTTAAGATAAGTCACATCAACAATTTTTTATGGTAATAGTCTCAAAATTTTCAAAATTTTTCTATAAATAAAACAAAATTCATAAAAATTTTACTTCTTTTTTCTATGCTACTCTTTCCTATATTATTACCTTACAATGTTTCCTTTACAACCTACGACATAATTACTAATCATATTAGTGCAGGCCTTGAATCAAATTCCCCACACTCAACAGCAGCATGGATTTGATCTACCAAAAACTCTGGATGTATTTGGATTTGGGAACTTATAATTAAACATTGGCCCTAAATATTTTTCACGACCCCCTTGAAATAATATTACTCCACCTTTAAAAGAAATAATGCGGCCAAGCTAAATGTATAATTCTCGGACCTTTAAAGCCTTAATGTTGACGGCCCCTTTTTTAATGAATAAATTTTGGCCTTTTCAATTAAACATGGCTTAAAATAATATTTGTCCTTTACAAAAAAATAAAAAAACTCCCAAGGCTTTTAAAACCGTATGAATTTGGTTAAGAAATATTTAGCCTTTTCCTTAAATTGCCCCAATTTTATGAAAATATAACACAAGGTGTGTGGGCTTTTCCAAAGAGAATTTGTTTTGTAACACAATGGGTGTGGCTTGCCTGTTCCAAAGATCACTTTGTAGAACATTAAATTCTAGAAAACAAATTTTTCAATAATAAGTCAATTAGGGTGATTATAGAAAACTATCGGAATTTAAGAGATTATAGTTCAAGTGATTTTGGAGGATCACTGAAGGCTAGTTTCTCTTGAAACCCTCAATCTATCTCAAAATTATTTTTTGATAAACTCTCAAGTTGGCAGGATGCACAACTCTAAACCACTATAAGATCCCAAAAAATAAAATTTTCAATAGATCTAGCACATTTAAGTGTTCTAATAAAATGCTTTCAACAAGACACCCAACACAAAATGGATCTAGAAAGAAAATGAAACAACTAATTTAATTAATTAGTGCAAATAATACATGTCAGATTGATAACATAGAAACTCTTGCTAATGGCATGCAAGGCTTCCCATCAAATGAGAAATCAAGACACTGAAGTACAATCGTGAACCCTCGATGGATCCACCAGACAAATCACACCCACGGGGTTTTCATCCCAAGGATCAAACTGGAACGGTGATGTTGAGTTCTCAAGAAAAACACAATAATATAGATAAATTGAAGATGCCCCAAATGCCTAGCTCCTATCCCCTTTTATAGGCTTGATGGACTCTTTAGAAACCTTATTTTAATGTTTTTGCATGAAAAACGAAGGCAAATACCATGGGTAGATACCATGGGCAATTACCATGGTAAATACCATGGGCAGATGTTTTCCATTTTGACCATAAAAAGAAAATGGAATATTACATTATGCTTATTTTCTATTAAATGTTGAGTTTAACTGTGGAGTACTCATTTTTGGAATGTTGTGTATTCTTAAATAGGGTGGTGCATTCCTGAATTTGTAACTTTTCCTTTAGTTGCATGGTCATTTTCATCATGGAGCAAACATTTATATAATGAATGTCAGAGGAGTGGGTATGTGACATGTTGGACTTTCAATTCCTATTTAATGTCTAGTTGGAGTTGTAAGGGAGTTGGATCCAACGTTTTAAGATACTTGCGATGCTTGGGTCACCATGTGAGGCTAGATGCTTGGGTAGGAAACAATATCTTCTAGATGAGGCCTAGCACTAAGAATCCTAGCTAGGTCAAGAAGGTTAAAGCATTGAATGTGTATGTTCAGGAGATGCCTAGAGTTAGGTTCACACTCCCTTAGAGATGTGATGGTTTCCCTTCAATGTCTGCTATAGTTACACCAATGTGGGTTGACAAGTTATAGTGTAGTAAAGGGACTTGTGCCATAGGCAACCCCACCTTTCACAAAGAATCTAGGGAAAAAATGGTATGGTTTGAAAGAGTGTGAATGATAAGGAAAAGTAATTAAACCCTACAAGTAACATGATTTACTATACCCTTAAGTAACATTAATTTCAAAATGAAGTTCCTTGAAAGTGGAACACATATAAATATGCCTAAACTTTTTGTGTATGTGCATTATACTTCAGTATTCATGAAGTAAAGAAAAATCGTGTAGGAGTATAGGTTACACTATGCTTGTTGAGTGGTGGAAGTGCAAGATTTACCCATGATGACCATATGAGTAACTCCCACATTTGTCCAATGAGAATAAGATATTAATATGTGTATTTTGGATGATGATATGCATACCTAGAGTTAGAAGTGTTTGCATAGGAAAGAAAAAGAAATAATTTAATAATAAAATAGGAAAAAATAATAAGTTGTGTATTACTAAATAAAGTGGAATTAAATAAACTAAAGATGTTGGTGCATCAAGATAGTTGTATGGAGGGTAAGGGCATTATTATATTGGGATTTATGCATGGATGAAAAGGGGAACCATTCATACAACTAAAAGAAAAGTTATTTGAGTTGATTTTGAAAGGGTGGAGGGCACCTTTTTTCCACAACTACATGAAAGGTTGTTGATTTATGCTAGTTGTGAGGAGATTGTGACACTATTGTGAGGATCATTTTTAGTAATTCTTAAGGAGATCAATATTCTAATTTGGGAATATTTAGGGATAAGTAAACATGTAAAGATACTTAATTAACATAGTTTTATTGATTGAGGACTTGGGCATTCTTAGTCTTTAATTGAGAGATGGTTTGGGAGGGGGTTTGTCCCCCAAATTATTACTGTTGAATTATGTTGTTGGTTTCAATGTTGTTCAAAGTTGTCGTGAAATTATTGTATGAAAAAGTATTGCTAGTAAAAAAATAATAATTATTATTGTTTAAGATATTTTGGGCAAAAGGTATTTTTCTTTACTTCCCTATTTATATCATTCTTGTTGTTAATATAAATTTATACATTGTGTTATTCTTTTTTACTTTAAGGACATTTTTGGACATTCCTAGATAGCCATTACTCTAAAAAGTCATTCATGGGTAAGCCTTACAATTCACATTGTCTCATTTGATGTTAGGGATGTGTTGAAGCCTCAAAAATCGTTGCCACAACATGGGGGAAAAACCACCTGGTCCAGACCTTGGTTAGCAGCTCCTTTTCCGTTTGGTGTAGTGGCTCCGACTGGTGATAGTGTTGGTGGGGTGATATATGATGTAACGAGAGAATGGCTAAGCTAAGTGTAATCTAATCTGACTAACAAACACATGCATATATCCTAGTTTAACACTATTTAGCTATAAATATACCCGGGAATTAAATACAATATGTGATCTACAATGATGTCCTACAACAATTGGTAATAAAGATCATTCAACTGCAATAAGAAGTGAAATTGTTTAACAATAATTGTTTTAGATAAATAGTTAACCAAAATGATTGTGAAAGATATATCGCATATAAAATTGTTCATGTATTCAGAATAAGGTCAAAGCCAACATCATACAAAAATGCAATAATGTTAAACTGTAATTCATACTTTCACACATAAAACAATTAAAAGAGGAAGTATTGCTTGATACATAAATAAAACAAGATCATAAGATAAAAGTACCATATATGACGAGTCATGCCCATGTGCTTCAGCAATATTAATCCAATCTCAATCAATCCAACACATTTTAAGAGTACAAAACTACATTTCAGTAGAGCATGCTAGATATTTGAAAGAAAATATATAATGTTCCATTCATTCCATCAGAGCCTCCTCAAAAGTATAGAAGTGCAATGTTTCGAAGAATGTTTTTGATAAAAATTTTGGACCCCTCTCTAAATGCATGAGAGGGGTTTAAATACTAAACTATAGGTCTTAAAATATGTTATTACAAAAATAGTTGAGGAGTTTTAAACGACCTTCCCCAGATCATGTGAAAATAAAACTAAAATAAAAATAAACCAAGTGACTAACTCCTTTGTATTTTATCTTTGAGATCGAAAATATCTGTCATAGGATTGAGTTGTGTCGGTTAGCCAATCACAGATTTTAACTGCCCAACAAATATAGCATCTGTTAGCGTTGGCACCATTTTTTGCGTGGAGGTTGTTTAGCATCTCAAGGTCATCCACTGGCTGTATGGTTTTATTAAGAACTTCCAGTACGCTTCCCAGTTTAGCTTGCTCATCTGTCTTATTACCTCCTCCTTTTCCTTCGCTACCTACCTCCACTGCTACTCTAATTGTTTTACATTTGGAAGAAATCCTGGTATGCATTATGTAACCAGGTTAGCTCCATGCATATTTTCATTGATGGCTTCTATTATGTTGTTTGTTGTTGTTTTTGCGATCGTTGTTTCCCTTTCCGCTTGCTTGAGCCGAGAATCCTAATCTGTGAATAAGATGTCTTTATGTGATTCATCCAACTTTGGCAGATCAGCCTTTCTCCTGTTAGAGCCTAGATTTGTCTCAGGCTGAAAAGACAAGGTTCTAGGTCCACATCAAACCACGCTCAGCCTCGTAGCTAGCCCTACGAGGACAGGAGAGGGCTCTCTCTGGGTCAATCTCGGCAAAATGTAATCGATGAGGCTCGAGATGACTAAATTTGCAATTGATCTTAGGCTAGGTATGAAGTACAAGGAGTTTGAGGTTGATTTTTTGAGGTTTTTGTTGAATCAAAGGAAAAGGCAATTTTGGGTGCGGGGATGAGACACAGTTTTTGCAGAGGTCTATTTGGGGCAAGGTAGGTGATCATCTTGATGCTTTCAAAGAGAATGAATGGGTAGATCTGACTGGTGAGAAGCTAAGGAGAGCAAGAAGCTTTCAAGGATTCTCCTTAAACAGATGAAAACATGGAAAATCAAACAAATTCAAAGGCAGAGCATAACAATCTATGGATTCTACCTTAACACTTCATTTGTTCAATTGCAGAAGATGAGAGAAGGAAAATGATACACATAACAACTCACAATTACTGAAAGAAGCAAACCATCAACACATAAAACCACATGGATCCCAAATAGTGTTGCAAAACCCTGGTCTTTCCTTTGCCAAAAATGCAAAAGTGAATGTACAATAGAGTGTCAAGCTTTTCCCAAGAGTCCAACCATGAAAATGACTTAGAAATTACATAATATAGGCAAGAAAACCTCTTCCCTTTCCTCTAGGGGTCGAGCTAATCATTCTAGGAGCTGTTTCAACCAATTCTAAACAAAGCACTAAAATCTACGCAGTCAAAACAACTTGCCTCTATAAGGTAGGAAACTGATTCATTCATTAAATTTTCACTCTTTGGTGAATGAATCTTCTAGAACAAGTAACTAAGTGTCAAAATTACATCATGTTCAATCAATTACATCAAGAGAAGTCAAAAATTACATCACAAATCAAAACTAGTCAAACTGGCCGAATTTCTGAGTTGAAAGATGAAAAATTGTGCAAAAAATCTATATGCGCCGCGCTACTTTGCTGCTGATTTTGAGGCACTTTCCGAAGTCCAAATTGAGCTCAGGTTGGCTTGTTGGAAAGCCCTGCCTGTCTACTTTCCAACACAACTGTAATTTTCTAATTTGGAGTTCATTTTCCCTCTCAAAAATCAAATCGCCCAAGACTAGTCAAAATGTGCCAAATGAGGCTTCCCAAAGGCAGAGTGCTGTTACAGTCAACTTTTGAATGCCTTCCTCAACTCCAAATTGAGCTCATGATAGCTCATTGGAAATATATTTGTGTCTAGTTATCATTTGACTCATCAAGCAAGTCATTTGGCCAACCAAGCTAGGAGAAAACTTGATTTTCCCAAGGTCACTTCAGAGGTGCATTCAATTCTCCTGAGGCAACGGTATTTTTGACATTTCTCTAAAACCATGACACCTGTGTAAAAAGTGAAGGAGGTTTTTCTTCCTTGGCATGTTTTGGACAAAAACCTCTCTCAGTTTTCCAAAATTCATCTTTTATTGCTCAGAAACATCATTTGAGTGAAACCTATCCCGATGTGTGGAACAAGGGAATTGTCGAAATGAAGCGAAATGAAGGGGATAAGGGGCTTCTAAATTCTTGAGAAAATTTTTGGAAGTAGGGAGGGATGTTAGGAAGCAGGGGAAAGTGGAATCTCAGAGATTGAGTGAGGGGAAGGGGTCCAAAAGGGAAAAACACAGGCCCAACCTAGAAAATTGCCAGGTTGTAGCAAGAAACTAGGGTTTGTGCGAAAATGAGGAATTTGGGGGATCTCAGTGATGGGAAGTGTTTAAGAAGGTACATGAAGGATAGGGGAAGGTGTATGAACATCTAGATACAAGTTTTGCTGATGATTTGACCGTCCAAGAGAAATTGCCTTCAAAACCCTAGGAGAGGGAAATGACCTTACCTAGGCGCAACTGAAGCATGAACAAGGTGTAAAATGACCCAATGGAACCTGACATGATGATGAAAACCCTATGAATGATGATAGACTCAGCTGAATAGTGACATAGACTGACATTTGGGCAATTTTGAAAGGAGTGAAAGCAAACCCTAGACCTAATGCCTAGTGACCAAATTTTGCTTGAAGACTCACTGAAATGACAAAATTTGACTTTGACACTCTGAGACCATTTTGTAAGAGCATATTTGATCACTGGAGGAAGGCTGGAAAGACTGACACTAACATCTCCCATCTTCTAAATCTTGTGAGGTGATAAAGTCAGAAATATTTTTATGGATTTTGTCATACTCAAGCCTCATGTCGACAACTTGGCTTGTTAGCTTATCACTGATCTTGCAATAAGGAATTATTTGTGAGATTTTCTGGTAAAGAACTTCCTACTGCTACATTAGTTGGGAGTTAAGACTGAGTGTTTCCTTTATGAACTCATCTATTTTCGAATTGTCTTTATACTTATCTTTCATAGCATGTATCCGCGCATCTCTTTTTGCTAGGTTGGCCTGATGTTGTATTCGCATCTGTTCAAATTCCTACTGGAGCTAGGATACTTGTAATTCTGCTTGTTGAATGGATTTCTCCTGAGCTAATTATTGTTCAAACAAAAAAATTCTTTGTTCCTTTTCTTTAAGCAGCATTTGGACCTCTGTTGCTTTGTCAATAGTTTCTGTAGCATAGGTTTCTGCGAATTGTGATAATTTTGTGAGATTTTTAGATGAATCCATGGGCGAGTCCTTCCATATAATGTCCATTGGTTCATTGTCAAGAGTCGTAATAGCTGCAGCGTCTAATTTTCTTTTCTTCCTTCGTCTCTTAATGACAACTTTGTGGGTAGGACTATAAAATACATCCAGTGGAGGAATTTTTTCAATTCTCAAAATAATCTCTGAAGTGGGGGTGGCATGAATGAGTTCAACATCCTGAGTGCCTACAGTTTTTTCTATTGTTGTTTCTTGAGTTGACTTGTGTTGTGTTTTCTTAGGAATCTGTATCTTAGATGTTTGTTCATCTGTGTGAAGCTTCTTGTTGAAATGTTCCCATTCCTTTTCCAAATCAATAATTGGGGTTTTTGCTGACTAAGTGGATGTAGAGTGAACTTCTGCCTATTTCTTTGTCGTGGTTTACTTGACTGTTTCCTTTGTAGTTCCAGTTGTGTCCCTTTCGGACTCTTTATTTTTACTACCTCCCCCATTTTGAGACTGATGCTTTGAGTGCTCTGACTCATGAGTATATTTCTCTTGGGTTTCTTCTTCAGAATTCTCTTTGGAGCTGTACTCCAAGCTTACACTGGAAGTTGGCTCCCTTATTGGTTCAATCTGCAATAGGTCCAATGGAACCTTCAATAATCTCCTTTTTCTATATACATGGAAAGCTTTAACATCATCTGGGGTAAAAAGTAGTGATGCCATGTGCGTCACTTCTGAAAATGTTTCTTTTTGTAGGAAGAGGTCATCGAAGGCATCCTCCTCGTGGGTAAATGATTTTACTTTCACCATAGTAGTGAAGTCCTTAACCATGCTATTTGGGTCATATTGCCTTCCCGGGATTGTAGCTAATCTCAGAGACTTCATGATCTCTGCTTCTTTGCATGTGTTTGGCCAATTTAATGTCCTTAAATTGTCAATCATAAATTATCGACTAGGGCAGGTATACTGATGAAGCACAGGTGCATTATATGTGCTAGAAGTTATTTTATGTCGTTATGTTCCAATTAGGATCTAAACTTAAGATTACTATGGAGGTGGTAGTGTTAATTATATTAGTATCTCAATCCCTAAAGTTGTTAGCTAATTTTCTTAGGAAATATTATATATTGAATCAGTTTATGGATGATATGAGAGTGATTCTAGACTTTACTTGTGTTATACTGTTTTGGATTTTTGTCTTGAATTTTTATGCTGCAACCAAATCTAATTTATTATGTGCAGGAGAGATCTATTCTATCAAATTGTAAATGAATAATGTCTGAATTTAATTGGTAACGAGAAGGCTCTCACTCTTTTACTTATTTAATTTCATCCAAACAAGACATTCTGAACAGCCACTATGCTATGAAATAAAACAGTTGAACTACACTGAAAAAACAAATGAAAATGGCCACACTGTACCATATAAAAAGTAAATCAAATGGCAGAGTTAAGCTAGGTATAAAAAAAATAAATTGCTTATGTGTACAACGATTCAATGGTGAACTCATCATTCTGCAATTCTTCACACAAAACAGAGCATCTATGATTAAGTAATGAAAGAAATCTAAGTGTGGTTGGTCAAAGACCTGTACTGGTCGCAGGGGCCCTCCACGAATCAGTCGACAATCTTGAATCAACGCAACGTATAGCAAACATAAAACCAAGTCTATTACTTGCAAACAAGTCTTAACAAATTGTTCTAAAAAATTACATAAATCGACGTGCGCCCAAAACACAAAGCAGCCATAGTTTTTATAATACTTCTCGGCATAACAGTATGATCATTCCAAGCCTAAATATATTTATTTCGATCAAACTATATCGCTAAAAGATCGATTTTCTATTCGGAAAAGCAAATCGATAAGATTTCGTGAAAACTCGGATTCTATCCCGGCAATAATCTTGTAGTTGACTTTAGGGTTGACCATGTTATCATGCGACTTTCTTGATGAATTGGTTTGAGGGAATAGGAAGGAATCCACGAGGGGACTATTCCTTATCCATCTGTAGACAACTGTAGAAATCTGGATTAGCAGCAGAAACAGCCCAATTTTGTAGCTGAATGCATACTTTAACAAAACAATAAGGTATATGGACAAATATGAAGAAGAAGACATATAAATGATTACCTTTGACAAAACCTTGTGTCTATTGCATTATTTAGGTGATAGGTGTTATGTCAGTATGTTCATCCCTCCGTCAGTGATCAAATTCTCTTGTTGCATTGCATGTTAGGTGTCTCACCCGATCAGCTGCATTCCATTAGGGTCATGGATCATCTGATGGTAGTGGCTTATTATACATTTTCCCTCATGTGCTGGCCCATTTTCATTCATCTAGATCATCTGCAGTCAATTTTTGTCTTTAAATCTGCAAAAGTCATTTTTAGGGTTTTAGGTCTCATTAGGTCTAGGGTTTCGTCAATAAGGTCTTCAAAATGCTCAATAACAGTCAGCAGGCACATGAGGAGGTCAAATAAAGTTTCAGCAACAATAATTTCCATAATCACATGCTCAATGATTGATTTTTCCTCAAAACCCTGTTTTGAGGAAAAACAGAAGTTTTTTATGTTTTCATGTATAAATTTGATGTAATTTCATTTTTTTTCATATGTAATAACCTCAGTGGCAACCCTGGTCACCTTGCCAAGCCTCTGCAACTCCATCACCTGCAAGGCAAACAAAAAGTCAAAGCATTCAGTTCATCAAAGGCAAAAATAAAGCAAACTGCCCAAAAACAGAGTTTTAAAAGCAAGTCAAAGGCAAACATTACAAAGTGGGTTTTTATAAGTGAAAAATTAAAATCCTTTGTATATAAACCATTTGTTATGTTTAAAGAGTTCATTTGCATCTAAAGGAGAAAGAGTGAACAAGAGAAAGGTCGTGTTGAAGCCAAAGAGAAAAATCGCAGCAACTTTGGCAAATTTCAGGGGCACGGCGCATTGGGTCGTGGGCGCGGTGCATCCATCTGGCGTGGCGCATTGGGCCGCACTCTTCAGTGTAAAAATTACATAGGCGCGACGCATTGAAGTGGTGCGGCACACTGGGTTTGTGGCGCGACGCACAGGGTTTGGAAGCTGATTTCATCCACAACCACCTCCCAAACTGCCAAATTTGCTCAATCTTCAGTTGTTCAAGTAAGTCAAACATTCCTCCATGATCAGTGAATGAGTTTCTCTTGGTGTTTATGGTGATTTAATGAGAAAAACTTGAAACCCTACCTCCTTGCAATTTTTGTCAAAAACAATTGCATAGGGTTTACAACTTGTGTTTTTTGCTGCTAACTCCACTCCTAGCCATTTCTCACTCCCTCACTCTTTCATTCCCTCATTCATTTTCTCCCTCTCATTACATTTTCATCAACCCATTCCCCCAATCCCCATATCCCTAAGTTTACTAATTCTAAATTCCTAATCCCACTATCCCAAACCCTAGTTACAAATTCTCAAACCCTAACTGCTGCCCCAAAGCTTAAATATTGTTCCTTAAACCCTTCTATTCCCAAAAATCCTATCAACAACATTCCCAAAACCCCTCATACACTTTCCCTCCACAGTCCCTCATACATTCTCATCCTTGACAGCAAAAACCTAAAGACACCATAAATCTCTTCATACTCATCAAAGAAAACTCAAACATTGGCAAACATGGAGTCAGATCCTTCCTATGATCGAAATGAGGAGACACTCAATGATTCTTCTAGAGAAATGCATGCACCAAGGAGACCTCACAAGGGTGGTAAACATATACGAGAAGAGCCTACTTCACTTGCTAAGCTGCTAGCCTGTCCTCTTGCTGTCACATGCTTTCAACACCAATCTTGTTATCAGTTCTGTGAGATGGCAGAGAGAGTCCAGTACCATCATGAGTTGGCCAGATTGCTTGTGATCCATCTTCATAATGGTCAAGTCACTTTGGAAGGTGTGACATTCACCTTGACACCCGAGACTATTTCTCAAGAAACTGGCATTCCAAATGTTGGTGAGCAGTGGAATAAAAGGTAGCGGATTGATAGAGAGAATTATGAGCCTTACATGAAGGCTGGTTATCAAAGGCATCTCAGTAGAGTTTTTCCCTTCAGATATCTGAAGGACACATATGCTCCCTTGATGAAACTCATAATTAAATATTTCAGTTGTGAGGGCCGGTTTTCTCGCCTATATGCCTATCACATCACATTGTTGATGCACTTCACTAGGGTGAGAATGATGAATCTCCCCTATTTTATTTGCCGAAACATTGAGAAGATGACCACCTTAGTACATAGGAAGCCTCCTCAGTAGTAGTATAATAGTATATATCATTTTGCACTAATCAAAATTGTGGTCTTGCATTAGCTTGGTTTACAGAACATCTCATGGGAGGATTTCATTTCACATGAGGTCTTTACAGGTCCTCAAGTACCCCCAACAATTTTTCATGAGACAGAAAGACCTTCACATCAGTAGGAGATTCATGAGACACAAACCACTAGTGTGTGTAGGTTTTAACCCCGTATAGAAATTACTTGCATACGAATTCTAAAACACAGAAAATAAACAATGCGAGAGCAGAACACATAAAACACATATACACAGAGATTTTCCCCTGGATCCCAAAACCGGAACTACCAGCTTGATTTTTCATTATGTTCCTTTCAATGTTACAATACATATTTATACATGCTGAAGCATCCAATACCATGGACCTAAAAACCATTACGTCCAAAAAACATGTACGAAAATCATGCACAAAGCCATAGGTGGGTCCACCCAACCTAACATAGGGTCCAAAACCAAAATTCTCGGGGGTGCTGCCCCGGACCCCATAAAGTGGGGTTACGGGTGCCCCTCAAACCCCTTGTGACCTCCCCCCCTCTAATCCCCGGTTAAATACGTGGGCTAGTCATGGAAAGAATATAACATAACCCAACATTCTCCCACTTGTTGTTTTCTTTCCACAGGGGGCCACAAGAGAGCTTAGTCATTTATCCACCCCTACAACGCCCATTGTTTCTCTACACCAAGAGAACTTCTTAGAGCTCACAGATTTTGTGAATGCATCTGCAGTATTCTTCAAAGTGTCCACCTTTACCAGCAACACCTTTTTGTCTTCTATCATATCCCTCACAAAGTGATACTAAACATCAATGTGCTTTGTCTTTGAATGATATGTAGGGTTCTTTGCCAAGAAAATTGCACTTTGGCTGTCACAGTCTATCCTTACGGCTTCCTGTACTAACCCCATACTTGAACACAATCTCTGCAACCAAACTGCTTCCTTGCTTGCATGAGTGGCTGCATGTATTCTGCCTCTGTAGTTGATAGTGCCACTACAGATTGTTTCTTACTCATCCAACTGACTGCACCTCCAAATAGGTTAAACACGTACCCACTTGTAGATCTTCTCTGATCCAGATCTCTAGCCCAGTCTGCATCAACAAAGCCATGAATATCCAACACTCTGTCCAATCCTGGTCTTCCTTGGTAGCACAAACCATAATCACTAGTGCCATGCAAATACCTGAAAACCTGCTTCACTGCTGTCCAATGCTCCTTCCCTGGTTTTGACATAAACCTGCTCAATACTCCCACTGCATGTGCAATGTCCGGTCTAGTACAGACCATTGCATAAATCAGGCTACTGACTACACTTGCATATGGAACACGGGACATGTCCTCTTCCTCTTCTTGTGTCTTGGGACACTGCTCAGTAGATAACCTCACACCTACAGGAATAGGAACCTTCACCAGTTTACTATCTTGCATATTAAACCTTTGCAGTATTGTCTCGACATAATTTTCTGGTTTAACCAAAGCTTCCTCTTTTTCCAATCTCTTTTAATTTCGATGCCCAAAATATAGTTTGCAGCACCAAGATATTTCATGTTGAATTTGGAGGACAATTGGGTCTTCAAATCCTAGATAATTTCTTTGTCATTTCCAACCAGCAACATATCATCCACATACAAGACCAAATAAATAACACGGTCACCAATTAATTTAAAATACACACAGTGATCTGCTTTGCTTCTGGTGAAGCCAAGTCCCCGTATAAATGTATCAAATTTTTGATACCACATCCTTGGTGACTGTTTTAACCCATACAAAGACTTCTTTAACTTGCATACTAGTTCTTTCTTACCCTTCACCACAAAGCCTTCAGGTTGCTTCATGTAGATCTCCTCTTCCAAATCCCCGTGAAGAAATGTTGTCTTCACATCCATTTGTTCTACCTCAAAATCAAAAGCAACAGCAACAGATAAAAGTAATCTAATAGAAGTTACCTTGGCAACAGGAGAAAAAATATCACCAAAATCAATTCCCGGCACCTGGGAGTAACCTTTTGCTACCAACCGAGCTTTGTATTTCTCCACTTTTCCTTCTACATTTGTCTTCTTTTTGAACACCCATTTGCTGCCAATGGGTTTCCTCCCAGCCGGCAACTCCACCAGATCCCAAGCCTCATTTTTGTGCAAAGATGCCATTTCATCAACCATGGCCTCTTTCTAGAGTTTTCCATACTTTGAATCTACTGCTTCCTTCACAGTTCTGGGATCATCGTCAGTAATAGATAAAGAAAAATTTGAACAGAAAGTAGATGGACTATACCTTTCAGGCTGCCTTCTTTCTCAAATTGATCTTCTCACAGCCGGAGTTTGTGGTTCTTCATCTTCTGATTCCTCCTCTGCTGTAGAGTCTGATTCTTCCTCCTTTAGCTCAAACTCTATCTTCTCAGGTTCCTTTCGTTGGAATTCATGTTTAATAACATCTTTCACCTCTCCGAACACCACATCTCGGCTGTACACAACCTTCCGTGTGACTGGGTTCCAAAGCTTATAACCCTTTAAACCATCTTATACCCAATGAAGATGCACTTTTCAGATTTACTATCCAACTTGGTTCGTTTCTCCTTTGGAACATGTACATATGCATCACATCCAAATACCCTCAGATGTGAAAGAGAGGGTTTCTTACCAGTCCATACCTCTTATGGAGTCTTATCCTCCAACGCTGATGAAGGTGACCTGTTGACCAGGTAACATGTAGTATCCACCACCTCTGCCTAGAATTCCTATCCTAACCTGGCACCACTGAGCATGCTTCTTGCCCTTTCCATCAACGTCTTATTCATTCTTTTTGCAACTCCACTTTGCTGAGGTGTATATGGAGTAGTCTTCTACCATGTTATACTACACTTCTTACAGAATTCTTCAAATTCCTTACTACAAAACTCTCCACCATTATCTGTCCTCAGCACCTTTATCTTCTTCTCTATTTGGTTTTCCACGAGAGCCTTAAATTCTTTAAACCTATCAAAGACTTCAGATTTCTTCTTAAGGAAATATATCCATGTATTCCTTGAGAAGTCATCTATAAATGATACATAGTACATAGAATTACCCAGTGATGGAACCTTCACAGGTCCAAACACATCACTGTGCACAAGTTCTAATATTTGTTTCACCCTCTTACTACCAGAGGGGAAACTCACCCGATTCTACTTCCCATATATACAATTTTCACAGAAATAAAAATCCAAAGAGCTATTACTCATACCTTCTACCATACCTTTACCATGAAGTATTCGAAGGCCTTTTTCTCCAATATGTCCAAGCCTTTGATGCCACAGCATGGTCTTCTCTCCAAAGACCACTAGAATTTCTACTCCACTTTCAGGAACCACAGAACTGTTGCAACCATCAACAATCGTGCTACCTTGCAGCTTGTACAGAGTTCCAATCCAAACTCCCTGCATCAATACCAATGCTCCCTAAACCATCTTGCAGGTATCCTTCTCGAACACTCTTTTTACGCATGCATCATCCAACTTGCTTACAGAAATTAGATTTCTGGCCAATGTAGGAATATGTAGAACACTCGGAAGTGTTCTAACTCTTCCACCTTGCAACTTCAACTTTACTTTTCTACAACCAACGATTTTAGCCTTCCTGTCATTCCCCAAGAAGACATCACCACCATCATATTTTTCATACTCGCAGAACCACTCTCTATGGGGAGTGAAGTGAAAGGATGCACCTGAGTCAATCAACCATGCCTCATGATCTACATGTGTATTTGAAGAAGCCAAGTACACATCCCCACCTTCATCTGAGGTGGTTTTCACCTCTGTAGAAGGAGCCTCATCAGATCCCTTTCCTTTGTCAGGAGCTTTAGATTTATAGTCCCTTTTGAAGTGGCCTTCCTTTCCGCATTTCCAGCACACCACCTTTATAGGTTTTCCTGGAGATTTAGATCTCCCACTCAATGACTTATTTTTGTTTCTGTTCTGGGACCGTCCTCGTACAGAAAAGGCATCACCATTTTGGCTCTCCATATTTTTCTATCTCATCTCCTCCGTTAAGAAGGCTGAGACTATTTCATCAAACTACAAGGTAGTTGCATTGCTACCTATTGCAATAACCAGACTATCCCACGAATCTGGTAGAGAACACAAAAAACTGATGCACTTATCTTCATTTGAAATTTTAATATCAACAGATGCTAACTGACTTACCACAGTATTAAATGCATTCAGATGCTCTGTCACCGAGTCTCCATCTTTCATCCTTAGGTTATACAACTTTTTTTACAGGAACAGTTTATTCACCAGAGACTTAGATTGGTATAAAGTCCTTAACTTGTCCAACAAAGTGTTCGTCGTAGCTTCCCCTAATACATTCAGTAATACTGAATCTGAGACACACAATCATATTGTGCTCTTTGCCTTCTGATCTAATTTCTTCCATTCTTCATCGGACACTCCTGTTGGTTTAGTACCCGGATCTACCGCGATCCACTGATCTTTATCCACCAACAGATCCTCCATCTTGAGTTTCCACAACTCAAAACTCTGACCATTAAATTTCTCGATCTCTATCTTTCCACTGCTCGCCATCTTCTTTCACCACCAGAATCGATCTCACAGATCTCCCACTGAACAGGGTCTACCATAGGCCCGAGTGAAACCCCTCAACAACAAAGGCATCCCCTTGAAGCCAAATCTGCTCTGATACCAAATGTAGGTTTTAACCCCGTATAGAAATTACTTGCATATGAATTCTAAAATAGAGAAAATAAACAATGCGAAAGAAGAGCACATAAAACACATATACACAAAGATTTTCCCCTGGATCCCAAAACCGAGACTACCAGCTTGATTTTTCATTATGTTCCTTTCAATGTTACAATACATATTTATACATGCTGAAGCATCCAATACCATGGACCAAAAAACCATCGCGTCCAAAAAACATGTGTGAAAATCATGCACAAAACCATAGGTGGGTCTGCCCAACCTAACATAGGGTCCAAAACCAAAATTTTCTAGGGCGTTGCCCCGGACCCCATAAAGTGGGGTTACGGGTGCCCCTCAAACCCCCTGTGACCTCCCCCCCTCTAGCCCCCAGTTAACTACGTGGGCTAGTTTTTAAAAGAATATAACACAACCCAACAGTGTGCCAGTGTTTTTCACCTATCAAAAGGGCATTAGAAGGTTGTTTGCAACGGCAAAACGAGTATTATCTCCACCCGGGGTGGAAGGGGTCTCGTTTCCTCCATCAGCAGAGCAGGTACATGACAAGGGCAAGTAGCCATTACATGATGAGGGGCCTTCAGGAGGGCAAGAGACAGATTTCATTCTTATTCAGGATGATGACACCGATTTGGGCTCACAAAGCTCAAAGCTCAAGGAGATCATTCAGGAGCAACAAGTGGACATTCATGATTTGTCTCTCAACCTAGAAAGAGCCAAGTGGATAATCAAATATCTGGAGCAAAGAAACAAATAGCTAGAGGATCAACAAACCATTATGGAGCTACAAAACATATGAGAAAACTGGCAAGCTGCCAAGAGGAGGAAAGTCAAGCTCACACCACTTGAACAAGAAATCAATGCTGATCGTGAATCTTGGCTTGAGAGGGAAAATATCCACTTGGAAAAGATGCTAGAGAAGGCCAACAGAGAGAAAACTATGTTGAGGCACATGGCCCATCATTACTTGGCAAGAAACAAGGTGTGCAAAGCAAGAATCAGGATTTTGAAGGCCAAGTTGAAGAAGGCATCGAGGAAGAAAAAAGAGAAAGATAGACTTCAGATCTTGGCTGAGGCTTCCTTGGCCCAACACAGCACTTGATGAAGGACACTCAGCCCAAATTTCAAGAAATTTGGGACGCTTTTTGTAATTTTGAAATTTTTGGCCTAAAAAACAGGGTTTTTTGCCTGATGCGCCGCGCCACCTGGCGCGCGCTTTTGCTAGGGACCTCCTTTTGAGAAAAAAATTAGCATTTCTGGATTTATCATGGAAAGATATGAATGCCCACAAATGGCCAAGAAATTTTGACAGGTTTTGAGCTTCCAAAAAGGTCAAAAACACCTAAAAAATGACCTTTCTGCCCCTTTTTGGACACACAGGAAGCAGTGTTGGGAGAACTCAGTTTTGGAGGGGCAAATGGAGGCCAAATTTAGAACTTCCACTTTTTCTGGAAAGTAGACAGGCAGAACTTTCCAATAATCCCACTTGAAACAAATTTGGACATCGGGAAGGCCTCCAAAATCAGATGCAAAAAGGCACTATGCATAGGGAAATCAGTGCCGCGCATAGGAGGAAATTTGTTCATTTTGGCCAAAAAACTCTGTTTTTCGCCTAGTTTCTTCACAGTTTGAATTTTCTCTTTCTAATATTCAAATTCATGATGTAATTTAATGTGACTTGATGGATTTTTATGTAATTATGCTAAATTTTCACTCATAGAGGTAGATTCATCCATCAAAAGGTAGTTTGCAACTGAATGAATCAGTTCCCTAGTTTTTAGAGGCAAGCTGTTCCACTGCCTACTTTTTAGTTCTTAGTTTAGATTTTGTTGGAATATCTCCTAAACTTATGAGCTCGACCCCTAGAGGCTAGGATGAGTTGTTGGTTGCCTATATATTGTAATTTTTTAGTCATTGGCAAGGGTTGGACTTTTGGGAAAGCTTGGAGCTTCATTGTATACTCATTTCAGCAGTTTGGCAAAGGAATAGACTAGGGTTTGCAGCACTTTATGGGATTCTTGTGGCATCTTGCTTTGGTATTGTGTTTCCTTCTGTAATTGTAAGTTTACATGTGTTTTATGTATGCCATCATCTCTCTTTGCTTCATCTTAACTAAATCAAACAAGGATAAAGGTAGAATTCATTGATTTGCAGTGCTCTACCTAGGGTTTATTTAGTTATTTATGTTTTCAGCTGTTTGAAGAGGATCCCTGAGACTTTCATGCCCTCTTCAACTCCTCACCAGTCTAAAAGCTCTCCATCTCACTCAATTTGAAGTACCAAACCATTTGCCTACCTCGCCCCATAGAGATCTCTGCAAAACTGAGCCTCATTCCCCGGACCCAAATCTGCCTTTCACATTTGAGCCAACAAAACATCATCAAATTCAATCAAAACTCTTCTGAACATATACCTAGCCTAAAATTAGTCTTTACATTAGTCATCTCAAGCCTTCCTTGATAAATTTTCATTGAGATTGACGAGGAGAGAGTCCTCTCCCGACCCGGTAGGGCTAGCTACCAGGTTAAGCGTGGTTTGATGTTACCCTAGATCCTACCTTTCTCAGCCTGAGGTAGATTTAGGCATTAACAATAGGTATAGGAAAAAGGGAAGAAATATAAAAAAAAAGGGTGTCAAGGTAAGACAATCCTTGGACTCTACATTCCCCCATGCTGGAGGTTTTGTATGTCCTCATACACTTCATCATTGTCAGTCACTTGTGCCTTCAATGCCTAATTTTCATTCTTGAGATATCTGTTCAATGTCTCCAGCTCACAAATCTCTTTCTTTAAAACATTTGATGTTGAAGGTTCTTGTGGTTCATTGAACTGATTTCTCCCTTCTCTAGGATTTTGAATTGTTTCTTTAGTTTCTATCTCTTTCTTTTCTAATCTCTATGTAGTCATAAATATCTTGTTGAACATGGTCAACACCAAGACTATGCACTAGGTTCCTTAGAGGCAAAATGTAAGGTGGTGGTGACATTCTTGGTGATCCTTGTCGAGAACCTTCAGGGTTTTCAGTTGGCTCATTTTCCTCGAGATCAATGTATTCCGTAGCTTTTGAGACTACTTGTTGCACTGTGCTCAACCTTGTACTCCTCCTTAGTCCTAAGGTCTGTAATCCCTGTGCTTTCCTTCTTTTGGTTTTTGGCTTTTCTTCTTGAGGAAGGGTCCTGGTTTGTGGTAAATCCTCTGTTCTTTTGCTAGCTTTCTTTCTTCTAAGATTTCCCTTTTTCATTTTTTACAAAATATCCACTATGGGCAGTTCATCTTCTGATAATTCTGGTTGAGTCTGGGGTTCCTGTTCTTTTATTACTTCCATTGTTCTCTTTCTTCCCCTGAGGATCCTACTACTGCTGGCTTGTTCAGGAGATCTTTCTTCAAAATGGTTTCTCACCAGAAAACTTTCCCAGTTATCCCCTACACTCTGAAGGTGGAACTCAACCAAGATATTTATCGAGCCATGATGATACAAGGTATTTTTTTATAAATTGAATTTTCTTTTGAACGTTCATGGACATTTCCTTGAGACTATGTAAGATATAATAAGGAAGATTCATCTAATGATCTTCAAGAAAATGCATCATTATCCTAACCATGGTAGAAATACATATGCCTGAACCAACCCTCACAAGTGACAAATTTTTGAAGTATAAGTAGTAAATTCCTCCATTTACTTTTAAGGGTTGTACTAGGAACACCTTCTTGAAGACAGTGGTGTCCATATTTAGATTTTTCAAGAAGACCTTCCAATCTTCTCCATTGATTCCCCTGTTTTTGAACCATTTCTCTCCGCTCCTAGGCAATTTAGTAGCTTCTGCGATCATGGAATCCATTATGGTGATCTTAATGTCTCCTATTTTAGCCTCTGTTCCATCAAACGAGCGGGCAAAAGTCTTTGTCACTTCCCTGTGAAAACCGTCGAATTTTTCTATGAACTGCAACCATTGTTTCTTTTGCAACAACTCCCTAGTCTGAGGATATCCCTCCAAGAATTTCTTCCCTGCTGGCTCGGTTTGGACAATGACACCCATTATGGAGGATGCTTTGCCTCAAAGACTGGTTACCTTGACAAGAGAATGGTGTTGGTAGGGTTTCGTTTAGTGGCGGAGGGACAAAGTGGCTATGAGAGTTCGGAGAAATGTAAGAATAGGTGGATTATAATGAGGGTTGTGGAGATGAATTTGACTGTTGGGGCGCATTTAAAATGATGATTCGGTGATTACTTCAGCGGATTCAAAATGAGGATGTGATAGGGTTTTTAAGTGGTGGATTATGATGTTTTCGATAAGTGACCATCACCCTTAAATTCTAATGATTTCGTTTTAATTTTTGGCAATAGTATGCGTTCTTAGTCATATATGCAATATATCGATCCCTATTGCTAAATTAAAGTAGCACATACCTAGTATTCACTTTGCTAACCTTATTTTTTGTTCTAAGATCTCCTGCAAGTACTTTTCTCTGTCAATTGTCCTTCAATTCAAATCACCAAGTGTCCCTGTAGGCTTCAAAAATTTTATTGGGCTGCAAAAACTTGTCTTAGCTATAGAAACCTATTCAAGCTGTGGAAAGTTGTTGATTCTGCAGCAAAGAAAAAAAAAAATAATAAGAAACTTTGTTATTTTCTTTTTGAAAATAAAATTTGAAGTGCCAACAAAAATTGGTATTCACTTTAAATTTTTTGTATAAACATGCCAATAGAATGTTGGTTTTCATGCGTATACCCCTTTTTTTTCTTTTTCTTTTATTATATATATATATATATATATATATATATATATATATATATATATATATATATATATATATATATATATATATATATATATATAGAATTTTGTTTGTTTGTTTGTTTTTTTTTTTTAAGTAAAACTGAGTAAAAGTTATATGGTGGAAAAGAAGAAGAATTCTTCTTGACCATCTTCAGTTTTGAATTATCTTGGAACATTTTAACAAATTCTTCTTTTGTCAATGGCTTCTGGTAAAGTCTGAGTCGATGTCCATTTACTAAAAGAGGAATTTTCTCTTCATCAATAGTCCTAATTCTAACTGCACCATTGTCAAAGACACTTTCAACTTCATAAGGTCCAAGCCAGTGGGTTTGGAATTTTCCTTGAAAAATTTTGAACTTCGATGCAAAGAGTAATACCCAATCTCCTGGATGAAATTTTCTTTCTTTAATGTACTTATCATGCCATCTGGATCTCTGTTGTTGAACTAGGCTAGTTCTCTGGAGGGCTTCTTGTATGATTTCATCAAGTCCATTAAGTCGTCTCATCCTTTGCTTCTGTGCTTCTGATAAGTCAAGATCTAACTTGACTGATGTCTTATAGGTCTGGATCTAGAACTCTATCGGAAGTAAGACTTGCTTCCCGTAAAAATTTTCATAGGGAGTATGTCCTGTAGTATTTCTCCATGTGGTTCTATAGGCCCATAACTCTTTTGGAAGCTTTTCTACCCAGTCCTTTATGTGTAAATGTACAGTCTTGGTAAGGATTGCTTCAATCACCTTATTTGTGGACTCAACTTGTCCATTGCTTGTGGATGGTATGGAGTGGAATTCCGATGTTTGACCTTGTATTGCTCCAAAAGTTTTTGCACTAATATAGATGTAAACTATGTTCCTCGATTTGTTAAAATTTCTCTTGGAACACCAAAATGAGTGAAAATATCCTCAAAAAGAAATGAAACTATAACATTTTCAGTAGCAAAAGGAAGTGCTTTAGCTTTACCCATTTAGTGACATAATCAGTACATACCACAATATACCTCTTTTGCTTTGAAGGTGGGCTGATTAGTCCAACAAAATCTAGTGCCCACTTTTCAAATGGTTCGATGAGTACTTGTGGCTGCAGTGGCATTTCGTTTGAAAGAGTGGGTTTGCTCATTCTCTGATAGCTATCACATCTCTTATAGTATTCCTTGGTGTCCCTAAAAATGGAAAGCCAATAATATCCTAAAAACAATATTTTATAAGTAGTTATTTTGCCAGAAAAATGTCCTCCACATGGCTCATCATGGCAAGCTTTAAGTATTTCTGGTATTTCATCCTCTCGAACACATCTTCCGATGATGAGATCTGGTCTTGTCTTGTATAACTCTTCATTTATCCATGAATAAGATGTGTTATTGTGGAATATTATCCTCTTTTCTCTAGGAGACAAATGAAATGGCATTTTTCCTGTAGCTAAATAGTTAGCAATATCTACAAAAAGATATTCATTAAAAAATTTATCCTCTATAGGTTGATCATTATTGTCATTTTGAATTCTAGATAAAAAGTCAGCAATTGTGTTCTGTTTTCTAGGCCTATCTAGAATGGTTATGTTGAATTCTTGTAGCAATAAGAGCCATCTGGTTATTCTTCCACTAGCGACTAGTTTATTCATTAGGTATCTAATGGCAGAATGGTTTGTGTGAAAAAACGTTTCGTAGCCAGTTATGTAATGTCTAAACTCATTAATGGCATGAACTACAACTAAAAACTCCTTTTCAGTTACAGTATAATTTAACTCTGCAGGAGTTAAATTTTTACTAGTATAATAGATTGCATAAGGAGTAAGATCTTTTTGTCCTAACACAACTCCTAAGGCTGAATCTGAAGCATCTGTTGAGATATGGAAAGGAAATTTCCAATTAGGTCCTTTTAAGATAGGTGCTTCAGAAATTCTCTTTTTCAAAGTTTCAAAGGCAGCTTGACATTCAGAATCCCAATTGAATTCACAGTCCTTGGTAAGCAATTTAAAGAGCGGAGATGCAATTTTTGTGAAGTTTTCTATGAATCTTCTATAATATCTAGTAAAACCAAGAAAACTTCTAACATCTTGTTGAAAATTTGGCACTGATAACTTAGAAATGACTTCAACTTTAGATGAGTCTACCTTAATTCCATCTCCTGAAATATGGTGACCTAAAACAATTCCTTCGTTAAACATCATGAAACATTTTTCATGGCTTAATAAGAGATTTGTTTCTTTACATATTATTAATACTTTTTCTAAATTTTCCAATGCTTCATTGAAAGAATCCCCATAACCTGTGAAATCATCCATGTACACTTCCACACAATCGTGAATAAGATTAGAGAAAAATCCGACGACTACTCTTTGGGATGTTGCTGGAGCATTACATAATCCAAAGGGAAGTACTCAGTAAGCATAAGTTCCCCATGAACAAGTGAATGTGGTTTTATCTTGATCTTCAAGGGCTACCTGAATCTGGTTATATCCACTGAACCCATCCAAGAAGGAAATTTTTTTTTCCTACTAATGTATCTACGACCTAATCTATGAAAGGTAGTGCAAAGTGGTCTTTTAATGTTTCTTTATTTAATTCCCTATAATCGATGCATACTCTCCATTTTCCATTTTTCTTTGGAATGATTACTAGGGGTGAAACCCACTGACTGTCAAATATCGGATAGATAAAATTTACAGTTAACAACTTTTGCAATTCCTCCTTAACAATTTCTTTTAAATTTGGGTTCATTCTTCGTTGAGGCTGTCTAACTAGTCTTGCGTTCTGTTCAATGTAGATATGATGTATGCAAGTTTTAGGATCAATCCCTCTCATATCAATGTATTCCCATGCAAAAGCAGAAGAATGTTTCTGTAAAACTTCTATCAATTGATTCTTTTGTAATTCTTCCAAGTTTTCATTAACATTCAAGGTTTTACTTGGAAAGATTTCTATCAAAGAATTCCCAAATTTTTCCATGGAGAGCAATGATACCTGTTTAGATGAGAGATACTCATTTCGACTACGATCATAATGTGAGGAAGATTCATTATTTTCCAGTAGGTTTAGAATTTGGTCTTCCTCTCTTACTTGTTCAGTAGTAAAAATAGGTTGTATATCTTCTTCATCTTCTATCCATTCTTCATTTTCTGTGTCTATTATTGTTCTTGCAGGAGGGTATAATGTAAATTTCTTTGTAGAATTTCCATATGAGATAAACATGTCACCTAATCTACAACCGATGAAAGCATCAGCTATGGCTAACCAAGGCCTTCCTAGAATTAATGGATGTCCTCCTAAATTATTCTTGGGTGTTAAGACCATGAAATCAACAGGATATTCCCAAGAATCTAAGGATACACAAACATCTTCCAACACACCATCAGGTTTAATCATAGACCTATCTACTAATTGTAATAAGTTTGGTGTGTATTGAAGGTTAGGAAGCCTAAGTGTGTCCATAACTTGTTTACTCAATATATTTATGGTTACTCCTAGATCAATCAGTGTGTTTTGTATTTCAGTTCCATTGATGTGAATCTTTATAATGGGGCTTCCTAGATCTAGATACTTGTTAGGCTCCTATAATACTAGTGATTCCCCCATTACTATTATCATTATATCCCTTATTGTTATTATTGTGCCCCTATTGTCCCCATATTGTTATTAGTATGCCCCATAGAAACCCACTATTGTTATTTTTGTGTCCTTATGTTATCATTGTTATATCGACTTGATTATATTGTGACCCTTTTGACTCCTATATATAGAAGGGAGGTTTAGTCATTTGTATCATCCAAGAATTGTTCATTTGTGTCCTCCCCCTCAAAGACGCTGAATTATAAGGCATTGATCTATCTTTTCTATCTTTTGGTGAGCTGGTTTCCTAACATTTGGTATCAGAGCTTTGGATTCTAGGGTTTTGCTACTCCAAACAGGTCATCGCGGCACATTCGCTATAAATTTTTTTCCTACATTGTTTCATAAGCTACAAAAAAACCCATTTGAGACAAAATCATTCTGAACTTCGGGTACAAACTTCAGAGCTTTTCTCACTATATTTGTGGAGATATAATCTGCAGAAGTTAGGGTTTTTGCAGACTCCCGAATTACATTCCAAACAAGTGACCTAGGGAAAATAATCATAACTTTTGTTCTGACCATTAGATTGAAATTTTGTAAGAAGTTTTAGAAATAGGACGGCCTGTAGTTTTTTGTGTATCAGGATCAGGTACTAAGATCAAAACAGTGACATGTGGCATGTCGTACAAGTTCGCTCTACTGAATTAGTCTATAATCAGGTCACCGTGGTAGATTTGGCATAACTCTTCCTTGGAGAATCCAATACTGAATAGACTTGTGAGGTTAGAAAGAGGACTCAAAGGGCTACCGCATGATGAGATTTTAGATATTCAAGATCCGCAGTTATATAGATATAACATATTCAATATCGAGATCTTACAAAGTGAAAAAAAAGGTGTGTAGTTTTTTTTTTAAATTTTGCATAAGATTGGTTTGAAAAATTAGTTTGAAGGAATTCAAAGGGAATAGTGAAGAATTATTAGCATTAATTAGTGCCCCGAAGAAATAAAATGGAAACATCTAGTAAGCAACCTGAAAGATCTAGCATGACTCGTGAAGAAGAAGAAGAAATGCAACATGATATATCAAAATTACAAGACCAAGTACAAAACATTTCACTCTCACTAAAGGTAAATGAAGCCAAGATGAATGGTGTGGAAGCTAATATGGATGGCATGCAAGTTAATATGGATGACGTGGTAGCTAATATGGATGGCGTGGAAGCTAAGATGAATGGCATGGGCGCTAAGACGAATGTCATGGACGATAAGATGGAAGAATTGAAGATAAATTTGAATAAGTTGCTACAAGAAATGGTCACTAATGGTGAAAGGGTAGTAAAGGAAACTCATGATGAGAACAAAAGAAATGTTAATCATGATTTCATAGACTCTAGTGTTGGATTGAAGACCCACCATGTTCCAAAAATCAATATGAGGAAGTTTGATGGCAAGGATCCCGGAACATGGATACTACAGATGGAGCAATTTTTCGATCTCCATAATGTGAAAAACACACAAAAGGTATGTATTGCAACTTTATATTTGGAACCAAATAAGTTTGTATGGTATCGATGGCTTTGCTCTCGTAAACAAATTGTCACTTAGGCAATATTTACGGAAGAAATGGTAGCACATTATGAGGATACAAAAAGCAACACTTTTTTTAGCCAATTGATAAATCTCAAACAAAAGGGTTCAATGAGGGAGCACATTGAGGACTTCCAAAAATTGAACATAAGGGCAAAATATATTCCAGAGGAGCATAGGATTGATGTGTTCATAGGGACTTTAAAGGATAATATCCAACATGAGGTTCACCTTTGGGAACTTGATTCATTGGAGAAGGCATTCAGGTTAGCGAGAAAAATGGAAATTAAAATTATGGCAACCAGGAAGCCTACCACTCACAACTATAAAGATGGAAGTGTTGCTGCCCCTAGCCTTCCACAACCTAAAAGGTTGACACCACAACAATTGGAAGAAAAAAGAGCAAAAGGGCTTTGTTACAATTGTGATAGCAAATACACTAAAGGTCATAAGTGTGCTAAGAAGAAATTATTCTATATAGATTGTGAAGAGGAGGAAGAAAAGGAATAAGAAATGTCAAAAGAAGAGGATATACTCCAGGAACAAATCGTAGATAAAGAAGAAATGAATCTGACCATATCTTGTAATGCATTGGATGGAATTACCACTGCTCAAACTATCAAGATAGAAGGACATATCAAAAAGAAAAAGGTAATAGTGTTGATTGATTCGGGAAGTACCCATAATTTTATTCATTGTAAGATAGCAAAGGAATTGAATTTCTTCCTATATCTAGCACCAGAGTGTCAAGTGATGGTTGCAAGTGGAGGAACCATAAATTGCTCTAGAAAGTGCCATAATATCAAGCTATCCATGGGAGAATATGTATTGAATAGCCCAATTCTTTCCATTCCAATGGGTGGTGTTGATGTTGTACTAGGAGTCCAATGGCTACAATCCTTGGGTACAATAGCTTTTAATTTTCAAGAAATTTTCATGAAGTTTTGTGTGGAAGGAAAGGAAGTTGAATTAAGGGGTATTGCAGGGAAACAGAGAAAGATAATCATCTCTAATGGTATGACAAAGCTTCTAAACAAGGAACAACAAGGTGTAATTTCAAAATTATGTTCGCTAGAGGTTCCCACATCGAAATCATCTATTTCTCCAGATCTCCAAAAAGTCTTGGACAATCATTCCAAGGCATTTGAGACTCCCAAAGGTCTCCCACCTATTTTTGATCATGATCATACTATTCATTTGATTCTAGGAAGTGTTCCTCCAAACATTAGGTTGTACAAATATCCCTATGCCCAGAAGAGTGAAATTGAACGTATGGTTGCAGAAATGCTAGAGGTTGGTATAATTCAACCTAGTCAAAGTTCTTTCTCTGCTCCAGTAATATTGGTGCACAAGAAGGATGGATCATGGCGCATGTGTCCGGATTATAGGGAGCTCAACAAGCTCACTATTAAAGATAAATTTCCCATTCCTGTCATTGATGAATTATTGGATGAATTGCATGGATCAGTTTACTTCACCAAGTTGGATCTTCATTCAGGATATCATCAAATCAGAATGAAGACTGAAGACATTCCGAAAACAACATTTAGAACTCATGAGGGTCATTATGAACTTTTGGTCATGCCTTTTGGCCTTACCAGTGCACCTTCTACATTTCAAGGTTTGATGAATTCCATTTTCAAACCCTTCCTTAGAAAATTTGTGTTAGTATTTTTTGATGATATACTAATCTACAAAAAGTCTTGGAAGGATCATGTTGAACATGTTGACAGGGTGCTCAAACTATTGGAGGAGAAACAATTATATGAAAAATGCTCCAAATGTTTCTTTGGAGTACAAGAGGTGGAATATATGGGTCATATTGTATCTCATGAAGGTGTTAAGGTAGACCCTAGAAAAATTAAATCCATTAAGGAATGGAAAATCCCCACATCCATAAAACATCTGCGAGGATTTCTCTGGTTGACATGGTATTATCGCAAGTTTGTTAAGAATTATGGGAGAATAGCAGCACCTCTAACAACATTACTGAAGAAAGATGCATTTTCATGGACTCCAGAAGCAAAAAAGGCCTTCGAACATCTTAAAGAGACAATGTGTCAAACACTGGTCTTAGCTCTGCCAGACTTCACAAGAACCTTTATTGTGGAATGTGATGCTTCAGGAAATAGAATTGATGCTATTTTAATGCAAGATGAAAGACCCATTGCTTTCGAAAGTCATCCAATGAAGGGGAAGTATTTACACAAAGCTATTTGTGAGAAGGAAATGTTGGATATACTACATGTACTTAAGAAATGGTGACCCTACCTAATGGGAAGACACTTCAAGGTAAAAACGGATCATGATAGTCTTAAATACTTTTTAGAACAAAAATTATCCTCTGAAGAGCAACAAAAATGGGTCACAAAGATGTTGGGTTATGACTTTGAAATCATCTACAAAAAAGGGAAGAAAAATGTTGTGGCAGATGCACTCTCAAGAAAGGATGAGGATGTGGAAGCAGTGTTGTGCGCCATTTCTATTATCCAACCAGATTGGATAAATGAAGCAAGGGAGGAATGGAAGAATTATGAAAAATTGCGGGCACTCATTTGAAAGATACAACAAGATCCCATTACATCTGATACATTTAGCTGGAAAAATGATTCGTTATGGTACAAAGATCGCTTATACCTATGTAAGAATTCCCAACTCAAACAAAAGATTCTTATGGAATTGCACACTTCTCCCTTAGGAGGGCACTCAGGATTTTTAAAAACTTGCCACAGTGTTAAGAAGGAATTTTTTTGGGATGACCTTAAATCGGATATTCAAAAGTTTGTAGCGGAATGTTTGGTTTGCCAACAAAATAAAGTTGAAACAATTAAGACCCCAGGTCTATTACAACCTTTATCCATTCCAAGCCAACGTTGGGAGGAGGTTTCAATGGATTTTATCACAGGTTTACCCAAGTTCGAAGGAAAGTGTGTCATCATGGTGGTAGTTGATAGACTTACCAAGTATGCACACTTTTGTGCATTATCACATCCATTTAAAGCCAGTACAGTTTGTACCACATTTATGGAAACAATTCAAAAGCTACGTGGAAAACCAAAGATTATTGTAAGTGAAAAAGATCCCATTTTCACTAGAAATTTTTGGACATAGTTATTTTTTTGTCTCGGTACTCATTTAGCTCATAGCTCATCTTATCATCCTCAATCTAATGGGAAAACTGAGATAGTAAACAAATGTTTGGAAGGATATCTTCGTTGCTTTGTATCTAATAAACAGACACAATGGGTCAAATGGTTGCCTCTGGTTGAATGGTGGTATAACACTTCCTTCCATACTGTAGCAAAAATGACCCCATTTATAGCACTTTATGGATATCATCCACCATCCATCACATCATATTTAAGAGAAAATTCTAAGGCTCAAGTAGTGAAACATCACATCAAGCATAAACAACAAGTTCTCCAACTCTTAAAGGATAACCTCACATTGGCGCAGAATAGAATGAAACAACATGCAGATCAACATCGCAGCAAAAAGAAGTTTTGATGTAGGTGACTGGGTATTCCTACGGCTAGCCCCATATAAACAAATGTCCCTCAAGCAAGCTAAGAAGGATAATAAATTATCACCAAAGTATTATGGTCCGTACAAGGTGCTACAAAAGATTGGTACTATGACATACAAATTGGAGCTTCCTGCAGCTTCCAGAGTGCACCCATTTTTCCATGTTTCATGTTTAAAGAAGGTTATAGGTGACAAGCTCCCAATTCAAACAATATTTCCAGAACTTGACGAGGAAGGAAAAATCATATTGGAACCAAAAGCAGTCATAGAAACAAGAACTCAACAACTACGAAATCGATCAATTTCGGAGTATCTCTTCAAGTGGAAGAACTTATCCGCTGAAGATTCCACATGGGAGGATGAGAATTTTATACAAAAGCATCCAGAACTACTCAAGCATTGAGGACAACGCTTTTCGGAAGGAGAGGGGCATGTTAGGCCCCTATAATACTAGTGATTCCTCCATTACTATTGTCATTGTATCCCTTATTGTTATTATTGTGCCCCTATTGTCCCCATATTGTTATTAGTATGCACCATAGAAACCCACTATTGTTATTTTTGTGCCCTTATGTTATTACTGTTATGTCGGCTTGATTATATTGTGACCCCTTAGACTCCTATATATAGAAGGGAGGTTTAGTCATTTGTATCATCCAAGAATTGTTAATTTGTGTAATGTAAAGGAGGTTTCCACCTCGAAGAGGATGAATTCTAAGGCGTTGATCTATCTCTTCTATCTTTTTGTGAGCTGGTTTCCTAACAATATTTTTGAATTGTCTCCTTCCCCATCATAATGTCTGCAATTTTTCTGACTAATTGAAATATTTTTATGTCTTTTATTTTTCTTCCTGATCTTTTTGTACTTAGTTCCTTAATTGTTTTCGCAAAGATTGGTATTTCTTTTATGGATTGTAATAAAGGAATCTTGATATAGACATTCCTCAATTCATCCATCATATTGTAATCAGGCAAGATAATTTGTTTTTCTACTCCTTCATCAATTTTCAACCGTTCAGGGAAAGGTGGTCTATTGATACCGAGGGTTGTTCTATTATGGGAGTATTTATTAGAACATTTTCTATTTGTTTATCCTCTTTTCGAAGGAGAGAGGTCTCTCCTTCTTCTGATTAGTTTTTGTGTTTTTGAATACTTGGTCTTGTTTCTTGTATGACAACAAGGGGTTTTATTTGTAACACTCTTCCAGACCTTAATTGGACATTATTTAGATCTAGTGGTGTTATTACATAAGTTTGAGGATTCTTCCCTTCCATGTTGTACACAAGTTGTTGTGGTATTTTATTCTTAGGATTCGAAAGTGGTTGAGCGGGTAGTTGATTTGGTTTTTGTGGAAATGGTAGGGAGAGTTGTGGGTTTTGATTCTGAACTTGAATTTGCAGTAATTTATTAGCTTTGGGGATTTGATTAGATTGGGGTAGAAATTGTGGTGGAAGATAGGATGGTGAATATTGTTGATATTGAGCATAAGTGCCGTAAGGATTTTTCCATCCTTGATTCCATGATTGTGACTGTGGTTGAACCCAAGACCGCTAAGATGGATTCCAATTATTTTGTGAAGACTGAGAAAATTGTTGTGGTTTGAACCGTTGTGGTTGATTCGGTTGGGGGTTTTGCCAGGGTCTCTTGGCTAAAGTAAAGAGGGTCTACTTGTTTTGACATTCGTTCATCATTAAATGCAGCCTTGTGATCTGGTAAAGAAGGGCATTCCTTCATATCATGATTATCTGCACATATGACACAAGTTTCTATGGATTTTAATCTAAGGGACATTCTCTTAGAGTGTGTTTCTTTCGACATTTAGGACATAAAATAGGTAATGCAACATTTTCAGAATTTTGCTTATTTTGTATTTTAAGGGTGTTTATCTACTCACTTAGGCTCCTTAAAATATATGTCTTAAAGCTATCAAGCAAACTTCCTAATTCTTCCATGCTAACTATCCCAGCTGTAGATTTATTAATTCTTGACAAGAGAGGGTCTCTAGGACTCCTTCCAACTCGTGCTTTACCCCTTGAGATATGTACACATAAATCACAAATATCTGCAAATGGTAGTTGAGAAATATCTCCTTTCCCGGTTAGGTTAAGGAGATTGATCCATTCATCTTTAATAGCTTTGAGCAAGAGGGCTTTTAAAGTTTCCTCATCCAAATTGTCCATTTTTTCTCTTTTAACATTGTAGAGAAATCTTTCTACTAAATCTTCAAGATTTTCATCTTATTTTTGTGTCATTTTGAAGATTTCATCTTTAAGGTTACTAGGCATACAATAATCTCTATATTTGCCTAAGAAAGCCTCTTTCATTTGTCCCCATGTTGTTATAGATGCACTCCTAGACTCATAAACCATTTTAATGCTGAGTCCTTTAGCAGGGAAAAATTTTAGTTTTTGAGCATCATGCACATAATCATATGACCTACATAATACCTCAATTTCGAAAAGAAATGTCTTTGGGTGTTCATTTCTTTTTCCATGGAAATTAGGAATAATTGAGGGTTATATATTTTTCATTGTGAGGGTTGTATCTTCATCAAGAATAGGAAATCCAAAAGGATCTTGGTTTCCTCTACCTCTACCCCTTCCTTTGTTCCTATCTCCACCTCCTCCTCTACCTCTACCTCTACGTCCTCCAATCCTATTTATCTCACTATTGACATTGTGTACCTCTCCTTCCCCTTCTTCAGCCATGATAGATTCCTCACAACTAATATAGTGTTTTTCTAATTCTTCTAGTTCTTGTATCAATGGTTGTTCAAAATAAGTTTCCTACTCATATTCTTCACTAGGAACTTCTAATTCTTCTCCCAAAATTTGTTCACCAGTGGAGGATAGAAAAATTACTCCTGTCGTTGGGGATGTAGGATTTTCTTCAATTACAGCTTCAGTAGATGAAGTGGGTGCAGTTCTAGATTGGATTTTTGATCTTGAGACTTCAGGAAGTCTTTGTCAACCTCTAAACAGGATTCGGGTTTGAGTAGGTGGTGTGCAATCTCGAAATCGTGGTGAAGTGAGTGGATTTGTGGGAAGTAAACTTCTTCCTTTCCCTACAAATCTACCTCTAGAGTCTCTATCCCTACACATATCATGTTTTGAAGTAATGATGATATTTTTCTTAACTTCTATTTGTACTTCCCCGAAAACGACGCCAAAATGTTTGACCAATTTAATGTCCTTAAATTTTCAATCATAAATTATTGACTAGGGCAGGTATACTGATGAAGCACAAGTGCACTATATGTGCTAGAAGTTATTTTATGTTGTTATGTTCCTATTAGGATCTAAACTTAAGATTAGTATGGAGGTGGTAGTGTTAATTATATTAGTGTCTTGATCCCTAAAGTTGTTAGCTAATTTTCTTAGGAATTATTCTCTATTGAATCAGTTTATGGATGATATGAGAGTGATTCTAGACTTTACTTGTGTTAGATTGTTTTGGATTTTTGTCTTGAATTTTTATGCTGCAGCCAAATCTAATTTATTATGTGCAGGAGAGATCTATTCTATCAAATTGTAAATGAATAATGTTTAAATTTAATTTCTAAGGAGAATACTCTCACTCTTTTACTTATTCAATTTCATCCAAACAAGACATTCTAAACAATGGCTATACTATGAAATAAAATAGTTGAACTACACTAAAAGAACAAATGAAAATGGCCACACTGTACGAAATAAAAATCAAATCAAATGGCAAAGTTAAGCTAGGTATAAAGCAAAATAAATTGCTTATGCATACAACGATTCAATGGTGAACTCATCATATTGCAATTCTTCACACAAAACAGAGCATCTATGATTAAGTAATGAAATAAATCTAAGTGCGGTCGGTCAAAGACCTGTACTAGTCGCAGGGGACCTCCACGAATCAGTCAACAATCTCCAATCAACGCTATGTATAACATTCATAAAACCAAGTCTATTGCTTGCAAATGAGTCTTAACAAATTGTTCTAAAAAATTACATAAATCGTTGCGCACCCAAAACACAGAGCGATTGTAGTCTTTATAATACTTCTCGGCATAACAGTATGAGAATTCCAAGTCTAAATATCTTTATTTCAATCAAACTATATCGCTAAATGATTGATTTTCTATTCAGAAAAGAAAATTGATAGGATTTTGTGAAAACTCAGATTCTATCCTCGCGATAATCTTGCAGTTGACTTTGGGGTTTGTTAGTGTCAGTGGTTTCACACTACCATCAGTGATCAAATTGCTCTTTTACATGCATATTAGGTGTCTGATTCGATCAGCTGCATTCCATTAGGTCATGGATCAACTGATGGTAGTGGTTTCATTTCAGTTTCCCTCATGTCATATACCTGTTGGCTTATTCAAACCTCTTTTCAGTCATTTATAGTCATTTCAGTTCATTTCATTCAGTTTTAGGGTTTAGTTTCACTAGGTCTTAGGGTATGTCATCATGGTCATCCAAAATTGAATAAAAAGGTCAGCAGGCACATGAGGAGGATAAAAAGGTTCATAAAATCATAAATTTACTTCTAATATGCTCAATAAATCTTTTTCACCTCAAAACTCTGTTTTGAGGTGAAAACAGAGTTTTTCCATTTTTGTAAAAATTTCATGTAATTTAATTGTTTCTATATGTAATAAGCTCAACAGTTGTTCTTGGTTACCTTGCCAACTCCTGCCACTGCAAAAACAAAAGCATCAAGACATCAGTCCATCAAAGTGCCAAGAAAAGGGTCAAGCTTCAAACTAAAAAACAAAGTTTTTGAAAAAATGACTAAGACTTTATAAAAGTGGGTTTGCAATGAAGAAAAATTAAAGTGCATCATATATAAAGCAAATTCATGCTAGCAAGTCATTCCATTGTGCACAAAGTCAAGTGGAGAGCCAAAATCGTGTTTTGAAGGGAAATTGAACAAAAGAGGAAGAAAACCCAGATTTTGCAGCAAATTTGCCTGGCGCTGCGCATCAGAGGACCGATGCTGCACATCAGACCGGTACTGCGCATCAGACAACTTTTCTCTGTGTAAAATTACACATGCGCTGCGCATCAGGCAAGCACTGCGCATTGGGCCCAGTGTGTTGCGCATTGGCCAAGGAGGCTCCAAACTCACTCAAATTCTCCCAAATGTTGTATTCACCTCCTACAAGAAGCAGTCTTGGGAGAAATGATTTTTGAAGGGCCAAATCAACTCCAAATCAGAAAATTCAAAGTGTTCCAAAAACTAGACAGGCAGAGATTTCCAACAAGCTATCTTGGGCTTGATTTGGTGAAGTGAAAGGCCTCCAAAAGCAGTCATGAAGCGGTGTTGCGCATCAGGCTCCGAGCGCTACGCATCAGGATTTTTTTTTCCAATTTTGCCTAAAACTCAAAATGTCGCCCAGTTTCTTCAATGGTTGAATTTTCTTCTTTTCTTGGTAAATGTATGCATGTTAAATGATGTATTTAATATAAGTATTGATGAAAATCACCTCATAGGGTAGATACATCAAGTTCCAAGTGGTTTTGAACTGTAATGAATTGGTTTCCTAAGTTTTAGAGGCAAGCTGTTCCACTGCCTATATTCCTGTTCTTAGTTTAGATATGGTTTAAACCACCCCTTTTCTCATGGATTCGACCTTGATAGCTAGCATGAGTGGTTTCCTTGCCTATATTCTATAATTTCTTAGTCATTTGTAAAGGTTGGACTTTGGCATAAGTGTTGGACTCACTGAACATTTGTATCAGCAGTTTGGCAAGGAATAAAACCAGGTTTCACAGCTATTTTTGTGGGATTCTTGAGACAGTGAGTTTATATATTGTTTCTTCTTTGTAATGAGTTTTTTATGCATCCACATCTCTCTCTCTCTTCTAAACTAAATGATTCAAGGTGAATAGATAAAATACACTAATTTACAGTGCTTTGTCTTGGGAATGCATTTGGTTTTCAATGTTTTCACTGTTTGAAGAGGATTCATACTTTCTTGTGCCCTGCTCAACTCCTCAGTTGTCTGCTCTACCATCTCAAATCCATTGCTAGTACATAAACCCTTGTCTACCTTGCCCCACAGGACATGACTATATCCCTGAGTTGATTTCCCAGACCCAAACTACCTTCTCCAATTGATCCAGCAACCAAAATCTAAAATCATACAAAATCCTCTGATCTACTATACCTAGCCTAAAATCAGCATTCATTTCAGTCATCTCAAATCCTAGTTTCCATATTTTAATTGAGATTGACAAGGAGAGAGCCCTCTCCCGACCTGGTAGGGCTAGCTACCAGGTTAAGCATGGTTTGATGTTACCCTAGACCTGCCTTTCTTCAGCTTGAGGTAGATTTAGGCTCTAACATAGTGGCGACCATATTGGGGAACGTAGTGTTATGTTCTTTAGTAAAATGCATCAAGTTCAGATCTGATTGTTGATGGTGGACTACGATCAGACACCGAAAGGCTGAAATCATTCCCCTGACGACTCCAGTGTCAAAAAATCCCAAGCTTCAGAATTTTTATCGCAACTCTCATCTTCGAGAACCAGTAGCCTGAAGAATTTCTTGGTGAATTCATTGTTATAAAAATGGATTTTTTTGCTCGAAGGTATGCTCCCATGAGCCGAGATCACATTCTCAGTTTTCCAAAATAAAATTCTGAAGGTAGATTGGCAAAGGAATCTGCCTATGTTTAAAGATGATGATAGGAATGATGCTGCTTTACATCTGGTTAGATTTCACATACATATTCACAACTTCAAGGTTGATTTTCCTGAATATTGCTTTATGAAGATATTCATGGCCACTCTGGAAGGTGAAACCAGATCTTGGTATGAAAAGTTGCCGCCTGCTAGTATTTACTGTTTAAAAGATTTTCATACCATGTTCTTTGAAAGGTATAAATAATCTTATCCATCCTTAATATTAGTTCAGAACTGTTGCAAACATGTTTATAGTTTTATTGAAAATCTTGAGAGAATTTATGAATATGATGACTTCATGGATGATGAGATCATGAAAGCCCTGTATGAAAATCCATTTCAGCAGCATAAAGAGAGCTTAGAGGATATTTGTCAAGATGCTCAGGAAACTTTGCAGTAGGTTCAAGACCTTAGTATAATTGAAAATGATGAAAGAGAAGATCTTATTTAAGATATTCTCATAGCAAAGGACAGTATGCAGGGAAATCAAGTTTCAATTTCAGAGTGTGATAACGTCAAGTTGGCTATTTCAGATCTAGATTCAGATCGTGATGATGAAGAGTACCTTGTTTTGAATCCCATGAAGGAGAGCTTTGTTGTTGAGATCGTCTGGAAAGAAGAAGACAAAGTTATTGATCCAAGTGTTCTCATTTCATTAGAACAAAGTCTTCACGAGGAGGTAATCCAGTCCTTTTATGAAAAATAAGATGAGATCTTTGTTCATGTAAGTGAAAAATATTCTTTGGATAACTCAGTGGTAAATGATAGAAGTGTTAGTTTTGAGTTTCAAGAACTATCTGAACTTTTCCCTCGTATGACCGATGAGTGCGATGACAATTTGATTGCCATGTCATATGAAGATGATCAACAATGTTTTCAAATTTCAGAAGACCAGGGAATTGAGGACTGTCATTCAGGTTTTTCATGTTTTGAAATGTTATTTCAAGAAGATAATAATTGTTTGAGCAAAAGAAAACAAAAAGTATTATCTCCTCTGTCTGAAGATGAGATAGATCAACTCCTTAAAGGTCAGGTTACAGCCCAAGCTAACGCAGGTTTGCATTGTTCACATAGTCAAGAAGGTGTTAATGAAGCTTCTTCCACTTTTGAAAATGATAATAGTCTTGAAATTATATTTATAGATCAAGGAACAGATATTGTTTTCCTTCATGAAAATGATAAGGCTGTCATGTTTGATAATCTTGAAGAATGTTTTTGTTTAAGAAAGGCTTAGACTATGAAATTGAGCCTAAGAGAGATAGTATGCCAGAATTCGAGTTAGAATTTCTCATGGTCGAGGAATTTACAACCAACACTCAGATAGCAGAAGCTTATACTGCTCTATGCCTTCCTATCAATCAGCAACCAACTGTTCTTTCAGATCAGAATGAAGGGAGTACTTGTATTTTTGCTGCTAGATCTCAAGACAAGCTAGTTCTTCAGGATTTTCAAGATCCCTTCAGCATTCTTTTGCAAGCATTAGAAAAGATGAATGTTGCATGGTTTGTTAGCATAAGCCTTGGTTTCAGTTGATATTGTGAGTTTCCTACATGTACATCGTTCTACCTGCTCGAGGAAAATGAGAGCATAATTTCAGTATGTAGCCATCTGCTGGATTGGTTACATTGGAAGGCCCACTTCACATGATTTTACATATTTCATCAGTAGGCAGGTGGTTGTCATCATGATTTGAAGCCCTCAAATCTCGATGGTCTGCTGCCATTAAAAAGCTTTGTAAGTATTTGTTTCAGCTAGGTAAGTCATGAGTCATTTTTTTCAGTCAATTTTGAGTCAGTTTGTAGTCTTCGAGTTGCTTGACTCCATTTCCCAATGGATGAGGCACTAGTCTACTCTCCCAGAGATCTATGGTTCTTGGCACCTCCCAGGAGCTACCATCCCCATTGGAGCCAATGTTAGTGTCAGTGGTTTCACAGTGCCATCAGTGATCAAATTTCTCTTTTGCATGCATATTAGGTGTCTCATTCGATCAGCTGCATTCCATTAGCTCATGGATCAATTGATGATAGTGGTTTCATTTCAGTTTCCCTCATGCCATATACCTGCTGGCTTATTCAAACCTCTTTTCAGTCATTTATAGTCATTTCAGTTCATTTCATTTAGTTTTAGGGTTTAGTTTCACTAGGTCTTAGGGTATGTCATCATGGTCATCCAAAATTGAATAAAAAGGTCAACAGGCACATGAGGAGGATAAAAAGGTTCATAAAATCATAAATTTACTTATGATATGCTCAATAAATCTTTTTCACCTCAAAACTCTATTTTGAGGTGAAAACAGAGTTTTTCCATTTTTGTAAAAATTTCATGTAATTTAATTGTTTCTATATGTAATAAGCTCAACAGCTGTTCCTGGTTACCTTGCCAACTCCTGCCACTGCAAAAACAAAATCTTCAAGACATTAGTCCATCAAAGTTCCAAGAAAACGGTCAAGCTTCAAATTGAAAAAACAGAGTTTTTGAAAAAGTGACTAAGACTTTATAAAAGTGGGTTTGCAATGAAGAAAAATTAAAGTGCATCATATATAAAGCAAATTCATGCTAGCAAGTCATTCCATTGTGCACAAAGTCAAGTGGAGAGCCAAAATCACGTTTTGAAGGGAAATTGAACAAAAGAGGAAGAAAAACCGGATTTTGCAGCAAATTTGCCTGGCGCTGCGCATCAGAGGGCCGGCACTGTGCATCAGACTAGCGCTACACATCAGAAAACTTTTCCCTATGTAAAATTACATAGGAACTACGCATCAGGAAGGCACTACGCATTGGGCCTAGTGTGCTACGCATTGGCCAGGGAGGCTCCAAACTCACTCAAATTCATCTCAAATTCTCCCAAATGTTGTATTCACCTCCTACATGAAGCAGTCTAGGGAGAAATGATTTTTGAAGGGGAAAATCAACTCCAAATCAAAAAATTCAAAGTGTTCCAGAAACTAGACAGGCAGAGCTTTCCAACAAGCTATCTTAGGCCTGATTTGGTGAAGTGAAAGGCCTCCAAATGCAGTCATGAAGTGGCGCTGCGCATCAAGCAAATTTTTGCCAATTTTGCCTAAAACTCATAATTTCACCCAGTTTCTTCAGTGGTTGAATTTTCTTCTTTTATTGGTAAATGTATGCATGGTAAATGATGTATTTAATGTAAGTATTGATGAAAATCACCTCATAGGGTAGATACATCAAGTTCCAAGTGGTTTTTAACTGTAATGAATTGGTTTCCTAAGTTTTAGTGGGAAGCTGTTCCACTGCCTATATTCCTGTTCTTAGTTTAGATATGGTTGAAACCACACCTTTTCTCATGGATTCAACACTAATATCTAGCATGAGTGGTTTAATTTCCTATATTATGTAATTTCTTAGTCATTTGTAAAGGTTGGACTTTGGCAGAAGTGTTGGACTCACTGAGCATTTGTATCAGCAGTTTGGAAAGGAATAAAACCAGGTTTCACAACTATTTTTGTGGGATTCTTGTGACAATGAGTTTATGTATTGTTTCTTCTTTGTAATGAGTTTTTTTTTTATGTTTTATATGTATCCACATCTCTCTCTCTCTTCTAAATTAAACGATTCAAGGTGAATAGATAAAATACACTAATTTATAGTGCTTTGTCTTGGGAATGCATTTGGTTTTCAATGTTTTCACTGTTTGAAGAGGATTCATAGTTTCTTATGCCCTCCTCAACTCCTTAGTTGTCTGCTCTACCATCTCAAATCCATTGCTAGAACATAAACCCTTGTCTACCTTGCCCCACAGGACATGACTGTATCCCTGAGTTGATTTTCCGGAGCCAATCTGCCTTCTTGAATTGATCCAGCAACCAAAATATAAAATCAAACAAAATCCTCTAATCTACTATACGTAGCCTAAAATAAGCATTCATTTCAGTGATCTCAAGCCCTAGTTTCCATATTCTAATTGAGATTGACAAGGAGAGAGCCCTCTCCTGACCTGGTAGGGCTAGCTACCAGGTTAAGCATGGTTTGATGTTACCCTAGACCTGCCTTTCTTCATCCTGAGTTAGATTTAGGCTATAACAGGGTTGGCGTGTTATCATGTGACTTTCTTGATGAATTGGTTTGAGGGAATAGGAAGGAATCCACGAGGGGACTATTCCTTATCCATCTGTATCTTTCTTCACTGAGATGGAGTTTCTTAACCCTGTGAATAATGGAGGTAGCTACGGAAATCTATATTAGTTGCGGAAACAGGCCAATTCCATAGCCGAATGAATACTTTAGCAAAACAATAAGGTATATAGACAAATATGAAGAAGAAGACATATAAATGCTTACCTTTGATGAAACCTTGTGTCTATTGCATTATTTAGGTGATAGGTATAAGAGAAAGGGAAGAAATATAAGCAAAAAGGATGTCAAGGTAAGACAGTCCTTGGACTCTATAGCATGCATGTCCAAAATCATGTAGCACAAGCGCACCACATTGCAATGGAAATGTAGGCCAAATGGCCTTATTTTTATCTTTCAATCCTTTGCTCAAACCACCTTCCCCTGTCGTTTGGTAGGCTATGTCCCTAGCCATTAATTTGTCGGGGACATAGTATGAGAGAACATGCGGTGAAGCAATGCTCCCAAATACTTTAATATAGGTAAATGTTTCCTCCCCAAACCATCTGGCTACAGGCAAGATATCCACTTCAACTTCTTTTGAAAACCTAGGGGCGATTGTGTTTTAGACTTATTTATGGATGGGTAGCATAACGCCTTGACAAATATTATAAAAGTGGGGGTAAAACTGAGACTCCCACAAAATCTTATGGTACACATGGATAGGAAGCGGGTCTTGCACACTCCACTTCCATCCCATAATGGGAAATTTGGAACTAAAACAAATTGCGTCCATTACAAAAGTGCTTATGAAAAACGGGGGATAAAACCTTAAAAGAGGGATTTCTTTTCCTCCTATATTTCGTAATGGATTTTGCCAAATTATCAGACAAAATTTGAGCCCAATTAATTATCGTTGCATTCACAGCTGCATCTATTAATGGAAGCCATTCTGGGGAAAATAGCATGGCTGCTACGAAACTATAAGGGGGAGAGATAAATGCCGTAGAATACATACCCATCTTATCCCATTTGAGCTTGCCTTCGCTTAATGTCTGGGCCTGCGTGACATTTGTCAGGTCATCATTCTCATTAGAAAATTGCTCGAGGAATTGTTTACTGTAGAGCTTTTGTGGCTTTGGTAAATGGTACATTAGCCGTCGACTGTCTACTAAAAAGAATCCCATAACCTCTTGCCTGTGATTCTTGATATCTCTGTCCGAGACATCCACCACATCAATTATCCACTTGACAATATCTATGTATGGGATTATCTTCGGTCTTGCGGCTATGCGGTGTAGGAATGAGCACGTTGTCTCGAAGTAGGAGGCATTAGAGGAAACATAAGCATTGGCCGTGGCCTTTTCTACGAGTGGCCTTGGTTTTTCCTCTTCTAACAAATCATACATGGCCTCCCATGTTGAAGTTCCATCGTCTCTGCTGCATGTAGTATCAGAGAAAAGAGGGATCATTTCTGACTTTTCAGATGCGACTTCCTTTCCTCTCTTTGACATTGCTTCTAACAACTCTTCCTACGGATTTTTCCTGAAATGGAGCAAAGCGGAAGCTATCATATAGACACAAGCAAGAATGAAAAATGAAGATGAATGATACAGATAACCTTGAAAAGGTGAGAAGAAAGGAGTTTTAATTAAACGCAGATGAAAAGATATCGTATCACGTTGAGCTGGGTTTCAACATAAATTCCATTAACCCATACTAACTATCCACTAATAGTTCCTTATCGCTACCTTTATTTCTCATTAATGTTCTGCATCGTAAGATGGGAAGGAAAACTTTTAAGGTGGCAAGCTTTAGTTGCAATAATGTCGAATTTGCGATTGCGATGCAATATCACAAATCGCATTATTGCATATTTGATTGTGCACTTTCTTAGAGTCCCTTAGGTTCTTGTGGGATGTGAGATGCAGGATAGTGGTGTGTTCTTTATTGTTTAAAGCGTAACTTGTTTGATGATAATTTTACCTTATAAAGCGTTTTTTATTGCGTGACGAACTTAAGTGCTACTTTATGACATAGGCTTTAATCGGGTCCAAGCTTTTATCACATTTCACAACATCATGTGATTTGTAAGTTTTAATACCTCTCTTAAGTGTTCCGACACGATGCGATAGGTCGACTGTCTCATTGCAATATCACATTTCGCACATTTCAACATGCTTCATGAGAGTGCGCCTTTTGTGAATGATGATATGTGATACGGGCTGTGTTTTAATAGGAAATTCCTTAGGCCTTAGTTTTAAACAGAAAAGCATAAGATATCTAGGTTAAGAATGGTGACTCTTTTGATCACTTTTCGCGAGTTTTGCTTATTAATAAGGCTTTCGACACACTTGGTACAGTGGTAGGCGAAAAGGCGAGTTTTGCTAGCTTTCAAAGGGTTTTGACTTGATATCTTGCTTTATTTCAAAAATTTGAAAGAAAATGTCTAAATGCCAAATTTGTTTTTTGAAGGATTTTATCAAGGGTCCCTATTCATAATATAATATTGGCTATTATATTAACAAAATGTTGGGGGGGGGGGGGGGTTGTGGAATAGCACAGCAACTGGCTATTCGCTAGAAGAACCAGTTATCTCTGAATTTTTTTTTAAATTTCTAAAAACTTTCAAAATAAAGGTAGTTCAAAAAATAAAAATACATGAAATATAAGATAAGTAACATTTCTCTAAATATAAAAACAAAATCTACTTTATTATCATCCATTCGATTATCCTCTTCAATATGAAAATTGCTTTGTCTACATGAGCCATTACTTGGTTTTAAAGATAAAAACTGGGGATTCTGGAAAATTAGCTTTTAGATGTACCCAGTTGTCATAGGTAGAGCCTCTGCTGCCAGCAGGCATCCATAGCCTCGACAGGGTTACCTTTTAACCAACATTGATTCAGTATCACATCTAGATAAGAGTGCAATTTTTAAAGATAAACTCAGATTCATATACTTACTTTCTTTCTCATTCTTTTCTAAACAATTCCTTTTTCTTAAAAATTTTTGTTTTCTTCTTAAAGGTCATTATCTTGGTTTGGTGGCCAAAATTGACAATGACATTCACTTGTTGTAACTTTAACTGAACAAGTTGGCTCATGATGAGACCCCTTGTCTTTTGATTAATCATAATCTTAAGCCATTACCTTGTTTTGGTATGCAGTATTGGTAATGTCAGCTTGTTACTTCCCTATGATCATGGTAAGTTAGCTCTTGATGAGACCTATTATCCTTTAAGTTTAAGTATATTTTAGAATTGCACTCTAAAAAATGAAAGCTCACTAGATGGGGAGAATCATTGACTCCTTAAGAGTTTCTGGATGACAATTATAGACTTAAAGATTCTTCTCTGTAGAGAGTCCTTTCTTTGTTATAGATACTTTCTTAACTGATGGTAGAACAAAGGTTCTTTTACAAAGTTGAGTTTTACCAAAGGACAACTAATTTTGGTAGAGGACAAGAAATTTCAGAGAGATAGAACTTATCTTATGTTTCAAATGTAAAAATCATCTTCTTAACAATCTCTACTTATACAAGAGAAAAGTCAAAATATAAAAGAGACTATTATTATAAAGGCCAAAAGTAAATGCTACTTCAACTTTTATTTTCCTAAAAAGTAAAAACAATAATGCACAATGAATAAAAGAGATTATCTTCTATGAAAAATATTTCTTCAGGATCTGCCCATTGACAGGCAGAGAATCTCTCTTACCTGATAAATCTTGCAATAAAAAGGTTGATGGGCCTACTTGTTCCACAATCTGAAATGGTCCAAGCCACATTCTTTGGAATTTTGTATGCTTATCTTTTTCCTCGTGTGCTTTATCCCATTTCAATATCAAGTCTCCGAGCTGAAAGGATTTTGAACTTATAGAATTGCATCAAATGAAGATTTGACTAACTGTTGATGATGTGCATGTGTGATTTTGGCCTTTTTCCTTTCTTCTTCGAGCTTAAGGATTTGTGATTGTCTTACTTGCATAGAAGAGGAATGGGTTTCTTCAATAAATTGAACTAGGGCTAGAGAGGGAATAGCATACATTTTTAGGGAGGACAACTTCTTTCCCATAGACCAAATTAAAAGGAGAAGTGCCTATTGATGCCTTCTGTGTTGTTCAATCTGCATATAGAGAAAATATTAAAGATTTGTGCCATTTTTTCTGACTTTGATCAACAATTCATTTGACAATTCTTATGAGATTTTTGTTTGTAGATTCGACCAAGCCATTTCCCTGAGGATAATAGTTAGCAGAGTATTTAAGTTTAAAACGTCTTTTAAGAGAAAATTTTGTCATAGCATTTCCTGTAAGATAAGATCCATTATCAAACATTAGGGCAGATGGAAGACCAAATCTAGTAATAATAAATTGATCAATAAATTCAATGACATTTTCAGAATTGGCTACCTTAAGTGGAATTTCTTCCACCCACTTTGTGAAGTAATTAGTTGTTGTAAGGATATATTTATGCTGCTTTGAAGAGTGAGGAATGATCTCACCTATTATGTCCAGTCCCCATTGTTCAAATGGTTGTTCAATGTTGACTGGCTGCAATGGTAATGTAGGTTTCCTCTATCTCCCAGCAGCTGTTTGACAAACTTTACATTTCCTTACATAATCATGTGCATCTTTGAACAAGATTGGCCAATAATGGCCAGTGTGCAGGATTTTATGTGCGTTGTGTCCCCTCCAAAATGTCCACCAGCTGGTCCCTCATGGAGTTCCTGCAAAACCTTTCAGTCTCAGATTTTTCAAGACATTGAAGCAAAACATAATCATAATTTATTCTAAACAACACTATTGATGATTTTATATTGTCTAGCTTTTAACCTCAAATCACTTTTTCTTTTGTAACTTAGTTGCATAGGGGCATATCCATTTTTCAAATAAAAGATAATATTAGCATATTTGGATTCAGTGTCATTGAGGCTTACCTCATATACTTGTATAACATCACCTAAAGCTTGTATTGTTGGTAAGTTGGATGATCCTGCTAACATTCTACAAAAACCTTGACCTTTTACAATTTTGGCTGGTCTGATCTCAATGTCATATTCTTGCAGTGTTGTTACCCAATTTTCCCTATTCTCACCTACATCTCTTTGTATTAATATATTTCTTACTACTAAGAATGAGACTACTACCTTGATGTGGGTTTTGAGGAGAAAGGGTCTGAAATGCTTTATTGATTTGAAAATAGCGAAAGCTTGTTTTTCAACATCTGAATTGTTTAATCCATCCCCCTGCAAATTGGAGCTAAATAAAGAAATTGGTGCTTCGGCTTTGTCATCGTTGACATGTGTTAATATGGTTGCATATGATTCTCGGAAGCAAAGGTATATAAAATGAAATGATTAGAAAAATTCGGGGTTTCTAGTGAGGGAGCATTCAAGATTGCTTGTTTAATCATATCAAAGGCTTCATGCTTAGTATGTCCCCATTTAAAAAGAGAATTTTTCTTAATCATAGATTGGAGTGGCAAAAAAATTTGTGAAAAGTCTCGGACAAATATTTTAACAAAATTTATCTAACCTAGGAAAGATTGCATGGCTTTCTTGTTATGAGGTAAAGGGATTCCAGAAATTTCTCTTATCCTATCAGGATCAATGTGAATTCCTTCTTTGGATACAATAAATTGAAGGAGATTTCCTTCACTCAAAGCAAAGAAAGAGTTCTTGGGATTGAGAGAAATTCCATACCTCTGAAAACTCTCAAAGATTTGTTTTAAATCCTTTAAATGATTACCGCGCCTTTTTGAGTACATAGTTATATCATCTAAATAGATTACCACTAATTTATTAACCAATCCTTTGAAAGTTATGTCCATGGCTCTATGAAATGTGGCACCAACATTGTCTAGCCCAAATGACATCTTTTGATAGGAATAGATGCCCCATTTGGTTCGAAAGGTAGTCTTTAGCCGGTGATCTGGATGAAGTATAATCTAATTATAACCTGAGAATCCATCCAGAAAAGACATTAGTTCTGAGCCTGTAACTGATTGCAGTATCTGTTCAATAGGAGGTAATGGGAAATTGTCCTTCTGACAAACTTTCTTAAGATTGCGAAAGTCTATACATATTCGAATATCACCATTCTTTTTTCTGATGGGAACAAGGTTGGAAACTCACCTTAAATGCCTAACAGGAAAGATAATTTTGGCTTTGAGCAACTTATTCAATTCAAATTTGATATGATTTTTTAAATTTGGATGGATCTTTCTTATCTTTTTTGCACGGGTTTTTCATCAGATACCATGGGGATGGTATGTTGAATTATAGAAGTGTCATATGTCTTAAGGTCTTCGTAGTTCTAAGCAAAGACATTCTTGTATTTCTTCAACAAATGGATGAAGGCTTACTTTTCATCAAGTGTAAGACCAAGTCCTAGATTGATATTCTGAGGTTTAAGGTCAGTTCCATGATTAACTAATTCAAACCTCAAAGTTGAACTTTGGAGTTTTGAATTAGCGGGTTTTTTTAATCTGTCCTTGAGATCATATAAGTCCTCTAGGTTAACCACAGACTTAGGTATGTAATTTATATTCATTTCTTGCTTAAGATGGGAGTCATGTTGATCTTCATCTATTATCTGGTCGTCATAAGAGCCTTCAGATGTTAAAAAAATTATGATATCCAGATCATTATTAAAGACTCGCCAACTGGTGATATTGTCTGTAATAGAAGGCCTAAAAATCAATTCAATATTAAAGTGATTGGGGCTATAATATTCTGGTGGAATGAGCTTGGATGCAACATTAGCCAAAAGATCGGCACTTGCATTTTGGAGTCTTGGGATAGGGGAAATTTTAAACCCTGTAAAGTGAGAAGTGAGGTCTTAGACTAATGATTGATAATGTTTCAAATGTCCAAACAAATAGTGTATAGTATTTCTTACATGTTTTATTACAATTTCCGAATCTCCAAACACTTGAAGATGTTTGATCTTAAGGCCGATAGCCTTATACATCCCTTGAACCATTGCCTCATATTTGACAGTGTTGTTTGTGCATTCGAATTCAAGCCTGCATGCTAGCATAGTTTTTTCTCCTTTTGGGCTAACTAATATGCATCATGCTCTGGCTCCATCATTATATTTGGATCCGTCAAAAAATAATTTCCAAAATAATGAGCTAACTACATGTTTATCTACAAAATTTATACACTTAGAAGTATCTGTTTGAAAACAAATTTCAACCTGCAATTTAACAGAATTTTCCAAGAAGGGTGAAGTATTTGCATTAAAATTTCCTAAAAACGATTCAACTGAGTAGTTTTCGATGATATTGTTGCTATATGCGACTGCCTCATTCTCTCCTTCTAGTTCTGTAACGATATACTTTTGATGTTTTTCGCGGTCAACCCTTATTTGATTTGGATTGCCATTATAGGGAAGCCACATGTGGGACTAGTGAGTTGCAAAATAGCCATGAAGCTTTTCTGACCAGTCTCTGCTAAGGATTAAGCTGTAGAACTCGGGGATATCAGCCACAAGAATGTCAATGAATTGACACACTTTCGAGTTTGATGAGAGTCTAATTATGACTTGATTGAGTTCTCCTATAACTTTGTCTTGAGATTGGCCTAGTTGCACAATGCGAACAACAAATTTTTGGGGCTCAACATTCAATTTCGCACCAACTATTTGTGGTAGAATATTAGATGAAGCTCTAGAATCAACTAAACAGTTGTGTAGATTCTTGTTGAAAACTTCAAAAGTCAAAATGAATGGAGGAGTATGGAATTTGGATCTTCCTCCTATTAGAGAAATATCGGTAGGACCGATTCTATCTAATGAGGTATTAGGAGGCCTTCCCATTTCTTGGGAAGCTTGCGAGATTACAGCAACGGGAAGTGGAGAAGTAGGGACTGAATTTAGATCTTTGAGTAATAACTTTTGTTGATGTTTCAATTTTCTAAGCTCGTAAATGGTAATGTTATCCCTAGTCTTTTTCATATCTTCCACTATGTTGTATTCCATTTCATCAGAGACTAACAAGGTTTTAGCTGAAGGTGAAGAGTTTGTTTGAGAAGGAGTGGTTTGAGTAGATTTAGACAAAGATTTCTTACCTATTGTTTTGTCTTTGGGAGCTGGAGTTGATACCTTTTTCTTTAGATTTGTTTGTGGCGAATCAACAAGGCTTCTACTCCTGGTTGCAACGGGTAGTGCTTCTTGTGCTTCTTCATTGAGAAGGATAAAATCTCACATTCCTTGTAACTCAGCTACCTCTTCATCGTATGTTTTCTCTTCAGTCATTGAAACTTCGTCTTCCTCCACATTCGATTCAGCGTTTGATATGGTGTTTGGAAGCCTAATATCAGAGGGGGTATTTCTTTTGTATGGTTTGAAAGATTTCTTTGAGGAAGTCTCTGCTACCTGCTTCTTGATATCAACCATTTCATTGGACATGGTTTTAAGGACCTTTTGTAGACCTTCAAGATAAAAAGGATCTTTAGGTGGTTTTTTCTTGGATTTTTGTTCTTCTAATGCATTTTTCTTATCTAAGGCTAGAATACATTTTTCTACAGCTATGGCTTCTTTCATGTTTTCTGCCAAAGTTGGTTTGGCAGCCCTATCGACAAAAATAGTTGTGTTTGAGGGAAGGGCAGAGATGTACCATTCATTTTGGACTTCATCGCTGGGCTTGGATGTTGTTGGGATTTTATTCAATAACTTGTTAAAACATGAATTGAATTCCTGAATTGGTTCTTTAGGTTCAGCTTTCAAGTTGGAGAGATCATTGATAAGAGTAGTCGTTGATCTATCATCTCCAAATTTGGTTAGGAACTGCTCTTGAAAGGCATCCCAACTATTAATGGAACCTGATGGTAATGAAAAGTACCATGACCCTGCTGATCCTTGTAAGGTATAAGGGAATAATCTTACAGTTGCATCATCTTCCACTACTTCATTTAGGTTTATGGAAAACATAAAATTATTTATGTTTTCTTCGGCTAGTAAACCATCATCGGGATTGAACTTTGGTAACCACTTTTCTGGATGGGTTGGCAATGGATGTAAGGCTCCCGCCATTTGTACATCTCTTGGATTCGTCCATGGCCTTTGTGGGTTTTGAACCATCATAGGTATCTATGTCGAGGAAGATGTTCCTGTATTTGAAGGTGATTGGGTAGAGGAGGCTTGTGCTCCAGTACCAGTTTAAACCACGATCTAGAGTGGTGAGGCGGATGGTTGATTTTTTGATGAAGTGGATGGAATGAATGAGGATGTTTGAGGTGATGAAGAGAGAACCTCACTATGGGATTCAAATGGTGTCTTGTTAGCTCTCTTACGGTTTGATAGTGGGAATTCAAATGGGGCGATCCCAAACTTTTCACTCTATGCTATAGTTAACCTTTGAGATGAGGGGAACTGAGAAGAAACAATAGCTTGGGATAACTCAGATTCTTCTTGAGATATTGAAATCCCCTGTAACTTATGGATCAAAGACTGGACTTCAGGGGTTTCTATAGAATAATATTGATCTGACTTCTTTGAAATCACAGTAGTGGATTCTAAAGGGTTTTTTACAACTTCTCGCTTAGTATTTGGAGATTTGGAATGTGATTGAGAAGTTGGAGGAGATGGTGAGGGAATTTTACTCTTAGAATGGCCTATTGATTTTAATTTACTTGTCATTCATAGTTAGGCCCTCCTTCTAGCACCAAAATACTGAAGCCTCAAAAATCATTGCTACATGGGGAAAACCACCCGGTCCAGACGTTGGTTAGCAACTCCTTTTCTGTTTTTTGTAGTGGCTCTGACTGGGGATAATGGGACCAGTTTCCCAAAAAATATTTGGTAGTGTTGGTGGGGTGATATATGATGTAACGGGAGAATGGCTAAGTTAAGTGTAATCTAATCTGACTAACAAACACATGCATATATCCTAGTTTAACACTATTTAGCTATAAATATACCCGGGAATTAAATACAATATGTGAACCACAATGATTTCCTACAGCAATTGATAATCAAGATCATTCAATTGAAATAAGAAGTGAAATCGTTTAACAATAATCATTTTTTATAAATAGTTAGCCAAAATGATTGTGAAAGATATATCGCATATAAAATCGTTCATGTATTCAGAATAAAGTCAAAGACAACATCATACAAAAGTGAAATAATGTTAAACTATAATTCATACTTTCACACATAAAACAATTAAAAGAGGAAGTATTGCCTGATACATACATAAAACAAGATCATAAGATAAAAGTACCATATATGACGCTCATGTGCTTCAGCAATATTAATCCAATCTCAATCAATCCAACACATTCTAAGAGTACAAAAGTGCATTTCAGTAGAGCATGTTAGATATTTGAAAGAAAATAGATCTTGTTCCATTCATTCCATCAGAACCTCCTCAAAAGTACAGAAGTGCAATGTTTCAAAGAATGTTTCTGATAAAATTTCTGGACCCCTCTCTAAATGCATGAGAGGGGTTTAAATACTAAACTATAGGTCCTGAAATAGATTATTACAAAAATAGTTGAGGAGGTTATTACATCAATAACTGAGGAGGTTTTGACTTATGTCGCTTTTTCAATAGTTGCCGTCGCATAGGATCCTGCGAATTACGATAATTTTGTGAGATTTTCAAATGGGTCCATGGGCGAGTCCTTCCATACAATGTCCATTGGTTTATTGTTAGGAGTCGTAACAGCTGCAACGTCTAAATTTTTTTTCTTCCTCTGTCTCTTGACGCCAACTTTGTGGGTAGGACTATAAAATACATCTAGTGAAGGAATTTCCTCAATTCTCAAAATAATCCTTGAAGTGAGGGTGGTAGGAATGAGCTCAACATCTTGAGTGCCTACAACTTTTTCTACTGTTGTTTCTTGAGTTGACTTGTGATGTGTTTTCTTAGGAGTTTGTATCTCAGATGTTTGTTCATAGTGTGAAGATTCTTTTTGAAATGTTCTCATTCATTTTCCAAATCAATAACTGGGGTTTTTGCTGACTGAGTGGATGTAGAGTGAACTTCTGCCTATTTCTTTGTCATGGTTTGATCGACTGTTTCCTCTGTAGTTCTAGTTGTGCCCCTTTCAGACTCTTTATTTGTATTTCCTCCCCCATTTTTAGACTGGTGCTCTGACTCATGAGTAGATCTCTCTTGGGTTTTCTTCTTCAGAATTCTTTTTGGAGCTGTCCTCCAAGCTTACACTAGGAGTTGGCTCCCTTATTGATTCAATCTACAATAGGTCCAATGAGACCTTCAATAATATCTTTTTTATGTATACATGGAAAGCTTTAACATCATCTGGGGTAAAAACTAGTGATGCCATGTGCGTCACTTCTGAAAATGTTTCTTTTTGTAGGAAGAGGTCATCGAAGGCATCCTCCTCGTGGGTGAACAATTTTACTTTCACCATAGTAGTGAAGTCCTTAGCAGTTCCATTTGGGTCATACTGCCTTCCTGGGATTGTAGCTAATCTCAAAGAATTCATGATCTCTGCTTCTTTGCATGCATGTCCAAAACCATGTAGTGAAAACGCACCACATTGCAATGGAAATGTAGGCCAAATGGCCTTCTTCTGCTCTTTCAATCCTTTGCTCAACCCACCTTCCCCTATCGTTTAGTAGGCTATATCCCTGGCCATTAATTTGTCGAGGACATAGTATGGGAGAACATGCGGTGAATAAATGCTCCCAAATACTCTGATATAGGTAAATGTTTCCTCCCCAAACCATCTGGCTACAGGCAAGATATCCACTTCAGCTTTTTTTGAAAACCTAGGGACGGTTGTATTGTAGACTTGTTTATGGATAGGTAACATAACTCCTTGACAAATCTTATAAAAATGGGGGTGAAAGTGAGACTCCCACAAAATCTTATGGTACACATGGATAAGAAGCAGGTCTTGCACGGTCCACTTCCATCCCATAATGGGAAATTTGGAACTAAAACAGATTGCGTCCATTACAAAAGCGCTCATGAAAAATGGGGGATAGACCCTTAAAGAGGGACTTCCTTTTCCCCTATATTCCATAATGGCTTTTTCCAAATTATCAGACAAAATTTGAGCCTAATTAATTATCATTGCATTCACATCTGCATTTATTAATGGAAGCCATTCTGGGGAAAATTTGGTGTTATCGGGTTTACCGAACAATCTATATAGCATGGCTGCTACAAAACTATAAGGGGGAGAGATAGATGCCATAGAATACATACCCGTCTTATCCCATTTGAGCTTGTGTTCACTTGTTGTCCAGGCTCACGTGACGTCTACCAGGTCTTCATTCTCCTTAGCAAATTGCTTGAGGCACTTTTTATTGTAGAGCTTCTGTGGCTCTGGTAAATGGTACATTAGCCATAGGTTGTCTGCTGAAAAAGATCCCATAACCTCTTGCTTGTGATTCTTGAATTCTCTGTCTGAGATGTCCACCAAATCAATTATCCACTTGACCATATCCCTGTATGGGATTATGTTTGGTCTTGTGGCTACGAGGTGTAGAAATGAGCACGTTGTCACAAAGTACGAGGCATCAGAGGAAACATGAGCATCAGTCGTGGCCTTGGTTTTTCCTCTTCTAACAAATCATACATGGCCTCCCATGTTGAAGTTCCTTCGTCTCTGCTGCATGTAGTATTAGAGAAAAGAGGGATCATTTCTGACTTTTTAGACGCAACTGCCTTTCCCCTCTTTTCCATTACTTCTAACGAATCTTCCTACATATTTTTCCTGAAATGGAGCAAAGCGAAAGCTATCAGATAGACACAAGAAAGAATGAAAAATGAGGATGAATGATATAGATAACCTTGAAAATTTGACAAGAAAGGAGTTTTAATTAAATGTAGATGAAAAGATATTGTATCAGGTCGAGCCGCTTTTCAACATAAATGCCATTAACCCATACTAACTATCCACTATATGTTCCTTATCACTACCTTTATTCCTCATTAATGTTCTGCATCGTAAGACGAGAAGGAAAATTTTTAAGGTGGCGAGCTATAGTTGCGAGAATGTCGATTTTGTGATTGCGATGCAATATCGCAAATCACATTATCGTATATTTTATTCTACACTTTCTTAGAGTTCCTTAGGTTCCTGCATGGTGCGAGATGCGGGATAGTGGCGTGTTCTTTATTGTTTAAAGCATAGCTTGTTTGATGGAAATTTTACTTTATAAAGCATTTTTTATTGCGCGGCGGTCTTAAGTGCTACTTTATGACATAGGCTTTAATCGGGTCTGGGATTTTATCGCATTTCGCAACATCACGCAATTCGTAAGTTTTAAGACCTCTCTTAAGTGTTCCAACACGATGCGATAGGTCGACCGTCTCATCGCAATATCACATTTTTCACTTTTCAACGTGCTTCGTGAGAGTGCGTCTTTTGTGAGTGACAATATGCGATATGGGTTTTGTTTTAATAGGAAATGCCTTAGGCCTTAGTTTTAAATGAAAAAGCCTAAGATATCTATGTTAAGTGCGGTGACTCTTTTGATCACTTTTCGCAAGTTTTTCTTATTAATAAGGCTTTTGACACACTTGGTCTAGCAGTAAGCGAAAAGGCAAGTATTGCTAGCTTTCAAATGGTTTTGACTTGATATCTTGTTTTATTTCAAACATTTAAAAGAAAGTGTCTAAATGCTAAATTTGTTTTTTGAAGGATTTTATCAAGGGTTCCTATGCATTAATAGAATGCTGGCTATTATATTAACAAAATGGGGAGTTTTTGAATAGTACAACAAGATGCAACATCATTCATGCCTTCATTCTTATTGTCATACATTTTTTCCAAGGCAAGTTTCACGAGTTAGGTACACCATATCTTAAAGAATATTTATGTAGTTTTTAACCCTGTACAGAAATTACCTGCATACGAATTCTAAAACACAGAAAATAAACAATGCGAGATCATAACACATAAAACATATATACACAGAGACTTTCCCCTGGATCCCAAAAGCGGGACTACCAGCTTGATTTTCATTATGTTCCTTTCAATGTTACAATACATATTTATACATGCCGAAGCATCCAATACCATGGACCGAAAACCATCACGTCCAATACCATGCACCGAAAACCATTGCATCCAATACCATGGACCAAAAACCATTGCGTCCAATACCATGGACCGAAAACCATCACGTCCAAAAAAAATGTGCGAAAATCATGCACAAAACCATAGGTGGGTCCGCCCAACCTAACATAGTGTCCAAAACCAAAATTTTCCGGGGCGCTGCCCTAGACCCCATAAAGTGGGGTTACGGGTGCCCTTAAAACCCCCTGTTAACTACGTGGAAAGAATATAACACAACCTAACATTCTCCCACTTGCTTTTTTCTTTCCATAGGGGGGCACAAGAGAGCTTAGTCATTTTTCCAGCCCTGAAATGCCCATTGTCTCTCTACACCAAGAGAACTTCTCAGAGCTCACAAATTTTTTCAATGCATCTGCAATATTTTTCAAAGTATCCACCTTTACCAGCAACACCTTTTTGTCTTCTATCATATCCCTCACAAAGTCATACTGAACATCAATGTGCTTTGTCTTTGAATGATATGCGGGGTTCTTTGCCAAGAAAATTGCACTTTGGCTGTCACAGTATATCCTTATAGCTCCCTGTACTAACCCCATACTTGAACACAATCTCTGCAACCAAACTGCTTCCTTGCTTGCATGAATGGCTATCATGTATTCTGCCTCTGTAGTTGATAGTGCCACTACAGATTGTTTCTTACTCATCCAACTGACTACACCTCCAAATAGGTTAAACACATACCCACTTGTAGATCTTCTCTGATCTAGATCTCCAGCCTAATCTGCATCAACAAAGCCATGAATATCCAACACTCTGTCCAATCCTGGTCTTCCTTGGTAGCACAAACCATAATCACTAGTGCCATGCAAATACCTAAAAACCTGCTTCACTGTTGTCCAATGCTCCTTTCCTGGTTTTGACATAAACCTGCTCAATACTCCCACTGCATGTGCAATGTCTGGTCTAGTACAGACCATTGCATACATCAAGCTACCGACTGCACTTGCATATGGAACACGGGACATGTCCTCTTCCTCTTCTTGTGTCTTGGGACACTGTTCAACAGATAATCTCACACCTACAAGAATAGAAACCTTCATCGGTTTACTATCCTGCATATTAAACCTCTGCAATATTGTCTCGACATACTTCCTCTGGTTTAACCAGAGCTTCCTCTTTACCCGATCTCTTTTAATTTCCATGCCCAAAATATAGTTTGCAGCACCAAGATCTTTCATGTCAAATTTGGAGGACAATTGGGTCTTCAAATCCTGGATAATTTCTTTGTCATTTCCAACCAGCAACATATCATCCACATACAAGACTAGATAAATAACACGGTCACGAATTAATTTAAAATACACACAGTGATCTGCTTTACTTCTAGTGAAGCCAAGTCCCCGTATAAACGTATCAAATTTCTGATACCCCATCCTTGGTGACTGTTTTAACCCATACAGAGACTTCTTTAACTTGCATACTAGTTCTTTCTTACCCTTCGCTGCAAATCCTTCAAGTTGTTTCATGTAGATTTCCCCTTCCAGATCCCCGTGAAGAAATCATGTCTTCACATCTATCTAATCTACCTCACAATCAAAAACAGCGGCAACGGATGAAAGTAATCTAATAGAAGTTACCTTGGCAACAGGAGAAAAAATATCACCAAAATCAATTCCTGGCACCTGGGAATAACCTTTTGCTACCAACCGAGCTTTGTATTTCTCCACTTTTCCTTCTGCATTTGTCTTCTTTTTGAACACCCATTTTCTGCCAATGGGTTTCCTTCCAGCCGGCAACTCCACCAGATCCCAAGCCTCATTTTTGTGCAAAGATGCCATTTCATCAACCATGGCCTCTTTCCAGAGTTTTCCATCCTCTGAATCTACTGCTTCCTTCACAGTTCTGGGATCATCGTCAGTAATAGATAAAGCAAAATTTAAACAGAAAGAAGATGGACTATACCTTTCAGGCTTCCTTCTTTCTCGAACTGATCTTCTCACAGCCAGAGTTTGTGGCTCTTCATCTTCTGATTCCTCCTCTACTGTAGAGTTTGATTCTTCCTCCTTTAGCTCAAACTCTATCTTCTCAGGTTCCTTTCGTTGGACTTCATGTTTAATAACATCTTTCACCTCTCTGAACACCACATCTCGGCTGTACACAACCTTCCATGTGACTGGGTTCCAAAGCTTATAACCCTTTAAACCATCCTTATACCCAATAAATATGCACTTTTTAGATTTACTATCCAACTTGGTTCGTTTCTCCTTTGGAACATGTACATATGCATCACATCCAAATACCCTCAGATGTGAAAGAGAGGGTTTCTTACCAGTCCATACCTCTTGTGGAGTCTTATCCTCCAACGCCGATGAAGGTGACCTGTTGACCAGGTAACATGCAGTATCCACCGCCTCTGCCTAGAATTCCTGTCCTAACCCGACACCACTTAGCATGCTTCTTGCCCTTTCCATCAACGTCTTGTTCATTCTTTCTGCAACTCCATTTTGCTAAGGTGTATATGGAGTATTTTTCTGTCGTGATATGCCACACTTCTTACAGAATTCTTCAAATTCCTTGCTGCAAAACTCTCCAACATTATCTATCCTTAGCACCTTTATCTTCTTCTCTGTTTGATTTTCCATGAGAGCCTTAAATTCTTTAAACCTGTCAAAGACTTTAGATTTCTTCTTAAGGAAATATATCCATGTATTTCTTGAGAATTCATCTATAAATGATACATAGTACACAAACTTACCCAGTGATGGAACCTTCATAGGTCCAAACACGTCACTATGCCCAAGCTCTAATATCTGTTTCGCCCTCTTACTACCAGAGGGGAAACTCACCCGATTCTGCTTCCCATATACACAATTTTCACAAAAATCAAAATCCAGAGAGCTATTACTCATACCTTCTACCATACCTTTACCATGAAGTATTCGAAGGCCCTTCTCTCCAATATGTCCAAGCTTTTGATGCCACAGCATGGTCTTCTCTCTAGAGACCACTAGATTTTCTACTCCATTTTCAGGAACCAGAGAACTATTGTACCCATCAATAACAGTGCTACCTTGCAGCTTGTATAGAGTTCCAATCCGAACTCCCCGCATCAATACCAATGCTCCCTGAACCATCTTGCAGGTATCCTTCTCAAACATTGTTTTTACATTTGCATCATCCAACTTGCTAACAGAAATCAGATTTTTGACTAATGCAGGAATATGTAGAACACCTGGAAGCGTTCTAACCCTTCCACCTTGCAATTTCAACTTTACTTTTCCACGACCAACAATTCTAGCCTTCCTGTCATCCCCTAAGAAGACATCACCACCATCATATTTCTCATACTCACAGAACCACTCTCTATGGGGAGGGAAGTGAAAGGATGCACCTGAGTCAATCAACCATGCCTCATGATCTACATGTGTACTTGAAGAAGCCAAGTACACATCCCCACCTTCATCTGAGGTGGTTTTCACCTCTACAGAAGGAGTCTCATCAGATCCCTTTCCTTTGTTAGGAGTTGTAGATTTATAGTACCTTTTGTAGTGCCCTTCCTTTCCACATTTCTAGCACACCACCTTTACAGGTTTTCCTGGAGATTTAGATCTCCCTTTAGATTTAGATATCCCACTCGATGACTTATTTTTGTTTCTGTTCTGGGTCCACCCTCGTACAGACAAGGCATCACCATTTTGGCTCTCCATATTTTTCCGTCTCATCTCCTCCATCAGCAAGGATGAGACTATTTCATCAATATGCAAGGCAGTTGCATTGCTACCTATTGCAATAACCAGACTATCCCACGAATCTGGTAGAGAACACAACAAACTGATGCATTTATCTTCATCTGAAATTTTAATATCAAAAGATGCTAACTGACTTACCACAGTATTAAATGCATTCAGATGCTTTGTCATCAAGTCTCCATCTTTCATCGTCAAGTTATACAGCTTTTTCCGCAGGAACAGTTTATTCACCAGAGACTTAGATTGGTACAAAGTCCCTAACTTGTCCCACAAAGCCTTCGCTGTAGCTTCCCCTGATACATTCAGCAATACTGAATCTGAGACACACAATCGTATTATGCTCTTTGCCTTTTGATCCAGCTTCTTCCATTCTTCATCGGACACTCCTGTTGGTTTAGTACCCGGATCTACCGCGATCCACTGATCTTTATCCACCAATAGATCCTCCATCTTGAGTTTCCACAACTCAAAACTCTGACCATTAAATTTCTCAATCTCTATCTTTCCACTGCTCGCCATCTTCTTTCACCACCAGAATCGATCTCGCAGATCTCCCACTAAACAGGGTCTACCATAGGCTCGAGTGAAACCCCTCAGCAACAAAGGCGTCCCCTTGAAGCCAAAATAGCTTTGATACCAAATGTAGGTTTTAACCCTATACAGAAATTACCTGCATACGAATTCTAAAACACAGAAAATAAACAATGCGAGATCATAACACATAAAACACATATACACAGAGATTTTCCCCTGGATCCCAAAACCGGAACTACTAGCTTGATTTTTCATTATGTTCCTTTCAATGTTACAATACATATTTATACATGCTAAAGCATCCAATACCATGGACCGAAAACCATCACGTCCAATACCATGGACCGAAAACCATCGCATCCAATACCATGGACTGAAAACCATCGCGTCCAAAAAACATGTGCGAAAATCATGCACAAAACCATAGGTGGGTCCGCCCAACCTAACATAGGGTCCAAAACCAAAATTTTCCGGGGCGCTGCCCCAGACCCCATAAAGTGGGGTTACGGGTGCCCTTCAAACCCCCTATTAACTACGTGGAAAGAATATAACACAACCCAACAATTTAACTAAATTAAACAAGAATGCTCTTCTCAAATTTCTTGCTTTTATTTTTATATTTGAAGTAACTTATAAGTTCTTTCCACTAAGTTATTCAAAACATGGACTTACAAAACTTTCTTTGAAACCAATTCAACATCAATGATATAATGTACTTCTATTTTCTTCTCAAGAAAATCATCTTTATCCATAAAAATAAAAATATTGAAAAGCATTACGTGAATCCCCTCTTTAAGATCTGCCTTCATAGTTTATAACATTTTCTTGAAAGTGTGCAGCACATTGAATTAGCGCACTACTGCCCTTATCTAAGAAAAAAGGGTACGCCAATTGCAATGTGATTTCTAATAGAAAACCCTGGAAAAGAACATGAAGAGAACATGTGTTAGGTAAGATTGTTCTCATTCCAAATAAGTTCCTGCCATTCCCTTATCCGTCATTCATGATTTAAGTGGGAAGGTTTACAAACAAAATGGGAGAAAACAAGAAGGAAGGGAAATTTCAAAAGAAAATAGACAACGAAATTTCTCACGTGATATTTTCTTTTTCGCTGAATGGTATCACTTCTTTCCTTGAATCCCTTTTCAATTTCTTCACAATTACCTTTTTTCCAATTTCTTAGAAAGCTCCTCCCTTCAAATCGTCCTACAAAATTGTTTTAGTAACCTAAACATGAAAATGCAATGAAAAATCTCTTTGCCGAGGATTCATGTTGATTCCCGATCTTACAAAGCGTTTTAAAACAATATTTTAAACATCGCATCGTGCCAATGTAGTAATGGAGCACAGCTGCACTAAACACCATTAATAGACCCAAAAAAAAATCCACAAGGAAAAAAGACAGCATAACCAACTTTCTGATGGAGTGGTATCAAACAAAAAGAATTATACAACAACCACCACAGCAACAAGGAATCTTCCAGTCAATATCGACTTATTTTTGACAAGAAAAATAATGACTCAAACTTCAATATGCCGCAATCTGTAATTCTTTTCTTCCACTAGCAAGATTACAAGGATACATTTTACAACTGCTTTTGTGAGAAGATGAAAATCATGGCAACTGCAACAAGATATCTACTGCTAGCCCTTGTCTTGAATTTTTCCTATTTTGAAAGAAAAATAACCCATGAGAAAATGAAAATCATGGCAACTGCAACAACATAGTTGCTGCTAGCCCTTGCCTTGATTTTTTTCTACGTTGAAAGAACAATAGCCCAATAAACAGTATGAGACAATATGAAATATGTAGTTATTTACCATCATATATTACAATAACTCTCCAAAGTTATTATTTGTACATGTTGGAATAAGTTATTAGTTGCACTTTGATAAATCAAAGACAGAATCCCGTGCAATGGAAAACGATGTTGCAACATCATATTTGTGCTGATAGTCCATTTGGTCGTCGAAACAACAGTTGAGTAGAGTGGAGTTCATTCATTCGTTTAGACAGCTGAGCAGAGTGGAGTTCGAGTGGAGTTCATTCGTTTGTTTAGACAGCTGAGTAGAGTGGAGTTCATTCCAGGGATCAAGCACTCCTGGAAGAGACCAATGCAAACAATCTTGAGAGCCATTTTTCCATTTGAGACTGTATCTGGATAGATGTGCATCATCCCTTAACTCTGAAGATATATAAACTCTCAACTCTTGTGCCTTGAAGTGTTGGAAATAATTAATCCCAACCACCGCCTTAAACGCACCATGCTTGCCAAGTCAATTTTTTTGTTTGGAGGCAGAAGGACTAAAGTCTAAGTAGAAGTGACCATACTTGCCAAGTCAACTTTTTGGTTTGTAGGCAGAAGGACTAAAGTCTAAGTAGAAGTACATCACTAACCATTCAACAGAGAGTTTAAGGAAATTAGTGAATTTTGGTAAATACGTATGGGCAAGCATTCACTCCGCTACTATAACCCACACTCCACAACATCTGCAAGTTCAGAAAACCATTTATTATGTAAAATTGCCCATTGTGTGTCTTAATGATTTGCTTTGTCTTAATGATTTTATTTGATTTGCAAGGTTGGGCGACATAAGGTGGAAGTCAATAGGTAAAGAAAAAATTATGCATGAAAAAAGCAGTTATTTTGTTTTACTATGTGTTACTCCAACTCTGGTGTTTTTTTTTTTTTTCTGAATTAGACTAAGCTATTTATATTACAAAAAAGGCAAAAATTACATCATCATTGTTACAGCAGAGCCGTAGCTCTGTGATTCCTGTCGAAGGACTGACAGTAAGCTCATGAATCATCTTCAAAATTACAAAAAACTGACACTAAACCAGGCCAACAGGCTTGAGACCGACACTGAACATACATGATTAGCCGAAACTGAGACATATAGAGACTAAGACACATATAGATATCCGTCACTGTAACAGGTAAAAACAGAATTACATAAGGACAAGGACCTGACACGTAAATGATAGCGTTGAAAACAAACAGTGAGAAAATTCCAATCCCAGTGACCTGAGGCGGCCAGAAGAGCGAGCTAGTCATCATCGGTAGTGAGCGGGTCTTCCTCCTTCCTGCAACCGGGCGTGTTCTGCTACGCAGGTTCACTTGGGCCTGCCCCGGGATCCGGGGTGAAGCTTTCATGGACAGGGCGCAACATATCAGTGGCTGGAAGTTCCATATCAATTGTAGGAGCCAGCCCAGGAATCCGCGGAGGGCTAGCTTGAGGAGCAGCGTCCTGACCTCCCAGATTTCTACAATGCTCAACTGAAACTGTGACATAGAAAGTAGAGTTTGACAAGGTGTAAGGAATGCGATATCTCACCATGGGATGCAAAGCATGCCCACATTCCATAATCTCCCGTTGTTCCATTGCTCTGCCCCTGCCAACCGCCCTCCCTCTGTAATCCGCAGCTCTGCCTCTACTAGCCGGCCTTCCCCTGGGGCGCCTTTGTTCTGAAGAGATCTCGAATGAGGATGTGGGGGAGGGGGCTCGCCTCTGAGCCTGGGCCTGACTTCTGAAGCAGCCGTGTCGATTGATCATCCTTCGTTGCCCGCTTTGCTTCCCTGAGCTATTCAAATTGCTGGTGTATCTCCTCTCAAGCTCCTGTGAGATCAATGCATAAACCAGCACAACCTCCAAACACTCAAACCCTTTGCTGGATTGCGGGATAATAACAGAAATGTCGTGCCTTCCCAAATTGCTCTGAGAGCAAGGAGACTCCCTCACCGCCTCCCTCAGAACCAGTGAGAGAGCCACCACGACCTCCCTCAGATCCAGAATACAAGCCCACACCAACTGCGAGAGAATGACAGAGTGTCCATGGCTTTGAATCGCCATAATCCAGTTACCAAGACGCGCAGTGAATGCCGAAATGACTCCGCTGAAATGAACCGCCTCCGAACTTAAATGCATCACATGGCCTGACCAGGTGTGAATCGTGCTGGGATAGGTGGCTCGTCCGGGCTGACAGATGCCCTTATGACGAGCCACCCAACTGTCATGCTTGAAAACCACCCGCATCCGGGAGGGAGAGATCCTTTTGCACCAAGGCGATGCAGTCTTGTTTAAGTTGTTCATCATCAACCATATCCAGGGAGCCAGAGAAGTATGGCGATGCCTGAGAAACACCTTGGTTAGCCATTCTGTCGGCTACCTGGTTTGCTGTTCGTCGCACATGCTGGAAGGTTATGCTTTGGGGAGTCTTGAGCTTTGCCTCTAGGGATTCCAGCCTGCTTAGCAATCTCCAGCTAGCTGTGAGCTTGACTGCTGCTGTTCCTGCCTGAATTTTCTTGGCTACTGCTATTAGGATGAGAGAATCACCCTCAACTTCAAGAGGGAAGAAGTGTTTTTGCTCTGCTATACAGATCCCTTGCCAGAGACCTTCCAGCTCAGCTACATTGTTAGTGTATTTGCCTAATGAACCAGAATAAATATGCAGAATTGCTCCTGTATGGCTTTGATGATTCCTCCGTAACCAGCAGGACCAGGATTACCTTTAGATCATTGAGCTTGAATGAGTTGTAGGCTGGAGGGGACTAGGAGGATGGGGAGGTGGAACTTCGAGGAGGACGGGGGATGATCTTGGCAAAGGCTGAGAGGTCAAGATTCCATTCTTTCAAAATGTCCCTCTCTTTCTGCGCTTCTGGCATGTCTGTGTCATACCAGGTTCTTATGGCTAATGTTTCTTGGATGTTTCTTTTGTAGATGAGCCACAGAGCATCTATTGTCCGGGAAGTGTTGTTGAAGATTCGGGCGTTGCGCTCTTTCCACAGAATCCAGTATAAAAAGCCTGGTATTAGCCCCCAAAGTGTATTGAGAAGTTGGCTTTTGAATGGGTTCTTGGCCCAGTTCCTGATATTGTCCGTTATATCCTCGTCCCTGGGATCTGTTCGCTTGTTGCACTTTTCCACTTTCTCCCAAAGTTGCTTTGCTAGCGGACATGTCTCCATTAAATGGCTGATTGTCTCAGAGTTGAGATTGCAATTTGGGCATCTCGAAGGCCCAATGAATCCTCTTCTTGTTAAGTTGTCCCAAGTAAGAATGTGCCTTTTACTTAACAGCCATAGGAAGGTTGAGATTTTGGGCCATAGCCCAGGTAACCAAACTCGTGCCCAGATTTGGTCTCTATCTGCTTGTGTATCTGAATAGCGCAGCTGGTGTGCTTCTTTGGTTGTGAATGTGCCTTTGTGCGTGTGACCCCATATGAGCTTATCTTGCTGGTTTGAGTGACGGATTCTGCGATGGGTGAGTTCCTGATCCATTTCTGAGAACGTTTCACCCTCCCAATCCCTCTGCCAGCTGCTCGCTGGTTTCCACATTTGGTATCCGTGAAGCGCAGTTGGTTGCCAGAATTGTTGGACCTGTGTGAGGTTCTCTTGATGCATGTAAGAATGCCAGATTGGCTTTTGAAACAGATCTGCAAGTTTGGGGAGTTGCTGCCACGAATCCTCCCAAAACTTGGCAGAGGTACCTGAGTGAACTTCCCAGAAGCTGTGTTTCTGAATGAAGTGGCTATGAGTCTTTGCGGCATCCCAGATTGGTGATCCTTGGGCTGAGGAGTTAATTCTGATGAGATCGTTCCAGTGACTTCCCGGAGCATATTTTGCTTGCCATAAGCGGGCCCAAGGTGAGTGAGGCTTGGAAAGCCAATTCCACCACATTCGGGCTCCCATTGTGTTGTTACTTTGAAGCGGATCCCGTAGTCCCAGTCCTCCTTCTGATTTGATCTTGCACACGTCTTTCCAGTTGAAAAGAGCCCATTTTCGATTCCTACCCGTGGAACCCCAAAGGAAGTTGCGCTGGAGGTTGCGAATGGCTTTTAAGACCCATTTTGGAGTTGCCATGGTGGAGAAGAGGTACAGCGGCATAGCTTGGAGTACCGATTTGATCAGAACTAATCTGCCTGCCATGTTGAGAGCACGATAGGTCCAAGATGAGAGTTTTGATTCTAGATTATCAAGGAGAGACCGCCAGGAAGAGTGTTTGATAGCTGAGTCAAAGAGGGGTGCTCCAAGGTATTTAGAAGGCAGAGAGGATATGGTGAAACCCAAAATCCTGGCAATATTCCTTTGAGTGGAGGGGGGGGTATTGAAGAAGAAAAGTTGAGACTTCGTGGCATTGATGGAGGTGCTAGAGGCATCAGAATAGAGAGAGAGGAGAGACTTAAAAACAGTGGCTTCTCGCGAAGAGGGATGACCAAATAACATAGTGTCATCAACGAACTGCTGATGGGACAGAGGATTGAGACCATGGATGGAAATACCTTTGAGCTCTTTGGAGGCAACGGCTGATTTGAGAAGTCTGCTGAGGCCCTCGGCCATTAGAACAAAGAGAAAAGGAGAAAGAGGATCCCCTTGCCTAATGCCACGGGAGGGTCGAAAGGGGGAGGAGGGAGAGCCATTTAAAAGAACAGAGAAGCTTGGGGAAGTGATGAGGTTCATAATCCATCTTGTCCAAGTTGCACTGAAACCAAAGGCTAATAGCATTTTATGAATGAACTCCCAACTGAGCTTGTCAAAAGCTTTGGAAAGGTCGAGTTTTAGAATCATACCTGGTTTCTTGAGAATCTTTAATGAGTGTATGACCTCATTTGAGAGTATGATTCCATCCATGATTTGACGACCTTCCACGTATCCAGTTTGTTCCTGAGATATGAGTAGGGGCAGGAGAGGTTTGAGCCTATTTGCGATGACCTTTGAGATTAGCTTGTAGATTACATTGCATAAAGCGATCGACCGATATTTTTCAGGCCTGTTGGGCTCTCCGCCTTTAGGTACCAGGGCAATGAAGGTGGTATTGAGGGCTGGGAGGATCCAATTCATGCTTCTTGATTCTTCAACAAGGTCCCATACCTCATTTTTTATTAACTCCCAGAATTCGTGGAAGAAATTGGCTGTAAAGCCATCAGGTCCAGGCGCTTTTCCGTCTTTGAGTTGAGCCATGGCTTCTTCAACTTCTTGCAAGGTCGTTGGCTGGAGAAGTTTGTTGTTGTGATCCTCAGTTATGATGCTTGGAATATGCTGCGTGATGGCTCTGATTGCTGCTTCCCTGTTTTCAAAGGGTTCCGTTAAAATTTCCTTGAAATACCCTGTGAATTCTTTTTCCATGTCCTCGTGCTCCTCAATTCTTTCACCTTGTTGGTTGTTGATGAACGTGATATTGTTGTGCATTCGTCTTTGAATGGTGGTTTTGTGGAAGAATTTTGTGTTCTTCTCCCCCTCCTTGAGCCAATTGATTCTGGATTTTTGCCGCCAGAGTATTTCCTCTTCTTTTCTATGTTCCTCAATTTGGTTCCAGAGTGTCTGCTCCTGTTGCGCTTGTTCCTCTGATCTGCCCTCAAGAATGAGAGTTTGTTGAAGAATGTGCATTTGTTGTTCCAGTTGTGAGCGCTGCTCCTGAATATTACCAAAGTTTGTGCGATTCCATACTTTGAGGACGTGTTTCAGATTTTTTAATTTTTGCTGGAATTGATACATTTTGGCTCCATCTGGCGGGATGTAGGCTGCCCATGCGTTGCTAACTGCCGTCTTGAAAGTGGCATTTGTGAACCAAAACGCTTCGAATCTGAAAGGTCTGTTGCAGCGGTTACCTGGCCTGGACCATTGTAGCATAATGGGCCAGTGATCAGATCCACTTTGGGGGAGAATGGAAGCGTTGAAATCCCCTCCTAGGTGGATTGCATTATCAGAGAGAAGGAATCTATCAAGCCTAGAGGCAATGTGATGAATTCCTCGACGCTTGTTAGTCGAAGTGAAAATACCATTGGAGGTTGGTATGTCCATGAGTTGATTGTTTTGAATGAAGTCTCTGAGTCCCTCACTATCACTGTCAAGCTTGATTCTTCCTCCCTGCTTCTCTGCCATGGATGTTATTATGTTGAAGTCGCCGCCCCCAATCCATAGCGGGAATTGCCTGTTCTTGTTGAGGATAGAAATCATCTCCAGAAGATCTAGTTTTTGCTGAATTGTCTGAGGAAAATATACATTGGTGAGATGCCCATGGATTCCAGTGCCAATAAGGTGGAAAGAGGCTTGAATAAGATGGAGAGTGGCATGGAAGTCATATAAGGTGATGATTTGCGGATTCCACATAATGGCTAAACCCCCTGAGGCTCCAGAGGCGTCTACTGAGATAGCGCTGCTTCCTGCCCAGACTTTGCTGCGAATTCTTTCAATAGCTTCAGTGCTGCTTTTAGTTTCTTGCAGAAAAACTATGGTTGGTTTTTCTGAATGAATCAAGTTTTTGATCATTCTATGTTTTGAGGGGCTGTTGAGTCCTCTCACATTCCAGGATATTAATTTCATGTAAACTGAGATTTGGGTTTATAGAACTTTGTCAACTTAGGGAATCGCCCCGACTCCATAAGTATTTCCCCTAATGCTATGATTCTTTGTAGATCTGTCTTTCTTCCTCGTTTCTTGAGATCTTTGAGCACCTTTTTTCCATCCCATGGGCTGCCTCCCTGTATGCCAAGGCTTTTGTTATGCTGCACCTTGGTTAAGACTCCTTCCAGCTTGTCGATTTGCCAGGTGGAAATTGAGTTGTATTCCCTTTGTTTGCATGCCGCTTCAAGAGTGAAGATGTCTAAACCATCTAGACTAACATCCACCTGATCTTCCTCCATAACAGTAGTATGCCCTGTTTCTTCCTCATATGTTTCTTGCTGCAGATTTAGGGCCAGTGTAGCATCGGTCTCCATATCTGTATCTTGTAGCTTATTGTCCGGTAGAGTTTTCTCTTGGGATATGGAGGAGGGACTGAGACTAGACACTGATTTTCCTTTCTCCAAGGAAGGGTTGGGATGATGATTCTCGATAGCAGGATTAGAGGGCTGCAAGGGGTTTGAGGGATTGAGGGAGGAAGAGGGCGAAGAGGGATTGAGTGGGGGTTCTGAACTGGGTTGGTCTTGCTTGTTATGCGCAGCAAGAACAGAGAATCTGTTCTGGGAGTCAGCTTTGGGAGCATTGTCTATAACTGGCTGACTCTTTTTGGCATGCCTACGGCGGTTGTGAATCTTTGTGAAACCTTCAGAGTCTTTGTCAGAGACAGCATCAGCTGCTTTGGACTGAGAATTCAAAGGACAATCTCGGAATAGATGGCCATGCTCATGACACTTGCGACAGCGGAAGGGAATATGCTCATAATCTAAAGATTGAGTCCATTCATAATCATCGTGATAGAGTTTTACCGTATCAGCTAGAGCTTTGGTCAGGTGCATGTGGACGCAGATCCTGGCATATGAGGTGTATTTGCGAGTTTTTGTCTCAGCCGCGACTCGGATGAATGTGCCAAGCTTGTTGCCTATATCCGCTAGCGTTTCTTCTTTCCAATATTCCGCCGGGAGGGAGTACATCCTGATCCTGACCGGAGCCCAGCTGAAATCTTCCTTGTCGGGGTTGAATCTTGGTTTCCATTCTGTGAGATAGAGACCTGAAGAGTTGAAGAAGTAAGGGCCTCCTTCAAATATCCGCACTTTGTCCTCCACACAGTGAAAGATTGCTGTAAAAAATCCTTTTGGACCGAGTTGCAGAGTGATTTGTTCTTTAGGCTTCCATTTTGAGGCTATCCAGCCTTGTAAGGCTTTTTCCGTAGGCCAGAAGCCTAGAAACTTTCCAATGAGTGCGTGATCTTGCATGTACTGGATCTCACCATTGATGCGGTGGCTAGGCAAGTCAACCTTGATGGGTTCAGCGGCTTTTGGGATACAGGTGGCCAATGTTGCTTTAGTCTGCGTCGCTTTGGCTTTGTTAGGCATCTCCTTATCTGCAGTTTCTTCTTCTGTCGGGACCGTGTGGGTCTTGTCTTCATTTTTCTAGTGACTATTTTGTCCTTCTTCTGGGCCTGCGCCAGAGGGGAACAGAAGTTGTACATGCTGCATTTGGTCAGAGCTTAAAGAGTTTTTTGGAGGGGAGGCAAAGCTCTCCCCTCCTACTGCCATTTCCATTGCGAGCAACCAGCAGAGGAGCGGCGGCAATAGCAGTGAGAGCGATCAAGGACGGCGGCTGGTTAGGGTTTGGCGGCGTTTGACAGGGTTTTGCATCAGAGCGTCCACACACACACAACTTCCAACCCTGGTGTTTTACTTGGAGCAACAACATCCAATTTATCATACGAATGTATTTTCATATGTTTAGAAATATAATCCATAGTTTGGTTTGTTGCCATATTTCTTGTTTTACAATAAGATCTTTCTTGTTTTACTTAACTCAAGAGGTAAAGAGAAAATCGTGTAGCAAATTTTGGTGGGCGCATGAAAAGAGAAGTTACTGTGTTTTACTGTGTGTTACTCCGCAACCCTGGTGTTTTAATTGGAGCAGCAACCTCCAATTTATCATCAGAATGTATTTTCATATGTTTAGAAATATAATCCATAGTTTGGTTTGTTGTGATCTTTCTTGTTTTACTTGGAGCAGCAGCCTCCAATTTATCATACGAATGTATTTTCATATGTTTATAAATATAATCCATAGTTTGGTTTATTGCGATATGCATTTAAACCTTCACCAGTAGCTTTACAACAACTATTTTGTTTTTAATTAAGCCTCTGTGTAGTTGCCATTTCCTTTTCTGAGCCAGAATCCTCTCCTCCGCCCTTGTGAAATTTTTTGTCATTTCCTTGCTGCAACTAATTTCTGAGCCAGACTCCTCTCCTTTGCCCGTGTGAAAATTTTTCTAACATGGTATCACAACGGGTTAAACTTTGTTAGTGTAAAAACAAGTGTTTTTTTACTAGCAATTAAAAAATGTTTTGAGGGTTGATTGTTTTTTTCCTTTGGAGTGTATTTACGAGTAGGTAGAATTTTTTTTTTTTTTTTTTTTTTTTTAATTTTCTTTTTTCACTCAGAAATGGAAACGTCAAGCACAAGCTTGAATAATCTTCATATGCCTCAGTTTAATGGAAAAAATTATGATTATTGGGTTATGGTGAGCACCAGTATTGCAGCAATAATGCTGCAACTCCTAGGTTGTCTACTTTACTCTTATCAACCCGGTAGTTTGTAACAAACTTGGAAGCGACGGTGTTGTATGCACAAGTGCTTGTTCTTACTACAGGTTGTCACTTGGTCAGCCAGCACAAGATCATTAGGAGCTCAAGCCAAATTCTATGGATTCCAGAAGAAGCTATATATGTGATGAAAAGAGAGAAAGATTGCTCTATAGATACTATTCTAACTGCAGAAAGGAGAAAGACTGAATTGTAAAGAAAACCTAGTAAACCCTAATTAACCAACTAATTCTACTTTTACAAAAAGCACTATGAAAACCATGAAATGAATGCCATTACCTACTCAAGGAAGTAAACAACATCTAGCTATGTTATTTCGGGAAGTAAATAAGAAAAAACATATTTTTGGATTTTTATGTATTTTTATGTGAATTTGACATGTATGAAATTTATTGTGTGTGAATGTGGCAACGAATAGGTGGTGTTGGAGGGTGGTCTTGGGACTTGAGAGGATGTAGGATGGTGTGGATGGGTCCTAAGAGGTCTCAAGTGGCCTTCTAGAGGCTTTTCCCACTCTCGGCCTTCAAAAGAAAGCCTACAGAAAATCTACAGGAGGACACAGGAAATCTATAGAAGGAAAACAGGGAACTACAGGAGGCCTACAGGAGGAGGCCGAGAGCAGTTTTCACTGTTTTGAGGGTGTGAGAGTGGGTGGAAAAGGTGGATGAAGGTTGGAATGAGGTGTTAGAGCACCTATGGTCTACCATGAATCACTGGAAGAGAGGAAGATGATTGGGTTTGCTCAAAGAGAGAGGAAGAAGTTCTATGGAAAATGTAGGAAACTAAGGCAGAATTGAGGTGAGACTTGGGCGACCTGTAGGGCATGGATCAGGTGGAGGATGGGATGGCTAATAGGCTAGCCTACTGCAAGAAGAGATCTGCTGCAAAGGAACTAATATTCAACTAATAAGATCAAGCAAGCAATGAAATGAGTGCATCTAGAAAAACAAAGTGTTGCATCAAACTTAAACTATGATCTATGAAAGGAAATGCTGAGAAATGCTGCAAGAAAGGAAAGCATGAAAGAAGACTATTGCAAATACAGAAGATCTGAAGCAAAGCAGAACTAGACTATTAACCTACTAAATGCGGCAAACACTAGAAGTCCTATGAATGAGGAAAATCTGTGTTTTTGGGGCAACAAGAGGGTCTTTGCCTCAAATCATGGTCCCAAAGGGAGGAAGAGAGGCCAAGGCACTATTGCTAGCCTTTTGAATCTACTTTTTATCACTGCTTAACCTACTATAGAAAGTATAAATGGAAGCAAACTACTGAATCATAAAAAGCAACCTATTCTTAACCATAAAAGAAATACATCTAACAGCAACCTAATCTACAGACTGAAATAAAACATACAAATACAAGTAAAGAGGAGCTTGGTTGCTTGGTTTGGGCCCTAACCCAAGAGCTTCAGCCCTCTGAGGTAACTCAGTGCTAGCTCAAAAATGATTCCATCTTTATTTCCAAAACAATAGCAAGATTACATGAAACTGTCACAAAATAGTAAGCTCGAAGTTGAGCAGAGTTTACATAAGCAAAAATCCAACAAAAATCTGACCCTAGTGAGGCCCTAGGCCTATCTACTTATACAAATGAAGCTACCAACGGTTTCCTTAAAATCAGGGAGGCTTGGCTCCCAAAACTCGATATAATCATCAGTCATCCTCCACTTGCTCGGCTGTCTTCTAGTGCATGATTCCGTTGCTTGTACTCCGAGCTGAATGAAGGAGAATTCGAAGTGAGGAGTAATAAATGAGGGGGATTCCCTCCTATAAATCCTCTCCTTTATCCACTTCGGGTTATTGCTACCATTTGTCCACTGGATACTTGACTTTGACCTCAAAATTCATCAATAATCTGCATTAAACACATGTTAGACCACATGGCATCATAACTAACTCAACTCACTCCATAAGCATAAATATAATCAGAAAATCATACAATAAGCTAAGAGAATGGTTGATTTGAGTAGGTTAGGAGGTAAAATGAGCCCATATAATTATCCATTTATGAGGCTCATCATCACCCCCTACTGAATGTGTTGCTCATCCTCTAAGCAACTTAGTCCATCTCCTCATCTTTTATGGCCCTGGTGGCCTCCCTAGCATCCCAAGCTTCTGATGTGATCTGCTCTTCCTTGTCATAGAATCCTGCCTTCCTGTCTATCTCTTCCCACTGCTCCTCCTCTTCTTCTTCTCTTCTACCTTCCAACATGCCTAACAGTGGTGGGGGACTCAGTTTGAGGCCAATCCAGTTGACCTTCAACCTCTGCATGGAGTGCTTGTACATTGGCACTCTTCTTAATGCCTCATTCATCATCATGGGGGAATTATATTCCCTGATCTGCAGACTGTGTGGTAAGGTGTTCCATCTCCTCATGCATGCACGCACACAGTCATCTCCAAGTAGCCTTTGCATATCCTCAAAGTGTGCAATGGCTTGTGCCTGATCACTTATATATCTAGGGGCAATCTGAGAATTATTGGCAAGAAGGTTGTGTGTGTTGATGACTGCCATGGGATCTGATGGCTCAGCTCTTATCATTAATGGCTCATTCTTCTCTTTTATCATCAATCTTCTTATTTCTACTGCCCTCTACTCTTCATGGTTCATCCATGAGGCCATGGCCATTAGTTGCAGGTCCCCTATCCTGGCATTGGGGTCCCACACATTCATGTCTGTGAGGGCCATGTTATGTAAGTAGAATTCTGCCATCTTTGCCTTATCCTCTGATGTACTTTGGTCACACATATCCATAAACTGCCTGTAATCTTGGAAAGGCATTGTGCCTCTTTCTGCCAAAGTCTTTATCTGGAATTGTAACCATTGGTCCTTGAGATATGGGCCATAGGATTTTGCTGGTGTTCTACATTGCAATGCCTCCATGGATAAGCTGGCCATGCATGCCAGCTAGGTATCTTTCTTTTGTAGCTACCTCCTTAGCAATTCATTTTTAGTTTCAAGGTGGCTTCTTGTAATTGCTTCTCTGTGTCTGATAGCACTCAACTCTCTGCCCATTTCTCTGAGTTTGTTTTCCATATGGCCAATATCCTCAACTCCTTTGGATTTGGCTATTTGCATCCACCTATGTGCTCTTATTCTTTCTTTCTCTAATTCAAAGAATAGTGGAATTGCAAATTTTTGTGGGATTATCCTTCATCCCTAAAGTAGATTGTAATAGGAGGCAAGACTAGGCTAGGGATCAGGTTCTTGTAACTCTGTTGCTTCCTCCTTTACCTGTGGCTGTCCGTCCATCCTTTTCTCAAGCTTTTGGCTTTCTTGTAGTTTTGCCAATGTCTCTTGTAGAACTGTCTGAGCCTCTTGTAGGACTATTTTTGGGTCATGTAGTTCTACCTTTTCTTTCCATGTGGAAGATCTAGGAGTCCCCCTTTCATATGTTATAGGTCCCTTGGAAGGGGATTCTTTCACCTTGGCAGATGTTGAATCTTCAATGGTAATGGGAAACTTGAAGATGTGCATGGAGTCTAGTGGAGTTAGTGGGCTCCTTTCTCATAAACCCTCCTGTCATATTGTATATACTCTTTTGCAGAACCAAATATGGAGGTGGAGACAAATTTTTTTGAGAAAAATAGAGAAATTTCCTCATCAAATTGAGCCCACTTCCTTCATATATTGATATTCAATAGGGGGCATGCATGAACCCTACCTCTGCAGACTAAAAATCGTGCTAAAACTCGTGTTTTCTCCCTTCAAAACAACTAACTTCCCCTCCTGTAGAAGTCTGTTTTCCCTCTTGTAGAATTCCTGTAGGTGCTCTTGTAGAACCTGTAGGTGCTCCTGTAGAAAATGTCGAGAGTAGGAATATGGGAGAGATCGATGGAGGACGATCGCTACGAGGCTGTGGAGGGACAAGGAGACTGGTGTAGTTGAGTTACGAGGAGAGAATGAAGGAAAAGGTGGTGAAAATGCTCGGGGAGGAGTACTTATTACCCTTTATGGATATTTCCGATGATGAGGGGTGAGCTGGCAAGGTATACGTTGGCCATATTCAGACAGTTGGTCCCCACCTGCTTGGTCATCATGGCTTCTCCTCGTAATCATCTCCCATCATTACATCGGAGTTCACACTTCCTCCACTACCTGTCCTTGGCATCTTGCTGGAGTTGATTGCCGCACGTGTGGGCGACATCCCGGATGAGTGGAGTCAACTAGATGAAGGTGGGCAAGTTAACTAGCCACCTTTCCCTCGTTTAACCTCAACCATCTCGTTGCTTTTGCATGAATTTTAATTACACAAATGCAAACAGAGGAGTGATTTAGTTACTTACCTATGATCCGAATGTATTTGTTGTGAGGTGTTGTGGCTCTCTCTGCTGCATGCCTTTATTTCTTTTGATGCATGCTGTCTTCTTGCTGATGTGTGGATGTGTGCTTGTGCAGGTTCTCTAGCTGGATCTGAGCTTCAAGTGCCTTCTCAACCTTCATGTTTGCAATCTCTTTCTGCCGGTGCTGGATTTTAATGGGATTAGCTACTGTGGGTTTACAAGACAGTGACTTGTTTTGTCCATATCTCCCAAACGGTAGACTAGGTTGACCTAAAACTTTCTGAGCATGTTTCCATGATCATTATGCACCTCCCATAGAATTGGTCAATGGATGCACGGATCTCGAGAAAAACTAAAAATGGCTGAAGGTGATGGAAGCCGATTTCTTGGTAATAGTGCACTGAAATTTGCTGAAATTGCTTGAGCATGTTACCATCATCCATATGCAACTCCCCATGAAACAATATTTTAAATGGATGCATGGTTTTCAAGTTAGGGAAAAAACAAATTTCTGCTTTATGTATTTTTGTATCCTATAGGAAAATAGAGCATCCTGTAGTTTTGTTTTTTTTTGTTTTTCTTTTTGTTTTTTTTTCTTTTTTTTTTTTTTAGGACAGCAAGGAAAATGAGTGGTAGAAGCTCGAGAATGATGGGTGGATGGTGAAAATAGATGACAGTGATGGATTGGCATTTCCTTGGCCTTGTTGGAGCATTTGAGCGAAGTAAGAGAAAGTCAAAATTTGACTTCTTTTGACTAGGCTTGACCAATTTTCCTTTTGGTACCAACTTGTTCTTTTTGCTTGCAGATGTTGGAGAGTACATGCATGCATAGAACAAGGATTTTTATTTTTCCTCTTTTCTCTAGGCCTACTAGTCGCCTCAATGAGGTTTTCAACTAGTAGGTCTGCCTAGGCACCTCAAAGGAGGTTTTCACCTAGGATATTTTTTTCTCTTTTTTTCTTCTTTCCAACCCATTGACCACATCATGGAGGTTTTCAATCAAATGAACCAATCCAAGGCACCTCCAAGGAGGTTTTCATCTTAAATTTTTATTTTTTTCTTTTGTTTTTCATTTTTTTTCCTACCCTACCCTACTTGTAAAACAAAATCACTTTCAAGTATAAGAATACTTCCAATGGAGCCATGTGCACATTAAGATGATAGAAAAAATGATGTGGAGGCTTGAAATGTATGCTTTGACATGTACCTAGATTTCAGAGACCAAATGATTTGACTTTGAAAGGATCCAACATAGTTGAGGAAGAGAGTGATGTTGCAACTTAGTGACTGTCTAGAGTCATATTTCAATATAGTTGTGATGTCCTTGGTCCTTTTGCTGATCTGGATCATTCTTCATGTCTTCTTCTACCATGACCTTCACATCTTCCTCTTTTTGCTGATTTTTCTCTTGAATACATGGAGGATTTGATGGTAACCATGAGGGAGCTCTCTCGATCTCTGATTTTGATGTCTTCTCTTCATCAAGTGCAGCCCATGGTTCTTTGATCTTCTCTTTTGAATCTTCTTCTTTTGGATGTGGTCCTTCAATGATATCAATATAATCTTTTTTTTGCAATACTCTTCCTGAGCTATGGTGAATACCATTGAGCTCAAGAGGAGTTGTTTGGAAGTGTTGTACCTCAGCATTGTAAATGGGTTGAGCTACTTCAATGTGTGGGTTTGGAAATGGTGGTACAGGTAGTCGAGTGGGAGTGTATATTTGATATGGATGTGGATGGGGTTATGGTTGGGCAGGTGGTGGAGGCAAAAGAGCGGGAAGAGAGATGTATTGGGGCCTCCACCCCTGATGAGATGCATTCCACTGAGGTTGTGGCTGAGCATAGGGTTGAAATGAATGGGTGGCTAGTTGGGCATGATATGGAGATGTGAAGGACCAAGGAGGAGGTGTGGACCAGGAAGGATGAGCAAGGGGGCCCCAAGAAGGTATGGATGTGACTTGGTTGGGGTTTTAGTATGCCTAAGATTTCCCTTGCATCCCCTGCTGATATGGTCTAGGTCGATGCGGCCTCCTTTGGTTTATGTAATAGATCTATTCAGTGACTCCTTCACCCCCTTGGTATACAGCTTTAAGTCCAGGCAAGGACGGGCACTTGTCTATAGAATGATTTTCTTCACAAATTGAACAAACCTCTATAGAGTTCAATGGGCATTCATTACTAGGATGCCTCCTGGTGCATCTAGGGAAAAAAATGGCCAAAGCTCTCTCTACTTCCTCTTGTTTTCTTTTGATATGTAAGGTATCTATTTGCATGGCAAGAATCTGCAGCATCTCACTCTTGAAGTCTTCCAGCATGTTTCCAATTTCTCCTTTAATGGATGAGTTAGAGGAAGAGGTACAGGCTATGGGTTGACTCCCCCTACCTTTCTTTATGGCTGCTCTAGAATGGTTTCTAAAAACAGTCTTTATGTCCTCATAGGACAGTTGGTAGATGTCTCCCCTGGCCAGTAGATGGAGGGTGTCTAAAAGATCTTCCCGAATTCCCCTGAGCAGGACCAACTTCAGAGACTCAGGGTCAAGTGTATACCTGAACCTTTTATAACTGAGCTGGAACCTCTCTACATAGTCCTCCTGGGACTCATCACTTCCTATGGTCATTCGGAAAATTTCTTCTTTAATATCTTTTGAACTACAATAGTCTCGATACTTTTTGTTAAAGGCTTGCTACATTTGAGCCCAAGTTGTGATGCTATTGCCAGGTAATCCCATGAACCAGCGCAATGCTACATCCTTGAGAGTAGAAGGGAACAGTTTCAACTTTTGGTCATCTTCTGCATAGTCATAGTTTTGACAGATAACAGCAAACTCAAACAAAAAGGTGTCAGGATCTTTTGTAATCAGACCATGGAAATGAAGTAGGGTGGAAGGGCTTATATTCTTCATTTTGGTGTCCCCATTGGTCTCCTGAATAGGAAAGGTACCCTCTATTCTCTCTCCATTCCTCCTAGCATTTCTTTTTTCAGCGATTGGCTTCAAAGGAATGTTTTCTTCTTCTTCTTCCCCTATAGGTTCTTCAAATATGTCTTGTTGTTCACCTAAGGGTTCTTCTTGATCGTAGCCGCCGAAGAAGAGAGAAGGCTAGCTGTGTGAAGCAGTGGGGGTGTTGGGCAAAAATTTTCCTGAGTTATCTCTATTCCTACAAGGCATGAAAGGAAATATTTTTTGGTTGGTTTTTGTTTCTTTTTCCCCACACCGATAGTACATGCAAAAACTGAAATTGATTAAACAAAAAAAATTGCAAATAGCTGAAATGAAATCTGCAGAACTGAAGAGGAAAGCAAGGAAATACATAATTGAAGGAAAAGGAATGAATAGTCTACTTTTTCTGAAATGAAATTTGCAGAATTGAAGAGGAAAGCAAGGAAATGCAGAACTTGAAAGAAGAGAAATGACTAGTCTACTTTTGCTGAAATAAACTATTGGCATAATATTGCAATAGAAAATAGAAGAAAGAAGTAATCATAGAATACTCTGATGCTTCTCTGGCAAAGGCACCAAAAAGTGGTGAGCACCAATATTGCAGCAATAATGCTGCAACTCCTGGGCTACCTACTATACTCTTATCAATCTGGTAGTTCGTAACAAACTTAGAAGCAATGATGCTATATGCACAAGTACTAGTTCTTACTGCAGTTTTTCACTTGGTGAGCCGGTGCAAGATCACTAGGAGCTCAAGCCAACTTCTATGGATTCCAAAAGAAGCTCTATGTGTGATGAAAGGAGAGAAATATTACTCTACATATACTATTCTAACTGCAGGAAGGAGAAAGACTGAAATGTAAAGCAAACGTAGTAAACCCTAATTAACCAACTAATTCTACTTTTACAGAAAGCACTATCAAAACCATGAAAGGAATGCCATTACCTACTCAAGGAAGTAAACAACATCTAACTATGCTATTTCTAGAAGTAAATAAGCAAAAACATATTTTTGGATTTTTATGTATTTTTATGTGAATTTGACATGCATGAAATTTATTGTGTGTGAATGTGGCAACGAATAGGTGGCGTTGCAGGGTGGTATTAGGAATTGAGAGGATGTAGGATGGTGTGGATGGGTCCTAGGAGGTCTCAGGTGGCCTTCTAGGGATTTTCCCACTCTCATCCCTCAAAAGAAAACCTACAGGAAAATCTACAAGAGGACACAGAAAATCTACAGGAGGAAATCAGGGAACTACAGGAGGCCTACAAGAGGAGGCCGAGAGCAGTTTTCACTGTTTTGAGGGTGTGAGAGTGGGTGGAAAAGGTGGATGAAGGTTGGAATGAGGTGTTAGGGCACCTATGGTCTACCATGAATCACCAGGAGAGAGGAAGATGATTGGGTTTGCTCAAGGAGAGAGGAAGAAGTTCTATGGAAAATGGAGGAAACTAAGGCAGAATTAAGATGAGACTTGGGCGACCTGTAAGGCATGGATCAAGTGGAGGATGGGATGGCTAATAGGTTGGCCTACTACGAGAAGATATTTACTGCAAAGGAACTGACAGTCAACCAATAAGATTAAGCAAGAAATGAAATGAGTGCATCTAGAAAAACAGAGTGTTGCATCAAACTTAAACTATGATCAATGAAAGGAAATGCTGAGAAATGTTGCAAGAAAGGAAAGCATGAAAGAAGACTATTGCAAATACAGAAGTGAGCATGATGAAGAAGATCTAAAGCAAAGCAGAACTAGACTATTAACCTACTAAAAGTTGCAAACACTAGAAGTCCTATGAATGAGAAAAATCTGTGTTTTTGGGGCAGCAAGAGGGTATTTGTCTCAAATAATGGTCCCAAAGGGAGGAAGAGGGGCCAAGGCACTGTTGCTAGCCTTTTGAATCTTCTCTTTATCACTGCTTAACCTTCTATAGAAAGCACAAATGGAAGCAAACTACTGAATCATCAAAAGCAACCTATTCTTAACCATAAAAGAAATACATTGAACAACAACCTAATCTACAAACTGAAATAAAACATACAAATACAAGTAAAGAAGAGCTTGGCTGCTTGGATTAGGCCCTAACCCAAGAGCTTCAGCCCTCTAAGGTAACTCAGTGCTAGCTCAAAAAGGATTCCATCTTTATTTCCAAAACAATAGAAAAATTACATGAAACTGTCACAAAATAATAAGCTAGAAGTTGAGCAGAGTTTACATAAGCAAAAATCCAACAAAAATCTGACCCTAGTGAGGCCCTAGACCTCTGTATTTATACAAATGAAGCTACCAACAACCTCCTTAAAATCAGGGAGGCTTGTCTTCCAAAACTCGAGATAATCATCAGTCATCCTCCACTTGCTCGACTGCCTTCTAGTGCATGATTTGACTGCTTGTACTCCGAGCTGAATGAAGGGGAATTCAAAGTGAGGAGTAATAAATGAGGGGGATTCCCTCCTATAAATCCTCTCCTTTGTCCACTTTGAGTTATTGCTGCCATTTTTCCATTGGATCCTTGACTTTGACCTCAAAATTCATCAGTAATCTGCATTAAACACATGTTAGACCACATGGCATCATAACTAACTCAAGTCACTCCATAAGCATAAATATAATCAGAAAATCATACAATAAGCTAATAGAATGGTTGATTTGACTAGGTTAGGAGGTAAAATGAGCCCAGATAATTACCCATTTATGAGGCTCATCAGGTTATTACAATGAAGACCATGTTTTCTTCTCAAGACATTTGGGATTTGGTGGAGAATGGTTTTTAAGAACCAACAGATGTAGATGCAACATCATGTAATGCCGTGTCTCAAGTAGAAAGAGATTTTTTGAGGGATAATAGGAAGAAGGATGCAAAATCTCTCTTCTACATTTTTCAAGCAGACCATGAAAGTATTTTCCCAAGGGTTGCAGCAGCAACGAAGTCCAAGGAAGCATGGGACACCATCCAAAAAACCTACCAAAGCATGGAAAAAGTCAAGACAACAAAGCTACAAATGTTAAGGAGAGATTTTGAAACAGTTTGTATGAAAGAGTCTAAGAATGTGGAGTCATTTTTTACACATGTAATTGGGTTGGTTACTCAAATCAGGTCTCATGGTGAGACACTTGAGGAAAGGAGAATAGTTGAGAAAGTTTTGAAAAGTTTGCAAGCAAGGTTCGATGCCATTATTGTGGCCATAAAAGAGACAAAGTGTCTCTCACATTTCTCAGTGGATGAACTTCATGCATCACTGATTTCTCATCAACATAAGATGAATAGAGAAACAAGCTCCTCATTGGAGCATGCCTTCAAGACACAAGTTTCATTTGGTAAAGGTCGAGATAGAGGAAGATCATATGCTAGAGGAAGAGGAAGAAGCCCACACAGAGGTGGAAGAAGCAGCCCTTCAAGCTCAAGTGGAAGGTGCAACAATCAAAATCCAAGTCAAGCCCTAGGCCAAAATCAAGCACAAAGTCAGAGGTATGATAAATCTCCAGTTCAATGTCATTACTGTAAGAAGTATGGTCATTATGCAAATGAATGTAGAAAGAAGAAATATGACATTAGTAACGAACCAAGTGTAAATTTCACAAAAGAAAATCATAAATATGATAGCATGTTTTTAGCTTGTATTCTAGCACAAGAAGAACAAAGTGATATATGGTATCTAGATTCAGGGTGTAGCAACCACATGTCAGGGAACATAGAAATGTTTTCCAATCTATATGAAAGTATGAAATCAGAAGTGACATTGGGGACTGATAGCAAAGTCTCTGTCATGGGAAAAGGAAGAGTTAATATCCTAACGAAGAAGGGGGAGAAAAAGTATAGCTCAGATGTTTACTTTTTCCCCGGTTTGAAGCATAACCTCATAAGAATTGGACAACTCATGCAAAAGGGCTACAATGTCTTTTTCAAAAATGATGAGTGCACAATTTTGGATAGGCCTCCAAGAAGAGAGATGATTACAAAGGTTCAGATGACAAACAATAGAATGTTTCCCCTAAAGATAAGATCAGATTTGAAGGAAGAAGGTGCACAAGCACAACTATCAATGAACTCACAAGAAGATGAAATAAAAGTTGTAGTTGTTACACAAATGAATTATCAAGTAGAGGTCAAAGATGAAAATTGTTTATGGCATTTGAGATTTGGACATCTCAACTTTGGAAGTTTGAATTTGTTGCATAGGAAATGCATGGTGAAGGGATTGTCACTCATAGAAAAACCGGACAACCTATGTGAAGGATGCATTATGGGCAAACAACATAGAGAGACATTTCTAGTAGGAATTCAGTAAGGGCAAAGGAACCTTTGGAGATTGTCCATTCATATTTATGTGGACCAATGCAAACACCATCAATTGGTGTCAGCCACTATTTATTGACCTTCATAGATGACTACACGAGGAAGACATGGGTTTATCTCCTAAAAAATAAAAGTGAAGTGTTTGAGCGCTTTCGCCAATACAAGGCTCTTGTTGAGAAGTAAAGTGGACATTACATCAAAGTCCTTAGGACTGACAGACGTGGCGAATACATATCAAATCATTTCCTACATTTTTGTAGGGAACATGGAATTCAGAAGCAATTTACAACAAGGTATACACGTCAACGAAATGGTGTAGCAGAAAGGAAGAATAGGACAATTATGGAAATGGCAAGGAGTCAGTTGAAGGAAAAGAATTTGCCAAATGATTATTGGGCTAAAGTTGTCGCTTGTGCAACATATATCATGAATAGGTGTCCAACCAAAAGTGTGTGGAATGTGGTTCCTGAAGAGGCATGGAGTGGAAGGAAGCATAGTGTCACTCACAAGAGAGTCTTTGGATGTGTGGCATATGCACATGTCTCGGATGGGTTGGGGAAGAAGGTGGACAGGAAGGGAGATAAATGCATATTTTTTGGATATAGTGATGAATCCAAGGTATACAAGCTCTACAATCTATCAACCAAGAAAGTCATAATCAGCTGAGATGTGCAGTTCATAGAAGATGAAGCATGGGATGGAAGTTTAGAGAAGACAATTAATGTGAAAGGTTGTATACCACATGAGGACAAAGAGGAATTGACAACAAGAAGAAATTACTCAACAGTGACTCCCTCTACTCCTATTCAAGCACAACAAAGCAAGCAACAAGTAACACCATCAACAAATAATAGGACAACGTCATGCAGTGAAGCAAGTGCTTCTACAAGCACGCCGCAAAGCATAACACCAAGTGACATGTCAAGCCCATCTTCAACGAGCACAAGAAGACCAAAATTAAAAAATTTAAATGATATTTATGAGCAAGATGAAGTTGATAGTAGCATGGGTATAAATTCCTTATTTGCATTGTTTTGACATGTAGATGACCCAATCCATTTTGAGGATGCAGTCAAAGCAGAAAAATGGGTTGCGGTAATGGAGGAAGAAATAGAAGCAATAGAAAAGAATGACACATGGGAGTTAGTGAAACTTCCGCAAGGAAAAGAAGTCATTGGAGTGAATTGGGTCTATAAGACCAAGAGAACCGTTGAGAGGAAGATTGAAAGGCATAAAATGAGGCTAGTTGTCAAAGAATTCATGAAGAGTGAAATTGAGATGACTGACTTGGGGTTGTTAAGATATTTTTTGGGCATAGAAGTGAAGCAAATAGAAAATGGCATTTTTATTTCTCATGAAAATTATGTAGCAGACATTTTGGACAAGTTTAATATGCAGAAAAACAAGCCGGCACCAACTCCAACTATCATGGGGTTGAAGTTGAGCAAATAAGATTGGAGTAGTAATATCAATCCGACATTATACAAAAGCATGATAGGCAACTTGATGTATTTGACTGCCACTAGATCATATATAATTTATACAGTGAGTTTTGTGTCGAGGTTCATGGAGACACCCAAGGAGACGCATTAGCAAGCATTGAAAAGGATTCTAAGGTATGTCAATGGGAGAAAGGACTATGGTATTCAGTATGCCACAACAAATGATTTTAGGCTGGTTGGTTACATTGACAGTGATTGGGCAGGAAGTGTCGATGACAGATAGAGCACGTCAAGATATGTTTTTCATTTGGGTTTTGGAGCCATTTCATGGGCCTCCAAGAAGCAGGAAATAGTGTCACTGTCAACAGCAGAAGTTGAATATGTCACCACAACAACAACAATGTGTCAAGCTGTTTGGATGAGAAGGATGTTGAGGGATCTTCACGATGACTAAGAGGGAACGACAACTATTTTCTGTGACAACACATCTGCAATTGCATTGTCAAAGAATTATGTCTTTCACAAGAGGACCAAGCATATTGATGCTAAATATCATTTTATAAGAGAGTTGATTAACAATAATGAAATTGTGTTGCAGCACTGCAGGTCACAAGAACAGTTTTCTGATATTTTCACAAAGCCATTGGCACATGAAAGTTTTGTTTATCTTAGAGACTATTTGGGAATCATCAATGGCAGTAGTTGTGATTAAGGGGGAGTGTTGGAAATAATTAATCCCAACCACCACCTTAAACGCACTGACAAACTAATCTGAATGGAAAATGGCATCAACCCATGGTATTCATCCACCCATGTTATTCATCCATCCATGGAACTTACCCTTGGTATTGTAAGTGGCATCTACCCATGGTATTTATCCACCCATGGTATTGTAAGTGACATCCACCCATGGTATTTTCTCATGGTATTGTGACATCCACCCATGGTATTCATTCACCCATTGAATTGACCCGTGGTATTATGACATCAACCCATGGTATTCATTCACCCATGGAATTGACCCGTGGTATTGTGACATCCACCCATGGTATTCATTCACCCATGGAATTGACCCGTGGTATTGTAACTGAAAAATATTATAAGTAACAAGTCACATTTTGTAAAAGGACAGATTGTCCGCCACAATGTAGTCTTTACAATTATTCTCTGTTTTAATAAAAAAAAATTCTTTGTGGTTGTTTATTGGGCATTCTCCTGTTTTTCTTCTGGCATTTCAATTTTCCAGATCTTAGGCACCTCCCCCCCAAGATCCATTTCAATCTTCTAGATCTTGAGGGCCTCCCCCCAAGATCCAGATCAGTGGTATCAGAGTAGGTTACGATTCCATGGGAATGAAGGTTTCATTTGCAGCAATATTAAAAAAAAATCAGGCATGTGTCGCAACCTCCACTGATCACTTTCTTGGGCCAAACAGGAAGAATTTTTATTTCTTTTCATTTTTTTGCAGGAATGTTTTTTGGGCGGCGAGTTTGCAGATCAGATCTGAAACATTTGGTAGAATATTTACAAAAAAAAATAATAGATCTGGATTCCTTGCGAAAAAATACCAAAATTAAAAAAAAAAGAGGCTGAATCGGAGTCTGGATGAGGGAGATATTGCTGATTTAAAATTAGCTATGTTGTAGAATTTTTTTTTGATGACAACTGGTGGACGACGACTCTCCTATCATTTTTTGAAGTTTTTGTGTAGAATTTCAAAAAAATGATTGTATATCTGAGCTCCTCTTGAAAAATCACCCAATTTTTTAAAAAAAGGGTCGAATCAAAGTTCGGATATGGGAGATATCGCTCATTTAAAATCAACTATTTTTTCAGAACTTTTGTGATGGCGGAAAAATTGCAGCAGGAATCTAAGACTCTAGAGTGTTGAGTTAAGGATTTCCAACACATAAGAAGATGAAAAATGGTCCTTCTGCTTACAAAAACAGGTTATAATAAAGATTCTGAGTTATATTGACCGAGCTATGTCCATTTTAAATCTGGAGCAGCATTCAGAGCAGGTTCCCATTGGAGATGTGTCCTCCCACCCCACTTTAGTAGGAACTTGCTTCACATTCATTAGTTTCAGTATAGTAGCATTCAACTTGGGTTATTTGGATACGTGCCCTCCCACCCCAGGATATGTAGGCACCTGCTACTTCATTAACAACCAACATCACAGTTATGGGTCAACCACACAAAATCCTTGTCATTGAAGTCCATTTGTTATGCCGCACACTGTTAGTATCACATTTAGTCACAAGCATTACAGGGTATCTCTATCCTCAGATCTTCATTTTTCATGGTTATGGATCATCCACAAACCCACACTTCATCGAAGTCCATTTGCTAGGGCGCACACTATCAGTATCATAGTTGGTCACAAGCATTATAGGGTATCTCTATTCTCGAATCCTTGTTCATTATGGTTATGGGTTAATCACATAAAACCCTTCTCTTCAGTGACTCTTCATATTCAACAAAGGCTTCATAGGAGGGAAATTCACGCAATGGGGACCATTGCTTCTTAAGGAGGGAGGAATGATCCAAATGGAAAATGGCATCAACCCATGGTATTCATCCACCCATGGTATTGTAAGTGGCATCTACCCATGGTATTTATCCACCCATGGTATTGTAAGTGACATCCACCCATGGTATTCAATCACCCATGGTATTTTCTCGTGGTATTGTGACATCCACCCATGGTATTCATTCACCCATTGAATTGACCCATGGTATTGTGACATCAACCCATGGTATTCATTCACCCATGGAATTGACCCGTGGTATTGTGACATCCACCCATGGTATTCATTCACCCATGGAATTGACCCGTGGTATTGTAATTGAAAAATACTATAAGTAGCAAGTCGCATTTTGTAAAAGGACAGATTGTCCGCCACAATGTATCCTTTACAATTATTCTTTGTTTTAATAAAAAAAATTCTTTGTGGTTGTTTATTGGGCATTCTCCTCTTTTTCTTCTGGCATTTCAATTTTCTAGATCTTGGGTGCCTCCCCCCCAAGATCCATTTCAATCTTCTAGATCTTGAGGGCCTCCCCCCAAGATTTGGATGTTGAGGGATCTTTGCCATGACCAAGAGGGACCAACAACTATTTTCTGTGACAACACATCAGCAATTGCATTGTCAAAGAATTGTCTTTCACAAGAGGACCAACCATATTGATGCTAAATATCATTTTATAATAGATTTGATTAACAATAATGAAATTGTGTTGCAGCACTGCAGGTCACAAGAACAGTTTGTTGATATTTTCACAAAGCCATTGACACATGAAAGTTTTGTTTATCTTAGAGACTATTTGGAAATTGTCAATGGCGGAAGTTGTGATTAAGGGGGAGTGTTGGAAATAATTAATCCCAACCACCACCTTAAACGCACTGACAAACAACATACTTGCCGAGTCAACTTTTGCAGGTTGCGATTTTGTTTGCAGGTGAAAGGACTAAAGTCTGAGGAGAAGTACATCACTGACCATTCCACAACACAACGGAGAGTTTAAGGCACTTAGTGAATTTTGTTAAATACGTATGGGCAAGCATTCACTCCACGACTGTAACCAACACTCAACAACACCTGCAAGTTCAAAAAACCATTTATTATGTAAAATTTCCCATCCTGTGTCTTAATGATTTGCTTTGTCATGTATTAATGTCAAAAATGTAGTTTTGGATAAATATGAATGTAAAAGTTATTTGAAAGGTTGAGCAAGAGAGACGGTGAAAGTCTAACAGGTAAAGAGAAAATCGTGGAGCGAATTTTGGTGGGTGCATGAAAACAACATTGGCTGTGTTTCACTGTGTGTTACTCCGCAACCCTGGTGAAGCCTAAATCGCAATAAGATATTTCTTGTTTTACTTGGAGCAGCAGCCTCCAATTTATCATACGAATGTATTTTCATATGTTTAGAAATATAATCCATAGTTTGGTTTGTTGCGATATGCATTTAAACCTTCACCACTAACTTTACCGCAAACATTTTGTTTTTACTCGTTTTGTTATGCGTTAAATTTCTGTTTTAATTAGGCCTCTGTGTAGTTGTAATTTCCTTGCCGCAACTGAAGACTTGCCTTGCTGCAGCTGATTTCTGAACCAGACTCCTCTCCTCTGTAAAAAATCTTCTAACATGAACAACACTCTCAGCATAAAGATCATTTTCTCTGTTGCGAGAACCATTGTGACTTGCAGACAACATTTTGGTGTTATCGCAACAACTACCCAAGTTCCAATCCCCATTAAAGAAGTGCTGAGGTGATAAGGTTATCATGAAGACCCTCAAATTTGGATACTTATCGAACTATTTAATAAGCCATTTCACAACACTATGCACTGTCAAATTGCGAGCACTCTTGAGGTCTCTTATCTTCGTAACATTCTTTGGTTATCCATTTACATACATGTGCCATCTATTTGCTTTTAATTTTCCCCAATTCCAATGGTGCCCTGTATTCAACACTACAACATCAAATCTATAAAGATTAGTATGCAAGAACCATGTTGGTCGATTAAGATGCATTGCAAAATCGGTGGATAGGTTACCCGGGTGTGTTGTATCTTCTTCAATCTCTTCATATTCAAAATACTTGTCTAGTTCTCTAATCTAGTCCATTAAAGTATTGGCTACCAAAATTGCATCATAGGTAGACAACTCAGGTTTCGTTCTTGAACTTGAACTTAAAACTGACCTCAAGAGTTTAACCTTCAGAGCTTCATCCACAGGCATTGCTCTTTCCATTTTAGCTTCTTCCTCCAACACACTATCATCTCCAGCCTCAGGGTCTTGCTGCCTACTAGTCTATATGGATTCTAAACAAGCTTGCACCCTCTGTATCTCTTCTTGGAGTTCTGAATTGGCTACAAGTCTCCCTCCATGACCTTGTTCTCTTCTTGCTTGCATTTCCATCTCTCTTTTCAATAGACAACACCACCAACACCAAATGTAACTTTGTCATAGGCATAGCTATGTCACAAACACATTCTGATACCAAAATTTGATGGCAATGAGGCAACCGTAAGACAAATTGGGATCCACATAGTGTATAAATACATTGTTGGAGGAGATACAAAATATTTTCATAGCGCGCTGGGAAATATTTTCGTAGCACCCCTAGGCACTCTGTTCTTATCGCTAGTAAATCATAACGAATTGTACTCGTTACAGGCTTGACTCTCCACCTTTGATCGTGTACTTAAGCCTAGGAATGACCTCCATCATATCGTCTACCAATGGTTATGCTTGGCTTGAGCAAAATAGTGACAACGTCTACGCCACCGGAAAACTACCCAACACTCGAGATTCTCTGGTTCACCACACTATTTTTACTCAACCACGATCCCCTCCTTCCTCTTCCACGTCTAACATCACTACACCAGATCATTGGACCCCCTCGAATCAACATACAACGTGTTGAATCTTGCAAAAACAGAGATGATGTAAAAATATACAATTTGAGTCACAAAAACAAATGCGCATAATGACCCCCCAGTCAAAAATAGGACATGTGTAATCTCATAATGCTACAGGCCTTGTCCACACAGGTTATGGAATAAAATCAAATGTATGTGCAATTCGAAACACAAAGATAACAACACAAAAAATCGCAATGGAAAGCTATGGAATAAAATGCTACGCATCGCTTTTATTTATTTACAAGTATAAGTCAAGGTAGGAGAAGCATCCCCCTCATCACAATTGGTGCTCTTTTTATGCACATCCTTAGAAAATGTTTTGCTTCCTCTTCTCTCTAATTGAGGGAAGTTGAAAAGACACAAGGAAAAATGACCCTTCTTTTCCTAGAGTCTACAACTTATTCAAATTTTGTATTTACAATGCTTAAAATATCACTAAGGGAGACAAATTGACTTTTCCATCCCAATATGTGGCCATTCCACCACATTGTCAAGTCCCCTTTGTTTTCAACCACAAACTTGGTTTGATTCTCCTATATCAGTGTATACTACCTAAATGTATTTCCCATGTTGGAGCTATGGTCTTGGAAGGTAGGGTGCCCTCCAGGATCTGTAATAGGTATCAATGGAACACAAATAATTAAGTGGGTAGGTGGAGTTAGATAAATTTGAATGGATTCAGCTGGTTTCTTCATGGAAAATGTGACCAAGACGCCATCACTGGCCAAAAGTGAGTTGTCGACAAGATGGTAAGATTAAAGCATTGAAGTGTACTTATGAAAAGTGTGTTCCAATACATCCAACCTAAAGCTTGGAGAAGACTAATTTGGTAGGAACATTCAAGTTTGGATCTGCATCCCTGTTACTCATTGTACTATTTTGAATGCAACATCTAATCAGTTGGTGCGATTGGGATATTGGCAAGAGGGGTAAATAAACATTGGGGATTGTTCCTATTGTATCCAATGGGGAAATTACTTATGGAGCGTTAGTGTGGTAGGGACAACCATTAGTCTAATTGGCACACATTGGATAGGCAGATTGGATGCTCAAAATATTCAATGAGGCCTGAAGATTGTAAAAGTAGCCTATGGGGGTGTTACATGATGAGCATGAATCTTGACCTCCAATAACATTCTTTTGCCTTCCTCTCCAATCCTATGTGTTTGAGCTTCATGCACTGAGTGGATGTAGGGAAGAAAATAAAGAAAGTGGTAGGTGAACTTAGTTATTTACCATTGGAGGAGCATGCTATCACCTGGATTGAACCTCAGGCTGAAGGAAGGCAATGCCAGGGTAACCACAAACCAAGCTTAGCCAAGTAGCTAGCCCTACTAGGCCAGGAGAGGGCTCTCTCCATAAGGATCTCAGTCAAGATGACTGGATTAGGTAAAGGATTTTAGGCTAGGTATAGTAGCATGAAATTTTTGATTGGATTTTATAGAGGTTTTGCTGGATCAGGAGGAGCTGGGCAGTTTAGGTCTGGGAAATTAGGTTAGAAATGCAGGGTGTTCTATGGGGCAAGGTAGGCATAGGCTTTAGCACTCTAGGGCTTGATGAGGTGAGATGTTTAAGACTGGTGAGAAGCTAAGAAGGGCATGTGACAATCATGGATCCTTCCTGGACTACAGAAAACATGAAATGGTGAATGGTTTCCCAAGGCAGAGCACTGATACAATGGATTCTACCTATCAAACTTGAAAACATTCAACTAGAAGCAATGAAGTGATTTAATGGCATAAATAAAACATATAAACATATAATCATAGAAGAAGAAACTGTACTAGAAATCCATACCACAGGGATCCCATAAAAATAGCTGCAATTCTTATTAATCTCCTGCTAACCTTCTTACAAAGGTGTACAATCAAAGTCTGAGCATCTAGCTCAGTCCAACCCCTTACAAAGAGAAAGAAGAAGAAGATATAGACATGATTTCAACCTCCTCCCATCCTCAGGGGTCGAATCCCTAAGATGAGGAGCTAATCTAACTAATACTGAACAAGAAATAGGAATATAGGCATCATCAACAACTTGCCTCTAAAAGTGAAAAACTGATTCATTTGAGCTCAAACTAACTCCTAAAGCAATGAATCTACCCTCTATTAATATTTATCTATCATAATTACATCCCAAGTCATCATTTACAATGATAAATCGTCCACCATGAGAGAGAATCCATGATTTCAGTCAAAACACTGGAAAAATAGCAACCCTGAGCAAAACTGCCAAAAGCGCAGCGCCAATTTTAGGTCCATTTTGGAGGCCTTCCCGCTATCCAAATTGAGCCCATGATAGCTCATTGGAAAGGTCTTCACGTCTATTTTCCAAAACACCTGGAATTTCTAAATTTGAAACTCATTTGACCCCTCAAAACTTGATTCTTCTAAGACTGCTTCTGTCTGTCCAAAAAGTTGCAGAAAGGTCATTTTTAGGGTGCTTTTTGACCTTTTGGTGGACCAGTTCTGCCCCAAAAACTTTGAAACTTGCTAGGGTGCATTTCTGCATCACTCTGAATCCAAAAATGCAAACCATTTCTTCAATGGGTGCCCCTAGGAAAAGCGCAACGCTTTTAGGCAGTTTTCCTGTGTATTGAATTTCAAAATTTGCAAATGACAAAATTTGCTCCAAATTTGCCCAAAAGTGGTGAGAAGCACCATCATCATGTGCTCTGATGAGCCAAGGAAGCTTCAGCCAACATCCTAAGCCTATCCTCCTCCCTTGTGTGGTTTTTTCTGTTGCCTAGCTCTATCTGTTGAGGTGTTACTGGCTCTGTTTTCCTCCTCCTCATAGTCTCGGTCCTCTTGGTCCATGTTTGCAAGGTTGAGGTGTATGAAGGGAATGAGTGAAAGTGTTTTAGGAGTGAGGGGATGGGAAATGGATTTATGGGCTAAAAATGAATGAGAGAGTAGGAAATGAGAGGGACGGTTTGTTTTGTTTGATGCCCTTGGGGAAGATAGATAGAGGGATGGAAATGATATGGAATAGGGATAAGGGGATAGGGAAATAGGGATAGGGGAATATAGAGTTGTAGGGATAGGTGATAAGATGAATAGTTAGGATTTATGGTTTTAGGCATCATTAGGGGGATTTTAGGGTTTCATTTTTAACATGGAAAATGATGCTTATAAGTTTGATTTTCAAACCAAAACTGAAGTGAGGGATGTCAACTTACTTGCAAATATGGAAGGAGAGACAAATTTGAAGTTCTCTTGAGGTTTTGAGGGGTTTTTAACCTCTCCTGCCAAAAGCGCAACACCTGTGATAATTTGCACTGGGAAAATCTGCCAAAAGTGCAGCGTCGGGCCAAAAGCGCAGCGCCACTTCAAGGCAACTTTTGACTACCTTCCCGATGTCCAAATTGGGCGTGGGATAGCTCGTTGGAAATCTTGTCGAGTCTATTTTCTAGAACATATTGAATTTTTCAATTTGGAGCTCATTATCCTTGTCAAAAGCTCAATCTCCCAAGACTGGTCAAAATGTACAGAATGAGGCTGCCAAAATGCAGAGTGATGTTGCAGTCAACTAGATATGAAACTATGCCAGCAAATAATCACATTTAAGGAAGAGTGATGTTTTTGGACTAGGACTACCATCAATGACTAATTTTTTGCATGACCTAGTGGAATGATAAAAAATTGCTGAATCGGACCCCTAAAATGATATGAAAAGAGGATTTTTGATAATTCATGAAAATTTTTGGAGAAAATCACATAGAGAATATTTGGTTGACGCGTTTCAAACCAGCCAATGTGGTTCATCTTCAAGACAAGACGAAGAGACAGATCTTATATGAAGGTTAAATAAGAAAATAGGTCAACCTCACTGTTAGGGGAAAAACGACTATATTTGACTCGGGAGGGAAAATAATATTATAAAACAATTGAACGACTATATATGTTTAGTGAAGGGGATTACTTAAAAAGTTAAATAATAATAGTTTAATTTATTTAAATGAATATATTGATAATTTTTTATTTTTTTATTATTTTAATTAATATTAATTAAAATAATAAAAAAATAAAAATTTATCAATATATTCATTTAAATAAATTAAACTATTATTATTTAACCTTTTAAGTAATCCCCTTCACTAAACATATATAGTCGTTCAATTGTTTTATAATATTATTTTCCCTCCCGAGTCAAATATAGCCGTTTTTCCCCTAAGAGTCAGGTTGACCTATTTTCTTATTTAACCTTCATCTAAGATCTGCCTCTTCAACTTGTCCTGAAGATGAACCACACTAGCTGATTGAAAACGCATCGACCAAATATTCTCTATGTGATTTTCTCTAAAAAATTTCATGAATTAACAAAGTACGGATCACAAAAGCTTAAATTTGAGGATTTTTTTATCATTGATGGCAGGATGCAAATACTGACACTAACATCGGCCTTATTGGGGATGGCAACTCCTTGGAGGTGTCAAGAATATCATAGACCAAGTGCCTAACCATGTGGGCCAATACTGTCAAAAACTTAAATTAAAATGCATGACTAAAAACTAACGACTTGACGACACAAACTGACTTTTACTCAACTAAAAACTGACTCAATATTAAAACACAACTGACAAACTGGAAAAGATGCTCAAAATGGAGCTTATTCAATAAAACCTACTCTAACTGTTCCATTCATCACCTGATCAAGTGAAATGAAACAACCAATGCAACCAAGTAAGCATTCTGACTGCTATTTGAATTCTCCGCAAGTGCTTGTTTATGAGCAATAAGAAAGAACTACTGAAATGCAACTCCCATGAAAACTTGTAAACAGATCCAAATTTTCCCAGATTGAATAATATGGATGCTCCATCTAACTCCAAAAATACTAGATAAGGATCTTGAAATTCATGTGCACTGGGACTTAGCTCATCCAATGGATTACTTTGCTTCTCCTCATACCATGAATGCAAACTTTCATCTGAGCTTTGTGACAAGACTCCTACTGAAAATGACAAAGAAAACGACTGCTAGATCAAGTTTGTATCAATACTTTTTTCAAGCTCAAATTTAGCAAATGGAGAAGGACTTTGACCATAAACATCATCCAACACATCAACTATTGGATCGTGAAAAATTGAAAAGACTATTGCAACCCATTTTCTATTGGTTCCAATGAGATTGAATGATTTTCTACAGGCTGCTCATTTGAAGAAATACTATGCAAAATTTCTTTCAAAAACTAAAATGATTCAAAACATAATGGTACGGAATCGTCTTGCATCATTTGATCATATGTTCTAGCTTTCAAGTCTTCATCTGCAACCTAACATTCAATGGAATTCGGGGGCTGCAAATCTATATTTGAGAAGTCTTAAACAAGGATTTCATTGCCCTCAAGATGGTCCAAATCAAAACTTATCGATGGTTGATTTCTGATTGCATGAAAGTTGTCTCTCATGAACTGAAACAAAGTAAAACAAAGAGGCAAAGATCCTTCACTTACTTCAAAATTTGCTGCAATTTCCTCCTCACTTCCATAGCTTATATGCATCGACTGATCACCGAGCTGCTGAAAGTGAACTTCCTCCTTCCACAAACCAGCTATTGTTTTGTCTGCAAGATTAACTTCTTTTGGAGAACATAATCATCATCATACTGATCAAACTTAGGCAAATCATCAGTATAAAACACATCATCAATCATACATGTCAGGTCAATAGATCTCTCTTCTCTAAGATGATCTATAAAACAATCGTTATCATATCTATGACAACTGGCATAAGAAAGAAAATGTTTTGGATCGGCCACTTGTTCTTCTTCAATCAGCGAGCTATGGTCTTGAACATCATACTCATTCCTTGCGGGGATCTTTTGCATCATCTCTTCCACTGCACTTACCAAAATGTCGAGCTTTACCTCTAAAGATGTCGATTCCTCTGGATCTATGTTCTTCTTCTCTTCTTCCTTCAACTTTGCCCTTCTGATCAACAGATTATCCTCTACATCTACTGCACTGCATTGCATCTCTTCAAGTGTCGCAAGGTTCCTTTCCCTCAGCTGAAACTCCATTTCCGGATCAAAGGCTTCCGGATAATGCAAGAGAGCTGAATCAGGAGGAGGTCTTATATTAACAGGCATCAAACAATAAACTTGGTTAAATCTGGCAGAAAATTGTTGTATTGTCTCCCCTGGTTGTCTTTTCAGCTGGTTATACTCTTCTAGAATCAAGAAAGGGTTTTGTCTGACCACCCATTTGTCAAGGAAAACTTTGATGAACTGCTGGAAATCCGTGATGCTCGCATGAGGCAGGGTTTTGAACCAGCTCTTTACTTTGCCTTGCAAAGAAAGAGTAAAAAGTCTAATACTGACATCCTTTTCATCAACTTCAAAAAGGTCAAGAAAAGACTAAAAATTCAATACATGTCTCTCAGCAGTGAAGTTGTCACATTCACCATCAAATCTTGGTAGATATAGGTAATGATTATTAGAGAAAACATGGGATATAGGAGGTAAAATCAAGGCTTGTATCTATCTGGAATTTTACAAGGTATAGGAATATGTACAGAAGGTGTAGAATCAATCTTGGTCTCTTAAGGCTCATCAGTTTGAAGACGGTCATCATAAGATTTGAAAGAAGGGTCTTGATCAAGATCAAAGGCATGTGAGTATTTTGTATTCACAATCTTCAAAGGAAAAGAATCAAATGCAGGTCTAGGATCTTTTCTCAAATATAGTATACTTTGTAAAGCCTTCTTGACGTTCTCGAGAAAAGAGAAGAAATAATTTATAACAAAGAACATAATGTCTTGGATGAAATTCCAACTTGAATACATGATCTTTCCATATTGTCCTTTCATTTTTCTACTGGTTGGATTCATCCTCTAGTGGAGTCCTTGGATCTGATCTCAAAACGGATTTAGAGTCGAGAGGTGAATGATTTCAGCCTTCCGATGTCTGATCGTTGTCCACCATCAACAATCAGATCTAAAATTGATACATTTTACTAAGGAACACCTTTGTAAGCAGTTTGGTAGGAGATTAATAAGAATTGCAACTATTTTTATGGGATCCCTATGGTATGGAGTTCTAGTACAGTTTCTTCTGCTATGATTATATGTTTATATGTTTTATGTATGCCATCAAATCACTTCATTGTTTCTAGTTGAATGTTTTCAAGTTTGATAGGTAGAATCCATTGTATCAATGCTCTGTCTTGGGAAACCATTCACCATTTCATGTTTTCTACAGTCCAGGAAGGAACCATGATTGTCACATGCCCTTCTTAGCTTCTCACCAGTCTTAAACATCTCACCTCATCAAGCCCTAGAGTGCTAAAGCCTATGCCTACCTTGCACCATAGAACACCCTGTATTTCTGACCTAGTTTCTCACACCTAAACTGCCCATCTCCTCCTAATCTGGCAAAACCTCTATAAAATCCAATCAAAACTTTCATGCTACTATACCACAAACCACGCATAGCTAGGTAGCTAGCCCTACTAGGCCGGGAGAGGGCTCTCTCCGTAAGGATCTCAGCCAAGATGACTGGATCAGGTCAAGGATTTTAGGCTAGGTATAGTAGCATGAAAGTTTGATTGGATTTTGAAGGGGTTTTTCTAGATCAGGAGGAGTTTGACAGTTTAGGTCTGGGAAACTAGGTCAGAAATGCAAGGTGTTCAATGGGGCAAGGTAGGCATAGGCTTTAGCACTCAAGGTCTTGATGGGATGAGATGTTTTAGACTGGTGAGAAGCTAAGAAGGGCATGTGAAAACCATGGATCCTTCCTAGACTGCAGAAAACATGAAATGGTGAATGGTTTCCCAAGGCAGAGCACTGATACAATGAATTTCGCCTATCAACTTGAAAACATTCAACTAGAAGCAATGAAATGATTAATGGAATACATAAAACACATTAACACATGATCACAGAAGAAGAAACTATGCTAAAACTCATACCACATGGATCCCATAAAAATAGTTGCAATTCTTATTAATCTCCTGCCAAACTGCTTACAAAAGGTGTACAATCAAGGTCTGAGCATCCACCTGAGTCCAACCCCTTACAAAGAGAAAGAAGAAGAAGATATAGACATTATTTCAACCTCCTCCCATCCTCAGGGATCAAATCCCTGAGATGAGGAGCTAATCTAACTAATACTGAACAAGAAATAGGAATTGTTGAGTTGAGGCTTCTGTGATCCATATTAAGTTTATGAGAGATTTTTCGACGTAAATCACATGATATTTCATTTGTCGACGCATTTCGAACCAACAAGTGTGGTTCATCGTCAGGACAAGTTGAATGAACATATATCGCTTTGCATGTTAAATAGATAGAGCAGAGCATCCAATGGCTATATTTCTTGACCAGGTAACGACTATATTGACAACGGCTAGATTTGACCAGGAAACGGTTAATTTGAACTGGATTAGGGGTATAACCTTTATTTAATTAAATAAGTTAATTCAGTTGGTTATATTCTTATTAAAATAAAAGTAAACGGACCATTTTATAAACTTATAATTATAAATATATATTAAAATAAATAAATTATAAAATAAATTAATTTAAATTAATAGTTAGTTATCAAAGTTATTATATCTAAATATCAGAGTAATTAATAGTTAGCTATAAAAGTTATTAAATATATAAATATTAGAGTAATTTAAAGGTATGATATTAGAGTAATTTATAATTATAAATATATATTAAAATAAATGAATTTAAATTAATAGTTAGTTATCAAAGTTATTATATCTAAATAATAGAGTAATTAATAGTTATAAAAGTTATTAAATATATAATTATTAGAGTAATATATAAATAGTTAGTTATATTTTTATTAAAATATAAGTTAAAGGGACTGTTTCATACACTTATATTTATAAATATATATTAAAATAAATTAATTTTAAATTAATAGTTATTTATAAAAGTTAATTAAATATTTAAAGTAATTTAAGGGTTAGAAAGAATATCTTAATATTTAAAATTAATTAATAGTTTATTTAAGGGTTAAAATTAGAATATTATCATAGATTATTTTCAAGATTATTTTCCTTCTGTTATTAGAATAAAACTAATAGCATAAATAAGGACTATTACAATACCTCCAACTATATCAATCACACCTCAAAGAACTAAGGCCGCATAAAACTAATAGCATAAATAAGGACTATTACAATACCTCCAACTATATCAATCACACCTCAAAGAACTAAGGCCGCAAGAAACGAGAAACAAGATAAAGCCCTTTCTTGTTTCCTGTTTCTTGTGGCCTTTGTTCTTTGAGGTGTGATTGATATAGTTGGAGGTATTGTAATAGCACTTATTTATGCTATTAGTTTTATTCTAATAACAGAAGGAAAATAATCTTGAAATTAATCTATGATAATATTCTAATTTTAACCCTTAAATAAACTATTAATTAATTTTAAATATTAAAATATTCTTTCTAACCCTTAAATTACTCTAAATATTTAATTAACTTTTATAAATAACTATTAATTTAAAATTAATTTATTTTATAATTAATTTATTATATATTTATAAATATAAGTGTATGACGCTGTCCCTTTAACTTATATTTTAATAAAATATAACTAACTATTTATATATTACTCTAATATTTATGTATTTAATAACTTTTATAACTAACTATTAATTACTCTAATATTTAGATATAATAACTTTGATAACTAACTATTAATTTAAATTAATTTATTTTATAATTTATTATTTTAATATATATTTATAATTATAAGTTTATAAAATGGTCCTTTACTTTTATTTTAATAAAAATATAACCAACCGAATTAACTTATTTAATTAAATATAGGTTATACACTTAATCCAGTCCAAACTAACTGTTTCCTGGTCAAATCTAGCCGTTGTCAATATAGCCGTTACCTGCTCAGGAAATATAATTGTTGGATGTTCTGCTTTATCTATTTAACATGCAAAGCGAGATCTGTTCACTCAACTTGTCCTGACGATGAACCCCATTGGTTGGTTCGAAATGCGTCGACAAATGAAATATCATGTGATTTACGCCGAAAAATCTCTCATAAAAAAAAGAAATAGGAATATAGGCATCATCAACAACTTGCCTCTAATAGTGAAAAAAATGATTCATTTGAGCTCAAACTAACTTCTAAAGCAATGAATCTACCCTCTATCACTATATATCTATCATAACTACATGCCAAGTCATCATTCACAATGTTAAATCACCCACCATGAGAGAGAATCCATGATTACAGTAAAAACTGGAAGAGTTGCAATCCTCAACAAAAACTATCAAAAGTGCAACGCCACTTTCAGGGCCTTTTGGAGGCCTTCCCAGCATCCAAATTGAGCCCATGATAGCTCATTGGAAAGGTATTCAAGTTTACTTTCCAAAACACATGGAACGTATGCATTTGGAGCTCATTTGTCCCCTCAAAACTCGATTCTTCCAAGACTACTTCTGTGTGTCCAAAAAGTGGCAGAAAGGTCATTTTTAGGGTGTTTTTTGACCTTTTGGTGGACCAGTTCTGCCCAAAAAACTTTGAAACTTTCTAGGGTGCATGTCTTTATCACTATGAATCCAAAAATGCAAACCCTTTCTTCAATGGGTGCCCCTAGGAAAATCGCAGTGCCGGTGGCACTGCGCTTTTAGGCAGTTTTCCTATGTATTGAATTCCAAAATTTGCAAATGACCAAATTTGCTCCAAATTTGCCCAAAATTGGTGAGAAGCACCATCATCATGTGCTCGGATGAGCCAAGGAAGCTTCAGCTAGCATCCTAAGCCTATCCTCCTCACTTGTGTGGTTTTCTTTATTGCCTAGCTCTATCCACTGAGGTGTCACTGGCTCTGTTTTCCTCCTCCTCATAGTCTCGGTCCTCTTGGTCCACGTTTGCAAGGTTGAGGTGTATGAAGGGAATGAGTGAAAGTTTTTTAGGAGTGAGGGGATGGGAAATGGCTTTATGGGCTAAAAATGAATGAGAGAGTAGGAAATGAGAGGGAGGGTTTGTTTTGTTTAATGCCCTTGGGGAAGAGAGATAGAGGGATGGAAATGATATGGAATAGGAATAAGGGGACAGGGAAATAGGGATAGGGGAATCTATAGCTGTAGGGATAGGTGATAGGATGAATAGTCAGGATTTAGGGTTTTAGGCATCATTAGGAAGATTTTAGGGTTTCACTTTTAACATGGAAAATGATGCTTATAAGTTGATTTGCAAACCAAAACTGAAGTGAGAGATGTCAACTTACTTGCAAAGATGGAAGGAGAGAGAAATTTGAAGTTTTCTTGAGGTTTTGAGGATTTTTTAAGCTCTCCTGCCAAAAGCGCAACGCCAGGACAAAAGCGCACCGCCTGTGTTAATTTGTACTGGGAAAATTTGTCAAAAGCGCAGTGCCGGTCTCCAAAAGTGCAGTGCCACTTCGAGGAAACTTTTGACTACCTTACCAATGTCCAAATTGGACGTGAGATAGCTTGTTGGAAATCTTTTCAAGTCTACTTTCCAAACAATCTTGTATTTTTCAATTTGGAGCTCATTTTCCCTATCAAAAGCTTAATCTCCAAAGACTGGTCAAAATGTGTAGAATGACGCTGCCAAAATGCAGAGTGATGTTGCAGCCAATTTCTTAAGGTCTTACTCAACTCTAAATTGATCTCATGATAGCTCATTGGAAAGATCTTTGTGTCTAGTTATCATTGGACTCATCAAGTAAGTCATTTGGTCACTCCAGCTAGGAGAAATATTTATTTTTCCAAGGTCACTCCGGAAGTGCATCAACTCTCCTGAGGCAACTGTATTTTTGACATTTCTCTAAACCCATGACACCTGTGTAAAAAATGAAGGAGGTTTTTCTTCCTTGGCCTATTATGGACAAAACCCACTCTTGTTGTTTCCAAATTCTTCCCTATTTTTTCTAAAACGTACTTTGAAGAAACACCGGCCCTATGTGTGGCAAATGATTTGTCCCTTGGAATGACATTGAAAAATGATGGAGACATGATGTGTATGAGTTGGAATGGCCTCATACTCGCTGAAATGACCTCCCTTATGCCTCATATACTTAGATGTCTCTGATTTCATAGCCAACCCTAACTCAATGGGTGAGGAAATTAGGGTTTAGTGCTTGTGGAAAATGATGATTTGGACACCCTTGGAAAAAAACAACTCCCTTTGGCATGCACTTAACCCTTTGAAACTTTACCCTTTCACTTGACTATTTCCTTTGAAAAAATGATCTTTTGATGGTCTGGCATCTTTAGAACACTGAGTTAACAGCTTGGGATGGTGAAATTATTACATTTGAAAGACATAATATTACATAATGAAATAAGCATTTCTCTTTACAAATCATCTTCACATGATGAAGGGATGTTATTTTATGACCCTTTACTTGCTGGTCTTATGAAATGGAATGGAACCTTGGCAACCTTAATGACCTAATGAAACCTTGAAAAACCCTAAAGACCTAATGAGACCTTTAAGGAATGAATTTCAAGATGACATAATGAACTCATGACTGATACAAATGGCATGATAAAAATAACTTTATGGATGATGTACAGTCAACCAAATATGAAATTATGCCAACAAGTAATCACATTTAGGGAAAAGTGATGTTTTTGGTCTAGGACTACCATCAGTGACTAATTTTTTGCATGACTTAGTGGAATGATAAAAAATTGTTGAATCGGACCCCTAAAATGATATGAAAAGAGGATTTTTTATCACTGATGACAGGATGCAAACACTGACACTAACAGAGCAATCTTGTTAACTAATCAATACCCAATTTTTGCATTTAGAGGTGGCAGAATTCCATAGCGATATCATTAGAAATTGGTCCCTGTTAAATATTATATTCTCCTTTGTTTTGCACAAGCAAGCTTGGTTTAAGTCACTATATCCTACTTTATGGAGAGTCAATCCCCGAATATGGATCTAAACATCGATATTGAGAGCCTTATAGATGTCACGGTCGCTGCTGAAAACGACAAGGAACTTAGAAGCCACGTACAAAAATTCAAAAAATCGAAGTATGGGGAGTGCAATGTTGAAGGTCGTAACGTCCATAAAGAGGGATCTACAAAACATCTCAATAATAAAAAAATGATTGGGGGTGGCTAGACATGATACAAGGTGTGGGGAGTCCGGGCTAGAGGAACCTCAAAAATTTCAAGACTTTCAACAGAGTAAAACCAAAAAAAAATGTAAAAAACCAGTCAAGGTAGAGGATGAGATCCAAAAGCTAATCTTGGGGGTTCACCTGTATTGGGAAAACATAGCCAGACTAAGGAAAATAATGTTGGTAGGAAGATAGGAATTTATAAGGATGAACGATGTCCAAATCAAAGAATGCGTCCAAAAATGTTGGGCCTCACGTATGGGATATATACCTAAAGTTAGTGTGTTGGTAAACAGGTGGATTGGTTTCCACTTCCTAAAGTAAGACAATGCGAACAAGATAACATCATTACCATGCGTAAAAGAATGTCAATTTCTAGTCTTGCAAAATTAGAAGGTTAGTTTTGACTTAGTGTCAGAAGTCCAAGAAGATCATATGAGCAAAGCTTCCTCATCTCCCTATTAACTTATGGACAAAGGGGGTGATGTTGAATACCAACATTGTTCCTTTTTGACATCTTCCTTAAACTCCATTCTCTTCCTTTTTACCATAATAATTCTAATTAAGTGTCATCTTGCAAGGTTATTGGAAAAAAAAGGTATTTAATTATATTTTATTCATAGTTTCATTGTTTCTTTATTATTTGATTTAATATTTGCACAATCTACTGAATTGCACCAATTTTGCAGCTAATAATCGATTCTACAGCTTACTTGAAGAATCTACAGGTTCTGAAACATTAAAGGAACAAAGCATATGAACAGGTAGCTAGAAACTAACACAATGATATCCACCTATTCCTTTGATCTGGCAAAGTGATAAGGACGTCGTATGAGCTGGTCAATGTGGAAGTCAACTCAACAGAACAGAACAAGGACAAATCAAGCAAGCGAGAAGATCATGGATTGATGTTGATATTTTGGCTCTGCCTCATGATTTGCTTCTTCGATAGCAAATCATGAAGAATCATTATCTTATTTAAGAAATGTTATTTGAAGATTTTCTATTGAGAAGGATGGGCTTAGAAATATCCAGACATTTCAACAAAGGAGGTTATAAAACCTGCTTCTCGGCACGATGACATTATGACAGGTTATTGTTTTTAAAAACTCCCTGCAATCGATTAATTAAGTTCTTGATTCCACTGTGTTGTGCATATAAATGCGTAGTTAATCTCTTTGTTGATCACTACATACCTACACTCACGGGAGGCCCCCCTGGGAGATGTAAGGTTTCATTTTTATTTAATTATTTTGTCTCATATAATTATCAGTTACCATAGTGATTATAACTCTTATTTTCATAATAACATTAGCAACATTCAATATAGAATTTGATATATATTTCGTAACAAAATTTTTTGTACAATTTCTTTCATATATTTAATATTGTTGTGTGAAGGGTGAAGGGAATAATCAAATTGATTTATTATGAACATGTAAATTTTGATTGATAGATTGATTTGATTTTGAATTAGTTCATGGTTTTATTTATGATAGTGTGAAGATGATTTAGATTTGATTTTGCTATTTACTTTTGCACTCCAGATTAGCTTTATTTCTGTTAGTATGATACTTTCCTTTCCTGCAAGAGTGAAAATCATTTTACTTTGAGTGATTCTTAGATAAAACATGTGCATGAAAACATCCTAATTCAATTTGAAAATTATTCTCATAATAAAAAATCCTAGCACAAATTGTGCACATACACTTCATCAGTTTACAAGTCCTGGTCAATAATTTATGGAGTAATTTAAGATCAATTAAATTACCAAACATTTTGGCACAGTTTCCAGGGAAGTCTATATAGGATTCATTTTTTTTAGAAGTCTTTTCATTAAAAAAATAATGATAAAAAGAGATTTATGCATACGGAAAGAGATCCTAGGGGTGGATTTATAAGTAGAGGTAGGAGTTCAATTCTAACATCACCACTCACACCACCATGACCTCTAGTGCCGCACCATCCACCGAAACTCATATTCCATCATTTGCATGTAGACATAGACTCCTTGAGATATAGAGATCCGAAATCCAACCGAGATATTCACCAACTTCCTATACTGAAGTTGTAGTAGATGAACCTACATCCCCAACATAAGGAGTAATATTTCTATCTTCAACTAAAGAAAAACTTCTAGGGCTAGAGTTGGAAGTCCCTAGTGAAGAGGAAGAAGAAACTTATTTTATTCCATTGGTAGAGAACCAGAGAAGGAAGTAGAAAACCTAATTGAAGAACCCTATATTAGCTCTAATGAATCTACAGTGGCAGGGGAATAAGAAGGAGAAGTACATAATGTGAATGGTAAATTTAGGATTTGAGGTGGAAGAGGTAATGGAGGAAGAGGTAGATGAGGAAATAGAGGGGGAGGTGGAGGAAGAGGTGGTAAAGGAGATCCAGAACCTTTTGGGTTCCCCATCCTAGATGAAGATAACACAGCTACAATGAGGAATATTTCACCCTCCATCCCCCCTAATTTACATGGAATAAGACATGAGGATCCTGAAACATTTATTTGTGAGTTTGAAGTTTTGTGTAGATCTTATTACTACTTTCTTGATTCTAAAAAATTAAAATTGTTTCCAGCCACTCTTAAAGACATATCACTTAAATGGTTTATGGGATTAGGAACACATACCATAAGAACATGGGAAGAAATGGAAAATCTATTCTTAGATAAATAAAAATATTATTGTATGCCTCATAAACTTAAAGATGAATTATTTAAAATGATGCAAAAAGAGGATGAAAATCTTAAAGATTTCATTGAAAGATTTTGTTATAATGTTAAAAGATCTAAGATGCATAATCTAGATGAAGAAGCTCTAAATATCTTTTGCTAAAAACCATTAGAGATGAGTGGGTAGATATCCTCAATTTAATGGGCAAAGGAGATGTTTCTCAATTATCATTTAGAGAAATTTGTGAATTGTGTACACACATTTCAAGAGGAAAGGTTAGAACCGGTAAAAATCCAAGAGACCCTGTTATGTCTAGGATTAATAAATCTGCAACCGGTATAGTAAGTAGAGAATAAATAGGAAAATTTCTTGAAATTTTCAAAACATATATCTTAGGGGGTATTAATGAACAAATAGATACCCTTAAGATTCAAAACAAACAAAAAGCTGAAAATGTTGCATTATCAATTTTTTGTCCTAAATCCAAAAGAAACATGCTCTAAGAGAATGTCCTCTTGATAGTGTAGAAATATGTGCTATCTATGTAGAAATTCATATCACAAAGGAATCCCTTCAATTCCTAGACTTAAAGAAGTCTTGCAAAATGAAGTTGAAGCAAGCCAAGCTGAGTCACTTTGTTTTATTGGTAAAATACCATGGCCACCACAATAGCCAAATATGGTACAAGGTCTTAATCCTCAATACCAATCATATGCACAACCTCAGAAAAATTGGAATACTCCAATGCCTTGGAAAAATTGGCCACCTCAAAATCCATTATGGACACAAGGTTGGTAGTATCCTCCTAGGAATCCTCAGTATAATCAATTTCAACAGCCATTTATTCCATATCAACCTCCATATTATCCTCCTCAATCAAACTCTTTTCCACAATTTCAAAATAAAACTCAGTCTTCTAATCAACCACTTCAATTACCATCCACATCATACCCCCAAAAAACCAATCAACTACCTGCTCAGCCACTTCCAAATCCAAATAATAAAAATTCACAACCTGTTTACAATATAGAAGGTCAGAATTTCCAAGCTTGCATGATAACTCCATTAGATCTAAACAATGTCCAACTTAGATCTGGTAGAGTTTTGGAAAATAAGTTACCATCTGTTGTTATTCAGGAATCTAGAAAGGATGAACCCCTTGAGAAAGAAACATCTCTTAATCAAGAAGAAATTCCTCATAAAGAAAGCACCCCTATAAATGATACTTCAATAAACTCAACTCACATTGCAAAACAACCTTTCATTTCTATTCCAAATCCACCTTTTCCTGAAAGGCTAAAAATTGACAAAGGAATAGAAAAACAAATTGTGTTGCTTGAATATGATATGTTATATGAACTAAAGAATGTTTTCATCAAAATTCCTTTGTTACAAGCTATAAGGGAAATACCAATATTTGCAAAGACAATGAGGGAGTTAAGCATTAAAAACCCAAGAAGAAACAGAAAAGAAGTTAAAAAAATTCAGTTAGTTGGAAAAATTGAGATTATGATGGGAAAACCAATAGTTCATAAATATCTAGATCCAGGTAGTCCCATTGTACAAACACACATTAATGGTGTGGAGATTCCAAATGCATTGATCAATCTAGGAGCAGCTATAAATATCATGAGTAAACAAACTATGGATCAATTAAAACTTTCTAATCTTCAATACACACCAACATTACTACAGTTAGCAGATAGATATGTTATCAAACCAGATGGTGTATTAGAAGATGTATCTGTCTCCTTAGATTCTTGGGAATATCCTGTTGATTTTATGATTTTAACTCCCAAGAATAATGTAGGAGGACACCCATTGATTCTAGGAAGACCATAGTTCGCTACATCTAATGCTTTTATAAGTTGAAAATCTCGTGATATGTTTATTTCTTATGGAATCACTACTAAGAAATTCACACTATACCCTCCCGCAAAAACAACAATAGAAGTAGAAAGTGAAGTTTGGATAGATGATGATAATGAAGGGTTCAATATACAACCAATATTTTCTACTTCACAAATAGATGAAGAAGATCAAATTTTAAATTTAATGACTAAAATGATTCTTCCTCATATTGTGAACAAGGCCAAAAGTTTCAAGAACAATACAATGTTGAATATTTATCATCTCATCAAATGGCTTTACATTCTATGGAAAAATTTGGCAATTCTTTAATAGAAATATTTCTAGGAAAAACTTTGAATATTAATGATAATTTGGAAGAATCTCAAAAGAAAGAATTGATAAAGATGTTACAAGAACATTCCTCTGCTTGTGAATGGGAATACACTGATATGAAAGGAATTTATCCTAATACTTGTATGCATCATATCTATATTGAAGAAAATGTCAGACCAGTTCGACAACCCCAAAGGAGGATGAATCCAAATCTAAGGGAAATTGTTAAAGAGGAGTTACAAAAATTGTTGAATGTGAATTTCATTTACCTAATATAAAATAGTAGTGGGTCTCAGCATTAGTGATTGCTCTAACGAAAAATGGAAAATGGAGAGTATGCATCGATTATAGGGAATTGAATAAAGCTACCTTGAAAGATCATTTTTCGCTTCCCTTTATAGATCAAGTCCTTGATACATTGGCAGGGAAAAATTATTTTTCATTCTTGGATGGTTTTAGTGGATATAACCAAATCCAAGTAGCTTTGGAATATCAAGACAAAACAACTTTTTCCTGTCCATGGGGAACCTATGCTTACAGAGTACTTCCTTTTGGATTATCTAATGCACTTGCAACATTCCAAAGGGAAGTTCTGGGCATTTTTTCTGATCTAATTTTTTATTGTGTGGAATTTTATGTGGATGATTTCATTGTCTATGGTCATTATTATAAGGAAGGCCTTGAAAGTTTAGAAAAAATTCTCATTAAATGTGAAGAAAAAATTGTCTTATTAAGCCATGAAAAATGTTTTATGATGTTCACCGAGGGAATCGTTTTAAGCCACCACATTTCAGGAGATGGAATTAAAGTGGATGCATCTAAAGTAGAAGTTATTTCCAAATTATCAGTTCTTGCTTATCAAAGAGATGTTAGAAGTTTCTTGTTTTTACCTGGTTATTACATAAGATTCATAAAAAACTTCATAAATATGGACTCTCCACTTTTCAAATTACTTACAAAATATTGTGAATTCATTTGGAATTATGATTGCCAAAAATATTTTGAAACATTGAAAGAAAATATTTATGAAACACCCATGTTAAGAGGACCAAATTGGAGCCTTCCTTTTCATATTTCAACCAATGCTTCAGATACAGCCTTAGGAGTTGTATTAGGATAGAAATATTTGACTCCTTATGCCATTTATTACACAAGTAAAAATTGACTCTTGTTGAGTTGAATTATACTGTAACAAGAAAGGAGTTTTTCGCTGTTGTACATGCGATTAATAATTTTCAACATTATATCATTGGTTATGCAACTTTTTTTGACACATATCACTCTGCAATTAGATATTTAATGAATAAATCAATTACTAATGATAGAGTTACAAGATTTTTATTGTTATTACAACAATTCAATATTACTATTTTGGATAGGCCTCGGAAGGAGAATACAATTGTTGATTTTTTAATCTAGAATCCAAAATGATAATAGGGATGTTTCTATAAAAGATGATTTTCTTGAAAAATATATTTTTGTAGTATCTATTAAATCTCCTTGGTTTGTAGATGTTTCTAACTATTTGGCCACAATAAAGTTACCTTCATATTTATATCCTAGGGAGAAAAGGAAAGTTATTCAAACCAGTGCATCTTAATCATGGATAAATGGAGAAATGTACAAAACATGGCCTAATTTAATCACTCAAAGATGTGTCAGAGAGGATGAAGTACCATAAATACTAAAGGCTTGTCACGATGAACCATGTGGAGGACACTTTGTTGATAAAAGGATTTCCTATAAAATCCTTCTTTTAGGATATTATTGGACTTCTCCTTTTTGGATAGGCCTCGAAAGGAGAATACAATTGTTGATTTTTTAATGTAGAATCCAAAATGATAATAGGGATGTTTCTATAAAAGATGATTTTCTTGAAAAATATATTTTTGTAGTATCTATTAAATCTCCTTGGTTTGTATATGTTTCTAACTATTTGGCCACAAGAAAGTTACCTTCATATTTATATCCTAGGGAGAAAAGGAAAGTTATTCAAACCAGTGCATCTTATTCATGGATAAATGGAGAATTGTACAAAACATGGCCTAATTTAATCACTCAAAGATGTGTCAGAGAGGATGAAGTACCAGAAATACTAAAGGCTCGTCACGATGAACCATGTGGAGGACACTTTGTTGATAAAAGGATTTCCTATAAAATCCTTCTTTTAGGATATTATTGGACTTCTCCTTTTAAAGGTGCCAAAGAATATGTTAAGAGATGTGATAGTTATCAGAGAATGGAAAATCGTATTCCTTCAGATGAGATTCCTCTACAACCTCAAGTACTTATTGAACCTTTTGAAAAGTGGGCTCTAGATTTTGTTGGTCCAATCAATCCACCATCAAGGCAAAAAAGGTACATTCTTGTCTATACATATTATGTCACAAAATGGGTAGAAGCTAAAGAACTTCCTTTTTCTACTGAAAATGTTGTAGTTTCATTTCTTTTTGAGTATATTTTCACTCGTTTTGGTGTCCCAAGGGAAATTGTGACAGATCAAGGTACTCAATTTACATCCAAGTTGGTGCAAAAGATAATGGAGGAATACAAAATCAAACATCGGAAATCCACTCCATATCATCCACAAGCAAATGGACAAGTTGAAGCTACTAATAAAGTACTTGAAGCAATTCTTACCAAAATTGTACATCTGCATAGAAGGGATTGGGTAGAAAAGCTTCCAGAAGCTTTATGGGCATATCATACCACATGGAGAAACACAACAGGGCATACTCCTTATGAACTTGTTTATGGGAAGAAAGTCTTGTTTCCTATTGAGTTCCAAATAAAGACCTTCAAAACAATAGTCAAATTGGGTCTTGATCTATCAAAAGCCCAAAAACAAAGAATGGAGCAATTGAATGAACTTGATGAGATACGATAAGATGCTATTCACATAATAAACATAGTTCAACAACAAAGATCTATATGGCATGATAAGTTTATCAAAGATAGGAAGTTCCAGCCGAGTGATTGGGCATTACTTTTTGATTCTAAATTTAAAGATTTTCAAGGAAAATTTCAAACTCATTGGCTTGGTCCTTATGAGATTGAAACTGTCTTTGATAATGGAGCAATCATAGTTAAAACCCTTAATGAAGAAAAAGTAACTTTCCTTGTAAATTGTCATAGATTACGAATATATCATAAACCATTGAAAGAGGAAGAGTTCATAAGAAATCTTCAAGATAATCTTGATTTGAAGTTGGTTAGGGAAGATTCTTCTTCCTCTCCAACTTAGCCTTCTACTTTCTTTTTCAAGAAGAAAAGAAGAAGATATATATATAAACATGAAAACCAACATTGTTGGAATGTTTATACAGAAAATCTAAGTTGAGAGCCAATAATTCTTGGCAGCACAGATTTTCTTTTAATTTCCCTATCTTGTCCCATTTCTTTTATTTGTCTTTTGCAGAAATAAAACAACTAAAAAATTGTAAATAATTTGCATCTCTCATGAAATTTCGCAGTTGACTTGACAGATTACAGCCAAAGCAACCTGAATGGAGATCATAGCCAGAGCAATCTAAGCAGCCTACAAAAGAACAAATCAATAAGGTAGAATGAAAGGTATGTAAATATTAGTCAAATATTAAAAAGCATTGAATTATTGGATATAAATAGATGATTATTTTTAAACTAATAACTATTGCATCCACCATATTATGCAATGATTACCCTTGCCATTACATAATATTGGTTTTTGCAATTCAATTCATGAATTTTTGGCAATCATGTCTTATCACAAGATGTGAATATCAGTAAAACCTTGCCATCATTTGAATTTATTCTACTTCATCTGTATATCTTCCCACTTATTTCGTATTCCATTTCATTTTTTCGCATCATATCCTATTTCCTTTAGCTCCGTTTCATTTTTCTCTGCTGAAACTATCTCATCTACTACCCAAATCTCATGGTTGCTACACTCATAATACTATCAAAAAGGGCAATTAAGGACTAAGGCTTCCTCAACATGGGAGTTATTGTGTGTTCTTAGCTGAATGAGGCCAAGTTTCTTGAATCCTATCCACAGGTGAAGCAGCAATTATAGTGGGCACAATGGTTACAATTCTTTGAGAAGTTTAATGGGCATGACAAGGAGGTCACAAAGTCATTTGCTCAGGCCTATGATGGGATAAAAGAAGAAATTGGAGATATCAAGTTGGTCTTGACAGAGTCGTTTATGGCGGAAGCTACAAAATTACCAAAATGAGCAAAGTTGATTTAAAAACAAAAAAATCAAAGAAAAATACTTGGATATCTTCCTTAAAAACCTAGGTATGGACATCTCCATTTTGAAGAAAAGAATTCCAGTAACAACTTTAAAAAGTAAATGTAGAAATCTATTATTAATAATTCAGAAGATTATAACATGTGAGGGTAGGTTTGGGAATATGTTCTTCTATCATAATCAATTTGATGCATTTTATTGATTGCAATGAAATCAATTTTCCATATTTCCTACTTTGTAGTTTAAGAAAAATGGTCGCTAACGTCCGAAGAAAAATACAATTTATTGACAAGGCTTTGTATCATCATGGGTTAGTAAAAAATTTGATCGAGGCTCATTTGAGGAGTAAAGGGGATAATTGAGAGGATTTTCTAGTTTGAAATCATGTTAAAGAAGCTAAGCAAGATGAACCCAGTTCCAAAATAAGAAGTAGATAAAAATTTCCCTCAAACCTTAAGCTTCAAAACAAATATTTACCTGCACAAGAAATACCACATGATGAGCATACATAAAAAGTATTGTGATAGTGAAACCCCTCTTGCAAGTGTTTTAGAGAGTCTTAGCAAGAAGAAATATGTTAGTACAGATCAAGGCCCATCAAAAGAAAGAACAAAACAAGAAAAAATTAGCAATAAAAAGCGAGCTCTCACTACTGAAAAACAATCAAGAAGAAGTGCACGACTTATGAAATCAACCATTAAACAATATCCAGGTTTTGTTGATTTAGAAGAAGAAGAAGAAGAGAGAATACCATCACAAATTGCAAGTCCAATAAGAAAGATCCCAGAAATCAACCCTATTCAACATGAAATCTATGACTATATAGAATATCTTGAAGAGATAGACTAAGGAAAAGTTGTTGATATATCCCCAAATCAAGAAGAAATTCTAAGTGAAGAAGTTCATTGCAGCCCTCTAGAAGAATCTAGAATTGAAAATGTTCTTAAAAGGGAAATTCATGAACTAGAAGTGTTAAACAAGTATCTCAAGCATGAACATGAAGCAATGAAGGTACAAAATATCACTGAAAGGACTCAAAATGATAATATTCTCCTACATCTTTGCCATTGGTACAAGAAAAACAAGAAGTTAAAGGTTAAAAATAAACTTCTCAGGAGTAAAATCAGGAGTTTTCAGTGTATGGTTTTAATGAAGAAACCAAGGATGGCAACGAGAACCACAAAAACAAAGAATACTAATTTATATGTTCTTACTCAAGCCGAGGTAGCTCGGTGACAGAATGGGTCACACAATTTTGAAATTTTGTGCATGAGGACATGCAATATCTTCTGTGTGGGGGAATGTTGAAGACCAAAATTGTTCCTTTTTGACACCTTCCTTAAACTCCATTCTCTTCCTTTTTTACCATAATAATTCCAATTAAGTGTCAACTTGCAAGGTTATTGGAAAAAACAAGTATTTAATCATCTTTTATTCATAGTTTCATTGTTTCTTTATTATTTGATTTAGTATTTGCACAAGCTACTGGATTGCATCAATTCTACAACTAATAATTGATTATGCAGCTTAATTAAAAAATCTACAAGTTTTGAAACATCAGTTGAGGAACGAAGCTGAATAGGTAGCTACAAACTAGCACAATGATATCCACCTATTCCTCTGATATGGCAAAGTGATAAGGATGTTGTGTGAGCTGGCAACGTGGAAGTCAACTCAACTTAATAGACCGAAGACAAATCAGGCGAGCGAGAAGATGGTGGATTGAAGTGATATTTTGCCTCATGATTTGCTTCTTCGATAGAAAAACATGAAGGATAGTTATCTTATTTAACAAATGTTATTTTAAGATGTTCTGTTGAGAAGGATAGGCTTAGAAATCTCTAAACAATTTAACAAAGGAGGTTATAAAACCTGCCTCTCGACAAGATGACAGTGTGACTAGCTATTGTTTTTAAAATCTACAATTGATTAATTAAGTTCTTGATTTCATTGTGTTGTGTGTATAAATGTGTGGTTAATCTCTTTGTTGATCGTTGCATACCTACACTCAAGGGAGGGCCCCCTGGGAGTTGTAAGGTTTCATTTTTATATAAGTTTTATGTTTCTTAGAATTAAGTTATCATAGTGATTATAACTCTAATTTTTAGAATGACGTTAGCAACAATCAATATAGAATTTGATATATATTTTGTAAAAAAATTCTATACAATTTATCATAGATTTAATCTCGTTGTGTGAAGGATGAAGAAAATAATCAAAATGATTTATTATGCACATGTAAATTTTGTTAAAAATGGCAACAAGAAATCCTAATTTAATTTTTCCTTGAATTAAATTGAGAATTAAATCGAAATTATATTCTCATAGCAACTTGTAATAGTTAACTAAGTTAATTTGACTTAGTTGGCTCGGTAAATTCGAGTTGGAAGTCTATCTAGAGTCATGTAGAGTGATTCCTAAATTTTAGGGGTCCAGGTTGAGTTATTTTGAGTTGTAATTAATTAATTCAGTCTAACTGAGTTAAAGTTAGTTAAACTAGATCCAATCATCGGAGGAACTAGTAGGAGGTATAGTAGTGGGGAGTAGCTTCAATGCAGCTTCATTGCTCCACCAGTTAACTGAAGATTCACTCATAAATAACTCATCCATGTTAGTTCAGATGAAGACCCAGTTAAGATTAGAGTTTAGGGAAAATGTACTATCAGTTGTATAATTTTCGGAGTTGTACAGATGGTGCATGAAATTAGTAGAAGGCCTATGGATGTATTTTGCAGTTGTGGTGAGGGATTTTCCCAATTAACTATGGGCTAATTCTCTCAAGAATTTCACAAGGAAGAAAGGGCTTGGAAAGCAAAAAAATTGGTTAAGTGTTGGCTTGAGTTGGTTTTTGAAGCAGTGAGATAGTTTTTACTTATGCAAAGGTTGTTCAGGTTGAAAAAGCATTGTCTTTTCTTCTCAGATCTTCTAGTTAATGCAATATAGATAGTCGGGGTTTTGAGAATTTTCTTTCCCTAGAAAAATATTGTCTTATGTGTGATTGAAATTCTTCCTTTTATGCTTAGTGTTTTCATCGATCAATTTTTGTTTTCGTTGATGAGTAGAGTAGATTCAAGTCTTTTCTTCTAGCATATTACATAAGTAGTTTGAATCTACAAGTAAAAATCTACATGGTATCAGAGATGAAGACATTATAGAATATGAGAATACAAGTTTTCTATGCATATGAAATTGAATTTTCAGTTTCATACTTTAGAGTTAGCAAGATGTCATTCTATGGTTTGAGACTTGAGTATTCCCTAGAGGGAAGCTCGAAATACATAACTTGGAAGGATAGGATGGAGGTAGTGTTGAAAGATAACGAGTTGAAGGAATTCATAGATCATGATATTTCGAAGCCTTCAACATCTGATGCTAAATATCAAGTTGAATGGAGAAAGTATGTGGAAAATGCGAGAAAGATTATTTTAGAAGGAGTTTGAGATCATATTGTCTCGAATCTCCATGGAAAGGAAACTCCATTTGCAATGTGGAAGACATTGGCAGATCTGTTTCAAAATAATAGTTACCATAGGAAGTTGGCACTGATGGACAAGCTCAGAAATATCAATATGGAGAAGGATGACTCAATTCCGAAGTACTTGACCAAGTTCACCCAATGTTGGGATGATCTTGGAAGTGTCAGGATTACTGTTTCCAAAGACGATCTGGTGAGCCTAACACTCTAGGATTTCCCAAGAGCTGGCATAGTTATCAGGACTTAGTTAATGGGAGGGAGAAGCTACCAAAGTGGGAGTGATTGTGGTCTAACTTGGTACAGGAAGAGATTCGGTGTAACACCAGATATGGATCCTCATCAAAGCATGATGATGAGGAGAATTGTGTGTTAATTGATAAGGCAAAGAAAGGGAAGGGGAAGTCATCCCATTTCAAATTAGATTCTTATCTAGCTAGAAAGAAGAAGGACATGTCGAAAATCAAGTTTTTTCACTGTCACGAGCTGGGAAACTTTGCCACAAAGTGTCTGCACTAGAAGGGCGGTAAGAAGCCCTCAAGAAGAGCAGCAAGTGAAGCTCTTGCTTCACAATTCGAACTAGATTTTACCCTCATTGCTTGTATGGTGTCATTGATGATGGGTAGTGTGTGATACCTGGACAGTGGAGCTTCATTCCATATGACTGGTAACAAAGAGTTCTTCACTAACATGGAGGAGAAGGATCTCCAGATGCACATCGAGATGGGTGATGATGGGAGGTATAATGCAACCAACATCGATACATTTACCTTTCAGAGGAGTCTGGATCTCCTATCACTTTGTGAGATGTTATGTATGTTCTGGGTTTGAAGAAGAACTTGGTTTATGTTTCCATGTTGGAGGATAGAGGTTATGATGTGATATTTAGTAAGGGAAAGTCGTTCCTTCGTCACATAGCCACAAGACAAGTGAAACGGATAGGGGTTCGAGTGAAGAACCTCTATAAATTGGAGGTAAAAGATTGCGCTGCTTTGAGCACTAAAGCAGAGAAGGTGTAGAGTGTTGGGTGTGTGTTATATTCTTTCCATGACCAGCCCCACGAGCGAAGCTGGGGGGTTAGAGGGGGGGTGTTCAGCACTCCCTTCATTTTGTTGGGCATAGTTTCGGGGGGGGGTCATAAGGGGGACGATATCCCCCCTGGCGAGGGGTTTGAGGGAGGCGGTTTGTGTATGGGGTTTGAGGGGGGTGGTTTGTGCATGGGTTTTGCACATGGTTTTGGGCATGATGGTTTCCTGCCCATGGTATCTTGTAGATCCGGTCAAGGGAACTATGATTATGTTCTAATCCAGGGTTAATGGATTGGGGCTTATGGATTCTTCGATATGTATATACATGTATTGTAACATTGAAAGGAATAATGATGGAAAATCAATCTGGTAGTCTGAGTTTTAGGATCCAAGGGAAAATGTTTTATTTATTTATTTTGTGTTTCTCACGATTGTATATTTTTTATCTTTTAAGAATTCGTTTACAGATAATTTCTGTATGTGATTAAAACCTACATTTAATATCATATCTTTTTCAATTTCAAGGGGATGCATTTGCTGCTGAGGGGTTTTTCTTGAGCTTGTGGTAGACCCTTTTCAGTGGGAGATCTGCAGGATCGATTCTTGCAGTGAAAGGAGATGGTGAGCAGTGGAAAGATAGAGATCAAGAAATTTAAAGGTTAGATTTTTGAGTTGTGGAAACTCAAGATGGAGGATTTGATGGTGAATAAAGATCAGTGAGTTGCAGTAGATTCGAGTAGTAAACCAAAGAAAATGTTGGATGAAGATTGGAAGTAGTTGGGTCGGAAAGCAAAGAGCACAATACGACTATGTATATCAGATTCAATATTGTTGAATGTATCAGGGGAAGATTCGGCGAAGGCTTTGTGGAACAAGTTAGGGACTTTGTACCAATCTAAGTCTCTAGCGAATAAACTATTCCTATGAAAAATGTGGTATAACCTGAGGATGAAGGATGGAGACTCGAGGACAGAGCATTTGAACGCCTTTAATACTGTGGTAAGCCAATTTTCATATGTTGTTATTAAAATTTCATATAAAGATAAGTGCATCAGTTTGTTGTGTTCTCTACCAGATTCGTGGGATAGTACGGTTGTTGCAATAGGTAGCAATACAACTACCTTGCAGTTTGATGAAATAGTTTAATCCTTACTATCACAGGAAATGAGACAGAATAATATGGAGGGCAAAAATGATGATTCCTTGTATGTACAAGGATAGTCCCAGAACAAAAGCAAAAATAAGTCCTCGAGTGGGAGATCTAAATCTAGAGGGAGATATAAATCTCTATGAAAACCTATAAAGGTGTGCTGGAAATGCGGAAAGGAAGGACACTTCAAAAAGGACTATAAATCTAAAGCTCCCGAGAAAGGAAAGGGATCTGATGATTCTCCTTATGTAGAGGCAAAAACCACCTCAGATGAAGGTGGGGATGTGTACTTGGCTTCTTCTTCCAGTACACATGTAGATCATGAGGCATGGTTGATTGACTCAGGTGCATCCTTTCACTTCACTCCCTATAGGGAGTGGTTTTGCGAGTATGAGAAATATAATGGTGGTGATGTCTTCTTAGGGGATGATAGGAAGGCTAGAATCATTGGATGCGAAAAAGTCAAGCTAAATTTGCAAGGTGGAAGGATTAGAACATTTCCAAGTGTTCTGCATATTCCTACATTGGCCAGAAATCTTATTTCTGTAAGATGGACGATGCAGGTGTAAAAATAGTGTTCGAGAAAGATACCTATAAGATGGTTCAGGGAGCACTAATATTGATGTGGGGAGTTCAGATTGGAACTTTGTACAAGCTTCTGGGTAGCACTGTTATTGATGGGTGCAATAGTTCTGTGGTTCCTAAAAGTGGAGCAGAAAACCTTGTGGTCTCTCGAGAAAAGACCATGCTATGGCATCAAAGGCTTGGACATATTGGAGAGAAGGGCCTTCAAATACTTCATCGTAATGGTATGGTAGAAGGTATTTCTAATTTCTCTTGGATTTCTATTTCTTTGAACATTTTGTATATGGGAAAAAGAATCGGGTGAATTTTCCCACTGGTGCTAAGAGGGCGAAACAGATATTAGAGCATGTGCACATTGATGTGTTTGGACCTGTGTTGGTTCCATCACTGGGTAAGTTTGTGTACTATGTATCATTTATAGATGACTTCTCAAGGGATACATGGATATATTTCCTCAGGAAGAAATCTAAATTATTTGATAGGTTTAAATAATTTAAGGTGCTAGTGGAAAACCAGATAGAGAAGAAGATAAAGGTGTTGAGGATAGATAATGGTGGAGAGTTCTGCAAGAAGGAATTTGAAGAGTTATGTAAGAAGTGTGGTATACCACGACAGAAGACTATTCCATACACACGTCAGCAAAATGGAGTTACAGAAAGAATGAATAGGACGTTGATGGAAAAGGAAAGAAGCATGTTCATTGGTGTCAAGTTAGGATAGGAATTCTAGGCAGAGGCAGTGGAGACTGCATGTTACCTGGTCAATAGATCACCTTCATCAACGTTGAAGGATAAGACTCCACATGAGGTATGGACTGGTAAGAAACCCTCCCTTTCACATCTGAGGGTATTTGGCTGTGATGCATATGTACATGTTCCAAAGGAGAAGAGAACCAACTTGGATAGTAAATCTGAAAGGTGCATTTTATTGGGTATGCAAATGGTTTAAAATGTTATAAGCTTTGGAACCCAAAACAAGGAAGGTTATGTACAACCAAGATGTGGTGTTTAGAGAGACAAAAGATGTTATTAAACATGAAGTATTACTAAAGGAACCTAAGAACATAGAGTTTAAGCTAAAGGAGGAAGAATCAGACTTTACAACAGAATAGGAATCAGAAGATGAAGAGCCACAAACTCTAGCTATGAAAGGATCAGTTCAAGAAAGAAAGCAACTAGAAAGGTATATTCCATCTACTTTCTATTCAAATTTTGCTTTATTTATTACTAATGATGATCTCAGAACTGTTAGGGAGGTAGTAGATTTAGAGGATGGCAAACTCTGGAAAGAGGCCATGGTTGACGAAATGGCATCTTTGGACAAAAATGATGCTTGTGATCTAGTGGAGTCTTCGGCTAGAAGGAAACCCATTAGAAGAAAATGGGTGTTTAAGAAGAAGATGAATGCAGAAGGAAAGGTGGATAAATACAAAGCTCGGTTGGTAGAAAAAGGTTATTCCCAGGTGTCGGGAATTGATTTTGGTGATATTTTTTCTCCTATTGCCAAGGTAGCTTCTGTTATATTACTTTTATATGTTGCTGCTACTTTTGATTTTGAGGTAGAACAGATGGATGTGAAGAAAAGATCTACATGGAGCAACCTGAAGGCTTTGCGGTGAAGGGTAAGAAAGAAATGGTATGCAGGTTAAAAAAGTCTGTGTATGGGTTAAAACAGTCACCAAGGATGTGGTATCATAAATTTGATACATTTATAGGGGGACCTGGCTTCACTAGAAGAAAAGAATAACACTATGTGTATTTTAAATTAATTGGTGACATGTTATTTATTTGGTCTTATATGTGGATGATATGTTGCTAATTGGAAATAACAAAGAAATTATACAGGATTTGAAGACCCAATTTTCCTCCAAATTCGACAAGAAAGATCTTGGTGCTTCAAACTATATTTTGGGCATGGAGATTAAACGAGATCGGGTAAAGAGGAAACTCTAGTTAAACCAGAGAAAGTATGTTGAGACAATACTGTAAAGGTTTAATATGCAAGATAGTAAAGCGGTGAAGGTTCCTATTCCTATAGGTGTAAAGTTATTTGCTGAACAATGTACTAAGACACAAGAAGAGGAAGAGGACATGTCCCATGTTCCATATGCAAGTGCAGTTAGTAGCCTGATGTATGCAATGGTCTGTACTATACCAGACATTACACATGCAATGGGAGTATTGAGTAGGTTTACGAAAAAACTAGGGAAGGAGCATCGAACAACAGTGAAGCGGGTTTTCACGTATTTGCATGGCACTAGTGATTATGGTTTGTGCTACCAAGGAAGACCAGGATTGGATAGAGTTTTTGACATCCGTGGCTTTGTTGATGTAGACTAGACTGGGCTAGAGATCTGGATCGGAGAAGATCTACAAGTGGGTATGTATTTAACCTATTTGAAGTTGCAGTTAGTTGGATGAGTAAGAGATAGTCTGTAGTGGCGCTTTCAACTATAGAGGTAGAATACATGGCAGCCACTCATCCAATCAAGGAAGCAATTAGGTTGCAAAGATTGTGTTCAAGGATGAGGTTAGTACAATGAGCTATAAGGATAGACTTTGATAGCCCAAGTGCAATTTTCTTGGCAAAGAACCCTGCTTATCATTCAAAGGCAAAGCACATTGATGTTCAGTATTACTTTGTGAGGGATATGGTGAAAGATGAAAAGGTGTTGTTGGTAAAAGTGGACACTTTGAAAAACATTGAAAATGTATTGAAAAAGTTTGTGAGCACTGAGAATTTCTCTTGGTTTAGAGAAACAATGGGCATTGTAGGGCTGGACCAATGACTAAGCTCTCATGTGGCCCCCTGTGGAAAGAAAACAACAAGTGGGAGAATGTTGGGTGTTTTTTATATTCTTTCCACGACTAGCCCCATGCACGAAGCCGAGGTGTTAGAGGGGGGCTGCCAACCCCCCCTTCATTGTGTCGGGCGTAGTATGGGGGTGGAAACCCCCCCTGTCTGGGGATTTGAGGGTGGTGGTAGCCCCCATCTATGTAGTTAGGGGCAACACCCTAGGAATTTTTTTTTGGACCCTAGATTAGGTGGTCGGGCCTACCTATGGTTTTGTGTATAGATTTTGCACATGGTTTTGGGCATGATGGTTTTCTACCCATTGTATCATGTAGACCATTCAAGGGAACTACGGTTATGTTCTAATCTAGGGTTAATGTATTGAGGTTTATGGATGCTTCAACATGTATATATATGTATTGTAACATTGAAATTAATAATAATGAAAAATCAATCTGGTAGTCCCTGTTTTGGTATCCAGGGGAAAATCTTTGTGTATTTCTTTGGTGTTTCTCGCCGTTATATATTTTCTGTCTTTTAAGAATTCATTTGAAGGTAATTTCTGTACAAGGTTAAAACCTACACAAAGTTGAGACATTGGTGAGTTGTGGCATAGGAGATTGGGTCACTTGCATCATGGCACTTTAAGATCTTGTAGCAAATATCTACAGGGCTTCCGAAGGGTACACTAGAGTCGAGAGGCACATGCAAAGGGTGTATGTTGGGGAAGTACACCAAAGATTCCTTTCATGACAAAGAAAATTGAGCATAAGCGATCCTTGATTGAGTTCACTCATATATGTGTGGACTGTTCTTGACAACATCCACGACCAAGCACAGGTATTATGTAATATTTGTTGATGATTTTTCTTGTAAGTGTTAGATTTTCTTCATGAAAAATAAAGATTATAAATTCGCTAAGTTTTGTGAATTTAAAGCACTTGTCGAGAAAGATATTGTCAGGAAATTTAAAGCTCTCAGAAGTGATAATGGTGGAGAGTATGTGTTGAATGAGTTCAAAAACTTCTGTGCATCAGAAGCCATTCGACGGGAGTCGATATCATCTCATAATCCACAGAAGAATGGGGTGGCTGAAAGGAAGAATGGAGGTATTTTGGGAGCAGCACGAGTGATGTTGCATGATCAGGGCCTACCGTTGCACTTGTGGGCTTAAGCATGTAACACAACTGTTTATTTGCAAAATAGAACCCCTCATCGAATTCTCAGGATGAGTACACCGGAGGAGGATTTTTCAGGGAAGAAACTAGATGTGGAACACTTCAGGATATTTGGTTCGTCAGTCTACTTCCATGTTACCAAAGATTCACGGAAAAATCTAGAGCCAACATTTGAGTTTTCCATATTTGTGGGGTACACTGATACACCTCACAACTATCGTGTGTACTTGTCAGTCAACAAGATGATAGTGGTTCACAAAGATGTGAAGTTCGATGAAGAGAAGGCCATGGTATGTTCCCTTGAGAGGGAGGTTCAGCTACATGCGGTTGAGGAGATTTTAGCTCCAAAGGAGGAACCTTAGGATGATGTGGAGCAGCCACATGCAGAGGAGCAGGGAGTGGAGACAACCACTCATGCAGAGTATTCCAAAGATGGTAGAAAGCGCACCAGAGAGGCTGACAAGATATTTCATGGTGCTAGAGAGAATGTGGGAGCACCCACATCACAGTGCAAGTAGACGAGGTCACCAGAGAGGTACACTAACTACATGGCTCTGATGAGCGAGAGTGTAGAGATTGAGCCATCCTCTTTTGAGGAAGCAATGCAACAATCAGTTTGGGTTGATGCCATGGTTTAGGAGTATGACTCCATTATCAGGAACAATGTTTGAAAAGTGGTCCCAAGACTGGTAGACAAGTCAGTGGTGAGTTCTAGATGGATTTACAAGGTAAGGCAAGAAACTGATGGTAGTGCGGAGAAACATAAGGCCAAGTTTGTGGCTAGAGGGTTCTCTCAATTGGAGGGGATTGATTAGGATGAGACTTTTTCTCCTATAGAAAGGTACTCATCAATCAGATCCACTCTAGCGTTGTCAGTGTAGATGGGATGGAAGATACGTCAGATGGATGTAAAGACAACATTCCTTAATGGCATGATTGAGGAATAGGTGTATATTGAGCAGCCTAAAGAAATTGAGACCTTAAACAGAGAGTCACATGTGTGCAACATCAAGCGAGCATTGTATGGACTGAAACAAGCACCCCGTGCTTGGTACACCAGGATCGATAGCTATTTCACCAGGTTGGGCTTCACCAAAAGTGAAGTAGATGTGAACCTTTACCATATTGTGGCCAAAGTTAAATTGTTGATTTTTTTTTATATGTCGATGATTTGATTCTGACATGTGATGATAAGTTAATCAAGTCTTGCAAAGAGGACCTTGCAAGAGAGTTTGAAATGAAGGATTTGGGGCTCATGTACTAATTTATAGGGATGAAAGTGTTTAGTCAATCTAGTGTGTCCTAAATTGCTACATTAATTATCAATCCGGGAGTCGTAGACTGATAAAGTGTGGCACACTATATGTGCAAGACAGCCCCTTTCTTACCTTTTTGTCGTTTTCAATTTTTATTTTGTTTTGGGGGTTTTTATCTTCGTTTATCTCCTAATATGAATGGAAATCCTATCCTTGAGTTTTAAGAATACTCTAGAAGGCAAGTATGGATATAGATTTTAAGGCAATTATGTCTTCTATAATGATTTCCAGAACTTAACACTTCAAAGGGTCTTAGAACATACTAGTGGTGAAATTAATACTTGAACAAGAATAAAAATGTGTTGCTATTCAAATCAAGCAAATAATGAACTACTGATCATGAAACCATTATCTCTGCTACTGTCTAAATACAGAAAAATGAATTAAGCTACTATACTCAAATAAATCAAAAACTGTGATCTAGTAAAAGTAAAATCAATTCACATCATTCATAGTCTGATACCTCGCCAAGTAGTCTAAGCTATGGCTTTCGGAGATAACGTCAATGATATGAGCAAGTTGATGTCTAATTGCAGAAAAGTAAAACTAAAATCAAATCACATCATTCATAGTCCGATACCTCGCCAAGTAGTCTAAGCTATGGCTTTTGGAGATAACATCAATGATATGAGCAAGTTGATGTCTAATTGCAGAAAAGTAAAACTAAAATCAAATCACATCATTCATAGTCCGATACCTCGCCAGGTAGTCTAAGCTATGGATTTCGGAGATAACGTCAATGATATGAGCAAGTTGATGTCTAATTTGCAGAAAAGTAAAACTAAAATCAAATCACATCATTCATAGTCCGATACCTCGCCAGGTAGTCTAAGCTATGGCTTTCGTAGATAACGTCAATGATATGAGCAAGTTGATATCTAAACTAACTAACAAAGCAAGTGAATAAGACTGAAATCAACAAAACAAAACTGGAATTAAAAAAATTAAGAAAATTAAAGTCAGCAGAGAGGCTAATTCCATGTCACTAATTATTGTGAAAATTGTATAAAAATGCCCGGGCCTACTCTATCCTGAAACATACACACAATGATCAGTGTTAACAACAATATACAGAACTTGAAAAATCATGCACAGGAATGAAATGTTAATACCATAGCAAATGAAATATACATAGGCGGATAACTATGAAATATGTGCAATGGAAATAAAGAAACAATGCATAAAAACTTTACAGTGATAAGAAAAACGAAACCTCAGCGTGCAGGGGCTCTCTGCACAGCCTTGGTCAATAGGCTATCAGTAAAAAATTATGCTCACGTAGTCATATAAAAACAGAGTCTTCTTTTATAATTCAAAACAGAGGAAGAATCCTCTCACTACCACAGTGGGATTAGTGTCACGGCACAATAGACTTAACAGCAAAATTACATCAACAAAAGACTAACTCTATGCGTTTGGAAACGCGTTATTTATAACAAAAGCTTCATAATTGTTTTCTTGTGAAACTACGTCAACAGAGGACACGTAAAAGACAGTGTCCATGAATTTAGCATAATGGTTGCCGATATTATTCAATCTATCAAAAGTGGCTATTGGATTCGCATCGTGGGGCAATCTACAACTGTCAACATGACCCCAAGGATCTAGGAACGGCCACGAATCCTTCACGTGTTTGAAAACAGAGTCCTATTGCTGTAGGACTCCTCTGTTTGACCACCGCTTGACCACAATTGACCACGACTTTCCTTAATGAATCCGGCTGAACCAATAGGACCTGATCCATGTCTAGGTCATTCCTGATCTGCCCATGTGTCCTATTTTGCCTGATGACACCTGCAACCTGGAGTTTAACAAAAATAGCTGCAGAAAGTTGAATCAGCTGCGGAAAGTGGCTACATTCCATAGCTAATGAGCAAAATCTAAGTCAAACAACAAACACAAAAACATAGTTAGAAAACCACTTAAATGCTCTTTTAAAATCAATATGCAATGATTTTGATAGCTTATGAGGTCCAGGTGAGGGGAAAAAGTCTAGGAAAGTGTGTAGGAGATATGTAGTTTCAGGACTCAACATACCCCCACTGTGAAGGTGTTGCATGTCCCCATGCAACCAAAACTTTGACCCTCCTCCTTTCAGTTCATGTGTTCTAAGACCTCTGCCAACACATCCAACCTTCTTTTCTTCTTTCTTGGGACCACTGTCATCCTCGGCTTCCTCATTAGGCACTTGAATTTGAGGTTGATGAGAGCCCTGCTCAACCTCTTGTTATTTTTCTTCAATTTTCTATTTTTCTTCTGCCGTAGCCCAAGATGCAACATGGTGTTGTTGTGAATAATATTATCTAACCTACCCTGTTCTTTCAATGTTTCATTTTCTCTTTTGATGTGTCTATTTAGGACCTCTAGCTCAAAAACTTCCTATTTTAGTGATTGGATTTGAGCTTCTTGGGCTGTATTAGGCTGGGCAGATGAAGTGCCTTGGTCTGTGGCTGTTTTCTCCAATGTCTCAATATAATCATACATTTCTTGCTGGATTGGATCTATCTCAGGTGTAGTCTTCCTTGGGCTGTCCCCAAAATCTGGTTGAGAAGGACTGATCTCAAAATCTGGTCGAGAAGGACTATTTTCAAAATCTGGCTGAGGAATAGGAGTATGGTGTGGGCCACAGCCAGGAGGGATTACTGAAGGTTGTTCCAGTGTTTCCCCTCCTAAACCAATAAAGTGGGGCCCTTTCATTTGTACTTTCCTCAATTTTCCTTTAAGTCTGGAGCTCCTCCTCAAATTTTGTGAACTAGTGTCTTCTTTCTCCACACTCCGTTTTTCTTTCCCTTTTCTCTTTGCTGCAGCTGACTGTTCCTAAAGGTAAACTAGTCTTTCAGACAGTATTTGGTGGTCCTCTTCCAAGGAAGGTTCTGGGGTTTGATAGACAGCCTCAATATTTCTTTTCCCTTTTGATTTTCTTGGCTTCTTACCCTCAGTTCTTTCCTTCCTACTTTCAAACAGTTTTTCTTCCCTACTAGTTTCTTTAACTATGTTAGTAGGAGTGTCCTGAATTCTAACACTTGTTTTCTTTCTTCTGCTTTTCCTTGATGAGCTGCTTTCAAGTGTTTCATGTGGATCTTGAAAGAAATTTCTAACCAAAAACTGCTCCCAGGTGTCCTTCTTTTCCTTTAATTGTTTTTCAATCAAAATTTTCACAAGGCCGTGATGGTACAGGTGGGGTTCTACATCCCCCAGATTCTTTTGGACGGTGATGGACATTTTTTTCAGGCTATTTAACAAAAAGTAGGGCAAATTAATAGTTTGATTTTCTAGAAAATTCATCAGCAACTGGGTGTGGTACATATACATTGACCCGAATCATCCCTCACATGTAATGAATTTCTAGATTATCAATAATAGACTAGCCCATTTTTCTTCTAAAGCAGAGACAGGGATTCCACGTTTGAAAATGGTTATATCCATACCTGGATTGCATAGGATAACCCTCCATGCTCTCTCGTCAAAGCTTTTATTTTTGAACCACCGTTCTCCCTCCTGTGGGAGTTCTATTGCGGCTGCTATGGATGCCTCTGTGACTAAGAATTTAAGGTCTCCAACCTCAGCTTCCACGCCATCAAAAGACCTCACAAAAGTCTTCGTAACTTCCTTGTTGTAGCCTCTGAATTTCTGAATGAATTGTAGCCACCGTGCCTTCCTTAGCATGCTTTTCAATTGCGGATACCCTTCCATAAATTTGGGCCCTTCTGGTTCTGCTCTCAACAGAGGACCCATTCCTTCCCTTGTTTTAAAATACATCTGCGTGAATGATAGACTGACAGAGGTGAGATGGTTGTGCTTGTGGGGGATGTAGAAGGACTGCGGAGAAAAACCAGTAGTCGTAAATAGAGGAACACATAATAGGTAGTGAAAATGAGTTCACAGAACGAAGGCTAGAATGAGTTCACAGAACGAAGGCTTATGTGAGCAGACTAGAAATATAAATGCAACTTTGATGGGGCAGTATGGAAATAGAGTGAGCCCGGCAAAGTTTTGAACTAGACGGCTATGGAATGGACGTTAGCATGCTCACAAAATGGCTGCGGAATTTGTGCGGTAGGAAAGAGCCATGACCAAATCGATCACGTCCTCATAATTACCCGGTTTAACAGATAGAGTGTCAAAATACAATTGAACACGAGTTAAGTTCGGAGATGGATCATAAGGCCATTAAAAATTAATGCAAGGTCCGTGGTGGAATTATATAAAGGCCATGGAGTGGTTATGGAAGCTATCAAGGCAAATCATTACATATAATGGAGCCGGTGGTTTCATAACTATGTAAAATGTGTTTTAAAATGCTATTTGAAATGAACTTTGCTCGTACCTTGGAACTTACCACTTCCGTCCACTGACCTTTGATTGGCTGCTTCCTGATAATGCTTCTAGGTGCTTTATATCTTCATAATATCTTCCTTTGCCATACCTGCATTTGTTTTTCATTATCATTTAACTAACATCTGACTATCAGTGTTGAATAATAGAGTGATGGCTGCGGAATTAGCTTTTGGCTGTGGAAACTGGGTTCAGCTACGGAAACTGACACAGTGATCATATTACTGAATGGAGATGGATAAATGATGACTGAGTGAATGAAAACTAGCCATGAGAGGGTTTTTATTGGTGGAATGAAATGAAATAAAGTGAAGTGAAATGAAGTGGAGTGAAATGTAGTGGATTGAAATGAAGTGAAGTGAAATGTCATGAAACTATGAATACAATGAGAAAAGATTTTTTTTTGGAAAATATAGGGTGTCAGGAGTTCCTGATTTTCGCCCTGTATTTTTTGTATAAGACTGCCAATCAATGATTGGTTTTTAGGATTATACACATTATATATATATGAACAGAAAATAACAAAGGCTAGGCTGGTGGAGAAGAAGGATTCTTCTTCACCAGCCTTATTGCAGAACTATCTTGAAAGATTTTGACAAATTCCTCTTTTGAGAGTGGCTTATGATAGATCTTTAATCTTTGGCCATTCACAATAAGAGGAGTTTGGTGTTCATCAATGGTTTTGATTCTTACCGCTCCATTGCTAAATATTTTGTCAATCTCATATGGCCCAAGCCAATGAGTCTAAAATTTTCCTTTAAAATCTTTAAACTTGGAATCAAATAGCAATGCCCAATCTCCTTCTTGAAACTTTTTCTCCTTGATGTATTTCTCATGCCACTTAGCTCTTTGATATTGAACTAGATCAGTTCTTAGGCTTGCTTCTTGTATGATCTCATATAGCTCATTCAACTGTTCCATTCTATGCTTTTGGGCTTCTGATAGATCCATTCCCAACTGAACTGCCATCTTGAAAGTTTTGACTTGGAACTCAATGGGGAGCAGGACTTCTTTCCCATAAACAAGTTCATAGGGAGAATGTCCTGTCGTATTTCTCCATATAGTTCTGTAGGCCCACAAGGCTTCAGGAAGCCTTTCTGCCCAATCTCTTCTGTGTAGATGAATAGTCTTGGTAATGATGCCTTCAATAACTTTGTTTGTAGACTCCACTTGACCATTTTCTTGCGGATGGTAAGGAGTAGATTTTCTATGCTTGATTTTGTATTCTTCCATCAGCTTCTCCACCAGGTTGGATGTGAATTCACTTCCCTGATCTGTCACAATTTCTCGTGGAACACCAAAGCGAATAAAAATATGCTCATAAAGAAAACTAACAACTGAATGCTCAGTAGCAGAAAATAATGCTTTGGCTTCTACCCATTTAGTGACATAATCAGTACATACCAATATATACTTTCTTTGTTTAGATGGTGGGTTAATAGGTCCAATGAAATCTAAAGCCCATTTTTCAAAGGGTTCGATGAGTACCTGTGGCTGCAATGGCATTTCATTTGAAAGGGTAGGTTTCCCTACTCTTTGGCAGCTGTCACACCTTTTGACATATTGTTTTGCATCTTTGAAGAGGGATGGCCAATAATATCCTAAAGAGAGGATTTTATAGGTTGTCCTTTTGTTAGCAAAGTGTCTTCCGCATGGTTCATCATGACATGCTTTGAGGATATCAGGCATTTCATCTTCCCTAACACATCTTCTGATCACAAGATCTGGCCCTGTTTTAAACAATTCGTTAGAAATCCATGAATATTTTGAACTCTCCTGAATAATCTTTCTTCTTTCACCAGGAAATAAATGTGGAGGTAGTTTCCCTGTAACCAAATAGTTAGCTATATCTACATACCAAGGGGTCTTAGTAGTTACTGCAAATAAATATTCATCAGGAAACTTGTCCTCTACAGAAGAATCTTCTTTAGTATTCTGAATCCTAGACAAGAAATCAGCTACTATATTTTGTTTCCCTGGTTTATCCAACACAGTAATATTGAATTCCTGTAAAAGTAGGAGCCACCTTGTAACTCTGCCATTAGTAATAGGTTTATTCATTAAATATCTAATTGCAGAATGATAAGTATGAATAAAAGTTTCATAGCCTATTATATAATGTCTGAACTTGTTGATTGCATGAACAACAACTAAGAACTCTTTTTCAATCACAGTATAGTTCAACTCAGTGGGAGTTAAATTTTTACTGGTATAGTAAATGGCATAAGGAACTAAATCTTTTTGACCCAACACAGCTCCTAAAGTTGTATCTGAAGCATCTGTAGAAATATGGAAAGGAAGTTTCCAATTTGGTCCTCTCAAGATAGGCGCTTCAGATATTCTTGTTTTCAAAGTTTCAAATGTTGATTGGCAATCAGGATCCCATTTGAATTCACAGTCTTTTGTAAGCAGTTTGAAGAGTGGAGATGCTATTTTAGTGAAGTTTTCTATAAATCTTCTATAGTATCCAGTGAATCCCAAAAAAATTCTAACATCTTTTTGACAATTTGGAATAGGCAACTTGGAGATGACTTCAACTTTTGATCTATCAACTTTAATCCCATCCCCTGAGATATGATGTCCCAAAACAATACCTTCAGTAAACATCATAAAGCATTTTTCATGGCTTAGTGAGAGGTTTGTTTCTTTACATCTTATAAGGACTTTTTCCAAATTTTCTAATGCCTCTTCAAACGAATCACCATAAACTGTAAAATCATCCATATAAACCTCTACACAATCATGGATTAGATCAGAAAAAATTCCTAGTACTATTCTTTGGAATGTTGCGGGTGCATTACATAATCCAAAAAGAAGCACTCGATAAGCAAAAGTTCCCCATGGACAGATAAATGTGGTCTTATCCTGATCTTCAGGTGCTACTTGAATTTGATTATAACCACTAAAACCATCCAAAAATGAAAAGTACTTTTTGCCTGCTAATGTATCTAATACTTGATCGATAAAGGGCAAAGGAAAGTGATCCTTCAAAGTTGCTTTGTTTAATTCCCTGTAATCAATGCATACCCTCCATTTACCATTCTTTTTGGGTACTATAACCAAAGGAGAAACCCATCAGCTATCTGAAATTGGATAAATGAAGTTTACATTGAGTAGTTTTTGGAGCTCTTCTTTCACTATCTCCCTAAGATTTGGATTCATCCTTCTCTGAGGTTGTCTGATTGGTCTACTGTTTTCCTCGATATATATATGATGGATGCAAGTCTTAGGGTCAATACCTTTCATATCAGTATACTCCCATGCAAATGCAGTAGAATGTTTTTGCAAGATTTTGGTTAGCTCTTCCTGTTGTGATTTTTCCAAATTTTTGTCGATATTCAATGTTTTACCTGGAAGAATCTCAATGGTAGAACTACCGAACTCTTCCATAGAGTAAAGAAACATTTGTCTTGATGATAAGTACTCAATATCAGAATCTAATTGAAATTGTGTGTGGTCATATTTGAAGATGTTTCAAAATTTTCCAATGTGTTCAGAATTTGACTATCTTCACTGATTTCAGAAACGGTAAAGACAGGTTGTATACTGTCCTCATCATCAACCCATTCATTGTCTCCTACTTCTGTAATTGTTTTTGCTGGAGGATACAGATTGAATTTCTTTGTCAAACTACCATCAGAAATGTACATATCTCCGGATCTACAACTAATGAAAGTATCAGTTGTGGCTAGCCAAGGTCTTCCTAAGATGAGTGGGTGCCCTCCTAAATTACTCTTGGGAGTCAAAATCATGAAATATACTGGATATTCCCAAGAATCTAAGGAGACTGAAATATCTTCTAATACACCATCTGGTTTGATTATTGATCTATCTGCAAGTTGCAGTAAGGTGGGTGTAAAAAGAAGATTAGGAAGTTTAAGCTGTTCCATAGTCTGTCTACTCATAATGTTGATAGCAGCCCCTAAGTCAATCAAAGTATTTGGAATTTCTATCCCATTTATATGTGTCTTGACAATTGGACTACGTGGATCTACATATTTCTGCATGGTAATTTTTCCCATCATGATATCTGCAATTTTTCCTACCAGGTGGATTCTTCTTGTATCTCTTGGTTTCCTTCCTGGTCTTTTGAGACTCAACTCCTTTATTGTTTTTGCTAGAATAGGAATCTCTCTAATGGCTTGTAGCAAGGGAATTTTGATACATACATTCTTTAATTCATCTAGAAAATCATAGTCAGGCAACAAGATTTGTTTTTCCACCCCTTCGTCAATTTGTAATCTTTCAGGGAAAGGAGGTGTGGATGAAGATGCAGGTTGCTCAACTATGGGAGTTGTGGGAGTTGACTCTTTTTCTTTTTCTTTTTCAATGTTTGGGTTTTGAAGAGATGCTTCCTCAGAACCTTTATTGGCTTTAAGAGAATCCTCCTCAGAGGTATCTTGCTCTTGAACATCTATAGAAGGTTTTTCTAAAACTCTACCAGACCTGAGTTATACATCATTGAGAGGAACAATCATATAGGTAGGAAATTGTTGTCCTTCTACCATGTAAGCATTCTGAAGATTTTTGTTGTTGGGATTTGGCAATGGCTGGGCTGGTAGTTGATTTGTCTTTTTTTGAAATGGAAGCAAAAGTTGAGAATTTGGATTTTGTTGAGAAGGTTGTTGTTGCGGAAATGGTAATGAAAGTTGTGGGTTTTGATTTGGAAGCTGTGGATTTTATTGATTTTGAAAAGATGGAGGATATTGATAAAATTGAGCAAATCTCCCATAAGGATTTTGCATCCCTTGTGCCCATGATTGGTATGGATTTTGAGATTGGGGCCAAGGTTGTTGCCAAGAATTCCAATTTGGTGGGAGCTGAAAGTTCATAGGATTGTTAAATCCTTGATTTTGTGGCCCCTGCCATGGTCTTCTTGAAACAAAACAAAGGGACTCTACTGAATTTGGATCTTCCTGAAAGACAGCTTTGAGCCCAGGAATTGAAGGACAATCCTTGGTCTCATGGCTTTCTGAGCAAATCACACATGTTTCTACAACTTTTGCATCCAAGGGACATTCCCTTAAAGCATGTTTCTTTCTACATTTTGGACAAAATATGGCTAAGGCTTCGGCTTCTGCTTTCTGTTTGTTTTGTATTTTAAGGGTGTCTAGTTGTTCACTAAGGCTCCCTAGAATATCAGTTTTGAACTCATCAAGCATATTGCCAATCTCTGCCCTACTTACTGATCCAGTTGCAGATTTGTTTGCTCTAATAAGAGAAGGATCTCTAGGCCCTTTTCCAGTTTTAGATTTTCCCCTTGAGAGATGGACACATAATTCTGCTATGTCATGGAGTGGAAGTTGAGAAATATCTCCCTTCCCCATCATGTTTAAAATATCTATCCATTCATCTCTAATGGCTTTTAATAGAAGGGCTTTCAAGGTTTCCTCATCTAAATTACTCATTTTTGCTCTCTTTAAGTTGTATTGAAATCTTTCAAGTAAATCCTCCAAGTTTTCATCTTCTTTTTGCATCATCTTGAATACCTCATCCTTATGATTGGTGGGCATACAATAATCCAGGTATCTATCCAAAAATGTTTGTTTCATATCATTCCAAGTCCTAATAGATTGAGTGACTAATCCCATGAACCATTTCAAAGCAGCTCCTTTCAATGTTGAAGGAAACAGTTTGAGTTTTTGAGAGTCTTCCATATAGTCATAGGTTCGGCACAAGACTTCAATCTCAAATAGAAATGTTTCAGGATCCTCACTTCGCAACCCATAAAATTTTGGGAGGACGGATGGTGAAATATTTTTCATTGTTGTATGGGTTTCCTCATCAGCTATAGGGAATCCAAATGAGTTATCTCCATCCCTATTTCCCCCATTGTTACCTCTACCTCCTCCATTGTTTCCTCTTCCTCTACCTCGACCCCCTCCTCCAAATCCATTTACTACTTCCTCTATCATGATAGTTTCCTCAAAGTTCTCAGAGTCCTCTGGTTCTTCTATTAATGGCAAATGAGGAAGAATTTCTCCCTCCTCTTCTTCAGGTGATTCTACTTCTTTGATTACAATATGTTCCCCTGTAGAAGTGAAGAAAGGTTCTTCTCCTAGGTCAGATTTAATGGATAGTGTGGGAGAGTCTCCTAATTCGGTTGTTGCCCCTTGAATTCCAGGAATCCTAAGGCTGGGAGTGTGAGTCGGAGATGATGGAGGTGTATCTTGTCTATGCCTTGAAGTAGCTGGAGTTGTGAAAATCGAACTTTTGGCCCTAGCTATAAACCTTCCCCTAGAATCTCTTGCTCTATGAATGTCATTTTTTTTATTTTTATTTTTTTTCAAGTCGGGCTAATAATTCTCTTTCTGATCTTCCAGGTCACACTACGTGCAAGAAGAGAGCATAATCAAGAAATTGTTGAACTAACAACTCTCTTTTCTGATCCTCCAGATCACACTAGGTGCAAGAGAAGAGCATACTTCAAGAAGTTATCAATTTTTCCCTTTTTTTTATGTAAGAGATCGGCTACCTAGTTACACTTCCCCGGCAATGGCGCCAAAATGTTTAGTCAATTTAGTGTGTCCTAAATTTCTACATTAATTATCAATCCAGGAGTCGTAGACTGATGAAGTGTGGTGCACTATATGTGCAAGACAACCCCTTTCTTACCTTTTTGTCGTTTTCAATTTTTATTTTGTTTTGGGGGTTTTTATCTTCGTTTATCTCCTAATATGAATGGAAATCCTATCCCTGAGTTTTAAGAATACTCTAGAAGGCAAGTATGGATATAGATTTTAAGGCAATTATGTCTTCTATAATGATTTCCAGAACTTAACACTTCAGAGGGTCTTAGAACATACTAGTGGTGAAATTAATACTTGAACAAGAATAAAAATGTGCTGCTATTCAAATCAAGCAAATAATGAACTACTGATCATGAAACCATTATCTCTGCTGCTGTCTAAATACAGAAAAATGAATTAAGCTACTACACTCAAACAAATCAAAAATTGTGATCTAGTAAAAGTAAAATCAATTCACATCATTCATAGTCCGATACCTCGCCAGGTAGTCTAAGCTATGGCTTTCGGAGATAACGTCAATGATATGAGCAAGTTGATGTCTAATTGCATAAAAGTAAAACTAAAATCAAATCACATCATTCATAGTCCGATACCTCGCCAAGTAGTCTAAGCTATGGCTTTTGGAGATAACGTCAATGATATGAGCAATTTGATGTCTAATTGCAGAAAAGTAAAACTAAAATCAAATCACATCATTCATAGTCCGATACCTCGCTAGGTAGTCTAAGCTATGGCTTTCAGAGATAACGTCAATGATATGAGCAAGTTGATGTCTAATTTGCAAAAAAGTAAAACTAAAATCAAATCACATCATTCATAGTCCGATACCTCGCCAGGTAGTCTAAGTTATGGCTTTCGGAGATAACGTCAATGATATGAGCAAGTTGATATCTAAACTAACTAACAAAGCAAGTGAATAAGACTGAAATCAACAAAACAGAACTGGAATTAAAAAAATTAAGAAAAGCAAAGTCAACAAAGAGGCTAATTCCATGTCACTAATTATTGTGAAAATTGTATGAAAATGCCCGGGCCTACTCTATCCTGAAACATACACACACTGATTAGTGTTAACAAAAATATACAGAACTTGAAAAATCATGCATAGGAATGAAATGTTAATACCATAGCAAATGAAATATCCACAGGTGGATAACTATGAAATATGTGCAATGGAAATAAAGAAACAATGCATAAAAACTTTACAGCAATAAGGAAAACGAAACCTCAGCATGCAGGGGCCCTCTGCACGGCCTTGGTCAACAGGCTATCAGTCCAAAATTATGCTCACGCAGTCATATAAAAACAGAGTCTTCTTTTATAATTCAAAATAGAGGAAGAATCCTCTCATTACCATAGTGGGATTAGTGTCACGACACAGTAGACTTAACAGCAAAATTACATCAACAAAAGACTAACTCTATGCGTTTGGAAACATGTTATTTATAACAAAAGCTTCATAACTGTTTTCCTGTGAAACTACGTCAACAAAGGACATGTAAAAGACAGCGTCCATGAATTTAGCATAATGGTTTCCGAGATTATTCAATCTATCAAAATTGGCTATTGGATTCGCATCATGGGGTAGTCTACAACTGTCAACATGACCCCAGGGATCTAGGAACAGCCACGAATCCTTCACGTGTTTGAAAACGGAGTCCTGTTGCTGTAGGACTCCTCTGTTTGACCACCGCTTGACCACCGTTGACCACGACTTTCCTTAATGAATCTGGCTGAACCAATAGGACCTGATCCATGTCCAGGTCATTCTTGATCTGCCCACGTGTCCTGTTTTGCCTGATGACACCTGCAACCTAGAGTTTAACAAAAACAACTGCGGAAAGTTGAATCAGCTGCGGAAAGTGGCTGCATTCTGCAGCTAATGAGCAAAATCTAAGTCAAACAACAAACACAAAAACATAGTTAGAAAACCACTTAAATGCTCTTTTAAAATCAATATGCAATGATTTTGATAGCTTATGAGGTCCAGGTGAGGGGAAAAAGTCTAGGAAAGTGTGTAGGAGATATGTAGTTTCAAGACTCAACAGAAAGTATGGCAAGGATATGAGGAACTGTTTGCCTCTCAAGGCAAGTATGCCAATGAGATACTAAAAAAGTTCCACATGGAGAGAAGTAAACCCATGGAAACTCCTCTAGCAGCTAACTGGAGGAAGGTGGATGCTACTTCTGATGAAGTAGTGGAGACTACTATTTATAGACAGCTTGTGGGTTCACTCATGTATTTGGTGAACACACGATCGAACATGTGTTATGTAGTTAACCAACTTAGTCAAGCTATGGATAAGCTAACCAAACTGTATTGGAACGCAGCCAAACATGTGTTGAGATACCACAGATGTACCACTCAGTTTGGTCTTTGGTACAAACGAACAGAGTGAAGCTTCAAGGCTTCACCAATGCACATTAGGTAGGGAATCCATCCGACAAGATGAGAACATCAGGTGGGATCTTCAGTATTGGGTCAGTAGTTGTTTCTTGTTACAACAAGAAACAAAGATCAGTTGCACTCAGTTCAACAGAAGCAAAGTACATGGCTGCTAGTCAAGCATATGTGAGGCTATTTGGATGAGGAAGATTCTTGTTGGTTTGTTTAGCCAACAGATGGATCCAACAGTGATTTACTGTGACAATCAGAGTTGTATCAAACTCTCTTAGAATCTAGTTTTTCATGATCGATCCAAGCATATTGATATTCGATGTCATCATCTTTGAAATTGTGTGCAAAGGAGAATCATGTTGCCAGAGTACATTCCCACAAAGGAGAAGGATGCATATATTTTGAAAAAGGCCTTATCAAGATGAAAATTTGAGTTTCAAAGAGGTAGGATCAGGGTAGAAGATAATCCCTTTCTTGTTGAGAGGGAGTGTTAAAAATAGAAACAAGAAATCCTAATTTAATTTGTCCTTGAATTAAATTGGGAATTAAATTGAAATTCTATTCTCATAGCAACTTGTAACAATTAACTAAGTTAAGTTGACTTAGTTGGCTGAGTAAACTTGAGTTGGAATTATATCTAGAGTCATGTAGAGTGACTAAAATTTAGGTGTCCAGGTTAAGTTCTTTTTAGTTGTAATTAATTAATTCAATCTAACTGAGTTAAGGCCAGTTAAACTAGTTCCAACTGTTGGAGAAACTAGTTGAAGGTCTAGTAGTGGGGAGAAACTTCAGTGCACCTTCACTGCTCCACTAGTTAACTGAATATTCACTCACAAATAACTCATGCATGTCAGTTCAAACGAAGATCCAATTGATATTAGAGTTTAGGGACAATGTACTATCAGTCGAATAATTTTCCGAGTTGTACAGATCGTGCATGAAATCAGTAGAAGGCCTATGGATGTATTGCGCAGTTGTGGTGAGGGATTTTTGCAATTAAATATGGGATAATTCTCTCAGGAATTGCACAAGTAGGGGCTTGGCAGGTAGCGAAATTGGCTAAGTGTTGGCTTGAGATGGTTTTTGAAGTAGTGAGATAGTTTGTACTTATGCAGAGATTGTTCAGGTTGAAAAAGCATTGTATTTTCTTCTCAGATCTTTTGGTTAATGCAATATAGATAGTCAAGGTTTTGAGAAGTTGCTTTCCCCATAAAAATATTATGTTATGTGTGATTGAAATTCTTCCTTTTCTACTTTGTGTTTTCATCGATCAATTTTTGCTTCCCCTGATGAGTAGAGTAGATTCAGGTCTTTTGTTCTAGCATGTTACATAAGCAGTTTGAATCTACAAGTAAAAATATACAAATTTTTATTGATAGATTGATTTCATTTGGAATTAGTTCAAGGTTTTATTTCAAATAGTGTGAAGAATATTTTAATTTTTCTAGTGTGATATTTATTTCTGCAATTTAATATTAGCTTTATTTTCTGCAAGTGTGAAGAGGATTTAGATTTGATTTAGCTATTTACTTCTGCATTTCAGTTTAGCTTTATTTCTATCCTACAAGAGTGATAATCTTTTTAATTTAAGTGATTCTTAGATAAAACATGTGAATGAAAACATCCTAATTCAATTTGAAAATTACTCACATAATAAATAATCCTAGCACAAATTGTGCACATACACATCATCAGTTTACAAGTCCTGGTCGATAATTTATGAAGTAACTTAAGATCAATTAAATTACCAAACATGTGATTTGAGAAATAGTAAGCGAAATTTGTAAATTATATTATGTGGATGAGGGGTGCATGGGACTACTGGACAAAAGGGTTGTTTGGTTTCTTGTGGAAGTAGATCTTTCGGGGGGTTTACTAGCGATGATCGATTTATTCTGGGCCACTTTCTCTATCATACAGAACGTTGATTATTGGGGAATTCCTTTTAGGTGCCTAGAATGTCACAATACTAGGCATTTGATGATTAATTGTCCTAATTGTTATAGATACAGGGGTAGGATGTCTAAGGATCTCATAATGGGCAACAAAAATACTGATAAGATGTCAAAAGGATTTAGAGAAGAGGGGCCTCCCCAAAGATCTCCAAGGTTGTTCTTGGACACTATGGAATCAAATTTGAATCCAACATCTCCAATCATTGATATTATCAATGGAACAAAAAATTCCATAGGCCCTTGTACTTACGAAAAGGAAAAATGTGGTAGGGTTGGGTCTATGGACAGGAAAGGGCAGACTCCTACAAAGAGAAAGGGAAAGGATATTGAATTCAGGGGCCACAAAACTAGTAAACTTCCATAACTATCTCCCATTCACAGTAGGAAGGAATGTGAGGTAGAAGCCTCACCTATTTCAAATTATGAGGACATATAGGCTATGGCTGGGAATCTTGGACTAGGACTTGAGCCCATCTCAATCAAGAAACACTTTGTATAAAATTTGGGTTTGGATAGGGGGGTAGGAAGATGACATAGTCAAGCAGAAAGAGGAGAAGAGAGACTAAATATAAAATTCTATTGCAATATGGTGGTCCTGGTACTAATTTAAACTCTAGATTCTCTGAAGCCATGGAGGAGACATTTGTCCCATCCTTCAACCCTGGAACCTCAAATAAATCATATGAAGAAATGGCAAGAACTCATCTCTAGGACCTTAGAGTAATTTACCTCGATACAATTGATTTCCAATGAGAGTTATGCCCCTTAATGTTAGATGCCTGGCTGCCCAAACCAGAAGATCATTGAAGTACAATATAAAATCAAAAGGCCTTTCCATCGTCTTGCTACAAGAGACTATGATGGAAAATGATAGGACCATGGAAGTTTTTCTCAAGATGTGTCCACATTGGTAGGGTTGTGCAACAAACGCAATAGTAACTCAACTGGTATTGGAGTAATATGGGATCTGACAATATTTAAATGTCAGGGATATAATTCATATGTTGGAATTGTTCTGACTGGTCGTTACAGGGGATGTCCATTCAGATTTCAAATAATATATATATATATATATATATATATATATATATATATATATGCACCTTACTCCATGTGCAAATTCTTCTGGGATATGGTTGAGACATCAGGGATTCTTGATATTCGTCCCTTGATCATAGCAGGTGACCTGAACTTCACAATGGATGGGAGTGAATGTCAGGGTCATAGGGGTGGATCCAATGGCGAAACACTTCAAAGAGCTATTTTATCGAAAGGAACTTAGAGATGTTGCTTTGGTCCCATTGAGCCCAACATGGAAGAATGGTTGCTCGAGAGAGGAAGGGATTGTTAAGAGAATTGACAGATTCTTGGTAGACTCAATATTGTGTCAGAGGCTAAATAAGTTGCAATCTTGGACATTCTTTTCAGACAAATCAGATCATGCCATAATATTGGATTGGGTCGAGGACCTGGATGATCTTAAGAAACCATTTAAAATTAACCCGGTGTGGTTAGAAGAGCAGGATTTCCAACTATTGGTATGACAATATTGGACATCCACTAACTATCCCATTTCAGCCAACCCTTCCCTAAGGGTTAGAGATAAAATTAATAGACTGAAAAAATATATCTCAATCTGGATAAAAAATCATAGGATAGATCTCACACAATAATTGTTATCCATTGAACCATAACTTTCTCAGCTATGGGACCCGATAGCGCATGGTATTTTCTCTGCACTTCAACAGAGAGGGATCTTGAATCTTGTGTTAAAAAGGGAGAAAATCCTCAAAATACGGGAAGAGGAATAACGAAAGAAAAGTAAGCTAGAATGGATAAGGGTGGTGGTCAGAATAATAAGTTATTTCATAGAGATGTGACCAAAAGAAATCATATAAAATCCATTTGGGCCATTGAAGACGAATATGGGATCATCCATTCCTCGGTTAAGGGACTTAAAAGGGAGGCATATCGGTTCTTCAAAAATCAATACAACGAAAGAGAGGGAGACTTCTTGATGGAAAAACTAAGGTTTGTAAATATGTTTCCAACGATGGTTAATGATGAGGACATTTCTTTGATGGACAAGCCCATCTTGGAGGGCGAGCTGCTCCAAACAATCAAGGAGATATTCAGGGACAAGAGTCTTAGTCCATATGGATTGCCTATCGAAATATTTTGCTTCTTTTTCGAGTTGATGGGTACGGATATGGTGAGTGTGGCAGATGAGGTTAGATTATCTGGACACATCATAGGTGCTATAAACTCAACCGTCCTTACTCTTATCCCTAAAAAAAAAAAACTCTTTCTTTCTCTGATGTCCAAACTTCTTGCAAACTGAATAAAAAATATAATATCTCCTCACATTTCTCTGGAGAAGTTTGGTTTCTTGTCAAACAGGAGGATTCAAGATGTAATCGTCATTTCTCAAGATTGTATCCATTCGATTAGATCGAAAAAGATAAAAGCATGTCTCACGAAGATTAACCTCCATAAGGCATATGACTGTGTGGATTGGAAGTTTCTCACAATGATATTATATAAAATTGGATTCCAAGATAAACACGTCTTATGGATAATGGCATGCTTATCATCAACATCTATGGTTATCCTCATTAACAGTGAGTCTACACAATTCCTCAAAGCGCAAAGGGGCCTAAGACAAGGATATGCCTTATCTCCACTTTTATTTATTCTCATCATGGACACCTTTTATAGAGGTATTAAGTCCATGTCAGCAGAGGGAGTTACTTTGGGATGTGGGATCACTAGACGATGCCATCTAACTCACTTAATGTTCGTAGATGATGTCTTATGTGGTGGAGTTGCCAATCTTTTGGTGTTCTACAGGATATTTGAAGACTTCGATAAAGCTTCTGGACTTTCCATCAACAAAAATAAAACATAATTAATTTCAGACAATGTAGAAGATCCCAAGACTCTAGAAATAGCTTAACTTTTTGGGCTCAAAATAAGTCCAATGGAAGGAGGTTTCAAATATTTGGGATGTTACCTAAAACCTAGTAAATACACCATAAAATATCAGGAATGGATCATTACAAAGTTTAATAAGAAATTGACTCACTAGGATCAGAGGTCGTTAATGTTGGGAGGAAGAGTAATTATGATTAAGGCGGTCCTGCTTAGCATACTTGTTTATTGGATGCATCTTTTCCACTTTCCCCAAGTTGTCATAAAAAATAGGTTCCATCATTTCTAAATTTCTATGGTCGGGCGTTGGATTAGGTACGAAGATTCATATAATTCGTTTGAAGGATATTGCCAAACCCAAAAAATTTGGATGGTGGGGTATAATTGACTCTCGAAGTTTTAACTTGGCTCTCTTGACAGGGAATTTATGGAGACTGTTCTATGAGCATGGTCTACGGAAACACATCATATACGAAAAATACATACAACAGTTAGATTTGGAGGAGTGGATCACTGCGAGGGTGCCATCAACAACCAAATCTTTGATTATTTGGAGGAGCCTATGCATTGCCATTCCTTGGCTCTGTAGCAACCTAAGTTGGATGGTGGGTGATGGGTAGAAAATTAAGATTGGTCTGGATGTCATTAAAGGTATTACTGGTAGCCATTTACTATCATTTCCAATCATCAACTTACTCAACTCTTAGGGGATTGTCACCCTCACCAATATATGGGAGAGAACTCATCATACATGTGTAGCAAACGCTTGGCCACACGCTTGGGAGATTAGACTCACGATGGAAATGTGGGATGAGTGGGAAGAATATCGTAGCCAACTGTGCTTGTCTGGCATTATACTTTTTCAGCATCTAGATAAGCTTGTGTGGGGTCGACATATTGGGAACAACAGGATTCCATTCAAGGAGGTATATGACCACATTACTTTGACCTTCTAAACGTTGCCCTTCTTGGATTTACATCCATGAATTGTAAGTGGGATGCCCCTTTAAAAATTAAATGTTTCTCATGGTTAGTCATTCACAATTGTATCTTGACATGGGAAAACATGATTAGGAGAGGGTTTGTGGGACTTGATAGATGCTCATTGTGTAGCAAGGACTCTAAAGGATTCCATTCACCTATTTTTGCAATGTCCTTTTGCTGTCAGGGTTGTGGAAGGAGGTTTCCTCCGTCTTAGGAGTTCCACATGTTAGAGACTCTCCATCTATTCATGATTGTATTGGTCAATGGAACCTCAAAGCGAAAGCACATAGGACGGCGCCCCTTTACGTCATGTGGGGTATTTGGAGATCCAAAAACGCTCTTATCTTCGAAGGAAAAGTTCCTTAGATTAAGGAAGTCGCCATGGGCATAGTGACATATTTCAATGAAATAGGCCCCTGGGCTCCTAAGGTCCCCCATCGATCCTTTTCACAGGTTGAAGTGGCTGGAATTTATCCTATCTGCTATTTCAACGGGGCCTCCTCAGATGGGGTTTGTGGTTGTGGAGTCTCACTCCATATTGATCCATCAGAGCATTTTCATTTCTCTTGGAATGCAGGCAAGGGGGATAACTACAACGCTGAATTGATAGCTCTGTGGGGCGACCTTCAATTCTCATCGTGGGGCGACCTTTAATAATTGAGTATCGATCCGTGGACTTCACTTCTGTGCACGTCGGCACCTGTCGACTGGACGGTGGTTCCCGAATTCGCGATATGATTTGAATATTCAACGCGTTCAGTGCATTCTTCACATTCCATTCCACTGTAAAGTTGCAAAGAGGGAAAATAATATTTAATATCTAAAACGAAGGTGTGAATTTTAAAAAGATTTAGGAATCCGTGACCGTGGGTATTTTTTATTTTTTCTTGATAAATATGAACAAACAATATTCATAATGATCTGGAATATTTTGACTATTTATATGACTATTTTTTTAATCTATTCTTAAATAATTTGAACATTTTGTATAACTGTTATTGTGATAAATAGAAGGTTTTTAGAAATTCCGACCGTACTTCATACAATTTGATATTAATATTATTGACATTCCATGGTTTTAATATCATTTAATGGTGCTCGTAGTTTATATCATTTATTATATTTGATTTTTTGACGATACCAAAAATCTATTTATGATGTCATGCTTTTTAATCTGATGTAATTGTGGTGGTTTAATATTTTTTTTTGTTTTTATTGGTTAAGTTATTGTGTTTCCTATCAGAAGTATTGCAAGCAGCTTATTGCGTTAAGTTATTGTGTTATTATGGAATTTGGATTCTTTAATATACATAGGGAACCTCATCATCCTAGTGGTTAATGAGCTTTTAAAATGATTTTTTTGGTCATTGTTTTTTTCCACTCTTCTTCTTCGTGTTTTTACATTAATTTTTTTAACTCATTTTTAAATCATTAGAGTTGTTGGCAAGTTTATATTTTTCCCATCGGTTTTTTCACTATTGGTTCTGGTGTGTTATAGTTTTTTTGGAGATGTGGTATTGATAAGCCACGATTTTGGCCTATGGTATTGTAACAAAGCTTATTTACAAATTAAGACTTTGCATAATAAAATGAAGTAAATTTCCCTGATTAAGAATCTTGTTCCATGTTTTTTTAAATGCATATATGTTTAATTTATATATTAATTCCCTTTTCATTAATAATAATGGTTTAAAATAATATTTTAATTTAATTGATTTTTATGATTTTTTTATTTTTAGCAATTTGAGATATATTATGAAGTGTTTAGATGCTTGTTATGGATTGATGTTTATCTACATTTACCAACCAGTTATTTAATTACGTCGTAAGGTGTTTCTCTTTGAAATGAACTCTCCTCTTCTCCTTGGTGTCCTCGCTATGCACCATCAGATTAAGTTTTAGATGATTGAAATGGTTCCCTCCATTAATCTCATAACTAACTCGTTACCGCTCAAATGACTCACTCATTAATCTCATAACTCACTCTTACCGCTCAACGCTCATTAAATTCCAAAGATGGGGCAATGCCTCTTAAAAGGATTAATGAGCGATGCCTCTGAAAACGAAAGGTTATTGTCCATTTGCACTGAACAAGGGTTCGAGCCGCCTTGCTTGAGTACGCAAATACTTGATCCATAGGAAAAAGTGGTGGGAAAAGCCGCTAGCTTAAGTCTTAATCTAAATTTAAATATTTTAAAGAGTAGTTCTTTTATCTTTTAATTTCATGTATTAGTTCTTTTATATTAAAAGATAAAAATGAGATCATGTACATTATTTTAAAAATTTATTAAAAATAATTTATACTATAATTATTTATTTTCATTCAATTCAATTTAATTTTTCCAGCTAAAACAACATGAGAACATCCATTCCAAAGTCAATCGTTGTTGACATGGAGAATCTATTTGACAGAAAAACAAACTTCCAATATGAACATTATGGCTCTTTTCCATATGTCAAGAAGCATAAAGTGTTACCATTTTTTGATCTTGGTAAATGGTATAAAGCATAATTTTTTTTGTTTTTGTTTTTACCTAAATCTCTTTTAAGTGGTTGGAAGATCTTGACTACCTTATCATACACCGATTCCAAATTCCATTATACATGAATTCTTTTTTCCATTACAAAAGTTTAAGATGTTAGTGCAATGAGATAAATTTAAGCTAATGTAAAAGGTCAACAGGTCTATGATGGTTTTTTATTTATTTATTGAACTGTTTTTCCTAGACACAAATTTTGATTAGATAATGGACAAATGTAGAGCTTTTTTTCTCACTTTAGATGGAATTCATCTTGTCGGTTGTCAAGAATCTTGTGCACTTGATGATGCAGAATACTGATAAGATCAAAATTTATGGAGCGGGTAGATTCGATGGAAAAAGTGGCATCGACTCAGACAACAGAGAAAGAAAAAATGAGGATGAAGATGCAGAAGATTATTGCAGATGGAATTAATTGCTTTCTAAACAGATAATTAATTTATAATTTCCATAAGAGTAAAAAATGAGGATGAAGGGAAAATGGCCGCTACAATGATCAATGTCCAGGCAATCACTGTGTGCGTAACGGGAGTGACTGGTTACATGGGCTCTTGGTTAGTGCAGTGCTTACTCAACGAGGGTTACACCGTTCACACTACAGTGCGCGATCCAGAGAATGAGACAAAGGTGCGCCATCTCCTGGACATCCCGGGCGTTGCAGAAAGGCTCAAGCTCTTCCGAGTGGAACTATTGGAAGAAGGCAGTTTTGACGCCGCCGTCACTGGCTGCGGCGGTGTTTTTCATGTGGTGACTCCTACCAAGTCCACACCCAAAGATCCAGAGCACCTTGTCTACGGAGCAAGGGAGGGTTTACATAAGGAGCCAAATTCCGCAGCACCCATTGCCAATTCAGAAGGGGCAAAACCAAGCCTTCTACAGCAATGCGCAGGTACGCTAGCTTCTCAGAGATACAAGAGAGGAGAAATTGGGGTTTGCGATGCTGTCAGCGGTGGATTGGCAATCCCATTTTACGGATCTGCTACCTCCGCCCCTGGGAGAACGCTGCAAGGAGCCGGGGTGTTCACCTCTAGTGTGGGAAGGTATAAAAACCCCAGATCCGCCATTGATCAATCAGATCGGGCTCTCAATAGACAGATCGGCCAAGATCTTGCAGGCCTGATACCCCGGATGGAAAATCGCCATGGCAGATTTGCTCTCGGAAGCACAAGAGGCCCTGGCACTGTGTCTAGGCACTTCTTTGACTCCTTTCAGATCCAAATTTTTCAGCCTACAAGCAGAACCATCTTGCAATGGGTCAGTTCTTCAGATATGGTGCTGGATCTAAAACTGAATCTAGAACGGCGGATTGGTATCCCTTCATGCCTTTAGAGACTTCTCTTTCAAGGTAAACAACTTGAAGACCTTCTTCCCCTCTCTTCTTACAGCATTACTAGGAACAACTCTTTGGTGGTAACCCTTCATCTCAGAGGAGGTGCAGCGGGACAGTCATCCTCTGCTCCTCCCTTCTCATACAAAGATGCAGTACACTCTGAGAACCCCAAACCCCCGGAGGCCCTTAAACCTAAGCCCTTTTTGGTTGATAAGATAGAAGAAGTTCCCTCTGTTGAAATCACCCATGAAGATCTTGCAACCCAACTTCAAGAATTTGTAGAAAGAGCCATCATTTGCAGATTTAACGGACTGTGGCCGCGATCTCAGGATCTCTATGCATGGATCCATGCAAACTGGACTCATCATTGTAAGATCAGTTTCTGTTCAAAAGGTTACTTCATTGTTCTATTTGATAACAGTAAGCATTATGAAAAGGCTTTAGAAGAAGGCCCTTGGTTCATGGGAACTGCGGGGCTCTTCTTGACTCCTTGGTTCCCAGATTTTGATCCAGCAACTGCAGTCATTACCTGTTGGGCATTGGATAATCCAGCGCTCCCCGTGTGTTTCGTGACATGGACTAACTGCCTCTCGAGGATCTGTTAACTCTGGCGATGTGTTCGTTTACTAACACCTGTGGGTTTTGGTGTAACGGCAATCGTGATCCCAACAAGTGGTATCAGAGCCTGGGGGGAGATTGTTGGGCATTGGATAATCCAGCGCTCCCCGTGTGTTTCGTGACATGGACTAACCGCCTCTCAAGGATCCGTTAACTCTGGCGATGTGTTCGTTTACTAACACCTGTGGGTTTTGGTGTAACGACAATCGTGATCCCAACATTACCAGGACCTCTGTATGGATCAGGCTTCCAAACTTACTTGCCCACTTATGGCATACTATTGTCTATAGAGCTATAGGAAACACCTTAGGCAGTTTCATTATGGGAGATTTCTGGCGGGAAGCCAAAGGTCTCTACTCATATGCCAGAATATGTGTGGAGTTAGATTTGAGCAAATGACTTCCAGACCAAATCAATCTCAAGATAAGCGACTTTGTCTGGACCCATACACTGGATTACGAAAATACTGCATTCCGCTGCCGCCATTTCCACCAATCAGGGCATTTGCAGAATACCTGCCCATCTCGCCCAGCAAAAAAGAATAAGGATAACCTCTCCAAGCCCAAGTCCAAACGATGGGCTCCTTGCTCTCCACCTCCAGTTGTGGATTCTGATTCCTCTAGTTCTGAAGATGAAGGTAGCAATGCGGAATTGGATCAAGCCCCTCATTCTGTGGTCCCTTCCATTGATGGTCCAGTGCAGTCCTCCGATACAGCCATCGCTCAGAAACGCGTCCATTTGACCTCCTCCTCTGATTCAGAAAAGGAGGGCTCCCCTGTGGAGACCCCAAATCTTCAAGTGGTTATTACTAATTCGCCCCAGGATGGTTGGGTCGAAGTCAAAAAAAGGAAAGGGAAAAAGCTTCGTGTTGATTCTTCTACCCATTCAGGGTAGAAATCAGTCTTTTTTCTTCCAGCCATATGTTGTAGCTTCTTGCTTGTTTCACTTCTTCTCCAGAACTGAGGTTGATAGTCCTATCATTTCCGGTTGCCGGTTTTCTGTCTCTCTTGAATGTATCTTCTTGTACCATATTTTTGATTAATAGAATTAGTCCAATTCAGGAAAAAAAAATGAGGATGAAGGCGCAAAATATTATTGCAGATGGAAATTAATTGCTTTCTAAACATACAATTCATTTATAATTTCCAGAAGAGTTGTTTGCTAATTCTGGAATACTTGCCATTGAGCATGCTAATTTTGATGGAATTGAATGGAGCTCTTGTAACTAGGGGAGAAACTGCTTCAACTTTGTACAACCCAAAATCGGTTAAACTTGCAAACTAATTGAGGAAATCATGATCGGGGAGGACAAGTTAATTCACTTTTCAGGAGTTGATTTGGGATAAGCTTGTACTATAGTCTTGAGAGTAGAAAAGTTATTATATAACATCAATGAACACAATTCAGAGGGAAAACAAGCAGCAAAGCAATTGAGGTGCAGAGCCTAAGTAATATACGTGATCATTCCAGAGAAATGGTGTTCAACAAGCAGACTCCTAAATTACAAAGGTGTTTCCACTCCAGAGAAATGATGTTCAACTTACGCACAATTTTCTAGCAGTTAAACCAAGAGTCACGAATTTAAGCAATTACAATAGTTTCATTTGATAGCATGCAATTTTGACTAGTGAATATCAACAATAATCCTACTTCAAATGTATCCTCTAAGGGCAAGCCAACCAAAAGATAATTGTTTGAGTATTGTTACTTCAGAATATGGGTAGATTCTTTGAGGCCTTGCCTGAATATGTTTGAATAGAATATTAACCCTAAGGACTCATATGTTGCACTTTTCAGGGGAACACCTTCGGGTACAAAAATACGTTGATAATTCTTTGTAAGCCCCTTTGCCATAGTCACCCTGTTAGGCTGCATGAGTATGGTTTTCTTTTTTTCAAAAGCAATGAATATCCCACTGAACTATAGTCATTAAAAATAGGCCCTCCAAATAAATATGCATCAGACTCAACTATTTTAGCATAGTAAGTCCCTATTTTAGCACTTACTAAGGAAGTTGCATATGCATTGTTTGATTGCATTACATTTAACATTAATATTCTTTTTTCGTTCAAATTGGGTTATAGTTAGATCACATAACATATCACATCCTTTTTCATCTATACTCTTCCTCCATATGCACTACCTATTTTAGCATAGTGAGTCCCTATTTTAGCACTTACTAAGGATTTGCATATGCATTGTTTGATTGTATTACATTTAATATTAATATTTTTTTTCATTCAAATTGGGCTCTAGTTAGATCACATAACATATCACATCCTTTTTTTATACTCTTCCTCCATATGCGCTACCGACTTATGACGTTTCCTTTGCAACATCTGGTGCAAATGCTAATTTATATGATTGTGCTAATTAAAGTGAGCTAGTTCATTTAATTTATATAATTGTGCTAATTAAAGTGAGCTAGTTCATTTAATTTATATAATTGTGTTAATTAAAATGCACTAATTTATGATTTAAGTGAGAAAGTTTAAAAATCAAATGAGAAGAAAAAATCAAATCAAATAAAAAGAACTCCTTGTGCCCTTCCACAATCTAACTCTAGTTATTATGGAATTTGGATGCTTTAGTATATAGATAGGCACTCCCATCATCCTAGTGGTTTAATGAGCCTTTAAAGTGACTCTTTCTTCACTCTTCCCTCATGTTTTTTCATTAACTCTTTCTTAGACAACTAGTTAACTCTTTCTTAGACAACTAGAGTTGTTGACAAGCTTATATTTTTCCCAAAGGTTTTTCAAGATTGGCTATGGTGTGTTATGGTTTTTTGGGAGTTGTTGGCAAGTTTATATTTATCCCATTGGTTTTTCCAAAGTTGGCTATGGTGTGTTATCGTTTTTTTGGAATGTGGTATTGATAAGCCATGGTTTTGGCCCATGGTATTGTAAAGAAGATTATTTACAAATTAAGAGCTTGCATAATAAAATGGGGTAAATTTCCTTGGTTAAGAATCTTGTTCCATACTTTTTTAAATGCATCTCTGTTTAATTTATATATTAATTTTTTTTAATTAATAATAATAATTTAATTTAAATAGTTTTATGATTTTTTAATTTTAGCAATTTAAAATATATTATGAAGTGTTTAGATGTTTGTTATGAATTGATGTTTATCCATATTTACCAGTAATTTAATTTTCAGCATCATAAAAAAATCTCTCAAAATTCCATTGGTTAAGGATTTCTGTTGATTGATGTTTGTAAAGAGGATTTTACAACACATATTGTAAAAAGAAATCTGTAAAGTTTAGGATTTAAGTGGGAAATTTAGAAATAAAATGACAAAATCCAGATAAAATCAAAAGACATCACCACCAAATAAAAACAACAACCTCCTCCTCCGCCTTCCATCTGTGGAGGATGATTTTAAAGAGATTTTAGAACAAATATTGAATGTCGAAATGGAGCACCAATGCACTAAACACCATGACGAAAAAAAAGAAGAGAAAAAATGACAGCATAACCATCTCAAGCGGAATCAACGATAAGAATTAAAGAATAGTGACACAACAACAATGTATCTGCCAATCAACATCAACTTATTTTTCAGAAGAAAAATAATGACTCAAATTTCAATATCCCGCCATATGTAACTTGCCTTTTCTTCCATTAGCAAGATTACAAGGATACATTTTCCAACTGCAACTGCAACAAGATATCTGCAACAAGATATCTGCAGCTAGTCCTTGTCTTTATTTTTTCATAGATTGACAGAACAATAGCCCAATAGACAGTATGAGACAGTAAGAAATGTGCAGCTACTTACTGTGATCTATTACGACAACTCTTCAAATTGATTAATTATTTGTACATGTTGGAACAAGTTATTAGTTGCACTTTGATAAATCAAAGATAGAATCCTGTGCAATGGGAAACGATGCTGCAACATCATATTTATAGAATCCTGTGCAATGGGAAACGATGCTGCAACATCATATTTGTGCTGATAGTTCATTTTGTCGTGGAAACAAGAGCTGAGCAAAGAGGAGTTCATTCCAAGTATCAGGCACTCCTGGAAGACACCAATGCAAACAATCCTGAGAGCCATTTTTCGATTTGAGATTGTATCTGGATAGATGTGCATCATCCCTTAACTCTGAAATCCCAGTGATATCTAAATTCTCAACTCTTGTGCCCTGAACAGCACTCTCAACAGAAGGATAATTTGCTCGGTTGCGAGAACTGTTGTGAATTGCAGACAACAGTTTGGTGTTATCGCAACGACCGCCCGAGTTCCAATCCCCATTAAAGAAGTGCCGAGGTGATACGGTTCTCATGAAAACCCTCAAATTTGGATACTTATCCAACTGTTTATCAAGCCATTTCACAACACTATGCACTGTCAAATTGCGAGCACTCTTGAGGTCTCTCAGCTTCCTAACATTCTTTGGTTGTCCATTTACATACATGTGCCATCTGTTTGCTTTTAATTTTCCCCAATTCCAATGGTGCCCTGTATTCAGCACTACCACATCAAATCTATAAAGATTAGTATGCAGGAACCATGCTGGTCGATCAAGATGCATTGCAAAGTCGGTGGATAGGTTTCCCGGGTTTAGGGGTTCAATTTCACAGAGGCTTGCTGACCAATAATATAATACAGTTGTGTTCGTCTTTGGGAATCTGAATGCCCAACCAGCTGGCCTCACTGCGCCACGTGCACGTACTAAACCATATTCCTTGCCTACATCTTGAACATCTGGACTCTCTTTTCCACCTGTAATCAGGCACATAACAGACTGGAATTGTTGCCTTCCTAACGAATCCCCAACAAATGCAAGTGTTTTGTCCTTCATTCTATAAATTATATACACAAAATAACCGGTAATGTTTGAGTCCGGTCAACTATAAAACAAACTTACACTATAAAAGTGCAACTCCAATAGCGTTTCACAGAACTTCAAAAATAAAAATATAAATGTCAATAGAATACACATACATACATGTGTGTAAATAACGAGGAGAATGGAAAAAGCTTGATTATCCCCTACCTTGTAAGAAAGTGTTGGCCTTCAAAGTCGGGCATGTCACAGTTATTAGGCTGCCACCGATATTTTTCATAAGAGAAATCAAGGCGTTGGGTCAACCTGCATGCCCACATTCCTGATAACCAGCGCTTACACATCTTACCGGAATATATAGGCCTCCTGCTATCCTGAACCCATTTTCCTTCGGTATAGTCACATACTGAAAGAAAAGCACAGTATTGCAATTTTAATAAGATCCACTGAATGAAATCTGTGTATTTGATTCAACGGTTGATATCAACTTACTTCCATTTAATTTTCTGCTTTGGTATATTCTAATAAAATTGTAGTTGTGATTGAGGCTCTTTGAACCTATCAGATTTGGCCTAGTGCAGCCACTGTCAAGCAAGATACTAACCTCTCTTCTCAATAGCAGATGACTTTTCAACTTTTGTAGGAAGTAATTCTTCAGCAGTAATGACAGAGGACTTTTCAATTGCTGAGGGTTGCTCTTTTTCATCTAAGTTGGACTTCATATTATTAACCTCTGGAGAGAACAAACCTCCCACCAGAATATTTTTTTCCGAACTGGAAGAGGAATTTTCAGACGGCAATTCTTTGGCCGGTCTAGATGGTGATTTTTCAACTGAGAAACCTTTAGTTGCATTAGACGGCAATCCTGAGATGCGCGGGAATTCTTTAGTTGATATGGAATCAGGTTCTGCAGTTGGCAGAGATGGAGAACTTTCCATGACTGGAGGTGTGTATGAAGATGAACCTGCTCAAGCAGCTGATTTTAGATAGTGTTATTGGTATAAAAGATTAAAATATATTTGACGAATGACGGAAACAAGATACTTTTTGCGAATAGAAGCCATTGTCATCCGATAACTAAGAAAAACTTTCATTTGGTTCAGAAAAGTCCTAGATCGTCCTGTCACATAAATGACCGCCCAAAATTTAATGAAACCAATAGGGTTGAGTGTACTTTCCACCAATAACTCAGCGATCAACTATATGCCCAACATAATCCATATACTGATCAACCATTTGCCCAAAATAATCCATATACTGTTTAGAAACAAAACAAAAAGGGCAAAAAGACATGTCAGGAAGAAAATATTGCTTTCTCTGACAAATTAAGGAAGGAGATTGATCTTCAAAGAAAACAGCAACCAAGAAATGGATATGATTACGTTAAATAGAACGCCCAAACACAGCCCAGGTAGACAAACGCCTCGAGAAAGGCATCTATGTGGTATGTTCCATGTTTTAAATTAAAGTGTTTTAAAGATTCACATGTTTGTAAATTAAAGTGTTTTAAAGATTCGTCGGTGTTAAATTTATTTTTAAATTTAAAAATATATTTTAAATAATAAAAATTTATTATTATATTAAATTTAATAATAAAAAAATTAAATACATAAAATGTCCCTACACTGTACAGGTATGGCAAAAATTACCTCATACTATTGGCTTTCCATGTTTTCGATGGGATAATATCCAGACTTACATGATATGGTGGGTTGTCAGAAATCTCATTGGAGGATTATCCCCATCTATTTTGAACGATTTGGAAATGGAGAAATAAGAAAATTTTTGAAAATTCTGACAGCTTTATGATGGTTTTTTTTATGGTACCATCTCTTGTAATGCTATAGGTTTTTCCCATGATGTTGGCCCCAAAAAGGAACCACGCAAGTTACCAGGTCCTCAAATGGAATATCAGGCTGGATTTTTTTGACAGGGCAACACAGAGAAACAAATGTGGATGCTATTTCGGATTGGCATTTTTAAAGAACAAGAATTTTGGGTTTATTGGAATGCGGGCAGTGGTACTAATATAAGAGTTGAAGCCATGGTTTTATGGGATTGTTATGGTTTTCTCGTTTCTTCAATATCCTAGACATTCACATATTTAGTGATTCCAATATTTAGTGATTCTAAGATCATTAACATGCTTTATGGAATTGTTATGGTTTTCTCATTTCTTCAATATTCTAGAAATTCACATACTAAGTGATTTCAATATTTGGTGATTTTAAGATCATTATTGAGCATATTAAAAAAAAGCGCTAAAATTAAACAACAATCACTCTGTGAATAACTCTGGAAAATTGACAGTCTATAGACAACTTTCAAAAAATCCACGAGAATAGAATTACAACCATTAAACTAGCTGATTATCAAAAGAGAGTCTACTGGAGCAACCGGATGATATGCACATTAAAGTCAAGCTAAGAGACATTACATTAGATGCCGGGTGTTTCCATTCCCTGGGTAACTACAATATGTTTTTTTTTTTTGGGTATAATCTAGGCTTATCTTTATTATATGTTGAACATATGCTTGGTCTATTTTCTGTGGCTGTGTTTCCAATGTCCATGATAATATCATGGAGTATATCGATCATATGTATATATCCATATGTCCACATGTGGATCTGGATGCGGCTTCTTATTATGCCCCTGATTATATGTGGCTAAACTTTCTGGGCGAATTTATGTGGAATAGTAAGATTGGAATGTCGCATGATCTTCTGGATGGGTAGCGAGAACTCGCTCAGGTATGATATATGTAACTATATTGGTATATGGAATATCGTAATATGTTCTTATAATGAAAATATATATTGTTTTTTCCTCGCTGAAAAAATGTTACGCAGGGTTTTGTGTTCTTTATTAATAATATTAAGCACCACGGTGTTGACTTCGTTTATTCTGATGAGAGCAAAAATTAATTACTTTAATTATATAAAAACAGATAGTAATTGAAGAAGCAAACCTGGAAACCGATTCCGCACATCGTCTGGTCGAATCAACCTCCGAATGCGTTCATCTTTCGGAAGAACACTCAGAAATGGGGCTCCTTCCAGTTCCCAAACAATAAATATAGTGCAAATCAATGTAATAAGCACGAATACCTGCTTCCTTCGCAACCCCGGCAAAGATACCCCGCTCGTCATTGTTTCTACTCTACTAGAACCTATTTGTGATTACACAAACTGACGGATTTGAAATACTACAGATCCGTCAAAGCCAAATATTTATTCAGGGGATATAAATGGCGGCAGAAGTGCTACTATTTCCACTCCTCGTGATCAGTTTGTGGAAGAAAAATCGCCACAAACGGATTAAATCACTTTTCCACTCTCAAAGCTTCGAGTTTCTTATTCGAAATTTTAAAACCTCAAGGTTCTTGACAAGATCAAGAACATTTAAGCCAAGTGAATCCCGCTTGTAAAGCTATGATCTTCCTGATTTCTAAATTCCTAACCAGTTCCGCTTCTTTGACAGGAAGAAATGAGCTGCAAGGCAGAAGCTCAAGCTAGATTCCAGCAATTCAAACAAAATTGAAAACAAGCTTCCGGCAGTCCATTCGCTGCAAATAGGTTCCTCGCCTTTTTTTACTGCGTACAGACGTTGAAGCTGGGCCTCGCATTCACTAATGTACTTTCCACCAAATTAATACTCCTAAAAGCTTTCGCCCGAGTTCATGCTCAGGTATCGCAGCTCTGTGCCGATTATCAATGGCTATCTGCCGATTTGAAAAAGCCTCGCGATTTCTCCGTCATTCGCTACCTTTCGCTATTTCTTTTAAAAGTTTCTAAATTTTTTTATAATCTTACACAAGATTTACCAGTTTGACCCTCAACTTCTTCATCCATGGCCTGTTTCCCCTATTTTTGGGCGTGGCGTGATATTCCTACTGAATTCTTTTACCGCTGAGAATTTCTACAATAATCACAGAAGCCAGACATTACTACAAATAACCAGACATTACCTCAAATATCTAGGATAATAGTAAACTAATTTCCATTCCGCCGATGTTGCAAAACCTGGCAGTCGCCCTGACCCTCACGCCGCTGCTTCTTTCAAGATCAAATTAAAAAAACTGGAATCAAAGGAGTACGGAAGCTATGCACCTTATCCGCGTCCGTTTCACTGGTTGAAGCCAGCGCCCGAAAAATTATCCTCCTCTCTCCGACATCGATGCATCAACACACTTATCCGCATAATGCGTTCATGAGCTTGAAATGCAGGGAGATACCAAATTAAATGATTCCAACCCATAGTGTATATTTCTCAAAGGGCAGGGAGCGAGAAATAAGAAGGCGAGGCCGCAAGGGCATTGACCTCATTACCGCGCCTGTGGGTTCACTTTCCTTTATCTTTCTTATTTTTGAAGTTTTAAATAAAATATAAACTCTTTAATTTCATTCAACGATATTAACAATATGCACTGTCTCTTAAAATTGTAAAGCTTTTAAAGTTTTCCAATACTTACCTATCTTTAGAAAATTTATACAATATAACACGTTAACAGCAACATATAACATGCGTGAGCCATGTCAAACAAGTTAACAGCAACATACAGCCGACGGTAATTATTTGCGAACAGGAAGAAGTCTTTCACCTCACGCCCTGTCTTTCCGTTTGAAACCTTGACCGCTTCACACCCACGAATCGAGCTTGGAGCCGCAAAACGGCCAATGATGAATTTCGGAGAACAATTCCTGTGTCAAATGTTGAAATACTAAATTCAACTGCAGCGTTTATTTTTGGAAAACCGCCAGTTCCTTCCCCGCACCACCTTTCACGAACAGTGGTATTTTTCGAGGGGGCAGCGATCACATTTACTCGCTGACACGTGGCGTGAGCAGTTTTCCAAAACAACTTTCCCGGCCGGTAAAGTTCGGTAAAAAGGGACCTCGGGTAATTGCGATAGCCGATTGACATCAAAGTTTGATATACAGCGTTGCACCATGGAGCATTTATTAGTTGACGTGACGTGAAAGTTTATTGACAGCCATCGTTTATCAGTGAAACAATAAATGAAATTTACTATGGTAGTATAATATAGGTAAGGTTTTAATTTTTTTATTTTTTTTACGGCACAAGTCAAACGAAAAGTTTATGTTATGTTGTTTTTGTTTTGTCGTTGAAAATGTAATGAAACGCAAAAAAAATGCAGCAGGGCGAATGTAATGCCCCGTTTTGTTGAGAATAGAATGAAATGCAATAGGCAGGCCAAAAATTAGCAATGCGGATAATGTAATGCACAGCAGTGCAAAGTAAGAAGGAATACAGCAGTGTTTATTTTTCAAAGGAGACATATTATTTTTTTTACACAGCAGTGTAAAATTTTGCAAGCAAAGACAGAGTAATTGTTTTTGAAACTGCATCTGTAGCGTGCTTGGTGAAATCCCTTTGTGAGAGGAAGAATTTTTTGTGTGTGAGAAACTCTGTCGTCAGGAAACAATTTTTGTTGTTCTTCTTTGTTAAAAACAGAGTATTATTCTCTGTTCAATTTTGTTTGAAATTATCGGAAATTCCCAACGATCTTAAAGATTGAGTAATGTGACAAAGCCGACCATGAAAACTTATAATTTTTCAAATTCAGGTACTTCTATTTTATTTGAATGCGATTTTAACTCATAATCCAAACAATTTATCAGAATTTCCATCAAATGTGTAAAAGAGATCACTTACAGATAAATGTATTTACTACACTGATAACCTATTCAATCAGTTTCTAGTAACGTCGGTAACCAGTCTCAATATTCGAATATTCATCGGTGGATTTCACTCCTGTGCTCATCGGCACCTGTCGCCCTGGAGGGTGAATATTCAACGCGGTCAGGTACCGTGACATGCTCACATTTCTTTCACTGTAAAGGGGGAAAATAGATGTATGTAACACCAAAAAGTTTCGACATTCAAAAGCCTGTGTGTATTTTAAAAAGATCAGACGGGTGTGGCTGGGAATTTTTTATTTTCCCTTACCAAATATGAACAATATTAAAGAGAGATTTTTCAGCATCGCTTACATGATATTTTAGCTTGACGTGATTCTTCAATTTGTCTGGCCGATAAATCACATTTATTGGACGCGTTAATAAATGAAATATTATGTGATTTACGCAGAAAAATCTTTCGTTAACTTGATATAGATTACAAAAGCCTCAATTCAACAAATAAACAATATTCTTAACAATCTTTTTTCCACAAATATTTTGAATAGTTATAATAAAAAATTTTATCCTTTCTTAAAAATTAATTTATTAAAAATATCTGAATATTTTGTAAAACTGTTATTTTAATAAACAGAAGGGTTTGAGTTCCAACTATACTTCATACAAATTGATAATAATATAATCGAGAACTTCATGTTTTTTTATGTTATTTAATGGCGATGGTTGTTTACATCGTCAACTATAATTTTATTTAATTGCGGTTGTTTAATTTTCTGTTTTTTATTGGTTAACGTTATTATGTTTCTTGTACAACATATTGCAAGCCGCTTATAATGAAGTGTTTGTTTTATTGGTTAAGGTCAAACATCTTGCGTGCCTCTTGTTTTCCAAAATTAATAAAATTATAATATTCAGAAGGTTTTTAATAATTAAATTTTATACAATAATTTATTTTTTAAATATTTTTCAATAATCGTTAAATATATTTTTTTATAAACACTTCCGCATCAATTTAATTAAAAATAATGTTTTAATAATATATAATATAATATTAATTATTATTATTATAAATTATTAATAAAATAATAAATAAATAAGATGGTTATAATGTACCATCAAAATTGTTGAACAAATTACTCATTGGGTCCCTTATTTTAATATAATATTTTAAAGCAATTTTTTTTCAAAGATATTTTTTAGCAAATTTTAATCATATATTTGCGACATGCATTAGGAAGGGGAAGGTGATGACAATACCACCTCCTCCATGAAGAGGGATTGATGCATTCCCATATAGCTCCACAAGTCAAGACATGGCATTATATCTATGCATGTGGTTTAATGATCTCAAGTGGGTGTTCATAGTATTAAATATAGGTTGTATGGTGATAACCTTTGGTGCACACTCCACATTTTGTCCCTCCATAATCCAACTTCTAGTTATTAAGTAATTTGGATGCTTCAGTATAAACGTAGGTGATCCCACCATACTGTGATTTATTGGGCTTTTAAGTGACTCGCTAGTAGTTGTCTTTCCTCACTTGTGACTTCTTCCTCCTATCTTTTTGTTGGCTCTTCTGTAGATAACTAAGGTTGTTGGCAAAATTTTGTTCTTCCCATCAGTGTTTCCACAATTGGCTATGGTTCTAGTTTTCTCCTTCATTTCTCTTATGGGCACACCACTTTCTCATTCTCTATTGCCTTGGCTCTAGTCTTAATATTGATTGGTGGAGTGATAACAATGGTTCATTATAGAGATCACTACCACTATGGAGATGGAAGCTAAGACTCGCATCGAGGTTTGTGGGTGTGTTTCGGCCCTCATCATTCATGAGAAAATCCATTAACCAATTAGGGAGTAGATAGGTGAGGTTGAATATGATTTAATGGGTGAACCCAATTGTTTCTTGGATTAAGAGGTGATGGACATTGTGCCTACATGGGTACTAGACATTGGCCACACCCATGATAGAAAAAATTAGAATGTGCATACCATTTATCTTTATTTCCACATGAAGGCTCTTTTGGGCATGGTCTTCTTGGATAGGAATGATGCTAAAGAGAAAATTCTTCTTGTTTTGGATGATGTGGTGTTGCAAATAAAATAAATGAATGATAGACTAATGTATATCGAGGAGGTTATTCAACCTCGAATAATACCAAGTCACCCTTGTCCAATAATGTAAACTTTTAGAATAGCTAAAATAATACACCATCTTCTTATTTATGGTAAAAAAAAAAAAAAAAATTAATTCATTGTCACCAATGTTGTTGAAACAAAATTGAGCAAATCCAAAAACATATCATTATTTGTAATTTCAAAATTAAAAGCAATATTTCATAAGGTTGCTCTACATAAGCTAGAAAAATGAACATTCCTAAACAATTAAAATTTAAAATTTAACAACATCTAAAGTAATATACTATTTTTCTCTATTATAACAAACCTAAAACTGAGAATTAAAATAAGCTCAATTAATTATCACAAATATTGTTAGATATTTCCCTATTTTTATGTGTAAATACTTTACTTAGAACTCTATATATTAAACACACTAATTTATATTAATAAATTTATATATAACTAGTTCTATATTAATAAATACCTCACTTGAATTTCCTAGAAAAAACACAATAGTGTATAAACACACTAGTTTATGTTAGAGAAATTTTATTTAAATTACAATAATTATTAAGAATAAAATCCTCAATCTAAAACTTGATCATCCCTCTCTCCCTCCCACTTAACAAGTTTCGTGATTTAAAAAAAAATCATGATTAGTAAGTTAAGAATTAATATATACAATTGAAAGAAGATTGAGCATGAAGTTCATTTTCTAAATCATGATCAATAAGTTAAGAATTAATTGTCTAAATCATGATTAATAATTTAAGAATTAATCTATACAATTGAAAGAGGATTGAGCATAAGTTCATTTTATTTTAAGATTTTTTCTACATAAAACATTAAATATGCTTAATCACAATTTGGTTCATCATATTCTACATAAAACATTAAATATGTTTAATCAAAATTTGGTTCATCATATTTTAAATGAAGATGACTAAATTAAATTGGAACAAATTTTTTTTAATATATTAAATTAAATATTAATATATTTTAATCGAATGATTTTTTTATTAATTTTCAAGTAAAAATGAAGAGTGGCATTATTTTCAAGTACAAATGAAGAGCGACATAAATGCATGGTGATAAAAAAAAAATGCAATGAAGAGTGGAAAGAATATTTTTTTTTAAAGAAAATATTTTGGACATTTTAGATTAGAGAATATTTTTTTTTATTTTTATTATTACTTCAAAGTTCATGAAAGTGAAAGTAAAAAAAGATTTACAAAATTTTATGACAAAGACTTGTAAAAAATAAATGAACATGGAGACATTTTTCAGAATATGAAGCCACAAGTAAGGTGAATACATTTCCTATATATCTTATATTACTTCCAGAATCAACATCTTTGTCTGGAAGTAGGCACAACTAGAAAGGTGAAAATGAACAGAGAAAGAGGCGGAGCCAAAAAGGTGAAAGTGAATAGAGAAAGAAGGTGAAAATGAACAGAGAAAGAGGCAAAGCCAAAAAGGTGAAAGTGAACAGAGAAAGTGAAAGCTAATAGAAGAAAAGTTGGTGAGTATCAAGTGAATTGAAACTATATTAAATTGTGATTAAATAAAATATTTCTCATTTCTTTTATCAATTATATTTAAGAAAAAGAAAATAGTTAAAGAGAGGTGAAATGAGAAAGTAAAAGTAAAAGTGGCTACTTCTTAAATTAATTAACTTGAAGTTAAAAGTGGTGGAAATATTTCAAGGCAATTTTGATTTGAAATAAATTTTAAAACTTAAAGAGAAAAAGAAAAAGGCTGAAAGCGAATAGGGAAAAAAGCATAGCCACAAAGGTGAAAGTGAATAGAGAAAGAATCAGAGAATGTGAAAGCTAATAGAAGAAAAGTTGGTGAGTATCAAGTGAATGGAAACTATATCAAATTGTGATTAAAGAAAATATTTCTCATTTACTTTATTAATTGTATTTAAGAAAAATAAAATGGTTAAAGAAAGGTGAAATGAGCAAGTAAAAGTAAAAATGGCTAATTCTTAAATTAATTAACTTGGAGTTAAAAATGGTGAAAATATCTCAAGACAAGTTTGATTTGAAATAAGTTTTAAAACTTGAGAAAAAGAAAAAGGGAAACAGTGAGATTTGAACCTAGTTCTCTATTGGATTATTTTTAAAGCCCATCATCAAACCACTACACCAATTTTTATTTAAAACAAAAGGAGAAAGGGATTTATATTTTCTTTTAGATGAGTACTTCACATATTTAAAAAATTGAAAAGGATTTATTTGAAGAATTTATTTGACTGAAAAACAATTATGACTTCAATAGTTTCCATAGTTGGAGTTGTTCTTAGTGGAAAGAGAAATATCAAGAGTGGTTTGAGTGTTTATAAAATTGGAGTATTTGGGATGCATGAATGCACAATGAAATAAAACTTGTAAAAAATGTAGTGTGGTTAGCAAAGCTCATATAGTTACATGGTGTGTTAAGGTCACAAGTTCAAATCTTTATGCTTGCTAATTTTTTCAAAACAAAAAGGGAAGTTAATTTTGGAGGTTGTGATACTCACTACAATGGTTGGGAAGCAAGAAGACGACATTTTGTTTGAAACAATCTGATAAATTTTTTGTTGTATTAATGTTGTAAACGAGTGCATTTTCAGTTGAACCCAACACCTGGTTAAATCATCGTAAATTTGTTTGTATTGGGTGCATTTTCGGTGGTAGTCGACACCCCTTTTTTCAAAGTTGATCGCTGGAGAAAATGACCAAAATCGATCATTTTTTAAAATTATTAAACAGTTTATTGTCATTTAGTATTCATAATAGTGTCCAAGGTTGCAAAGACACACTCTTTGACATCCAAACATGTTTGCAAAATGTTAAAAGAAAAACTGAATTCTTGGAGCTAGAGTCTCAGTTGCAGCGAGATGAACTACATGAATTACTGTAAGAAGAATTTTGAACCTATTCTTTCTTAGAACAATAGTTTGTTTGAGCCTGGTCATTAGTTAGAAAATGATCAGAGTAATGAAATGATTTCAAGAGAAAATCTAGGTGCAGCAGAAAGTCATGTTCAGGCAAGTTTATGCGAAAGTTATTTTCATACAGATGTGAAGCCTATCGTTACCAAAACTTTTATAAGACCGTGGGAAGAGATTACACATAATAAACATAGAACTAGTTTGGGATATAATGTCATAGATGCATATTTTTACATTCCAGATTTCACCAAACCTATACAATTTCGAAGTGCTAGATTTATGGATGGTGTTGTTCCAAAACAAGTCGATAGATGCCAGCAATGTAATAGAGTTGGACATGTGAAATATAAATGTTTTGATCTTCACCCATGTGAGCATTGTGGAAAGCGCAATCACCATACAAATAGATGTTCCAGAAAGATTTATTGCTTCTTGGGATTGGACAAAAACGACCAAGAAGATTTACAGGTCATACTGAAGAATATGTTTGAGAGTGATGACCATCCTTGCAGTAATGAATACTTCTCACATTGTATCCAACAAGGGGGGAATTATTGATGGTCTTCTACAGGTTTTAGTTCGAGATGTCAAGCGAGACTGAGTCAAAGATCTACGTTGAGCCTGAGCCACAAACTATATCAGTTAGAGCTAGAGTTGTGAGACTTAAGTTTTTGTTGATCAAGTTGATTGAGTTGTTTGTGAACGAGTAGTTCCATATTTGGAATTGTTCGAGAAACTACAGTGATAATGCAAGAGTTTGTGGTCACCTTAAAACCACATTTTTGGTTGTTCTTATAACTGTTATGAAGGTTCTAGAGTTAGTCTTGGTTGAGACCTTAATTTCTCCCATATTGGTTTGTGGCCATCCCTAAAAACCGTTTCCTGAGAGGCATTCAACGCTTGGATGGGATGCATTTTTTGCATTTTGAGCTCTCATTCTTGGACTTTGGTACATCCCCTCGAATTAAGGGGGGAATGTTAGACAGCTAATCCCCGTGATTAAAGATTGGGTTAGTTTGTATTATTTTGTGTAGTTATTGGAGTCCAAGAAGACCCAAAAACTAATTCAACTATTTCCTATGTGTATTAGTATGTACATAATGTACATCATTGATAGAGATCAATTAATATATAATTTATTTGGTTTCCAGTTTGATTTTTTAAAATAGGTTTCTCGGGTTTAGGGGTTCAATTTCAAAGAGGCTTGTTGACCAATAATATAATACAGTTGTGTTCATATTTGGGAATTTGAATTCCCAACAAACTAGCCTTACTGCGCCATGGGCACGTGCTAAACCATATTCCTTGCCTACATGTTGAACATCTGGACTATCTTTTCCTCCTATAATGAGGCACATAATAGACTAGAATTGTTGCTTTCCTAATGAATCCCCAACAAATGCAATTGTTTTTTCATGCATTCTATAATTTATACACACAAAATAACTAGTCATGTCTAAGTTCGGTCAAATATTAAAGAAATTTACACTATAAATGGTGGAAAAATATAACCAATAGGGTTTCACAGACCTTTAAAAATAAAAATTAGAAATGTCAACAGAATATACATACATGTGTGTAAATAATGAGGAGAACGAAAAAACTTAATTATCCCCTACCTAGTAAGAAAGTACTTCCCTTCAAATTCAGGCATGTCAGAGTTATTAGGTTGCCACCGATATATTTCATAAGAAAAATCAAGGCGTTGGGTCAACCTGCATGTCCACATTCTTGATAATCAACGCTTACACATATTGCCATAATTTCTTTCTTTCTTTCTATGCTATCCTGGACCCATTTTCCTTTGGTATAGTCACATACTGAAAGAAAAGCACAAAGATTGCAATTTTAATAAAAACCACTAAATGAAATTTGTGCATTTCAACAGTTGATATCAACTTACTTCAATTTCATTTTCTGCTAGGTATATTCTAACAAAATTGTAGTTGTGATTGAGGCTCTTTGAAGTTATGAGATTTTTCCTAGTGGTGCCACTGTCAAGCAAGGTACTAACCTCTCTTCTTAATAGCTGATAACTTTTCAACCTTTGTAGGAAGTAATTCTTCAGCAGTAATGACAGAGAAATTTTCAATTGTCGAGGATTTCTATTTTTCATCTAAGCTGGATTTCATATTATCACCCTCTGGAGAGGACAAACCTCCAACCAAAATATTTTTTTTCTTAACTAGAAGGGGAATTTTCAATCAGTGTTTCTTCGACTGGGCTAGATGGTGATTTTTCTACTGATAAATATTTACTTGCATTAGATGACAATCTTGAGATGCTCGATAATTCTTTAGCTGATATGGAATTAGGTTTCCTAGTTGACAGAGATGGAGAACTTTCCATGACTGGAGGTGTGTATGAAGATGAACCTGCTGAAGGAACTAATGTTAGATATTGTTATTGGTATAAAATATTAGAAGATATTTGGCGAATGCCCGAGACAAGAGAACTTTTGCAAATTGACGCCATTGTCATCCAATAACTCCAAAAATATTTCATCTGGTTCAAAATAGTCATAGATCCGCATGTCACAAAAATGACAACCAAAAAATTAATGAAACCAATAGGATTAACTCTACTTTCCACTAAGAACTTAGCGATCAAAGATATGCCAAAAATAATCCAAATACTTTTTTAGAAACAAAACAAAAAAAAAGATGAAAAAGGACATGACCAGAGGAAAATACTGCTTTCTCTGCCAATTTAATGAATGAGATGGATATTAAAGGAAAACAATAACCAAAAGATGAATATAATTCATATTAAATGGAATGCCCAAACAAAGGGCACATAAACAAACACCTCAAGAATTTTAAAGGAAAATAACAACCAAAAGATGAATATAATTTATATTAAACGGAACGCCAAAACAAAGGGCTCACAGACAAACACCTCGAGAAAAGCATCTATGTCATATTTTAATTGTTTTATGTTTTGATTTTAATTTTTTTTGGGCTTCATTTTGTGTTAAATTTGTGGAAATTCAACAGAAATTTGTGTACTTTGTTAGATTTATAAATTAGTTGTAAACTTAATTACGATCAAAACTTAGTTGTCAATTCTTTTATATGTTAAAGAATACATGTTAAATAATAAAATATTTATATAACGCCAGTTTTGAGTTCATTCCGAGAGAAAACTTACTTTACTATGGAAAAGGATATTAATTGAAAAAGCCAACCTGAAAATAGAGCTTCCAGCCTATTCTTCCGCAAGTAGTCTTCTCGAATCAACCTTCGAATTAGGGATGGAATTTGACGGGCATTTTTTCCGTCATGGTTTTTTTTTTTTTTGCATGTATTTGACTACTAAAAGTTTTTTATGGCCATTTTTCCAAATGTGCTTGAAATTGGGGAAAATTTTTTTTGGCGGGAAACAATTATTTGAAAATGTTATTAGTTCTTGTTTCTTTCCACTTTATTTTCTAGCTACCCTTGACCATTACCCAATGAAGATTGACATTGGCCACAGCCCAACTCAGTTCGACTTAACAGAGCTGATTTGGGGTATATATCCACTCACTTTAAATTCTAGATAATAACTCTGTAGTGTCGTTAAATGTGTCGATGGTGCTCATTTAATGGCATTATGACATACTTCTCATCATTGAACCGCGTGACACCGAAAGAAAATAGGTTACAACCTCTAGGTTCTTGATGTGTACACAACAAGAAATAAAAAATAATAATTTGAAATGAACTTTGGAGGCTGGAGTAGTTGAGTTGAAGCCACACATATAAAATTACAGAGATGATGGTCGGGCTTTGGATTCCACCTGCAACTTGCAAATCTGTGATGAATATGGGATTTTAGGGCCCTCCAGATTTAGAGAGTCAAGATTGATTCACCTCCCTCTAGCCATTAATTTATTGTTCCTTAGAAAACTACCAGTCTGTCAATTTGCATCCACAAGATTACTCAAAGCTTACGAGCACCCCAGATTAGCTTTCCCCTGTATGTTCATTAATTGAATTTGAATATCTATTTCTCAAAACAAGACACTGAAACTCATTGATAAAACACAAATTATAATATCTGTCGAATATTGGATGTCGATGGTGAGTATTATATTTATTATTTTTTTAACTCATTAATAAAACACAAATTATAATATTTGCAGAAGATTAGATGTTGGTGGTGAGTTTTATATTTATTATTTTTTTTATAAGTAAGAGAAGTGAACATTCAGAAGGAGAGCCATTTTTGTTTTTATTGACTTAGTTTGAATTCTTTAAATAAATTTAAATTCTTTAAAATTTGTTTTTATTATTGAGTTTATTTTGATGAATTTATTACCTAGAAATTTTAATATTTTTAATATTGAGTTTCATTATTTACCTCTTCGTAAACAACAGTTGTAGGTGGTGTGATTTAATGAATTTTTGTTGTTACCTGTTCTCTGCTTATTAACACTTTTAATGACCCATAATCTCCAGTGATTTATGCAGGTACATTGCATTCATTAGCTTTTTCTTTTTTTTAATGGTCGCACTCGGGGAGAAGTTGTTGATTAGAATCATATTTGTCCATCCCTTTTAATGGTTATGAAGTTGGTGATGTTGTGGTAATGTGTCGTATTTTACTATGTTGAACTTTGGTGGAGTAGGTTTTGCCTTTTATTGCGAAGCCATTTTGTTTTAATTTGATGTTTGTTATCATTTTATCATTTTACAAAGTCGATTTGAAATTTAATAATAATTAATCTTTAAAAGGCCAGAAAAACGCAAGGCACTAACAATTCAAAAACATAGAGATTTATATACCAACTAGAAGTGTGCATACCTTGAGAGTGCAAACAACTTGCCTAAGCTAAACCGAAGTCGCATGAAACAGGGATGCAAAGTATTTTTCAAACCAACACAATTACTAAGTATGAATTCTCAAAAGCTTAAGATAAGAGGAAAGTAGCTTTGGTGTGTATGTGTGTGTACTTGTCTTTGCACAAGCAATCAAGAATTCTAAAAAGAATAAGATAATAGGAAAGTGACTTTGGTGTGTATGTGTGTGCGTGTTTCTTTGCACACACTAAGAAAGACCCACAATTGTCTTTTAGTGTTCTAGATATTCTCTTTGATTTTACAAAAATAGTACATGCTTTTAACGAAAATATGAGAGACAATCATTCATTGATCTAAGGACGACAACATCATGCAATATGTAAAAGATTTTCAAAGAATTTTCTCACTATAAAGTATGAACACTAAATAGAAAAGATCACATGCTAGTTAACAAGAAGAAAACTAATTAGAGGAAGAGATACCAAATTAAATAATAGTGTTTGTTGTTATTTAATCGTTTATGTTGTCATTTTATCATTTACAAATTCTATTTGAAATTTAATAATATAATTTTTTATTAAGATTTTTAATTTTTTATTATTAAAATTGTATTTTTTAATATGAAATGAATTTAATATTTTGAATCCCTTTTGGAGTATTTAAATTTTATATTTTTATAATTATAGTAAATTTTAACTATATTTTGGAAAATTTTAATTAGAAAATATTCATAGAAAAATGTCATAACATATAACATTTAGACTATGTTTATTAAATCTAATCTATTATGATGTATTTAAATTTATTTTTTGAATTACTATTGTAATTTTACAAGGTCTTATCCTTGTTCCAGGTGAAAAACAACGTGGTTGATCAATACTAAGTAATTATAATGATGCCACATAAAGAAAAAGAACATTGGTCATTTTGTTTTTTTCCTTATGATAAATATGTGAAAATTTTTAACATAATTATTAGTCATTTTATTTTTTTCTTTATGATAAATATGTGAAAAATTAACATAATTATGTTATTGAAGAGTAGTTTTTTAATGAAGCCTTTATTGGTGAAGGTTTAATTTATTATGAGAACGTCGCTCTTGAAGGGAAAAATTTGAAACCTAATGTTTTTTTACGGGAAGCATAAGGACCCAAAACATTAAAAAAAGATTATATGACGGGTAAATAAGAATCCAAATTCCAACCCTACTCTGAACCTTCGTTTGTCGGAAGAACACTCAGAAATTGGGCTCCTTCTAGTCCCCAAACAATAAATGTGGTGCAAACCAATGCAATAAGTGCGAAGGAAACCTGCTTCCCTCACAATATCGACAAAGATACCCCGCTTGTCATTGTCTCTGTTGTACTAGAACCTATTTGTCATTAGACAAACTAGAGGATTTGAAATACTACAAATCCATCCAAGCCAAATATTTCTTCAGGGGATAGAAATAGCGGCAGAAGTTTTACTATTACCAGCCCTCATTATCAGTGTCTTAACGAAAATTCACTACTAACGGATTAAATCCCTTTTCTACTCTCACAACTTCTGGTTTCTTATAATTCAAAATTTTAAGACATTTAAGACAAGTGGACCCCACTTGTAAAGCTATAACCTTCCTGATTTCTAAATTCTTAACTAGCCCCGCTAGAAATGAGCTGCAAGGCAGAAGCTCCAACTAGATTCCAACATTTTAAACAAAATTGAAAACAAGCTTCCGAGAGTCTATTCTGTGAAAATTGGTTCCTCACCTTTCTTTACTGCGTACATATGTTGAAGATGGGACTTGCATTTGATAACTTACTTTTACTCGAAAGGCCAGAAAACCAAATTTATATTCCTAAAAGCTTTTGCCTGAGTTCATGCTCAAGTTTCTCATCTATATGCTAATTTGAGAAAGCCTCTTGATTTCTACGTCTTTTGTTGCCTTTCACTATTTATTTTCAAAGTTTCAAAATGTTTTTATAATCTTACGCAAGATTTACGAGTTTTACACTAACTTCTTCATCCATGACCTATTTCCCCTATTTTTATGCGTGGCTTGATATTCCTACTGAATTATTTTACGATTGACAATTTCCACAAGAATCACAAAATCTAGATGCTACCACAAATAAGCAGACATTACCTCAAATATCTTGGATAATAGTAAATTAATCTCCATTCCGCCGACGTTGCAAAACCTGACAGACGTCCTAACTCTCATGCAACTGCTTCTTTCAAGATCAAATTAGAAAACCAGAATCAAAGGAGTATTGGAGCTATGCACCTTTTCTGTGTCCATTTCACTGGTAAAATCCAACCCGGACAATTTCTTGCCTCTCATCTCCGACATCCATACACTCATCCACACAATGCATCCATGAGCTTTTTTTTTTTTTTCTAAGTCAGGCTATGCTATTATATTACAAAAAGTCAAAAATTACAACAGTTTTACAACAGGGCCGTGGCCCTGCGTCTCCAGAGAGATTGGCATTTTCTCATATTTGGACATATCCAGAGTGGAACAGGTACAAAAATTGGATTGTATGACGAACATTACTAACATTGCGACCCTTGACTTTGCATATTTCCGACACAGAGAACATATGGACCAGCATAAAGACGAACAGACACAGAGAATAGAAAAGACGAACAGACACAGAGAGAAGCTTTCCTTGCTAGGCAGCGAAGAGCGAACTGTTGGCGGAGTTATTCATCGTCTGTGGTGTATGGCTCATCCTCCACTTTGAATTTGAATTTCTGAGATTCTTCCGAGTCGGAGAGCAGAGTCCTCTGAGCCGGTTCACTGAGGCCTGCACAGGCAGCCTAAGTAGATGGGGGGATGCTTTCTCTTGTAGGGCGCTGCATATCAACCACTAGCACCTGCATATCTACTATGGGTGCCGTCCTTTGAACCTGAGGAGGGTTACCATGCATGTCTTCCAACTGTCCTCTGAAATTGCTACAATGTTCAACAGAAACAGAAACGATGAGAGTAGTATTCACCATAGTGCAAGGAATTCTGTATCTGACTGTAGGATGCTCTGTATGGCCGCAGTCCATTATTTCTCCCCGCCCATGCACATTGCCACGGCCTGCTGGTCTGCCTTGGCTCCGGTTCTGGTCGGAGGTTGCTTCCACTGAGGAGGAGGGCGAGATGGCGGGCCGGTGAGTTGAGGCACGACCCTGTGAACTTCCTCGGCGGCTACTCATTCTGAGCCGTTCACGCTGCATTGTCCAATTTACGACCAAGCAGGAATTCCTCTGAGAAATCCGCCACAGAACCAGAGAATGTTCCTTCTCTGCCAGCGTTTGCCCCGACACTTCGAGGGAATACCGGAAAGCGGCAGGGGTATCGAGCTTATGAAGCGCCATCACTCCAAGTTGCAGGTAAACAATGAAAGCAGACAAGACTTGCATCAAACCTCGCTTGAGTTCACCTTCCGGCGTCTTAATGAAACCAACGGCCAGGTACTGCTTGGCTCGTCCGGGCTGACACCTGCCCATGTGACGAGCCACTGGTCTTCTACGCGTGGAGAGCACCCGCATCCGGGAGCATCCATGAGCTTGAAATGCTAATATATAGGAAATTAAATTATTCCAACCAAGAATGTACATTTATCAAAGGGCGGGGAGAGAGATCAATAAGAAGGTGAGGCTATGCAGGATTGACGTAATTACAACGCTTGTATTTCACTTTCCCCCATCTTTCTTATTTTTGAAGTTTTAATAAAAATATAAATTATTTAATTTTGTTGAACGTTATTAAAAATATGCGCATTGTCTCTTAAGATAATAAAATTTTTATAGTTTTCCAACGCTTACATGTTAGAGCATTAATCATGATGTCATCCGTTACTGTTCATGTGACGACAAACCTTGTTCATATAACGATGAGTTTAGTGTTAGTCTGCAGGGTAATCAATAGTTCGTAGGAGTCGGTGGAGAGCATTGTGGATCCTCTGGCTCATGGATGTATAAATAATAGTGATGGGTAATGAAATAAACAAGCTCACTTTGTGAGTATTCAAGTTTCGTTATGGTATCAGAGCTGAGGGTTTCATCTTAGTTTCAAAGGTCAAGCCTCATGCTAGGTTTGTGATAGGAGTGACCAGTGGTGTGGAGTTGCAATGGGGAGATAACATACTAGTGTTGTTGGAGCACATTTAAAGAGATTTTCATAGCTATTATTTGATGAAGAGCCAGAGTTGTGGGCTCGGTGGTGTGAAGTATGCATCAGAAGAGGACAATGCAGTTGTTCATTGGGCGTTGTGTATACCTGTGTGGCTGGTGTAGTTATTTTTAAATTTTTACAAGCTTTCAATCCCTCCAAACCATTGTTTATGAACCTATTCGTGGGACATAGCATTTTTAAGAAGAGCATGTAAATGCTGGTGGGGTGAGCATGTAAATGCATTTCAGTTTAGCTTTATTTTTGTCAGTGTGATACTTTCCTTTCCTGCAAAAGTGATAATATTTCTACTTTAAGTGATTCTTAGATAAAGCATGTGCATGAAAACATCGTAATTCAATTTGAAAATTACTCACATAATAAATAATCCTAGCACAAATTGTGCACATACACATCATCAGTTTACAAGTCCTGGTCGATAATTTATGAAGTAATTTAAGATTAATTAAAATACCAAACAAGCTATTCGAGAAATAGTAAGTAAAATTCGTAAATTGTATTGTGGATGACGGGTGCATGGGATTGTTGGACAAAAAGGCTGCTTGGTTTCTTGTGAAAGTAGATATTTCATGGGGTTTACCAATGATGATCGATTGATTCTGGGCCACTTTCTCTATCAAACTGAAGGTTTATTACTAGGGAATTCCTTTTAGGTTCCTAGAATGCCATAATACTAGGCATTTGATGATTAATTGTCCTAATCATTATAGATGTAGGGTAGGATGTCTAAGGATCTCATCATGGGCAAGAAAAATCCCGATAGGATGTCAGAAGGATTTAGAGAAGATGGGACTCCAAAGAGATCTCCAAGATTTTTCTCAGACACTATGGAATCAGATTTGAATCCAACATCTCCAATCACGGATATTATAAATGGAACAAAAAATTCCATAGGCCCTTGTACTTATGAAAAGGAAAAATGTGGTAGGGTTGGGTCTATGGATAGGAAAGGGTAGACTCCTACAAAGAGAAAGGGAAAGGATATTGAATTCAAGGGCCAAAAAACTAGTAAACTTCCATAAATATCTCCCATTCGCAGTAGGAAGGAATGTGAGGTAGAAGCCTCACCTATTTCAGATGATGAGGACCTACAGGCTATGGCTGGGAATCCTAGACTAGGACTTGAGCCCATCTCAATCAAGAAACACTTTGAATAAAACTTGGGATTGGATAGGGGGGGTTGGAAGATGACATAGTCAAGCAGAAAGAGGAGAAGAGAGACTAAATATAAAATTCTGTCACAATACGGTGGTCCTAGGACTAATTTAAACTCTAGATTCTTTGAAGCCATGGAAGAGGCACTTTTCCCATTCTTCGACCCTAGAACTTCAAATAAATCATATGAAGAAATGGCAAGAACTCGTCTCCGGGACCTTAGAGTAATTTACCTCGATACAATTAATTTCCAATGAGAGTTATATCCCTTAATGTTAGAGGCCTAGGATCTACCCAAACGAGAAGATCCTTGAAGTACAATATAAAATCAAAATGCCTTTCCATCGTCTTGCTACAAGAGACTATGATGGAAAATAATAGGACCATGGAAGTTTTGCTCAAGATGTGCCCACATTGGCGGGGTTGTGCAACAATCGAAATAGGTAACTCAAGTGGTATTGCAGTAATATAGGATCCAACAATCTTTAAATTTCAGGTATATAGTTCATATGATGGAATTGTTCTGACTGGTCGTTACATGGGATGTCCATTCAGATTTCGAATAATAAATATATATATGCACCTTACTCCATGTGCAGATCCTTCTGGGATATGGTTGAGACATCATGTATTCTTGATATTCATCCCTTGATAATAGCAGGTGACCTAAACTCCACAATGGATGGGAGAGAATGTCAGGGTCACAGGGAAAAGGTGCATCCAATGGCGAAACACTTCAAAGAGCTATTTTATCGAAAGGAACTTAGAGATGTTGCTCTAGTCCCGTTGAGCCCAACATGGCAGAATGGTTGCTCAAGAGAGGAAGGAATTGTTAAGATAATTCATAGATTCTTGGTAGACTCAATATTGTGTCAGAGGCTAAATCAGTGTCAATCCTGGACATTCTTTTCAGACATATCATATCATGATGCCATAATATTGGATTGGGTCGAGGACCTAGATGATCTTAAGAGACCTTTTAAAATTAACTCGACGTGGTTAGAGGAACAGGATTTCCAACTATTGGAACGACAATCTTGGACATCCACTGACTATCCCATTTCAGCCAACCCTTCCCTGAGGGTTAGAGATAAAATTAATAGACTGAAAAAAGATGCCAAAGTCTGGATAAACAGTCATAAGATAGATCTCACACAAGAATTGTTGTCCATTGAAGCAGAAATTGCTTAGCTATGGGACCTGATAGCACCTTCTCTTTTCTCTGCACTTCAACAGAAGGGGATCTTGAATATTGTATTAAAAAATGACAAAATCATCAAAATATAGGAAGAGGAATGGTGACAAAAAAGTAAGCTAGCATGGATAAAGGGAGGTGATCAGAATACTAAGTTATTTCACAAAGATACGATGAAAAGAAATCATATAAACTCCATTTGCGCCATTGAAGATGAATCTGGGATCATCCATTCCTTGGTCAAGGGAATTAAAAGGGAGGCAAATCAGTTCTTCAAAAATCAATATAGTGAAAGAGAGGGAGACTTCCTGATGGATAAATTGAGGTTTGTAAATATGTTTACAACGATGGTTAATGATGAGGACATTTCTCTAATGGACAAGCCCATCTCTGAGGGTGAGATGCTCCAAACAATCAAGGAGATGGTCAAGGAGAAGAGTCCTAGTCTGGATGGATTGCCTATCGAAATATTCTACTTCCTTTTCGAGTTGATGGTTCCGGATATGGTGAGTATGGCGGAGGAGGTTATATTACCCGGACACATCCCAGGTGCTATAAACTCAACCTTCCTTACTATTATCCCTAAGAAAATAAACTCTCTCTCTTTCTCTTATTTCAGACCCCAATAATTATGTAACTCTGTATATAAGATGATGTCCAAACTTCTTGCAAACTGAATTAAAGATATAATATCTCCTCACATTTCTTTAAAGAAGTTTGGTTTCTTGTCAAATAGGAGGATTCAAGATGCAATCATCATTGCTCAAGAGTGTATCCACTCGATCAGATCGAAAAAGATCAAAGCATATCTCATGAAGATTAACCTCCATAAGGAATATGACTGTGTGGACTGGAAGTTTCTCACAATGATATTATATAAAATTGGATTCCAAGATAAACACATCTTATGGATAATGGCATGCTTATCATTAGCATCTATGGTTATCCTCATTAACGATGAGCCTACACAATTCTTCAAAGCACAAAGGGGCCTAAGACAAGGATGTGCCTTATCTCCACTTTTATTTATTCTCATCATCGACACCTTCTGTAGGGGTATTAAGTCCATGTCAGTAGAGGGAGCAATTTTGGGATGTGGGATCACTAGACGATGCCATATGACTCACTTAATGTTCGTAGATGATGTCTTATGTGGTGGAGCTACCAAGATTTTGGTGTTCTATAGGATATTTGAAGACTTCGGTAAAGCTTTTGGACTTTCCATAAAAAAAAATAATACATAATTAATTTCAGACAATGTAGAAGATACCGAGACTCTAAAAATAGCTTAACATTTTGGGCTCAAAATAAGTCCACTGGCAAGAGGTTTCAAATATTTGGGATGTTACCTAAAACCTTGTAAATACACCATACATTATTGGGAATGGATCATTACAAAGTTTAATAAGAAATTGACTCATTGGGATCAAAGGTGGCTAATGTTGGGAGGAAGAGTAATTATGATTAAGGCGTTCCTGCTTAGCATACTTGTTTATTGGATGCATCTTTTCTAGTTTCCCCAAGCTGTCATAAAAAAATAGGTTCCATCATTTCTAAATTTCTATGGTCGGGTGTTGGATCAGGTAAGAAGATTCATATAATTCGTTTGAAGGATATTGCCAAACCCAATAAATTTCAAGGGTGTGGTATAATGATTCTCGAAGTTTTAACTTGGCTCTCTTGACAGGGAATTTATGGAGATTGTTCTATGAGCAGGGTCTATGGCAATACATCATATTCAACAAATACATACATCAGTTAGATTTGGAGGAGTGGATTGTTGCGAGGGTTCCATCAACAACCAGATCTTCGATTATTTGGAGGAGCCTCTACATTGCCATTCGTTCAATCTGTAGCAACCTAAGTTGGATGGTGGGTGATGGGTAGAAAATTAAGATTGGTCTGGATTTCATTAAAGGTATTACTGGTAGCCATCTACTATCATTTCCAATCATCAACTTACTCAACTCTTAGGGGATTTTCACCCTCGCCAATCTGTGGGAGAGAACTCGTCATACATGCATAGCAAACACTTGGCCACACGCTTGACAGATTAGACTCCCAGTGGAAATGTGGGATGAGTGAGAAGAATATCATAGCCAATTGTGCTTGTCTAGCATTAGACTTTCTCAACGTCTGGATAAGCTTGTGTGGGGTGGACATATTGGGAACAATAGGATCCATTCAAGGAGGTATATGACCACATTACTTTGACCTTCTAAACGTTGCCCTTCTCGGATTGTACATCCATGATTTGGAAGTGGGATGCCCCTTTAAAAATTAAATGTTTCTCATGGTTAGTCATTCACAATTGTATCTTGACATGGGAAAAATTGCTTAGGAGAGTGTTTGGTCAATTTAGTGTGTTCTAAATTGCTATTTAAAATGTCAATCTGGGGTTCGTAAGCTGACGAAGTGAAGTGTACTATATGTACTAGATAACCATTTCCTTAGTCTTTTGTCGTTTTTTATTTTTTTAGTTTGTTTTTGGATTTATCTTTCCCTAATGTGTGATGGTGAAAATGAAAGTTAAGTATGGATGGTGATGGTGATTTCTACAGTGATTTTCCAAAACTTAAAAGTGCTCAAAAAGAAAGCTTTAAAACAACTGTAATGAAATCAATTCTTAAGAGGAAATCAATGTATTAAACAGTGAACTAATGACAATGGCCCAGTATCCTTGCTGCTGAATGAAAAAGAAAGTAAAAACTGAACTTAAAGCAACTCAAACTAAAAACAAAGCAACTAATTCACACTACTTCAACTCTTCAGATCCTTTACCCTTCAGCTCAATCTACCTTGTGGGAAGCAATCATGAACAAGTCAAGCAATATGATATCTAGATGGCAAGAAATTAAATTGCAGAAAGGAAACTAATCACACTACTTCAACTCTTCTGATCCTTTACCCTTCAGCTCAATCTACCTTGTGGGAAGCAATCATAAACAAGTCAAGCAATATGATATCTTAGATGGCAAGAAATTAAATTGCAGAAAAGGAAACTAATCACACTACTTCAACTCTTCTGATCCTTTACCCTTCAGCTCAATCTACCTTGTGGGAAGCAATCATGAATGAGTTTAAGCAATATGATAACTAAATCACACTACAATAAGTAATATTCTGATTTCTTACTAATAGAGTCACTTGACTATAGAAAGAAACCATAAACTGATGAGTAGTATGATGTCCGAGTAACAGAAAAATAAATAAGCAAATCACAACTTGAAAAAAAAGAACATTGCTAGAATTAAACTTCAGAAAATGAAAGTTAGCAGGAAGGACAAGATGATCTCATATGTCAATAGTTATCAAAAAGATGAAAATTTGCCCAGGCTGCCTAAGAAAACCTGTAGAAAAACATTGATCAACTGACAGCTATAAAAACAGAAGTGAGCATGTAAACATTAGTGAATTTAAAAACATCTAAACAGCGTGTTATATACAAGCTAATGATTATGAAGACAAAAACATAATGAAAACAACTATACAGGGCTTTAGTGCGCAGGAGCCCTCTGCCACCTCATCCAGTCAACGAACAGTCACAATAACGAGCTCAGCAAAGTAGTCTTCTCATGTATTAAAGCAGCAGCAACATATATAAAACAAAGTACAGTGGGGTGCTAATAGAAACAGTTCCAAAAATTACATCGCAAAAGCTTCTACACAGCGTTCATCAACACGTTATTTATAATGAAAAAGTACTGAAACTAACTAACTGAATCCTATGCTATTAACTGTGTTGCCAAGGACGCGTAGATCTCTTCAGCCAAGATCTAGCGTAACTGTCATCATGTCTATTAAAGCTTCGGAGTGGTAGCAGGTTACGGGGATGATCTCCAGGTATGCCGGTGTCTTCGTGGGCTGAGGACTGTGCCACGTAAATGTTCACGTGCTCAAAACAGAGACGTGCCACCACTAAAATCCTTGGTTGGCTTTGCCTTTGACCCTTGTTGACCGTGACCTTCTATGGATGATTTGGCTGATTTGAAGGGACACGTTCCATGTACCCGTCACCTGTAGCTTGCCCATGTGGCTCATTTCTTCATAGGACACCTGTAGCATAGCTTTTAACAAAATAGCTGCGGAATCCTGTGTTGGCTGCGGAAACCTGTGCTGGCTACGGAAACTGACAAGTTTCCGTAGCTGTCTGAACAAAAATCTAAACCAAACAATAGTCATAAGCATAGTCAGAAAACCATGTAAAAAGCTCTTTTTAGACTATAATGCAATGATTTTAACAGCTTGGTGGATGAAGTAAGTGGAAAAAGAAGGCTGAGAGGGTGTATAGGAAGGTGCAGGTTTGAGGCTCAACATACCCCCACTGTGAAGGTGTTGCATGTCCTCATGCAACCAAAATTTAGTTATTTCCCTCTAATCCATATGTTCTGAGGCTTCTGCAAGGACATCTAGCCCTCTTTTCTTCTTCTTTGATGCTAACATCATCCTTGGTTTCCTGACTAGACATTTGAACTTGAGATTAATCAATGCTCTGCTTAACTTTTTGCACTTTTTCTTTAGCCTCCTGTTTTTCTTTTGCCACAGTCCTAAATGGAGCATAGTGTTATCATGGACAATTTTATCTACCTTACTCTGCTCTTTGAGTGCTTCATTTTCTTGTTTGATATGCCTATTTAGGACTTCTAATTCAAATACTTCCTGTTTCAAAGACTGAACTTGTGCATCAAGTGGCAAAGTGGTACTCGGTCCTGCAGCTGATTGTTCTAAGGATTCCAGGTGGTTATACACCTCTTGCTGATTAGGATCTACCTCAGGTGTCTTTCTCGGACTAGGCTCAAAATCTGGTGGAGGAGGAAGACTGCTCTCTCTTTCTGGCCGAAAAGGCCTTTCCTCACGTGGAGGACTTGATTCAATGCTTGGCTGAGCTGGAGATTTTTCAAGTGTCTCTTCACCTAAATCAATAAAGTGAGACTGTTTTTCTTGGGTTTTATTCCCTCTCCTTTTTAGCCTAATGCTCCTCCTTAAGTATGGACTAATACTCTTCTCTTGTGCACTCTGTTTTCCTTTTTGCTTTTTCTTGGTTATAGCAGCAGCCTGAAGGTGTACTAATCTTTCTGACAGAGGTTGATAATCCTCTTCTATGGATTGCTCAGGGGATGGATAGACTTCTTGAATAGTTCTTTTTCCTTTTTCTTTCTTTTGTTTCTTATTTTTAGCTCTATCTTCTTCTTCTTTTTGGACAATTTATTGAATTTCTATTGTAGGGGAGTCTTGGACTGTAATGTTCTTTTCTTTCCTCCTACTTTTCCTTGGAATCTTTGGTGGATTGCTTCCAGAGGCCTCAGACGGCTCTTGGAAGTAGTTCCTTGTCAAGAATTGCTCCCAAGTATCCTTAGTTTTCTTTCACTGGTCCTCAATAAGAATTTTTATGAATCCATGATGGTAAAGATGAGGTTCAATGTTGCCTACGTGTTTTTGAACTGTAAAACTCATCTTTTTCAAACTTAATAGCAGAAAATGAAGCAAATTAAGAGTGTGACCCTCTATGAAATTCATCATCAGTCTGGCATGATACATATACACAGAACCAAAACGACCTTCACATGTGATAAATTTCTGGATGACTAACAGTAAACTAGACCATTCCTCTTTTAGTGCATGAACAGGGATGCCTCTTGTAAATACGGTGGTATCCATACCTTGGTTTTGTAGCATGATTCTCCATATTTGATCGTCCACACTTCTATTTTTAAACCACCTTTCACCTTCTTGAGGTAGGCCTGTGGCAGCTGCTACTGTGGCCTCAGTTACTGTAAAATTTAAGTCTCCAATCTCCACTGTTTGTCCATCAAAAGACCGCGCAAAAGCTTTGGTCACCTCCTTGTTATGCCCTTTAAACTTTTGGATAAATCGTAGCCATCTGGCTTTCTTCAGCAATTCCTTAGTTTGAGGATAACCCTCCAAGTATTTCGGTCCTTCTGGCTCGGCTCTCAGTAATTTTCCCATCTGCTGCTTTAAATTCCAACTGAGAGTTCTTCTGCGTGTGAGGGTTAAAAAAAAAAACGGCTCTTTTACAGGGTTTAGGATAGACTGTAGTGACTGCAGTAGGGGTTTTAGGATGACTATAGTGACTGCAGTCGGAAATGGAGAACAGGGAATGGAAGTACTCAGATTACCGGAAGAATAGAGGGTGAGTAGCAGTGAACAAGTTTAAAATGTGGATGCATGCGAGGAGTATGGTATTAGTGGAGTGGTAAACGAGTGGAATAACAGCGGGATTCTTTCGAATCGGGTGACTGTGTATGAAATTTTTACACTTCTCAACAGACGGCTGCAAAAATTACGGCTAAGAAGAGCCGTAACACAATAGGTCACGTCTCAAGAGTACGGGTAATAAATAGAAGTGCAGTCAGTCTTGAGTTTAAACTCGGAATAATCATGAGACCGTTGGAAAATGAATGCAAGGTGTGTGGAGTGATATCGTGGAATAGGAGTGGTAGTGGAGCTATCATATCAAATCATTGCACATAGTAGAACTTGTTATGGTTTAATAACTATGCATAATTACGACTTGTATTGTTATTTGATAAAGATTTTTGATCATACCTTTGGAAAATTTGTCATTTCTAGCTCAAGGCTTCTAACCAATTGCTCTTCTTTGATGTCTTTGAGATGCCCCATGTCTTTAGCTCAATTACACCTGCATTTCATGATTATGGCACAAATAGTTGACTGTGAATTTTGAAAACAGAGTGATGCTGGCTGCAGAAATTGTTTCTGGCTGCGGAAACTGCTTCTGGCTGCGGAAACGGTTTCCAGCTGCGGAAACTGAGACAACACCCCCTTAACTGCACAAAGATAGTTAGAGAAGAACTAACTGAATGAAAATAGTCCTGGAAGGGACTTGTATTGATGGAGTGAAATGGAATGAGCGGAATGAAATAAAAATGAAATGGAATGAAGTGAAATGGAAATGAGAATGAGATGGAGGTGAAGTGAAATGGAAATGAGAATGAGATGGAGGTGAAGTGAAATGGAAAATGAGATGGAGTGAAGATGGGAAGAGAAGGAGAGGAGATTTTTTTTTTTGGAAAATATAGTGTCAGGTGTCCCTGATTTTGACTTTATATTTTCTGTATAAGACTGCCAATCTATGATTGGTTTTCGGGCCCATACGATTTTTTTTTTCTTTTTTTCTTTTTTTTTTTTTAGCAAAGAAACAAAGGCTAGGCTGATGGGGGAGAAGGATTCTTCTCCACCAGCCTTATTGCAGAATTCTCTTGGAAGATTTTGACAAATTCCTCTTTTGAGAGTGGCTTATGATAAATTTTCAATCGGTGGCCATTCACAATGAGAGGAGTTTGAAACTCATCAATGGTCTTGATTCTTACCGCTCCATTGTTAAAGACTTTGTCAATCTCATATGGCCCAAGCCAATGAGTTTGAAATTTTCCTTTGAAGTCTTTAAACTTGGAATCAAATAGTAACGCCCAATCTCCCTCTTGAAACTTTCTCTCTTTGATATATCTGTCATGCCACTTAGCTCTTTGATGTTGAACTAGATCAGTCCTTAAAATTGAATCTTGTATGATCTCATCTAGCTCATTCAGTTGCTCCATTCTGTGCTTTTGGGCTTCTGATAGATTCATCCCCAACTGAACTGCCATCTTGAAAGTCTTGACTTGAAACTCAATGGGGAGCAGGACTTCTTTCCCATAAACAAGTTCATAGGGAGAATGTCCTGTTGTGTTCCTCCATGTAGTTTTGTAGGCCCATAAGGCTTCAGGGAGCCTTTCTGCCCAATCTCTTCTGTGTAGGTGAACAATTTTGGTGATGATATTCTCAAGAACTTTATTTGTAGATTCCACTTGGCCATTTGCTTGCGGATGGTAAGGAGTAGATTTTCTGTGCTTGATTTTGTATTCTTCCATCAGCTTCTCCATCAAGTTAGATGTAAATTGACTTCCCTGATCTGTCACAATTTCTCTTGGGACACCAAAACGAGTAAAAATATCCTCAAAAAGAAATTGAACAACTGAATTTTCAGTGGCAGAAGGCAATGCTTTAGCTTCTACCCATTTAGTGACATAATCAGTGCATACCAATATATACTTCTTTTGTTTAGATGGTGGATTAATGGGTCCAATGAAATCTAAAGCCCATTTTTCAAAGGGTTCGATGAGTACCTGTGGTTGTAATGGCATTTCATTCGAAAGAGTCGGTCTCCCAACTCTTTGGCAGCTGTCACACCTTCTGACATATTGTTTTGCATCTTTGAAAAGGGAAGGCCAATAATATCCTAAAGAAAGGATTTTATAGGCCGTCCTTTTGTCAGCAAAGTGTCCACCGCATGGTTCATCATGACATGCCTTGAGGATGTCAGGTATTTCATCTTCCCGAACACATCTTCTGATCACACAATCTAGCCCTGTTTTAAACAATTCATTAGAAATCCATGAATAACTTAAGCTTTCCTGAATAATTTTTCTTTTTTCACCAGGAAATAGATGTGGAGGTAGCTTCCCTGTAACCAAGTAGTTAGCAATATCTACATACCAAGGAGTCTTAGTAGTTACTGCAAACAAATATTCATCTGGAAACTTATCCTCTACAGGAGAATCTTCGTTAGTATTTTGGATTCTAGACAAGAAATCAGCTACTGTATTTTGTTTCCCTGGCCTATCCAACACAGTAATATTGAATTCTTGTAAAAGTAAAAGCCATATTGTAACTCTGCCATTAGTAACAGGTTTGTTCATGAGATGTCTAATTGCAGAATGATCAGTATGGACAAAAGTTTCATAGCCTGTTATATAATGTCTAAACTTGTTGATTGCATGAACAATAGCTAAGAACTCTTTCTCAGTCACAGTATAGTTTAACTCAGTGGGAGTCAAATTTTTACTGGTGTAGTAAATGGCATAGGGAACTAAATACTTTTGTCCCAACACAGCTCCTAGAGCTGTATCTGAAGCATCTGTAGAAATATGGAAAGGAAGTTTCCAATTTGGACCTCTCAAAATGGGTGCTTCAGATATTCTTGTTTTCAAAGTTTCAAATGCAGATTGACAATTAGGATCCCATTTGAATTCACAGTCTTTTGTAAGTAATTTGAAAAGTGGAGATGCTATTTTGGTGAAGTTTTCAATAAATCTTCTATAGTATCCAGTAAATCCAAGAAAACTTCTAACATCTTTTTGACAATTTGGAATAGGCAACTTGGAGATGACCTCAACTTTTGATCTATAAACTTTAATCCCATCTCCTGAAATATGATGTCCTAAAACAATCCCTTCAGTAAACATCATAAAGCATTTTTCATGACTTAATGATAGGTTTGTTTATTTACATCTTATAAGGACTTTTTCCAAATTCCCTAATGCCTCTTCAAACGAATTACCATAAACTGTAAAATCATCCATATAAACCTCTACACAATCATGGATTAGATCGGAAAAGATTCCTAGTACTGCCCTTTGAAATGTTGCGGGTGCATTACATAATCCAAAAGGAAGTACTCGGTAAGCAAAAGTTCCCCATGGACAGGTAAATGTGGTCTTGTCCTGATCTTCAGGTGCTACCTGAATCTGATTGTAACCACTAAAACCATCCAAAAATGAAAAATATTTTTTGCCTGCTAAAGTATCTAATACCTGATCGATAAAGGGTAAAGGAAAGTGATCCTTCAGAGTTGCTTTGTTCAATTCTCTGTAATCAATGCATACTCTCCATTTACCATTCTTTTTAGGTACTATAACCAAAGGAGAAACCCATCGGCTATTTGAAATTGGATAAATGAAGTTCACATTAAGTAACTTTTGGAGCTCTTCTTTCACGATCTCCCTAAGGTTTGGATTCATCCTTCTCTGAGGTTGTCTGATTGGTCTACTGTTTTCCTCAATGTAGATGTGATGAATGCAAGTCTTATGGTCAATACTTTCATATCAGTATACTCCCATGCAAATGCAGTAGAATGTTTTTGCAAGATTTTGGTTAGTTCTTCCTGTTGTGATCTTTCCAAATTTTTGTTGATATTCAATGTTTTTCCTGTAAAGATCTCAATGGCGGAACTACCAAATTCTTCCATAGAGAAAAGAGACATTTGTCTAGATGATAGATACTCAATGTCAGAATCTTACTAAAATTGTGTGTGGTCATATTCTGAAGATGTTTCAAAATTTTCCAATGTGTTCAGAATTTGACTATCTTCACTAACTTCAGAAATGGTAAAGACAGGTTGTATAGTATCTTCATCATCAACCCACTCATTATCTCCTATTTCTGTAATTGCTTTTGCTGGAGGATACAGATTGAATTTTTTTGTCGAATTACCATCAGAAATATACATATCCCTAGACCTACAACTGATGAAAGCATTGGCTGTGGCTAGCCAAGGTCTTCTTAAGATGAGAGGATATCCTCCTAAATTACTCTTGGGAGTTAAAATCATGAAATCCACTGGATATTCCCAAGAGTCTAAGGAGACTGAAATGTCTTCTAATACACCATCTGATTTAATAATTGATCGATCTGCAAGTTGCAGTAAAGTAGGTGTAAAGAGAAGATTAGGAAGTTTCAGCTGTTCCATAGTCTGTCTACTCATAATGTTGATAGCAACCCCTAAATCAATCAAAGTATTTGGAATTTCAACCCCATTGATATGTGTTTTGACAATTGGACTATCGGGATCTACATACTTCTGCATAGTAATTTTTCCCATCATGATGTCTGCAATTTTCCCTACCAGGTGGATTCTTCTTGTGTCTCTAGGTTTTCTTCCTGGTCTTTTAAGACTCAACTCCTTTATTGTTTTTGCTAGAATAGGAATCTCTTTGATGGCTTGTAACAAGGGAATCTTGATACAGACATTCTTCAATTCATCTAGAAAATCATAGTCAGGCAACAAGATTTGTTTTTCCACCCCTTTGTCAATTTGTAATCTTTCAGGAAAAGGAGGTGTGGATGAAGATGCAGGTTGCACAACTATAGGAGTTGTGGGGGTTAGCTCTTTTTCTTTTTCTTTCTGAGTGTTTGGGTTTTGAAGAGATGCTTCAGAACCCTTATTGGCTTCAAGAGACTCTTCCTCAGAAATGCTTTGATTTTGGGCATCTATAGAAGATTTATCTAGAACTCTACTAGATCTGAGTTGTACATCATTGAGAGGAACAATCATATAGGCAGGAAATTGTTGACCTTCTATCATGTAAGCATTTTGAGGGTTTTTATTATTGGGGTTTGGCAATGGCTGAGAAGGAAGTTGATTTGACTTCTGTTGGAATGGAAGCAAGAGTTGAGAATTTGGGTTTTGTTGAGAAGGTTGTTGTTGTTGAAATGGCAATGATAGTTGTGGGTTTTGATTTGGAAGTTGTGGAGCTTGTTGGTTTTGAAAAGATGGAGGATATTGATAAAATTGAGCAAATCTCCCATAAGGATTTTGCATACCTTGTACCCATGATTGAAAAGGATTCTGAGGTTGGGACCGAGGTTGTTGCCAAGGATTCCAATTTGGTGGGGATTGAAAGTTCATAGAGTTGTTAAACCCTTGATTTTTTTGCCCCTGCCAAGGTCTCCTTGCAACAAAACAGAGAGACTCAATTGTATTTGGATCTTCTTGAAAGACAACTTTGAGCCCAAGAATTGAAGGACAATCCTTGGTCTCATGATTCTCTGAACATATCACACATGTTTCTACAACTTTCGCATCCAAGGGACGTTCCCTGAGAGCATGTTTTTTTCTACATTTTGGGCAAAAGATGGCTAAAGCTTCAGCTTCTGCTTTCTGCTTATTGTGGATCTTAAGAGTGTCTAGTTGCTCACTAAGACTCCCTAAGATATCAGTTTTAAATTCATCAAGCATGTTGCCAATCTCAGCCCTACTTACTGATCCAGTTGCAGATTTGTTTGCTCTGATGAGAGAAGGATCTTTAAGCCCTTTTCCAGTTTTAGATTTTCCTCTTGAGAGATGGACACATAGTTCTGCTATATCATGAAGTGGAAGTTGAGATATATCTCCTTTTCCCATCATATTCAAAATATCTATCCATTCATCTCTAATAGCTTTTAGTAGAAGGGCTTTCAAGGTCTCCTCATCTAAGTTACTCATTTTTGCTCTTTTCAGGTTGTATTGAAATCTTTAAGTAAATCCTCCAAGTTTTCGTCTTCTTTTTGTACCATTTTGAATACCTCATCCTTGTGATTGGTGGGCATACAATAGTCCAGGTATCTATCCAAAAATGTTTGTTTTATATCATTCCAAGTCCTAATGGATTGAGTGAGTAATCCCATGAACCATTTCAAAGCTGCTCCTTTCAATGTTGAAGGAAACAGTTTGAGTTTTTGAGAGTCTTCCAGATAATCATAGGTTCGACACACGACCTCAAACTCAAATAGAAATGTTTCAGGATCTTCATTTCTTAACCCATGAAAGTTTGGGAGGACAGATGGTGAAATATTTTTCATTGTTGCTCGAGAAACCTCATCGACTATAGGAAATCCGAATGAGTTATCTCCATCCCTATTTCCCCCATTGTTACCTCTACCTCCTCCATTATTTCCTCCTCCTCCTGCTCCACCTCTACCTCTACCAAATCCATTTACTCCCTCTTCTGTCATGGTAGTTTTCTCAGAGATTTCAGAGTCCTCTGGTCTTCTACTAATGGCGAACGAGGAGGAATTTCTCCCTCTTCTTTCTCAGGTGATTCTACTTCTTCAATTACAATGTGTCTCCTTATAGAAGAAAAGAAAGGATCTATTCCTAATTCAGATTCGATGGATGGTGTGGGAGAGTCAACTACTGCCTCTTGAATTCCAGGAATCCTAGGGCTAGGAGATGATGGAGGTGTCTCTTGTCTATTCCTTGAAGTAGAAGGAGTTGTAAAAATCGAACTCTTGGCTCTAGCTAAAAACCTTCCCCTAGAGTCTCTTGCTCTATGCATGTCATTTTTTTTATTTTTCTTCAAGTCAGGCTAATAACTCTCTTTCTGATCTTCCAGGTCACTCTAGGTGCAAGAAGAGAGCATACTCAAGAAACTATTAAACCAATAACTTTCTCTTTTCTGATCCTCCAGATCACTCTAGGTGCAAGAGGAGAGCATACTTTGAGAGGTTATCGATTTTCCTTCTTTGAAATTTTCTTGTGTTTTTTTTTTTTTTAAAGATATTGGCTACCTAATTTCACTTCCCCGGCAACGGCGCCAAAATGTTTGGTCAATTTAGTGTGTTCTAAATTGCTATTTAAAATGTCAATCCGGGGTTCGTAAACTGACGAAGTGAAGTGTACTATATGTACTAGATAACCATTTCCTTAGTCTTTTGTCGTTTTTGAGTTTTTTAGTTTGTTTTTGGATTTATCTTTCCCTAATGTGTGATGGTGAAAATGAAAGTTAAGTATGGATGGTGATGGTGATTTCTACAGTGATTTTCCAAAACTTAAAAATGCTCAAAAAGAAAGCTTTAAAATAACTGTAATGAAATCAATTCTTAAGAGGAAATCAATGTATTAAACAGTGAACTAATGACAATGGCCCAGTATCCTTGCTGCTGAATGAAAAAGAAAGTAAAAACTGAACTTAAAGCAACTCAAACTAAAAGCAAAGCAACTAATTCACACTACTTTAACTCTTCAGATCCTTTACTCTTCAGCTCAATCTACCTTGTGGGAAGCAATCATGAACAAGTCAAGCAATATGATATCTAGATAGCAAGAAATTAAATTGCAGAAAGGAAACTAATCACACTACTTCAACTCTTTTGATCCTTTACCCTTCAGCTCAATCTACCTTGTGGGAAGCAATCATGAACAAGTCAAGCAATATGATATCTTAGATGGCAAGAAATTAAATTGCAGAAAAGGAAACTAATCACACTACTTCAACTCTTCTGATCCTTTACCCTTCAGCTCAATCTACCTTGTGGGAAGCAATCATGAATGAGTTTAAGCAATATGATAACTAAATCACACTACAATAAGTAATATTCTAATTTCTTACTAATAGAGTCACTTGACTATAGAAAGAAACCATAAACTGATGAGTAGTATGATGTCCGAGTAACAGAAAAATAAATAAGCAAATCACAACTTGAAAAAAAAGAACATTGTTGGAATTAAACTTCAGAAAATGAAAGTTAGCAGGAAGGACAAGATGATCTCATATGTCAATAGTTATCAAAAAGATGAAAATTTGCCCGGGGCTGCCTAAGAAAACCTGCAGAAAAACATTGATCAACTGACAGCTATAAAAACGGAAGTGAGCATGTAAACAGTAGTGAATTTAAAAACATCTAAACAGCGTGTTATATACAAGCTAATGATTACGAAGACAAAAACATAATGAAAACAACTATACAGGGCTTTAGTGCGCAGGGGCCCTCTGCCACCTCAGCCAGTCAACAAACAGTCACAATAACAAGCTCAGCAAAGTAGTCTTCTCATGTATTAAAGCAGCAACAACATATATAAAACAAAGTACAGTGGGGTGCTAATAGAAACAATTCACAAAATTACATCGCAAAAGCTTCTACACAGCGTTCATCAATGCGTTATTTATAATGAAAAAGTACTGAAACTAACTAACTGAATCCTATGCTATTAACTGTGTTGCCAAGGACGTGTAGATCTCTTCAGCCGAGATCTAGCGTAACTGTCATCATGTCTATTAGAGCTTCAGAGTGGTAGCAGGTTACGGGGATGATCTCTAGGTATGCCGGTGTCTTCGTGGGCTGAGGACTGTGCCACGTAAACGTTCACGTGCTCAAAACAGAGACGTGCCACTGCTAAAATCCTTGGTTGGCTTTGCCTTTGACCCTTGTTGACCGTGACCTTCTATGGATGATTTGGCTGATTTGAAGGGACACGTTCCATGTACCCATCACTTGTAGCTTGCCCATGTGGCTCATTTCTTCATAGGACACCTGTAGCATAGCTTTTAACAAAATAGTTGCGGAATCCTGTGCTGGCTGCAGAAACCTGTGCTGGCTACGAAAACTGACAAGTTTCCATAGTTGTCTGAACAAAAATCTAAACCAAACAACAGTCATAAGCATAGTCAGAAAACCATGTAAAAAGCTCTTTTAAGACTATAATGCAATGATTTTAACAGCTTGGTGGATGAAGTAAGTGGAAAAAGAAGGCTGAGAGGGTGTATAGGAAGGTGCAGGTTTGAGGCTCAACAGAGAGGGTTTGTGGGACTTGGTAGATGCTCATTGTGTAGCAGGGACTCACAAGACTCCATTCACCTATTTTTGCAATGTACTTTTGCTGTCAGGGTGTGGAAGGAGGTTTCCTCCATCTTAGGAGTTCCACATGTCATAGACTCTCTATCTATTCATGATTGTATTGGTCAATGGAACCTTAGAGCGAAAGCACATAGGACGGCACCCCTTTACGTCCTATGGGGTATTTGGAGATCCAAAAACACTCTTATCTTCAAAGGAAAAGTTCCTAAGATTAAGGAAGTCGCCATGGGCATAGTGATATATTTCAATGAAATAGGGCCTTGGGCTCCTAAGGGCCCCCATCGATCCTTTTCACAAGTTGAAGTGGATGGAATTTATCTTATTTGCTATTTCGACAGGGCCTCCTCAGATGGGGTTTATGGTTGTAGAGTCTCACTCCATATTGATCGATCAAAGCATTTTCATTTCTCTTGGAATGCATGCAAGGGGGATAACTACAACGCTAAATTGATAGCTCTGTGGGGTGCCCTTGAATTCTCATCGTGGCTTAGGATAGAATCCATTCACATCATTGGGTATTCCCTCACCATGATCAAGTGGGTTCAGGGGAAGTGTTCACTCGGGGTCCCCTCTCTATGCAATTGGATGCAGCTGATTCAGAACATCTTGCCTACTTTCTTTGAGTTTACTTTCCAACACGTCTTCAAGGAGCAAGAAAAGGAGGAAAATGTGTTATCCAAACATGGTCTCTCCCTCTACCCCGTTTTTTTGTTTTTTGAAGAGTTTTCTGGAGGCAGAAGGAGCAGTATGGGATCATTTGAGCCTTAATCTTTCATCTTGGTCCTGTTTTTTTGGTCTTTTTTGACAATCTTCGATTAAGGACTTGTTCCTCTTTAATTTTTCCTCTGCTATTTGCATTGTTTTTCATCCTGTGGAGGGGTTTCGATATTAGTCTCTCTCCTCTTTGACATATGTTTTCTGCCTAAAGTAGTGATGATTTTTTAATAGTTTCAAGTCAACTATGATGAGTACTACATAAACAAGTCATTGTAAAACTTTCACTTATTGAATGAAAGTTTAGTTTCTCTCTTCTAAAAAACAAAAGAGTTATTTTAGTTGGATTAAATATTTCAAATCCAACTAATTAACAAATAACCAATTCACATAAAAATTATATTTGTGACGATACATCTCATTCAACATGCACAAAACAAGTAAGAGTCAAACATCCAATATTGAATTTTGAACAACAATCCCAATATCAAACATCTTTCAAATTGAGCAAAGTGACGAATCAGACAATGAAAAATTATTATTTTTCAAAATCAAATATTTCTACTTTTATTTGAATGCAATTCTAAGTCAATCCTAACAATTTATCAAAAATGGAGTCTAACGAGGTGGAAGAATTGCCCGGACAGCCAAAAGTGGCTGGAATCCGAGCAAAAAAATTTCAAAAAATCTTGTGGAAGGAGTGCTTAAATCGTGTTTTTGATGATGGAAATGAATTCAGCACTATCAAAAATGTCTAGGACACCTAAAATTTTGAAGTTTAACAACTATAACTTGGATTTACAAAAATCCTTGCCAGATTTTCTCTAAATATGACTTGAATTTCCATAATTTTCTGAACAACTCCTCCGCCTCTTTAAAATAAGCCAAAAATATCTATCAAATTTGTAAATGAAATCACTCACTAATAACCTATTCAATCACTGACAACCAGTCATAAACTCTCATCATAAACTCACGCCATGTGGACTTCACTTCTGTGCACGTCGGCACCTGTCGCACTAGACGGTGGGTCTGGAATTCGCGATATGATTTGAATATTCAACGCGTTCAGTGGCATTCTTCACATTCCATTCCACTGTAAAGTTGCAAAGAGGGAAAATAATATTTAATATCTAAAACGAAGGTGTGAATTTTAAAAAGATTTAGGAATCCGTGACCCTGGGTATTTTTTATTTTTTCTTAATAAATAAATATGAACAAACAATTAAAGAGTTTAGACTTCTGTGATCCATAATTGATTGTTAGAGATTTCAGCAAAATCACATAGAGAATCATTTGTCGACGCGTTTCGAACCAACTAGTGTGGTTCATCGTCAAGACAAGTTGAGGAACAAATCTGAGCGATCCGTTAAATAGAGTATGCAGGTCCTTCAATGACTATATAAACGGCTATATGAGCAGGCAATGATTAAAAAGTCCTTTAACGGTTATACCATATAAATATAAATATATATATAGATATATATATTAATTTTATTATTTAATTAATTTTTTATTTTTTTCCAGTTATATTATTATATTATATTAACCTTAAGCTAATATTACTATATTAATTTTAATTTTTTTTGAATATTATTATCAATAATGGGTTAGGGTAATTAATATTTTATTTTTATATTCTATTTATTTATTTTTTAATCAAATTATTAAAATAATGTCATTAATAGTGATATTATTGTAATAACCTTTAGTAATATAAGAAATGTTAATTTCCAATTAATCTTAATGATATTAGTCTCAGGTAAAATTATTAGTATTTTTTTTATTATTATTATTAATTTATTAATTAATTAATTTATTTTTATTTTTATTTTTTATTTTTTTATATAAGAGTGAAAAGAATAAAATTGCAATAGTTAATTATTAAAAATCCAGGTCAAGGATGAATAATTGAAAGAGTGATATTACTATAACTAAAACAATGACCAGCTAAACAAACAAACAATATTCATAATGATCTTATGAATATTTTATAAGACTATTTTTTTAATCTATTCTTAAATAATTTTAACATTTTGTATAACTGTTATCGTGATAAATAGAAGGTTTTTAAAAATTCCGACCGTACTTCATACAATTTGATATTAATATAATTGATATTCCATGGTTTTTATATCATTTAATGGCGCTCGTAGTTATAACATTTATTATATTTTATTTTTTTGACGATACCAAAAATCTATTTATGCTGTCATGCTTTTTAATCTGATGTAATTGTGGTGGTTTAATAATTTTTTTTTGTTTTTTTGTTTTTATTGGTTAAGTTATTGTGTTTCCTGACGTATTGCAAGCAACTTATTGTGTTAAGTTATTGTGTTATTATGGAATTTGGATTCTTTAATATATAAAAGCAATCTCATCATCCTAGTGGTTTAATGAGCTTTTAAAATGACTTTTTGGTAATTGTTTTTTCATTTTTCTTTTTCATGTTTTTTATTAATTCTTTTAATTTATTTTTAAATAACTAGAGTTGTTGGCAAGTTTATATTTTTCTTATGAGTTTTTCACTGTTAACTCTGGTGTATTATAGTTTTTTGGGATGTGGTATTGATAAGTCATGATTTTCGCTTGGCCCATGGTATTGTAACAAAGCTTATTTACAAATTAGGATTTTGCATAATAAAATGGGGTAAATTTCCTTGGTTAAAAATCTTGTTCCATGTCTTTTTAAATGCATATATGTTTAATTTATATATTAATTCTTTTTTAATTAATAATAATGGTTTAAAATAATATTTTAATTTAATTAATTTTCATGATTTTTTTTTAATTTTAGCAATTTGAGATATATTATGAAGTGTTTAGATGGTTGTTATGGATTGATATTTATCTACATTTACCAACCAGTCATTTAATTATGCTGTAAGGCATTTCTCTTTGAAATGAACTCTCCTCTATGCACCATCAGATTAAGTTTTAGATGATTGAAATGGTTCCGTCCGTTAATCTCATAACTAACTCCTTAGCGCTCAAATGACTCGCTCATTAATCTCATAACTCACTCTTACCGCTCAACTGACTCGCTCATTAATTCCAAAGACGAGGCGATGCCTCTAAAAACGGAAGTTATTGTCTATTTGGACTGAATAAGGGTTCGAGCCGCCTTGCTTGAGTACGCAGATACTTGATCTATAGGAGAAAATGGTGGAAAAAGCTGCTCGCTTAAGTCTTAATCTAAATTTAAATATTTAAAAAATTAGTTCTTTTATCTTTTAATTTCATGTATTAGTTCTTTTATATTAAAAGATAAAAATGAGATCACTTGCATTATTTAATAAATTTATTAAAATAAATTTATACTATAATTATTTATTTTCATTCAATTTAATTTTTCCAGTTAAAACAACATGAGAACGTCCATTCCAAAATCAATAGCTGTTGACATGGAGAATCTATTTGATAGAAAAACAAACTTCCAAGATGAACATTATGGGTGTTTTCCATATGTCAAGAATTCCAAAATCAATCGCTGTTGACATGGAGAATCTATTTGATAGAAAAACAAACTTCCAAGATGAACATTATGGGTCTTTTCCATATCTCAAGAAGCATAAGGTGTTACCATTTTTTGATTTTAGTAAATGGTATAAAGCATAAGTTCTTTTGTTTTTGTTTTTGTTTTTACCTAAATCTCTTTGAAGTGGTTGGAAGATTTTGGCCACCTTATCATACACTGATTCCAAATTCCATTATACATGAATTCTTTCCATTACAAAGGTTTAAGATGTCAGTGCAATGAGATATATCTAAGCTAATGTAAAAATTCAATAGGTCTATGATGGTTTATTTATTTATTTATTGAACTGTTTATCCTAGACACAAATTCTGATTAGATAATGGACAAATGTAGAGCTTGTTTTCTCACTTTATATGGATCTTGTCGATTGTCAAAAATCTTGTGCAGTTGATGATGCAGAATACTGATAAGATCAAAATTTATGGAGCTCTTGTACGGGTAGATTCGATGGAAAAAGTGGCATAGACTCAGACAACAGAGAAAGAAAAAATGAGGATGAAGGTGCAGAAGATTATTGCAGATGGAATTAATTGCTTTCTAAACAGATAATTGATTTATTTTATAATTTCCAGAAGAGTAAAAAATGAGGATGAATGCGCAGAATATTATTGCAGATGGAATTAATTGCTTTCTAAACACACAATTCATTTATAATTTCCAGAAGAGTTGTTTTCTGATTCTGGAATACTTGCCATTGAGCATGCTAATTTTGATGGAATTGAATGGAGCTCTTGTCACTAGGGGAGAAACTGCTTCAACTTTGTACAACCCAGAATCAGTTAAACTTGCAAACTAATTGAGGAAATCATGATCGGGGAGGACAAGTTAATTCACTTTTCAGGAGTTGAGTTGGGATAAGCTTGTACTATAGTCCTGAGAGTAGCAAAGTAATTATATAACATCAATGAACACAATTTAGAGGGAAAACAAGCAGCAAAGAAACTAAGGTGCAGAGTCTAAGTAATATACATGGTCATTCCAGAGAACTGACGTTCAACAAGCAGACTCCTAAATTACAAAGGTGTTTCCACTCTAGAGAAATGATGTTCAACTTACGCACAATTTTCTGGCAATTAAACCAAGAGTCACCAATTTCAGCAATTACAGTAGTTTCATTTGATAGCATGCAATTTTGACTAGTGAATATCAACAATGGTCCTACTTCAAATGTATCCTCTAAGGGCAAGCCAACAAAAAGATGATTGCTTGAGTATTGTTACTTCAGAATATGGGTAGATTTTTTGAGGCCTTGCCTGAATATGTTTGAATAGAATATTAACCCTAAGGACTCATATGCTGCACTTTTCAGGGGAACACCTTCGGGTACAAAAATGCGTTGATAATTCTTTGTAAGCCCCTTTTCCATAGTCACCTTGTTGGGCTGCATGAGTTTGGTTTTCTTTTTTTCAAAAGCAATAAATATCCCACTGAAATATAGTCATTAAAAATAGGCACTCCAAATAAATATCTATGAGACTCAACTATATAGCATAGTAAGTCCCTATTTTAGCACTTACTAAGGAAGTTGCATATGCCTTGTTTGATTGTATTACATTTAACGTTAATATTCTTTTTTTGTTCAAATTGGGCTATAGTTAGATCACATAACATATCACATCCTTTTTCATCTATACTCTTCTTGCATATGTGCTACCTATTTTAGTATAGTGAGTCCCTATTTTAGCACTTACTAAGGAAGTTTCATATGCATTGTTTGATTATATTACATTTAATATTAATATTTTTTTTCTTTCAAATTAGGCTCTAGTTAGATCACATAACATATCACATCATTTTTCATCTATACTCTTCCTCCATATGCACTACCGACTTACAACGTTTCCTTTGTAACATCTGGTGCAAATGCTAGTTTATATGATTTTGCTAATTAAAGTGAACTAATTCATTTAATTTATATGATTGTGCTAATTAAAGTGCGCTAATTTATGATTTAAGTGGGAAAGTTTAAAAATAAGATGAGAGAACAAAAAAATCAAAAGAACTCCTTGCACACTCCACATTGTGCCCTTCCAAGTTATTATGGAATTTGGATCCTTTAGTATATAGATAGGCAGTCTCATCATCCTAGCGGTTTAATGAGCTTTTAAAGTGACTCTTTCATCACTCTTTTGTTAGTCTTTCCTCGTGGTTTTTCATTAACTCTTTCTTAGACAACTAGTTAACTCTTTCTTAGACAACTAAAGTTGTTGACAAGATTATATTTTTCCCATAGGTTTTTTCAAGGTTGGCTATGGAGTGTTATGGTTTTTTTGGGAGTTGTTGGCAAGTTTATATTTATCCCATCCATTTTTCCAAAGTTGGATCCCATCATCCTAGTGGTTTAATGAGCTTTTAAAGTGACTCTTTCGTCACTCTTTTGTTACTCTTTTCTCATGTTTTTTCATTAACTCTTTCTTAGACAACTAGTTAACTCTTTTTAAGACAACTAGAGTTGTTGACAAGCTTATATTTTTCCCATAGGCTTTTTCGAGGTTGGCTATGGTGTGTTATGGTTTTTTTGGGAGTTGTTGGCAAGTTTATATTTATCCCATCCGTTTTTCCAAGATTGGCTATGGTGTGTTATCTTTTTTTTGGAAAGTGGTATTGATAAGCCATGGTTTTGGCCCATGGTATTGTAATGAAGATTATTTACAAATTAAGAGCTTGCATAATAAAATAGGGTAAATTTCCTTGGTTAAGAATCTTGTTCCATGCAATTTGTATGTTAATTTTTTTTTAATTAGTAATAATAATTTAAAATAATATTTTAATTTAAACCGTTTTTATGATTTTTTAATTTATGAAGTGTTTAGATGTTTGTTGTGAATTAATATTTATCCGTATTTACCAGTAATTTAATTTTCAGCATCATCAAAAAAACGAACGATTTCTGTTGATTGATATTTGTAAAGAGGATTTTAAAGAAGATTTTACAACAAATATTGTAAAAAGAAATCTGTAAAGTTTATAATTTAAGTGGGAAAATTTAAAAATAAAATGAGAAAATGACATCACCACCAAATAAAAACGGCATCCTCCTCCTTCGCTAAAAACAACAACCTCCTCCGCCTTCCTCCACCGGAGGATTTTAAAGAGATTTTAAAACAAATATTGAATGTAGAAATGGAGCACCAATGCACTAAACACCATAATGAAAAAAAAAACAAGAAAAAATGACAGCATAACCATCTCAAGCGGAATCAACGATAAGAATTAAAGAATAGTGACACAACAACAAAGTATCTGCCCATCAACATCAACTTATTTTTCCGAAGAAAAATAGACTGAAATTTCAATATCCCACGAAATGTAACTTGCCTTTTCTTCCACTAGTAAGATTACAAGGATACATTTTCCAACTGCAACTGCAACAAGATATCTGCAGCTAGTCCTTGTCTTTATTTTTTCATAGATTGACAGAACAATAGCCCAATAGACAGTATGAGACAGTAAGAAATGTGCAGCTACTTACTGTGATCTATTACGACAACTCTTCAAATTCATTAATTATTTGTACATGTTGGAACAAGTTATTAGTTGCACTTTGATAAATCAAAGATAGAATCCTGTGCAATGGGAAACGGTGCTGCAACATCATATTTGTGCTGATAGTTCATTTTGTCGTGGAAACAAGAGCTGAGCAAAGAGGAGTTCATTCCAGGTATCAGGCACTCCTGGAAGACACCAATGCAAACAATCCTGAGAGCCATTTTTCGATTTGAGATTGTATCTGGATAGATGTGCATCATCCCTTAACTCTGAAATCCCAGTGATATCTAAATTCTCAACTCTTGTGCCCTGAACAGCACCCTCAACAGAAGGATAATTTGCTCGGTTGCGAGAACCGTTGTGAATTGCAGACAACGGTTTGGTGTTATCGCAACGACCGCCCGAGTTCCAATCCCCATTAAAGAAGTGCCGAGGTGATACGGTTCTCATGAAAACCCTCAAATTTGGATACTTATCCAACTGTTTATCAAGCCATTTCACAACACTATGCACTGTCAAATTGCGAGCACTCTTGAGGTCTCTCAGCTTCCTAACATTCTTTGGTTGTCCATTTACATACATGTGCCATCTGTTTGCTTTTAATTTTCCCCAATTCCAATGGTGCCCTGTATTCAGCACTACCACATCAAATCTATAAAGATTAGTATGCAGGAACCATGCTGGTCGATCAAGATGCATTGCAAAGTCGGTGGATAGGTTTCCCGGGTTTAGGGGTTCAATTTCACAGAGGCTTGCTGACCAATAATATAATACAGTTGTGTTCGTCTTTGGGAATCTGAATGCCCAACCAGCTGGCCTCGCTGCGCCACGCGCACGTACTAAACCATATTCCTTGCCTACATCTTGAACATCTGGACTGTCTTTTCCACCTGTAATCAGGCACATAACAGACTGGAATTGTTGCCTTCCTAACGAATCCCCAACAAATGCAAGTGTTTTGTCCTTCATTCTATAAATTATATACACAAAATAACCAGTAATGTTTGAGTCCGGTCAACTATAAAAGAAACTTACACTATAAAAGTGCAACTCCAATAGTGTTTCACAGAACTTTAAAAATAAAAATTAGAAATGTCAATAGAATACACATACATACATGTGTGTAAATAACTAGGAGAATGAAAAAAACTTGATTATCCCCTACCTTGTAAGAAAGTGTTGCCCTTCAAAGTCGGGCATGTCACAGTTGTTAGGCTGCCACCGATATTTTTCATAAGAAAAATCAAGGCGTTGGGTCAACCTGCATGCCCACATCCCTGATAACCAGCGCTTACACATCTTACCAGAATATATAGGCCTCCCGCTATCCTGAACCCATTTTCCTTCGGTATAGTCACATACTGAAAGAAAAGCACAGTATTGCAATTTTAATAAAATCCACTGAATGAAATCTGTGTATTTGATTCAACGGTTGATATCAACTTACTTCCATTTAATTTTCTGCTTTGGCATTTTCTAATAAAATTGCAGTAGTGATTGAGGCTCATTGAACCTATCAGATTTGGCCTTTGCAGCCACTGTCAAGCAAGATACTAACCTTTCTTCTCAATAGCAGATGACTTTTCAACTTTTGTAGGAAGTAATTCTTCAGCAGTAATGACAGAGGATTTTTCAATTGCTGAGGGTTGCTCTTTTTCATCTAAGCTGGACTTCATATTATTAACCTCCGGAGAGAACAAATCCCCCACCAAAATATTTATTTCTGAACTAGAAGGGGAATTTTCAGACGGCAATTCTTCGGCCGGTCTAGATGGTGATTTTTCAACTGAGAAATCTTTAGTTGCATTAGACGACAATCCTGAGATGCGCGGGAATTCTTTAGTTGATATGGAATCAGGTTCTCCAGTTGGCAGAGATGGAGAACTTTCCATGACTGGAGGTGTGCATAAAGATGAACCTGCTCAAGCAGCTGATTTTAGATAGTGTTATTGGTATAAAATATTAAAATATATTTGACGAATGACGGAAACAAGATACTTTTTGCAAATCGAAGCCATTGTCATCCCATGATGTTGTCCCCAAAAGAGAACCACGCAAGTTACCAGGTCCTCACATGGAATGTCTGGCTCGATTTTTTGACAGGGCAACACAGAGAAATAAATGTGGATGCTATTTTGGATTGGCATTTCTAAAGAATAAGAATTTTGGGTTCATTGGAATGTGGGCAGTCGCATTAATACAAAGCTGAAGCAATGGCTTTATGGAAATTGTTATGGTTTTTTTACTTTCTCAATATTTTAAACATTTACACATATTTAGTGATTCCAAGATCATTATTAAGCATGTCAAGGAAACGGTAAAATCAAACACTCTGTAAATAGCTCTGGAAAATTAACAATCTCTGGACAACTTTCAAGGAATCCACGAGGATTACAACTATTAAGCTGATTTGATTGATTGTCAAAAGAGAATCTACTGGAACAACCGGATGATACGCACATTAAAGTCTGATATGCACATTAAAGTCAAGCTAAAAGACATTACATTAGATGCCGGGTGTTTCCATTTCCTGGGTAACTATAATCTGTTTTTTTGGTATAATCTAGGCTTATCTTTATTATATGTTGAACATATGCCTGGTCTATTATCTATGGCTGTGTTTTGATGATAATATCAAGGAGTATATCGATCATATGTATATATCCATATGTCCACATGTGGATCTGGATGTGGCTTCTTATTTTGTCCACCTGTTTATTATGTCCCCTGATTATGTAGCTAAACTTCCTAGGCGAATTTATGTGGAATAGTAAGATTGGAATGTCGTATGATCTTCTGGATGGGTAGCGAGAACTCGCTCAGGTATGATATATGTAACTATATTGGTATCTGGAATATCATAATATGTAATATATTCCTATAATGAAAATATATATCGTTTTTTTCTTGCTGAAAAATGTTACACAGGGTTTTGTGTTCTTCATTAATAATATTAAGCACACGGTTTTGAGTTCGTTCATTCTGATGAGAGCAAAAATTAATTACTTTAATTATATAAAAACAGATAGTAATTGAAGAAGCAAACCTGAAAACCGATTCCGCACATCGTCTGGTCGAATCAACCTCCGAATGCGTTCATCTTTCGGAAGAACACTCAGAAATGGGGCTCCTTCCAGTCCCCAAACAATAAATATAGTGCAAATCAATGTAATAAGCGCGAATACCTGCTTCCCTCGCAACCCTGGCAAAGATACCCCGCTCGTCATTGTTTCTACTCTACTAGAACCTATTTGTGATTACACAAACTGACGGATTTGAAATACTACAGATCCGTCAAAGCCAAATATTTATTCAGGGGATATAAATGGCGGCAGAAGTGTTACTATTTCCATTCCTCGTGATCAGTTTCTGGATGAAAATTCGCCACAAACGGATTAAATCACTTTTCCAGTCTCAAAGCTTCTGGTTTCTTATTCGAAATTTTAAAACCTCAAGGTTCTTGACAAGATCAAGAACATTTAAGCCAAGTGAATCCCACTTGTAAAGCTATAATCTTCCTGATTTCTAAATCCCTAACCAGTTCCGCTTCTTTGACAGGAAGAAATGAGCTGCAAGGCAGAAGCTCAAGCTAGATTCCAGCAATTCAAACAAAATTGAAAACAAGCTTCCGGCAGTCCATTCGGCGCAAATAGGTTCCTCGCCTTTCTTTACTGCGTACAGACGTTGAAGCTGGGCCTCGCATTCACTAAAGTACTTTCCACGAAAGGCCGGAAAACCAAATTAATACTCCTAAAAGCTTTCGCCCGAGGTCATGCTCAGGTTTCTCAGCTCTGTGCCGATTATCAATGGCTATCTGCGGATTTGAGAAAGCCTCTCGATTTCTCCGTCATTCGCTACCTTTCGCTATTTCTTTTAAAAGTTCCTAAATTCTTTTATAATCTTACACAAGAATTACCAGTTTGACCCTCAACTTCTTCATCCATGGCCTGTTTCCCCTATTTTTGGGCGTGGCGTGATATTCCTACTGAATTCTTTTACGGCTGAGAATATCTACAATAATCACAGAAGCCAGACATTGCTACAAATAATATCTAGGATAATAGTAAACTAATCTCCATTCCGCCGATGTTGCAAAACCTGGCATTCGTCCTGACCCTCACGGCTGCTTCTTTCAAGATCAAATTAAAAAAACTGGAATCAAAGGAGTACGGAAGCTATGCACCTTATCCGCGTCCGTTTCACTGGTAAAAGCCAGCCCCCGGAAAATTTCTATCCTCCTCTCTCCGACATCGATACATCAACACACTTATCCGCACAATGCATTCATGAGCTTGAAATGCACGGAGATACCAAATTAAATGATTCCCACCAATTGTGTATATTTCTCAAAGGGCAGGGAGCGAGAAATAAGAAGGCGAGGCCGCAAGGGTATTGACCTCATTACCGCGTCTGTGGGTTCACTTTCCTTGATCTTTCTTATACAATATGCACTGTCTCTTAAAATTATAAAGCTTTTAAAGTTTTCCAATACTTACCTATCTTAAGAAAATTTATACAATATAACACGTTAACAGCAACATATAACATGCGTGAGCCAGGTCAAACAAGTTAACAGCAACATACACCCGACGGTAATTATTTGCGAACAGGAAGAAGTCTTTCACCTCACGCCCTGTCTTTCCGTTTGAAACCTTGACCGCTTCACACCCACGAATCGAGCTCGGAGCCGCAAAACGTCCAATGATGAATTTCGGACAACAATTCCTGTATCAAACATCTTAAAGATTGGGTAACGTGACAAATCCGACCATGAAAATTTATAATGTTTCAAATTCAGGTACTTCTACTTTTATTTGAATGCGATTCTAACTCATAATCCAAACAATCTATCAGAATTTCTATCAAATGTGTAAAAGACATCACTTACAGATAAATGTATTTACTGCACTGATAACCTATTCAATCAGTTTCTATTAACGTCGGTAACCGGTCTCAATATTCGAATATTCATCGGAGGATTTCACTTCTGTGCTCGTCGGCACCTGTCGCCCTGGAGGGTGAATATTCAACGTGGTCAGGTACCGTGACATGTTCACATCCCTTTCCACTGTAAAGGGGAAAAGATATTTAACACCAAAAAGCTTCGACATTTAAAAGCATGTGTGAATTTTAAAAAGATCAGAGGGTGTGGCTGGGAATTTTTTATTTTTTCTTATCAAATATGAACAATATTCTGAACGATCTTTTTCCCAGGAATGTTTTGAAAGTTATAATAAATTTTTTTTATCATTTATTAAAAATATCTTAATATTTTGTAAAACTGTTATTTTGATGAACAGAAGGGTTTGCGGATAGCAGCCAGAGATGGCTGTCCTCACTGTTGGTTTGACAAACTGAGTTTGATAGGTTTTTCCACCTTTTGAAAAAAAAAAAAAGTTTGAGTTCGAACTATACTTCATACGAATTGATATTAATATTATCGAGAACTTCATGTTTTTTTATATTATTTAATGGCGATGCTTGTTTACATCGTTAACTACAATTTTATTTAATTGCGGTTGTTTAATTTTCTGTTTTTTATTGGTTAACAGTATCATGTTTCTTGTCCAGCATATTGCAACCCGCTTATAATGAAGTTTTTGTTTTATTGGTTAAGGTCAAACATCTTTCTTGCCTCGTGTTTTCCAAAATTAATAAGATTATAATATTCACAAGGTTTTTAATAATTAAATTTTATAAAATAATTTATTTTTTAAATATTTTCCATCAATCGTTAAATATATATTTTTAAATACTTCCGTATCAATTTAGTTAGGAATAATGTTTTAATAATATATAATATTAATTATTATTATTATTATTATTATTATTATAAATTATTAATAAAATAATGATGAAATAAGATGGTTATAATGTACCATCAAAATTGTTGAACGAATTACTTATTCTGTCATTTATTTTAATATAATATTTTAAAGCAATTTTTTTTCAAAGATATTTTTGTAGCAAATGTTAATCATTTATTTTTTTGGGAGATAAACGACATGCATTGGGAAGAGGAAGGTGATCACAATGCCACCTCTTCCATGGAGAGGGATTGATGCGTTGCCCTATCCCTCCACAAGTCAAGACATGACATTATATCTATGTATGTGGTTTAATGATCTCAAGTGGGTGTTTATAGTATTAAATATAGGTCGTATGGTGATAACGTTTGGTGCACACTCCACATTATGTCCCTCCACAATCTAACTTCTAGTTATTAAGTAATTTGGATGCTTCAGTATAAATGCAGGCGATCCCACCATACTGCAATTTATTGGGCTTTTAAGTGACTCACTAGTAGTTGTCTTTCCTCACTTGTGTCTTCTTCCTCCTATCTTTTTGTTGGCTCTTTTGCAAATAACTAAGGTGGTTGCCAAAATTTTATTTTTCCCATCAGTGTTTCCACAATTGGCTATGGTTCTAGTTTTCTAGTTTTCTCAGTCATTTCTCTTATGGGCACACCACTTTCTCATTCTCTATTGCCTTGACTCTAGTCTCAATGTCGATTGGTGGAGTGATAACAATGGTTCATTATAGAGATCACTACCACTATGGAAATGGAAGCTAAGACTCGCATCGAGGTTTGTGGGTGTGTTTTGGCCCTCATCATTCATGAGCAAATCCATTAACCAATTAGGGAGTAGATAAGTGAGGTTGAATATGACTTAATGGGTGAACCCAATTGTTTATTGGATTAAGAGGTGATGGACATTGTGCCTACATGGGTACTAGACATTGGCCACACCCATGATAGACAAAATTAGATTGTGCATGCCATTTATCTTTATTGGCACATGAAGGCTCTTTTGGGCATGGTCTTCTTGGATAGGAATGAGGCTAAAGAGAAAATTCTTGTTGTTTTGGATGATGTGGTGTTGCAAATAAAATAAATGAATGATAGACTAATGCATATCAAGGAGGTTATTCAACCTCGAATAATACCAAGTCACCCTTGTCCAATAATGTAAACTTTTAGAATAGCTAAAATAATATACCATCTTCTATTTATGGTCAAAATCTAAAATAAAAAACTGAAAATAAAGTTTAATTCATTGTCACCAATGTTGTTGGAATAAAATTGAGCAAATCCAAAAACATATCATTATTTGTACTTTCAAAATTAAGAGCAATATTTCATACTTGGTTGCTTTACATAAGCTAGAAAAATGAACATTTCTATACAGTTAAAATTTAAAATTTTACAACATCTAAAATAATATACTATTTTTCCCTATTATAACAAACTTGAAACTGAAATTTGAAAATAAAGCTCAATTTATTATCACCAATATTATTAAATATTTCCTTATTTTATGTATAAATACTTTACTTAAAACTCTATATATTAAACACAGTAATTTATATTAATAAATTTCTATATAACTAGTTCTATATTAATAAATATCTCACTTTTCAAAAAAACGCAATAGTGTAAACACACTCGTTTATGTTAGAGAAATTTTATTTAAATTACAATAATATTAAAAATAAAATCCTCAATCTAAAACTTGATCATCCCTCTCTCCCTTTCACTTAATAAGGTTTCGTGATTTTAAAAAAAAAACCATGATTAGTATGTTAAGAATTAATATATACAATTGAAAGAAGATTGAGCATGAAGTTCATTTTCTAAATCAGGATTAATAAGTTAAGAAACAACTTTCTAAATCATGATTAATAAGTTAAGAATTAATCTATACCATTGAAAGAAGATTAAGCATTAGTTCATTTTATTTTAAGATGTTTTCCGCAGAAAACATTAAATTAATCACAATTTGGTTCATCATATTCTATAGAAAGCATTAAATATGCTTAATCAAATTTTTTTATCATATTTTAAATGAAGCTGACTAAATTAAATTGTAACAATTTGTTTTTAAAATATTAAATTAAATAGTAATATATTTTAATCGAATGAATTTTTTTATTAATTTTCAAGTAAAAATGAAGAGTGACATAAAGGTATGGTGATAAAAAAAAATTTCAATGAAGAGTGGAAAGAATACTTTTTTAAAAGTAAATGTTTTGAACATTTTAGATCAAAGGATATATTTTTTTTTTAATTATTATTACTTCAAGGTTCATGAAAGTGAAAGTAAAAAAAGATTTACAAATTTTTTTGACAAAGATTTGTAAAAAATAAATGAACATGGAGACATTTTTTAGAATATGAAACCACAAGTAAGGTGAATACATTTCCTATGTATCTTATATTACTTCCAGAATCAACATCTTTGTCTGGAAGTAGGCAAAACTAGAAAGGTGAAAATGAACAGAGAAAGAGGCAAATCGAGAAAGGTGAAAGTGAATAGAGAAAGAAGGTGAAAATGAATAGAGAAAGAGGCAAAGCCAGAAAGATGAAAATGAACAGAGAAAGTGAAAGCTAATAGAAGAAAAGTTGGTGAGTATCAAGTGAATTGAAACTATATTAAATTGTGATTAAATAAAATATTTCTCATTTCTTTTATCAATTATATTTAAGAAAAAGAAAATAGTTAAAGAAAGGTGAAATGAGAAAGTAAAAGTGGTTAATTCTTAAATTAATTAACTTGAAGTTAAAAGTGGTGGAAATATTTCAAGACAATTTTGATTTGAAATAGGTTTTAAAACTTAAAGAGAAGAAGAAAAATGGTGAAAGTGAATAGGGAAAAAAGCAGAGCCAAAAAGGTGAAAGTGAATAGAGAAAGAATCAGAGAATGTGAAAGCTAATAGGAGAAAAGTTGGTGAGTATCAAGTGAATGGAAACTATATCAAATTGTGATTAAAGAAAATATTTCTCATTTCTTTTATCAATTATATTTAAGAAAAATAAAATGGTTAAAGAAAGGTTAAATGAGCAAGCAAAAGCAAAAATGGCTAATTCTTAAATTAATTAACTTGGAGTTAAAAGTGATGAAAATATTTCAAGACAAGTTTGATTTGAAATAAGTTTTAAAACTTGAGGAAAAGAAAAAGGGAAACAATGAGATTTGAACCTAGTTCTCTATTGGATTATTTTTAAAGCCCACCATCAAATCACTACACCAATTTTTATTTAAAACAAAAAGAGAAAGGGATTTATATTTTCTTTTAGAGGAGTACTTCACATATTTAAAAATTTGAAAAGGATTTGTTTGAAGAATTTATTTGACTGAAAAACAATTATGATTTCAATAGTTTCCATAGTTGGAGTTGTCCTTAGTGGAAAGAGAAATATCAAGAGTGGTTTGGGTGTTTATAAAATTTGAGTATTTGGGATGCATGAATGCACACTGAAATAAAACTTGTAAAAAATGTAGTGTGGTTAGCAAAGCTCATATAGTTGCATGGTGTGTTAAAGGTCACAAGTTCAAATCTTTATGCTTGCTAATTTTTACAAAACAAAAAGGGAAGTTAATTTTGGAGGTTGTGATACTCACTATAGTGGTTAGGAAGCAAGAAGATGACATTTTGTTTGCAACAATCTGATAAATTTTTTGTTGGATTGATGTTGTAAACAAGTGCATTTTCAGTTGAACCCTACACCCGATTAAATCATCATAAATTTGTTTGTATTGGGTGCATTTTCGGTGGTATTCAACATCCCTTTTTTCAAAGTTGATTGCTAGAGAAAATGACCAAAATCAATGATTTTTTACAATTATTAAACAGTGTAATGTCATCTAGTATTCATAATAGTGTCCAAGTTAGCAAGAACACGCTCTTTGACATCCAAACATGTTTGCAAAATGTTAAAAGAAAAATTGAATTCTTGGAGCTAGAGTCTCAGTTGCAGCGAGATGAACTACATGAATTACTATGAGAAGAATTTTGAACCTGTTCTTTTTCAGGACAATAGTTTGTTTGAGCCTGGTCAGATGGGGGATTCACTAGGAGAGCAATACCATACCACGTGCATTCATATTGGGGGATATATATTGAGGAAAGAATGACATAATATATTGAGCATATAATAAGGGGTAAAGGGTTTTTATATGAAAATTAATATATAAGGGGTAAAGGGTTAGATGAAAATATTGAGATGCTCGATAATTCTTTAGCTGATATGGAATTAGGTTTTCTAGTTGACAGAGATGGAGAACTTTCCACAACTGGAGGTGTGTATGAAGATGAACCTGTTGAAGTAGCTAATGTTAGATATTGTTATTGGTATAAAATATTAGAAGATATTTGATAAATGCCCGAGACAAGAGAACTTTTGAAAATTGACGCCATTGTCATCCAATAACTCCAAAAATCTTTCATTTGGTTCAGAATAGTCATAGATCCGCATGTCACAAAAATGACAAACCAAAAATTAATAAAACCAATAGGGTTAACTCTACTTTCCATTAAGAACTTAGCGATCAAAGATATGCCAAAAATAATCCAAATACTTTTTTAGAAACAAAACAAACAAAAAGATAAAAAAGGACATGACCAGAGGAAAACACTGCTTTCTCTGCCAATTTAATGAATGAGATGGATCTTAAAGGAAAAGAATAACCAAAAGATGAAAATTAAATGGAATGCCTAAACAAAGGGCACACAAACAAACACCATGAGAATTTTAAAGGAAAATAACAACCAAAAGATGAATATAATTTATATTAAATGGAACGCCCAAATAAAGGGCACGCAAACAAACACATCGAGAAAAGAATCTATGTCGTATTTTAATTGTTTTATGTTTTGCTTCTGTTTTTTTTGCTTTGTTTTGTGTTAATTTGTGGAAATTCAATAGAAATCTGTGGAATTTGTTAGATTTATAAATTAGTTGTAAACTTAATTATGATCAAAACTTAGTTGTAAATTCTTTTGTATATTAAAGAATACATTTTAAATAATAAAATATTTATACAACGCTAGTTTCGAGTTCATTCCGAGAGGAAACTTACTTTACTATGGAAAAGGATATTAATTGAAAAAGCCAACCTGAAAATAGAGCTTCTAGCCTATTCTTCCGCAAATAGTCTTCTCAAATCAACCTCCGAACCAGGGATGGAATTTGACAGGCATTTTTCCCGTCATGGGGCATTTTGCACATATTTGACTACTAAAAGTTTTTTATGGCCGTTTTTCAAATGTGCTTGAAATTGGGGAAAACGTTTTTTTGGCGGGAAACAATTATTTGAAAATGTTATTAGTTCTTGTTTCTTTCCACTTTATTTTCTAGCTACCCTTGACCATTACCTGATGAAGATCAACAATGGCCACTGCCCAACTCAGTTCGACTTAACAGAGCTGATCTGGGGTATATATTCACTCGCTTTAAATTCTAGATAATAAGTTTGTAGTGTCGTTAAATGTGTAGATGGTGCTCATTTAATGGCATTATGACATACTTCTCATCATTGAACTGCGTGACACCGAAAGAAAGTAGGTTACAACCTCTAGGTTCTTGCTGTGTACACAACAAGAAATAAAAAATAATAATCTGAAATGAACTTTGGAGGCTGGAGTAGTTGAGTTGAAGGCGCACATATAAAATTACAAAGATGATGGTTGGGCTTTGGATTCCACCTGCAGCTTGCAAATCTGTGATGAATATGGGATTTTAGGGCCCTCCAGATTTAGAGAGTCAAGATTGATTCGCCTCCCTCTAGCCATTAATTTATTGTTCCCTAGAAAACTACCAGTCTGTCAATTTGCATCCACAAGATTACTCAAAGCTTACGAGCACCCCATATTAGCTCTCCCCGTTATGTTCATTAATTGAATTTGAATATCTATTTCTCAAAACGAGACCCTAAAACTCATTAATAAAACACAAATTATAATATCTGTCGAATATTGGATGTCGGTGGTGACTTTTATATTTATTATTTTTTAAACTCATTAATAAAACACAAATTATAATATTTGCGGAAGATTAGATGTTGGTGGTGAGTTTTATATTTATTATTTTTTTATATATAAGTAAGAGAAGTGAACATTCAGAAGGATATCCATTTATTGACTTAGTTTGAATTCTTTAAATTAATTTAAATTCTTTGAAATTTGTTTTTATTATAGAGTTTATTTTGATCAATTTATTACCTAGAAATTTTAATATTTTTATTATTGAGTTTCATTCTTTACCTCTTCGTAAACAACAGTTGTAGGTGGTGTGATTTAATAAGTTTTTGTTGTTACTTGTTCTCTGCTTATTAACACTTTTAAGAGGCCCATAATCTCCAATGATTTATGTACGTAGCTTTGCATTCATTAGCTTTTTCTTTTTTTCAATGGTCGCACTTGGGGAGAAGTTGTTGATTAGAATCATATTTGTCTATCCCTTTTAATGGTTATGAAGTTGGCGATGTTGTAGTAATGTGCCTTATTTTACTATGTTGAAGTTTGGTGGAGTAGGTTTTGCCTTTTATTGTGAAGCCATTTTGTTTTAATTTGATGTTTGTTATCATTTTATCATTTTACAAAGTCGATTTGAAATTTAATAATAATTAATCTTTAAAAGGCCAGAAAAACACAAGGCACTGACAATTCAAAAACACAGAGATTTATATACCAACTAGAAGTGTGCATACCCCGAGAGTGCAAACAACTTGCCTACGCTAAATCGAAGTTGCATGAAACAGGGATGCAAAGTATTTTTCAAACCAACACAATTCCTAAGCATGAATTCTCAAAAGCTTAAGATAAGAGGAAAGTAGCTTTGGTGTGTATGTGTGTGTGCTTGTCTTTGCACAAGCAAGCAGGAATTCTAAAAAGATTAAGATAACAAGAAAGCGACTTTGGTGTGTATGTGTGTGCGTGTTTCTTTGCACACACTAAGAAAGACCCACAATTGCCTTTTAGTGTTCTAGACCTTTTAGTGTTCTAGATATTCTGTTTGATTTTACGAAAAAATACTACATGTTTTTAAAGAAACTATGAGAGACAATCATTCATTGATCTAAGGATGAAAGTAAAAGTAAAAGTGGTTAATTCTTAAATTAATTAACTTGAAGTTAAAAGTGGTGGAAATATTTCAAGACAATTTTGATTTGAAATAAGTTTTAAAACTTAAAGAGAAGAATAAAAATGGTGAAAGTGAATAGGAAAAAAGCACAACCAAAAAGGTGAAAGTGAATAGAGAAAGAATTAGAGAATGTGAAAGCTAATAGAAGAAAATTTGGTGAGTATCAAGTGAATGGAAACTATATCAAATTGTGATTAAAGAAAATATTTCTCATTTCTTTTATCAATTATATTTAAGAAAAATAAAATGGTTAAAGAAAAGTTAAATGAGAAAGCAAAAGCAAAAATGGCTAATTCTTAAATTAATTAACTTGGAGTTAAAAGTGGTGAAAATATTTCAAGACAAGTTTGATTTGAAATAAGTTTTAAAACTTGAGAAAAAGGAAAAGGGAAACAATGAGATTTGAACCTTGTTCTCTAGTGGATTATTTTTAAAGCCCACCATCAAATCACTACATCAATTTTTATTTGAAACAAAAAGAGAAAGGGATTTATATTTTCTTTTAGATGAGTACTCCACATATTTAAAAATTTGAAAAGGATTTGTTTGAAGAATTTATTTGACTGAAAAACAATTATGATTTCAATAGTTTCCATAGTTGGAGTTGTCCTTAGTGGAAAGAGAAATATCAAGAGTGGTTTGAGTGTTTATAAAATTGGAGTATTTGGGATGCATGAATGCACAATGAAATAAAACTTGTAAAAAATGTAGTGTGGTTAGCAAAGCTTATATAGTTGCATGGTGTGTTAAAGGTCACAAGCTCAAATCTTTATGCTTGCTAACTTTTACAAAACAAAAAGGGAAGTTAATTTTGGAGGTTGTGATACTCACTACAGTGGTTGGGAAGCAAGAAGAAGACATTTTGTTTGCAACAATCTGATAAATTTTTTGTTGGATTGATGTTGTAAACAAGTGCATTTTCAGTTGAACCCGACACCCAATTAAATCATCGTAAATTTGTTTGTATTGGGTGCATTTTCGGTGGTAGTCAACATCCTTTTTTTCAAAGTTGATTGCTGGAGAAAATGACCAAAATCAATGATTTTTTACAATTATTAAACAGTTTAATGTCATCTAGTATTCATAATATTGTCCAAGTTAGCAAGGACACGCTCTTTGACATCCAAACATGTTTGCAAAATGTTAAAAGAAAAATTGAATTCTTGGAGCTAGAGTCTCAGTTGCAGCGAGATGAGCTACATGAATTACTGTAAGAAGAATTTTGAACCTGTTCTTTTTCAGAACAATAGCTTGTTTGAGCCTGGTCACACGGGGGATTCACTAGGGGAGCAATACCATACCACGTGCATTCATATTGGGGGATATATATTGAGGAAAGAATGACATAATATATTGAGCATATAATAAGGGGTAAAGGGTTTTTATATTGGCAAGTATAAAAAATGGAGCTCAAAGTTAATGAAAAAATATAAAGGGGTATAAAAATTGTTAATTAAAATATGGATACCTACAATATCTAGTGAAAGTAGGGGTTTTTTAAATTGGAAAGGTGTATTGGGTTTATATTGGTAGGGGGTTAAATAATGTTGTTTTTAGAGGTATTTTCCAATATGTAGTCAAATTAATGGTACTGTTTAGTATGCCATGAACGCACGTGCTATGTCATAGGTTTATTGAGTGAAGCCCCCATGCCTGGTCATCAGTCAAAAAATTATCAAAGTAATGAAATGATTTCAAGAGAAAATTTGGGTGCAGCAGAAAGTCATGTTCAGGCAAGTGTATACGAAAGTTATTTGCATACAGATGTGAAGCCTATCATTACCAAAACTTTTATAAGACCATGGGAAGAGATTACACATAATAAACACAGAACTAGTTTGGAATATAATGTCATAGATGTATCTTTTTACATTCCAGATTTTGTTAAACTTATACAATTCCGAAGTGCTATATTTATGGATGGTGTTGTTCCAAAACAACTTCATAAATGCCAACAATGTAATAGAGTTGGACATGTGAAAGATCAATGTTTTGATCTTCACCCATGTGAGCATTGTGGAAAGCGCAATCACCATACAAATAGATGTTCCAGAAAGATTGATTACTTCTCGGGATTGGACAAAAACGACCAAGAAGATTTACAAGTCATACTGAAGAATATGTTTGAGAGTGATGACCATCCTTGCAGTGATGAATACTTCTCACCTTGTATCCGACAAGGGGGGAATTATTGATGGTCTTCTACAGGTTTGAGTTTGAGATGTCAAGCGAAACTAAGTCAAAGATCTACATTGAGCCTGAGCCACAAACTGTATCAGTTAGAGCTAGAGTTGTGAGACTTAAGTTTTTTCTAACTGAGTTGATTGCGTTGTTTGTGAACGAGTAGTTCCATATTTGGAATTGTTCGAGAAACTATAGTGATAGTTCAAGAGTTTGTGGTCACCTTAAAACCACATTTTTGGTTGTTCTGAGAATTGTTATGAAGGTTCTAGAGTTAGGCTTTGTTGAGATCTTAAGTTCTCCCATATTGGTTTGTGGTCATCCCTAAAAACCATTTCCTGAGAGGGATTCAACGCTTGGATGGGATGCATTTTTTGCATTTTGAGATCTCATTCTTGGACTTTGGTACATCCCCTCGAACTAAGGGGGGAATGTTAGACAGCTAATCCCTGTGATTAAAGATTGGGTTAGTTTGTATTATTTTGAGTAGTTATTGGAGTCCAAGAAGACCCAAAAACTAATTCAACTATTTCCTGTATGTATTCATATGTACACAATGTACATCATTGATAGAGATCAATTAATATATAATTTATTTGGTTTCCAGTTTGATTTTTTTACTATAGGTTTCTCGGGTTTAGGGGTTCAATTTCAAAGAGACTTGTTGACCAATAATATAATATGGTTGTGTTCATCTTTGGGAATTTGAATTCCCAACCAACTGGCCTTACTGCGCCATGGGCACGTGCTAAACCATATTCCTTGCCTACATGTTGAACACCTGGACTATCTTTTCCACCTATAATGAGGCACATAATAGACTGCAATTGTTTCCTTCCTAATGAATCCCCAACAAATGAAATTGTTTTTTCGTGCATTCTATAATTTATACACACAAAATAACTAGTCATGTCTAATTCTGGTCAAATATTAAACAAATTTACACTATAAATGGTGGAAAAATATAACCAATAGGGTTTCACCAACCTTTAAAAATAAAAATTAGAAATATCAATAGAATATACATACATGTGTGTAAATAATGAGGAGAATGGAAAAAGCTTAATTATCACCTACCCAGTAAGAAAGTACTTCCCTTCAAATTCAGGCATGTCAAAGTTATTAGGTTGCCACCGATATATTTCATAAGAAAAATCAAGGCGTTGGGTCAACCTGCATGCCCACATTCTTAATAATCAACGATTACACATCTTGCCAGAATATATTTGCCTCCTGCTATCCTGGACCCATTTTCCTTCGGTATAGTCACATACTGAAAGAAAAGAACAAACTTTGCAATTTTAATAAAAACCACTAAATGAAAATTGTGCATTTGATTCAACAGTTGATATCAACTTACTTCAATTTCATTTTCTGCTAGGTATATTCTAACAAAATTACAGTTGTGATTGAGGCTCTTTGAAGTTATCAGATTTTTCCTAATGGTGCCACTGTCCTAACCTCTCTTCTTAATAGCTGATAAATTTTCAACCATTGTAGGAAGTAATTCTTCAGCGGTAATGACAGAGAAATTTTCAATTGTCGAGGATTTCTATTTTTTATCTAAGCTGGATTTCATATTATCACCCTCTGGAGAGGACAAACCTCCAACCAATATATCTTTTTCTGAACTAAATTTTCAATCTGCGTTTCTTCGACCGGGCTAGCTGGTGATTTTTCTACTGATAAATATTTACTTGCATTAGATGAAAATATTGAGATGCTCGATAATTCTTTAGCTAATATGGAATTAGGTTCTCTAGTTGACAGAGATGGAAAACTTTCCACGACTGGAGGTGTGTATGAAGATGAACCTGTTGAAGTAGCTAATGTTAGATATTGTTATTGGTATAAAATATTAGAAGATATTTTATGAATGCCCGAGACAAGAGAACTTTTGCAAATTGACGCCATTGTCATCCAATAACTCCAAAAATTTTTCATTTGGTTCAGAACAGTCATAGATCCACATGTCACAAAAATGACAAACCAAAAATTAATGAAACCAATAGGGTTAACTCTACTTTCCATTAAGAACTTAGCGATCAAAGATATGCCAAAAATAATCCAAATACTTTCTTAGAAACAAAACAAACAAAAAGATGAAAAAGGACATGACCAGAGGAAAATACTGCTTTCTCTACCAATTTAATGAACGAGATGGATCTTAAAGGAAAAGAATAACCAAAAGATGAATATAATTTATATTAAATGGAATGCCCAAACAAAGGGCACACAAACAAACACCTCAAGAATTTTAAAGGAAAATAACAACCAAAAGATGAATATAATTTATATTAAATGGAACGCCCAAATAAAGGGCACGCAGACAAACACATCGAGAAAAGCATCTATGTCGTATTTTAATTGTTTTATGTTTTGATTTTTTTTTGCTTTGTTTTGTGTTAAATTTGTGGAAATTCAACAGAAATCTGTGGAATTTGTTAGATTTATAAATTAGTTGTAATCTTAATTACGATCAAAACTTAGTTGTAAATTCTTTTGTATATTAAAGAATACATTTTAAATAATAAAATATTTATACAATGCTAGTTTCGAGTTCATTCCGAGAGCAAACTTACTTTACTATGGAAAAGGATATTAATTGAAAAAGCCAACCTGAAAATAGAGCTTCTAGCCTATTCTTCCGCAAATAGTCTTCTCGAATCAACCTCTGAACCAGGGATTGAATTTGATGGGCATTTTGCAATGTATATTTGACTACTAAAAAAATTTTATGGCCGTTTTTCAAATGTGCTTGAAATTGGGGAAAACGCTTTTTTGGCGGGAAACAATTATTTGAAAATGTTATTAGTTCTTGTTTCTTTCCACTTTATTTTCTAGCTACCCTTGACCATTACCTGATGAAGATCGAAAATGGCCACTGCCCAACTCAGTTTGACTTAACAGAGCTGATCTGGGGTATATATTCACTCGCTTTAAATTCTAGATAATAAGTCTGTAGTGTCGTTAAATGTGTAGATGGTGCTCATTTAATGGCATTATGACATACTTCTCATCATTGAACTGTGTGACACCGAAAGAAAGTAGGTTACAACCTCTAGGTTCTTGCTGTGTACACAACAAGAAATAAAAAATAATAATCCGAAATGAACTTTGGAGGCTGGACTAGTTGAGTTGAAGGCGCACATATAAAATTATAGAGATGATGGTCTGGTTTTGGATTCCACCTGCAGCTTGCAAATCTGTGATGAATATGGGATTTTAGGGCCCTCCAGATTTAGAGAGTCAAAACTAATTCGCCTCCCTTTAGCCATTAATTTATTGTTCCCTAGAAAACTACCAGTCTGTCAATTTGTATCCACAAGATTACTCAAAGCTTACGAGCACCCCATATTAGCTCTCCCCTTTATGTTCATTAATTGAATTTGAATATCTATTTCTCAAAACGAGACCCTGAAACTCATTAATAAAACACAAATTATAATATCTATCGAATATTGGATGTCGGTGGTGACTTTTATATTTATTATTTTTTTATATATAAGTAAGAGAAGTGAACATTCAGAAGGAGATCCATTTTTTTTTTATTGACTTAGTTTGAATTCTTTAAATGAATTTAAATTCTTTGAAATTTGTTTTTATTATTGAGTTTATTTTGATGAATTTATTACCTAGAAATTTTAATATTTTTATTATTGAGTTTCATTCTTTACCTCTTCGTAAACAACAATTGTAGGTGGTGTGATTTAATAAGTTTTTGTTGTTACCTGTTCTCTGCTTATTAACACTTTTAAGAGACCCATAATCTCCAATGATTTATGTAGGTAGCTTTGCATTCATTAGCTTTTTCTTTTTTTCAATGGTCGCAGTTGGGGAGAAGTTGTTGATTAGAATCATATTTGTCTATCCCTTTTAATGGTTATGAAGTTGGCGATGTTGTAGTAATGTGCCTTATTTTACTATGTTGAAGTTTGGTGGAGTAGGTTTTTCCTTTTATTGCGAAGCCATTTTGTTTTAATTTGATGTTTGTATCATTTTATCATTTTACAAAGTCAATTTGAAATTTAATAATAATTAATCTTTAAAAGGCCAGAAAAACACAAGGCACTAACAATTCAAAAACATAGAGATTTATATACCAACTAGAAGTGTGCATACCCAGAGAGTGCAAACAACTTCCCTAAGCTAAATCGAAGTTGCATGAAACAGGGATGCAAAGTATTTTTCAAACCAACACAATTCCTAAGCATGAATTCTCAAAAGCTTAAGATAAGAGGAAAGTAGCTTTGGTGTGTATGTGTGTGTGCTTGTCTTTGCACAAGCAAGCAGGAATTCTAAAAAGATTAAGATAACAAGAAAGCGACTTTGGTGTGCATGTGTGTGCGTGTTTCTTTGCACACACTAAGAAAGACCCACAATTTCCTTTTAGTGTTCTACATATTCTGTTTGATTTTACAAAAAATAGTACATGCTTTTAAAGAAACTATGAGAGACAATCATTCATTGATCTAAGGATGAAAACATCATGCAATATTCAAAAGATTTTCAAAGCATTTTCTCACTATAAAGTTAGAACACTAAATAGACAAGATCACATACTAGTTAACAAGAAGAAAACTAATTAGAGGAAGAAATACCATATTAAATAATAGCGTTTGTTGTTATTTAATCGTTTATGTTGTCATTTTATCGTTTACAAATTATATTTGAAATTTAATAATGTATTTTTTTATTAAGATTTTTAATTTTTAATTATTAAAAATATATTTTTTAATATTAAATGAATTTAATGTTTTGAATTTTTTTTTGAGTATTTAAATTTTATAAATTTATCAATTATTTTTGTAATTATAGTAAATTTTAACTATATTTTGGAAAATTTTAATTAGAAAATATACCTAGAAAAATGTCATAACATATAACATTTAGACTATGTTTATTAAATCTAATCTATTATGACATATTTAAATTTATTTTTTGAATTACTATTGTAATTTTATAAGGTATTATCCTTGTTCGAGGTGAAAAACTGTGGTTGATCAATACTAAGTAATTATAATGGTGTCACATAAAGAAAAAGAAAATTGGTCATTTTGTTTTTTTCCTTATGATAAATATGTGAAATTTTTTAACATAATTATTAGTCATTTTATTTTTTTCTTTATGATAAATATGTGAAAATCTAACATAATTATGTTATTGAAGAGTAGTTTTTTAACGGTTTTTATTGGTGAAGGTTTAATTTATTATGAGAACATCGCTCTTGAAGGGCAAAATTTGAAACCTAATGTTTTTTTACGGGAAGCATAAGGACCCAAAACATTAAAAAAAAATTGTATGACGGGTAAATAAGAATCGAAATTCCAACCCTGCTTCGAACCTTCGTTTGTCAGAAGAACACTAGAAATGGGGCTCCTTCTAGTCCCCAAACAATAAATGTGGTGCAAACCAATGCAATAAGTGCGAAGGAAACCTGCTTCCCTCACAATCTCGACAAAGATACCCCGCTTGTCATTGTCTCTATTGTACTAGAACCTATTTGTCATTAGACAAACTAGAGGATTTGAAATACTACAAATCTGTCCAAGCCAAATATTTCTTCAGGGGATAGAAATGGCGGCAGAAGTTTTACTATTTCCAGCTCTCATTATTAGTGTTTGAACGAAAAATTGCTGCTAACGAATTAAATCTCTTTTCTAGTCTCACAACTTCTGGTTTCTTATAATTCGAAATTTTAAAACCTCAGGATTCTTGACAACATCAAAAACATTTAAGCCAAGTGGACCTCACTTGTAAAGCTATAACCTTCCTAATTTCTAAATTCTTAACTAGCCCCGCTAGAAATGAGCTGCAAGGCAGAAGCTCCAGCTAGATTCCAACATTTTAAACAAAATTGAAAACAAGCTTCCAAGAGTCCATTCCGTGAAAATTGGCTCCTCGCCTTTCTTTATTGCGTACATATGTTGAAGATGGGGCTTGCATTTGGTAAATTACTTTTACTCGAAATGCCGGAAAACCAAATTTATATTCCTAAAAGCTTTTGCCTGAGTTCATGCTCAGATTTCTCATCTCTATGCCGATTATCAATGGTTATATGCTAATTTGAGAAATCCTCTTGATTTCTACGTCATTTGTTCCCTTTCACTATTTATTTTCAAAGTTTCAAAATATATTTATAATCTTACACAAGATTTATGAGTTCTACACTAACTTCTTCATATACGACCCGTTTCACCTATTTTTATGCATGGCCTGATATTCCTACTGAATTATTTTACGGTTGACAATTTCCACTAGAATAACAAAAGCTAGACGCTACCACAAATAAGCAGACATTACCTCAAATATCTTAGATAATAGTAAACTAATGTCCATTCCGCTGACGTTGCAAAACCTGACAGACATCCTAACTCTCATGCAACTGCTTCTTTCAAGATCAAATTAGAAAACCAGAATCAAAGGAGTATTGGAGCTATGCACCTTTTCTGTGTCCATTTCACTGGTCAAAGCCAGCCCGGAAAATTTCTTGCCTCTTGTCTCCGACATCCATACACTCATCCGCACAATGCATCCATGAGCTTGAATTGCCAAGATATAGGAAATTAAATAATTCCAACCAAGAATGTACATTTATCAAAGGGCAGGGGGAGAGATCAATAAGAAGGTGAGGCCACGTAGGATTGACGTGATTACAACGCTTGTATTTCACTTCCCCCCATATTTCTTATTTTGAAAGTTTTAATAAAAATATAAACTATTTAATTTTGTTGAACGTTATTAACAATATGCGCATTGTCTCTTAAAATAATAAAACTTGTATAGTTTTCCAACACTTACATGTTAGAGTATTAATCACGACATCATCTGTGACTGTTCATGTGACAACAAACCTTGTTCATATGACGACGAGTTTAATGTTAGTCTACAGGGTAATCAATAGTTCGTAGGAGTCGGTGGAGATCACTATTGATTCTCCGACTCATGGATGTATAAATAATGATGATGGGTAATGAAATAAACAAGCTCACTTTGTGAGTATTGTTATGGTATCAGAGCTGAGGGTTTCGTCTTAGTTTCAAAGGTCAAGCCTCATGCTGGGTGTATGATAGGAGTGACCAGTGGTGTGGAGTTGTAATGGGGAGATAACGTCCTAGTGTTGTTGGAGCACATTTAAAGAGATTTTCATAGCTATTATTTGAAGAAGAGCCATAGTTGTGGGCTCGGTGGTGTGAAGTATGCATCAGAAGAGGACAATGCGGTTGTTCATTGGGTGTTGTGTATACCTGTGCGACTAGTGTAGTTATTTTTAAATTGTTACAAGCTTTCAATCCCTCCAAACCATTGTTTGTGAACCTATTCGTGGGACATAGCATTGTTAAGAAGAGCATGTGAACACTGGTGGGGTGAGTGCGGGAGTTCTGAGTCGCGAGGAAGACTTGGTATGTGTGTTAAGAGTTGCAGCGTTGTGGAGTTGTGACACTGTATGTGGAGGACGACAAGATTCGCACAATCATGTGAATGTTGCGTGAGGTCGTATGTAAAGTGAGGCCTCAGGAGCATCGGTGTGCTACCTACAAAAGAATCACCTAATGTGAAGAAGTGAAGCTTGACCTGTGAAGGTCGTTGCTTAGAGTAGTTTGGACATTGGTGTTGGTTTAATAGGACGTTGGAGAGCCAATTTGTCACCCTGCTCCGTGGATGCGTAAGATTATATTGTATGTGTTTTTAGCTCCATTGAGGCGTCGAAGGCATGTAGAGCTTAACGTCTCGTGGCAGTCTAAGGAAGTCGATTGCCCTTTGGTGAAGTTTGTTGATAGTTTCCTGCTCGTTGACTGCTGAGTGTGCCTGAGGAAGTCGAGTGGAGAGGTATGTCATGGTGTGCTGAGAAGGTGTTAATGCATATGTGATTAGAAGTGCCGAAGAAACCACCATGTCGATCAAAACGTGGAGTCTGATGTGTTGAGGAGGCATTGTGCAATTTGGCATTGTGGTGTTGTAAGTTGGTGGAGGACACCAATATTGGTGCCTATGTTGTGTTTAGTGGTGAACCTAATGTGAAGGGAAGACAACCAAGTTTGGTGTGAACACTGAAAGAGTGTGTGAAGTTGCAAGCCCATGCCTGTCGTATTACTGAGATGCAACTTGAAGAGTGGTCTTTGTTTGTGGAGAAGGACAGAGCGTGGGGTGAGCATGAGAAATGTTTTGTATCAAGATTGTGATTTGTGGGTAGTACCACTATTCGATACAGGCAGTCCCTATATTTATTTGTTATTGTGAAGCATTTGGGGTAAAAACAATCTCACTTGGCTTGTAGAAAGGATTGGTGGATTGTGTGCCACCTGGGAGTGTCGTGAAGTTGTATTGGAATGTGAATCTGTGTTAAAATCTTGGTGTAGTGTGTTGAAGCCAAAACTGTGTTTGGTGTGTATTGTTTTTTGTGAATCGAAGGAGCCAATAGTTGTTGCGAACCACATTGGTGTGGTCACATTGCACTGCCATAAAGTGGCTCTTTGAATCTGCCTGCCACTGTGTGTAGTTGTTGTCAATGTGGATTTGAAGCTTGAGAACATTGTGTCGAGCGTGAAGGTATGTTTGTGTGACTTTTCACCTTTAGTGAAGTTTGTATGTTTGATTGACGTTGATAGCTCACCCAGTTGTTGGAAAGGCGAAGGAGACAAAGCATAAATAATTCACACATAAAACATGAGTTGGGATCTTCTATTGATCACACAAAACATGATACTTACAATGAACCTGGTGAAGGGTATTTATCATTTTCCAACTAGCTACTTGTCTAAAATATCTTGAAATGAAACCACATGCAACCACACACTCAAAGTCGTCTATCACTTAACTCGACTTGACTCAACACTCAAACACTCAACCACTCAATCACTCAGTTAACTGACTCTCTATGTTTAGCCAACTCCTCATGTAGGAGTAATTATCTTATTTTAACACTCCCCCTTAATTACGACTGCTAAACTAAAACATGACTCATGACAACTCAAACATGCCTGCTGATCTATGTCTCAGGTAGGCTTACAACACCCAAGTTTCTTTTATGAAACTCAAACACATCTTGTGCTAATGACCTAGTGAATATATCAGCGAATTGATCACTAGATTTACAAGGCTTCAAGTGAACTTCTCCATTGCTCACAAGTTCTCTAATAAAGTGATATCTAGTATCAATATGCTTGCTCTTTTGATGAAACACACTATTCTTGGATAGTGCAATCACTGCTCGGTGTTGTCACAATATATTGTTGTTGATCCTTATTGTTTTTGCTTGAGTCCATCAAATACTCTTCTTAACCACAATGCTTGACAAGCTACCGATGTTGCTGCTACATATTTAGCTTCTACTGACGAAAGTGTCACAATGGGCTGCTTCTTAGATGCCCATGAAATCACACCTAAACCAAGATGGAACAAAAAACCAAAAGTGTTCTTCCTATCATCCAAACTGCCTGCAAAATCATTGTCTGTGTACATAGTCAAATCTTTCTTTTTGTGCTTGCATACATTATGCCACAATCTCTAGTTCCTTATATGTATCCAAAATTCTTTTTCCTACACTCCAATGTGTGTCTTTTGGAGTCTCCATAAATCTGGAAATCAAACTCATAACTTGCATGATATCTAGTCTTGTAGTTATGAGATACATGAGGCTTCCAACCAATCTTTTGAATAGAGTTGGATTGACATCTGATCCTTCATCATTCTTGTTTAGCTTTGTACTTGTTGCAATTGGTGTAGGGACAGGTTTGCAATTTTCCATTCTGAATCTTTTCAACAAATCCTTGGCATACTTATTTGACAAATAAAAATTCCTTTCTTAAATTGCTCAACTTCTATGCCAAGAAAATATTTCATGAGACCAAGATCTGTCATCTCAAATTCTTTCATGATGGCTATTTTGAATTGATCTATCTCAAAATCACCTGTAAAAATCATGTCATCAACATATAAGCAAACAATCAAAATCTATCCATGCTCATTTACCTTTGTGTACAAGGTAGGCTCAATGTTGCTTCTGCGAAATTCATTCTTAATCATGTAGTTGCCGATTATGCTATACAAGCTCTAGGCGCTTACTTCAGTCCATAGAGCACTTTATTCAACCTGTAAATTTTTTCTTCGTTACTTTCAACTTCATATCCTGGAGGCTACTGCACATAAATTTCTTCTTCTAGAATTCCATTCAAGAATGCCGATTTCGCATCCATCTGATATACTTTCCACTTGTTCTGAGTTCTTGTGGCTAGAACTGCTCTTACAGTATCCAATCTGGTTACTGGAGCAAACATTTCTCCAAAGTCTATTCCTGGTTGCTGCAAGAGTCATTTTGCTACAAGTATTGCTTTAAATCTGTCAATTTCACCTTTCTCATTCAACTTTGTCTTGTACACCCACTTTACAACAATGAGATTTTTGTCCTTTGGTAAATCAACCAAATCCCATGTATCATTATTTTCAATAGATTCAATTTCTTCATCATAAATCTTTAACTAATTTACGACAGTTATGCCTTGATTCATGAAAGAATCTATGTTCTTTGTTTCCTTCATCTGCAGACTTTCAAAATCTCTCCTAGTATTCTGCAACTTAACAATATTGACTTTGGCCATACCTATATAGTTTGTCGCCAAAGTATCCCATGCTACTTTTGCTGAAGACGTGATCATAATCTTCTGGAACACTGCTTGGTCCACTTCCTGTTGGATAAGCTGCAACGCTTGTGCATTCTTCTTCTTGTCTCTCTTCCATTGATCTCTCTCTGTATTATTGAGAGCTCGTTCTTCTACTACATCCTTAGGATCTGAAAACCCAAACTGGACATAATCCCAAACATCATGTGCTTGCAACGTGGTTGCCATCTTAATGACCCACACATCATAATCCTTCCCTGTAAACAGTGGGAACTGTGGCTGGAAACTTGAGAAAACCCTCTTTCTCCAAAAAAAATTCTTTAAAAAAACCCTAAAATTCTCCATTTGTAAACTTTAAAAAAAAATACCACTTTCAATAAAACCCTAAATTTTTTATTTAAAAAAAAAACTTATTTTTTTTAAAGCCAAAAACACTCTTTTGAAAAACTCTTAATTATTTTTGATATATAAAAAAAATCATTATAAACAAAACCTTTATAATCCACCCTTCATGAATTCAAAAAAGCTCATATTAAAAGGCCTTTAAAGACACTCTCATACACAACTTTCACTTTGACATTTTCACTTTGGTTGAATTTTTAAAAACATGTCATATAAACCACGTGCGTGTTTGTGTTTGTTGGTTTATTAACACACCTCAACTAACGCATTTCATGATGGCCAGCGCTACGACTAACGCCTCTCACGATGACTCAAACCACGAGAAAAAAAATAGATTTCTCTTCTCACACATATTGTTGTTAATCTGTTCTCTCTCGCTCTGGGTAACCTTGTTCTGATACGACTTTGTTGGAAAGATAGAGGAGACAAAGCATAAATAATTCACACATAAAACACGAGCTCGGTTTTTCTATTGATCACACAAAACATGATATTTACAATGAATCTAGTGAAAGATATTTATCATTTTCCAATCACCTACTTGCTTAAAATATCTTGACATGCAACCACACACTCAAAGTAGTTTATCAGGACTTACTCAACACTCAACCACTCAATCACTCAGTGAACTGACTCTTTATGCTCAGACAATTTTTCATGCAAGAGTAATTATCTTATTTTAACACCAGTTATCCCTAAAGAGGAATCTACCTCACCATTGGAAGGGTGGAGCCATATTGAGCATTGTGGGGCTGTCTAATAAGAGATCTCATTCAAGAAAAAATTGCATCATTATCAAGTTAAGTTTTTTTAATGTACTGTTGTAAGTCTAGCTGACACTGAGACTGAGACCAACAAGCACGTTAAAGTTTAAATCCTGATTAAGAGAAAATGTTAGAATATTAATTACAAAACGGGCCGTGACTTTCTATGTAACGATTCATATGACGGTAAATTCAACCTTAATGTGCGAAATAATCAATAATCCGTAAGAATCAGTGAAGATCATTGTTGATTCCACCTCTCATAGATTTATAAATATTGGTGATGGGTAATGAAATAAACAAATTCACTTTGTGAGTCTTCAAGTTTTGTTATTACATCTCTTAAATCTGTCCAATAAACTAATCCATGTCAAATAAGTTAACTAGAAGCAACCTACAACATGCGTGGGCCATGTCAATCAAGTTAACAACAAGCAACATACAACATGGGTGAGCCATGTCAAACAAGTTAACAACAACCTACAACATGCCAGATCCTCTATGGCCAACGCCGCTGACATTTTTATCCGAGGAACAAGTCTTCGTCTCACGCAGTCTTCCCGTTTGAAACATTGACCGCTTCACACCGACGAATCGAGCTCGGAGCCGTAAAACGTCCAATGATAAATTCCCGACGACAATCACTGTATCAAACATCTTTCAGGTTGGCTAAAGTGACAAATCGGACGATGAAGATTATTATTTTTCAAATTCAGTTACTTCTACTTTTATTTAAAGGCAATTCTAACTCAATATTTATAAGAGTATTTTTTAATGTATTCTTAAATAATTTGAACATTTTGTATAACTGTTATTTTGATAAATAGAAAGTTTTTAAAAATTCCCACCGTACTTCATACAATTTGATATTAATATTATTTATATTCCATGATTTTTATATTATTTAATGGCGCTGGGGGTTTAGTTCATTTATTATATTTCATCTTTTTGACGATACCAAAAAATATATTGTGGTTGTTTTTTTTAATTGCAAGCAGCTTAATACGTGTTAGTTTTATTGTTAATGTCAAAGGTCAACATCTTCCCAGCTTCATGTTTGCCGAAATTAATTAAAAAATTATAAATTTAATGATTAAATTTTATAAAATAGTCTACTTTTATAAGTCCTTCTGATTCAATCTCGTTAATTAAGAATATTAAATGTTATTATAAATTATTAATAAATTAATAATTAAATAAGACGGTTATTAATTATATGTTTTTCTTCCATTGAGTGATAATGGAGAAGTATTGCATGTTTTTTTTTCCACGGGGTGATAATGGAGAAGTAATGTCGGGAAGGTGAAAATGACACCATCTTTATCAGGGAGAGGGATTGATGTGTTTCCCTTCCACTTCACACGTTGAGATATTACATCATATTTATGTATATGGTTTACTTATGTCAAGTGGGTGTTTATAGTTTCAAAGATGAGTTACATGGCGGTGATGTTCAGTGCACATTGCACACCCTGCCCTTTCACAATCTAACTTTAGTTATTATGGAATTGTGATTTTTAATTGTATATATAGGTAGTTTTATCATTTTAGTTGTTTAATGAGTTTTTAAATCGTTTTTTGGTCATTTTTTTTCACTCTTATTTTTTGTTTTTGCATTAATTTTTTTTGACAATTAGAGTTTCTGTATTCAAGTTTCTGTGATCCATAATGAATTAAGCAAAGTCTTTTGGTGAAGGTTGTTTTCACCTTCACCTAAACATGAAATGCAAAGAAAATATCTCAAATTCCATTTGCGGAGGATTTCTCTTGATTGATCTTTGTAAAAGGGATTTTAAAACAAGTATTGTAAAAGTGCACTCTGACAATGTAGAAATGGAGCACCATGTTAGAAAATAAATTTACGTGGCAGAGGAACTCAGTTGCGTTAAAGTAGGCAAGGTCAACTTCAAAAGGTAAATGTAGGCAAGGTCAACTTCAAAAGGTAAATCTTTAGGTTGCCCCCAGATATCACAACCACTCAGTTGCGTTAAAGTAGGCAAGGTCAACTTCAAAAGGTAAATCTTTAGGTTGCCCCCAGGATATCACAACCACACAGGGACTTAATTAAAACACAAAGTTCACTAACGGCAAAACAAAGTAAAATAAAATTTACTTCTGTAAGATTAAAACCCACCAAAATTTCTTCCACGATTTTCTCCTCACTACTTCACAAACTCTCGTTCCCTAACTTGCCCAACATGCCCAACATTAGAAATGACTTTTATTTGCATATTTATCCTAACATACAAATTTGACATTAATTACATGACAAAGAAAATATTTAATACCCAACATGGGCGAATTTACATAGTAAATGATTTTCTAAACTTGCAGGTGTTGTGGAGTGTGAGCAACAATCGCGGAATGAATGTTTGCCCATATTTATTTAATAAACTTCATTAAATGCTTTAACCTCTGTGATGTGTTGCGGAATGGTCTACCCTGAACTTCTGTTCTGACTTCTGTCATTCTACCTGCAAACAAAATCGCAACCGTGTAGTAATTGACTGGGCAAATATGATGGTTGTTAGTATATTTAAGGCAGTGATTAGGATTATTATTTCCAACACACCAGTGCATTAAACACCAAAAAAACAAAGAAAAAATGACAACATAACCATCTCAAACGGTACCAACTATAAGAATTAAGTAATAGTGACCACAACAACAGGGTATTTGCCAATCAACATCGACTTATCTTTCAGAAGAAAAATAATGACTCAAATTTCAATATGGCATAATATGTAACTTGCCTTTTCTTCCACTAGCAAGATTACAAGGATACATTTTCCAACTGCAACTGCAACAAGATATTTGCAGCTAGTCCTTGCCTTTATTTTTTCATAGATTGACAGAAAATAGCCCAATAGAAAGTATGAGATGGTAAGAAATGTGCAGTTACTTCCTGTGATCTATTACAACAACTCTCCAAATTCATTAATTATTTGTACATGTTGGGACAAGTTATTAGTTGCACTTTGATAAATCAAAATAGAATCTCGTGCAATAGAAAATGATGATGCAACATCATATTTGTGTTGATAGTTCATTTGGTCATGGAAACAAGAGCTGAGCAAAGAGGAGTTCATTCCAGGTATCAGGCACTCCTCCTGGAAGACACCAATGCAAACAATCCCGAGAGACATTTTTCGATTTGAGACTGTATCTAGATAGATGTGCATCATCTCTGAAATCCCAGTGATATCTAAACTTTCAACTCTTGTACCCTGAACATCACTCTCAACAGAAGGATAATTTGCTCGGTTGTGAGAACGATTGTGAATTGTAGACAATAGTTTGGTGTTACCGCAACGACTGCCCGAATTCCAATCCCCATTAAAGAAGTGCTGAGGTGATAGGGTTCTCATGAAGACCCTCAAATTTGGATACTTATCCAACTGTTTATCAAGCCATTTGACAACATTATGCACTGTCAAATTACGAGCACTCTTGAGGTCTCTTAGCTTCGTAACATTCTTTGGTTGTCCATTTACATACATGTGCCATCTGTTTGCTTTTAATTTTCCCCAATTCCAATGGTGCCCTGTATTCAACACTACTACATCAATTCGATAAAAATTAGAGTGCAGGAACCATGCTGGTCGGTCAAGATGCATTGCAAAGTTGGTGGATAGGTTTCCCGGGTTTAGGGTTTCAATTTCACATAGGCTTGCTGACCAATAATAAAATACAATTGTGTTCGTCTTTGGGAATCTGAATGCCCCACCAGCTGGCCTTACTGCGCCACGTGCACGTACTAAACCATATTCCTTGCCTACATTTTGAACATCTGGACTGTCTTTTCGACCTGTAATGAGGCACATAATAGATTGGAATTGTTGCCTTCCTAACGAATCCCCAACAATAGTGCAAACTCCAATAGTGTTTCACAAAACTTACACTATAAAAGTGAAAACTCCAATAGTGTTTCACAAAAATTTAAAAATAAAAATTAGAAATGTCAATAGAATACACATACATACATGTGTGTAAACAACGAGGAGAATGGAAAAAGTTTGATTATCCCTTACCTTGTAAGAAAGTGTTGCCCTTGAAAGTCGAGCATGTCATAGTTATTACGCTGCCACCGATATTTTTCCTAAGAAAAATCAAGGCATTGGGTCAACCTGCATGCCCACATTCCTGATAACCACCGCTTACACATCTTACCAGAGTATATAGGCCTCCTGCTATCCTGAACCCATTTTCCTTCGGTATACTCACATACCAAAAGAAAAGCACAATATTGCAATTTTAATAAAATCCACTGAATGAAATCTATGTATTTGATTCAATGATTGATATCAACTTACTTCCATTTAATTTTCTGCTTTGGTATATTCTAATAAAATTGCAGTTGTGATTGATGCTCTTTGAACCTATTAGATTTGACCTAGTGCAGCCACTGCCCTGCAAGATACTAACCTCTCTTCTCAATAGCAGATGACTTTTCAACTTTTGTAGGAAGTAATTCTTCAATAGTAATGATAGAGAACTTTTCAATTGCTGAGGGTTGCTCTTTTACATCTAAGCTGGACTTCATATTATTAACCTCCGGAGAGAACAAACCCTGCACCAGAATATTTTTTTCTGAACTAGAAGAGGAATTTTCAGACGGCAATTCTTCAGCCGGTCTAGATGGCGATTTTTCAACTAAGAAATATTTAGTTGCATTAGATGACAATCCTGAGATGCGTGGGAATTCTTTATTTGATATGGAATCAGGTTCTCCAGATGGCAGAGATGGAGAACTTTCCATGACTAGAAGTGTGTATGAAGATGCACCTGCTCAAGCAGCTGATTTTAAATAGCGTTATTGGTATAAAAGATTTAAAGATATTTGACAAATGACCGAAACAAGATAATTTTTGCAAATTGATGCCATTGTCATCCGATAACTAGGAAAAGTTTTCATTTGGTTAAGAAAAGTCCTAGATCCTCATGTCACAAAAATGACCGCCCAAAATTTAATGAAACCAATAGGGTTGAGTCTGCTTTCCACTAATGACTCAGCGATCAACTATATGCCCAAAATAATCCATATATTGTTTAGAAACAAAACAAAAGGAGCAAACCGACATGTCCAAAAGAAAATATTGCTGCCAAATTAAAGGAGATGGATATTAAAAAAAAACAACCAAGAAATGGATACGATTACATTAAATAGAACGCCCAAAACACAAACCACATAAACAAACGCCTCGAGAAAAGCATCTATGTTGTATGTTCCATTTTTAATCTCAAACAAATTTCATAGAGATGGGTTAGAATCACATGTTTGTAAATTAAAGTGTTTTAAATATTCGTCGGTGTTAAATTTATTTGTAAATTTAAAAATATATTTTAAATAATAAAAATTTACTATTGTACTAAATTTAATAAAAAAAATTCAAATACATAAAAGATAAGACAAATCTATATAGGACTTTATCCAGGGTTTGGTGTTCTTCATTAATAATATTAGAGTCGTCTAACGAGGCAGAGGAATTTCCGGGATGGCCAAAAGTGGCCAGAATTCGGGCAAAAAAAATTTCAAAAAATCTTGTAGAGGCATTGTTTGAATCGTGTTTTTGATGGTGGAAATGGATTTAGCACCATCAAAAATTTCTAGAACACCTAAAATTTTGAAGTTTAACAACTATAACTTGGATTTACAAAAATCCTTGCCGGATTTTCTCTAAATATGACCAGAATTTCCGTAACTTTCTGAGCAACTCCTCCACCTTGTTAGACTACATGAATAATATTAAGCACAATTTTGAGTTCGTTCGGTTGGAAATAATAATGCCAACCACCGCAATAAACAGTCTGATAGCAACCATACTTGTCAAAAGTATTTTTGTAGGTTGCGTCTCTGTTTGAAGATGGAAGGACTAAAGCGAGGCGCAAACGATTCCGAAAAGCAACAAGGAATTTAAAGCATTTAATGCATTTTTCTAAATATATATGGGCAATCAATCATTCAGCGACTGTTTCCCACACTCCACAAACACCTGCGCGATTCTAATCACACTCAAGAACAACATCATATTAATTATTTTGCTCTGCAATGAATTAAATGTAAAATCGTATGTTGAGTTAAATATGAATCTAAAAGTCATTTTGTAGAAGAGAGAGTAAGACAGTTAAAAGAGAAAAAAAAAAGAGCAAGTGTCTTTGAGGAGAAAATGGTGGAGCAAATTTTGGTGGGCGCGTGAAAACAACAGTTAGTTACTGTGTTTCACTGTGTGTTATTCCACGTGAAGTGTTTTGTTTTTACTTGGTGAATGAGCTGCAGTCTCATGTGAATGTATTTGCAATATTTAAAAATCAATCCTAAGTTTTATTTGTGATGCTCCAAGCTTTTACCTTTGCTTTTGCCATAAGTGAATTATGTGTATTTATTAAGTCTATGCAATAGGTCTGCGAAAGTCATAACCCTATGTCTCTCTGCGTAAATTCTATTAATTTTTCAAGTCATAACCCTATGTCTCTCTGCGTAAATTCTATTAATTTTTCTAATATGGTATTAGAGCAGGTTAAATATTGTTAATGTAAAAACAAGTGTTTTTACTAGTAGTAAGAATTGTTATGAGGGAAGATTGTTTTTAGCATATTTACTAGCAGGTAGAAAGTTTTTCTTAGGCTCAGAAATGGCAACATCAAGCACAAGCTTGACTAATCTTCAAATACCTCAGTTTAATGGTAAAAATTATGATTATTGAGCTATTACAATGAAGGTCCTGTTTTCTTCTCAAGACATTTGGGATTTGGTGGAAAATGGTTTTCAAGAACCAACAGATGCAGCAACATACAATGCCTTATCTCAACAAGAAAGAGATTTGTTAAGGGACAACATGAAGAAGGATTCAAAAGCCCTATTTTATATTTTCCAAGCAATTCATGAAAGTATTTTCCCAAGGGTTGCAGCAGCAACGAAGTCCAAGCAAGCATGGGACACCCTCCAAACAGCCTACCAAAGCATGGCAAAAGTCAAGACAACAAAATTGCAAATGTTGAGGAGAGATTTTGAAACACTTTGTATGAAAGAGTCTGAGAATGTAGACTCGTTTTTTACACACGTAAGTGGGTTGGTTACTCAAATCAGGTCTCATGGTGAGACACTTGAGGAAAGAAGAATAGTTGAGAAAGTTTTGAGAAGTTTGCCAACAAGGTTTGATCCCATTGTTGTGTGTTAGGCGTGGGATCCCTCAAGGGTAGTTTTGGGGTTAAAAGCACATATTTTGGTCATAATTTTGTAATCTAATTGTAAAGACTCCGCATTTTGTGGTCGCAGAGCGCGTAGATGTTAAAGAGTCATAGGGTTGTTTGCCCTTATTTTGGAAATGTAATGTCGGCTGTAAAAGATCTACCCATGGTCTGCAGACCATGGGATTGTATAAATAGAGCTAAGCTCTAAGTAGTTAGAGGAAAAGTCAAGAAAGATCGAACATGTATGAGAGATAGCTCTGAAGTAGAAGTCTAAGTCTTGGGTCGTAGCATAGGTAGAGGCTCTGCAGCTGAGTGCGCAGAGGCCTAGAAGTCCGTAGTTGAGTGCGCGGACCCCTGCAGCTGAGTGCGCAGGGCAGGTCGAGTCTGTAATGGTTTGGAATTATCAATAAAGAGAAGTATTCTACAATTTCTGCGTCTTTATTCCCTGTTTATGCATCTAGTTATATTGGGTATGAATTTAACTTATAATGCTTATATGATGCGCGAATATATGTAATTGTGTTGGTTAAGTGAACACATGCAAGAGCATCTGTTTATGCGGAGTTAACTAAGATCTGTTAATAAGACAAGTAAGATACTTAGCTAGTTTGGGAAATATCACACCTCACTCCCCTAGCAGCGCGAAAGTATATCAACCTCAGGTTTGGGCTGCATGAAAGCCAATTGTACCCATTCGCGAAGGTACTAAAGGGTGGAACAGAGGGCTAAGAAAATTGTGCAAAGGCAGGTATAGCCAAAATAAACCGACATCACATCCATCTCAAGGGTGCGGAAATTTGGTTCCAGCATCCCCCCATACTACTTTGGGTGAGACTTCAGTCCGCGCTCTGCGAGCTGATGCCGAAAGGGCTAGTAGTGTAGGGATTTGTTTGGCTAACTAACGCTAAACCTGGGTCAGGCCCCCACAAGCCAACATTGGGGCCATAGAAAAAACAAAGGATATCTCATAGTTCTCAGTGAATGAGCTTAATGCATCACTAATTTCTCATGAACATAGACTAAATAAAGCAACAAGCTCCTCAATGGAGCATGCCTTCAAGACACAAGTATCATTTGGTCAAGGTCGAGGCAGAGGAAGATCATATGATAGAGGAAGAGGAAGAAGCCCACACAGAAAAGGAAGAAGCAACGCTTCAAGCTCAAATGGAAGAGGCAACAATCAAAATTCAAGTCAAGCCCCAAGCCAAAATCAAGCACAAGGTTAGAGGTACGATAAATCTCAAGTTGAATGTCATTACTGCAAGAAGTATGGTCATTATGCTAATGAATGTAGAAAGAAGCAATATAACATTAGTAACAAACCAAGTGTAAATTTTATAAAAGAAAATTAGAACCATGATAGCATGTTTATAGCTTGTAATGTAGCACAAGAAAAACAGAGTGATATATGGTATCTAAATTTGAGGGTGTAGCAACCACATGTCAGGAAACATATGTTGGCATTATGGTTCAAGTGTTGTCCTTGATGGCAACTCACTCAGTGGATGGTACAGGTGCTCAAAGGTTAGTACAGGTGATGGCAACTTAATCAGAAGACAGATCTCAGTACAGCATGGCAAGAAAGCTCATACACGCTGTTTCGTTAAGCCCAAGTCGCGTGTACACGCAAGTTCGATTCAGAAAAAGCGCGTGTATGTGGAAAGGTTCCTTTGGTTCATGGTGGTTAGACCTTGGAAGTTGTGCCTATGATTTCGGACCATTATGTCTCGACGGGCGTGTCGATCCCTAGTTTTAAAGTTGATGGTATTGTGTTACTATGGTTTTGGCTCTTGGTATTGAGAAAGGCCTAAGGCTATATAAGGAGAAGAAGATCATTAGGCAAACATCATCTTTCGACAAGGCATGAATATCTAAGAGAGAAAGAGATCTGATATGCAGGTTCTGAGTTGGTTGATCTGAGCTAAGGAGAGATCTCATCGGTTGATGGAGAACTAGATCTAAGGAGAGATCGGGATCAAATGGTTTGAAATGCACTATCATGATATGGTTGATTATGCGTATTTCTAGATCTGCATATTGTCGCAATGTTACGTTCTGAGTCTAACTAATATCTGGTACAGCTGCAAATTGAGAAAGTTTATTTTTAGATCTGTACGCAGGTTGGCTTCGGTAAAAGCGCGTGTATACGCGGTTTCTGCTCATTAAAGTAGCGTATATCTTTTGAAGCTTGATTTGGGTTTACAGTGGGGTCTGACTGTTATTACAGAGTTCTGTAGTCTGCTCTGTGTTCTGGTAACTGGTGATTGACATGGTTCAGTGGTTCAGTGATTCAAAGTTGGGTTGTTTTATGCTTCAATGATCTGTTGTGGAAATTGAATGAATTGTGGTCTTCAGATTGTAATGTTGTGCTTCAGGAATATCCAAGTCTGAAAATGTATGAAAAGTGATACCTGGAAGAAGGAAGATTGTAGGTCAGCACCTACGTACTAGTATCTTGGCTAGTACAAAAGCAAAAGGGGGTTGGAGCTCCCTTCCAAGGAAGTTTGGAGAACGAGAGAAGGTTGAAGCCTTCTGCAGGTTGTAGCCTGCGTACTGGTATAAGGCTGCACCAGTACAAAAGATTGTAAACTGAAGTTTCATATTAAGAAAGATAGAGACAACTTGCAGCAGGTGGTTTTCACCCACATTGGGTTTCCACCTTATATCTTGGTGTTCATGTGTGTGGCTTTTTTATCTGTTCTGTTATACTGCACATGTTTACTGTTAATATGATGAATAATGTCCTGATGCACTTAATTGAAGAATAAGCCAACTAAATTGTGAGTTTTCTGCTTATACGCTGTTTTACTTCGTCACAGTAGCGTGTACACGCTGGTTCACTTAACTGAAGTAGCGTATATGTTTTTGGGCATTTGAAAAGTTTGATTAATCTGATAATACTGATTCACCCCCCCCTCTCAGTATTATTTCCAACAATTGGTATCAGAGCGGGTCCTTCAGAGAAGCTTGATCGCTTGAAGGAAGATCATTCATCATGAGCAACTACGAGAAAGAAGCATCAATCAGGCCACCGGTTTTTGATGGAACAAATTTCAATTATTGGAAGGTAAGAGTTACTGCATATCTTCAATCTCTTGGTACAAAAGTTTGGGACATTGTAGAAACAGGCTATGCTTTTCCTTCAGCTACTCCTACAGATCCAGATGAGAAAAGGGCATATGAAACAAATGCAAAAGCAGTCGCTACTCTATTAGGAAGTATATCTCAAACAGAATTCATGAAGGTCATGCACTTCAAATCAGCAAAAGAAATATGGGACAAAATGATCACTAGCTATGAAGGAGATGAACAGGTAAAGCAAGCTAAACTTCAAACTCTCAGGATTCAATATGAGACTCTCAGGATGTATAATGATGAAAGTGTGGCTAATTATTTTCTCCGGGTAGATGAGATTGTTAATTGTATGAAAAATTTGGGTGAAGAAGTAAGAGAAACTATAGTTGTTCAAAAGGTTCTAAGATCTTTATCTCCCAAGTTTGAATCTAAAGTATCTGCAATAGAAGAAAAAGAAAATCTCCGTGTTCTCACTATGTCTCAGCTACATGGAATTCTAACCGCTTATGAAATGAGAAAGGGAGGTCCATCTGACAGAAGGGAAGCTGCTTTTAAGGCATCAGGAAAAGAAGATTACTATGAAGCAAGACAAGTTCCAGAAGAAGAGGAAGAAGAATCAAATTTTGTCAGAAATCTTCAAAGGGGTTCTGGAAGGTTCAGAGGTAAGCTACCTTTCAAATGTTTTGCTTGTGGGAAAGTAGGTCATTATGCTGCAAAATGTCCTTATAAGGATAAAGGAAAAGAACCTGCTAGATGGAACAAGAAACAAAGTGCAAATAGGAAAAGCTACTACACCCATGAAGATAGTGATGGCTTATCAAACAGTGATGAAGATGAACAAGGTAATAAATATAAGCTGTTAATGGCATTTGAAGATGATGATTATGAGGATGCTATAGATGTGGATAATCTCTATAATGAAATCACTAGACTCAAGAGAAGCATAGAAGAAAGGAATGTGATTATTGATACTTTGCAATTTCAGATTGATGAAAAGGAAAAACATCTTGAAAAACTAGAAGGTGAAATTGTTGGTCTCAGAAAAGAAATTGAGAAAACAAAAACTATTAATCTTAAATTTGTCAAAGGATCTGAAACCTTGGATGAGATTATTAGTGTGCAGCGGTCTCCTCTAAACAAAACAGGTTTGGGCTATAATGGAGAAACCTCTCAAGCATCCACCTCAAAAAGTTATCTTGATGCAGCAAGAGGAAATGAGCGGAAGAACAATGAAGATAATCAGGTAAAGCAGGGACGAGTTACAAACAGAAACTATCAGGGACAATCCTCCTTAAGGATGAACAAAAGCTACAACCAACCACAGGTAAAATCTTCTCAGTTTGGCTCAAGAATAGATGAAAATAGAAATTACAATCAGTTGGCTGGTAGATTCAATAACCGCAGAAGCTTCTTCAATGGACAATGCTTTTCTTGCCACAACTTTGGTCACAGAGCAGCTCAATGTGTTGCATATAAAACAATCATGACTAGGGAAGCTCAAAAACAAAGAAGTATGACAGGGATTACAAAAAGGACCTATAACAACTTTTCGGTGCTTGAAAATGAAGTTGAATGTTCTATTTGCAATAATTTTGGTCATAAAGACTCTGAATGCAGGAGCAGGTTTCAGGAGAAAAAGGAACAAGCCACAAGCACCAAAACATGGAGAATAAAGGAACCTCAAACAGAAAGATGTGGGATAGCATTTTATGCAGAAGGACAGGAAAATCTATGGTACATTGACAGTGGATGTTCGAAACATATGACAGGTGATAAAGAAAAACTTGAATCTTATTCTACTTTAGAAAAGGGAAAGAAAGTCTCTTTTGGAAATGATACTCCTGCAACTATAAAAGGAAAAGGTATTGCTCCTTTAAAAGAAAAGGTCAAGGCTGGAAATGTTTTGTATGTTGATGGATTGAAACATAATCTTCTAAGTGTCAGCCAGATGTGTGATCAAAAAACAGAGGTTATTTTCAGATCGAATGGATGTCTTGTTCGTGATCTTGATACAGGTGAAACAGTTCTCAAAGGCAAAAGAACTCCAAATAATCTGTACATATTTGAAGAAGAACAACAACAATGCTATCTTAGCAAGGATGAAGAGCACTGGTTATGGCATCGAAGGTTGGGACATCTAAGCTTCTCACAAATAAGGAAAGCATGCAAATATCAGGCAGTTCGCGATCTTCCAGATATCAAAATTCCAGACAACACCATATGCAAATCTTGTCAGTTTGGAAAGCAGACCAGAACTAACTTTCCAGAGAAGGAAGGATCAGCTAGCTTGCCTCTTGAGCTAGTCCATACAGATGTATGTGGTCCATTTAGGAAAAGGTCACCTCGAGGAGAAGAATATCTGATATTATTCATTGATGATTTCTCAAGGTTTGTTTGGTTAGGGCTTATGAAGCACAAAGATGAAGCATTCGAAAAATTCAAATCCTTCAAAGCATTGGCCGAAAATGAATCAGGACACAAAATCAAGTGCCTCAGATCTGACAGAGGTGGGGAGTTCACATCAAATGAATTTTTTGATTTCTGCGATGAACATGGGATAAGAAGAGAATTCTCTACAACTAGAACTCCTCAGCAAAATGGGGTTGTGGAAAGAATGAACAGAACTATCCAACAAATGGCTCGTGCTATGCTCGATGAATCAGGTACTCCTGCAACCTTCTGGGGAGAAGCCGCACATGCTGCTGTTATCATTCTTAACAAAACAAATGTCCGAGTAAACAGCACTCAAACACCTCATGAGCTTTGGAGTGGTAAAACTCCTTCCGTGAAGCATTTCAAAATCTTTGGGAGCAAATGTTATATTAAGAACACTGATGAGCAACTTGGCAAACTTGAACCTAGAGCAGATGAGGGCATTCTTCTTGGTTATTCTCCACATAGCAAAGCATACAAGTGCTACAATAAAAGACTTGGCAGAATTGTTGACAGTATTGATATAGTGGTTGATGAGAAGGGATATATTCCTAGGCAAGTTCATCATGAAGAAGATGAAGGTTACTCTCAAAGGCGAAATGATGAAGAAGAAGAACCTCAAGAAGAAGAAGAATCTCAAGAAGAACCAGAGGAGCAGACAAGAATAGAAGAGAAGACTCCATCCAGATATGTCCAAAAGAATCATCCAGAAACTCAGATTGTGGGGCAGAAAGAAGCAGGAGTACAAACAAGAAGGACACTTGCAGAAGCTTCAAGCTACTTGGCTCTACTCTCCTCCATTGAACCACAAAATGTGAAAGAAGCATGCAAAGATGAATGTTGGGTCAAAGCAATGGATGAAGAACTTGAGAAAATCGAAAGGAACAACACTTGGGAATTAGTTCCTAGACCAAAAGATAAGAATGTAATAGGAACAAAATGGGTCTTCAAGAATAAGTTAAATGAAAATGGAGAAGTAATTAGAAACAAGGCCAGACTTGTTTGTAAAGGGTATGCACAGCAAGAAGGAATAGATTTTGAAGAGACCTTTGCTCCTGTGGCAAGACTAGAGGCCATCCGAATGTTCCTTGCTCTCTCAAGCTTTCAAAACTTCAAGGTATTTCAAATGGACGTGAAATCAGCCTTCCTGAATGGAGACTTAGAAGAAGAAGTATATATTGAGCAGCCAGATGGGTTCATTCTTGGGAATGATCCAAACCTTGTATGCAGATTGAAAAAGGCTCTCTATGGGCTCAAACAAGCCCCAAGGGCTTGGTACTATCGGTTGGACAAATATCTTCACCAACAAGGCTTTTCAAAAGGATCAGCAGATAGCAATCTCTATATAAAAGTTGAAAATAACAAATTGCTAATTCTTGTTGTTTATGTAGATGATATTATTTTTGGCAGCAATGAAGAAACTATGAGTCAAAACTTTGCCTTGGTTATGCAGAAAGAGTTCGAAATGTCACTTCTTGGAGAATTGACATATTTTCTTGGATTGCAAATCCAACAAAATGAAGGAGGTATCTTCTTGTCTCAAACCAAATACCTCAAGCAGATCTTGAAGAAGTATGGCATGGAAGAGTCAAAACCAGTATGTACACCCATGGTTACAGGATGCAGCCTCAGTGCAAATGATGAATCAGCAGCAGTTCACCAACCCACTTATAGATCCATGATTGGGAGTTTGCTTTATTTGGCAGGTACTCGACCAGATATTACTCATGCAGTAGGGATGGTTGGAAGATTTCAAGCCAACCCAAAGGAAACCCATCTTCAGGCAGTCAAAAGAATCTTCAAATATCTTCAAGGGACCCAAAACTATGGCTTATGGTATCCTAGAAATACAGATCTCACTCTTCATGCTTACACAGATGCAGATTGGGCTGGAAGTGTGGATGATAGGAAAAGCACAAGTGGAGGTGCTTTCTTCATGGGTTCCAGATTAGTGTCTTGGTTCAGCAAGAAGCAAAGTTCGATTGCCTTATCTACAGCTGAAGCAGAATATGTGGCTGCAGCATCTTGTTGCACACAACTTCTTTGGATGATGCAGACCTTGCAGGATTTTCAAATCACTTGCACTCCACCTGTCTCTATCTTATGTGATAATACAAGTGCAATCAGCATTTCAAAGAATCCAGTCATGCACTCAAAGACCAAGCACATACCAATCAAGTACCATTTTCTTCGGGAACAAGTGCTTGAGCAGAAGGTCAAATTGGAGTATGTTCCTTCTAAGGAGCAAGTTGCTGATATTCTCACAAAACCACTGCCCAGGGAAACTTTTGAATATCTCAGACAAAAGCTGGGAGTAGTTGATGCTTCATCCTGTTGTTGAAATTTGTTTGTTCTACAGAAAAGTTGGTATACGCAGGTTACGGAAGGGATATGAGCGTATACACGCGGATTTATGCTGAGTAAGTCGCGTGTATGCTGGACGCTTGTTGCAGAAAGAATATCCGTGTACATACGCTGTTTTATACAGGATAAAACGCGTATATGAAGTTCTGAACAGCAAAGGAAAACTCTGAAGTTCTGGACAGCAATAGGAATGTCAGAAGTATTCAGGCACAGTTTCAGGGAGTGCAACAGGCACAGGTTCAGGGGGAGCAGCTCCAAAGTCTCATAAAGCATTGTTGGCATTCAGATGTTTTGGTTGATTGGTTTAAGAAGGAGCTCAGAAAGAAATTCTAGTTGCTGATCTAACAAGATGTTTATCAGATGCTGCTGGTGTCTTTCCTAAGTCTTGGTCTAGATCTGTTGTCTCTATGTCATGTATCTCTCTTGTCTCTTTTATGGTGTCAAGGTCATGTAACGGCCTTTGTTGGTTTCCCCACTATGCCTGGGATGAATGATGAAATGTTCATGTATTATCATGGTTAGGTGGATGAGTCAATATTGATGTATCCCCACTTGGTTGGGTGGATGAGTCATTTTTTTTGTATATCCTCACTTAGTTGAGAAATGGATGTATGTATGAGTCTTTGGTGATAGGAAGGTCTTTTATGATGTATAGAGTCATGTTCTTCTTGAAGAACATCTTTTGCAGATCTTGCCTACAGTCAAGGGGAGCATGAACAGCACTTGGTGAGCAGGATGGATAGATTGGTACTCTTTGGCATTCACAAAGCGGGAGCACACTTGGAGATTTCAGCATGTACTCAGGGGGAGTATGGACAGCAGTATGGACAGCAGAAGGATTACCAAGGAAGAGAATATCTTGGTCCTCCCTTTGCCCTTGATGTCAAAGGGGGAGAGTGACTTGGTGTGGTGGTTGCCATCAAGTCCAAAGGGGGAGATTGTTGGCATTATGGTTCAAGTGTTGTCCTTGATGGCAACTCACTCAGTGGATGGTACAGGTGCTCAAAGGTTAGTACAGGTGATGGCAACTTAATCAGAAGACAGATCTCAGTACAGCATGGCAAGAAAGCTCATACACGCTGTTTCGTTAAGCCCAAGTCGCGTGTACACGCAAGTTCGATTCAGAAAAAGCGCGTGTATGTGGAAAGGTTCCTTTGGTTCATGGTGGTTAGACCTTGGAAGTTGTGCCTATGATTTCGGACCATTATGTCTCGACGGGCGTGTCGATCCCTAGTTTTAAAGTTGATGGTATTGTGTTACTATGGTTTTGGCTCTTGGTATTGAGAAAGGCCTAAGGCTATATAAGGAGAAGAAGATCATTAGGCAAACATCATATTTCGACAAGGCATGAATATCTAAGAGAGAAAGAGATCTGATATGCAGGTTCTGAGTTGGTTGATCTGAGCTAAGGAGAGATCTCATCGGTTGATGGAGAACTAGATCTAAGGAGAGATCGGGATCAAATGGTTTGAAATGCACTATCATGATATGGTTGATTATGCGTATTTCTAGATCTGCATATTGTCGCAATGTTACGTTCTGAGTCTAACTAATATCTGGTACAGCTGCAAATTGAGAAAGTTTATTTTTAGATCTGTACGCAGGTTGGCTTCGGTAAAAGCGCGTGTATACGCGGTTTCTGCTCATTAAAGTAGCGTATATCTTTTGAAGCTTGATTTGGGTTTACAGTGGGGTCTGACTGTTATTACAGAGTTCTGTAGTCTGCTCTGTGTTCTGGTAACTGGTGATTGACAGGGTTCAGTGGTTCAGTGATTCAAAGTTGGGTTGTTTTATGCTTCAATGATCTGTTGTGGAAATTGAATGAATTGTGGTCTTCAGATTGTAATGTTGTGCTTCAGGAATATCCAAGTCTGAAAATGTATGAAAAGTGATAACTGGAAGAAGGAAGATTGTAGGTCAGCACCTACGTACTAGTATCTTGGCTAGTACAAAAGCAAAAGGGGGTTGGAGCTCCCTTCCAAGGAAGTTTGGAGAACGAGAGAAGGTTGAAGCCTTCTGCAGGTTGTAGCCTGCGTACTGGTATAAGGCTGCACCAGTACAAAAGATTGTAAACTGAAGTTTCATATTAAGAAAGATAGAGACAACTTGCAGCAGGTGGTTTTCACCCACATTGGGTTTCCACCTTATATCTTGGTGTTCATGTGTGTGGCTTTTTTATCTGTTCTGTTATACTGCACATGTTTACTGTTAATATGATGAATAATGTCCTGATGCACTTAATTGAAGAATAAGCCAACTAAATTGTGAGTTTTCTGCTTATACGCTGTTTTACTTCGTCACAGTAGCGTGTACACGCTGGTTCACTTAACTGAAGTAGCGTATATGTTTTTGGGCATTTGAAAAGTTTGATTAATCTGATAATACTGATTCACCCCCCCCTCTCAGTATTATTTCCAACAACATAGGAATGTTTTCCAATGTAGATAAAAGTGTGAAATCTGAAGTGACATTAGAGACTGATAGAAAAGTTTTTGTCATGGGAAAAGGAAGATTTTATATCCTAACAAAAAATGGGGAGAAGAAGTACATCTCAGATGTTTACTTTGTCCCCGGTCTGAAACATAACCTCATAAGCATTGGACAGCTCATGCAAAATGGCTACAGTGTATTTTTCAAGAATGATGTATGCGCAATTTTGGATAGGCCTCCAAGCAGAGAGCTGATTGCAAAGGTTCAGATGACAAACAATAGAATGTTTCCCTTAAAATTAGAATCAAATTTGTAGAAAGAAGGTGCAAAAGCACAACTATCTATGTACTCACAAGAAGCTGCACGAAAAGAGGTAGATGTCATACAAGTAAACTTTCAAAACATAGATACAAGATGAAAATTGGTTATGGAATTTCAGATTTGGACATCTCAACTTTGGAGGTTTGAATTTGCTACATAGGAAAGGCATGGTGAAGGGTTTACCACTCATAGAAAAACCAGACACCCTATGTGAAGGATGTATCTTGGGCAAGCAACATAAAGAGACATTTCCAATAAGAAAGCCAGTAAGCACAAAAGCACCTTTGGAGATTGTCCACTCAGATTTATGTGGACCAATGTAGACACCATCAATTGGTGGCAGCCACTATGTATTGACCTTCATAGATGACTACACAAGGAAGACATGGGTCTTTCTCCTAAAACAGAAAAGTGAAGTGTTTGAGCGCTTTCACCAATACAAGGCTCTTGTTGAGAAGCAAAATGGACACTACATCAAAGTCCTCAGGACTGACAAAGGTGGCGAATATATCTCAAATGATTTCCTTCGATTTTGCAGGGAGCATGGAATTCACAAGCAATTTACAACAAGATATACACCTTAGCAAAATGGTGTGGCAGAAAGGAAGAATAGGACCATTATGGAAATGGAAAGGAGTATGTTGAAGGAAAAGCATTTTCCAAATGATTATTGGGCTGAAGCTGTCACTTGTGTAGCATATATCTTGAATAGATGTCCAACTAAAAGCGTCCAGAACATAGTTCCTGAAGAGGCATGGAGTGGAAGAAAGCATAGTGTCACTCACATGAGAGTTTTTGGATGTGTGGTGTATGCACATGTCCCGAATGAGTTGAGGAAGAAGTTGGACAAAAAGGGGGAGAAATGTATATTTGTTGGATACAATGATGAATCCAAAGCATACAAATTCTACAATCCATCAACCAAGAAAGTCATAATCAGCAAAGATGTGTAGTTCATAGAAGAGGAAGCATGGGATGGAATTTTAGAGAAGACAGTCAATGTGAAAGCATGTATACCACATGAGGACAAAGAGGAATTAATAGCAACAAGTAATTCCTCAACGGTGACTCACTCTACTCTTATTCAAGCGCAACAAAACAAACAGTAAGCAACCCCATCAACAAATAATAGGACAGTTTCATGCAGCCAAGAAAGTGCTTCTCCAAGCACACCGTGAAGCGCGACACCAAGTGACATGTCAAGCCCATCTTCAGTAGGCACAAGAAGACCAAAATTCATAAATTTAAATGAAATTTATGAGCAGGATGAAGTTGACAGTAGCGCTGGTCTGAATTCCTTATTTGCTTTGTTTTGTCATATAGATGACCCAATCCATTTTGAAGATGTAGTGAAAGAAAAAAAGTGGGTTGCGGAAATGGAGAAAGAAATAGAAGCAATAGAAAGGAATGACACATAGGAGTTAGTGAGCCTTCCGAAAGGAAAACATGTCATTGGAGTGAAGTGGGTCTATAAGACCAAAAGCAACATTGAGGGAAAAATCGAAAGGCACAAAGTAAGACTAGTTATTGAAGGATACAAGCAACAACATGGAAGAGATTATGTAGAGATGTTCGCGCTAGTCGCGCGGATGGAGACAGTGTGCGTAGTTGTGGCGGTTGCTGCACAACATAAATGGAAAGTGTATCAAATGAATGTGAAATCAACGTTCTTGAATGAAGCGTTGAAAGAGGAAGTGTATGTTGCACAACTGCTTGGTTATGAGGTTGAAGGGCAAGAAGACAAAGTGTATCGGTTGAGGAAAGCTCTCTATGGGTTAAAGCAAGCACCACACGCATGGTACAACTGGATAGATGCCTACTTGTTGGACAATGGTTTCGACAAATGTAACAATGAACCCACTCTCTACATCAAAGAGAGCGAAGGTAAGATTCTCATTGTCGTCTTATATGTAGATGATTTGATTTTTACAGGCAATGATGATTTTCTCATCGTTGGTTTCAAACAAGTCATGAAGAGTGAATTTGAAATGACTCACTTGGGATTGTGCAGATATCTTTTGGGCATAGAAGTGAAGCAAACAGAGAAAGGAATTTTTATCTCTGAAGCGAAGTATGTGGCAGACATTTTGGAGAGGTTTAAAACGCAGAATAGCAAGTCTGCACCAACTCCAACTGTCATAGGGTTGAAGTTGAGCAAAGAAGATTGCAACAGCAATGTCAATCCGACATTATACAAAAGCAAGATAGGCAGCTTGATGTATTTGACCGCCGCTAGGCCAGATATAATGTATGCACTAAGTTCGGTGTCAAGGTTCCTAGAGACACCCAAGGAGACACATTGGCAAGCAGCGAAAAGGATTTTAAGGTATGTCAATGGGACAAAACAGTATAGCGTTTTGTACATAGAAAAAAAGTGATTTTAGGCTGGTTGGTTACACTAACAGTGATCGGGCAAGCAGTGTCGATGACAGAAAGAGAAAGTCAAGATATGGTTTTCATTTGGGTTTCGGAGCCATTTCATGGGCCTATAAGAAGCAGCCAATAGTGTCACTGTCAACAACAGAAGCTGAATATGTCGCAGCAACAGTAGTAGTGTGTCAGGGAATTGGATGAGAAGGATGTTGAGGGATCTTCGTCATGACCAAGAGGAAGCGACAACTATTTTCTGCGACAACACCTCAGCAATTGCATTATCAAAGAACTCTGTCTTCCACAAGAGGACCAAGCATATTAATGCTAAATATCATTTTATTAGAGAGTTGATTAACAATGATTAAATTGTGTTGCACCACTGCATGTCACAGGGATAATTTGCTGATATATTCACAAAGCCATTGGCATGTGAAAGTTTTGATTATCTCAGAAATTGTTTGGGAATTGTCAATGGCGGAAATTGTGATTAAAGGGGAGTGTTGGAAATAATAATCCCAACCACCACAATAAACACTCTGACATCAACCATACTTGTGAGAAGTATTTTTTCAAGTTGCGTCTCTGTTTGAAGATGGAAGGACTGAAGCCAATGGTGAACCATTCCGAAACGCAACAAGGAATTTAAAGCATTTAATGTATTTTGCTACATAGATATGGGAAAGCATTCATTCAGCGACTATTGTCCACACTCCACAAACACCTACGCAATTCTGATCACACTCAACAACAACATCATATTAATTATTTTGCTATGTCATGAATTAACTGTAAAATCGTATGTTGAGTTAAATATGAACGTAAAAGTCATTTTGTGAGAGAGAAGGTAAGAGAGTTAAAAGAGGAAAAAAAAGGAGCGAGGGTCTCTGAGAAGAAAACGGTGGAACAAATTTTGGTGGGCGCGTGAAAACAACAAGTTACTATGTTTCACTGTGTGTTATAAGTGTTTTGTTTTTACTTTGTAAATAAGCTGCTGTAATATCTCCCAAACATATAATTTACATAAGTTGAATATATTAATTTTTTTTTTTGACATCGTTTTATTTACGAGATCAATTTAACAAGTTTACAATTGCTATCAGTAATTTCATGATTGTATTTAATTAATATAAATCATAAATGGCAGTTAACATAACCTGTTCTAGAGGTCTCTTTCACATGGAAAGTTATTCTGGGTTATCGAATTCTGGGTTGTGGTTATGACTGATGTACTGTTAGTCATTATCTCATTATTCACTTAGCGCCTGGGAATTATACCCCACCATTGATATCGTAGTACCTATGCCAGATTATATATATTTTCTTTATGTTAAAGCTGGCTACGGCTTCCAGCTGGCTCTGTTGATGTGTAGGATGGATTTACTCTTGGTACTTATCTATGCTCTCCCTGTACGTGGCATGAGCAGCCCCACTCCTGGGACTTCTCGCCGCATCAACAGAGGAGACTTGGCTACCCAGATCTACGGTTAGTAATCTATCGTGGTTGACATTACCGCCTTCAGAATTTTCTATGCCGCATTTGCTTTCTCATTTGTTTTCAGTCTCGGCTCCTTCAGGCTTCTTGTGGCTCTGCTCTTCAGTAGTCTGCGTTCTCCAACAGGTCAAGAGGCCTTCTGGGCTAGGTTTAAGACTCTACCGTTTGAGGGAGGTCTTGGTAAGCTTGCGCACCCTTATGCTTTTGGCATTTGTTTGCACAGTGGTTTGAGAATTCACTCATTTGCATGTTCTACCATTAATTTTGTTACTGTCTCCTCTGCTGCAGGTTCTACTCCATGGTAACGGAGTCTACTGTTGCTGCAACAGGGTGGGCAAACCCTTTCAAGCTTCATCGTCCGAGGCACTTCCAGGTAAGAGAATTTCCAAAGGATGGCTTTAGGACTGGAAGGTTGAATCCGCTGGTTATCCGTAACTGGGATTTCCATTTATAGGCATTTGCCAAAGTCTAAATCTTTAGAGAGAGATACTAACCGGTATTGAATTTTGTATGAGGTCGCTGGCCATAACAGTTTAGGTTTTTACATGTATTCTCAAGTTTGCCTCAGGGGTAGCTTCCGGCTACAAGACCTAAGCTAGGTCGTGCCGGTTTTCGTTCCAAACTAGATATGTATATTTTTTTTAAGCTAAGCACTGTACCATCCTGTGGATTAATTCCAGGAATGGAACTTATTTTGGAAATTTAATCTACAAAGTCCTTTGACTATTGTGGTTCCATTTTCAACAGTTGTGTTACTCCTCCAATTGCCGGTTAACAGTTTTGTTTTCCCCATGAGAAGAGTTTATCGTAAAACTGTGATGTTGAAATTATCGCTTGCATGCAGTTATTGTTCACTGAATAACGTAGACAGAGCTTCTCTCATTTAGCTGTAAGTCTAGATTTTAACACGTCCCTACTGGTCTGCTAATTCAGGTTACATATATTTTATTGCGCAAACTATTACGTTTTCTGGGTATCACGTCTAATACAGGGATTTCTGGGTTTCTCATTGCTATTACGAAGTTTCACTCTAAATTAATTTATGTCTGTTAATTAAATCTTACTACAATGTGTTAGAAACCCTACCACATTAGAAACCCTACACTCCTGGGTTTAGAAACCCTACCCTTCTCAACAATTCTTGTGGCTTCTGCTATTGTCTTTGTCTTGAACTGGTGTTTAAAATGATTACTACGGCTCTTTAAGCTAGTAAATTTTCCCTTCCAGAGTGGATGTTAATACTCGCCAGCAAACATCGATCCCCAAAATTGTTCTACTTTCTTTACCTCTTCTGTGAAACACATTTAGTAGATAATAATTCTACAGGCATTCGCACAAGAATCTAAACACTGTGATTATAAGCATGTTTAATTAACTCTTGTCATTAATTTCCAGAATCCTGTTCTCTGAGACTATGAACATGAACAATTAATTTCTGTATTTATTTCCCAGAATCTATTCTTTGAGGTGATAAACATGAATAATTAAATCCCATAATTATTTTCCAGAATTTGTTCTCTGAGTTCATAGACATGAATTTTTAACTACCGCAAACAACATAACTAATCTTGCTAAGCTCAACAGTTTGATTCCATACCTGAGTTCAAATTAACCCTATAAGAAACAACTCCAAGGGTAAGGACCACCCCTGTTCCTGGTGCTTTTCAACCACCCGACCTTAGGAGGGTCCTTATCGACCCAACCACCCCCAAGCACTCTTGCAGGACCACCGTCTTCTGCAAGATTCTGCCACTGTAAGCCTGCACAATCTGGTCATCACCAGACTTGGCGTCTTCTGCAGGATTCCAGCTTTCTAAGCCTGCGCTATCTGGTCATCACTAGACCTAGCGTTTTTTGCAAGATGATGGCACTCAGGCCAGCGCTATTTGGTCACCACCAGACTTAGCGTTTTCTGCAAGATGAAGGCACTCAAGCCAGTGCTATCTGGTCATTACCAGACTTAGCGTTTTCTACAAGATGAAGGCACTCAGGCCAGCGCTATCTGGTCATTACCAGACTTAGCATTTTTTGCAAGATGAAGGCACTCAGGCCAGCGCTATTTGGTCATTACCAGATTTAGCGTCTTTCTTTCCTTTTCCCCTAGCTTCCTTTTCCTGCGGAAGCCTCTACCGTTGGGGAAAGTAGTTAGGTTTTCTTTTTCTTCTTCTAGCAACCGTCATTCTTAATTTTAACCTCCTTTCATGAGGAGTCGCTGCAGCGATTGACACTCTGTTTTCTTTTAATTCAGTAATAATGAACAACATAACAGTAATCAACAACATAGTTAAATTCAAACAGTAATGATAATAATTACTCAGTTTACCCCAAAAGTAACAATAGTCAAACAGTTGAATTTACTGTTGTAAATAAAATACTATAGCTTTACTAGGGGCATTACATCTCCCCCTCCTGAAACTCAACATTGTCCCGATGTTGTTCACTCATAAACAGTTCGGGATAAGCTTCCCTCATGATCTGTTCATCCTCCCAGGTGGCCTCATCTGGCCCAAAGTGCTGCCATTGCACTTTAACCTGGGCAATGGCTTGTTTCCGCAGCACGACCCTTCTCCGATCGAGTATGTTCATTGGCTCGACCAGAAATTCTCCTTCTGGTTCTACCTGAAACACACAATATCTTGATCAGTTTCTCTCCTTAGCAACAATTTTTTTGGTTTATGCTATTTAAGACATTTCCTTACCTGAATGTCTTGCCAACTAATTATGTGCTTAGGGTCATATACATATTTCTTTAATACTGATACATGGAAGACATTATGGACCCGGATGTGGCTAGGCAGGGCTAGCTGGTATGCCACCGGCCCAACCCTCGCTAAGATTTGGAAAGGTCCACAAAAACGGGGTGCCAATTTGGCGCAACCGTTCCATCGTAAGGTACTTTTTTTGGCTCGAATCCTTACATACACATGCTCTCCTACCTGATATTCTTTAAAGTTCCTTTTCTGATCTGCAAAGCTTTTTTGTCTATCTTGTGCTACTTTTAAATTGGCTCGCACCTTTTTGACCATTTCTTCCATCTCTTTTAACATCTCAGGACCCAACATAAGTCTATCTTCCAGTCCACCCCAACTAGATGGTGTACGACATTTCCGTCCGTAAAGCACTTCGAATGGGCTCATCTGTAAAGATGCATGATAACCATTATTATATGCAAACTCCACCAAATGCAAATATTCTTCCCACCGGGACGATTGCTGCATCACATATGACCTCAGCATATCTTCTACCACCTGGTTCACCCGTTCAGTCTGTCCGTCGGTCTGCAGATGATATGCGGTGTTGAAATTTAGTTGAGTTCCCAATCCCTCAAACAAGGTCCTCCAAAATGCTGATGTAAACTTAACATCGCGGTCAAAAATTATAGTTTTGGGTAAACCGTGGAGCTTAAATATGTTCTGCATAAAAATATTTGCAATTTGTGCCGCGCGGTAAGTGGACTGTACCGGTATGAAGTGGGCTGATTTGCTGAGCTTGTCCACCACTACCATGATGGAATCATTATTCCTCTTGGATTTAGGTAATCCCGTGATAAAGTCCATAGTAATGATCTCCCACTTCCACTCTGGTATGGGTAATGGCTATAGCAGTCCAGCAGGGTGTTGATGTTCTATTTTAACCTGTTGGCACTCTATGCAATGTGCCAAATATTCTGTCACTTCCTTCTTCATGCTTGGCCAGTAGTATTCCTTCCGAAGTGATGTTATGAGCTTCTGGTATCCCGAGTGTCCTACGTAAGGACTCTTATGACACTCATCCAGAATCATTTTTTTGATGCCATCTTGGTTGGGTACATATATTCTCTTTCTGTAATACAACATACCAGCTGCATTCAGCTCATAACCTTGTTGCATTATGTGACTGGTTAAGTTCTGCACTTGCTGTTTTATTTGCTGATAAATTTGATCTTGTTTAGCTGCCTTTTTAATTTCCTCACTGAGGGTAGACCGCCCTTCACTAAAGGCAATTTCGTAGAGGCAATGTACTTTTCGACTTAAAGCATCAGCCACCCGGTTTTCTTTTCCTTTCAGGTGTTTGATCTCGAAATCGAATCCACTCAAGAAGTCCACCCACCGAGCTTGCCTAGCGTTTAAAGTCGGCTGGTTAAAATAACTAGTCAGGCTGTGGTGGTCTGTCATCAATAAAAATTTCCTCCCCACCAAATAATGACGCCACATCTTTAAAGCGTGTATGACAGCGGTCAGTTCCAGATCATAAGCAGAATATTTCTGTTCATGCTCTTTCAATTTTCTGGACTCGTAGCGATCACTTTTCCTTCTTGCATCAACACTCCCCCTACTCCTTCTTTACTTGCATCTGTGCAGACCACGTAATCCTTTTCCGGTTTGCTATGCTCAATATTGGTGCGGTTGTGAGCAGATGTTTGAGCTGTTCAAAACTCCTTTGACATTCTGCAGTCCATTTAAATATTTTTCCCTTTTTTGTAGGGAAGTGATAGGGTAAGCAACTCTTGAAAACCCTTCCACAAACCGCCTGTAGTATCCTGCCAATCCCATGAAAGATCTTATGTCTGCCACATCCTTTGGTATTGGCCACTCCATTATGGTCCTTATCTTTTTGGGATCCACTGCAATACCCTCTTTGGTGATAATATGTCCCAGGTACTGGATCTACTCCTTATAGAAATCGTATTTGCTATACTTGGCATACAGCTGATGTTCCCGTAGTGCTTGTAACACTAGCCTGAGATGCTCCTCATGTTCATTGACATTCCGGGAATATATTAGTATATCATCAATAAGAATTAACACAAACTTATCTAAATACTGATGAAATATGTTATTCATCAAGCACATAAATGTCGCAGGTGCATTGGTCAGCCCGAAAGGTAGTACCACAAACTCATAGTGTCCATAGCGAGTTCGAAAAGCAGTTTTGGCTATGTCCTCCTCCTTAATTCTGATTTGATGGTATCCGGATCGCAAATCGATTTTTGAAAATACCGTTGCCCCTTTCACCTGATCAAAAAGTTCATCAATACGGGGTAGTGGATATTTATTCTTAACTGTCAATTTATTCAGCTGTCGATAGTCCATGCACATACGAAGAGTTCCATCCTTCTTCTTGACGAACAGTACAGGAGCTCCCCAGGGTGATACACTGGGGCGGATGTATTTCTTGTCCAACAGCTCTTGCAGTTGCATCTTTAATTCTGTCAATTCTGGTACGCTCATCCGATATGGTGCTCGGGACACCGGGGCTGCACCAGGTATCAATTCTATGGTAAAGTCCAAGTCTCTTTTAGGCGGCAGCCCTGGTATTTCTTCAGAAAACACATCTGAAAACTCTTGCACCACTAGGATGCTTTCAAAGGTAACAATTTTATCCTTTGAATTGGCATAACCCACTTGAATAGCATATACTTGACATTTTTTCCTGATGCACTTTGCCAATTGTGAGGCAGTAATTGGCCGAATCTGTACCGGCCTCACAATACCTTGGATCTCTTGTTTTTTCCCAGTTCGTCTTGGTAAGAAATTGTCATTGTTTTACAATTTATTATGGACCATCATTTTTCTAGCCAATCCATTCTTATCAGCACATCATATGATCCGAGAGGAAGTATGTTCAATTCTGCCGTCACAGTTTGACCTACTATCTTCAGTGGGCAGTTATTGACCTTGGCTAACACTCGCCTTTTTGCCCCTGTAGCGAGCTGAACTAGCCATGGATTTTTAAACTTAACAGATTGCAATTTACAATTTTCCACAACCTTGGGACTAACATAACTTAATGTAGCTCCAGGTCAATTAAAATAGAAACAGTTCGATAAAAAATCTTACCTTCGAACTCCACCATAGTCGGCTGGTATTCAGCTTGATGGTCCTCGAGGGCAGCATTAATTCTTGGTATGGTCCGAGCCACATCTCCCACTGTAGATGCTTCATAAATCTGTGACACTTGATCATTACCCTTTCGGTGAGGACAGTTCTTAATGTAGTGTGGCCCGCCACAGCCCCAGCACTGTACTGGCGGCCTAGCTGCCCCTTCGTTATCAACTCTGCCTGGTTGCTCACTAAATCTGGATTCGATGGGTGGCTTTAATCTGAGCTAATTTTTGGGTTGGTTCCTATTGTTTGGCCCCTTGGAAGGTCCCTTACTGAAGCTTCCATGAGCTCCCTTGGCACCCACAGTCATCCTACTACCCTTTCTATCCGTCCATCACTTTCCAAAATTTTCTCCCTTCTGTTTATTCTGCTGGTAGCAAATCCTAGCTTTCCGTATCGCTTCATCCATTGTTTTCGGGTTGTCAAACTCGATTCTTTCCCTCATTGCCTGGGGTAGACTGCTAACAAACCGCTGTACTTTTGCCTTTTCTTCCCGTATGTACGGTACATAGCGGAGCAGAGAGGTAAATTTAGTGATAAATTCATCCATTGTCTGTTGCCCAAGCCGCAGATCATGAAATTCCCTCGCCTTTTCATCATAGAAACGTTCAGTCAAATATTTTTCTTTAAAGTATCTTTGAAAAGTTTCCCAAGTTATGTCCTGCTCACTTACCCCCCGTACTATCTTGACCTCCTCCCACCATAAGGTAGCTTTGCCTTGCAGCTAGAAAATAGCCAGCCGCGCCTTGAGATTGTGATCATACTCGTATACTTGGAAATATTTTTTCATATTAATTAACCAGGCCTCCGCTGCCTCCTCCAACTCCCCATCGAAATATGGTGGCTTGATCTTTTGGAACTCCCCCTGCAACTCTATCCGCTGTCTCTTTGAGGTTCGATGTTCAGAGGAATTGTCGGATTTCTCCCCTCGAATCTCCTCCCTTCCTTCTGTCTCCTCCTGATCGGTATGATAACCCTGTTCCTCCGACACACACGTATGCTCAGGACTGGGATTCGGCTGGCGCTGATTTTGTTTATCTGACAAACTTTTCAGGATTTTCTCCTGTTCCATGGTCAATCTTGCGTTGTCCTCCCGTAGACGGGCCATCTCGTTCTTCAATTCCTGAACTGTTTCCAATATAGTCAGATTGGTGTTGCGAGCCTCCTCCCCCAATTGCACCCATATTTCAGGATTATTCTGAGGAAGGGTGGTGGTTTCTGGCCCATCCACATTCCTGTGAGGAGCGCTGCTCGTTCTCCTCATAATCTGTTGTCACCTGATTCCCTGAGTTCCAGCAGGTTAGTAAACTTCAACAGATAAAGATATTTAAATAACATTGTCTGGTAGCCCTTGCTTATTTTTTTGTTCCTATTACTATTAATTTCATTATCACTATTAGCCAGAGGCCACAGTATAGTAGTCTGGCTCTGATACCACTTGTAATATCTCCCAAACATATAATTTACATAAGTTAAATACGTTAAATTTTTTTTTTTGACATCGTTTTATTTACGAGATCAATTTAACAAGTTTACAATTGCTATCGTTAATTTCATGCATGCACTTAATTAATATAAATCATAAATGGCAGTTAACATAACCTGTTCTAGAGGTTACTTTCACATGGAAAGTTATTTTGGGTTATCGAATTCCGGGTTTTGGTTATGATTGATGTACTGTTAGTCATTATCTCATTATTCACTTGGCGCCTGGGAATTATACCCCACCATTGATACTGTAGTACCTATGCCGGATTATATATATTTTCTTTATGTTAAAGCTGGCTACAGCTTCCAGCTGGCTCTGCTGATGTGTAGGATGGATTTACTCTTGGTACTTATCTCTGCTCTGCATGTACGTGGCACGAGTAGCCCGCTCTCAACAGCCCCACTCCTGGGACTTCTCGCCGCATCACTACCCAGATCTACGGTTAGTAACCTATCGTGGTTGACATTACCTCCTTCGGAATTTTCTATGCCGCATTTGCTTCCTCATTTGTTTTTGGTCTCGGCTCCTTCAGGCTTCTTGTGGCTCTGCTCTTCAGCAGTTTTTGTTCTCCAACAGGTCGAGAGGCCTTCTGGGCTGGGTTTAAGACTCTACCATCTGAGGGAGGTCCCGGCAAGCTTGCGCACCCATATGCTCTTGGAATTTGTTTGCACAGTGGTTTGATAATTCACTCATTTGCATGTTCTACCATTAATTTTGTTACTGTCTCCTCTGCTGCAGGTTCTACTCCATGGTAACGGAGTCTACTGCTGTTGCAACAGGGTGGGCAAAACCTTTCAAGCTTCATCGTCCGAGGTGCTTTCGGGTAAGAGAATTTCCAAAGGATGGCTTTAGGACTGGAAGGTTGAATCCACTGGTTATCCGTAACTGGGATTTCCTTTTTTAGGCATTTTCCAGAGTCTAAATCTTTAGAGAGAGATACTAGCCGGTATTGAATTTTGTATGAGGCCACTGGCCATAACAGTTCAGGTTTTTCATGTATTCTCAAGTTGCCTCAGGGGTAGCTTCCGGCTACAAGACCCAAGCTGGGTCGTGCCGGTTTTCGTTCCAAACTATATATGTATATTTCTGTTAAGCTAAGGACTGTACCATCCTGTGGATTAATTCCAGGAATGGAACTTATTTTGGCAATTTAATTTGCAAAGTCCTTTAACTATTGTGGTTCCATTTTCAACAGTTTTGTTACTCCTCCAATTGCCGGTTAATAGTTTTGTTTTCCCCATGAGAAGAGTTTATCGTAAAACTGTGATGTTGAGATTATCGCTTGCATGCAATGATTGTTCACTGAATAACGTAGACAAAGCTTCTCTCGTTTAGCTGTAAGTCTAGATTTTTACACGTCTCTACTGGTCTGCTAATTCAGGTTACATATATTTTATTGCGCAAAGTATTACATTTTCTAGGTATCACGTCTAATACAGGGATTTCTGGGTTTCTCATTGCTATTACAGAGTTTCACTCTAAATTAATTTATGTCTGTTAATTAAATCTTACTACAATGTGTAAGAAACCCTACCACATTAGAAACCCTACACTCCTGGGTTTAGAAACTCTGCCCTTCTCAACAATTCTTCTGGCTTCTGCTATTATCTTTGTCTTGAACTGGTGTTTAAAATGATTACTACGGCTCTTTAAGCTAGTAAATTTTCCCTTCCAGAGTGTATGTTAATACTCGCCAGCAAACATCGATCCCTGAAATTGTTCTACTTTATTTACCTCTTCTGTGAAACACATTTAGTAGATAATAATTCTATAGAAATTCGCACAAGAATCTGAACACTGTGACTATAAGCATGTTTAATTAACTCCTGTCATTAATTTCCAGAATCCTGTTCTCTGAGACTATGAACATGAATAATTAATTTTTGTCTTTATTTCCCAGAATCTATTCTTTGAGGTGATAAACATGAATAATTAACTCCCGTAATTATTTTCCAAAATTTGTTCTTTGAGTTCATAGACATGAATGTTTAACTATGGCAAACAACATAACTAATCTTGCTAAGCTCAACAGTTTGATTCCATACCTGAGTTCAGATTTTTCCTGTAAGAAATAACTCCAAGGGTAAGGACCACCCCTGTTCCTGGCGCTTGTCAACCACCCGACCTTAGGAGGGTCCTTCTCGACCCAACCACCCCCAAGCACTCTTGCAGGACCACCATCTTCTGCAAGATTTTGGCACTCTAAGCCTGCGCTATCTGGTCATCACCAGACTTAGCGTCTTCTGCAGGATTTTGGCTTTCTAAGCCTGCGCTATCTGGTCATCACCAGACTTAGCGTTTTCTGCAAGATGATGGCACTCAGGCCAGGGCTATCTGGACATTACCAGACTTAGCGTTTTCTGCAAGATGAAGGCACTCAGGCCAGCGCTATCTGGTCATTACCAGACTTAGCATTTTCTGCAAGATGAAGGCACTCAGGCCAGCGCTATCTGGTCATTACCAGACTTAGCGTTTTCTGCAAGATGAAGGCACTTAGGCCAGCGCTATCTGGTCATTACCAGACTTAGCGTCTTTCTTTCCTTTTCCCCTGGCTTCCTTTTCCTGCAGAAGCCTCTACCCTTGGGGAAAGTAGTTAGGTTTTTTTTTTTTTCTTTCTTCTGGGAACCGTCGTTCTTAATTTTAACCTCCCTTCATGAGGAGTTGCTACAGCCATTGACACTCTGTTTTATTTTAATTCAATAATAATGAACAACATAACAATAATTAACAACACAGTTAAATTCAAACAGTAATGATAATAATTACTCAGTTTACCCCAAAAGTAACAATAGTCAAACAATTGAATTTACTGTTGTAAATAAAATACTATAGCTTTACTAGGGGCATTACAACTACAGTGTCATGTGAATGTATTTGCAAAATTTAGAAATCAATCTTAAGTTTTATTTGTGATGCTCCAAGCTTTTATCTTTATTTTTGGCATAAGTCAATTTTGTGTATTTATTAAGTCTGCAATAGCTCAGCAAAATCCAAGTGCGCGAAATAACCTCAGTGGTACGCGAAAGTGAGCTCTGAGCTGCGCGGAAATAGCTTCGCGAAATATTTTACTCTGCCTCACCGCTTAAATTCTCTGGGCGTAAATACATCCGACGGTAAGTATTTGCAAACAGGAAGAAGTCTTTCAGCTCACACCTAGTCTTTCCCTTTGAAACCTTGACCGCTTCACACCCACGAATCGAGCTTGGAGCCGCAAAACGTCCAATGACGAATTTCGGACGACAAATCGGACCTTGAAATTTTTTTATTTTTCAAATTCAAGTACTTCTACTTTTATTTGAATGCGCTTCTAACTCCTAATCCAAACAATTTATCAAAGTTTCTATCAAATGTGTAAAGGCATACTTACAGATAAATGTATTTACCACACTAATAACCTGTTCAATCAATTTCTATTAACGTCGGTAACCGGTCTCAAACTCATGCCATTCCTGATAAAGATTTAATGTTTGAGTATTCATCGGTGGATTTCACTTCTTTGCTCGTCGGTACCTGTCGCCCTGGAGTGTGAATATTCAACGCGTTCAGGTACCGTGACATGCTCACATTCCTTTCCATTGTAAAGTGGGGAAAAGATATTCAACACCAAAAAGCTTCGACACTTAAAAGCATGTGTGAATTTTAAAAAAATCAGATCGGTGTGGTTGGGCATTTTTTATTTATTTTTACGCCGTAAGGCGTTCCCTATGAAATTAACTCCCCTCTTATCACACCTGTCTTGCTATAATCCCTTTGATTGAAATGTTAGACGATTCAAACAATTGCCATCGTTGGATTAAACATATGGTTATAACTGAAGCGACACTGACTTGAAATGCCACTCTTTGGAAACCCAAATCAATGGCACTCCTGGAAAACCGAAATCAGTGGATTCCCCTGCTCGATGCCCTTCTTTGGAACCCAGCGCTTTCCCTGCTGAAGGAAACATTCTTGCTCAATGCCCCTCCTCGGAAACCCAAATCAGCGGAGTACCAGCCCTTGTTTCAAGAGTCCTCGCAACAGGAAGAAAAAGTCTCAAGAAGAGGATATTAACAATGGGCTCAAGCCTGCTTGTGCTGCCATTGCGGGAGAGAACCGTGATCGTAATTTTAGTGCGAAAACATCTAATGGGTGTGTGAAAAGCTCTGGTGGGTCTCTGAAATCCAATATTTCATAAACACCTTCGTTGGCTAATGCCTCTGGGATTCATTCATGTAAATCTATGAGATGTGCTGCTAACTACCCAGATTGGGGTTTGGTCAATTTCAAGGCTCAACCCCGCAAATTCCTTGTTGCAAAGAGGCATGATCGGCCTGAGAAGGAACCCGTTGAATGCAAATGCAGTGAAAGGAAAGCAGATGGAGATATATCTAGAAAATGTGCTTGTGTTGCTTCCAAGGAAATGAGGGCTTCTCAGGAGGAGTTTTGCAAGGAGAATCTACAGTTAACACCTTCAGATTGTACGGAAGAAGAAGAACATACAGAAAGAGGTAAGGACTGCAAAACCCATGGCTCTAATGTGAATCTTGAGATTGCAAATGCTGATAAACGTCATGAATTTGAATGCAATGTAGATGGAAGATATGGGTTTGCTGAGAAATCTTTCCCTGCTGAAGGAAACTTTCTTGCTCAATGCCCCTCCTCGGAAACCCAAATCAGCGGAGTCCCAGCGCTCGTTTCAAGAGTCCTCGCAATAGGAAGAAAAAGTCAGGAAGAGGTTCGGTCAAGGCTCAACCCCGCAAATTCCTTGTTCCAAAGGGGCATGATCGGCCCGAGAAGGAACCCGCTGAATGCAAACACAGTGAAAGGAAAGCAGATGGAGATATATCTAGAAAATGTGCTTGTGTGGCTTCCAAGGAATTGAGGGCTTCTCAGGAGGAGTTTTGCAAGGAGAATCTGCAGTTAACACCTTCGGATTGTGCGGAAGAACATACGGGAAGAGGTAAGGACTGCAAATCCCAAGGCTCTAATGTGAATCTTGATATTGCAAATGATGATAAACGTCATGAATTTGAATGCAATGTATATGGAAGATATGGGTTTGCTGAGAAATCTAGTATAGTTCTTCCTTGTAATCAATTTATTGATGACAATGACCAATCAGCGCAATCGAAATACGGGTCTACATTGACAAAGGAATACTCTCGCTCCAAGAACTGCGTGGATTTATCAATCCGTGGGTGGCAGATGAAGTTGATGGTGTGCAGCCTCATTCATTGCCCATTCTTTCGCAGTTCATTCTTTTCTCTGAAAGCTTCTCCCTCCCAAATTGTTGCACCTTCACCCATTTTTAGCACAACTTATCATCTCATTTCAGGCCAAAAGTTTGCAGGTTTAATCCAAACTTGCAGCAGACCAGGAGGATGAAGAGAAGCATTGAGGTCCATGGCGTCTGATTCATCTGCAACCTTCAAGCCTTTTGGAGTTCTCTTTGTTTGCCTTGGTGAGTACCATCCATCCAATGATTCAACGAGTGAGTTCGGTATCGGTCATTGTTCACGATGATGCTTCCATAACGTCTACCATTATTGTCAGCCATTCAATTGTAGAAGATTATAGTATATTGTACACTAAAGATCCAAAGCCTGAAGCCAAGCACAATTCTCTGTATCATGCTTGACTTGAGCGAACTAAATTTTTGTAGTTCTATTCAATTCAACTAAAGGAGCTAGGTTCTTCGTAGCTTCTATATTCTTAAAAACCCTGACCCAATTTCTCATCTATGTTTCTATTAGAACAAATCATAATAAACTGGCACTGGAGATTTTTACAGTCATACAATCCACCCAATGATTGCAGAGAGCAAATTTTAGTAATGCCTGAATACCAACGAACGTCCGGTTAGGACATAGAAATTTTCTTCTACCCTTTTGAGCGTTTCAAGAAGAAACATGATGTGAGGGGTTGCATCCTCCGACTGAGGTGCCGGGTCTAAGGGATAACTATTCTGTTAAAATCCTCTGAGATCTGCACCTAGCCTCATTCCTTGGTGCCATATGGATGGGGTAGCCCACAGTGAGAAAGCTTGGGGGACAGCTTAACACTTCGCCAACCTCACTAGTGAATCAATATCCCCTTAGGCTATTAATGCTATGGGTGTGACCTCTCAAGCCAGGGTGGGTGCCTGATAATCAAAGAGTTAAGTTTGAGCTGAAAGCCGTGGAACTCAAACATGAAAAAAATGACTGCAATATATACCTCTAATTTAAGGATTATTAAAACTTAGGATGTACAGTTTCCTGAACATCCGATGAGATTTAGTACACGGTTACTACAGAAATATATGGAATCCACCAATTAGGCTAAACTGGTCTAATGCAGGGTAACAACCAATGTTGTGGAACCGCAACAAAATTAAGATAGCTCATTTGGCTACTTTTGTACAAAATGATATTACTACGATAGACTACATATTTATCATCGTTTGTCCATAATTGGACAACCATCTCTCTGACGAGTTTCAAACTAGCCTAAGGTGCCCGCAAGGGGATTTTGTCATCCTTACCTTGCTATTGTGAAGCTTACAGAATTAGTAGATATCATTGTACAACTTTACAACCCGTTAAGCTAGTTACCGACAACCAACTGTCAAAAATACAAAAGGACATAGACACTAAAGGCTGTGCACTATCCTTACGTGCCTCGTTGTCTAAATTCTATTGAAGTTCTTCTGCAACGTAGAGACTGGCATGGCTATCCCTTGTCCTATCATTGTTAGATCCTTGATACATCATTAGAGTGTTTTAGCGGCTGCTTATATATATATATATATATATATATATATATATATATATATATATATATATATATATATATATAAAGGAATCAACAACTAAGCCGGGTACAGGTTTGAACTCGCATGATATGGAGTCAATTGTGACTACTACCATTATAACTTTTAGGTGAATCTATGCACGCTCGCACACACTGTCCACAAAGTTAATTAAATATTTTGGACCACAAACTTTACATAAGACTTTATAGGACATCCACCGCCGATTGAGCTGCCCAAGGACTATTAGTGGTGTTAGCTTTAAACAAATGCTTAGATTTATTTTGGAACTCATAGTTAGAATAGCTTTGATTGCCACAATAGGCATGCTGCTTATCATGCCCATTGCCATTCCATCTATGACATTTGCCATTCCATCTATGACATGTTTTTGGTTTATCCAAGAGCTTTCAGTTTGCGGTTCTCTACACATTTTCAGATTCTCAAAGTCCCATCAAGGTAAGTAATAGTCATACAGACAATAACTCTACGATAATATATTTTTAACAGCCTTAAATATTTATACCGAGCACAGAAATACCATTAAATATTTTCATTGTTGTTTAAGGACCAACTGTTGACAAAATCCTGGCAGTTTTTACGATAAAACCAGATCTGAGTAAAATTGCTAGAGAAATTAGTATGGAGTCTAGGGGCTAAATGCCAACTCTTGATTGGGTGGAAGCTGCGGGGCAGCTGGGGTTGTTAGTTAGGGTACAACTTTGCCATGATGACACAAGATAAAGAAATGGTACATTAATGGGGCATTGGGTCCTCATGAATAAGGAGGGCCTAATCACTATATACAAGAGATTATTATAGCCATTCTCACATAGTTGTGTATGAATTTTCAATATTTTGGTTATTAAGAGATATTTTCCTATTTCTAAAGAGATGTAGATGTGTCTCATCATTATTATACTTTTGAGCCACACCGCCTTTCTATATTTCGTGTATTTAGTATTTCTCTAGTTATTTCCGGTAACTTAGAGCATTACATCAAGGCCTAGCCTTGGATGTGGAAGAGAGAGGAAGGGAAATCTCACCTCAAAAAGGCCTTGGCTTTGTCTCAACTATTTTCCCCATCATACAACCCCTGAAAGTAGATGCTTTGATGATTAATCTTAATGGACTAGGGCTTATCCTTTAACAAATAAGCCCTTCTGCTTCTAAGGAAGAAATCAAATCAAAGGCTGTGGTGTGTGGAGTGCCATTGAAACAACGGTCCGACTCTTGACATGATAACTTTGTTTGCTACTTCCAATTGCCTGAACTTTCTAAGTTCAATGGTCAATTTACTGCTTCCATAAGGTATCTCCATAGTATGTATTTTCTAGATTATTTTTGTGTGTTTATGGTTGTCAGTTTCATGTCAAAACAGAGCCGGTCACCAAGGAGTGTGGCTTATTATGCTCTCTGCACTCAATGTTTGTGTCTTTAGTCATTAAATCTAGCTGAAACATTTTAGTGGAATCCAGGGCCAAGGATTTGGTTTCCATCTTTCTGTTTTTAGTGTTGAGTGATGCATTTCAGTTTCATTTAAATACGTGAGCCCGCTTCATGTTTACATAAGTTGTTGATTTTTTAATATTTAATCATGAGTTTAACTTGCCAGTGGAAAATGGAACAAAAAGAACAATCACATGAGAGAATATCCACTATAAACTTCTTCATAAAAACATTGTAGAATAATTACCAATTCATGGTAACTAAATATTTCATGTAGAGTTATGCATTACTTCAGTCCTTTACAAAGCAGAAATTCTAGTAACTAGTTACCGTTGATATCTCAATGCTCATGATTGCTTTTTCAGGGCCGTGATGCATATCAGTGTCAAGAAGGATAATGATTATTAGCTGTGGAAAAATTATTATCTGATTTGTCAAGGATAATGATTTGTTATTGGCTCCTATTGTTGCAATTGGGAATGATAAAAGCATTGCAAGTTTAGATATCTTAAGTAGTTGAAAAAATATTTGCTAATCTCTCCAGGAAAATAATCTCTTTTTATTCTTGTTCTTGGAAGGCAACATTTGTCGGAGTCCCACTGCAGAGGCTGTATTTCGTGATGCTGTGTAGAAAAGGGGATTGACATCAGCATTCAAAATTGACTCTGCTGGAACTATTGACTACCATGAGGTAGGTTCTAGCTTATCATGGGTCAAGGCTAATTGAATCGGTATTTTTGTCTATTATAATGCAATAAATAGGTATCACGTATTAATATGTTGAAATTATTTGAAGGGCGGTCCTGCAGATCCCAAGATGAAGAATGCAGCCAAGAAACGTGGAATAGAGATAACTTCTATATCAAGGTCTATATCACCTACAGACTTTAAAGAGTTTGATCTAATACTTGCAATGGACAAGCAGAACAAAGGTAAATAAAAAGCATAAATGGCATATAAAACTCCCAAAATTTTCAGTTTCATTTGCTAAGTTGTTCCAAACAGAATCTAATAAGCCAATACTATTGTTAAATTCAGCAAAATGTACATTAAAGTTTGTCTATGTTATTGTTAACATATGCTTCTAATTAGTTTCTAAGTTGTGTGCAAAAATAAATTAATAACATGGGATGGATATATTTTGTAGTTGACATATTGACAATTCTCCTTCAGCGCCCCAACGCACAAGGCCTTTATTGCTTTTTCCAGGTAATTGGTTACATTTGGTATTCTTTATCGTTTCCCTGTGATACGCATACCATGGAGGAAGCCATTTTTATAGTCAGATGGAGAAAGTGGGGGGAGCAAAATAGCTGTGAGATATCAAATGGACAATTACTGTGCCAATGGCTTGCAACCTTGGAGCTCTGAAAAGCTTCCTACAACAGTGGTATGAGAACTCAACTTTGCTCAATTATAGTGAAGTTTTAGTGTGATAATCTGAGATTTGTTTTGAGGTTGGTTCTCTCTTTAACTGATTTTTTGATTTTGTGTGTTGTTGGCATTACAGATGTGCCTGATACTGCACTGATATTGAGAAAGCACACCCTTCCAATGAAGCTATTTTCTTGCATGTTATTCAATGAATTAGAAATCTTCAATCCTCAGGATCAGTTGCCATTTGCATATGTAAGAGACATGATGACACCCAAAGTGAGGATTCACATGTTCGAATCAGCCATTTTTAATACAATAACAAATGAATATTGACACTCTTACAAAGTCAATCGAAGCATTTTCAAAGAGCCTCCTTTGGACCTGCAAATTTCTTTGGGTTATGAATCCAGAGCCTGCAAATCGTATTTGGATAGAATGTGGGCTGCATATTCTGTTTGATTGTATTAATTCATTTCAAATTTGATTGGATGCTAAGATTATAGCTTGCAAAAGCTATCAATTTTTTAAAATGTGAAGGGTCATGAAAGAGCAGAATATGGGAGGATCCATAACTGCAAATTTAACCAATACATGATGTTGATGGATGCCATGGGTGTTAATTTTGTGCTATATTGGATTAGATGACTGATTTACTTCTCAATAATTGAAGTCATTTTTACTGCCTCTGCCAACATGAGATGATAGAGACTGTGCACCTATATCTAATATGTGTATTGCATTTAATGGAGTTGATAGGACTGAATTGTTTTCCATTGTAAATTCCAGTGGTGATTCTGGTTATACCGGGAATGAAGGAAAATAGAATGAAACGTTGCCATGAAAACATTTTTAACTCAAACGGAAACAAAGAATTTTTCCAGGTGGCTCTTCATTGTCAACACAATCCTGAACTGAAATTTGGTACAAGTTGTATAGGCTTGCATGTGCACCATCGTGACAGAGTTTTTATTGAAGGAGGTGCAATGTGGGGACAGATGTTGATTTGAGACGGTACAAATATATGAGTCTCTTTTGTGTTGGACTACATGGATGGTGGAACCCTTGCGTAGGTTCTTCAAACCCACAAGAAAATCCCAGAACACTATTTGGCTGAGGTTGCCAGGCAGGTGCTCAAGGGCTTGCATTACCTGCACCAGAACAAAATTGTTCACCATGATATAAAGCCCTCCAATTTACTGATCAATAAGAGAAGTCAAGATTCCCGATTTCGGTGTCAGAACTGTGTTGGCTCACACTTTGCCCCAGTGCAATTCCTTTGTGGGCACTTGTGCTTATATGAGTCCTGAAAGGTTCAATCATGATGGGTATTAATTTACAATTTCTATTGTCTTCTGCAATGCAGTTGCTCGAATACCCTTCAGATTATGAAGCGGAGAAGTATTTTCTTAGGAAAGCTACAGCCATGGCAAATCGGTCTTGCCACTTATATTCTGAGTTTTCAGGTAATCAGAGATCCTCATATTTAACAATTTGAGAGATCTATCAAGAAACATTACCTTATGGCATGCATGTCTGTTAAAGCAATCAGGCTAAAACTATGTTTCATTGTTGATGGCAGTCTCGACTATTGTTCATCAGATTCAGAAAGAAGAGTTATTTGGTAAATCTCGACTACAGTACATGAAAGGACCTGAAAACCCCAATTTAGCAGCAGGTCCAGTGACCTTCGGTGGAACTCTGGATGTGAAGGAAAGAAAAAGGTATTTCAATTATTCTGAAGGGACTGATTTGCCTTGTGGTTTTTCCAATTACCGTACCCGAGGGTTCCTTGTGTCTGAAGAAGACAGGAAGGTCATGGAACAGTGCAAGGGGGGTGTGGTAATTTCAACTATATTTGGAGCCTAAGAAAGATTAAAAAACCCAAGTATGTTAGGAAAATCACAACAGAAAACATTTGTTTCTTCGTGTTTATGGACAATGCAACTCTCACACTTCTTGCCAGATACCAGATCAAGCCCAATGAGTCTCATAGAATTGGAATTTGGCACATTGTTTTGGTCAGGGAGTTGCCATACAAGGAATCTGTAATGAATGGCCTCATTCCCAAGTATCTTTCCCACAGGCTTTTCCCAAACTGTGTTTAAAACATTTGGATGGATGCCAAGCTACAGCTTGTTCTTGATCCTTTGTTAATTTTGGAAAATCTCCTTGTAACTCACAATGTTGATATTGTTGTCTCAAAGCATCCTTACAATACTCATACCATGGAGGAAGCCATTTTTACAGTCATATGGAGAAAGTGGAGCAAAGAAGCTGTGAGGTATCAAATGGATAGTTACTGTGCCGATGGCTTGCAACCTTGGAGCTCTGAAAATCTTCCCTCAAGCAGTGGTATGAGAACTCAGCTTTGCTCAATTATGGTGAAGTTTTAGTGTGATAGCATCTGAGATTTGTTTTGAGGTTGGTTCTCTCTGTAACTAATTTTTTGATTTTGTGTGTTGTTGTTGGCATTACAGATGTGGCTGACACTGCACTGATATTGAGAAAGCACACCCTTCCAATGAAGCTATTTTTTTGCCTGTTATTCAATGAATTAGAAATCTTTTATCCTCGGGATCAGTTGCCATTTGCATATGTAAGAGACATGATGACCCCAAAGTGAGGATTCACATGTTCGAATCAGCCATTTTTAATACAATAACAAATGAATATCAACACTCTTACAAAGTCAATCGAAGCATTTTCAAAGAGCCTCCTTTGGACCTGCAAATTTCTTTGGTTTATGAATCCAGAGCCTGCAAATCGTATTTGGACAGAATGTGGGCTACATATTCTGTTTGATTGTATTAATTCATTTCAAATTTGATTGGCTGCTAATATTACAACTTCCAGAAGCTATCAATTTTTTAAACTGTGAAGGGTCATGAAATAGCAAGAAATAGCAAAATATGGGAGGATCCATACCTGCAAATTTAACCAATCCATGATGTTGATGGATGGCATGAGTGTTAATTTTGTGCTAGATTGGATTAGATGACTGATTTACTTCTCAATAATTGAAATCATTTTTACTGCTTCTGCCAACATGAGATGATAGAGACTGTGCACCTATATCTAATATGTGTATTGCATTTAATGGTGTTGATAGAGACTGAATTGTTTTTCCATGTGAATTCCAGTGGTGATTCTGGTTATACCGGAAATGAAGGAAAATACAATGAAATGTGCTCTTCTAGACAGCTAGTATCCAAACTGGGTGTACGCCATGAAAACAGTTTAACAAGACCAAAGAATTTTTCTAGGTTGCTCTTTGTTGTCAACGCAATCTTAAACTGAAATTTGGTACAAGTTGTATAGGCTTGCATGTGCACCATCGTGACAGAGCTTTTATTAAAGGAGGTGTGACATGGGGACAAATGTCCCCAGATGTTGATTGTTACATTTCTGCATCTTTTTTAGATTTGCCTATCCCTATGTCGCCATTGCTCTTCAATTTATGCACATTTCTGCATCTTATTTAGATTTGCATATTCCTATGTCACTATTGCTCCTCAATTTATGCACATTTCTGCATCTTATTTAGATTTTCCTATTCCTATGTCGCCATTGCTCCTCAATTTATGCCTTACGGCGTTTCCTTTGCAACATTTGGTACAAATGCTAGTTATTAAATATGAACAATATTCATAACGATCTGTTTCCGAGGAATATTTTGAATAATTATAATATTTTTTTTTAGCATTTCTTAAAAAATGATTTACAAAAAATATCTGAATATTTTGTAAAACTGTTATTTTAATAAACACAAGGTTTTAGAGTTCCAACCATTCATCATCCAAATTGATATTAATATTATGGGGAACTTCATGCTTTTATATTATTTAATGGCGATAGTGGTTTACATGGTTAACTATAATTTGATCTTTTTAATGATACGGAAAATCTATTTATGCTTTTTAATTTTATTTAATTGCGGTTGTTTAATTTTTTGTATTTTTTTTATTGGTTAACGTTATTATATTTATTGCCGAACAAATTGCAAGCCGCGTATAATGAAGTGTTTGTTTTATTGGTTTAAGGTCAAACATCTCGCGAGCATCGTGTTTTCCAAAATCAATAAAATTATAATATTTAAAATTCCAAAATTAATAAAATTATAATATTTAAAAGTTTTTTAATAATTTAATTTTATAAAATAATTCACTTTTATAAATACTTCTCAATCAATCTGGTTAAATACTTTATTTTTATAAATACTTTCGTATCAATTTAGTTAAGAATAATGTTTTAATGATATATAATATAATATTGAATATTATTACTATAAATTATTAATAAAATAATAATTAAATGAGATGGTTAGAAGGTACCATCAAAATTGTTTAACGGATCACTCATTCTGTCACTTTATTTTAATATAATATATATATATTTTTAAATATGTTTTAAAATTTTATATATTTTAATTATAATTTTAATGGAAATCTTAGTATTGGAAAAATTATTTTCAAGTAATTATTTTCAAAGATGTTTTTTTAGTAAATTTTAATTATATGTTTTGTGGGTGATAAAGAATATGCATTTGGAAGGGGAAGGTGATGATTATGCCACGTTTCTATGGAGAGGGATTGGTGTGTTGCCTTATCGCAGCACGAGTTAAGACGTGACATTATACTTATGCATGTGGTTTAATGATCTTAAGTAGGTGTTCGTAGTATCAAAGATGGACTGTATGGCGGTAACGTTCGGTGCACACTCCGTATTGTGTCTCTCCAAAATCTAACTTCTAGTTATTAAGGAATTTTGATCCTTCAATATAAATGCAGGTGATCCCAACATATTAGCGGTTTACTTGGCTTTAAAGTGACTTCCTAGTTGTTGTCTGTCCTCACTTGTGACTTCTTCCTCCTATCATTTTGTTGGATCTTCTGCAGATAACTAGAGTTGTTGGCAATTTTTTGTTTTTCCCATCAGTGTTTCCACAGTTGGTTATGGTTCTAGTTTTCTCCTTCATTTCTCTTATGGGCATACCACTTTCTCATTCTTTATTGCCTTGGCTCTAGCATTGTTGCCTGATGGTGGAGTGATGGTAATGGTTCATCAAAGAGATCACTACCACTGTGGAGGTCGAAGCTAAGACTCACAGGGAGGTATGTGGGTGTGTTTCGGCCCCCATCATTCATGAGCAAATCCATTAACTAATTAGGGAGTAGATAAGTGACATTGAATCCTTAACAAGGTGACATTTTGCACTGTTACGGTAGTCAGAGGCGGCCAAATTGTTGCTTGATTAATTTGCATAGTGACCTCCAAAAAAATCGGTGGGAAGAATGCACGTTGGGACTATAATATAAAAAATAAAAATAAAAAATATGTCATTGACCGGTGGGTAGTCAAAACCCACCGACAGTTAACATATTTAATTATATGCTAAATAGTGGAGAAACCACAAGTAGTTAGAGACAGCGGACAACGTAATGACTTATTTGTTTTATTTGAAAATAATATATAATGGTGGGTGGGTTCGGGGGTTGAATCTGCGACTTACAGCCCGCCAGAGCCTTAAGACAGTTACCCTAACAGTCGCAACGGGCAGGAGCTTTGTAACTCCACCCTCTGAAACATATATAAACCCTTCAAATATGTCGCAATATAGAAGGGGGAGGCATGGAACCTCACAACCTCCGTAACCCTAAGCCAGAACCACGCCCTGCCTCGCGCATTTTTGAGAAAGATTCTTAGGAATCTTGGAAATATTCTTGTAGAGAATCTTGCAAGGAATCTAAAATATTTCCTATAGCGCTAGACGTCACCATCACAAAACAAGGTCAACTTTATAGTCATTTTTCACGATTTCTCGCCACAAACTCAATGGTGCACTGTTTCTTCAACAGAGGTTTGCATTTTTAGGTCATACCCAAAATTCAGAGGTATAAGGTGTATTTTGCCATGTATTCATTTTGATTTTTTTGCTAATAAATGAAGAGGCCTCCCCACTTTGAAACGGGCCCGAAGACGTAACTCACACTGGGTGAACTCCGTTATCAACTTGTTTTGTGCCTTTGTTTCTTATGGTTGCACTTTATTTACACTTCTTTTATGTGATATGATTTCATTGTTACATACTCTTTTATATGCAATTCTATATAATGCATCATTGAAGTGAAAAGATCCAAATCAATTGCTCTACATAAGCTAGAAAAATAAACATTCATAAATGACTAAAATTTAAAATTTTACAACATTTAAAAAGATGTACTATCTTTTATATTTTGGACAAAATCTAAAACCAAAAATTAAAAATAAAACTCAATTTATTATCACTAATATTAAATATTTACCTAGTTGTGTAAATACTTACTTAAACTCTATAGATTAGACACCTTTATTTATGTTAATAAATTTATATATACCTTATTTGTGTTTTTTTTGAAAAAACACAATAATACGAAAACACTAACTTATTATTGAGAGGAATTATTTAAATAATGATAATTATTAAAAAAAATCACTGAATCTCAAACTTGATCATCCCTCTCACCTATTAAGGTTTCGTTCCTATTAGTAAGTTAAGCATTAATCTATACATTTGAAAGAAGATTGAGCATGAAGTTCATTTTATTTTAAAAAATAAATGTGTTTATAATGATATTTGTAATCACAATTTGATTCATATTTTAAATGAAGATTGAGTCAATTAATTTGGAATTAAAAAAAAAAAAAAAAAATTTATTTTAATTTCTTAATTTTTATAATTTTTATTTATTTATTTTTATTTAAATAATATTAAATATATCTTAGTATAGAGTATGTTCTAAAACTTTTTTTTCTTAGATAAGAATTCGTTTTTTTCAAATGTAATAAAATATGTTAACGATCTAATGCCCAGAGATATTTGGAGTGAAAGCTTCTCTCTTTATGGACCATCAGTAGGTTATTCCAGATAGTGTGGTTTTCCTTAAATAACAATGATGAGTCAGCGTGCATTTTGCGAATAACAACCAAAAATATTTGTCTTCACTACTGATTTGAAAAAATATTTTCCCATTGTAAAAAAATACTAAATATACCATATCAATTATGTTTTATTATAATTATTATTTTTATGAATCATTTCATTCATAAATACCTGGATGGTAATGATATATTAATATCAATATATCTTCACAAGATACTCCACCTAAAGGTGTAATAGGTGGAATATTGTATATAACTTCAACATATAACATTTCATTTAAAGTAGACAATTAGTTGGGGAGCTAGTGATTTCTATGAAGTAATGGCTTTCAAGTTGGCCCTGACACTCACTCATAAGGGTGGGGTATTATACATTCAAATCTTTAGAGATTCTCTACTAGCTATTAAATAAATGTGGAATTTAAAAAAACAAAAAAAATCGTATTGACCTTCAATAAATTATATTCGTGTTTTCGCATATTACCTTTCCACATATCTAAAATGACAAAAAAAAAAGAGCGGCCATGGATTTTCTTAAATTGGAACAAGACTGGAACGTGGAACATGGGTTGTTTCAAAATAGGAGGAGACTATCTTAGGATATGCTCATGATTTGTAACTTTAAAGATGTATTTTATTTCAATTTAACTCCATTTCATGTATAAATATGGGTTATTATGGTATTTTAGTCAATTAGAATGAATATGGCTTTGTTAAAGGGTTTATTAGGAGCTCTTTTAAAATAAGTTTTTTTTTTTTTCATCAGCCACTGAAAGAAGACATGAATTTCTTATAAGATATATTCACATAATAGGGTGGAGAACATGATCTTTTTAATATGAATGCAAAAGCATAATAATATTTTTAAAGAATTTTTTCTGCATTTACAATATTGTGATTTTATTTTTATTAAAAAAAATTTGTTTTTTAACTTATTATAATTAAACAAAATAATATATACATAACTCGATAGAGTTGTATGTGCTACTAGACAGTGCTTTTTTTTGGTGTTCATCGCACAATTCATTGGAATCTAAGTAATTGTGATTGAGTTTTGTAGAGGCCAAGTGCTCATCCACCTCCAAGGTGTTCCATAAAGGAGGAAAATATTGATGAAGTAGTTCAAGATTAAATATTGGGTGCAAACCAAGGAAAGGGAGAAGACTCAAATTAAAATCATTTTCAACCATAACCTTCATGATGGTATAAGGCCATATCAAAGTGGTTTTAGTTTCCTATGGGGGCTTATTAGGCATTCTTTTTGCAAATGCAACCACACCTTATCACCAACATGAAACTTGGGTGGAACCTAATGCTAGTAATTTTGTTAGGGTGAAAACATGAATATGGTTTACACTTTTGGGCCAAATGTGGTGATGAAATTTCAAGTTTTTCCTCTTTTATCGAATTGAATCCCTCAAAATTCACATAAGCATTGTGAATTTTGATTCGGAGTAAAAAGAAAAATTGTGGAGAATTTTGTTGTTGTCCTAATGGTATTTTTTACAAAAATATTTAGGGTTGTATAACATGTCAATTTTCCATTAAACGAAATGCTTGTTCTTCTTAAGAGGTATGTGTGTGTTCACATAGTATAACTTAGTCTAAAATGTGCAATTTTTAAAAATTATATATATGAGCATAATCTACACGGAGAGAGCTAAGTTTCTCATATATATATATATATAGATATATATATATATATATATATATATATATATATATATATATATATATATATATGCAAAAATATATTTTTTTATTATTTTTCGAAGTTGGCGAAGTAATATTTCAATTGCATTTTATAGAAACATGTGTTCATGTAACGTTTTTTTCAATTATTTAAATAACTTAAAAAACCAAAAGTACCCTTTTGAAGAGGACTCGTAAACAAAGATAGTGGTATTTTTTGAAACTTTTTTGTTGTGTATATTTTACAATATTGATTTTTTATTCAACCTCTTTAAAACAGTTCAAAATAATTTCAAGTATTATGTTTAAAAGAAATTAGATGAAAAATATCATATGAGATCGAAAATGTCAAATTCATATGCCATTGGATAGAGGATTTCTTCGTGAACCCAACGTGATCAATTCCGCCACCTAAGGACAAATTTAGCCTTAAGTCTGCTAGGGTACAAAATGAAGTTGCATAAAATTTTGCCAAAGGGGTGTTGGAATTGCTGATTTTGGAACTTAAGAGGCTTGATCAAGCACTTAAAGAGCCCGATTGAGCACCTAAATTTGAAATTTAAATAGCTCGATCGAGGCTTTCGTAAACCCTCGATCGAGCCATTTACGTGGTTAACAGGAGCTTTATTAGGAACTATGGCTTGATCGAGCTGTGTAGCTCGATCGAGCCTCTATAAAAAAAATAGAATAATCTAAAATTAAAATTTTACCTTATTTTAAAATTCCAAATCTTATTAGAATATTTGTTATAATGTCATGTAAAAACCTTATTAATATATATATATATATATATATATATATATATATATATATATATATATATATATATATATATATATATATATATATAGTGACCCAGAAGAACCCAACAGTCCGCCTGAAACGTAACTACTAGTAAACCTTTAGGGAGATTGAGTCGCAACAAGGGGGATTTGAACCCGAGTCTCTAGAGTTTCAACGATTTTACATATCCCAGACTACCAATTGAGCTGCCCCCCAAGAATTTATTTTTATTATATGAAATTAAATGACAAAATGGTATTAATATAAAAAAATATTAATATATTTTAATATTAACTTTAAATTAATTAATTTTGGATTAATATAATATTATTAAATTTAATATAATATAAATTTTTTATATTATAATATATACTAGCACAACCACATATTATAATATATTGATCGTGTTTCGCAATATCGGTTGACAGTAAGTTTGCGGTGTTCCTTTGAATGCTTGAAATACAATGCGATAAAGGTTATAACGCCATCACAATTTCGCATCTCGCATGTTTTGAGATAACATTTTTAATGGGGCTGCAACCATACACTCTTCCTGTTGAAGCAACATATCTTCCTATTGTAATAATCCTCCTTGCCAAGTGCAAGAGACTACTACTCATGGACCATGAATCCAACCAACTTTGGCCATGATATATAATACATTATAGTACAATACAATATAATGCTTCATGGAGAAAATACATGGTTGTGACAAATACATAGGATTGTCATATGAATCATCTATAAACTATCCTGTCACCAACCATGACTCTATGGTCCGAATTTTACATCATTCACCCAATATAGCGGGGCTACATCAAATATATACAACATGAAACATGACTTGGACTCCCATTGACCCATAGATAGCTAATGACAAGACATGCTAGACACCATGGATCTCTCCATGAGAAATACACCCAAACAATGATACAATGATAGTACATGGCTTCTACAATTTCACACAAAGGTGGTTTCCACCATACATGCGCAAAACATGAAACAACATGAGTACATGACATCAATGACCAATGATATATGCTCCATATGGAAACACCAACATAATCCATGACATATGCAACAATAGAAGAACTAGAGATATCATGTGCTAGTACATGGTCACTCAACACCTTGGCCATCAACATCTCATCAATGAATAACCTACAACAAGATCATGAAAAACCACTAGTAACCACCATCATGCTCCATATGTGCATCAATAAAATCATCCAATAGCAACAACATGACAATATATCATAGGGAAACAGCAAGTACATATCCTCATCATCATCTCATTAACCATCAACATAACATAGCATCAACTTAAACATGAATAACACATCAATAGGCAACAAAAACAACAATAGCATAAGATCTGACATTATAACACTATTTGCAGCACTAAACTCATCCATCAACATACATCAAAATATCATGAGCAGAAACAATCTTCCTTCTCATATCTCATCCATCCAATCAACACATGAGCAACAACATGATGCATCTATAATAAAAATCATGAACCATAAAGTGCACAATCTAGATGAACTAGCTTCGACACATCATCTGATCTCCATGGAAGCAACATATGCATGACAACACATGACATAAATATCATCTAGTAGTATGACCATCATCAAAATACTAACTATGCCATGCAAAACATATGATCTTGATACTATATGGAAGCAACAATCAAACTCCTTTTCTGCAACACACTCATGTCAAGTAAGCATAATAAAACTCCTCCAAAGTGAGCATGATGCCAACACACTGCAAATCCATTTGGAAACACAAATGCTCCCCATGAATGTGCGATCCTTCATCAAACCTAAAAACTGCATATAAGGATATTGCATGGCTACCATATCATCATAAAAATCAATAAAAAACAAAACATATAGTTGCTCCAAAACTGTCAACAGATGTACATGCATGATCCATCTAAAATCAAACTGAAAAGAAATAGATCTGAAAATAAATTGCACTTCAAACCTCATGAACTCACCTAAACTCATGCATCTCTAAAAATGCATATTTGTCTTCATTCAAACTTTCTGATATGATTGCACATCCAATAATCTACATGCAACTCATGATGCAAACATATGCTTCCCCTGAGACCAGGTAAACCTCAGTTTTTGGTGGAAGTTCCTTGCTTCTCTTTTCTTCTCGAAACTTCCATTTGTTGATACTTCTTCTTCTTGTTCGATTCAACTTGCATAGTCTCCTCTTTCTAATTGGATCTCTTGAAACACATGGCCAACTTGCAATCCTTAGCCTTATGGCCAATATTGTCACAAACAAAACAGCTAATGTGACCAAGGAATAGAGGAATAGGAAGATGTCTTCTATTTGGTATAATTTACATTCCTTGCATGTGCCCTGCAGTTAATAGCCCTATGGCCAAAATCATTGCGTGAGAAACAATAACCATAAAATGGACTGTTATCCCTAAAAGAATGAGATTTCCTTTGCATGCATGCTTGAGATTGCATCTCCTTTGGCTGCTCCTTCTGATGAGAGGGTATGATTTCATCACTATTGCAATCTTTTGCCATTTGTCCATGTTTTCTACAATTGTAGCAATTTCTCCTTTTTAATCTTCTTTCAACTGCTCTTATTAGGTGAGAAGAGTGTATCTCTTTGTTATAACTTGCCACTTTCTATCCATGTACTCCACAATTTTGGCACTCGTCAATTGTGTTCTTCTTCCTTGCCCTTGTTCACTTATTTTTCTGCTTCTTGCATGGCTCATGGATCTCATTACTTTTTCTGCAACTAGGTGCTCCAATAATTTTTGATTTGCTTGTAGATGCTTTAGCACTAATTTTGAGCCTCTCCAATTCTTCTCTTGCATAAATTGCTTCATCCTTCAATTTCTGAAAATCATCCTCCAACTCCGTATACAACTTCCTCATTTCAATTCTAATCTTTCTTCCCTCTTCTAGCTGAATTTTCAGATCTAAAATTTCTTCTTTGTATGCACAGTCCTTTTCATTAAACGTTTGCAGCGACATCCATAGATCTTTATTTTTAGCCATGATTTTTCGAATTGCTGCTTCTAGAGACATTAACTTTGATTTCTATTCAATATTGATGATTGATCTCTCATTTTTATGATTAGTGACTTCATCTTCTTCTTGTGAGGAGGATTCATATTTTACTACAATATAAGAAGAATCATTTGCATTTTTCCTCATTTATGAAAAATGCAATTTTCCTCCAAGATACAAATTCTGCAACCTATCCAACATTTCTTTGGCAGTGTCACAATGTTTCACATACAACGTATTATATCTTAAAATTATGTGCAAAACAATCTCTTTATATTTTTAGTTAAAAACATCTCTAACTCCATACTCTATGGATAGCAAAATATTTTCATCAAGAGATAGAAAATATGAATCCAACTTTTCTCTCCAAGTTGCAAATTTACATTTATGAAGCATTGGAATTCCTTGTTGAGCCATTTCGGAAAATTTACAAGAATTTGCCAAAAACTCCAAGATCCACTCTTCAGTGATCAAGTTGCACCCGAGAGCCCCGCTCTAATACCAATTGTTGGAAACTAGATCACTACTCAAGGGGGGGGGGGGGGTGTGAATTAGTAGTGTGGCACTTTTAAAACTTTTCTCAAATTAGTTAATGTTTTACACCATGCAAAAATTGAATCACATAAACAAAGATTAGAGCATCAAACAAAAGTAAAACAGGAAACCAATCATTGTTTAGATAATCTTCAGCAAAATCACATAACCAATCTTTTGTCGACGCGTTTCGAACCAACCAGTGTGGTTCATCGTCAGGACAAGTTGAAGAACCAATCCGGCTAAGCTGAATAAATAGAGTGTGCAGAGACTCCAACGGCTATATTGCCAACTGCTAATTTTGACCTAGTCAAACCACTAACATTACTATAAATAGCTACAACAGGTAAATTTGTTAATTTATATCTGAAATTAAAATCGATTTGATATTTTTTAGTATGTAATATAATATCATATTTACTATAATGGTCATAAGTTTATGATTATTATTATTCTAATATTATTTAAATATTATGTCATTCTTAAATTTAGTTATATTAGGTAATTACTCTTTAAAATATACTATTATATAATGGTCCATTCGAATAATATAAGTTTATTAATAAATCTATATTTACTAAAAAAATTCCTAATTCCAATATTAATAAAAACAAACAAATAAAATCCCTATTACATTATTATTATTCTTAGACTAATATATATGAACATTATTAAATATAAAATTAGTTATATATTTATATTTAATACATATTAAATAAATAATATACAAATAAATTATATTGAATTTATATTATATATAACGAATAAACAAATATACTAATTTTATATAAAATAAATTATATTATTATAATATAACAATATATTAAATCTGCCATATATTTATATTTAATATATATCAAACAAAAATATATTAAATTTAATATAAAATAAATTTTTATTATTATAATTTAACAAATATATTAATTTTATATAAAATATATTAAACTTATATTATATATAACAAATAAATTTATATTTAAATTAATGATTTATATTCATAATCGCTCTACATTCAAAAATATGTTATTCCAATTATTCAAGTTAATCATATGATTAACTTGAATAATTGGAATAACATATTTTTGAATGTAGAGCGATTATGAATATAAATCATTAATTTAAATATAAATTTATTTGTTATATATAATATAAGTTTAATATATTTTATATAAAATTAATATATTTGTTAAATTATAATAATAAAAATTTATTTTATATTAAATTTAATATATTTTTGTTTGATATATATTAAATATAAATATATGGCAGATTTAATATATTGTTATATTATAATAATATAATTTATTTTATATAAAATTAGTATATTTGTTTATTCGTTATATATAATATAAATTCAATATAATTTATTTGTATATTATTTATTTAATATGTATTAAATATAAATATATAACTAATTTTATATTTAATAATGTTCATATATATTAGTCTAAGAATAATAATAATGTAATAGGGATTTTATTTGTTTGTTTTTATTAATATTGGAATTAGGAATTTTTTTAGTAAATATAGATTTATTAATAAACTTATATTATTCGAATGGACCATTATATAATAGTATATTTTAAAGAGTAATTACCTAATATAACTAAATTTAAGAATGACATAATATTTAAATAATATTAGAATAATAATAATCATAAACTTATGACCATTATAGTAAATATGATATTATATTACATACTAAAAAATATCAAATCGATTTTAATTTCAGATATAAATTAACAAATTTACCTGTTGTAGCTATTTATAGTAATGTTAGTGGTTTGACTAGGTCAAAATTAGCAGTTGGCAATATAGCCGTTGGAGTCTCTGCACACTCTATTTATTCAGCTTAGCCGGATTGGTTCTTCAACTTGTCCTGACGATGAACCACACTGGTTGGTTCGAAACGCGTCGACAAAAGATTGGTTATGTGATTTTGCTGAAGATTATCTAAACAATGTTATGGATCACAGAAGTCTAAATTCCTTAGGAAACCAATCACTCAATAAACACATGTATTTTTGGTGGAAAACCCTCCTCTTGGGTAAAAAACCACCCTTGTTGTTGCTACGCTGCTCAATACATTTTGTTAATTGTTGAACAAATATACATGGATTAGCTTACAACCATAAACCAGAAGACTTGGCTTCCTTCACAGTATGATGAAATCTATTAGACATGAAATTGTTTCTCTCTCGGATCTATGGAATACCATCCGCTGAAGGCTCCCATGATCAATGATCCTCTCCCAACTCCTGTTGGACTATCTAACTCCTATTGGATGGATAAATGTCTTCCTTCTACCAACTCTGCCAAATCACATTATACTCTGTTGAAGCCTCGAAAATCGTTGCTTCAACATGGGGGAAAACCACCCATTCTGGACCTTGGTTGGCAGCTCCTTTTTCGTTTGGAGTAGTGGCTCCGACTAGGGATAATGGGACCAGTTTCCCAATCTATTTAATGATTGTGCTAATGGGGCGATATGTGATGTTTTGGAGTAATGTTTAAGCTAGAAGTGATCTAATCTGAACTAATAATCACATGCATTTTATCCTAATTTAAACACTATCTAATTATAACTATGCCTGGGAGTAATTTGATGTATGTGATCTACAATAATGTCTGAAAGCAATTTATAATAAACATCATACAATTGCGATGAGAAATGAATTCGTTTTAACAATAATCGTTTCGTATAAAAAGTTAGCTAAAATGATTATGAAAGATATATCACATAAGGAATTATTCATGTATTCAGCATAAAATATTGATCATCATCATACAGAAGTGCAATAATGGCAATCAAGATTCAAACTTTCATACATAAATAACTTGAAAAGAAATCATTGCTTGATACATAAGTAAAAATAATTATGAGATAAAAGTACCATTTATAATATGTCCTACTCATGTGCCTCAGCAATATTGATCTACTTTCAGTCCATTCAACACCATCTAAGAGTACAAAAATGCAATTTCAGTAGAAGATGCTAAATCAGATAAAAATAAACCTTTTTCCATTAATTTCACCAAAACTTCCTCAAAGGGATAGAAGTGCATGTTTTGAAGATTATTTCTGATAAAATTTCTGGACCCCTCTCTAAATGCATGAGAGGGGTTTAAATACTTAAACTATAACACTAAAAATAGATTATTACACAAATAGTTGAGGAGGTCTAAACGACTTGCCTCAAATTATGCAAAAATAAAATCAAAATAGAAATGAACATGGTGTCTAGCTATTCTGCATTTGATCCTTCAGATCGCAAATGTACATCATGGGCTTGAGCTGTGTTGGTTGGCCGACTTCAGCTTTCAACTGTCCAGTGAATGCGTCGTCGGTCGGTACTGGCACCATTTTCTCTGTAGAAGTGGTTAGGCATCACAGGGTCATCCACTAGTTGTGAGGTTTTACCAAATGTCACCAATATGCTTCCCAGTTTAACCTGGTCATTTTCCTTATTACTTCTGCTTTTTCTTCTGTTGCCTGTTTCCACTGTAGTTCAAGTTGTTTCGCATTAGGAAGAAAACCTGGAATGGATTCTGCTACAAGGTTGGCACTATGTAAATTTTCATTGATATTTTCTATGACATTGTTTGCTATTGCTGCCGCATCTGTTGTTGCCTTTTTTGCTTCTTTAAGCCGAGAATCCTAGTTTGCAAATAAGATTTCTTTATGCGACTCTTCTAGTTTAGGCAAGTCAGATTTTCTCCCATCTTCTGTATTCTGCCAAGTGATGAAGTCAGATACCTTTTTAAAGATTTCATCATATTCAAGTCTCATTTCCACGACTTGGCTTGTCAATTTGTCGTTTGTTTCGCAAAAAGAGTTCCATTGCAAAATCTTTTGGCATAATAGTTCTTTTTGGTGCATCAGCTGGGAGTTAAGGCCGAGTGATTCGATAATAAAATGATCAATTTTTTGATCATCTTTATGTAGATCAATTATTCCCTGTATTTGTGTTTCCTTCTCTCCTAAGCCGGTTTGATGTTTTATTCGCATCCGCTCGAACTCCTGTTGTAGCTTAGCTAACTGTATCTCTACCTTCTGGTCAGATTTTGCTTGCTATAATTGTTGATCAAGTGACAAAATTTTATCTTCTTTTTCTTTAAGAAACATTTGAACCTCTATTGCTTTGTCCATGGTTGTTGTAGCATAGGCACCTGCAAACTGTGAGAGTCTAGTAAGATTGGCGGACGGGTCGATGGGTGAGTCTTTCCGGAGAACATCCATCAGTTCATTGTCAGGGGTAATAGGAGCTGTAGAGTCCAACTTCCTTTTCTTTATTTGCCTTTTAACAACGGCCATATGTTGTGGGCTATAAAACACATCTAGAATGGGAATCTCCTCTATTCTCAAAACAATTTCAGAGGAGGGGGTAACAGGGATGTGTTCTACCTCTTGAGTATTTACAGTCTCCTCTGCTGTAATTTCTTGAGTTGTTTTTTTTGTGGAGTTTGCAACTTTGGTGTTTGTTCCTCTGTGTTGAGCCTTTTATTAAAATTGTCCCATTCTTCCTTTAAATCAATTACCAAGGGTTTTATTGGTTGTGTGGAGGCGGCATGGATTTCATCTTGTTTGCTGGCTGAAGTTTCTTCAGCTATCTTCTGTGTAGATTGGGTTGTATCCTTTACCAACTCTCTGCTTCTACTTTTCCCATTTTGTGATGACTTCTCTGATTCCCTGGTAGATTTCTCTTGGGATTCTGCTCCAGAATCAGTTTTAGAATTTTCTTTGGAGTCACCTTCTATACTTACACTGGGAGTAGGCTCCCTTATTGGTTCAATCAATAATTGGTCCAATGGGACCTTTGATAACCTCCTTTCTCTGTAGCTGTAAAAGTTTTCAAGGTCTTCACGGTCAAAAAGTAATTGTGCCATATGCTTCACCTCTATGAAGGTGTTTTTTTGCAAAAAGATGTCATCAAAGGCATCTTCCTCATTACTGAATACTTTTATTTTCACCAAAGTGGTAAAATCTTTGACAGTGTCGAACGGGTCATATTTCCTTCCAGGGAATTTAGGTAATTGCAAAGATAACATATTCTCTGCTTCTTTAAATGCATGCCCTAGGTCATGTAATGCAAATGCTCCACACTGTAAAGGGAATGTAGGCCAGATGGCCTTTTTTGATTCCTTTAATGTCTTGCTCATCCCTCCCTCACTAGCTGTTTGATAGGCTATCTCTCTAGCCATCAATTTGTCTGGAACATAGTATGGGAGGACATGGGGGGAGGTGATGCTGCTAAATACCCTGATATACGTAAATATCTCCTCCCCAAACCATCTAGCCACTGGGAGGATATCTACTTTAGCTTCTTGGGAAAACCTGGGGGCATCTCGGTTATAAAGTCGCTTGTGAATAGGGAGCATAACTCCATGACAAATCTTGAAAAAATGTGGTTGAAAGTTGGATTCCCACATGTCCTTATGGTATATGTGAATGGGAAGTGGATTTTGAATAGTCCACTTCCATCCCATGATAGGGAATTTCAAACCAAAACAAATTGCATCCATTACATAGGCGCTCATAAAAAATGGAGGGTAAACCCTCGAAGCAACACTTCTTTTCCTTCTATACTCGATTATTGTTCTTGCTAAATTGTTAGACAAAATTTGTGCCCAATTCATTATAGTTGCGTTAACGGCTGCATCTATTAATGAAAACCATTTTGGGGAGAATTTAGTACTATCGGGTCTTCCAAATAGTCTACATAGCATGGCCACTGCAAAACTACGAGGGGGACAAATTTTTGTCTTTCTTGATTTGTCCTCATTATTTGACTAGGTCTGGGTGCAGTCTACTGGGTCATTGTTATCTTTGGAAAAATTCTCAACGAACTGCCTGTTGTAGATGACTTATGGCTCTGGTAGGTGGTACGTAAGCCATAGGTTGTTTGGGGTAAAAGATCCCATAACCTCTTGGCTTCTTGTCTTGAATTCTCTATCTGAGATGTCAGCGTCATCAATAACTCATTTAACAATGTCGGTATGAGGGATTATCTTCTGGCGCGCGGCTATGGAGTGCAAAAATGAGCATGCTATCTCAAGCATGGAAGCATCAGAGGAATCACGTCCGTCAACTGTAATGCTTGTTTCCAGAATCCTTGGTTTCTCTTCCTCTAGTATATTATACATGGCTTCCCATGTAGAGGTTCCTCCCTCTCTGTTGCATGTAGTATCCATAAATAGATGAGTCATTTATGAATTCTTAGAGACGACTGCCTTGCCTTTCTTCACCATTGCTTTCAACGATTTTCTCTGTGGATTTTCCCTGAAAGTGAATAACAACAACTATCGGGTACACAAAGATGATAATGAACATAAAATGAAATAATGCGGATAACTTGTAAAGGTGATAAAATGAGTTTTATTCGAACGCACGTAAGAAGATATCATATCATGCTAAATGGCTTTTCACACATAAATGCAGTTATCTTTTACTAAATGCCCAATAATGCTTCGTTCTCCCTTAGCTTTAATGCTTATAAATGTATGCATCGTAAATTGGGAAGAAATCTTCTTGGGTGGCGAGCCTTTGAACTGTGATAATGGTAATTTTGCGATTTGCGAAGCAATATCGCAGATTGTAATATCGCATTATTCATTTTCGATTTTCTTACCTTCTCTTGTGTTTCTGCAAGATGTGAGATACGAGATGTGATTCACTCGTTTATCATTTCAAAACGTAGCTACTTGCCAGGTTTTTCTATGTAAAAGACCCTTTTTAATGAGTGGCAGACCTAAAATATTTGCTTGTGATACATTTTACGGAGTGGGTCTAGGTCTTCATCGTGTTTCACAATATTGGTTGATGATAAGTTTGTGGTGTTCCTTTGAATGCTTGAAATGCGATGCGATAAAGGATATAACGCCATCACGATATGCGATGCGAGACTCGACTTTTGAAGAAAAAGCTTAAGGACTTAGTTTATGACAGAAATATGATAGTTTCGAGCATAGAGTCCTCTTTCCATCATTTTTTACTCGATTTGGAGGGTTAGAAAGGTCTTTTGATGAAGCTTAATCATGTTGTATGAAGGTAAGCATTTAGTATTTCTTTTGAAAAGAGGGGGTTTGATTAATATCTTGCTTTATTCCAAAACTAAAAGAAATGCCTAAATGCTAAGTTTGTTTTTTGGATGGATTTTTTAAAGGGTCCCTATTTATTAACGTAATATTATCTACTATTATTAATAGATGGGGGGTTGTTGAATAGCACAACATACTCTGAAGCCTCAGTGTCTTCACTTCCTCCATGTGAGCCTCGTTTCATATATTTTCAAACTGGACTCGCAATTCGCTCAACATGAAAATCACAACAACGTTGCATCAAAGGACAATTAAATGATAAATTTGCAACACAATATGCAATCAAAACTCCACATAAAAAATCCACACCATTTGCAAAAAAAAAATCCTCAAACTCTACTCCAATCCATGCATCAACACCTCACTCAATGCATACTTGAATGTCTAAAATAAACTTCAACTATCTTCTGCTACAACTACAAATTGATTCATATAATATCCGCAGACAACTCACACAACTTGCAGGATCTTCTCCAAGCTCACACTCACTCCACACCACAGCTAGACAATCAACCATACTGGCATTGAGCTTCCTCCAATATGTAGATGAACTCAAGTGCTCAGCTCAATATTTACAAAGAACTATTGGGCTTCACAACTCTATTCATATGCTAAATTTGATCTAGATTAAGTTCATTGACTCTATCAAACCACTGACTCCACTTGCCTTTTGATATTCAACTAATTAACTTATGGAGGTCCCATGAAATTTTCCAACCATAAACCGAAAATTTCTTATCATAAGCTTCACCATAATACAAAAATTAGCTGATCAATGAGAGAAATTTGAAGAAAAACTTATGCAAATGATTGGTCACATGCATGACACTATCTCCATGCAACTAGAACATCACATTCACTCCCATAGGCCTTTCTCCATGTGGTTGGAGCTTTTCAGATGCTCCCACAAGCTTGGCTTTATGCGACTAAGGCTAATGATGAATAAAAACAATGTACGTTTCATCCAGAACCTCTGCTAGCTGATGGAACACCTTCTTCTGTATCTAATCACTCCTCGAAACCTTTGTGACAAGTATGCAAGTGATGAGATAGGCCAAGAACAAGTCAATGACATGCAAGACTTATTCTACCAATCTCAACACCAAGACCAACACCTTCATCTCCTCAAGAAACAACCACAACATGTCTAAACATCCCCAACACCTATAGCATCATCTCTAACTCTTGTAGAAAAATATCCAAACTTCTGCAACAACAACGCCAATTCATACAACTACCTCCAACATTGATAGAGGCACAAGCAACCACATCTCACACATGTAGCAACAATACAATGTCTCTAAGCCATGTAGAGACATATGAAACACCTAGAGCAACACTTCAACCTCTTGTAGCAGCAACATCTCCAATCATAACATACCAACCTCAATCCAATCACACATGTGGAATCCATCTCTACTTAGCAACCAAAACATCATCAAATAACCTCTACTAGGTCTAATCATAAGTATGTTGACATCAATGCCAACTATCAAGACCATCAAGCCAAACACACATCACGTATACACATGATAAGCAACATCTCCAAACTGTTGACATCAATGGAAACACTACAATACCAACAATTAGAACATTGTTTGTACAAAATAAATAATATGGAAATAAATTATATTGAACCATAATTTTAATTACATATATACATTAATCTACTAACCTCAGTCGAGTCCAAATGCAAGTACGATAGGATGGGCGTTTGATTATGAATCTGGGTTTGGTGACCCCTTGCCTGTGGCTCAATGATTGGGGCTTGCATCATTAATGCCTCTAAACCAAAACATCCCACTCATGTGTCCACATAATAGTGGCATCAATTAAACTCTACATATGGGCTTGTGTACATAATGGCAAGGACAAATTATAAATAGTCTAAAAATTAATTAGCATATTTATGTAATTAAAAAAAATAAAATGTTGAAATGTTAGGAATAAAAACATTTACCTCAATTGTTGGTCCATGTGGTTGTATATACTGACTCTTCTCCACATTAGTGAACATATTATAGGATGGAGGTGGAGGTGGAGGAGAATCCATGGAAACATGCTCTGGTCGAGGATGCCTTGACTAATCAACTGCCTCATCGAATGACCTCATAAGCTTATCCATGTAGCTGGAATGTGTCTAAATGTTATCATGCACTTATTAATATAAATGCAATATAATACAAATTGGAAACTTTAATATAAATAATTATGCATAATTTGACAATAAGAGTAAAAAGTTTTGTATATATATGTACCTGGTCTGTGTCACATGGGCCATGCACCGTCCAAGTCTCATGAATGGCATCACGATACATACATGTATGTGTCAAAATTTGATCAAAGGGTAAACTCACGAGAAATGCATCACCATATAAGGGCACTAGTGGGTCATGAGGTAGTGGTGGTGGTCTCATAATCTCTCCATGTAATGAAACATGCGCGCTAACCAATGATGCCCCCATGTTGTCTGCAATAGTGTCCCACGTCTCACCATCGAGCTATGACAACTCCTCTAGCTCTCTACGTAATACAAATCTCCGAGACGGTAATGGAAAGAATCTTAGAGGTGGTGGTACATACCCAAGGTCCATATGAGACCCCTCGAGCTCATAGGTACGTCCCATACCAGTACCATAAAAAAAACATTCGGTATCAGTGTAATCCGGCCTCATATGTAACACAAACTCTGCATATAAATTTTTAGAAAAATAAATGGTAACCTGGTCATTGTTGGGGAACTTGCCACAAGCTCCAATGAATCTATCATACATGAAAGGGGTTGCATGAACATTACTAAAATATTTCTGTGGGATCAGACCTTTATGTCTAATAGAGAGATTCAGGGGGATGTCAAACAACTCCCCTTGAATATCATGTTCCTTAGTGGCTTCTTTCACCACCTTCCAAGAATCTGGGTCTCTAACCTCATGCCTCTTGACCCTATGTATGAATTGTAATATATGGCTATGTGGGCCCGACCTTCGGTATGTCTTGATTAACCTAGTCTCCCTATCCAGCATCAAAGATAATGCAAGACAAGTTGGTGAATTTGCAGAGGTATTTTGTATCTCTACTATGATCTGTGTATGATGCGTCATAACATCCTCTACTGTGATATGAGTTGTAGCATCATCTCACAAAGGGATCAATGTTGCACTATGATCCTCAACTTCGTCCTGTTGAGGACTTGTAAATTATAAACATAATTTAACATATATATAATTAACAAACTAGATGCATAATAAAGTATACATTAAATTCAAACATATCAGTTGAAGACAATTTAAAAATTAAAGACAATTTCAAGGCATAAATACATCAAGTTTAAAGAGGATTTAAAAATGCATGTACCTAAAATGGGCGAAGAAGGTCCACTAAATGTAGCATGGTCATGAACATAGACATAAACATTGCCTCTGACACTCTGACTGGTGTCGAAGGCAGGCTCTACAATGGGAACATGAACTCTCAATGGGCTATGTGATCTATCACGAGCTCAACCATGCATAACAAAACCTCTCGCACTACGATGGCCTGTAGTTGGGCTGCATATATGGGATGCCTCAGCATATTACATATAATACATATAAACTAATCCAAGACAAAAATGTTGACAAAAAAACCATTTCTAAACTCAAGTAGAATAATCTAGTCTAAAGCCCTAAACTTTAGAGTCCATTTTTTGATAATTTATCAACCAAAGTACATTGAGTTCCATGTACACACAATCAAAATAAGTGATCAAATCTACCCTCACACTTTTGCTCGTTTTTGAATAATGCATTTTATTCATAGTGCATAAATATGTATAGATATATATATATATGTAAAAAATTGAAATAAAGTTATTTACAAATCTAATAAAATTCCATGCCAACCAAATACTACAATAGACTTTACATTTTTAATGTTTGACTTTGACACATGACATGTACTAGGTGCAAGCACATGAAGACAATGTTTCTTGTACGACACATTACTTAATAAAACAATGTGGCACAAATTAGAGACTTAAGTCAAAATGCTTTTATTATTAGACCAAATGCACTTTTCATAATGGATTTAATGTATCTATCAATAATACATTGTTGATATATATATATATATATATATATATATATATATATATATATATAAGTGTGTGTGTTACGTCAAATAATTTTATATTATGATAAATAGTTATAGAGTTATTATATATATATATATCTATATATATATATATATATATAGATATATATAATGTTATAGTATAATAGTTAATTATATATCTAGTTATATAAATTTTATGTTATAAACCATGGAGTTATATACTTATATATATAAGTCATAGTTATAATTATGTTACATGCAATGATATGTGTCTTATGATAAATAATTATAGAACTATGTTATATTAACTATGATATGTGTCTTATGATAAATAATTATAGAACTATGTTATATTAACTAGTTTTATTTTACGTTTTAAATGTTAAATAACAAGTTATGTTATATATATATATGTAATGTTATAGTTAAATAATAGTTAAATATATAGTTACACATAATTATATGTATGTTATGTAAAATATTATAATAATATATATTTGGTGACATGATGTTATATATATATATATATATACAGAAAAAAACAAATAACAATTTTTTTTTTTTTTTAGATTTTTAACTTTAAAGATTAATATTTTATTTTTAAAACTAAAATCATACTATATTTATTATAAAAAAAATTAAAATATAATTTTTTTTTTTAAATTTAAAATAATAAAATAAAGTAAAATTTCTTATTTTATAAATAGAGGTTCACTATGAGCAACCATATTCATCATGTCAATCTTAAGCTCCTAATTTACTTATTTATTGGTTATAGTTTCATTGTTTTTTGTTTTGGAGTTTTTTTGTATATATTTTTGGTCAAATTCGCTAGAAATTTAAAATGTATTTTAAATAACAAAAAATTGCAAATTTATTTCACAAAGTTCCCAAAGGAAAATTTTAAAACATAAAATAATTAGAAAAAAATTGTTTAAATTACCATTCAAAATTAGAAAATATGCATTTAATACACAAAACATTGCAAGTAAGAAACAAATTTAAAACCTAAATTATAGTTTTTCTTGTGTGGTTTCAAAGTGTTTTCTAGGTTTTTTTGAAGGGTTTTTTTAACGGTTTTCTAGGTTGGTTTTGTCGTTTTCATAGTTTTTGTATGTTTGTTTTTTTTTTACAATTAATTGGTTTTCATGGTTTTTGTACATGGCTGTTTTTTTAAATGATTTATTTATTACATTTTGCAAAAAAATTAAATAAGAAAGACAAAGGATATAGTACCTACCTTCATTTGAGCCTCAACAATGTTAGCGGGGTGGTTGACGAGATTGATTAGAGCACTCCATTGCTCATTCGAGCTCCAATAACCTCGGTCGAGCAAATTGTAAACTCTCATTTGAGCTCCAATAACCTCGGTCGAGCTACTTGTAAACTCTCATTCGAGCTCCCGTGATATATGCAAATGGCACGCGCAGACCGCGAGAGCGACATATATAAAAAAATAGGGCTCGATCGAGCCATAGGGCTTGATCAAGACCTAAAACTCAATCAAGCGCTATAGCTCGATCAAGGGTTAGTTTTTAACTCTTGAATGTGTAGGAATTTACAGGGTAAGTTCCTCAGAAAGAATACCAAAAGGACACCGCTCACAACCAGATCACAGATCAATACACTAGTATTTTTGACGTGGTTAAAACCCTCAAAGAGGGAAACAGTCCACGGCCTGTCCCAACGTGGGTACTACAGGCAATTTATTAATCAAAGAATGAAAATTTACATAAGCTTCTCTCATGCACGGATTACCCGAACAATGACCCTCCATGCGCTTTAAATAGAACTCTTGGACCAATCGGGTGTCAAGCCACGGATCAAGTGTCGGTAATACCGAGGAGAGAGTGAACCATCGGATCACTACATATCGTGACCGTCAGATTGTAAGTTACAAAATGTACAACGGTAAAGAAACACACTTTACCTAACTCTATACCTAACTCTAAACTAAACCAAGTTGTACTTAACTATTTCCTATGTGTCGGAATATCCTAACATCCCCCCTTAAGAACAACTTGGGATAGGATTGAAGGATTTACAAATATGACACAATAGGAGAAGGAAGGAGGCACTAGAGCCTATCCCCCCTTAGTGACAACTTCCTGAACTCCAAGCATATATCGAAGTTTAGTGAACTTCGCCTCTGTGAGAGCCTTTGTGAAGATGTCTGCAACCTGATCATCTGTTGAACAATATTGGACTTCAAGAACATGGTCATGAATGAGCTTTCTGATGAAGTGCATGTGTAGTTGAATGTGTTTGCTGCGCTGATGCTGGACTGGATCTTTGCATAGCTGAATGGCACTTTGATTATCACACCAAAGTGTGGTTGGATGCTGCTGCTCAAAGCCAAACTCTGATAGGATCTGACGAAGCCACAAGGCTTCCTTACTAGCTTCCACGGCACCACGATACTCTGCTTCTGCTGATGAAAGAGAAATGGCAACCTGTTTCTTACAAGCCCATGTAATAGGTCCTGAACCAAGAGTGAAGACATAACCGGCAGTAGACTTCCGATCATCAGGGTCACCAGCCCAATCAGAATCAGTGAAACCAACTAACAGAGGAGCTGCTTTGGCACTGTAATGAATCCCAAACTGTACTGTACCTCGAACATAACGAAGTATTCTTTTAGCTGCTTTCCAATGACTTTCACGGGGGTTTTGCATAAAACAAGCAACAAGGCCAACAACAAAGGAAAGATCAGGACGAGTATGGGTTAAATACAAGAGTTTTCCTACAAGTTGACGGTATAAGGTAGCATCAACTTCAGGAGAAGTACAAGAGACTGAAAGGGAGAAGGGGCTGACTTACAGTCTTCCATGTGAAAATGACGAAGAATATCACAAGCATACTTGGACTGGGAAAGGAAAATACCCTCCTTGGATTGCAAGACTTGAAGACCGAGAAAATAGTGTAAGTGTCCTAAGTCTGTCATTTCAAATTTCTTTTTAAGGCTGGACTTCACATGGTTTATAAGGTTGGGATCACTACCAGTAAGAATAAGATCATCAACATAAAGAACAAGGATGATAAGAGAGTTGCCCACTTTCTTGGTGTAGACAGTATTGTCAGAATGACACCTAGAAAAGCCAGATTCTAAAAGAAAGCTATCCATTTTGGCATACTAAGCCCGAGGAGCTTGCTTGAGGCCATAAAGGGATTTCTTAAGTCGACAAACAAGGCTGGAGTCTGTTTGTATGAAGCCAATGGGTTGTTCCATATAGATTTCTTCCTGCAAGTCCCCATGCAAGAAGGCAGATTTAACATCCATCTGATGGACTTCCCATTTTAAAGAGGCAGCAAGGGAAAGAACAAGGCGGATAGAGTTCATTTTGGCAACAGGGGAGAAGGTTTCAGTGTAGTCAATGCCTTCAACCTGTGAAAAGCCCTTAGCAACGAGACGAGCTTTATGTTTATCAACTTTCCCATCTGGTCCATACTTGGTTCTGTAAACCCATTTACATCTAACAAGTTTGCGTCCCTTTGGTAGAGGAACAAGATCCCATGTATCATTTGTCATCAATGAATGATATTCTTCATTCATAGCTGCTTCCCAATGTGGATGGCCTGAAGCTTCTGCAAAAGTGTCAGGATCATGATTTACTAGAGCTTGAGCCAGTAAAGAAGAGGCTCTTTCAAACTGAGAACGTGTACGTCGCTGATCTGTAGGATCACCGGCAAGATCACCTGCTGCATCCCGAGTAGCACAGACCCATCTTGGAAGTTGAGGATCCTGAGAAGGTGGGGGAGGATTATCATCCTCGCTTTCATCATCTGAAGAAGAAATGTTTTCAAAAGTAGAAGAGATAGGAAGAGGTGGCACATCCGCCGGACTAGGCTCGCAGGCCGATTTATTTTCATCAAATTTTACATCTCTTCTAATGATAACATTTTTGGACTTAAATGGAATAAGTCTATAACCTTTTACATCTTCAGAATATCCAACAAAAGTACATTTCTCACTCTTAGGTTCTAAAGCTTTATGCTTTTCATCTGGAATATGGGCCCATGCTTCACTTCCAAACACACGAAAGTGACTTACATCTGGTTTAATGGAACTCCAAGCTTCTTCTGGAGTGATATTCTCTAGAACCTTGGTAGGAGTGCGATTGATTATATAATTTGCACAATTAATTGCTTCGACCCAAAAACTAAGACTGAGTCCTTTAGATTGCAGCATACAATTAGCCATTTCCTTTAAGGTGCGATTTTTCCTTTCAGCTACACCATTTTGTTGTGGAGTGTATGGAATAGTATGTTGCATTTGAATTCCATTTTCGGTGCAAAAGTTGATGAATGTGTTTTTAACATATTCTCCACCATTATCAGTTCTTAGCTTAAGAATTTGATGTCCAGATTGTTTTTCAACAAAGGCTTTGAAGGCCAAAAAAGTGTTAAATACTTCGCTCTTGAGTTTTAAGAAGTATACCCAAGTGCATCTGGAGAAATCATCAATGAAAGTTAAGAAGTACTTGCAGCCAGAGAATGAAGCAACAGGAAGAGGACCACATAAATCACTGTGCACAAGCTGTAAAGGGGCTGAGGCGTGCCAAGAGGCACGTTTGTCAAAACTGTCCCGATGATGTTTTCCGAGTACACATCCGGAACAAACACCATCTCTGCAAGATACCATAGGAAGACCTGTCACCATATTTTCTTTACATAGATGCTGAAGGGAGCGATAGTTTAAGTGACCAAATCGCTCATGCCAAAGTTTGCTCACTTCATCATTATGAGCAACAAATACTGAGGGAAGATTTGATGACCCAAAGTTGTGAAACTTATACAACCTTGTGGAATCATCAGCAAGACCAGTAGCTAGAATCTGTTTAGGATCTGCTAGATCCTTGATTACAACATCATGAGGTGAAAATTCAACAATTTTACCTTCACCTGAATGAGTTATCTGATAGACAGATAGAAGGTTGCAGGATAAGGTTGGAACACATAATACATCATTAAACTGACCATTGTCTAGATGAACAGTTCCAGTCCCTACAACATTAAGAGATCTATCATCACCAACATATATATTTTTGGTGTTACAATCATTTAAAGAAGAAAACATGGCTTGGTTTTTGGCCATGTGATAAGAGGCTCCAGAATCAATGAGCCACTCATGAGAATGAGAAGAAGAAGAAGATACATTTAAAGCATAACCAGACTGAGATGATTGACAACGACATGCAGAAAGTGCCATTCCGGAAGTTGAAGTTGAAGTAGGCTCCACATGGATGTTATGTTTCTTCATTGCGGCTTCCAAGGCTTCCATCTTCTTAAAGCATTTAGATTCTAAGTGGCCATCTCGATTACAAAAGTTACAATGTCTATCAGTCTTCTTCCATTTGTTTTTATTGGTCTTATCATTTTGCTGAAATGATCTTTCATTTTGAGGCTGAGTTGGTTTAGGACCATTCTTTTGAGGATATGACTTCTTAGGATTCTTTGAATTTGGTTGCTGCTGGGCGGCTAACGCTTTCGTGGAAGAGTTTCCAAGATTAAGAAGACCAAGATGTAAGAGTTTTTCTTGTTCTCTTATTAAGGAATCACAAAAGGAGTCAAAGGAAGGGGCCTTGTAGTCTTTTCCTTGACAAATGAAAGCTTCCCTTGTAGAATGGAAAGTGGAAACAAATACAGAGTAGGCTGGTCCCAACTTAGTAAGGATGGAATAAATAAGGTTACCATCTTCTTTCTTAACTTTAACACCTTCCAAGAGATATCTAAGGGTCTTGAATTTGGACAAGAGATCTTCAATGCAAGAAAAATTATTAGGATCCAAAGTAAGCAACTCATTTTCAAGTTGATGGGCTCTAATTTCATTTTTAATCCCAAAAACTTTAGCGAGTTTTTCTAATGCTTCATGAGGAGTCTCAAGTTCTGCAATGTGGAATCTAAGATCAGGAGAAAGAGACATCCCTATCAAACCACGTGCTTGATCTTGTCTATTTTCCCATTTTGCAGCCTTGTCTTCATCTTTTGGTTTCTTCTCTTGGTCTGTGGCTATTCTGAAGAGACCTTTACTTCTAAGTAAATCTTCCATGTAGGCTACCCATTTGAAGTAGTTAGTGCTGTCAAGAATGACTTGGCATGGACTTTCCATTTTTTAAAAAACTGAAGCTGAAGATGCTGAAAGTAAGTGTTCCAATGGATAGATCTCGAAAAAATAGGCGGTTTTAAAAAAAACGGCTTCTGGATGAAGAAGTTATGGCTTTTTGAAAAAAAAATTGTTGATGTTGCCGGCAAAGTGCGCGAATGTGCGGGAATGAAAAAATCCGCCCCCACAAAATGGAGACTTGAACACAAGACCTCTACTCTCTTAAAATAGCTTTGAACCAATTGATCTATACAAAAAATTTGAGAGAGAGAGAGAGGAGAGAGAGAGAGAGATAGGGGGGGGGGGCTTGGTTTGCGTGCTTGCCTTGAGAAAGCTCTTTTTTTTCCTACAAAACACAAAACACAAAACCCAACACGAATATGCAAAGAAAAACGAACCTTGCGGCTCGAAGTTAGCTTTAGCAAAAAAACTAGAAATTTTTAAAAAAAATCTCAAAGTTAGCTTTAGCCGAAAAACTAAATATTTTTCTCAATGTTTCTGATTTTCCGAGATCACACTAAGGTGCAGGGAAAAGAGCATACGCATGAGAAAAATCCTTCCTTTCTGTTTCTGATTTGCCCAGATCGCACAGAGTCGCAGGGCAAAGAGCATACGTAGAAATGAAAGGTATAGATCCGGTTAAAAAAAAAGGCTAAATAAACCGAAACCAAAATAAGCAGAGAGAAAATAAACTGCAAAAAACACTGTATACCTCCCGATCTGAAAAATGACGCAGCTAGGGCTACCGGAAACCTTTTCGCGTGAAATGAAAGGGGTTCCTCACTGGAACAGATGCTCCGAACGCAACAGAGCAGTCCTCTCGGCCCGAAAGCAGTCAGAAACAGCAGATCTAGGAAACGACAGCCGCATGCAGTTCTACCGGCTTCAGATTTGGATCACCAACGGACGCGGCCCTCAAATAGCTCTGATACCATGTAGGAATTTACAGGGTAAGTTACTCAGAAAGAATACCAAAAGGACACTGCTCACAACCAGATCACAGATCAATACACCAGTATTTTTGATGTGGTTAAAACCCTCAAAGAGGGAAACAGTCCACGACCTGTCCCAATGTGGGTACTACAGGCAATTTATTAATCAAAGAATGAAAATTTACATAAGCTTCTCTCATGCACGGATTACCCGAACAATGACCCTCCATGCGCTTTAAATAGAACTCATGGACCAATCGGGTGTCAAGCCACGGATCAAGTGTCGGTAATACTGAGGAGAGAGTGAACCGTCGGATCACTACATATCGTGACTGTCGGATTGTAAGTTACAAAATGTACAACGGTAAAGAAACACACTTTACCTAACTCTATACCTAACTCTAAACTAGACCAAGTTGTACTTAACTATTTCCTATGTGTCGGAATATCCTAACAGAATGAACTACCATTTTAGCGCCCAAGGAGCTCGATTGAGTGCTTAAAAAGGCTTGATCGAGTGCTTAAATGATTCGATCGAGCCATTGATTTTTCCACCCCAACACGCCCTCTTTTGCCAAAAAGTGTAACCCAACTCAATGCTTTCACTCATTACTTATACTTGCCATTGGATTTATGTAGGATATCATGAGCTTGTTGTTAGAGGTCATGGATATAGTAAAAAACATGGCTACTTTATCTACCTTTATTTGAGCATGAGACAATACTTCTAGTGAAGATGCAATGGGCAAAGCTACATCAATGTGGCCCAATGGTTGAAACCCCAAGCACACCTAAAATTATTTGCAACCAACAGAGCTATAGATGTATATGTTATATCTATATTAATAATATGGGAATCTCTCATGCCATGTACATGGATGCTTGGAGTTGTGCATGTCCAGGATATGCACATTCATCTTTTGACCACTTTGATTTGTCCATTTACTTGGGGTAGAAGGTAGTCAATTTGATCAACTTGGGTTCCATAAAATATCACATATCAACCAGTACATGAATACATCAGTACACGCATTCACGCGATACATTCATGAACTTGAAATGCAAGGTGATACCAAATTAAGTGATTCCAACCAAGAATGTACATTTATCAAAGTGAAGGGAGAGAAAGAAATAAGAAGGTGGGGCCATGAGGGCATTGACGTAATTACAACTCATGTTGGTACACTTTACATGATCTTTCTTATTTCTAAAGTTTTAATAAAAACAAAAATTCTTTAATTTCATTAAACAATATTAACAATATACACTCTCTTAAAATAATAAAGCCTTTATAATTTTCCAACACTTACATATCTTACGAAAATCTATCCAATATAAATAAGCATTGTTAAACAAGTTAATGACAAAATACAACATGTGTGAGCCATGTCAAACAAGTTAACAACAACATTTGAACATGCACCAGATCCTCCATGGCCAACAAAAAATATTGGTCGACGAGATCTCTCTCCAAGGAAGAAGTCTTCAGCTCACATCAAGTCTTCCCATTTGAAACCTTGACCACTTTAGACCATTGAATCGAGCTTAGAGCCACAAAGCATCCAATAATGAATTTCATACTAGAATTATTATATTAAACATCTTTCAAATGGGTAATCAAGGTTCAAAATTCAACACGTCAAAGCACATCAATAGGGGTCTAGCACGTCCTAGAAGTGTCAATAGAAAATTAAATGTAAAAACAATTGTTGATTTTTATTTATAATTGTTTAGAAAAAAAATTATATAAAAAATTTCCCTTGAAGGGCTTCCAAATAAATTTTTGGAAAACATTAATATCTTACTAATTCATTACACTGCATTTAATTTTGGAACTTGGTAGTGCTTAAATTAGGGCATAGACTTATTCAACTTTGGCACATTATGACCTAAGTCTAGTCACATGTGTTTGCAACATGATCCACTACGTGTCATTCCACAAATACTCCATCACGTGATCCTTAGGTTTGGATGGGTGAGATTGCACAAGATGATCCAATGGTGGAGGTGAATTCAAGCAAAGTTTTTGCTAGGGTAGAGTACCCTTGCTTCGTGTTCATTTCCTTTGACCACTCTACTAAGGACTGAGGATATTTTACCTTCTATCATAGCTCTCCTTGCTAAATTTTCTACCATTTTACTTTCTGTTGTTTGAACATGTTTCAATGTTATAGAGAAAAACCTGAACATGGTCCAGAGTGGAGTTGTTTGTTAAGTCATAATTCTGTAGATTTTCAATTCTTATTTCTCTTTATTTATATACATTTATAACAACACTAATAATTTTTCCTTGTATGTAGGCTCTCATATGATTTTCCTCTTTCTCCTCTAGGAGTTTCGACCACATAATATATTACCTTACTTTGAATTTAGCTTCCTTTCATTTCGGTGTCTCGACCGACTCAACTATTGGGCAAATACAACATTGTAATTCTCCTTTGACATTTTAAACACCAATCCCTTCATAGGTAAATGAATGAACTCGACTTACTTATTTTTCACAAATGGTTTCCATTCTATAGGGTTTAGGATTTATTAATTCACTATTTTGGCAGTTTTCCTTTATTTAGGTTTGGCCAGAGGTCCCCACCAGTTAGAAGGAATGGTTGTTCCTTTCCATGTGATCGTGCATGTAACATTCTTGTTTTTCTTTTAATTCACTTGGATTATTCACCTCAAGGTTTTTCTGGGGTATGGTTTCGTCTGTAATATTTATTCAAGGTTTCGTTATAAAACCTTGTTCTCATCTGTCCATTTTAATAAGTTTTCTTAATGCTGGTAGGTTCATTTTTGTGGACGTTTTCTCAGGGTTTGTAAATACTCCCCTCTTAACCCTCCACACCATAAGTTAGAAGGGGTGGTTATGATACTAACCCAAGATCCAGGGTAGCATGATAGAAATGGGGTCTAAAAGTCTTGATCTTATTTCAAGTTCCTTAAAACTTCATTTGGATGACTTCATCACATTCATCTTGTCGAGATGATTCCAATGATATAAAATTTGTCTAAACCAAACTTTAGGATTATGAATTATGGTCTTTAAAGCCTGATTAGTTTAAAAATTTCATCCCTTTCCCTACCATGTGGAACCCACATGGACCCCACATGGTGCACGTGTGGCATGCCTAGTTACCTCTCTCTCTCTCTCTCTCTCTCTATATATATATATATATATATATATATATATATATATATGCTCGATCCAGTTTGAAACAAACCTCCTCTTGACTAGGTGGCATAAATACACTTCACTAACATTGACACTTATTCTCCTTTCTATACACAACCATTAGTATTATGACTATTAAGGATTAGGGGTCTAGTGTTATACTTCTATCAAATATATGATCATTGCGGCATAAAGCAAATGCATAGTCCCCTACACTAACTCTATTATTTAACATTATCCATGTAGCTACAGACTCAGGACTATGATGTGGGTTTAACATTGCGATTGAACCACCTCTCAGGATTCGGCTTACTAATATTATTGACACCTTACAGAGATACATATTTTTCTCTAACCACAATGGAGAATACACATATCAAACCAATGTCCTTAAAATAGAGAATCCACCAAAGGTTAAAAACCCAGATTTTATAGTCACCACAACACCAAGAAACATGTAGATTAGGGCACCTATCAATGAAAAATCTAATCTCATCATCTCCATAATAAAAGTAAAATATTATGTCAAATCTAGGAAACATGAAACACAATCAACAATGCATGCAGGATAATCTAATCAACGTCACAAAATGCATGGATTATTTATGCCTGAACTTGAGAAAATGAAAGTGTAGACCCAAAACCTAGGTGTCACTTGAAGACCTGGGAAGGTAACCATACAAGGTAAACAAACCAATATGGCCAGAGAGTGAGGAATCTCCATTATTCCTACTAAGAACTGTAAACAATACTAATAAGAGCTTGCAATAAAAACAAGATTATGTTACTACTGCTTATAAAGGAATTTGCATGCAGGTTAATTTAAAAACATAACCAATATACACACATTGTGATCTAGGTGGATGTTGGTGGCCACCCACCTATCCCATCTGGACCCCCACAACTGTCCCTTTCAGTTTTTCAGTTTCCTTAATTATAGCGCAGTTTACTATTTTTAGCAGTTTTTCGGGTCCTAAACTTCCGGAGCCGTTTTGAGGCCCTAAACGACGTTTTTTGGGAAATCTACCGCCAGCGATTTTTCTATCTAAAAATCGTCTTTTCCGTCGTAGTCCTCGGAGAGATCTTTCCAACAGGCTATCATGCGCGTCAAACGGAGATAATACGACCAATTCGCGACCCCGGGAAGTTGATGTACCAACTTACCCAAAAACGGGGCCCACAATTTGGCGTTTCATCTTCTAGGGTTAGGTTTTGGAATGTGAAGGGTTTTCCATTGTTTCTCAACAATAAATACGCCTTCAAGCCTCATTGTAACACAGTTCAGAACAATTCAGAGGCATGTAGCTGCCACATCTCTTCTCAGAGATAAGCTACCATCGCCCTAGCTGGTTTATTTCTATTCTGGTTGTAAGCATATTTCAATATTTTCCATTAATGAAATGAAGTATTATTTCTGCTACATCTTTGTGTATATGGTTATCTTTGTATTTTATTGTGTTCCTATTTAAATTCGGATCACATTGTTAGAATATGATTCAAGATAAGTACCATAGTTATAACCAACGCTTCAAGCATGAAATTACCACTCCGTCCCAATACCTTTTAAGAGGAAAGACAACCACATATCAGTTAGTTGCGTAAAAAAATACATTACATGTCATGTCTCATTCAACAATGGTACCATTTCAAATTAGAAATGTAAATATATACATATTCATTTCTTCTTAAGAATGTGAGAAATAATTATCTCAAAATTAATGGGAAACTAAGCCTCGGGCTACAACTATCCACCCAACCATAGACAAGTTGTATCCATTTCTCACTTGAAACTGTCATCTTTGAGCTAGATTCCAGAATCGGAAGGGCCCTTTTCTCTTGGATTAAACTCAATTGTTAATCAAAATAGGGACACTAGAGGTTCTCCCACCTCCACTCATCAACTGATTTGCAGTCAAGAATGCATATGGTATCTAGAGACCTACTATCTCCAACCTTCAGAGTGTAACATTGTAGTTCCACCTAGCTTGGGGACTCCATAACCCACAAATAAATCAAACTACAAAAAGGAAGCCTCCATAAATCCTCCAGGAATAATTCCTCCACCTAGCCCTTAGGGAACTCATAGAAAAACCATCTCCTCCCTTCGGCCAATAAGCAATCAAGATGTGGGAGGTTAGAGTGGGAGGAATCCTCTTTGGTTTTGATGGAAAAATAATGCATCAATTTCCTTGTGGTAATGGAAGAGTAACTAACAATCATGTTGATTCCTAGCCTTATGGAAAGGCCTCGATATTGCTTTGCAAACAAAAATTACCAAGCTTAATATTTTAGGGGACTTGATGTTGGTTGTTCGCTAGTTAACAAAGGCTAAAGAAACCATTTCTAAGGAGTTAGCGACTATAAGCCAAATAATCCTTTCTCTTGTTCCAAATTTCAAAGGGGTTAATTTCTTTGGTATCCTTCGCAATTTGAATGCAGGGACCGACACATTAGAAAGAAAAGGGTCTTTGATGACCCGAGGGGAAATTATTTATGATTAAAGGAAGAGTCTCATCCCTATACCATAACATGCTAAGTCAAATTAATATGAAGTTTTGAAAGGTTTCTTAGCCCGATGCCTTATGCCTCTAGAGAATCAGGTTGTCGGGATCCTCCTAGGAGTCCTTTTCTCCTTCTCCAACATTGAAATTGCATTAGGTATAACAAGTGTTTAATTGAAAGGTACATGTGGATTCACCTCAAGGATTCCTACAATAATTGTGGTCTTGTCCACTTAATGGAAGGTCATTACGACCATCTCCAAATTTTTTGTAATAAGAAGGTAAGGGCTCTTCCGCAGTGGAAATTTTTATTACTTTTGATTCAGATTGCCCCATTAATGCGGGAATTCAGAGTTCGTGTTTCTGTAATGAATAATTTAGTCTTATCAGAACAGTTTGGCTCATGCCAGACATGGAACCTCCTTTTATAAAAATGCACCTTATCCAATATTTCTCTCATCGAATTCTGATTGAAGCTATTGGCAGTTGAACTGTTAGGCTTGGGCTAGCCACTTTGTTAACACTCTTCTAAATAGTAATATGGTTAGTCCCCAAGATAATGTGGATTTTCTAGATGCAATATAGAGGATGGTTAATGCCTCTTCAGCTCTGCTAGACTCAATCAACATGCTTGAGAATTTAGTGGAACGGTAGAGATTATCATTTCAGTTATTCATGGAGACACAAATTCTCATTCATCACGTGGAAACATAAGATTCCTTGGGTGATTTAAGGGAGGAAATTATTTTTCTCTCAGACCAAGTGACTTCTCTAGAAGTTACTTCACCTATTGTCAATGACACTCCTTCTAGGCCCTTCTCTATTTATTGGAAAAAGAGCTCAGTGTCCTCGGGCCCTTAACAAGGGTGGAAATAGTGTTGACTGAGTATTCATTTTTGTTGGGTTTTTGCGGATTGCTCAAGTATCCCTTATATATTTAGTATGATTTTTTGCAAGTGTAGTTTGTTTCTAGGGTCTTATTGCAAAGTATATAGTTGCAATTATTTTTGTACAAGCTGGTGCCTTTACTTTCAAGACAGTAAACACTCAATTTACTTTGATAAAGATATACTTGTTGTAACTGAGTTCAAATGTAAGGGTGTTGGACCCTCTCCAACCCTTTTTTAATATAAATATATAAATACCCATTTCTTTACGAAAAAAATTGGAAATTGAGAGGTAATTAATGCCTCACCTATAAGTGTTTTCCTCTTGACTTCTTGCCAGCCATGAAATGATTTTCTTTATTTCTCTGCATTCTTCCTAGCTTGTTTACTTCTTTGACTCCATTCCATTTTTCATGATCCGCCTTCTCTCTTCTTCTGCATTTTAATTCTCTCTACCCTTCTCTTCTTACTGTTCGGTTGATCTCTCCCTCTACTGATTTGTCCTTGGTTGTTCTAATTCTCTCCTCCAGATAGTGACCTCGACCACCAGAATCTTGTCAACTAATGAGGAAAGTGCCACATCCTTACCTTTTTCCATGTTGTTAAATGCTTTTTAGCTTGTCACACTGGGTGGCTAGCACACCTTATCGGTTGGAATCTCACCCATTCTTTGTTTTTTTTCCTATCCCTGATTTCTTGTGCACTGCTATAGAAAGCAAAAATGATAAGAAAATACGAGGATTCCCCTTTTTTTACCCAACTATCAGCTACTATGTACCAACTCCAATTTATGTTGTAAGGAAACCTTAAAGATATCCCCATCAAGAAACCTCCTTAGCCTTTAGAATCCATGTCCCATGAATCAACCCATTTTTTTTTGCATAATATTTACATTAAATACATGAGTGTAAAATAGTTGGTGCCATCCTAGGGTTTCCCCCATTTTAATCAGCAAGCCTTCCTGTAAGGTTTCCCCTTGTTCTCAGGTAACCTTTGTAGCCTTATTTTCTGTTTAACTTTGGTGGTCGTAGAAGTACAATTTGGGACTTACGGTGATGACATATATATTCAATACTTAATTAAAACATTCTTACCAATATCCTCCATTTCTAGGTTTGGTGACGTCACGACCACCAAGGCTTTGCAAAAAGTAATAATATTTTGTTTTCTACCATTCCTTACAATCGTTTATATATATTCAAACTTAATTACAACATTCTGACCAATATCCTCCATTTCTAGGTTTGGTGATGTCACGACCAAAAAGACTTTGGAGCATGTAATATATATATATTTTTTTTACCATTCCTTTGAGTCATTTATATATATTCAAAACTTGCAACATTCTAACCAATATTCTCCATTTCAAGGTTTGGTGACATCGTGGCCACCAAGGCTTCACAAAAATTAATAATGTTTTGTTTTCTATCATTCCTTTGAGTCATTTGCTAGGTTTATTTTATTTAAGGGTTAATTCCATTCTTATCCCAAGGTTTATTTTATCTCTATTTACCCCAGGTTTGCTTCTATAGCATTCTCACAATGTGCCTTCAATATTTATTTGAGCCCCACCTCTAGGTGTTAATCTATAATTTTATATTTTTATATTTCTTATTTTGTTGGTTGATTATAGGTATAAATATATAGACAAATGCCACCTCTTGGTTGTTCTAAAAAGGACTGAAAAAAACTTTTACTCGTCAATGCATTTGTTATCTCTCAATTCTCTAATCAACCACACATTTATGAAAATGAAGTATATGATCATCTAGATGAGGACCATGAATCAGATAGTGTACAACTTTTTGAGGAGGAATCAAAATCAAATAGGTCCAAAAGAACATTCAATTCCAAATGGAAGACAATATTTCCATGGGTTTATGACGCAAATGATAGTAATGGTGTTGAAAAGATAAAATGTTCATGGTGTGCAAAAAGGGAAACTCCATTTGCTAAATATGGAAGTAAAACTCTTCAAGTTAGTGGTTTAAACATTCATGCAATGTTGGAGGCTTATAAGTTCTCTTTACAACTTTTAGAGGGAGAAAAAAACATCGTACTCTTCCAATTACAAAACATGTAGAGTTAATGGTTGATGCTCAAAAAGAGAGAATATATCAGTGATTGAAAACATGTATTTTGTTTCCATACAAAATTTACCTTTGGAAGTATACAAGTCAATATATGACTTGAATTGTTATAAAAACACCCCATCACATGCCTATAACAGATGAATACTCAACATATACAAATACAACATTTGGAAAAGAGTTTGTAGAAACTGCTAAGGAGGTATATTGAAAAAAATTAGAAGATGACATTTTGAAAAGCCCATTTTACTCACTTTTAGTTGATGAAAGCATTGATCAGACTATGGTGCAAATTTTGATTGTTTAAATTACATATTTGAAAAATGAAGGAAGAGGTCCATGTTCTACAAAATTCATACACTTGCTAAAAATTAGGGATTGAACATCAAAGTCAATGTATGATGTTGTGACATCTCTTTTAGAAGAAATGAATCTATCCCCGAAAACGCTAGTTGGATTTAGATCTGATGGAGCATCATTCTTGAGGGGTATTCATGAAGGTTTATCTACTAAGCTTCGTCGAAATGCCACTCATTTTAGATATCCACTGTATATCTTATTGAGAAGCATTAACAACAAATGATGTTTTGTCTTATTGTGAAGAGTTGCAAGCTATTGATAAATTTGAAAACAAGGTCTATTCATGGTTAGGGAAATATACTAAAAGACATGGAGATTTAAAAGAGTTAATGGAGTCATTTCAAATCACAAGGATATAAGTGTTAAAATTTCTTCATATTAGATGGATTTCTATAAGTAAATTCATGGAAAGGCTCATCAAGCTCATGCCGGGAGTTAGTTGAGAAAAAAATGTATGAGATGGATACAATATTTCAATTTTAATTTTTCATCCACTTGCATATGTGTTTATTGAGTTAAATAAGTTGAATCAAAATATTTAAGAGTATCACGTGACTTTACATCTATTAGAGTGAGTTTGTATATCACTATTATCTTGCTTCATAAATGATTTCTAAGAGACACATTTGGGGCAGGTGCAACGCACACATCATCTTTTTTAAGTAAAACACAACAAGGAACTCTTGGGTTTGCAGATTGCACAAGTATGGTACATGTACATGCATTAAGATTTGAGAGTTTACTAAAGTCACAAATATTAGGGACACTAGATGATTGCATTATGTTGGAAAAAGGTTTTATAATAAGGGTAGTTGACTCTCTAAATGCAAGGCTCACAAATTTACCTATTTTTAATGCAGCTAAGTTTTTTAGTCTTTGTAATTATTATGAAGATATGGATGATAAAGATTCTCAAACAAGAATATGGCTGACATGTTTATGTGAGAAATTTAGTGTTGGAGATTTGGCTATTATGGACAATGTTAAATGTATGGGTGAAATGGATGACTTTATTTGTACTGTGTATAAATCTTATCCAAAAACACATATGTTTGGAGCATGCGATCTATGTGGAGGTGAACCTAGATGGTTTGAAGGATTTCCATGTTTGATGCAACTATGGCCAATAACTATTGTTATTCGAGCTAGTACAAAAGTATGTGATATAGGGTTTTCAAAATTAAATCGGATAAAAAATGATGATAGATCAAGACTTTCTTTAGAAACATTGGATATGTTAATGTTTTTATCTTTTAGTTCACCTCATGCTCTAAATTAGGTTGATTGGAACACTATTTATGATGGATGGAAATAGATGAAACCTCAAAAGCCTCTTTCACTAGGAAAACAGATACATATCTCTAATAATATAAGATCTAGTAATTTTGAAGAATGTGAATTTGTAACTTTCAGTGTTTATTATCACCTCTTACTCTATTGAGCACTTGAAAGAACCATTTTGGTAAGTGAAATTTTTTAGTTTAAGGGCATTTGACTTTTACTTTTTGTTTTATAATATCTCTCAAGTTTTAATTTGTTCTACAATCAACTTATTTTACAAAAGTTTCTAAATTTTGTAATTTATCAATATACTTACCTTTTGATATTTTTGTTTCATATCTCATAAATGCATGTCTATGAGAAAAATTTGAACAAGAAAAATTTTAGGGGCTAATATTCGTAGGTGGGATAATTTACCATAATTTTTCCTTTTTGTTTTTGAATTTCGATTATTTTCTAAAATGATTCACCTAAATTTTATAGTACGCCATTATTTTACCTTTAAAATCGTCAAAATATTATATCGACTAATATAAAATCATTGGATCTAAATATTTCTACAAAGATATCACCAAATTTTTTACCATTTGCATATTAGGGACTAGTAACTTATTCGCCAAGGTTTCTAAGCTTTAAGATAAACTTCCATCCTTAAATTTTCCCTAAATTTGAAAGATAACATATTTGTTGAGATCATATGCATAGTCCACTATATACAAATTTAAAATTTCAAATCATGATTAATGTTATCACCTACCGTTTGTGGAATGCATATATTCTAAGATAAAGACTAGTATTTATTTTGTTTATCATTTTTTTAAAGATATGATTATAGGTTAAGTAGTAGGCATTATATATGAAGACATAACCATATTTTTTCTAGCTTGTATGTGAATCTTTTATCAAACATATTGAATGTAATCATTGTAGAATATTGTGCAAGATATGCTAAGTTGGAGGTGGTTATTGGTTACATAGTCATTTAAGTTTTTCGGACACATTTATTACGTAATATAAATCTGGGATAGATGGTTTAATGAAAACAAATGGAGATACACGAAACATGATGTAAAAAATACTCGAGTGCACCTTTGATTTGGGGACATAATGTACTATTTCATTTTGAAAATAATTAATACAATTTTTAAATTTTATTATTATGTAAATGTGCATTTTTCAGATTTGACTATATTATCTAGATTTTTTTAACTACCATTTGGTTTTCGAAATTTAATTTATTTAATAGAAATAAATTGATAAGAAATGAAATGTAGAGATAATATAATGTTTTCAATTGAAATGTATTTTTTTAAGCTTTTCATTATGTAAGGGCTGCCATGAATATATGCCCTTCTAATTGAAATTAGGATCAACCCTTCAAATTTGATCACTGAGAGTAATGTGACAAATCAATGATAACATTTTTTTATTTTTCAAACTTCTTCTTTTATTTGAATGTGATTCTAACTCATAATCCTAGAAATTTATCCAAATTTCTATCAAATTTGTAAAAGACATCACTCACAGATAAATTTATTTACTATTTATCTGAACGGAAAGTAGCATCCACCTATGGTATTCATCCACTCATGGTATTTATCCACACATGGAACTTACCCATTGTATTGTAACATTGATCCAAATGGAAAGTGACATCCACCCATGTTGTTTATCCACCCATGGAATTTACCTGTGGTATTGTAACTATAAAAGGCTTAAGTGACAAACCACATTTTGTAAAAGGACATAGTGTTCACCACAATGTAGCTTTTACAGTTCTTCTTTGTTTTAATAAAAAAATTCTTTGTCGGGTTGTTTATCATGTGTTCTCCTCTTTTTTTGCATGTCAAATTTTTAGATGTTGAGGGCCTCCCCCCAAGATCTGGATCAGTGGTATCAAAGCGGGTTACAAATCCATCGCAATCAAGTTTTTATTTAAGAGTTTCCAAGGTAAAAGTCCGCACAAGGTTCTTATTCTTTGTCCCACAACCTATTTTTTCTTATTATTAGAAAATCCAGGTATTGGGGTTCGAATCGAGAAAACGTTTTTGGTATAACTCATTTTTATTTTTATTTTGTGGGGGGAGGGGGGGTGGTTTCAACATCCTTTGTTGCAATTCTCGATAGGTGTCAAGGATAAAATCGGGGGAAGTTTTTTGTTTCTTTAGTTATGCCCCATTGTTGTTTGAAGAAATAGGTCCAAGATTCAAATTGTAGGGAGTTTTAGGCAATTGATTGACGTTAAGAGCTCTGGATGACCAAAGATTCTGAAGATTTTTCATTCTAGTGTAACTTATAGTTGTGTTGCTTCTCCAAAGCTCCTTTGTGGTATTGTGCAAGAATATTCATATTTTCGTCGTGCAGTCTATTGTATAATTTTGTATTGTATTTACAGAAGATATATTTTGTTGCTTGTAAAGGTTAAGGCATTAAGTGTAGTTTTGAAGTCTCTTTTTGTTAAGTATTTTTGTATGTGATTGGCTTTGATATCTATTTATGACATGTTTGGTAAGAAGTTGTTAGATTGGGAGTGTATGGATTTAAATCATTAAGGATATGTTTACCAATGTTTAACAATAGTTATTGGAGACTTTGGATTTGGAGCTAGAGAATCCCCTGAATGGTTTCGAGAAGAAGATGTTTCCAATTGGTTGGATCAACAGATATTAGATGTTGATATTGAACATGAAGGAAGAAAATGGTGGCAGCAAGAAAAACATTCTCCAGTGAAAGCACCAGAGCCAAAACCACTTTATAAGCACCCATCATATCCTCCACAATAGTGGGGATGGGATAAAAAATTTCCTTAGTCATCATTCAGTTCATATCCTCCACCGCACTTACAAGTTTTACAAAAGCAACCATGTCATGGGTCTTATCCTTGTCAAGCATCACAAGTTGCCTTGTTTGAACCACCTCAAATGTCAAATTTTCATAGACCCCAACATCATTTTGGAGGAATTATACATTTTGTGATCCAATACGGAGGAGGGGTGCCTCAATACCACTCTTCAGGTCATATAATGTGTGATTTACCTCAGTAAGGCCACTGGTTGAATCATTGTAATATGCGACTAGGAGGGAAATTGAGGATTATGACTAATATGATGCATAACCAAATGCCCCAACCCAATGCTATGTTGCCTACACAAGCATAATCATTGCTGTAGCCAAAAATATTTCAAGCAATGTTGAGTGGTTTTCCTCATTTTAACATAACAAGTATTCAATTCACATCCTCCTTCACCAACCATGTAGAGATACAATAAGGAATTTTTGGGTGGTGATTTTAGGGATCAACGTAGTAAGTCTCAACAACATGGAAAGAAAAATAAACGTAATAGACAACAAAATTCAGATACAAACAGGAAGTAAAGTAGGCCTAATAATGTTTGGCCGTAGTTCCAATCAAAGTATATGTCTGCAGAAGAAATTGAGAGCATTTTTCGCATGCAACTTGCTATAACTCACACCAATGATCCCTATGTCGATGATTATTATCATCAAGTCATTCAAGAAAAGAATTCTACTAGTTCTCGATGAAAAAGTCAATTTTCACCATATTTTCTACGTGAATTATCACCTTGGAAAAAATTTGTAGCAGAGCCACATGCTTATCTTCAGGTAGAGGCACTTGGAAGAGTTCCATTTTGTTCTTCTGGAAGTGGACACTCCTTCAACACCAAATGCATTAGGTGATAATGTAGATGAATCAAAGGGCACTGAAAGACCCCTTGATTAGGAACCAATGTTGGCCGCAAGGATTGCTATCGAGGATGGGTTGTGTGTTCTTCTTGATGTGGATGATATTGATCGATTTTTGCAAGTATCTCAACTATAATATAGTGGGGCCCGATTAAAAATAAGGTGATATATATTTTTGGAAGGATTAGCAACTTCTTGGCACTTAGTTGATATTATTGGAGTAGAGGGTGACCATCCAATCAGGTTATCTGCAAAATATGACCTCGTTTTTCTACACCTGGTTTCTCTTTCCAAAGGCAGAAAACTTTTATCAAAATACCTAAAGCTTATCACACCTGTAAGTGAACTTGCACGAATTGTCTCCATGGTAGTTTTTTGTCATTTACGTTCTTGTCTTAACTCCAACTCCAAGTGCTATAGTTGGAATTGTGATGACTGTGGCTATGTTTGTTTTCAACATGGATTTAGATGACCTTATTGCTTGTTTGACACTAGTAGTTTGTTCTTCAGAGGAACCACCACTTTTTCCTCTTGGAAGTTCTACTCGTAATCGGGCATCAATGGTTTTAAAATTTGTTTTGGAAAGAGCTAGAGATACCCTGACAGATTCATGTGCTAATTATACCATACAATATGTCCAGAGAAAGAAAAAATAAATTTTTGATAGGGTTAGAATCGTAAGAATGCATCAACCACTTTTGTAAAATTTGATCTAAAACTGAAAACAATTTAGATGGTGAAAAAAAAGGAAAATTGGTTCTGATTCCTTGAAAAGGAAGTCAAGAGAGCAAAGCTCCTTGTTTCAAGCTTCATAAGTCAAGTGTGGATGTTGGAAAGAGGATAGTGGAATATTTTGATAAGGGATAACTCATAAAATTAGTTTTATTAGTCATATGAAATCGACTGGAAGTTGATTGCCATGGTCATGAGAGGGATGCCATCCAAGCCCTTAATCTCTTAGACAGATGAGTTGAGACAAAAATATTGAAGAAGAGTTCAAGTCTAGTAATACAGTCATTGAATGAGCTCAGGATTTGATGACGATAAGTGGTTACAATGATGGATAATGTACATGTTGAATATCTTCTCACTTGAAAATCCTTTCACCGTAGTTGATTTCTCTAGGAACCAATCCTTTTGAGGGCCCAAATGATTTTCCCCACGATGATGATGACATAATTTGAATTGATTTTATTAGAGACGCTGTTTCTTTATTACAAAAATTGAATTATGAGTAATTTGAAGAAACCTTTACAACATATAATTGGATAGGAGAATGTACTAAATAAGCCACCATACTTTGACCAAGGAGACTAACAAGGATCAATGGGTCACCCACAAACCCAAGGTTATGGGTCAACCACACAAAACCTTTTCATCAAAGTCCATTTCCTAAGATGCACACTGTCAGTATCACAGTTGGTCAAAAGCATTACATGGTATCTCTATCCTTAGATATTTGTTTGTTATGGTTATGGGTCATCCACAAACCCACGCTTAATCAAAGTCCATTTTCTAGGCCGCACACTATCAGTATCATAATTGGTCACGAGCATTATTGGGTATCTTTATCTTCATATATTCATTCATCATAGTCATGGGTCAACCACACAAAACCCTACTCTTCAATGCCCCTTTATATTCAATAAAGACTTCTCAGAAGGGAACTTCAAGCAATGGGGATCATTGCTTCTTAAGTGGGGAGGAATGATTCAAATGGAAAGTGGCATCCACCCATGGTATTTATCCACCCATAGAACTTACCCACGATATTGTAGCAATGATCCAAATGGAAAGTGGCATCCACGCATGGAATTTACTTGTGGTATTGTAACTAAAAAAAGATATAAGTAACAAACCGCATTTTGTAAAAGGAAAGAGTGTCCACCACAATGTAGCTTTTATAGTTCTTCTATGTTTTAATAAAAAGTTTCTTTGTGCGATTGTTTACTGTGCATTCTCCTATTTTTCTAGCATATCAATTTTTAAGATTTTGGGGTCCCCAAAATCTAGATCAACTACACCAGTAACTTATTCAATCATTTTCTATTAAACTCAAGAATCAATATCAAACTCATGTCATTCCGAATAAAGATTTAATATTGAGTATTCATTTGTGAATTTCACTTCTGTACTTGTCATCACTTATTGCACTAGAGGGTGAATAAAAGATTCGAAATATGATTTGAATACTCAACACATTCAGGTACCATGGCATGATTCACTTTCCATTTATTGTAAAGTTGCAAAGGGGGATAATGTTTAACACCAAAAAGCTTCAACATTTTAAATCATGTGTGAATTTTAAAAGGATCATGTATTCATGGATGTACCAAGTGTAGTTGGGCACTTTTTGTTTTTACTTTATTATGTCACTGCATGACATATATATAGGATTTTATATTGACTATTAGTCTCAGCAATACTTCAAAAAATTTCCGAATTTTCAAAGTTCACCTTAGTTTTGGTTTTTTTGATAATCAATTATGTCTGTCGGCTACCGCATCATGGCTACAATTTTCGAGAATGAACATCACCCCAATGTGGCAACGTGTTATTTTTATATTTATTGTGTACTGCGCTTTTTCATATAATCACGAGGCCACTCCTTCAGGTTGAGCCCACTTGTGCCCATTAATTGAATTCAGATATTCAGAACAAAAAATAACACCTAGAAAGTGATACACCATGTTTAAGTTTATTAATCATTATCTTGTCATATCCATAATTAAGCGACACAATTTTACTCCTTTGCTGAATTGATTATATTATGAAGTTCAAATTTCTTGGTTACAAAACTAAATGTTATGATTCTATTTGAATTTGAATTTGTAGATATGGTTAGATTTCGCTTGGCCTTGCGTGGAATGAAGAAATAATAATAACTTTAATGATATTAATACAATAAACATCTGACCATATGGGTTCACACATTGAAAGATTGAGACAAGATTTGAGCGGATCTTCGTCATGACAGATGACATACTTACACCCCTTCAGCTCCCTCGTGCTCTCAAGGTAAACACATGACTTCTGTATATGTAGACAGTACAAGGAAGGAACTTTAATCAACGAATTTTTTATGGCATCATTTACTGAGGCAAAGGAATTTCAGAGATCACCAAAAGTGGTTGGAACCCGATTTTTTTTTTTTTTTTTTAATTTCGTAGTAGCAGTGTTTAAATGTGTTCATTTATGGTGGAAATAGATTCAACACCATCAACACCATCTTAGATCCACCTTGGATTTAACATTAGGAAATCAAATTGGTTTATAATCCATGGTTTAAGGCTTGAAGAAATAAATTATGGAATGTAAGAGTACCAACTTAGATCCATCTTGGATTTAACATGAATCTCTGTTGATTAATTATAAAATGAATTAATATATAAGTTGAACGTAGATACATTTAAAAAAACATGAAACAATCTTCCACGGAGATTTACCCCACTTTACCATGGATATTATTAATCTATAAAGAGTTTGTTACAAAATATCAAGGACCAATACCATAGCTTATCAATACCACATTCCCAAAAAATCATAACGCACTTCATATGACACTTTTTCATATGGATAATTAATCAATTTAATTAAAAGATAAAAAGTGACATAACTACTTTCAATATAGATCCCAAACTTTGATTTGTTTATGTACTACTAATTTTTTTAGAATATTTTGTGATTGTTAAATCCCTACAATTCACTTAATAATTATTGATAATTAAATCAAAATGATTGAAATCCTATTCCAAAATAGACTCTCCTCCCTATTGGGATAATTAAAAATATTTATCATTTTTTTCCAAGGATTATCTTGTTCTCTACATTTATGGATGGAAAATGGTGTAAATTGTCCACCTTGACTATGGGACCCCATCCTCACGGGGGCAATAGATTCAAACCCATGACTTAGGAAGAAAGAAGTCACATCTAGTTCTAGACCTATTCCTAAGAATCTTTACCATTTATCCAATTGATGCACTAAATCGTTTTCCATTATATTATCATTAACAACAATGCAACCTATGGTTTTGCATTATAACATTGTTGAAATCAATACAACTAATTGGTATTTAATATTATGTCAATGATGAAATTAATGAAACTTTGTTTCTTTAAATAAGTTTTCATTGTATCATCAATAACATTAATAATAATTTATTATGTAGCATTAAATCATTATAACAATATGCAACTACTTGATACTTATGCATTTTATCACCACTGAAATCAATGCAATTGGTTGATTGATCTAATTCATTTTTCATTAAATCATAATTTCAATAGAAGTTGAATGTATTCCAACAATGAAACCAATTTTGACTTATTATGTTAGTGCATGACATCTAAGATCAACTTTGTGGCATTGTTTTTATCGTATAGATATTTTGGCTTGCACAAAAAAAGTTAGGGTTAAACTTTGGGTTCGAGGTTCCTATGCAGCGGACGTTGGTCACAACCTATATCAGAGTTCCAAAACCTAATGCCCCTACTGGGGCATTTAAACTAATTTAACATTCACTTACAGTTCTGAAGCGATGCTTGGATATTTTTATATTGTGTAGCATAACGTAACTAATATAATATAATTTCAAGTATCTTATAATGTGTTCGATCGATCACATGTTTTTAGTGGTTTGAGTCTAATGTAACTCTATGTATGTGTCTATTTTAAAGTGGGATGGAATATTTATGGTCTATGTGAAGAGTGATACCCGCTTTGTCATTCCATCTTTCTTAAGCAATGAGAAAGCTCAATGTTCATTAGGCAAAACCAAGAAAAATGTTTGGTGAGATAACACCCATCTCAGCTTATTGAAAGCATATCATGTTGGACGAGTAATTGCATATGCAAATGCATTTGTGGGTGAATGATTCTGTGTTTATATGTCATAGGTAGTTGAGTACTCTGTCTCATGGTTTATAAGAGGCCTCCTCTTATAGAGTGATAATTTAATTTTTGTGCTCTTGTTGCATATAGTAAGTTGGAAGCTAATGAATCTCATTCTGTAATCGTGTTTGAATAATGTACCAAACATTGGACGGTCATAGCTGAATTTGCTAGAAACAATATTCTTAAACTTTCAATTGCATTTATTCCTTGTAATTGGTACGCTTAATGGGCCTTGGAGTGTCGTTTCTACTTGTTTTGGGCACGTAAGTTGAACAAGGAAGTGCTCTCGTACTGGAGCATTTCTTCCTTATATTTCATGGCTCATCTATACATGTGCTTGTATATATAAGCATGTACTTCATCAACAAGTGGATAGAAAACACATTTTTTCACTCCCAAAATCCATGGAATTAACCAGATTAGTGAAAGTGGTAATCATAGCGGAGCATTTTGCGAATCAGGTTTAGTTTTGAGGGTCGAGGATGGTGTGGAGAGGTCCTTACTGTATATAATTATGGGTTCACTTGGACTCTAAAAACAAACCTTTTAGGGAACAATATACTCATGGACTAGGACATGAAGGCATCTTCCTCCCCATGGGAGTGGGAGAATATAATGTTATTTCCTAATAAATGAACTGATGTTGAAAAAAGGGCTCAATGGGAAAATGAAATAAGAGGTGGTGGGATACTATGATGAATGACGGTTCAATCCATAATGGGTATGTGTATTCTCCTAGTTGTGGCTCTGGATCCACTTTTGGGTATGGGTCATCTTCAAGAATCTCGGTTTCTATGGATTCCTGACCACTAAAATCAAGATGGGATCCATGGATTCCAGTGATATGGAGGAGAAGAATGTTAATTTCTTGGACTTGAGAAGCCAAGTAGGATCTAGAATAAATGAGACAGAAAGAGGAAAGTCCTCTCATAAGAGGGGGGATGTGGAGCTTAATGGTGGTAAGCATTGTCGTGGCACCAAGGAACATCAAGATCCACAAAGTTGTTCCAAAGATTCTAAATTCAAGGCTACGGCTATTCATGTGGAGGACACGGATATCGAAAACACAGAGAAAAACAATTATGTAGTAGCAATCCTAGTTTTTGCATTCTCTAGAGAATCTCATATAGCTCTGAAGCTTGGTGAAAGGAGTTATTTTGAAGATGTGTCTGGAGGGGGTCAAGTAAGAGCAACACCCATAATGGTTTTCCCTAGTCCCCTGGCTACTTGTGTAAAACAACCGCACATGCAATCAACAATTTTTCAAGTTGAAGGTTCCAATGCAGATCTTACAACTTCAAAATACTACCATCACATGCACAAAGTTTGTGAGATCAATTCCAAAATTGCCAAAGTCATGGTGGCAGGTCTTGAGCAACATTTTTTCCAATAGTGCAATGAATCTGGACATTGGGCGTTTATTTCTCTAATGCAAATGTTTGTTGGTTTTCCATGCACTTCTTTTTCATATAAATTTGTCTTATATGAAATAGGGATAATAAACAATCATGTTCTAATAAACTATAATGTGTTTCTCATTTATTATTTTTGTATACTATTTCATGCATTTAGCCTTTGGTGATGCAATAATTGTTGGATTTTGAACACTGAAGATTAGGACCCAAACCAAATTCCATGCTTTCCAGATAACCATTTTCTCATTGTCTTGGGATGGAATCAACCAAAAGAGGCGTGATATAGTTTGCTATTAATTTGTGCCTTTGGATATTTTCATATATTAATATGCTCAAACCTTTTTCATTCTTTTAGCCTTTATACAAGTCTTTTTGTTTAGTAGGCTGTAAAATGGTGAAAATGATGTGATGATCTTTTTAGACTACTAGTTGTGATTTTCACAAGCACATTGGACTTCATAGTTGTTAAGAGTTGTTTTGTACGTGATATATGGGCCATCTTTAGTAGTTTCTTAAAATATTCTTCCATTGTAACGAGAAGCATTACTTCTCAAGATCTACCTAATTATGTTTGAGCCAAGAGCAAGGGTTGTTGTGATTCATGTTTCAGCTTCATCCTCATTACAAGTTGAAGAGACTATTCTTTAAAGACTATTTTTCTCAGAAAGTTAATCTTAATTTATTTATTTTTACATTAAAAAGCATAATTGCTCATTCCTGTCATATTGTTATTCACTTATCCTATTTTCCGAAATCAATAAAATGAAAAGAACTCAAAATTTCAAGTGCATATCTCCTAATTCAAAGTTGTAGTTTCTATTTTTATATTCTCCTTTAGCACATTATTTATGTAAATTTTTTTATTTATGTATAAAATTTTACAAGCATCGCCTTTTGATGTAGTTGGACTCTTTTTATAATGCACTATTTTGGTCCCATTTGTCAATGCGAAGCTGCAAACTCTTTTTCAGTATCATTCTTGGTTATGCAATCTATCTTATGTATCTTTTGGTTAAACAAGTTGGTCTATTTTTTTACCTAAGTGTAAGATTTCTGTTGTATATATAAGAAATAAATTTATCATTCTTTTTAGGGAATGTTCATAAATTTTCTCTCTTGTAAAATTTTCTTTTTGGTATATCAAATTCTTGGATTTTAGCTGAATAATGGCCAATGGTAAAATGAAAAAAAAAATGTACCATATAGTAGGTGTGAAGTATTTCATGCAGAGTTCAACACTTTTTTGTTCTTGTCCATCTTTGCATTTGAACACATGATAAACTCTCTATATTTTTTGATTTAGTAAACAACAATTGTTTATAAGGAAATGACATGATCTTTAGTACATTATCATTCAATTAATGTTCTCTTTTCTATGTGACTTGACCTTTATGTAGGTTTCATGTATTGTCGGAATTTGTTGATGGAAAAGATATCAATTTGCAAAATGACTATCATAATTGTTTTGAAAGTCTAGACCCCCTTGTAGATGTGATTACCATGACCTCAATTTAGAGCCAAAAATTGCAATTAAAATTTATTTTTTCAATAGTTTGAGTTTCCATTTCAGTGGATAGCCTGCATCTAATAAAGATGGGGAACAATAATAGAACAAACAAGAGGTTTCCAGACATGCACAAAGTATTATCTATATTTATATGAAGAAAATATTGACTGTTAAAATTGATGGTCACTTTTCATTTGCTTAGAAGATTTGAGCGTCACTACTTTTTTCTTTTTAAATCCTGATCCAATCTACAACATTGTTTGCAATTGCTAGTAAAAGGTTATAACATGAGACTCATTAAGTAACAAATTAATATCTTGTCAATGGTACTAGTGAACTTGCAATGGCCTTTGTTGATTAAACTTGTATGAACCAAACTTCAAAATATTTAAAAAAATAATCAAAACTACATGTACTTAGTTCATGTATATAAATAAAATAGTGATATGTTACTATATGGCTCTTGTTATTAAATATGAATAAATAATATTCATAATAATAATTTTCCAAAAAATATTTTGAATATTTATAAGAGTTCTTTTTTTATCTATTCTTAAACCATTTGAATATTTTGTAAAAGTGTTATTTTGATAAATAGAAGGTTTTTAAAATTCAAATACGTGTACAATTTAATATTAATATTATTATTAATATGAGTGATATTTCATGTTTTTGACATTATTTAATGAGGCAACAATTTATTTTATTAATTATATTAAAGGAGATCGTTGTGTTGTCATGCTTTTTAATTTAATGTAATTGTAGTTGTTTAATTTTTATGTTTTCATTGGTAAATATTATTGTGTTTCCTACCAAACCTATTGCAAGCAACTTATAGTTAAGTTTGTTTAATTGGTTAAGGTCAAACATCTAGCCAGATTAAAGGAGATCTTTAATTAAAGGAGATCTTTTTGTTGTCATGCTTTTTAATTTTATGTAATTATAGTTGTTTAATTTTTATGTTTTTATTGGTAAACATTATTGTGTTTCCTACAAAACATATTGCAAACAACTTACAATTAAGTGTTTGTTTTTTGGTTTAGGTCAGACATCTAGCCAGATTATAGGAGATCTTTGTGTTGTCGTGCTTTTTAATTTTATGCAATTGTAGTTTAATTTTTATGTTTTCATTGGTAAACATTTTTGTGTTTCTTACCAAACGTATTAGAAGCAACTTATAATTAAGTGTTTATTTAATTGGTTAAGGTCAAACATCTAGCCAGATTAAAGGAGATCTTTGTGTTGTCATGCTTTTTAATTTTATGCAATTGTAGTTGTTTAATTTTTAAGCTTTTATTGGTGAACATTATTGTGTTTCCTACCAAAAGTATTGCAAGCAACTTATAATTAAGTGTTTTTTTAATTGGTTAAGGTCAAACATCTATCCAGATTAAAGGAGATCTTTGTGTTGTCATGCTTTTTAATTTCATGCAATTGTATTTGTTTTAATTTTTATGTTTTTATTGGTAAACATTATTGTTTTCCATACCAAAAGTAATGCAAGAAACTTATAATTAAGTGTTTGTTTAATTGGTTAAGGATTAAAGGAGATCTTTGTGTTGTCATGCTTTTTAATTTTATGCAATTGTAGATGTTTAATTTTTAAGTTTTTATTGGTAAAAATGAATGTGTTTCCTTCCAAACTTATTGCAAGCAACTTATAATTAAGTGTTTGTTTAATTGGTTAATGCCAAACATCTAGCCAGATTAAAGGAGATCTTTGTGTTATCATGCTTGTTAATTTTATGCAATTCTAGTTGTTTAATTTTTATGTTTTTATTGGTAAACATTATTGTGTTTCCTACCAAAAGTATTGCAAACAACTTATAATTAAGTGTTTGTTTAATTGGTTAAGGTCAAACGTCTAACCAAATTAAAAGAGATCTTTGTGTTGTCATGCGTTTTAATTTTATGCAATTGTAGTTGTTTAATTTTTATGTTTTTTATTGGTAAACATTATTTTGTTTCCTACCAAAGGTATTGCGAGCCACTTATAATTAAGTATTTATTTAATTGGTTAAAATAAACATCTAACCAAATTAAAAGAAATCTTTACATTGTCATGCTTTTTAATTTTATGCAATTATAATTGTTTAATTTTTATTCTAAAACATTAATATGTTTCCTACCAAAAATATTGAAAACAACTTATAATTAAGTATTTATTTAATTAGTTAATTTAAAAAGGAAAATCCCAAAAAAACACCATCCTTTTCTATTAATATAAAGAAAAGAAAATATAGTAACATGTTGTCAACCCAAATCTCATCAAAATAAACCCGAGTGCTTAGACTGTAAGATTTACATCCATAATTTCAACAGACTCAAAAAAAACCAAATCTGTAAACATACCCATAACAAAATATAATAGGAGCATAATGTATTTATGATATTACAAAGTGAGAAAAATTCAAGGCTGTAATGAACTGGACGCTGACCGTAGCCGAGTTCCTCACACTGTCCCAATGATGCAGGAATGGATTTAGATCCAGATTAGTTGGCCATCTAAAAGTTGATTTAAAAATTTTCTTTTGACAAAAAAAATTGTATTTCCTATCTTGATTGCAGATTTTTATAATTTATTTTTTCAAAATTCTTGTAATTTCTATTTACAGAAACAGATATGATATTTTTATTAAAATTATCTTTAAATTTTTTTTTAATTCAAAACTAATAATATGGGATGGTTAATATTTATTATTATTATTAATAATACCATAATTTATATGGGCAATTCCTATTTCCACCTCTATGTCATCAAAGAAGAATACTCTAGAGAAAGCTCTGAATCACAAGAAATCAGGCAAGAAAGAAACAACTCTCAAGACAAACAGGAGAAAGTCCTGCCAAACAAATCAACAGTGATGAGGATTCGAATACTGCACAAAATAAATCTTCTTTTAACAGCAAAATAGATCTCCTAGACCAAACTTCTTCTCCAACTATCTTCAAAAGGACGAATACAATAGATCGCGAAACTAAGACACCAATGTCCCAAGAACCAGAAGAGATGAAGGAGATGCAAGATAAAGGAAGTTGGAAGACCGTAGAGAAGAAAAAGAAAGCTACAACACCAATCTCGCCAAGAAAGACGAGGAGCCAGATAATTAAAAACTAAGAAAATTGTAGGTCCGATAGACCAATTTGGTCTCAGTAGACGTTAACCATCATCATCATCATCATCATATAAATGCCCTCTGACATGCGAGGGAAATAGCGCTCGCCCTCTCTCTCCACGCTCCATTCATTTGTTCACGTGCTGTCACTCAAAAGGCGAGGGCTATTTCCCTCACATGTGAGAGGACTTTTATAATGCTATAAAAGTAGAAATAAAAATTTCCATTTATGTCCACCAATAAAGAATATATTTATTCAAATATATACAACGCCGGGCATTAATAAACCTATAAATAATAAATATTGGTGGCATCTTCCTAATAAATATTGGTTGCCTCTTACTTTCATCATTGCTCCCGTGCCGTCCAGAGGAGCTCGATGCATGGAATTAAATTCAAGGTATCCCGCTACAGTGACCCCGCGGGTCCTACCTCTGCAAAACGACAAATGCACAGTAAAATGGTTGATGTAGCTGGAATTATGCATAACGGAGGTCGTCATCAAACGTTTTATATTATATTTTCACTCATGCTTTACTAAATTAGGGATTTTTATCAATTTTTGATGATTCGAATTTTTATTCAAAATTTAAATAATGGAAATGTTAGGTTTAAAAATAGAACTATAAATATAAATATTAGTTTTGAAAAATTTAATTGTTATATATTAAATTTATCAATTTATAAACCTAACATTATTGTAAATATTATCTTTTTATAAAATTTACAAAAAAATTCTTTAATTTTCAAAAGTTATTGTCATGTTCCAATATGTATTTTATATTTTAATTTGAAAAAGATGTGTAATTTTTTTTATTTTTCAACTTTAAGTTCACATATATTCTTTATAAAATAAAAATGAAATAGTTTTTAAATTAAAAATAATGTTAAATATAATTAAAACAAAATGAATATTTATTTTGTTATTTAAAACATTATAAAATATCAATTATCTCACTCTCATTATGTTGGTTGGGTTTGTTGTTAAAAACAAAAATGAGTATATTTATTTGGTTAGTTTAATTAAAAGAATTATAAAATATCAATAATTACAACCTATAAGATGCAAAAAATATTTATTCTCACTCTCAGCTATAAATAAAATATTTAGATATTAATATGGAACAACATAATTTTATACTAGCATAGATCCATCTTAAGTACAGATCTAACATGAGCCAAGATGGATCAAATTTCTTCAAGTGCAAACTTTTAGAGTGCAAAATATAATGTGTTATTTTTCATTGTTTAAATAGTATTTTTGAATGCTAGATAAGAGTATATATAAGAAGGTGTTGTGAGAAAGATTTAGTGGTTAAAAGAAAATTAAGTTATTATAAGAAGGTCATCAACCCCACCCTAGAAGATCAAAAGTATCTCTCTATTTTAACTAGATCAAAGAAGAAAGTTAATATAGCAAAGATTAGAACAAATTCTCATGAGCTCGCAGTTCCTAAAACGCCATGGATGGAAAGGATCTGCCATATATGTGAGAATATGAACATCGAGGATGAAAACCACTTCCTCTTAGAGTGCCCCCGTACAACCACATTAGATCTCAGTTTCACAATCTTTGTTACAACATTGACCTTCCTAGCCTTTTCTAATGTCAAAATTATAGTGAGCTCTTGAGGCTTCTCTCCAAACTTTTTGAGCATAGGAATAAAATCTTAAATCAAAATAAATAATTTGTTTCTTTAGGTCCGATAGACCAATGTTTGGTCTCAGCGGACGTTAACCATCATCATCATTATCATCATCATATAGGACCAGTAAAAAAAATTTACCATAAAAAACTTAATTTTTTTTCTAGATATAAATATATATGAAATTGGTATCGACATAAATTAGTTCCAAACTTTTTGAGCATAGGAATAAAATCTTAAATCAAAATAAATAATTTGTTTCTTTAGGTCTGATAGACCAATGTTTGGTCTCAGCGGACGTTAACCATCATCATCATTATCATCATCATATAGGACCAGTAAAAAAAATTTACCATAAAAAACTTAATTTTTTTTCTATATATAAATATATATGAAATTGGTATCGACATAAATTAGTAACGTAGATCGTATAATAGTTTATATAAATATTTTGCTGAAATATTTTCTCACACATTTTTGTTTTTACTTCTAATTATTTTAAAGAATACTCATACAAACTTACACATTCGCTCATATTGGACTATAGAATGAGCCTCTCTACTCAATCAACTTAAAAAAAAATAAAGTATATATATGAATAGATAGATATTGGGCATGCAAAATTCTTGTATTTTTATAAATATTTTAGTATAATTAATATATATATCTATATGTGTGTGTAATTATTTCAATTCTTAATGTAAAATTAATATGTGACATAAAAAATAAATGCTGTTATAATTCGATTATTTCAATAAAAAAGATTGTGATTAATTTTTTTTAAGTATTCTCACTATTCTATATTTTGGTCTATTTTTAGGTATATTTTTTAGTCATTTGAAATCTAGCAAACATTTATTGGAATTCTAAGTTTAAGTTGTGTATTCTACACAATCCAAGTGCTCAAGGGTATTTTCAAGGCATTAAATCCATTTATACATTCAAAAATGCAATTTAAGCAATGAATTTTTTTTATATTGCACTCTAAAAGTGACTCACACCTCTTGAGATTTGATCACTCTGGTTCTTGATAGCCCACTGGCAATAAAATTCAATTAGGGTTGTAGAGGTTTGTTTGATAACTCTGTTTATGGTTTCAAAAGCACTTTGCATATTCCAATCATAGTCCATTGTTTAGCATTAGACACATTAAATGGTTCTATGTTTCCTTAAGGAGCACTTTCGTTCTTCAACCTTCAGTTCCTAAATTCTATAAGGGAATCCACGATTTACAATTAAAAGATAAAATTCATTCAGGAAGAAAGAGAAATGCTAAAATTTTGTTGGATAACTAGAATTATGTTTACAAAATAACTTTATGAGCTTTGAACGCAATACATTGTTTGCATGAAATGCATAACTTTTTTTTGTAATTCTTTAAAAAACACTTTCATTTTTCAACCTTTAGTGCCTAACCTATATAGGGAATCCACACTTTTGCAATGAAGGACATATGAAAGTTCAAGAACTAAAATGATAGTGAATTAAAATATTTATTTGCAGAACATAAATAGAAATACAAATATGTCTAATTAGCTAATCTAACTAAGAAATAAAGGAATTTGTAATGCAAACTAGGTAGAGGGCCCTACCTAATAGCTTGTGCTACAAAGGAAAACTATATTATAAGTACTTTGCTATGAAATAAAACTTCGAATAACATCATCTATATTAAAAGAGGAATGCAAAAGTACACATTACAATTATAAATATTGTCTACAAAGACACAACATGGATCCACATATGCTTGGTCGTCAAACTACAATATACACCAACGTATTGTTGGAAATATGTTGTCATTCATGCTGGTAGCACCCTGTAATTAACCTCTAGGCTGAAAAAAAGGATCACAGGGGAAACCACAAACCTCTTTTAGGCTAAGGTCCATCCCCCCTAGCCTTGGAGAGGGATCTCTTATTATGTTCTATTGCCAATCAACTAGATGACTGATAGGATCCAGGTTTTAGGTTAGTTATACTGATCAAATGGTAGCTTTAAGTTTCATTTATTGAAGGTGGGTAAAAAGGGCACGACTACTTAAGATCATAGCACTATTACAGATCTAAATGAATACGATATATGGTGCAATCCACACAGGGGAAAGGTAGGCAAATCTATTGGTAATCGATCAATTTCATTATAGTGGTAGGATGAGTGTTGTAGAGCACAATGAAAAACTAAGCATCCAAAAAAGGATGAATTCAACTTGCCATGGAAGAAAGTGATACACATATAATGATCATCTGAAATTATCAGAGCAACTCATGAGTTCTGAGAAGATTGTTCAAAATAAACATGAAGAATTTTATAGTATGGATTTAAAAAACTAGAAGCAGATCTGAAAGTAATATATATCACATGACAAGAGAAACAACATACTAATAAATCAGACACATGTATCACTATCCAAATTTGCACTTGCCTTCTTCAATTCATTCAGAAAAAGATACAATACTTGCAGAAAAATGTAGTCTAGCCTGTAACACTCAAACCAGAACAATTTTTCATGTCTTTTTGTCTTTAAATACAACGAGTAATTTGAATTACCACTCGAGGTGCTCAAATTCATTGTATAGAAGTTAAATAGGCTAGATACAATGCCTCTGCAGAGAAATAAGAACTAATATATCAAAACTATCAAAACTTAGAAACATCATTATTTAAAACTTGAAACAATTTTAGAGACATCATGTTTGGAACTAAAACTAAACTAACTTATCGACACTTATCCAACCAACAAAATCACTTCTATAAGGTCCCAAAATACAAATTTACAAAAATAACCATGATTGATATACTTGCGCAGTAGTTGCCCAACATAATGCAATAGGTCTTCAAACTTCACATGGTTACAGATAGTTCCGGATAAAACTGAGCATATGGATGCACTTGAGATGATGCTGTGTTGGTGTAGAACCTTTGAAATACCCTCTTCATCCTTTTTAGACCTCCCAATTGACTAATCCCAACTTGTGTAGTAGAAGTTAAATTCTGAACTTGTATTGACATTTTCCACTCCAAAATGATTATTGTGATCAGTCAACCATCTCATTCACCTTATAGCACACATCATGTCTCAAACCTTCCAAAACCTCCACATTATGTAACTACATAATAGGACCTTGGTTACATAGACTTAGACTCCAGCAAAATGGAACAGAGCATATAACTTCAAAAATGACAAAACAAAGAGGACCTCCTTCTGCCACCTTAGCTTTGGACAACCTCAGCCAAAATGCCAAGGCTACCCCCTCCTCATCTTTGTTTCCCTTCTGTTCTCTAGGTTCTCCATTTGGTTGTGTAGACTATTGAACACCCTTTCAAATCCGATTCCTTCTCTTCAAAAGAACACACTTTCATATGCCATGTATATGTATTTTCTATACATAAATCTATTTTTGGTTTACTTTTTTCTTTTTTGGTGGGATTCCTACACATTTATTCCATCCAATTTCCCAATCTGAACCCTTATTCTCACCTTTTTCAAAGTACTTTTGTTTTCTGTCAATAATAGACGAGGACTTTGGATCTGCAAGCCTGTATTGCAGTGTATTACCTCTATTTAAAGATTCATTATGAGGTTGCTCAACCATAGTTTGCTTAGCACAAGGAGTTAAATATTCATAGTTGGGATTAGAAATAGTTCCAGTATTCACATCTCCATTCCATCCATTGGTACTCAATTTTACTGGAGCCTTCTTTCGCTTAGTCATCTCTCCACCACCATTAGTAATCTTATTCAATTTATTTTTTCGCTGCTTTTCTCTATATACTGCATGCTTTATGCCATTGTTGTCCATCCAACTTTGTGGTCATCCATTCCCTCAACATACTGATCATAGAGATCACAAAGTTGGTCTTCGGTTGCATAATCCCACTTGTAGCATCCATTCAATTTTTATTTTTCTACAGAGGTTGACACTTCTTGTAAATCATCCAATGAACCTTCTTTCCTGCTTTCCTGAGCTTGCAAAGAAGATACTTGCATTTGGACCATTTCAGTCACCTTCTTTTTATGTGTTCAAGCCTACCTTCTTTTTCCTGCTTGGCCGAGATTCCTGATGCAATCATTTCCTTCAAGTTTCTCTTCAATGTTTTAAGCCGCATTACATGGCCTAAAATGCCCATAAGACGATTAATTATATTATTTGACATTTTTCCTTGTTTTGTCTACGCTAACCTAGCTACTTTGCCAAGATCTTGCTTGACATCACAAGGTATACGCTTTTTCACCACTTGGCATGACTGATCTGATTCTCAAATGTCAGTAGAAGGTGGACACAATTCAGCAACTCCCTTTTCCAAATCTTGGAAGGCTTTGTCCAGAATAGTGCATTTAGGCCTTGCAGGACTAGCTTCCTTATGAAGTGGTAGTGAAGGTTTGATTTTGGAGGTCGATATCTGGTATACAACAGGATTCACATCCACTGAATTGTCACCTTCTTCAACTTTCTCAAAGGCTCTACTTTTATTGGAGGTTGACATATCATTTGCACACCTCATCAATTGTCTTATATGGCATTCAGTTCCAAGAGTTTTATGTTTGTTTGAGTGATATTGCATATCACCATCTGAAGGTTCAACCATAATTTATTCATTGACAGTGGTTTCTTTAGAGCATGCAATCGAAATATTTGGAATTTCCCCATCCTTATTAAGCACCTCAATGCTTATGACAGTTGGCTCTGTTTTAAAATGAACTTCTTTGCATCTCTTAGCTTTTAATGAACTGGGCCCAATGTGAACATTTCTTGGTTTTGATTCTTGATTTTTCAATGCTTTTTCATCTTAATATTCACCAACTACAAGACAAGTGATACCTTGACCATATCTTATGGCATTCATACCCACTAAAGGTCCAATTCTTGCACCCGCCCTTATTCAAAGACCACCTAATTTTCTTGGATTCTCTTCATCATTTGGCATCTTCTTGGTATCTTTCCTTCTAATTTTCTTTGGAGAAAGCACGGGAGAGGAAAAATGCTCATTTGTGTGTTATAATTTCCCTCTGTTGATAAAAAAATCATGTGTGCTTTGTCTTTCCCCCATCAACTGAGAAATACTCATCCAGTTTTGTATCGTCTATAAATGTGTCTTCAATATCATATTGGTCATCATTTGTAATTTTATCTAGCTCTTATTCATCGCTACTTCTATTTCCCTTGTACGAATGTTTGATCCTCTCAATAAATGCATTGAATCGATGTTAAGGAGCTGAAACCAGATCCGTCTGCAAAACAAAATCCCTAGTTGTGGCATAAACCCCTATGAGGACTCTAAACCCTATGCACAACAGTTGTGTAGCTTGACTAGTTTTCGTAGCAATTGTGCATCGACCTCCTCCATCTGAGCTTCAAACACCTCCTTTTTACCTTTTTCATCCTTTCAAGACTTCTCAGAGAGCGGGCTGTATTGGAGTAAGAATGAGGACAACTCAAACAAAAATTGAAATTTATGTCTCCACATGCCTTGTTTCATGTCATGAGGGTGAATTTTGAGTGGAAGGAGTGAGGTGACATGGGTAAAATATTTTAAATATGAGAGGCATAACAAACTTTAACTAACTAAACCGAACTGAGATGACCCCCAAATGTGACTTATGATAAAACCTCATGAAATGAGCCATTTGCCCTCTATGAGTGCAAAGTTGAAAAACTCTTACAAATTTGAATTTTGGCTCAAAAACTCCTTTATAACATTAACCTTTACAAGAACATATGACTCTTTTTACATAAAAACCTTTCGACTATGACACATAGTGACCAATAGGCTAAAATTAACAAGCATACCTCCAAAATGAAATAGTAATATAGGCAAAAAAATTGATTCCTAGACTATAGGATCCGAACAGATGGCAACAGGGTGATGGAAAAAAGGTGTCAATTGATGATTACAGGTGGAAAGGGTCTTAAAGAAGGACTCAGAAGATTAGGTTCTAGGCACAAGAATAAGGTTGAGGATCAACATGGTAGCAATAATGGTGTAGAGACTTCGGAGCTTATTCTAGAGTAGCAGGCCACCTCAAATGTAGATGGAACCCATCCAGATGGAAAGAGCTTAGAAAAATACTTCTAGTGGTATGTGGAAGCCTAAAATGGCTTTTTGGATAAAAAGATAGAGACAATCAAAGTTTGGTAACCCCAAGTCAAAGCCAGTAGAGTTAGAAGGAGTTTAGGAACCCTTTAGTGCATAACCAAGTTTGGAAAAGAAGCCAAAAATAGTGGCGATGTTGATGGAGTGGTCAAACTAAGGATCAGGCCAACGAAGGCGGTAATGCAACAATGATAAGTGTTGTTATTGGGTGTTGGTGGAGCTCACCCAACAGAGTTACCCCCACATATCTACCCTAGTGCAAATGAAAACAACGCTCAAATGGCAACATAGAAGGATGACATGAATGGAAAATGTAGTAGCGATGAGCATTTCTATTGGCTCAGGTGGATCCCACCCGACGGAGTTATCCCGATGGATATACCTCGACAGAATTAAAACAATGCTCAAATGCAAAGAGCGGGATAACAAAGAGGCAGCACAAAAGAGAGTCGGCCCGACGGAAAACTATGTTGCATAAAGGAAAAGGGTTGGAACCCTTAAAAATATTTTAGAAAGGAAATTGGTTAAAAACAAGACCTCTAGGATCCTTTCTCTCTCCTCTCTGATAGGACAAGTGGCAACATGGGAATGGTCGGTGATGATGACAACATTGAACAATCAGCAATGGACATGTGCTAGTCATATTTGACATTTTAGGGCACCCAAAAAGGCCCATATTTGAGTGACATGTGTCACCTATCACAAGCCAACGTGTAGTGCATGTGACATCACCGTAACGTCATTTTAGTGGATATAGCTCGAAAGACTTAAAGAAGTGTTTAAGGGATGCGTTGGGAAAACGTGGCAGTTGACTTAGCCCAACGTTATTTTTATTAGCTCCCAGTAGTAGTGGGGGACCCTGATGGGGAACGCATCCTGCTAGATGGATCTCAGTGATTTGTTAATAGTGTGTAGCGGAAGTGCTGGGCAGCAAGAGTCGAGACACGTCAACATTGACATGGCACATGACAACAAATGAGAATGAGGTCTGGGGGACCCCACAGGACACGACATCCCGTAGGGATCATCTAGGTAGTAAATAAGAGTGTGAAAATGGAATGCACCGAAATATAAAGGATTGAGACACAAAGGATTGACAGGTGGACAGTTGCAGCCAATACACATAGCACAAGAGATGGTCCCACATGACAACATGGCTCAGAGGAGATTCCTAGAAGATAGTATTTGTGTATATTAAAGGAAATTTCAGGAGATAAGTGCCAAGGCTAGGAGTTATGGCCTTATCGCCAAGCCTTGGTAAATTTTTCATAGAAATGAGACCAATGGTGCACAACCATTAACAAATAAATTTGGCTTGCGAAGGGATTAAAAAGGTCTTAGCGCCTAAAGGCCTAGATAATGGTCCCAAAGACTTAGTCCTATGGAAAAAAATAGGTAAAGGGCCAGAGAAAAAGGGGCTTAAGACAAAACTTGGCGACACTTAGTTTAGAAGCAAAATTGGCAGTTAAGCAAAAGTTAATGGCAGATAAAAATAGAAGAAGCACTGCTAAAACTTGTAAAAGGCCAAAATTACTAAAATTAGTGAAATAATTTAGTTTAACTTGTAGAAAAAGTTTGTTGAAGGTTGAGAACTTGGTGAACATAGTCAGAGGACTGAGATAAACAGGCCAAAGGAAAAAAAATGCAACAATTAAAGAAAAGCAAAGAAGGAAAAAATATCAAGCCAAAATTCGTTATAAGCAAACTTGAGCAAGTAGGTTATAAGATATTTTCATAGAAGAGATATGAGTTCTGTGAGCGAGTTTAGGTGAAGCTGATGTTCTCAGTAATCATAGATTGTTGAAGATATTGGTGACTAGGGAGGAAATTGTTTTATTTTGAAAACAAAAAAGGAATTCATGGCTCTAGTGTGAAAATGGATGAAAGATGAACCATTGAGTGTCAAGCAAGTTGTAGCTTGCAAATTAGGGGTTGGTGCTCCTTCCAGTGGGCATTGGTAACTATTTGGAGTAGTAGCTCCATTTAGTTGTAGCTGATAATTTAGGGAGTTGTAACTTCCTACTGGTTGTAGCTAGAGAATTGTAACAACAAGTTGGAGCTTGCCTTGTGAATGAATTGAAGAGCAGTTTTGAAGAATTTGCTTTCTCCATGTATGCCCATTGTGATTGCTAATATTTTTTCCTATCATATTTTAAATTAATTGATGAAGTACTTAATGGTGTCCTAGTATTCTTGCATAAGTGAAATATTTTTTTTTTTAATTGGTAAAATTCCTACAATACTCATTCACCCCCCCTCTTAGCATTGTTCGGGTTTCCAACAATTGGTATTAGAATATTGGTTACTTTAGATCAGTTTAACAACTGGAAGAAAGAACAAGGACTATGGAAAACTGGGAAGGAGGATTTACCAACAGGGCACCAATGTTCAAAGGAACAAACTATTTGTCTTGGAAAGTAAGGATGAAGACCTTCATTCAATGACTTGGGGCTGATGTGCGAGATGTTGTGGAAGAAGAATATCCAAAGCCTCTGTTGGGTCCCTATAATACTAGTGATTACCCCATTACTATTATAGTTATACCCCTTATTTATATTGTTGTGCCCCTATTACCCCCATATTGTTATTTCTGTGCCCCATAGAGTCCCTCTAGTGTTATTTTTGTGGCTTTATATTATTATTGTTAGGTCGGCTCGATTATATTGTGACTCCTTAGACTCCTATATATAGAAAAGAGGTTTTGTCATTTGAGTCATCCAAGAATTGTTCATTTATGTAATGTAAAGGAGGTTTCCCCCTCGAAGAGGCTGAATTCTAAGGCGTTGATCTATCTTTTCTATCTTTTCTTGAGCTGGTTTCATAACATTTGGTATCAGAGCTTTGGATTCTAGGGTTTCGCTGCTCCAAACAGGTCATCGTGGCATTTTCGCTATAACGTTTTTTCTGTGACGTTTCAGAAGTCGCAAAAAAAACCCATTTGAGAAGAAATCGTGCTGAACCTTGGGTCCGAATTTCAGAGCTTTTCGCGCGATATTTGCGGAGATATGATCTGAGGAAGTTGGTATTTTTTTAGACTCCTGAATTACATTCAAAACAGGTGACCTGGGGAAAATCGTCATAACATTCTCTCTGGGGATCGGATTGAAATTTCGTAAGAAGTTACAGAAAGAGGACGGACTGTAGTTTTCTTGTATATATTTTTCAGAGCCAAAGGTTGAAATAGTGACACGTGGCACTTCATACAATTTCGCTCTTCTGGAAAGGTCTATAATCAAGTCATCTTGGGAGATTGTGCATAACTCTTTCTTGGAGAATCCAATTTGGATCAGACTGGTGGCATTGGAAAGAGGACACAAAGGGCTACTACAGGTCACAATTTCAGAACTTAAAGATTCAAAAGTACAGAGTTACAGTCGTTTCAATATCGAGCTCCTAAAATCAAGAAAAAGAAAGATGAGGAAGTTTGATGGCAAGGATCCGGTAAATTGGATACTTCAGATGGAGCAATATTTTGATCTACATGGTGTACAACTGTTACAAAAGGTATGTATTGCATCTTCATATTTAGAACCAGATCAATTTTTATGGTACAAAGGGCTTTGTTCTCGTAAACAACTTGTTACGTGGTCAATTTTCACGGAGGAAATGATAGCACATTATGAGGATACAAAGAGCAACACCACAACAATTGGAAAGAGTAAAAGGGCTTTGTGACATAGTGGAAAGCAAAATTATAGAAACCAGGAAGCGTACCCCTCACAACTATAAATATGGAAGTGTTGTTTCTCCTAGCCTTCCACAACCTACTAGGGTTACACCACAACAATTGGAAGAAAAAAGAGAAAAAGGGCTTTGTTACAATTGTGATAGCAAATGCACTAAAGGTCATAAGTGTGCTGAGAAGAAATTATTTTACATAGAATATGAAGAGGAGGAAGAAAAGGATCAAGAAACATCAAAAGAAGAAGATATACGCCAGGACCCCACCCCAGAGAAAGAAGAAATGAATCAGACCATATCTTGTAAAGCATTGGCAAGAACTACCACTCCTCAAACTCTCAAGATAGAAGGACATATCAAGAAGAAAAAGGTGCAAGAAGTGAAAGATCACATCAAGAAAGAAGAAATGAATCCAACCATATCTTGTAATTCATTGGTCGAAATTACCACTCCTCAAACTATCAAGATAGAAGGACATATCAAGAAGAAAAATGTTCAAGAAGTGAAAGATCACATCGAGCATCAAGAAATGAATTTGACCATATCTTGTAAAGGATTGGAAGAAATTGCCACTCCTCAAACTCTAGAGATAGAAGGACATATCAAGAAGAAAAAGGTTCAAGCAGTGAAAGATCACATCGAGAATCAATAACAAGTTCTCCAACTTTTAAAGGATAACGCCACTTCAGTGCAAAATCAAATGAAACAACAAGTAGATAAACATCGTAGTGAAAAAGGTTTTGATGTAGGTGATTGGGTATTTTTACTTCTACATCTCAAGCAAGCTATTTATGAGAAGGAAATGTTGGCAATACTACATGCACTTAAAAAATGGCGACTTACCGAATGGGAAGACTCTTCAAGGATGAGGATGTGGAAGCATTGTTTTGTGCTATTTCTATTATCCAACGAGATTGGATAAACGAAGCAAGGGATGAATGGAAGAAGGATGAAGAAGTATTGCCACTTATTCAAAAGTTGCAAAAGATCCCAATTCAAATAATATTTCCAGAACTTGATGAGGAAGGAAAAATTATATTGGAACCGAAAGCAGTCACAGAAACAAGAACTCGACAGCTACGAAATCGATCAGAGTATATTATCAAGTGGAAGAACTTATCCGCTGAAGATTCCACATGGGAGGATGAGAATTTTATGCAGAAGTATCCAGAATTACTCAGCCGTTGAGGACAACACTTTTTTGAAGGAGAGGGGCATGTTGGGTCCCTATAATACTAGCGATTACCCCATTACTATTATAGTTATACCCCTTATTTATATTGTTGTGCCCCTATTACCCCCATATTGTTATTTCTGTGCCCCATAGAATCCCTCTATTGTTAATTTTGTGGCTTTATATTATTATTGTTAGGTCGGCTGGATTATATTGTGACTCCTTAGACTCCTATATATAGAAAGGAGGTTTTGTCATTTGAGTCATCCAAGAATTGTTCATTTATGTAATGTAAAGGAGGTTGCCCCCTCGAAGAGGCTGAATTCTAAGGCGTTGATCTATCTTTTCTATCTTTTCTTGAGCTGGTTTCATAACAGCCTCCAGCAGTGGTTACTAAATATCATAAGGCAGAGTTCACATGTAGTGCTAAAGACATGAATTCCCTACTTACTGGCCTCCCTAAATCAGATCTTGTCAAGGTAATGGATTGCACATATGCCAAAGCTATTTGGAATAAGATGAGTGGCTACTATGAAGGAGACAAAAAGGTAAAGAAAGATAAACTCCAAGGGCATAGGATGCAATTTGATTCTTTAATTATGCATGATGATGAAGATATTTGCATGTACATTTGAAGAGTTGATGATGTTATGAACACCATAAGAGGGCTTGATGAGGAGTTAGATGAATCTATTGTAGTTCAAAAGGTGTTAAGATATCTTCTTGAAAGGTTAACCCCAAGGTCTCAGCCATCGAAGAGATGTCTCATATGAATACTCTTACCCTAGATCAATTATTTGGTAGACTCACTGCTTATGAGATGAGGATTTCCAAAGGAAATTCCGCATCCAAAGAATGAACCTTCAAAGAATAAAAGAAGTGCGAGTATGAGCATGATGACTCATGTTGTGAATCAGATGAAGAAGAAGAAAACTTTGTAAGGAAACTCAAGCGTGGATCAGGCAAGTATAAAGGTAAGCTACCCTTAAAATGTTTCAATTATGGAAAAGTGGGTCACTATGCATCAATGTGCCTTAAAAAGAAGAAGAAAGATTACGATCCTAAAGAAAGATTCAAGAAATTTCAAAAGGAAATAAAGAAGGCTTTATACGTTTTGATCTCATTGGGAGAGAAAGACGCACTAATATGTAAGTTCTTGACAATGTCGGGTTTGATTGAAATATCTAGAGGGAGAGTCTCTTCAATATTGGACATATTCTTCTTATAATTGATATCATGAATGGATAAAGAAATCACAGACATCTCAACAACATTGTTTAGATAGAGTTCACTAAGATTAACCTCTGAGGAATGTGGTAATGAGGAACGATGATGATGATCATCCCACAGTGCATCATCCAACATCATGATATCCATGATGATCTCATTAGTAGAAAATGTATGAGAGAAGGGGTCATAGGACGTGTCATAATCCAAGGAATGATCAACCCAATTGATCGAAGAGGAGAGAGTAGAATTTGTTGCACAGACCGAATAGATGGCTTCATAGTTGAGCTCAATGGGACTGAGCAACATGCGGTCACTGAAAATATCAATATTAGATTCATATGGTATTATCCAAGGATCATATCGAGTATTACAATAAGATATCATGTTGATATGGGCAACTATATTAGATTTGTCAAGGGAAGGAGGAGGAAGAGAAAAGGTTCCCATGAGGGAAGAATCCTTAATTAATCCTACCCCGAAATGCCGATATGGATGTACGATTTCTCCCACAAGAGGGAAAATTCTAGTAACTTGAGAATTGGTGGAAAAGAAAGTGAGTTGATCAATTTCTACTATACCGCCATTATGAGGGAAATAAATCATTTTGAAATATGTCAAAACAACAATAGCCATAGCATAAACCCATGCGCGACCCAATAGAAGGTTTTCCATCGATAAATTCAACTTCTACTGACACCATCTTGCTGCCGAATTCTACTTGTTATAAATTCAAAATCCATAAGACTTGAAGCCTTTTCCGTCAAAATCTTTTAAATTAGTTGGTGACTGATTTAATTGGGGAGAAGGAATGGCCTTCTAGCAAGAAAGTGACATGATACAAGTTGAATTTCCTTCTTACACAATGGAATGATGGATATTCTTACTGCGAATAACAACGTAAATCATGAAAGCTAATTTAGCTATAATTTGAGGCATATAATTCTTGTGGTTAAAAACTATAAGCTTGGAATCTAAAGGATCAACACATCCAATTGCAGAAAGCAAATCCTTCTTTTGGGCACGAAAATTTCACAATATCTTAAGAGTTGACATAACTGAAGGAACTTGAGCCAGATCCTCAACTATGTTATAATTCTAAGAAACTCTTACATGAGGGTTGAATGTAGATTTATGGATAATTCCTTTGGGAGGATTAATTGTCAATTTGAATGGAAACAATGATGGAAACAACCCAGGGAAAAATTAAAAAATAAAATAGAATGGACATCTTATTAAACATCCTGAAAACATTAAGAAAACATGCATTAGGTAAGAAGATGTTTCTCAATATTCTATATCTATGCTGATAGGATAGGGGTGTATATTTTAGAAGGTTTTCAAAATTTTATGTTAATTATAAAAATATATTAGGTGTATGGTAGGGGATTTTTTTCCCTTTTAATTAAATTGATTAATTAAGAATAATTTCATATGAAGTGAGTTATGGGTTTTGGGACATGTGTTATTGATAAGCCATATCAAATGGGGTAAATTTCCATGGTTAAGAATCTTGTTCCATGTTATTTTAAATGTATATATGTTTAATTTAAATATTATCTTTTTTTACAATACTAATAATAATAAAGTTATAATCTAACTAGTTTTTATTGCTCTTTTAATTTTAGCAATTTGAGATGTATCATAAAGTGTTTAGATGTTTATTAGATATTTGTTTACCAACCATTTAATTTTTATGTCTGTCTTAGTTTATCATTTAAGTGAAAAAGTTTTAAAACATAATGGAAGCCTAGTTGTTTCCAATGATAAATGTTCATTTGGGACAGTTTTATGCTCACTCTTCTTTGAGAATATTCCCGCTATTCGACCTCATGTTTAGATTTGTGATGCAGGACCACAAGAGCCTAGGATGCGCCAATGGGGGAAGCTACTAAGACGAGGTCAAGGAGGGGGAGTCAAATGAGTGTTTTGGCTTGATTGTTTCGCTCATTGGGTCCATATGCCACTGTACATAGACAAATATCCATATTAATGGCATGAACTATTAGGGGGATCCTGACTTACCACTTCCACCAGGACGGGCATGGGACCTAGATGGTAAGTGAAATTTGTTATATATTTGATGCATTTATAGTTTAAGAAATATATGTATGTGGTATTGATTTCTAAACTTTGTGGGATGCAGATATAGCACCGGTGAGGCCGACATGATACACAGGATGAGTTGCAGCACTAGGGGTTGCAGATCAAGGTGGTACCTCATCACAACAGAGACCAAGTGGTGATGCTCTAATGGAGGATCTTTGACACAGATGCGATGTATTACTGACCGATGTGATAGAGCATGGGTGGAATGATCTAGAAGATCAATACACTGATGAGTGCACTGGTCTTCCCTTAGAGTGGCGAAGAATCATGCGACATATTGTGATGGCCTATCAAGCAATACAAGATCTATGGGCTGCGGAATGGAGTCGTTGGCTCGGGAGCCTCCACATGATAATGATTAGAAATAGGGACATGTGGGTCCCCATTTTTATTTTATGATAACATGTGAATGAGCATGTCAGATGTATTTGGAGTTGTGGACTCAAAACACTGTATTATGATACATATTTATGATTATGCATCTTTTTTGTGATGATTATGGTTTGCCATTTATTTATGGATGTATTCTTACATGTGATAAATGCCAATTTAGAATGTTATTAGAAATGGTATCTACATAGTCACTTATGGGCTCTAGGAACATGATTGAATGAAATGGATTCAATTTCACACACCAAAAGCTTAACTCGTAGATATTTTCTAAGTAGGACAAGATTATGCACATGATAAACATTGCTCAATTACATGCCAAGTAGTAAGGAATCAAGAAAAACATGAAGGTGAAGGATGCGACGATCAAGGGAATCATCTAACATACCTATCACAACATCATATTCAACCTAGTTGTTGGTGGAAAATCCAATACAAATGAAATTGGAGTGGACTAACGAATACAACGGGGTGAAAATGACCCAATTTCCGAGGGGAGATTCCTGGTGAAGTGAATTGCACCATCGACATAATCAATATAAGATTTGGATGATGGATCCATCTGAAAGATGTAAGAAGACAATGTGTAAGAATGTGGGGAATGAAAACTACATAAATGCAAGAAGACAGAAAGAGATACTTGAATTTCAATGGGAAATGTTATAGGTAAAAAATTTTAAGGTATAGTGCATTTCAATGATTGGGAAGGATTTCTCATTCTGGACCCTCTAACAGGTATGCCCCCTTTCCCAAACACTTATGGATGATATAAGGCCCTAGCCATAATGGTTCAAACTTCCCATGTCCCAGGACATCATGACCTTGGTAATACACAAGAACAATATCACCTTCATGGAAGGTATGAGGGTGGACTTTGTAGTCATACTGAGATTTGGTGCGCTTTTTAGTTGCTTCAATGGTTTTCAATGCAACACATTGGTCTTCAGTGGCATGCTCAAGCATGATAAGTCATTGTTCTAAAGGTTGAGTGTTCGCGAGGAGTTTGACGACAAGGTGAAGGGAAGGCATGTCATACTTGATTGGTAATACTGCTTCCTCTCCAAAAACAAGGTGGAAAGGAGTGAACCTAGTGGCAGTCTTGACAAACTTTATATAGGCCCACAAAGCAGGGAAGAAAAGTAAATGCCAGTTGATCTTGTGTTTATTCACTGCCCGTTGAAGCATAGTTTTAAGGATCTTGTTGATAGCTTCAACTTGGCCATTGCCGTGGGGGTAGTAAGCTGATGAATATTGATGTTCGAAGACTAACAAAGAGGATATCTCATGCCATATCTCATCTTCAAAGTGTCATCCATGGTCAGAGACCAATTATTTCGGAACCCCAAATCAAGCGATAACATGGTTAAATAAGAAGAGGATTGTAGTAGTTGCGCTGTTACTGAACGTTGGCATGGCTTTAGCCCATTTGGTAAAATAGTCAAAAACCACGATAATATACTTGTGGTTATTAGAATATGGGGGTTGACACTCCATGAAGTCAATAGCCCATTTACAGAAAGGACCAGTTGAGAAAATGGGATGGAGGGGAGCAGGTGGAGCTCGCGCCTTAGGGGTGTATAAATTTCAATTGGGACAGTGTTTGACTGCCTCAATACAATCACTAAAGAGAGAAGGCAAAACGTACATGACACACATGATTTTAATGGCAGTGGCCATTTTGGAGGGGCGACCATTACAAGCACCTCCATGGCAGGCATTGAGCACTTGACCAGCTTTAGCATGGGTGAGACAACGATGAAGGATAGTGTCGACACTGTGATGATAAAGGTCATCAACGATGAGGAGGTAGCCAAGGGCTTGATGTCGAATATGTCGTTAATCATCATGAGTGAGGTGGGGGGAGAAGTTTTGGGTTAGCAAATAGGTAAGGATGTCATGTTGGGAACGGGTCCCCTGTGCTCAATTTTGGGGTTAAAAGCTCAAGTTTTGGGGCAAAAAGCTCGAATTTTGTATAAATGAATGTAAAGTCTCCGCATTTTGTGGTCGTGGAGCTCGAAGATATCAAGAGTTAAAAAGGGTTTCCGCCCTTAGTTTAGATAGGTTGTGTCGGCTTGATGAGATCGCCTTTGGTCTACGGACCATGGGATTATATAAAAAGGAGGTCTTAGAGGAGTCTAAGATAATTCAGTTCATAGTTGATAGATGGAGTCATTGATGAGTCTATGAAGAGCTAAGAGAGAGAGTCTTAGCATAGGAAAGAAGCTCTACAGTTGAGTGCGCGGACTCCTACAATTGTGTGCAGAGGGCAGTAGAGTCTATACTAGAAAATCTGAACCATCAATAAAGAGAAGTATTTTGAAATTACCATGCATTTTACTTCTGTCAATTGCATGCGATTATGTTATGTTAAGCACTAGGTTTATGTTTTTTTGCTAATTTGATGTGCGAATATATATGTTTCCCTCTGTTATATGAACATAAGTAGAGATATATGTTTACGCAACGATAATCTTAATTGCATGGTAGAATTGGTGAACACTTAAGATAATTTGGGAAATTACACAATAAAGTAGCTACAGAGGTGCGTAAGTGGCGAGATTGCTTGTTAGGGTTACGCGAAGGACAATCACAGATCTTCGCAAAGGTTCTGAAAAACTAATAAAGAGGTACATCGATCATGGGGGATTCACTCAGTGAACCTCTGACATATCACGTGCGTTCGTGGCATATTAAACAATACCCTTGGTTTGACTACATATTGGAAAATACCTCTAAAAATCACATTAATTAACCCCCTACCAATATGAACCCAATACAACTCCCAATTTAAAAAAACCCCTACTTTCACTAGATATTGTGGGTATTCATTTTTCCATTAACATTTTCTATACCCCTTTATATTTTTTCATTAACTTTGAGCTCCATTTTTTATATTTTCCAATATAAAAACCCTTTACCCCCTATATATCCCCCAATATATTGTGTCGTTTTTTCCTCAATATATATCCCCCAATATATTGTGTCGTTTTTTCCTCAATATATATCCCCCAATATGAACCCATGTGGTATGATATTGCTTCCCGAGTGAAGCCCCCGTGACATTGATAAGCCCTAAAGGCTTATCGATCTGCGCGAAGGCAGAGTTAAAGTGTAAAACTGACATCACAACCATCTCAAGGTGTGGAAACTTGATTCCTGCATCCCCATACTTCTTCGGGTGAGACTTCAGTCCGCGCTCTTTGGGCTGATGCTAAAAGGGCCAGCAGTGTAGGGATTTGCTTGGTTGACCAACACTAAACCTGGGTCAGGGACAATCAAGCGAACAAATGGTTATCTTTCCAGGACTGGAATTTGCATAACGAGATGTGTGATGTCGCATCATTGGAATCCAACTAAGAATGAGATTAAAGACTAGTTGGATAGAAAGATCCACGAATTCACGGTGCAAGAAAACAAGAATCTGCAATTGACGAAAGAACAATGGTTGGACATATATCTTTACACAGAGATACACGAAATATTCTTTCGTTCCTTCGTGGTTGAATTATACGAGTGGATCGCGAAGTTGGCAGACGACCAAGGGAGGTGGAGGCTTGACGGTCCGATTGTCTGGATCCGGGAGTTAGTGTGACAATTGGAAGCCTCTGAACATAAGATCGTGCATGCTATTGATCATTGGCTCGACCATATCATAGGAGGGTTTATGATAGAGTTTGTGGTCAATACTTCGGTCACTTACAACAAAGAAGAGTGCCACTTCTTCAAAGGGCCGCGAAGAAAGTATTTGAAATCGTTAAATACTTGGATTAAGATGCTCTTGTGTGAAAAGCAGGTCATGCAGTTACCTTGATGTTTGGGGCTACGCGAAGTGGAAGGACTTTCATGGATAGAGGAAGAAACGATCCTGAATATAACCCACTGATTGAGCCTCCTTTGAGTGACAACGAAGAAGCAGCATAGGCTTCTCCACTGAGAGCTATTCAATTGAGAAGACAAGGGTTCCCGTGAATAACTACACTTCCTCCATCCTCATCTCATCCATCCACAGTACCTCCATCCTCACCTCCACCGCTTAAACCCTCACCCACACCGCTGCCACCTCCACAACCGTTCAACATGGCGAACTCTATAAAGATACCTGTGTTCAAGGGCATAGGAAATGAAGATTTGGAACAGTTTTCATTCATCGTGAAGGCTGTATGGGAAGCTAAGGGTATCACTATGATCAAATTAAGAAAGCAATGTTGGTTAGTGCTTTGTAGGACTGCACAATGACATGGTACATCAAGTACAGTAATGATAACTTGACGTCCGCATTGGGAGATATCCAGACTGTGCTAAATAGGGAATTTAATAGACCTAAGTCTCAAGCGCAATCCATTGTGGGATTCAAGGAGATCATGATGAAGCCTGGAGAGAGGTCTTGGGATTTTGATCAAAGATTGAAGTGTACAATCCGTGAAGCCAACATGAATCTGACTAATGGGCAGCACCGCGAATGGTTTGTGGCCTCGCTCCTACCTCACCTAAGGGTTGCGTTATCACAACAGAAGACCGGTACCCAGGCAGAAGCTTTGTAAATTGCAATGAAATTTCAAGACACACCAATGTAGGATGCTAATATGGGGGTTCAACAGATTCACATGCAGTTACAGAATCTTTGCCTCAAAATGCAAAGCCTGAAGAAAGATAGAACAACTCGACTAGAGGTGTGCGAAGGAGTCTAGTGTCTGAAATGCAAAGGTCAGGGGCATGACATGGATCACTATCCAGTCTTTGTGAATTATGTTGCAGCAGGGGGACCGATGCCTCTGAGACCGAAGGCTACAGCAGGGCCAAATATATGGCTCACGCTATGGTGTGCTATCTGCCAGGTAGCTGGGAAAAATGCGACCGAAAATTGCCATTTGCTGCAGAAATTCGTACAGACGCTACAACAACTCTTCTGCAATTTCTGTCAATCAGATGGTCATGATGAGAATAATTGTCATAGTTACGAATTAATGATGGAAAAGAAACCTGCATATAGGGTACAGGTAGAAACGTGGCCTCCGAACCAAGGCACTAGAGGAGCACGAGGTGAGTATCAGGGGCATGGACGAGGCTGAGGTGGAGGACCTGGTAGAGGTCGAGGGTGGCTTATTTGTTACAATTGTGGAGGACCAAGACACTATGAGAGAGACTGCCCGAATCTGACGCAGTTGTCATGCCGCTATTGTACTCAGTTTGACCATGCGATGGAGGATTGCCTTATATTGTTGGCTAATATTCACGAAAAGGGGGTTTAGCCTCCACAACTGACTCAGAACCTACAGATGATGAGGGCTGAGCCTTGCGAGGAAGACCCTGAGATAAACATTATGTTGTGAAGTGGAACGATGACTAGTGAGGATAAAGGGAAGAAACTTGCAGAAGGTGAGTGGGTTCGCAAAGCACCAGAAAAGGATACTAGGTTTGATTTGGAGTGCACAAAAGAAACATTTATGGAAGCAAAGAAAAGCTTCACTGAGGCCTCTACCTCAGGAAGTCAGGAGAAACCAGTTGAAGAAATGGACCTGTCCATGATTACCACGTTCTTAGAGACCTACATGAAACTAATACACGATAGCAAGGGTGTGAAGGGACTGCAGGAACTAATCAATTGGTGCGCTGGCAAGGATAATGCTACTACCAAACCGCGCGTAGTCAGAAAGCTTGGTAAGCATAAGGCAAGGACTAGACGTGAGATGAAACTCACCACGTAGATAGGAGAATATGAAATGGACCAATATATATTGGATCTAGGGTCTGACGTGAGTGTTTTACCGAAACAAACATGGGAAAAAATGGGGAGACCTGTGCTACAGTGGTCTCCAATTCAGTTAAGGATGGTGAATCAATAGAAAATCATCCCATTGGGGAGGTTGCATGGAGTAATAGTTGATATCGAAGGCATGAGCACACTGGCGGATTTTGATGTGATAAATATCGTGGATGATAGAAATCCCTACCCCGCACTCCTTGGGATCGATTGGGCCATTGACATGAATGGGGTAGTCAACCTGAAGAAGCGAAAGATGATATTTGAGAAGAAATCACTCCGTGTAGTGGTGTCACTAGATCTTACAGAAGGACCGCGCTATACAGAACCGATCCGCAATTATGAATGTGATGACGATTTGGACCAGATTTATAAGATAACATTGCGAGACCAGGATTGGGTGAATCCGATAGTAGTTTGATGTATTGCATGGGACCGCAAGAGCTCCTGCACATCAGATTCAAATGAAGAACTGGAGTACTTGCAGAATCAACTACATGAAGTATCTACGCTGCGCGCTACACCTGAAAGATGGTGGGGTACATAGAAGGACAATTTTGAGGATTGGCGCAAATATAGAAGGATGGTGAGGATATGCTTTGGCCACTCGAAGGTACGACTAACAAAAAAGTATGATGGGAGGAATGATCCACATGATCATTTGGCCAAATGGACTAAAGTATATGGAGGGAAGCCTTAGCCGAAGTGGGTCCATATGTTTTGTCATACCTTGGATGTTATACCAATGAATTGGTACTTGGAGACAAAACTTTGTCATGGCACCGAAGAATGGGATGTTTTATGCCAAGGATTTCTAATGACGTTCAATTTTGAGGATGGATTTGAATCTATCGATGAAGCGTTTCAGGACGTTAAGATAGCCATCTTTAGGATACCGCAGGATCCTCTAGACTTGATTCAACCTGATCAGACTACCTAGTTGAGCCACGTGCTAGAGTGTTACAATGTAACATCGGAACAAGAAGACGAAGACCCAAGGAAGATTAATATTCCAGATACTGAAGGACACCGTGAAGTTGAAGGACCACAACTATAGAACCCAAACATAACTGAGCCACTCAAGACCAGGTAGGTGAACATTGACACAAAGGCAAAGCCAAAGTTTGCAAAGATTGGGGACTACTGGGATGACGTGATAGTAGATAAGGTCGTCGAACTACTCTGCAAATATCAGGACTTGTTCCCCATGAATTTTTCTGTTCTGAAAGGAATAATAGGAGACCTGGGTGTCATGAAGATCACCCTAAAACCATATGTGAATCCTGTGAAACAAAGATCTTACCACCTCAATCTGAAGTATAAGGAAATGGACCACGTTGAGCTAGATAAGATGCTCGTGGTGGGTATTATTGAACGATGGAAGAATGTGATTGGGTAAGCCTAATAGTGGTTCAGGAAAAGAAGCAGAAGGAAGAAATAAGGATATGCATAGATCTCACGAAGTTGAATGATGCTTGCGTGCATGATCCCTTCCCAACCCCATTCATCGATGAGGTCCTGGATAATGTTGGTGGCCAAGAAGCATATCCATTCACTGATGGGTTCTCTGGGTACCATCAAATCAAGATCGCGTCAGAGGATAGAAGTAAGACGACCTTTGCGACTTAATGGGGATGCTTCTAGGATATGGTGATGCCTTTTGTTATGAAGAATGCACCGACGATCTTTTCACGCGTAGTCATCACGAAGTTTGAGGATTTTATTCATAAACTTTTGGAAGTATACTTTGATGATTGGATAGTGTTCGTACTGGTGAAGCGCCATGTGGCAAGTCTGCACTTGATGCTAGATACATGCTAGAGGTACCAGATTGTGCTCAATCTGAATACATGTTTGTTTTGTGTCCCTTTTGGGATCTTGCTGGGCCATGTGGTATGTAGACAAGGCTTGATAGTATACCCAGCTAAGATCATGGTCATAATCAATTTGGAGGCACCAAGGAGTGTGAAACAGCTACGTGCAACACTGGGGAATACGGGATACTATAGGAAATTCATCAAGAGCTATGCCCAAATTACCACGTTAATGGAAAAATTGTTAAAAAAGGATGTGATGTTCTGTTGGAAAGAAGAATGCCAGAAGAGCTTGGATGTGTTAAAGGAGAAGAAGGTCATCACGTCGATCTTGGTATTCCCGGATTGGAAGAAGGAATTTCATGTGCATGTGGACGTGTCATGTATAGCGTTGGGAGTAGTACTGACACAGGCTGGTGAATGGGACTTGGATCATCCTATAACGTTTGTAAGTAGCAAGCTGTCCAAAGCAGAGAAAAATTATTCCAGAATAGAGCGCGAAGGATTAGCTATGGTGCACGCGCTCTAGAAGTTCAGGCACTATTTGTTGGGTGGACACTTTAAGATGTATACGGACCATTCCGCATTAAAATACCTAGTCAACAAGCCTGTGTCAGGGGGAAAGATATGCAGGTGGCTATTGTTGTTCCAAGAATATGATTTTGAAGTTATTGTGAAACTAGGACGCTGTTATGAAACCAGCTCAAGAAAAGATAGAATAGATAGATCAATGCCTTAGAATTTAGCCTCTTCGAGGGGGCAACCTCCTTTACATTACATAAATGAACAATTCTTCGATGATTCAAATGACAAAACCTCCTTTCTATATATAGGAGTCTAAGGAGTCACAATATAATCCAGCCGACCTAACAATAATAATATAAAGCCACAAAAATAACAATAGAGGGATTCTATGGGCACATTAATAACAATATGGGGGCAATGGGGGCACAACAATATAAATAAGGGGTATAACTACAATAGTAATGGGGTAATCACTAGTATTATAGGGACCCAACATGCCCCTCGCCTTCAAAAAAGTGTTTTCCTCAACGCTTGAGTAGTTCTGGATACTTATGCATAAAATTCTCATCCTCCCATGTGGAATCTTCAGCGGATAAGTTCTTCCACTTGATAAGGTACTCTGAGATTGATCGATTTCGTTGCTGTCGAGTTCTTGTTTCTATAACTGCTTCTGGTTCCAATATAATTTTTCCTTCCTCGTCAAGTTCTGGAAATATTGTTTGAACTGGGAGCTTTTCGCCTATAACCTTCTTTAAGCATGAAACATGGAAAACTGGGTGCAATCGAGAAGCTGCAGGAAGCTCCAATTTGTATGCCATAGTACCAATCTTTTGCAACACCTTGTACGGACCATAATACTTTGGTGATAATTTATTATCCTTCTTAGCTTGCTTGAGGGACATTTTCTTATATGGTTGTGTTGTGGTCACCAAAAACCCCCCTCCTTATTTAGTATTAGCAATAACACTAGATAAGTGGGGACCCTTAGTAAAAAATTCAAAAAGTTTAATTAAAACTCATGTATTATACTCCTTAAGAAAATATCGCATCGCGCGAAAAAGATAGGACATTTCCTTGTGAGTAGAATGATAAATTGCGAGAATGCGACGCGAAATCCATCGCATCGCATGCATTAAGAAATGCTCATAGACAAAAACTTTAAGAAATCGCCGACGACCGATATGCGACATCGCATATCGCAACATCGCAAAAATAGCACATAACTATTTTAACGAATTGTAACAATCTGCGATCCTGCGATAATGCGATAATGCGATCGGCGATCTTGCGATCGCGCGAAACAGCAATCTGCGATAATGCGATAAACGTGATCGGCTAACCCTGCGACAACACATATTGATAAAATGCGATAACGCGATGATGCGATGCGAATCGCAGAGATCGTCCATCGCAGATTTTCCCCGGCTCAACATTCAAGAAAAATTGAATACGCACGTTAATAAAAATTAATGAATGTACGCCAAGTGTTAATGAAAGACAGTTTTGTGTTTTTCGAAGAGTTAGTTCACGTCAGGTGGCATGTTTTTGTACATCCATAGAGCTCAGAGCTTTCTTGTCAATTTTTATTATCATTACGCTCTCCTTATGTGTGAACTGCAGGAATGAAAGACAGAAACAATATGAAGCAATGTGCAGGGAGCGATTAAGGAAAAAGGATAAAACTCCAAAGCTCGGAAGCAGAGAAATGCCCTCATGAACGGATACCGAGTGCAACAGAGCCACGAATTCCAGAGCGCTGCTGAGCTATTCATTTACAGACCTATCAGTCAGAGCCATGGTTCAGTGAATGGTTGAACAATGTTGATATCAATAGGCGATTTAACACTCAAGGGTAGAAGTTCACAAAAGCAGTATGTTTGCAAAATTTTAAAGCTTATACCCGGTGAAGGAAAGGCGCTAAAGGCGAAAAAACGCACCAGAAAGGCCCGGATCAAAAAACGGAGGCAGTTTTCGATGCGTGATTAGTGATTGCGCATCGCTGAGAAAATTGCTCAAAAAGCAAAGTCCTTAACTGCTTAGTCACTCGTAAGCCCGGAAACGCAAGAAAGCAAAGGCAGAGGCAATTTAATGGTTAACCAAGTGGAATTTGGGTTATTACTGAGCATACACAGTAAATCCACATAGCCAGAGATGATTCTAAAGCATATCTGCTATTTTGCTAGAAAAAATGGTGCCAACACTTGCCATTTCTGTTTGTTTAGCTCAACCAAAAGCGAAAGACAGTCAGCCGACTCAACCCAGGCAAATATTGAATGCTCACAACATTAAGGAGCAAATACAGAAATAGTTAGATATTAGATTTAATTTTTAGAAATAATTTTGCTTAGAAAAAGGACGGTCATTTAAACCGTATCCTGAATATGTGTGATTAAGTTATTTAGTTAGTAGTATTTAAACCCTTCTCATGCATTTAGAGAAGGGTCCAGAAATTTATCAAAAACTTGTCCTCAGAACATGCACTTTTGCACCCTCCGAGGAGGTTTTGGTGAATGAATGGATCAAGATTTGTTGATGTTTGCATTTGATATCTGCTACTAATGTTGCACTTATGTACTCTTAGTAGATGTTAGAGCAAGGAGAAATAAATCATTATTGCTTGAAGCTTATGAGTAGGACCAGTGATAAATGGTACTTTTATCTCTTGACCATTTTTGCTTATATGTTAAAGTGATATACAGTTTTTAGTTGTTTATATGTTATTGCATGAATGCTTGAGTTACCATTTGGCACTTTTGTACGGTGGAGCTATTTATTTATGTTTAATGTATGAATAGCTTATTATGCGATATGTTGTTCACAACTGTTTTGCCTAACTTTTTATGCGAAATAGTTCATCTTAATTGATTTCCTTTCTTATAATCGCTGAATGATCTTTATTACCAGTTGTTATATGAAATTTCTTTAGATCGCATAATAGAAGAGTTACATCTCGGGTTAGCATAGATTAGATGTGCTGTTTTTATTAGATTACCATAGCATAGAATTAGATTAAAGTTTGAATTAGAATAGCTTAGATAGTTATAGTTAGATCAACAACATCCAATTCTACACACACACACACCCATAGATTGGGAAACTGGTCCCATTATCCCCAGTCGGACCCACTATACCAAACGGATAAGGAGCTGCCAACCAAGGTCCGGACCGGGCGGGTATCCCCCTTGTTGTCGACCCAATTTTCGGGGCTTCAACAGGTTGTAGCCGTAGGAATACCCAATCACCTACATCAAAACTTCTTTCACTGCGATGTTGATCTGCCTGTTGTTTCATTCTATTCTGTGCCAACACGAGGTTATCCTTTAAGAGTTGGAGGACTTGTTGTTGATGTTCGATGTGATGTTCCACTGCCTGAACCTTAGAATTTTCTCTTAAATATGATGTGATGGATGGTGGTTGATACCCATAAAGTGCCATAAATGGGGTCATTTTTGTTGCTGTATGAAAGGAAGTGTTATACCACCATTCAGCCAGAGGCAACCATTTGACCCATTGTGTCTGTTTATCAGATACAAAGCAATGAAGATATCCTTCCAAACATTTGTTTACTATCTCAGTTTGCCCATCAGATTGAGGATGATAAGATGAGCTATGAGCTAACTGAGTACCAAGACAAGAAAATAATTATGTCCAAAAATTTCCAGTGAAAATGGGATCTCTGTCACTTACAATAATCTTTGGGTTTCCATGTAGCTTTTGAATTGTTTCCATAAATGCAGTAGAAACTGTACTGGCTTTAAATGGATGTGATAATGCACAAAAGTGTGCATACTTGGTAAGTCTGTCAACTACCACCATGATGACACTCTTTCCCTCAGACTTGGGTAAACCTGTGATAAAATCCATTGATACCTCCTTCCAACGTTGGCTTGGAATGGATAAAGGTTGTAATAGACCCGGTGTCTTAATTGTTTCAACTTTATTTTGTTGGCAAACCAAACATTCTGCCACAAACTTTTGAATATCTGATTTAAGGCCATCCCAAAAAAATTCCTTCTTAACTTGTGGTAAGTTTTTAAAAATCCTGAGTGCCCTCCTAAGGGAGAAGTGTGCAATTCCATAAGAATCTTTTGTTTTAGCTGGGAATTCTTACAGAGGTATAAGCGATCTTTGTACCATAACGAATCATTTTTCCAGCTAAATGTATCAGACGTACTGGAATCTTGTTGTAGCTTTCGAATAAGTTCCCACACTTCTTCATCATTCTTCCATTCCTCCCTTGCTTCATTTATCCAATCTGGTTGGATGATAGAAATAACGCACAACAATGCTTCCACATCCTCATCCTTTCTTGAGAGTGCATCTGCCACCACATTTTTCTTCCCTTTTTTGTAGATGATTTCAAAGTCATAACCCAACATCTTTGTGACCCACTTTTGTTGCTCTTCAGAGGATAATCTTTGTTCTAAAAAGTATTTAAGGCTATCATGATCCGTTTTTACCTTGAAGTGTCTTCCCATTAGGTAGGGTCGCCATTTCTTAAGTGCATGGAGTATTGCCAACATTTCCTTCTCATAAATAGCTTTGCTTAAAAACTTTCCCTTGATTGGACGACTTTCAAAAGCAATGGGTCTTTCATCTTGCATTAGAACAGCACCAATTCCATTTCCTGAAGCATCACATTCCATAATAAAGGTTTTTGTGAAGTCCGGTGTAGCTAAGACCGGTGCTTGGCACATTGCCTCTTTAAGATGTTCAAAAGCCTTTGTTGCTTCCGGAGTCCATGAAAATGCATCTTTCTTCAATAATGTCGTTAGAGGTGCTGCTATTCTCCCATAATTCTTAAAAAACTTGCGATAATACCCTGTCAACCCAAGAAATCCTCGCAGATGCTTTATGGATGTGGGGATTTTCCATTCCTTAATGGCTTTAATTTTGCTAGGGTCTACCTTAACTCCTTCATGAGATACAATATGACCCAAATATTCCACCTCCTGGACTCCAAAGAAACATTTGGATCTTTTTGCATATAATTGTTTCTCCTCTAATAGTTGTAGCACCCTGTCAACATGTTCAACATGATCCTTCCAAGACTTGCTGTAGATAAGTATATCATCAAAAAATACTAACACAAATTTTCTAAGGAATGGTTTGAAAATTGAATTCATCAAACCTTGAAATGTTGAAGGTGCATTGGTAAGGCCAAAAGGCATGACCAAAAATTCATAATGACCCTCATGAGTTCTAAATACCGTTTTCGGAATGTCTTCAATCTTCATTCTGATTTGATGATATCCTGAACGAAGATCCAACTTGGTGAAGTAAATTGATCCATGCAATTCATCCAGTAATTCATCAATGACAGGAATGGGGAACTTATCTTTAATAGTGAGCTTGTTGAGCTCCCTATAATCCAGACACATGCGCCATGATCAATCCTTCTTGTGCACCAATACTACTGGAGCAGAGAAAGAACTTTGACTCGGTTGAATTATACCAGCCTCTAGCATTTCTGCAACCATACGTTCAATTTCACTTTTTTGGACATAGGGATATCTGTACGGCCTGATGTTTGGAGGAACACTTCCTGGAATCAGATGAATAGCATGATCATGATCACGCATAGGTGGGAGACCTTTGGGAGTCTCAAATACCCTGGAATGATTGTCCAAGACTTTTTGGAGATCTGGAGAAATAGATGATTCTAATGTGGAAACATCTAGCGAACATAATTGTGCAATTACACCCCTTTGCTCCTTTTTTAGAAGCTTTGTCATACCATTAGAGCTGATTATCTTTCCTGGTTTCCCTGCAATACCCCTTAATTCAACTTCCTTTCCTTCCATAGAAAATTTGATGAAAAGTTCTTGAAAATTAAAAGCTATTGTACCCAAGGATTGTAGCCATTGGACTCCTAGTACAACATCAGCACCTCCCATTGGAATGGAAAGCATTGGGCTAGTCAATACATATTCTCCCATGGATAGCTTGATATTATGGCACTTTCCAGAGAAATTTATTGTTCCTCCATTTGCAATCATCACTTGACACTCTGGTGCTGGATATAGGAAGCAATTCAATTCTTTTGCTACCCTACAATGAATAAAATTGTGGGTGCTTCTTGAATCAATCAACACTATTACCTTTTTCTTCTTGATTTGTCCTTCTATCTTGATGGTTTGAGGAGTGGTAATTCCCGCCAATGCATTACAAGATATGGTCGGATTTATTTGTTCTTCATCTAGGCTTTGTTCCTGGAGCATATCCTCTTCTTTTGACCTTTCTTGCTCCTTTTCTTCTTCCTCTTCACAATCTATGTAGAATAATTTCTTCTCAGCACACTTATGACCTTTAGTGTATTTGCTATCACAACTGTAACAAAGCCCTTTTGCTCTTTTTTCTTCCAATTGTTGTGGTGTCAACCTTATAGGTTGTGGAAGACTAGGGGCAACTACACTTCCGTCTTTATAGTTGTGAGTGGTATGCTTCCTGGTTGCCATAATTTTGCTTTCCATTTTTCTTGCTAACCTGAATGCCTTCTCTAATGAATCAGGTTCCCAAAGGCGAACATCATGTTGGATATTATCCTTTAAAGACCCTATGAACACGTCAATCCTATGCTCCTTTGGAATATCTTTTACCCTTATGTTCAATTTTTGGAACTCCTCAATGTGCTCCATTATTGAACCCTTTTGTTTGAGACTTATCAATTGGCTAAAAAAAGTGTTGCTTTTTGTATCCTCATAATGTGCTATCAATTCTTCCGTAAAAATTGCCCAAGTGATAAATTGTTTACGAGAGCAAAGCCATTGATACCATACAAACTGATTTGGTTCCAAATATAAAGTTGCCATACATACCTTTTGTGTGTTTTGCACATTATTGAGATCGAAGAACTGCTCCATCTGTAATATCCATGTGGCGGGATCCTTGCCATCAAACTTCCTCATATCGATTTTTGGAATATGGTGGGTCTTCGATCCAACATTAGAGTCTATGGAATCATGATTAACATTTCTTTTGTTCACATCATGAGTTTCCTTTACAACCTTTTCACCATTAGTAAGTATTTCTTGTAGAAAATTTGTCAAATCTGTCTTCAAATCTGCGATGTCTGTCTTCAAATATGTCCTCAAATCTGTCTTCAAATATGTCCTCAAATCTGTCTTCAAATCATTCATCTTAGCTTCCATGCCCTTTATCTTAGATTCTACGCCATTTATCTTAGCTTCTGTTAGCTTTTGTGAGCGTGACATTTGTTGCACTTGTTCTTGTAATTTTGATATATCATGTAGCATTTCTTCCTCTTCTTCATGAGTCATGCTAGAGCTTTCAGGTTCCTTACTAGGTGTTTGCATTTTCTTTCCTCGGGGCATCAGTTATCGATAATAATGCTTTACTATGCCCTTTGAATTCCTTCAAACCAAGCTTATGCAAAAATAAAAAATAAAAAAACTACACACCTTTTTTCACTTTGTAGAAGCTTGATATTGAATCTGATGTATCTTTGTAATTTTAGATCATCTAGTTCTTAAATTTTGACCTGTAGTAGCCTTCTGATTCCTCTTTCCAATGCCACAAGTCTGACCCAAATTGGTTTCTCCAAGGAAGAGTTATGCGAAATCTCCCACAGTGACTTTCTTATAGACTAGTTCAGTAGAGAAAACTTGTACGACATGCCACGAGTCATTGTTTCAACCTATGGATCTGAAAAATGCATACAAGAAACTACAGTCCATCCTCTTTCTGTACTTTCTTACGAAATTTCAATCCAATCCTCAGAGAGAAAGTTATGATGATTTTTCAAAGGTCACCTGTTTTGAATGTAATTCAGGGGTCTGCAAAAAGACCGACTTCCTCAGATCATATCTCCGAAAATATCGTGCGAAAAGCTCTGAACTTTGGACCCAAGGTTCAGTGCGATTTATTCTCAAATGGGTTTTTTTTGTGACTTCTGAAACGTCACAGAAAAATAGTTATAGTGAAAATGCCATGATGACCTGTTTGGAGCAGCGAAACCCTAGAATCCAAAGCTCTGATACCAAATGTTATGAAACTAGCTCAAGAAAAGATAGAATAGATAGATCAACGCCTTATAATTCAGCCTCTTTGAGGGGGAAACCTCCTTTACATTACATAAATGAACAATTCTTCGATGATTCAAATGACAAAACGTCCTTTCTATATATAGGAGTCTAAGGAGTCACAATATAATCCAGCCGACCTAACAATAATAATATAAAGCCACAAAAATAACAATAGAGGGATTCTATGGGCACATTAATAACAATATGGGGACAATGGGGGCACAACAATATAAATAAGGGTATAACTACAATAGTAATGGGGTAATCACTAGTATTATAGGGACCCAACAGATGCTTGAATGTTGGACTAGAACATCTGTCGCGCATTGAAACAACGGAGGAGCCTACTAATTTGGAGGAGGGGCTACCTAATGCACAACTCTTTGCAATGCGCATCACGGATAGTCACTTTGAAGATATTATCCACTTCCTAATGATAATAATGACTCCAGACGATTATACAAGTCAATAGAAGAAGGAACTGGTAATGCGTGTGGAAGATTTCTCTGTCATTGCAAGGTACTTGTGCAAAATGGGATTAGATGAAATATTGCAACGTTATGTGCCAGAGTTTGAACGAAACATCATCCTTGCTGAGGGTCATAATGGAGCTGCAGGAGGTCATTATGTAGGAAAAGCAACAATGTAGAAGATTCTACATGATGGGTTATGGTGGTTGACCTTGCATAAGGATTCAAAAGCATATTGTAGGGCATGCGATGCATGCCAAAGGACGGGCAGACCCTCACATAGGGATAAGCTACTTCTGAATCCACAGATATCACTACAACCCTTCGAGAAGTGGGCAACTGACTTTGTAGGACCAATTCAGCCTCTAGGGAAGAAGACGGGTGTGTGATATATCATCACCGTGATAGAGTATTTAACCAGATGGGTAGAGGTGCAACTTGTGAAGGACTGTACAAACGTGAAAACATCTAGATTTATATTTGAGTACGTACTAACACGGTTTGGTTGCCCAAAAATTCTAATGAGCGATCACCGTACTCACTTTCTCAATGAGACGATCAGTGCGATGACAGAGGAATTCAGGTTTACCATCAGAAGAGCACGCCATATCACCTGCAAGCTAATGGAACGATATTTGAAATTCTCAAAGAAAGGACAGGGATTTTCACGTGCCCACAGTGTTATGGGCTTACAGAACTACTTGCAAGAAGCTGTCTGGACAAATGCCGTTCAGATTAGTTTATGGTGTAGAAGCTATGATGCAGATGGACTACATTGTACCTAATCTCCGCATAGTGGCATTCACAGGAATGGTGGATTGTGGAGCCTTGGAAGACAGGCTCGCATAGCTAACGAAACTTGAGGAGGATAGATTTATAGCTAGATTTCATCAACAGGTTCAAAATGAGGGTGAAAAGGCATGGCACAATCAGCACATCAAACTGTGCACCTTCAAGGTAAATGATTTGGTTTTGTTGTATGACAGCAAGTTTGATAAATTTCCAGGGAAATTTAGGATGCATTGGTTAGGGCCCTAGTCATCAAGGAGATTACCGATGGTGGAGCAGTTTAGTTGGTAAAATTGAATGGAGAACCATTCCCAGGATGGTTGAATGGCAGCCGATTGAAGTCATACACTGGTGATCCAACTAGATGACTACATAATGGAAGCACAGTCTTAGTGCTCTAGGTAGCTAAAAGGAGGTGCAGGACTATAAATTACACTTCCCAGGTTGGGGAGCCGTGCAATTGGGGAATTGTGCAGAATGAAGGAATGTCACAGTGTCAGCAGAAACGTGTAGGGAGTTGCGCTATCCAAGAACAGACCGCGCAGGGCAGCCAGAAAGTGACCGTTATGGTCACTGTTCAAGACTTGACAGTGGGAAAATGACCAAATGGAGTGGGGGGTGGCATTTAAGTCAGAATTTAAGGGCCAGATCTGTGAAAATGTGCCACCAATACAACATTTATGAATGAGTTATGGGGGGAACGGTTGGATTTGAATTCGAAAATGCCTATAAATTATAGGTGGCTGCCCAACGAAAAACACTTGGCATTTTGAGAATTGAGGTATTAAGCTCTCAGGTACATATGAACCCTGAGATATTTGAAGCCCTGATAGCGAGTTCAGTGTTTGAGAAGTTGCCAATGGAGATGCAGGTGTTGTTATCTAGCATTATGTCGGTGCCTGCAGAAACTGTGAGTGTAGGAGAAGTAATGGCAGCTAAAGGAACTACCCAGGAGGTAGTAATGGTAGCTAAGGGAGCTGCCTCGGAGGTTGAAAGCGTCGAAGTATTGGAAAAAGTGCCTAAATCACCAAGGACACCCAGGTTGAGGCCTACGTTGACCAAGGAGGGTCCAAAATCAAAGAAGGATAAGCAGAAAGCGCAACAACTGGTGCGCGCATCACCCAGAAAGCACCCATAAACGGGAAATGCCATTGCGCAGGAGAAGGGAAAGGTGAGTGACCTAGAACCTGAAGCTGATGTTGAAGAACTCGACGTGGGTGCAGATGATATTGATATGGAGGGGGCGGAGGACGTTAATGTGGAGGGTTCTGACCCCATTTCTAAACTGCCCAAGCACAATCCTCCGTGCAAAGGCAAGACACAGGTTCTGAAGGATATTGATGAAAGTAAGGTCACACTGCACACACCTTTACTACCAGACCAAATCATTTTTGAAGGACCGCGCCTAGGGCGCACCCCGTTTTTAAAATTGGAGGACTGGGATTTGGCTGATGCGGAATGCTTTCCCCATTTAGCGACAGACCAACTCATGCACTGCATTTTCTACAAAGACTCTGGTGTGACCACGGTAGAACCAAGGAAGTGGGTAAAAGGGGTGGATAAGGTGGATCTATTAAACATGCTGTGGGTATCGCATTACAACCGCACACCCATAACCATGGTAGTGATCAAGTAGCTGTTGTGCTTGGTGCACGATGGGTGTCTGTGGCTAGAAGAGTCGATACCCATCACTGACATGCTGATCCATAGGATCACTCGAGTACCATACTCAGGAGAAAATCACGACATGGCATTTGCAGAAAGACAGGTGACTGCGACCTCACTGAAGCAATGAAGGACAAATTCAAACTCGCTAGGAAGCCGCGCGGCTACACTATCACAAGTATAACTGACCCCGCGGTCAAAGTAGCAACACAAATCTTGGCAGGAAAGATTATGTAGAAGTGTCGCGTAGACGAAGTGCTGACACTAGTAGTAGCCTTGGTGGCTCAACGCGTAGACGACGTACATTTTAACTGGGTGCACTACCTCTGCGGGGAGTTCCTCGCAAACTACAGCGAGGCATAGGATCACAACAAAACATTCCACTATGCATGGCTGCTACTATCCATAGTGTTGGTCGTGTTTGAGTTACCGGAGGATAGCCAGTTTCCTTCAGTCACGTCCGACCTACTGGAAGCAGCGAAGTTCACTTCACTATGGGCTATGAAGGACCCTCATAGGGTTAAGGACAGTAAGGTCTTTTGGATCTTGATGGAGATGAGTATCCATATGGCCATTAACTGCAAACCATGACTGTCGCCCACTGTTTTGAGAAGCTGCAAGAGTATGTGGAGTTCAAGGCTGACTTCCATGTGTCTCGATACGCGCGTGAAAGGATCCTGAGCATAAATGGTATGACCTGCCATACCTTGCCACAGACGATGCGATTACAGTAGTCCTTGACCACTAGCCATCATATTGGTGCACTGCCTCAGACTTGACAGTCGGGTATAGTAAAACCGCAGCTCAGCGGAAAAAGGAAGAGGTGAAGCTGAAGATGTAATAGTTGTCCGCAAAGAGATAAAAGGAGGTTGAGGACAAGGTCAAGGTAGAGCACGCCACTGTGAAGAAGATGGGAGGAAATGTAGAAGAAGAGGAGAGTGGCTCTGACAAGAGTCAAAATTCGCCTTCCTCAAAGATAGAGGAAGAGGACCATTAGTTGGAATAGGGAGGAGCGGACCCAAAGACTACTCTGTTCCACATTAAGTGCAATAGAGATCCAGAGAAGGTCAGGCCGCGAAAGAAGTCTAAGGCCAACAAGACTTCTCTCGATCTGATCACCTTAACGGAAGGTGATTTGAACGATATCGGTCATACGGTAAGGGATGCCACCATGGAACTACTTCAGTAGTTCGAGATACCACAGAAGAAGGCCTTGAGTGCCATTTAGATGGGTTTGCATGAGATGTAGATCCAGGCGTCGCAGGTAAATACCATCATGGGATGAAGCAGCGTGGCATCAAGTAGTTTGGCACCCAGCACATTGGAAGCAGCAGTGCTGGTACGCACATTGGATCCCCGGGAAATAGTGCTACCGGAGGAAGCGCTAACCATAGATATTGAAGTTGACCGGCCCGATTTTAGTGCCCTCAAAGGAGTTGGGCTCAATTTGGATGTGCTTCCTAGTGAGGCACTTCACATTTTGCAGGATGGCATGATCATAGAACTTCGGGCTTGCGAACAACGCACGTTACAGGTAATTAGTGAGTAGAAATTTAACAACGCTCAGATGATTGTACAAAGAGATTCCGCTATTGACCTCATCAAAGCCATCACAGAAAAAAAATGGGCACACAGCCAAGGTAGTGGCTGAGGCATGCAGGTCTGTCCCATAGCTGGAAATTCTAATGATGAGCCAGTAGATGTGTGGATTTAGAAGCTCGTCGTCGGAGTGCACGATGCACGAACAAAGTTGGAAAAGGTTAAGTTTGCCCTGAACCTCAAGATTGCAAAGCTACAGTTGAATGCCTAGCCTTCAACTCTACCAGAGGTAAGAGAAAAACACGAGGTGGGTGTGAAGGACGCCATGGCAACAGTGAACATCGTAGTAAAGGATTACACTGCGCTCTTCGAGTAGTCGCTCGAAGTAGTCACCAACCTGCAAGAGGACCCCAATGTACAGAGGTTGGAAATAGAGGCGTGGGAGTTGTAGTTGCGATATGACAAAGTTAAAGCGACGACGCGCACCGTCACCATCACACAAAGGTTAGAAAAGCTGCAGGAGGTAAAGGTGTTGAAAGAGCTGGTGGATGTAGCTCAGCACCAGGAAGCAGTGTTGGGGCTCGTTTGAAGACTTGGATGGAAGAGGCATATTTGATCATGGCCACTATTGAAGGCAAGCTAGCTAGTCTACAGGTGACTCAATAGAAGATACAATTAGATAGTGCAAGGCTAGCGATGGAGTAGCTAGTCGAGGAGATGAAGCAGGCGGCAACACAATGCACTGTCGAACTTGTAGTAGTCCAAGCGGAGCTGGGAGGTCTTTGCGACAAGATCTCCACACCAAATGATTGACTCGAGGGTGAGTCACCATGTTTGTTTTGGGTGCCTATTGTGAACAGGTCCCCTGGGGTCAATTTTGGGGTTAAAATCCCAAGTTTTGGGGAAGAAAGCTCGAATTTTGTATAGAGGAATGTAAAGTCTCTGCATTTTGTGGTCACAGAGCATGAAGATATCAAGAGTCAAAAAGGGTTTCCACCCTTAATTTAGATAGGTTGTGTCAGCTTGATGAGATCCGCCCTTGCTTCGCAGACCATGGGATTGTATAAAAAGGAGGTTTTAGAGCAGTTTAAGATAATTCAATTCATAGTTGATAGATGGAGCCATTGATGAGTCTGTGAAGAGCTAAGAGGGAGAGTCGTAGCATATGAAAGAGGCTCTGCATCTGAGTGCGCAGAGGCCTAGGGTAGAAGTCCACAGCTGAGTGCGTAGAGGCCTAGGGTAGAAGTCCGCAGCTGAGTGCGTAGACCCTTGCAGCTTTGTGCATAGGGAAGTAGAGTCTGTACTAGAAAATCTGAACCATCAATAAAGAAAAGTATTCTGAAATTACCGTGCATTTTACTTCTGTCAATTGTATGAAATTATGTTATGTTAAGCATTGGGTTTATGTTTTATTGCTAATTTCATGCGCGAATATATATGTTTTCCTATGTTATATGAACACAAGTAGAGATATATGTTTACGCAAATATAATCTTAATTACATGGTAGAATTAGCGAACACTTAAGATAATTAAGGAAACTATACAGTAAAGTAGCTATAGAGGCACGTAAGTGGCGAGATCGCTTGTTAGGGTTACGCGAAGGACGATCACAGATCTTTGCGAAGGTTCTGAAAGACTAATAAAGAGGTACCTCGATAAGCCATAAAGGCTAATTGATTTGCATGAAGGCAGAGTTAAAGTGTAAAACTGACATCACATCCATCTCAAGGTGCGGAAACTTGGTTCTTGCATCCCCCCCCCCACTGCTTTGGGTGAGACTTCAGTCCATGCTCCATGGGCTAATGCCGAAAGGGCTAGTAGTGTAGGGATTTGCTTGGTTGACTAACGCTAAACCTCGGTTAGGGCCCATCAAACCAACATGTCACCATACCAAGGATCATATGAGGTAATGGCGAACAAGTGTTCAATTGGAAGATCATCATTGATCGACAGATCAGGCACACTGGCGGAAAATTTAAAAATGTGTTCAGCAAGGGCTAAACCTTTTTTACTCTTGGGTGTGATAAATTCAAGATCGAATTCTTGAAGTATAATTATCCAATGGGCATAATTCCCGCTAATTATCCATCGATTCAATATGAAATCCATGGGGTTGGAATTGGTCACAACTTTCGTGGTATGTGTAAGGATATAATGACAAAGCTTCTGAATAGAGAACACGACAGCGAGTGCTATATTTTCTTCATGGGATTAGGACATAGGGGGACTGTTAAGGTTCTTACTGACATAGTATATGACATGCTCTATACCTAAAAAATATTCTTGTATTAGGACCCCAACAACTGAATGCGTGGATGTAGAGACGTACAAGATGAAATCCCTCTCAAAGTTAGGTGGACTAATCAAGGGAGCAGAAGTGAGAGCGCATTTGAGGCCATTGAAAGACTATTGAGCTCGGTCATCCCAAACAAATGGAATGGTATATTGAAGGAGTCTAAAGAACCCATGAGTTGTGGTGGCATAGTCAGGAACAAACCAATGAAGAAAGTTAGCTTTGCTTTGGAGACTTTGTAACTGGCGAAGGGTACGAGGAGGAGGAAGTTCAAGAATGGTTTGAACATTGAGTAGGTCAAGAGTGATATCATATTTGGACACGATAAAGCCCAAAAGTCGGTCGATAGGAATGCAAAAGACACACTTAAGGGGATTGAGGCAAATTCTATACTTGAAAAATCATAGAAACATGGTACGCAAATCATTTAGGTGTTGCGACCGAAGTTTGGAATGACCGGTGAGATCGTCTAGATATGAAACGATAAGATGATCCAAGTTGTGAAAGCAGGAGGACATGTTACGCTAAAAAGTGGCCTTTTTGATGGTGTCGGACCCGCCAACATTCAAGGGATCACCCCGGTATGAAGTCCCAACTAGATCTCACACAGTTTGGTGTGGAGTACCATCTGGTATGATGGCCCGATTGCCATTGTCTTAAGTATTTTCCTCAACTCTTGCTTGTCATTACAAGAGAGTGGTCTTCTTTGCCTTCGAGAAGTGAGGTTCACGTACTTGGTGAATGCTAGTGTACTTGTGTCAATGGTTCTTTCACTGTAAAGGGAGAGGGTGAGAGTGAGTTCTAAGTTGGATGGGATGAAGTCCCAACTCAGCTAGAAACACACAACAAAACAGGATGTGCACAACTTCCAGGAGCAGTCCACACGGATACGACAGTCACAACACATAAAGGTAAGATCAAACGTACAACACTCAACGGGTGAGTCTGAATGAGCGCAATGGCTGTTATAGCAAGGTTTAAGCGAAAGGTTTGTTTGGTGTCCAGGGAGATAGCTACCACAGGAAAGACAACATTAAAAGCATATAAAACACATTTCCATTAATAGATTATGTATTACAACAAATGAAATAGTTCAAGTGTTCAATAGAGGTTAAAGCAACATGCATTACAAGTGTTCAAGATTAGTCTTACAACAATTACAATACATGTGTGAAAACATGCTCGCTTATTAGCAGGCTTCTAAATTAAGCAAAAGTTCCAATACACATTGTTGCACCATACATCACTAACCCCGAGTGTGGGGCATAGGAGCCACTACTTACTCAAAGAAAAGATTACAGACTCTCTTGGATATGTGGGAGGAGCTGAGGTGAAAAGTCCTTTGCATTTACAAATGAGGGGGTATTTATAGCCAAGGGTGAAACTGACCCTTGTGGCTGTTCGACTACCCTCATGATTGTTTGACTTCCATGACTTTTCGACTTTACATGAATCTTTGTACAGCAAGTGGGTCTCTTGGACTTCCACGTTACATTACATTGATTGAAAACATAGCCCATAGTAGAGATGTGGGTGGCATGACTCATGACATGACTCAAAATGATAGTGCTGGTGTGTTCGTGTTCCTTCTGGAGTGCATGTCAAGCTACAGTGCTACTGGGTTATGGATGTCTTCATGGCGTATCACAACTTCACCTCCACATGGCGAAGTGCACGGAGTCTTCGATGGTCTTTGGTTCGCTTGATGAAGCTTTGGCATGTTGTTCCTTGCTTTCATGTTGGCAGGCTTGACAAGCTCATCTGTTTGCAAAGGTGCATGTTCATTCGTTCATCCATTCATGAGAACCTCTCTTCACATGCATCATTCATTCATCCGTTGGTGAACTTGTCCTTCTGTATGTGCTCCCTTTGTTCATCCCTTCCGTTGTCGCGCCATGTTTTTTAGTGTACCTGTGCCTGCAGTCACTCATGATGAGACGACATTAAATCCAAAAACCTCCTAGTCTACCATGACACATGATAATTTCAGATGCAGGTGATTGGGAGAGGCAACAAGGTTGTGAAGTGGGATGATGGCTCCGAACACTGTTGATGAAAACTGCACGAGTCATTGAGTGATGAAGATGGGCAATCCAAGTCAACAGTGACTGTCTGCAAGGTCTGGCTTAGTTGGAAGGAAAATTTATGCAAATTTTGGGAGGCACAGTCAGGGTTGCAAGAAGGCAAGGTAGGCAGGATCTGCCTAGTTTCTGGAACGAGTGGGAAGCAGGGGTTGGAAAGCCAAATTTGTGTAATTTTCTGGAGGAATAGGTCGGGTTGCAAGGGAGGTCAACAAGCAGAGATTGTGTAGCTTTTGGGAGGAATTGGTTGGGAGCCTGGCAACCAAAAGTACACAATTCCCAGAGGGAATTGACAGTTGGCTGCTGGGTCACTTGCAACTAAAACTCTGCAACTCCCAAAGGGAATTGGCAGTCGGCTGCTTGGTCAGTGGCAGAAGAAACTACGCAATTCCCGGGTGGAACTTGCAGTCTGCTGCTAGGAGCTGCTGGCGAGGGGAACTGCACTGAGGTTGGGAGGCTGGTCTGTTGATCATCTCTGCATAATTTTTGAGCTGAGCAAACTACTGGGTAGTAGAAGGCCTACTCATGAAAACTGCGCAATTTCTTGGATGAGTAGTCGCTCAACTGTCGGGATGACTAACTAGGAAAACTATGCAATTTTTTGAGGGAGACAGGGATGGGCACTTGGTGTCTGTTCAGCCTGTATGTGCAATTTCCTCAGTCAGCCAAGCGGGCAAGGTCAGTAGCCTCTACACAATTTTGGAGGGGAGTCAGGCTTGGGGTGGCTGTCGGGTTCGACTACTCGGGTGGCCAACATGAGATTTGATTGAATTTATTGCGATCAACGTAGCTTGGAAAGACTTGCTTAATGCTTCTGCGCTCCTCTCAGTGACAGTCAATCGAGTCGATGGCAAGGTGATGGTCCGACTGTCAGAGGGGAGTCTTGTCATCAAAACGTCAAAAAAAATGACTAAGTGTGTGAATGATCAAAAGATGCATAGGTGATCATGCAAACACACACTCACATGACTCGACGATGAGACGACTCAAACCATCTAGACACACATGTTGAACATGACTGATCGACGGTGCAAGTGACAAGCACGACACTCGTGCTTGATCATTGATCAAAAGTGATGGTGCTTGTACGAAAATGAATTTTACTCTGTGTGTGACAATGACATATGCTTTCATAGCGGACACAACAAGTACACACGAAGCGAAGACTTTGAGCATAACTAGAACATGGTCGCAAGCATGACCTAGACACCAACATGCATAAACTTGAATAAAATGCACAAGCAAGGTGGATGCAAATACTCACACGGGCTCATGTAGGGAACCTGGGGGTGTGTAGTCATCAACTGAAAATCTCAAGGGAGGCTTCAAAATTGGGTGCAGGACAAAATTTGGAGGGTGGTTGTAGCCACTACAACAGTTGGTAACACACTGGTAGAACTCCAACTTATCTGTTTCAGTTCATTGCTAGCACAGGTCCTTGGTCTTTCAAAGAGTATTGAATTGCTGTGTGGGTTACTTCGGCTTCCCCACTTACCCCCTGAACATACATGGTTCACCCTTTGCCAACTTAGTCAAACACAATCAAAAGTTCAGTTTGATCTCAGTGTGTTCAAAGTATAATTTTTCATCTCTGGTGTTTCTCCACTACCAGTTGGCCTAGATAATACCCTGGTGGAGTCACGTAGGAACACACACATTTCTCCACTGCCATCGAGCCTGGTCAGTACCCAGGTGGAGTTGTATGCTTCACCTCTCTGTGCAGGAAGCCTTTCTCTTCTTTCACCTTTGTATTTTTCAAGAGGACTGTTTATAGGCACTTATTTATTTTTGGGGTGGAAGAGGGATCCTGACTTATTGAGGGTAGAAGAGGTTGTTCCTTCAGAGAAGCATGTAATACCTCTGACATAGGTTTGCTCATTTAGATTTTCCCCTTCTCCATTTCTACTAATTGGATGAGCTTGAACACACACAATAGAAGGTTGAGTACAGGCATGGGGCTTCCCAGTGTGGACACAGGTTCATGGTTGGACCAAAACTTACCTTGCATACAATTTGTATTTTCCGTCAAGACTTCATCATTTGAAGGTTATAACCAAGCACATAGAAGATGGACACAACACTAGCAAAGTGCTATAGTGTCACAACTTTCTTCAAATTCGAGTCACATACTCTATTCAGAAACCAAAATGTAGTAGTTGGCAGCACTTATTTCCAGAAACAAAAACAGTAATATATCAAACAAACAAAACCAACGTGAACAAAACTAGTAACTAGAATCAAACAATGAAAAACAAAGATAATAAGTAAAGCAAACAAGATGAAAACAACAAGCAACAAGCAGATTATGTACATGGCACGGCCGTGGCCCAGCCTATTGAAGGTAATGCTTGAGATCTTGGCCATTGATAGGAAGGTTGTCAATCCTCTCGTCAATTGATTGCAAGTGATACGTGTGTGGTCCAAGCTTCTCATAGATTAGTGCAAGTCCACTGGGCTCTGCTACCGACACTTGGTGGAATTCCAAAATATCTTCAAGTGAAGACAACACCATTGTTTCAGCTATTGTGTGTAACATGGGCTCGGATGATGGAACAAGGTAGTTTTTTTATTTTATTTTGGGAACGGTTCAAGTTTCAGAAATCAATGCAGAGGAAGATTTTCCCGGACGTCTTACGTATGGAATTTAAATTAGAAAACCAAGTATGATGAAAAACTTTGCAAGTAATCCAACCATCCAAAATATTAGTCAATTTTTTTTGTATAAAGAGTGCAAACAACATGTCTGTGCTACCTAGTGTTTATTGCAATATATTATCTCCTCCTTTACATGGAAACCCTTGTTGAATTGCTCACGTGTAGTGTGTACTCTAGTCATCATCTTCCCATGCAAACCCATTCTGGTACTATTTGGTCAAACGGTCAAAGTTTTGTCATTGTTGCAGTGTGTAACTTGTACTGAGATTGGCTATCTTCAGATCATGATAGGTTCCTAGGTTGCCCTGTTTGTTCGTAATGATGTTCCTTTGTATGTTCAACATGACTGCTTCATTTTTTGCACTAGAACTTCGAGAAGCTTGAAATCATGCACTGTTCGGTGTTTTGGACAATTGAGCTACACTGGGTCCTTGAGCCGTTACATGTCTCTGATTCATCAAAATCCATGGCCCACAGCTTATCTATATACAAACCATTTGTCATGCTAGTACTGCTACTACTACTGCTACTACGTGTAGAATAAACTGTACAAGTTTCATTACCATTAGTTGGACAAGGAAGGAGTCCCAACTACGTATCTGATGATATTGGAGTTGGTTGTGCAGGATAACACTCTAATGTTGTTTGCAGAAGGTAGTTGCCAAACATGAGTTCTGCGAAGGCCAACTGTTCATTCTCGCTGTTAAGCGGAGTGACATTGTGTTTCATATACCTCTAAAATAACACCTGTATTTGGTTACATTTACCCTTGTACGGAAGCCAGATGTGAGACTAGTTTGTAGAAAAATATCCATCTAGCTTGTTGGACCAATCTCTGTTGAGCAGCAAGCCATATGCTTCTGGTATGTCCACAACAATTATGTTGATGCATTGGTGGACTCAACTATCATGAGATAGTCAGATGATCACATCTTGCAGTTCACCAATGGCTGGTACTAATGTTCAATCGAGTTGGATGATTCTTGCAGATGTTTCGTTCCATTGTGCATTGATCTTCTTAGCAATGGAGAGTGGCATGATGTTGGCTATCGTGCCAGAATCAACCAAGCAGTTGTGAAAATTGTAGTTAAAAACTTCAAACGATAGTAGGAATGGAGGGTAACCTGAGTTTGCTTCTTCCATCTAGAGTGTGTTGACCACAGTGGATAGTGAACCGGGAGGTGTGCTTGCTCCCTTGCTGGTAGAGGCTGTGTTGTCTGTTGCTGTCTCTCCCAATGCACGCAGCAAGATATCTCATTAACCCTGGACTTTGACTAACTTGGGAAAAATGATGTTCGCTTGATTTTTCTTCATGTCATCAACTATGTTGTAGTCTAGAGGTGGTTGACTCACCGAGGTGTTCGAGGTGGAACCGATGTTCGTGTCATCTGGCGAAGTGTTTTGAAACTTGCTACTCATGGATGTACTCTTATCCACTGCTGTCTTCCTGAACTTGCTTTGTGTTTGTAGCTTCAAGGTGGCTGATGGATTGGTCTTCTTCATCAGCAATCTCACCTTCTCTTGCATTTCCCCAAGTGTAGGGAGATCCCCTTTACTCCTAAGATGGTAATGTTCATTTTTCTTTTGGGGCCGTTTCTCAGTTTTCATCTTTGACATTACTTGCGAGCATTGATTTGCATTCACCACATGCCCATAACTTGATGTTTCATTAGGTGAAACCTATTTGTCATCGTCAGTTTCTTCTAGTTGCTCCTACATATTTCTTTCCGCATCAAGTGTCTTACTGCAGACAGAGCTAACAACTCGCTTCCAATCTGAGCAAGAGTTGCCGAGGTCATGTTCTTCATGGAAGGAATAGAACTTAGGATTTGCACACTGTTCAAGTTGGAACACAGGCTTCTGCGTAGTTTTTGAAGCGAACTAGTTGTTACTTGGTGAGCAAGTTGATGAACTATTTGCGTGTCTCTGTTTGGGCAGATGACTTCTTGAAAATGTGCTTGTTTTCCATTGTTTGAGCTCAGACACTTCTGTGGTCAAGTTATTGATAAGGCGAGTGAGGGTCTCAATATCAATTGATTCCTTGTCTACCCTTGCTCGTCGTTGCTTAGGGCTTCCTATCACATCCTTGGAGTCCTTCATTGATTCGTAATCCTTGATGACTCTGATTGAGCGCAAGTATTTTTCAACAAAAATACCCTCTTCACAAATTTCCAGGAGTGTTGGTTTCATGGCTCGCTTAACAAACTGCTCAATGTTGGTTAGCAGTGCAGACATGTAATAGTCAACAGTGATGGAGTCATGAGGTTTAGTGTCTGCTGCAAACTAGTTCAAAATACATGTAAACCTCTGATTGAAATATTTCACTTTCTCTTTTCCCTCCATCTTAAGGCTTCCCAATTCTCTGAGTGGCGTGGATAGGGTCTTGTCATCAACGAATTTCTCGAGGAACATGTGTTTGAATGCAACCCAGTTTTGTATAGAGCTCGGTGGGAGGTTGTGATACCAAGCAATTGGGTGACCATCCGAGGTACATTGGAAAAATATACACGCTACATCGTCATAACGTACCTCAAGGGTCTACAACTATAGGTATAAGTTGTCTAAGTGGTCTTCCACCTTCATCGCTGTTAAGGTTGAATTTGATGTTCATTCTCTCCGCTCACCACGAAATCTTGTGCAAAACGACCGGGAGAGCCAATGGTCCCTAAGTCATCCATGCAAGATTTGGGTCAGCTATCTCTTCTTCTTCTTCATCCTCTTCCTCTCTTTCGGAGTCTGATGGTTCCGGTTCTGAGTCTGTTGGTTCATCTCTACCTCCACCTCTTCCGCTGCCTTCCCCTCCACCCCATATACTAGAGTTCGATCCCAAAATCAGAAGAGTGTCTTGTTCGCCTTGCTGGAAGATTGGAGGTTCCTCTTCATCTTCAATAGCTTCTTCTAGACCTTCAAGTGTGGCAAGAACCGATTCTTTCACTGATGATACACCAACTCTTGTGGGAGTGGCTTTTGGCTTCCTAGATGTTTGTGGAAGATGTTGTATGCCTTGGATCAGTACAACTACTTTCACAAACTAGCAAGTGATGGGACTGATGGAGTGAAGTTGTTGATATGGAATCTCATGTTCAATTCTGGGAGGTGAGGAGTAACCAACTTCAGAGTCACGTGTAGGTGAGAGGGAGTGTGAGCTACTGCCTTGAATAGATGGTTGATGAATGAGTGTGAGGGGATATTCAACCATATACAACCGGCTGCTCTCCTTCTAGCGCCAGAAATGTTGACGTTGCTGGACCCGCCAACATTCAGGGGATCACCCCGATATGAAGTCCCAACTAGACCTCACACCATTTGGTGTGGGATTCCCATTCAGTATGATGAATTGGTTGCCATTGTTTTAAGTATTTGCCTCAAATCTTACTTGTTAGCATAGGAGAGAGGTCTGCTTTGCCTTCAAGAAGCAAGGTTTGTGTGCCTGGTGAATGCTAGTGTACTTGTGTCAATTGTTCTTTCACTATAAAGGGAGAGGGTGAGAGTGAGTTCCAAGTTGGATGGGATTAAGTCCCAACTCGGTTAGGAACACACAACACAATAGGACGTGCATAGATTTCGGAGGATCATTCCACATGGATGCAGCAGTAACAACACAAAAGGTAAGATAACACGTACAACACTCAATGGATGAGTCCGAACGAGTGCAGCGGTTGTTACAACAAGATTTAAGTTAAAGGTTTGTCTAGTGTCCGGGGAGATGGCTACCATGGGAAAGACAACATTAACATCATATACAACACATTTCCATTAATAGATTATGTATTACAACAAGTGAAATAGTTCAAATTTTAAACACAGGTTAAAGCAACATGCATTACAAGTGTTCAAGATTAGTCTTACAATAAATACAATACATGTGTGAAAATGTGTTGGCCTGTTAGTAGGCTTCTGAATTAAGCGAAAGTTCCAAGACACATCGTTACACCATACATCACTAACCCTGAGTGTGGGGCATTGGAGCCACTACTTACTCCTCAAATAAAAGATTACAGACTCTCTTGGCTATGTGGGAGGAGCTGAGGTGAAAAGTCCTTTGCATGTACAAATGGGGGGGTATTTATAGCCAAGGGTGACACTGACCCTTATGGATGTTCAACTACCCTTATGACTGTTTGACTTCCATGAATATTTTGACTTTACATGACTTTTGTACAACAAGTGGGTCTCCTGGACTTCCACGTTACATTACATTGATTGACAACATAGCCCATAGTAGAGATGTGGGAAAAATGACTCATGACATGATTCGAAATGACAGTGCTGGTAATTTGTCCTGCGACTGGAGTGTATGTCAAGCTACAATGCTACTGGGTGATGGAAATCTTCATGGTGTATCACAGCTTCACCTACACATGGTGAAGTGTGCGAAGTCTTCGATGGTCATTTGTTCGGTTGATGAAGCTTTGGCATGTTGTTCCTTGCTTGCATGTTGAGAGGCTTGACACACTCATTTATTTGTGAAGGTGCATGTTCATTCATTCACAAGCACCTCCCTTCACATGCATCATTTGTTTGTCCGTTGGTGAACCTGTCCCTCTGCATGTGATCCCTTAGTTCATCCTTTTTGTTGTTGTGCCATGTTTTTCAGTGTACCTGTGTTTGCAGTCACTCATGAAGAGACGACATTAAATCCAAAAACCTCCTAGTCTACCATCACACATGATCATTTCAGATGCAGGTGACTGGGAGAGGCAGTAAGATTGTGAAGCGGGATGATGGCTCCCAGCACTGCTGATGAAGACTGCGCATGAGTCACTAAGTGATGAAGATGGGCAATCCAAGTCGACAGTGACCTTTTGCGAGGTCTGGCTCGGCTGGAAGGAAAAATTGTGTAAATTTTGGGAGGGACAATCCGGGCTACAGGAAGGCAAGGTAGGCAGGATCTACGCAGTTTCCAAAATGAGTGGGAAGAAGGAGCTCGAAGGCAAAATTTACGCAATTTTCTGGAGGAACAGGTCGTGCTGCAAGCAGGGTCAGCAGGTAGAGGTTGTGAAGTTTTTGGGAGGAACTGCCCGAGAGCGTGGCAGCCAAAACTGCACAATTCTCAGAGGGAATTGGCAGTTGGCTGCTGGGTCACTGGCAGCCAAGCCTGGGCAATCCCCAGAGAGAACTACCAGTCAGCTGCTTGGTCACTTACAACAGAAACTGTGCAATTCCTGGGAGGAGCTGGAAGTCTCCTGCTAGTGAGGGGAACTGCATTGAGGATGGGAGGATGACCTGTTGATCATCTCAACACAATTTCTGAGCTAGTTGACTTTTGGGATGACTAACTAGGAAAAATGCGCAATTTTCTGAGAGAGTCAAGGATGGGCACTTGGAGTTTGTCTGGCCTGTCTGAGCAATTTCTTCAGTCAGCTGAGTAGGCAAGGTCAATAGCCTCTGTGTAATTTTGGAGGGGAGTCAGTCCTGGGGTGGCTTCTGGGTCCGACTGTCCGAGTGGCCAGCATGTTTGATTGAATTACTTGCGATCAACACAGTTTGGAAAGACTTGCTTGATTCTTTTATGTTGCTCTATGGGACAGTCAATCGATTCAATGGCGAGGTGATGGTCTGACTGTCAGAGGGGAGTCAGGTCACCAAAACTTCAACAAAAATGACTAAGTGTGTGAGTGATCGAAAGATGCATAGGTGATAATTCAAACACACACTCACATGACTTGATGACTCGATGACTCAAACCATCCAGACACACATGTTCAACATGAATGACCAACGGTGCAAGCGACAAGCATGACGCTCGCGATTGATTGTTGATCGAGAGTGACAACACTTGTGCGATAGTGAATGTGACTCTGTCTATGAGTGCGACAGATGTTTCCATAACAGACACAACAAGTACACATGAAGAGAATACTTTAAGCATAACCAGAACATGGTCGCAAGCATGACCTCAACACCAACATGGAGAAACTTGAATGAAATGCACAAGAAAGGTAGATGCAAAGACTCACACGGGCTCATGAAGGGAACCTGGGGTTGTGTAGCCATCAAGCGAAACTCTCAAGGGAGGCTCTGAAATTTGGTGCAGGCCAAAATTTTTGAGGGTGGTTGTAGCCACTACAACAGGCCCCAACATTCCTTAAACCAAAAGGCATGAATTTGTAAGCGAAAGTTTCCCATGGAATAGTGAAAATGGTTTTAAGTTAATCAACATAATGGATACTTATCTGGTTATATCAAGAGAATATATCCATAAAGGATAGAACCTCATGCCCCACACACTTATCAATGACTTGGTCGATGAAGGGTGTGGGAAACTTCTCTCTGGGACCAACTTTGTTTAGATCATGGAAGTATGTGTAAACATGGATGGTGCCTTGTTTCTTGAGAATGGGAACAAGATTGAACACCCATGTGTTGTATTCAATGGTATAGATGAAACCAACCTTCTTGATATTATCCATTTTAGCTTTAATATCTTCACGTTTGGAAATATGGATAGTATTTTTCTTTTGGCAGACGGGTATTGCATCGAGACAAGTGCCGATGTGATTTTCAACAATGGCGGGATCTAGTTCAGGCATTTCAGAATAAGACAAGGGAAAAACATCATAGAATCCCTTGAATAACTTGGTGTTAGCATCAATTTCTTCCCAGGTGCACAATGCCCCCAAGATAATGTTTTATTCAATCTCTGGCTTATTGGAAATGTTAATTTTAATGGTGGGGGAAATTTTAGCCATTTTCCTTCTTGAAAAGAATCTGGTGTAGGAATGGGATTTTTAAACCAATTGACTTCACCATGAATGAAGTCTTTGGATTCCACAACATATTGGTCATGGGTTTGCTACGGGAGGAAGTACACACGATGGTGCATATCATCCCAAGGATAATCAGGGGTGGTCAGAGCTTCCATGATATCTTCATCAAAAGAAAAGATGGGCATACTAGAGGAAGATGTACCACATGATGGAGAAGAGCTACTTGAAGCATCTCCATGAGAGACAAGGTTCACATATGCATCGTCAAGGTTGGAAGACTTATGACTAGTAGATGGAATATCTATCGATATTGAGACAGGGTGTTCATCGAAGGAGATTCAACATAATCAAAATAGGAGACATCAGGGGAGTCCCAAGGCATCAATCTCATGGATGACGATAGGTAGATAATAGGAGTGGTACTATCTGTCACCTTGACATCAGGGAGAGGGATCATAATGGGTGTTTGAGAGACCTCCTATTCTGGTATAGGACTGGGACCAGAATCTATCGGTGGCTTCTAATTTGTGGGACTCACTACGGGTGGCTTTTAATTCCTGAAGCACTTGCAGTTTATCATGAAAATATTTGAGACGGGGACAATGATGAGAATAGTGGCCATAATTATCACAAAAAGTACATGGTTGATTTGTGCGTAAAGAACTTTTCTTCTTAGCTGACTCAAGTAAGGTGACATGGACCTCAAGAATGTTAGAATCAGGGAAGGTATGTGCGCCCACATCCTTAACATGAGGGATTTCAGGACAATTAATTTTTTGACATGACCGACAACATCACATAAAGCACATGGAGGAATAGGCTTTAGCGGCATAGGAGGAGTTGTAGTTTTTGGGGGTGCCTTGTCTTAATTTCCCTTTCTCTAGGCTTTTCCCCCGTTGCCAAATGTTTTTGCAACAGGAGTAGGATCCTATTGAGGTCATTGTGGAATTGAAGAAAAGGTAGGGGTAGGAACAACAGGATGCACTGGGGTCAAAGTAGTGTAAGGTTTAAGTTGATTGGGTGGAGTGTTTGTGGGAGGATCGATGTACCAGACTGGGATCCCCAAGTTAATGTTGGGTAGACTTAATGTAGACATGATAGGTGTAGAATAAAATCCAGGTCATGGAATAAGAATAGTATCTGACTAGAAGGATAATGGCCTAGAGGAACTCCTCCAAGATGGTTAAGGCATGGGGGAATGGTTTCGGGCGAGAATGGATTAGGAGAGACACCAACGAAAAGAAATGATCCTTGAGGAGTAGTACCATAAGGTTGGGATTAGTTAGGGATAGTAGGTTGCGAAGGTGCAATCTGCCATGAAGGCATACCCGACTGTTTGTGGGTGTCCCACGATGCTTGGAGCATGCAAACACTAGATGAGCTAGGCTGAAAAGGGTAGGTGGTGGACCATAGTAAGAACCAAGAAAAGTGGAATATTTGTAGACTCCTAGAGAGACATTGGTGAAGGATGAGACAATCGTATTCTCAGCCACAAAAAAAATGTTGGACTGAGGTGAAGTCTGGGCTTTGGGGTCATAGTACATCGTCTAATTGACGATGATGATATTTCCATTGTTGGGAAAGCACATCTTACGGTGAACTACAGATGCTACATCTGACATGGCATAAGTGTAACTATGACCCAAAAAGATGTTATAGTCTAAGGGAGCATCGATGCATTCAATTTCAATAAAAATCGTCCTGCCGACAACTGTGACTGGACGGTTACGATATAAACCAAGGGGTTATGAAGGATGACCATTCCATGCACAAAGAGTGATTGTGGATGGGGATAGGTCAGGGGAACCAAGTTTCTTCCAAAAACTCGCTGCCATCACATAGGTAGAGGCACCTTCATCGATGATACATAATTGAACATTGGAATTTCTAATGGAGGCCGGTATTTGAAATGCAAGCGATGAAGGTAGGGGAGGATTTTTTTACTTATCAACATGAAAGACATTAATCTAATCATCTTGAGGATCCACAACACCAAAAGCGTATAGTAGATATTTTCATTGGGATGGGCATGTTTAAAGGACTTCTAGCATTGACATGGCAACAAGATATTACGTCAAGCTATCTACGATGCTATATGTATGGGCGACTATGGCAGAAGCAACATTTCAATGTAACAAACCTTTGGGGATCTTGGGAATAACCTTGACCGTCAATTGAGGGATTTGTAAGGTATTGTTAGGTGATGATAGAGGCTCAGTGGAGACTTTGGGTTGGGACTCAGTTGCTAACTTAGTGGATGGCTTGTCGTATTGGTGCGATCGAGTCTAAAGTTTCACTTGATCAGTATTAACCTCATCAGAATTCATCATAAGAATATGATAATCATGGTGGAAAAATGGTGGAGTTGGTTGAGCTGCCTAGCCTTGTGTAGGTTGGGTAGGTATGTATCTTTGGTGAGGGAAAGGATTGGTAAGCACTACAAGTTGAGATGAAGTAGGAGGGGGAGGAGGAGTGGTGGGTTGTGATGCTCGAGAAGTTTCTAAGCTTCCCATACCTGACGCATCTAAGGTAAAAGAGGACACTCATGGGTATAATGACCATATCTGCCGCAATAGGCACATGGTTTGTTTGTACAAAGACCCTTGTCTTTCTTGGTTTAACTGCGCTATTGCTGGGTTGTGGGATTAGGTGGAGGACCCTAAGGGGAATTTAGCTACCTTGATTACCTTGAGACTACTGCTTCTGATTACCTTTCCCCTTGTTCCTTTTCTTTGGGTTAGGGGGATTTGGTCTGCTCTATTGAGCATACACTTGACCTTGTGGAGGAGGTGGATATTGTGGCAGAGGGGGAGCAGGCATGGGGGGCTAGGGCATGAGTGCCAGAGGGGCTGGAGCATTAGGAAGTGCATACTGATAATAAAGAGATGGGGAAACATTGGGGTAAATAGGTGGTGCAATAGCTAGCCCTGACATTTTTTGATGCAGATGTGGATATGCATATGGCCTGCTGGGACCTAGATAAGGGTTGCCTTGTGGAGGATTAGGGGAGGAATAATTGTAAGTGGAACTGGTCCCTCCCTGAGGTGGACCATAACTCATCTAAGGTGGAGCATATGGTTGAGGGTGTGATATGGTTCCAACTATGCCATCTGCGGCATGAGATGCCCCCAGTGCATTAGCAGCACCAGGCCGAGGTAGATAGAGGATGATAGTGTAAACATAACCTGACTAGGCATAGATTACATCAAATTTTAAGGCTACTTGGAATGCATCTTCCTCAAAGTGGGGAAGTGTGATGCGACATATTTAGCAATGGGGACCAACAACAATAAGGAACCAATCCATATATAATCAGTCTTCGAATCCAGGAGTTCTACAGACACTCCTCCTTCTTTACCATTCCTAAACATAGTTGGGAAGGTGGGTGTGGCATAAGTTTGATGAAAAGAAATCAAAAGTTCGGTACCAGTGTCATAAAAAAGAGGTGACTAGAAATATGAAAGAAAATTTATGTAAAGAGTCGTAAAAGTGGAATGAGTGGCACTAGGTTGATCGACATACCACTTAGCAACAACTCCAGTGAGCATGCATTGGAACAAATGAAGATGGATGGAGTCTTTAGTAATGGAATTTGATGAATACCACATGTGGAATGAGTGAACATGATTAGTTGGATCTTCTCTAGGATTACCTTCAAACTTTGGGATGTATGAAGAGAGATTAGTAGGCATAGTTAGCCATGTGGGATCGTGGAGAAGAGGATCATTGATAAGATGGCTGAAATTTGGGAGACTCAAATCTTCCATACAAGGAAGTAGGAGTGACCACATCGGTGGGGGTTCCGCTGGTTGGGTTACCCTTGTTAGTACCTAGGTTACCACCCTAGTTTCCCACAACCGTGTTGGTGCCTAACATGGTGGAGATATAGGGTTGAGACGATGCAAAATCAAAGGAGGAACTAGATGAATCAGTAGAATCAGAATCAGAATGATGACTCAATGGGGACTAGGAGGATGAACTCTAACTTGATGGGGAGGAGTAATATGTCCTAATTGGAAGTGAGGGTGGAGACCTCAAATTTGATGTGATAAACACCTAGGGGACGCAATGATATAAGAACTAAAAGGTGATGATAGGAATAAAAGATCAACGAACAACAAGAAAATGCTTAGTGCAGTGGTGCCAAGTGTAAACTAACTATTTTAATGATGTTACTCTAATACAAGAAAACACGTCCTATCAAAGTAAAACACCTCTAGCCTATAGGTGATCTAAATGCTCAAATAATCCTAGATATACTATTTCAGATGTCCTTCCAAAGAACTTCTTACTTTATGGAATCTGATCCCTACAAGTAGAGTTGTCAAGAGAAAGGTTGGGTAGGGAACCAATTGCTTCCTGGAGCCAATCCTATAGGGTGTTTTCCTAAGACTGGTCACTACAGTTACCTTCATCCCCCGGGGGTGGTCGAGTCTTGAGATTCTTGGTAGTCATCAATCGCACGTGATTCCCTGCCACGGGTTGGGTAGCTCCTAGGAGAACTGTTCACACGATGACCTAGCCTAACCCCCCGAATCGGGTTTCTAATGCACTCCAGCTTTGGATCGTGGGATGGTGAAGTATTTTAAGCTCCCTAATACGTTAACTTCTATGTCTCAATGAAAGTGATCGACAAGTGTTATTGGGAGCCTATTCCACCGATCCTACACGTAGACTACAAATATTGTTTGGCCCTTGTGCCCAAGTGGGCTTAATTAATGTGTGTTTATTTATTAAGGTGTAGTGTTTCAAGTCTTGACTTGGCGGTGTTAACCAAGATCACATTCGCTCAAGGTGTGAGTGTGTGAAAATAATGTGTCAAGTGGATGAGTTAATTAAGCATGTTTCATGTTTCATGATGGCAGTGGCATGAAGACTATAAAAGGAGAGGTCGACCTAATTTTTTAGGGCATCAATCACACATAAGAAACTCTGAAATCAGCAAAGGGTAGAGCAAGACAAGTAAGGCATATGATTCAAATTGTATTTGGGTAAGTATATATATATATATATATATATATATATATATATATATATATATATATATATATATATATATATATATATATATATATATATATATATATATATATATATACAAATTGTGTCTAAGGCATCAACTATTGTCAAGAAGGAAATTCGAATAAGAAGAAACATAAGAGGAAAAGGATGGCTGAAATATTTAGCAGAGAAGAGGAGAAGATAACAATGTTTTGGATTATGTTCTGAGGTCAACTTGTTCACACGTGTGAGAATGACCTAGGGTCATGTACTCTAGCAGAATCACTAAGTTACAGTTATCATCACTTACCGAGTTTTTAGGTAAAAGGAAGTCTCCTTCTCAAGCTAAGTTTCCAATAGTGCAAGGTAATTGTTTGATGAATAATAACTCTAATAACAAACAAATGAAAATAAAAGCTAATCTAAGGAAGTAAAAATAAATCACAAGAAGTTATTAAAAACAAGAGAAATCACCTTCATTGATATGACCTAGATTTCTCAACATGGTTTCAAAGCTAAGGTGCCAAGTCAAGAAGGAAGGACAGCTTAACGAAGCACACTCAGAACCTAATCACTAAAAGGATCATCAAGATCGAAGGTAAAGATAAATAAAATATTTTTGAATAGAGGCATCAATAGAACTATAAAGAAAAATAAAAGAAAAAAAATGAATCTTCAAGTATGCTTAAGGACCGAGTTCAAAAAGGAGTCTAATAGATAATTCTAGGCACAAATATTCTAAAAAATATGATGTGAAAAGGGAAGAAAGAGAAAGTGAACTACATATCTCAATACAAAACCAAACTCTCTCCAAAGTCAAGAAAAGTTTTAGTCTATAGAGTTTTCAAACTCTCCCTCCAACAAGGAAAGGATTGTTCAAAAGGCAACAAATATTTGAACCAAATTTTTGGTCAACCTCAGATAAAGATCGAGCTCCTTAAGGAGATCAAGAATATAATGTTTTTACTAGTACATCTATGTGGCACAAAGGATGCAGGAATCAATCATTCTTGTTCTCCATAACTCAGTGAGTCTTTCAAGAAGACTAATACTCATTTATTCATTCTGAAAAGGTGATGAAAATGAAAAGGAAGAAAAATATCCATGTTGATATTCTGTGGCAAAGAAGTTCCATAAGCAGTCATAATATAACTTGAAGGAACACATGAAGAATTAGGTCCCATTAAAAGAACAACAATATCTTTGAATACTCATTAAAATAAGGTCATGAAGATGGCAAATGATCAATGACAAGTGCAATATCGTTGCAAAGAATCATGGTAGCCAAAATACTAAGCACTACAGGTAGGTGTCCATGAGGTATGTATAATAATTTTATTTTTGAGCGTCCATCATAAGATGTAATAGGGTTGAAGTTATGGGTTTATATTTAAAAAAAAACCAGTATTTAGAGACCTTAATCTTAAGGTATTTATTCCCTATGATTTGATTTTCAGGGTGTATTATATTTCTAGGGCATGGGATAAACTCTAGAATGACATAAAGGGAAAAGAGTATGATCTAAGGTTTGAATTTAAGAAATCTTATATTGATCTATTAATTACATAAAACCCAAGGAAGGTAACTTGACATCATGTTTTGGTATCATATTTTGCTTAGGTTACTTGCTAAAATAATATTACAGGTACAAGAAGCAAAAAAATGTATGGGCTGATCCATTTAAAGGCATGATGAAAGAAGGGAACTATACAGACCCTTAGAAACGATTCATAATATAGATGAATAGAAAGGAAAAAGTAAAAGATGAAAGATCTCTGCCATGGTTGAATGAATCTTAGTAAGAAGGCATCATGGTAAGCATACAAATTGAAGCAAGAACTCATAGCTGAAGTAAAAGTCTGCATACTGGTACCAGTCATCATAGGAAAATGTAACTTTTGGTAACGTCATAAATAATTGAGTGATTTTCATAAATACCCTTTTGGTCATGTTACATATTGCATAGAAGATTTTTGTTTGATTCAAATAGAGTCAAATTACCCCTCCAAGACCAAGTTCAAATGCTAACAGCAAGTTGGCCTAAGGACGACAACAAGTCATCTCAAAAGGAAGTGACATGAAGGCTATAAAAGGAGAGATCAACTAATATATATATATATATATATATATATATATATATATATATATATATATATATATATATATATATATATATATATATATATATATATATATATATATATATATATATATATATATATATATATATATAAACTATGGCTAAGGCATCAACTATCATCAAGAAGGAAATTTGAATAAGAAGAAAACATAAGAGAAAAAGGATGGCCAAAATACTTATCAGAGAAGAGGAGGAAGATAAAAATGTTCTAAATTATTTTTTGATTTCAACCTATTCACGTGTGTGAGAATGACAGAGGGTCATCTGCTGTAGCAGAATCATGAAGTTACAGTTATCATCACTAACTGAGTTTTTGGGTAAAAGGAAGTCTCCGTCTCATGCGGAATTGCCAAGAATGCAAGGTAACTATTTGATGAATAAGAACTATAATAACAAACAATTGAAAGGAAAATATAATCTAAAGAAGTAAAAATAAATCACAAGGAATTATTAAAAAGAAGAGAAATCACCTTCATTGTTATGCCCTAGATTTCTCAACATGGTTTCAGAGCTAAGGTGTCGAGTCAAGAAGGAAGGGTAGCTTAACGAATGACACTAATGGTGAATCTTCAAGTATGCTTAAGGACAGATTTAAAAAAGGAGTCTAACAAATATTTTTGGCACAAATATTCTCAAAATATGATGTCAAATAGGAATAAAGAGATAGTGAACTACATCTCTTAAAATAAAACCAAGCTCTCTCCAAAGTCAAGCAAAGTTTTAGGCTACAAAGTTTTGAAACTCTCTCTTCAACAAGAAAAGGACTATTCAAAAGGAAACAAATATCTGAACCAATTTTTGGTCAACCTTAATGAAATATCGAGCTCCTCAGGAAGATCAAGAATATAATTTTCTTACCAATATATCTCTGTGGCACAAAGAATGTAGACACTACTCTTTCTTTTTCTCCATAACTCAATCAGTACTTCAAGAAGATCAATACTCATTTAGTCATTCTGAAAAGGTGATAGAACTAAACAGGCATAAAAACCTCCATTTTGATATTATGTGGAAAATAAGTTCCATAAGCACGCATACTATAACTTGAAGGAATGCATGAAGAAGCAAGTCCCATTCAAGGAACGACAATATCTCTGAAGACTCATTAAAATAAGTTCATGAATATGGAAAATGATCAATGACAAGTACAGTATCGCTGCAAAGAATAATGGCAGCCAAAATACTAAGCACTATAGGTAGGTGTCCATGAGATATGTATAATAATTTTGGTTTTAAGGGTCCATCATAAGATGAATTAGGGTTGAAGTTATGTGTTTATATTTTAAGAAAACCCTAGTATTTAGAAAGTCTAATCTTAAGGTATTTTTCCCCATGATTTGATTTCTAGGGTTTGTTAGATTTCTAAGGCATGAGATAAACTCTAGAATGACATAAAGGTTAAAGAGTATGATCTAAGGTTTGAATTTAGGAAACCCTATAATAACCTCTTGATTACATAAAACCCTAGAAAAGTAACTTGACATCATGTTTTGGTATCATATTTTTCTTGTGTTACTTGCTAAAATAGTATTGTGGGTACAAGAAGTAAAAAATGGATGGGTTGATCCATTGAAAGGCGTGATGAAAGAAGTGAACTATACAGACCCTTAAACACTTTTCATAATATAGATGAATAACAAGGAAAAAATAAAAGATGAAATACCTCTACCATGGTTGAATGCATATTAGTAAGAAGGCATCATGGTAAGCATACAAATTGCAGCAAGAGCTCATAACTGAAGTAAAAGTCTACATACTGGTTGCAATCATCATAGGACAATGTAGCTCTTGGTAACCTCATAAATAATTGAGTGATTGTTATAAAGACCCATTTTGGCATATTTCATATTGCATAGAATATTTTTGTTTGAGTCAAATAGAGTCAAATGACCCTCCAAGACCAAGTCAAAATGCTAACAAGTCGAGCTAAGGACAACAAGAAGTTGGATCAAAAGGCAATGACATGAAGACTATAAAAGGAGAGATTGGCCTAATTTGTTAGGGTATCAATCACACACAAGAAACTCTGAAATCAACGAAGGGCAGTATAGGACAAGTGAGGCATATGATTTGTACTATCTTTGGGTATGTGTGTGTATATCTATATATATATATATGTGTGTGTGTGTATATACATATATATACATATACATACATATATATATGTATGTATGTATGTATATCTCTCTCTCTCTATATCTATATATATATATATATATATATATATATATATATATATAGATAGATAGATATATATATATATATATATATATATATACAAACTGTGGCTAAGGCGTCAACTATCATCAATAAGGAAATTTGAATAAGAAGAAAACATAAGAGAAAAACGATGGATGAAATACTTAGCAAAGAAGAGGAGGAAGATAACAATGTTCTGAATTATGTTTTGAGCTCAACCTGTTCACATGTGTGAGAATGATATAGGTCATCTACTGTAGCAGAATCAAGAAGTTACAGTTATCATCACTAACCAAGTTTGGGTAAAAGGAAGTCTCCTTCTCAAGTCGAGTTTCCATGAATGCAAGGTGAAGTCAAGCAAAGAATATGGAAGAGGAAGTTGACCATGTTCTGCTCTCACGTACTGTCCTAGGGTTTCTGAAGAGATTGAAAGGTTGCAGATAACAAGAAGAAGCTGAAAATTTGTGGTGAAGGTATTGTTATGAACTCATGATGTAAGGGAGAAACTTGAGTTGACCTTGCTAGAAGTCAAGAAGAATTGTGAATTGGTCTTGGAGGGATCATCTGGTCAAAGATCTAGGTTTTGGAATTCGTCAAGTGAAGATTCTATAAGAAGAAGATTTCTCGTGGGTTTTCCTCTCAGATTGGAGAGGTTTTGGCCCAAGCTGGTTGCCTACATGTTGTGTCATTTGTCTTGTTATGGTTTTGTAACTATTTGATGAATAATAACTCTAATAAAAAACAAATGAAAGGAAAAGTTAATCTAAAGAAGTAAAATACGTCACAAACAATTATTAAAAACAAGAGAAATCACCTTCGTTGCTATGACCTAGATTTGTCAACAAATAACATAATCAAAATCACAAAAATAGATGGTTGAATATTACATTTTGCATAGCATTGGATGTATTTGGGTGCATAAATGATTCTTTCATTCTGACAATGGATGTATTGAGGGGCATAAATGAATCCTTCATGCCAACAAAATTCACACTTAGCAAAAAAACAAATATAATAAATATATAAAGTTAAATAAGTTAATTAAATGCACAAAAATATTGATCAAGATTTATCACTAGCACAACCTTAGATGTACTAAAGGGTGTGATAGGGGTTCGAATGAATTTAGAGATTTCTTGCATTCCAAAAAAATAAATTAGCATAATATAATAAGGAACATAAGATAATTGAACCTATAAAAGACGATATTCAAGCTTACCTCATGCACCATCATAGCAATGTCTTTCCCTCGTGCATTTTTTAACATTTCCATAAAAGTAGTTAAGATCATCGAATCCCCCATAGTAGAATCAGTAGCACCCATGGGAACATTCTTAAAAAAACACATAATAACATAAAAATAAGAAAATATTGATTTGAGAACATATGAAAGTGACATTAATAACACAATTCAAATTCACTAGCACATGAACAATAACATACACAAATTTTAATATGTTTCAATACATAAAAAAACATAAACAATACTCAATATGCAAAGTTTTTTTAGGTTTATAGTATTGTGTTTCTCTTTCCTAGGTGTTGATGGCATAAAGTGCCTAGGTGTTAATTGTATAAAGGTTTTCAAAATTTCAATTAAGGAATTGAGGTGTGGTAGATCATGTGCCTCCACCAAATATATACGTGTCTTTCCAATAAAACATTAAACATTCAAATTACTTAATGTTCATTACAATTAAAAACTCAATACTTAACTTGTAAAGATTTAATTATATTGTAGTGAATCCTTACAAGTATCTTAAAGTAAACATAGTGATAAAAAATGTCATCCTCACATGAAATTTAATCATCTGATGTCATAAATACGCCATAATTAATGGACCCTAAATCCAAAAATAAATTAATACCATCATTTTCATAGTCTTCATCACCTTCAACTACAAGTAAATTAAAATCAATAAATTCAACATCTTCATGGACTTGATGCCCATGTGGTTGCTCATGTCCTTCAAACACTTCAATAAAATCGTCTTGATCTTCATCTTGGTCATATGCATCATTGTCAATAAAATTTTCATCATCTCCATCTTGGACATCTATGTCTTCAAGGGGGGCTTCTGCATCTTCAAGTATATCATGGTCCTCTACATCTTGAATAGATGTTACTCTTTGTCATCTTGGATCATAATCAATCATAAATGACCAACCAGGTTGTTCTAAATTTGGAATGAGAAAAATTTGGTCACATTGACTTGGAAACACATAAGGTTCAAAAGTGGCTTCAAACCTAGAAGTATTGACCATATGGAATCCATTATTATGGAGAAAGCTAGTTTTTTCTTCTCCCACTTCGATAAGCTTGTACCATTCAACACGAAAAAAAACTTTCTTAAAAGACATAAAATCAAGCTCTATAATATCCTCCAACACTACATAATAGCGAAGTGTGCTTGTGATTGGTTGTATATCATTTGCATGTGAATGACATTCCACCTCAAATGATGCTGAAACTCCACAATCATAAGTTTGTCTCTTTTCATCAACTTTTATTATTCGAAAATGATGACCAAAATTCCACATGCCTTTGTAATATCTTACCTAAACTCATATAAATATTAAATTCAAGGATATAAAAGTTAACAAGAAATTTATTAAATATATGTAACATATTAATATATATCACCTACCCATTTATAGATCCTTTAATGAAATTCAATTGTTGTTGTGTTACTCTATCCTTCCCTTTTGTTGCCTCATGTTCAATATTGGTCTTTAGCCAATTCCATGAGCATCTCTCTGGCCACTTTCTTTTATGGCTTGCAGGCAATCCTCGAGTAGCGTTTTCACTATGTCTATATATATATTGGACCATGCATTTTCATCTTTTAATTTCTTTTGTTCAGTGTACTTCTCCATCCATTCCAACATAAAGTCAGAATTGTATGCAACATACAAATGTAATGCCTCCCACTCCTTATCATCTACAATGAAAAATATATTTTTTCAATGAATTAATAATTATTTAAAGCCATGTATTATAAAATTTAAGATAAAAATAACTACTATTAACATTTTTGTATACATGTTATCCTATTTGAAGTCCCTCCACCCTCTAATTTTTCTCCCTCAAATGATTGATATTGGTTATAATTCCATAATCGTAGAGATTCAAGATGAAATTGAGGTAAGTACTCACTCAAATGAACCATTTCCTGGAAAACCATGTACCCCTCAACTATGGACCCTTTTGGTCAAGCCTTGTGCCTCACAAATTTTTTTAAGACCTTCATATATATATATATATATATATATATATATATATCCACAAGCCACATTGTTCGAATATGAATAGGACCACACTGATCAATCTCTTCTATTAGGTGTACAAGGTAGTTCTCTTGAGAATTAAAGAAGATTGGAAGGAATCAAATTTGAATATCACACATCAAAAGTGAAACATTCCTCTTCCAATAATTCAAGTCATCCTGATGTATCTCTTTAGATGAGACCCACCTACAAGTATTTCCATGTCTTACAATAAATACTTGTGATTTATAGTAAAATAAAACTAGAAACTCATATAAAGGTATAACCAATGATGCACTTGAAATGATAAGAGTCATAGAAGAGTATGCGTGATGGATTGAAAAAACCTCAAATATTTGCTTAATTTGTAAATAGTCAATGTGACATCAAGGTCAAAAGTACTTGATATTGCTGCAAACCACACATACTGCATGACCTTTAACAAATAACCATGTTCAAATATGCATATTGCATGACCATTAACAAATAACCATGTTCAAATATGTATCAAATTCAAATATCTATGAACTGATATTATCACTAGGATATACAATTTTCTAATTAAAACTAATTGTGCCAATCATGTGTTTTTAGGCCCGAGAACTCTAATCCATCTCTTGTGAATAATTTTTTCAATGTTGCACCAAATCCAGAAGGAAATCTTATGCTTTTCATAGTAGAAATGATGTTTTTTTTTCATTTGATGTAAAAGTCCATGGAGCATGAACATATGAGTTGTCTTCATGCAACCACATGTTCTGCATGATATTGGAAACTTGAAGGTCCTTTCATAAATTTATTTTTGCTTCAAGGTTAGTTCCATTTAGATGTTTCCATAAGCACTCAGCCACATTTTTCTTGATGTGCATAATATCAAATAGTTTGTGTATTTGTAAGTTCTTGTAAAATTCTAATTTGTAGAAAACAAAGAATATTTTCATTCTTAGGGGAAAACATATCCCTTCTTTGTTGTCATACATCACTTTCCACCTAGCAGGGTTCATCTTTATTTTCTTCCTCATTTCCACTTTCTTTCCATTGAACTTATGTTTATCATGCACTCAATAGCGATGATTTTGTGGTGAGAATTGTCTATACTAATTATAGATAGTTTTATTGAGTTCCTTTGACTGCCTATGCAACAATTTTGGCCCAAATGATGGACAACCATGTTTCCCCTTTGTTTGTAACCCTAAAATAATATTCGAAACCATATTTAGTAAATGCTAAAATGAACAAAATATTTATAAATTTAATTTATAATATATTACCACAACAAATAGAGAGCCCTGAGGTGTCATGAATTGTCCAGATAAGAATCACATGAAAGAGGAAGTTTCTATCATTGATAGGTCTTAATACATCATACATATTTACACCATCCATTAATTCACGAAGCTCATCAATGAGGGGCTCCATGTATACATCTATTGTAGCTACTTCAACCACCCTCCAAAATTTTCCTTAGCTTCATTTTGGAGCCTCCCTACCAACATTTCACAGCAACATGTCTTGCTTCATCAAGTACACAAGATTTAGTGTTTTTCTTGCAGAAAGGAAACTTTTCTATCCGAGCTTGATGCATCGCCCTCACGGGATGTTCCTCCGGCTTTTGTCCAGCTGCAAGTTGAGAAGCTCCCTCAAGAAATTGCGTAACTCTGGAGGGCAACCAGCCTTCCCTCCAGAAATTGCTCAATTTTGTCTGGAAGCTTGCTGGGATCTAGAATTGGGCAATTTTTCCAGTCAGGCTTCATCTAAAAAATTATGCAATTCCTCGGCTTCTCAGCCCAGGAATTGTGTAATCCTGGGAAACAGTCAGCTTCTCTGCCCAGAAATTGTACAAATCTCCTTGGTAGCTAGCCCAGCTCTCTTCTAGAAATGTGCATTTTATCCCAGCAATTGAGCAACCTCTTGCATGTGCAATTAAGTTGACCGATTCCCTTCGGGACAGAGAAAAAATGATTTTCATGCATGGGCTACTTCCCCCAAGGAAGCATGCTAAGGCATCTCTTGATTCAAGGATCTACTTTTAGCAGTTGGAGGTTGCATGCAAGGATCATCTCGGAATCCTCCCACCAAGTGTCGCTCTTCCTATATTTGTGGCATGTGCATCACATCTTCGATTTTATCAAAATTCATGAAGAAGACACTGCAGAGCTCATTCCTAACATCAAACTTGCAACTCTGACATCCCACATTGGATCTAGGACCCGTTGGCACATTCAACTCATTTGTTTTGGGTTAAGCCCGCTTTCCATGTCTTGTGTTGCATTTCTGGCGCTTTTTGTGTTTTTCTTTGTATGAATGTTGTTTGCTTGATTTCAGTGAGTGCTTGCTGTCGTTTTGATACATACTATCTTGTACTAGCACCGTTTCAGTTTTCATTAACATCTCACTGCTATCGCGTGCATGAAACTATTTTTCAAGAACGGTCACTGATTCAGTAACTCACCTCACCCACATGTATGTTTTTCCATTTTCTAAATCTGTCATTCACAGTTTGCATTCACAATCATTCACTTATGCTTACACTCAGTATCACTATGCATTCACATTTACATTCGCTTTCAGTTGCCTGTCGGCGAGTTTGGTCAGTCTTGGCCTGGACTCTACCTCACCAAGATAACATTGCGCAATCCAGAGAGGGAAGGCTTTGTATTCCTCTCAGGAAATATGCATTTTTTCCCAGTGACTATCCTCTAGTCTTGTATTGCGCAATTTTGAGGGATAAGTGACTGCTGGCCCAGAAAATTGCGCAATGCAGTCACTGAGCCTGCAACCATTACCACCTGAGATTGTGCATTGCATAATTCCAACATTCATCAGCCATAATGGATTGTGCATTGCGTAGTTCCAGCAGTCAGTCAGCCTCCCAGAAGCCCAGACTGTGACTTTCGTAGTCTTGGCAGTTAGTCTCCTGACCTCCCGGCGGAAATTGTGCAACCTTCATGATCAGTCACACAGGTATGTTGCAAGTCAGTTCTCAAGTTAATTTTTGTTTTTGACTGACATATTTATCGCCATGAGTGTTTCCATGTCTACAGGTATCGCAGGTGTTGATCTGCCTCTCAACATCACAGGTACAATGGTTTCCAAAAGAGCAGAGTCGAAGACACTGTTCAAAGCACACTTGGAGATGTAGTCGATCAAGTGTCTATGGACTTGCCTACCCACGAAGACATCAAGTGGTTCATAGAAGAGGATGTCAAGATATGAAGGAAGTTGCATCACAGTGAGCAACATCATGAACAACAGCTGAAGGCAACATACTTGATGCAACGAATGCAAGAGGAAGGTTGTTGACAACACAGAGGCAGAACAAAGTTGCAAGCTCAAGCAGATTCACTGGTGATGAAAGCAACTTTGGAGACTCGGGCTATAAGGTGATGGTGCGACATGAATATCGCATGAAGATAGATAATGGAACAAAGAAGGAGTTTCTTGTGCTGAAGCAACAACTCAAGGAAGAACATGAGCTGCACAGATAAGCGAATGAGTTGCAGCAGGAACAAGAACAATAGGGGGCGCAACGTGCATTCACGGATGAAACTGCTCTCGTACAAGTTATAGATCCATCCCAACAGCTGGCACGAAGCAGATAAGGTGAGCAGTGTTGTTGGTCGCATGCAAGGGAATGCAGTAGAATGCATGTCATTGTGCACACACATGCGATCCCATCCATTCAGCACACTCACCAAGGTGAAGACAAGAAGCAAGTCCGATTGGAGCTGAACATGTAGTTGACAGTTGATGCGCATGACCACCAGCACACACTCGAAGATCAGCACAGACATTATGCATCAGTGTGTTTCTGGTTTGGCCGCACCCAAGAAGACCATGCGCATGTTAGCAAATAGGTTGGATGGAGGAGCCACACCAATGCACCCAGATGCCACGGGGCAAGAGTTTGCTTCAGCAAGATGTCACCATGGAGTGCATGCACACCATCACGGATGACCAAGCTTGGCATCAGCTCACCACCTTCACCATCACAAGCATGTCAAAGAGTTGGTCTCACCACAACGGACTAAGTGTCAGTGATGTCTTGCATGGCTTGCTCAAGACATTTTGTCTTACATGAGCACATGTGCATTGTAATGTAACATCTTGTCAAGTGGAAGTTCAAGTGTCGATAGTTGGATGTAACAATCATAGAGTAGATGAAAAGTCATGAGGGTAGATGAACTGTCACGAAGGGGAATGTCAAGGGTCACCCCACCCTTTTCTATAAATAGAACATCATAACTCATTGTAAAGGCTTTTGGTCAGCCAAGCTTCCAATAACACTAGCTTGGAGAGAGCTTGGACAGTATTGTAATGATCCTTGGCTTCTCCACTGTGGAGAGCTAGTATATCTTTTTGGAGGAGCAGGTGGTTGTGGCTATAATGTTTCGCTATTGGAACTAGTGGTTGGACATGGATGTATTGTATGACTGTAACTTACACTTCTTAATATAACAATAGCCATCACGTTTCATGCATATGTTGTATTGTTTCTATGCTATCTGGTTTACTCTAAATGATATATGTATTGGTTTGCTTATGCATGCATGTATAGCTATCTGTGTATGTATGTATGAACCTTTCTGAAATGTGCTGTTGGTTTAACCATCGCTTTGGATTTCTTGCTAACTTGCCTTCCATGTTGTGATGCATCTTCGCTTGTGTGTTCCCTTCCAAGTCACATACTATTAAAAGTTTCCAAGGGGCGCACTCACCTCACCCTCAATGTATTAGAACCTCTCATGCACCTTCCTTGACTTACTATAGCTATCACACCCTTGCTACCTACAGGGACATCTTACTTGCCTCTGTGTGAAATCACAGTCAAGGCATTACCATACGACCCACTGCTGGGAATCTTACACCAAACGGTCTGAGGTCTCATTGGGACTTCTTACTGAGGATATCCCCTTACATGTTGGCGGGTCTAGCATCATCAACATTTTGGTGCTAGAAGGAGGGCCAGATGATAAGATGATTCCTCACATTTGTTTTGAATATCTTCATATCTATCATGACTAAATACTGAGTTTCTTTTCCGGAGTGTATGTCTTATGGAAAGAATTTCATTATCTCGAAAAATCTCTCAGATAACTTGTCTCATAAAACATATGATGGTGGAGGCAACGTAGCCTTGGTTAGGCACGTGGTCGACATTGTAGGCTCATGCGAAAGACATGGATTCTTTGAAGAATACATGAGTTGCACATTGTTCGTCTACACACTTCGAGGGCACCTAATGCACTAGTGTGCCGCGCTGCCCAAAAGATCTACTCATTCTCTTGCTCATCTGGTTGCAAAGATAGACCATGCTTTCAATAACTTTGACCATAAAGCACTCAACAAATAAATTATGAAATTATGGAAAGCACGCGATGAATCCGTTGAATAGTTTTACACATGCTTTTGTTATCTTGGATACCAATTCCCTGAAGATGATATTTATTGGGAATTTCTTGATGGAAGATTTGAGTATCTTCTTCACATATCTGAACCCGCTCATCACACTTTGGTGATGGAGCTGCGCAATCATAGGCAAGCACAGTTGTTGTCACAAGTGACTGTCTACCTTCACCTCAACAAATAGCTCCACCACCACAGAGTGGTGTGGGAAATCATGTACACACATCTGTTGAACTGTCACATCCTCCCACCCCACCGTCTCTTGATATCTGTGTAGATTTGTCTTGCAAGACTGTTGGTTGTCATGTGGATTTGTTCCCTCGACCTCCATCCTTGCGCTCTGTTGATCCTCCGAATTGTACTGTCTTGTGTTCTCCCATTCCAGACTCCTCACCTGTTGTGAACAAGGATCAAGTTGTCAACGGAGTTGGTGTTATGCAGCCAAAATGCACCATCATTCATGATAAGTGTGTGCAGGAATCTAAAGAACCCGTGCTGAAGGATGACTCCCTTCCAGCCGCGCCTCATCCGCTTTATCCTGACATCCCTTATGATTCTACCACTACTGATTTCCCCTATGATAACTCATTTCTAGATGTTTCTAATTCCGATCATTCAGAGAACATGTCAGATGTCAGTTTGTCATTACGTTGCAGAGAGGACACGACGAATGTCAATCTATCATTACGTTGCGGAGAGGACACATCTTCCTCTAAAAATCTGTCCAATCTATCATCTATCATTTCTGAAAGCAGAAAGGGTGAACATCTTTGCTTCTCATCTACCCCTCTGCATGATTCGTCAAATCATGAGGATTTCGCCAAACATCCTAAATTTTCTAACCTTGGTTGTGGTGATCTCTCTACTTCTTCATCTGATCACGATATTGATTTACTTGTTGTTAATCTATCTAAGATACTGGTCTATGATGATCTATCTGTCAACGAAGTCGAAACACCACACACTGTTGAGGCACTTCAGCCCGAGCTGATGGTTATGTCAGGCCCTCGCTGTCTTGAGGTTGGTTTCCCTTCCGGTAAGGAAATTGTTGAAACACTCAAGGCTCCTCATCGCTCTCTGCTTTGCATTAAAGATCAACCAAACACCCAAATTTTGCTTCCTCCACTCGAACTACACAATCTCATCGCTCATGCATTGGAGGAATCTTACACAACAAGCACACATGCACAACGTAAGTGGTCTACCTTTCTCACATTTTCTTGCTTTTCATAGTCAAGAGAATGCATACACTTGACATCTGCACGTAGTGTAGCATAGCACCATGACAGCTCCATAGAATTCATGTCATGTGAGTTCACTCATTTTCGTTATGTGGACACTTTTAAACTCAGAGTGTGTTTCTCTTCACTGTTACATCTTTCTTGTTTGTTGTTTCGTGCAACTGTCTTGTTCGCGAACCATGCCTTCACCAACATGGGTTAACCAATGCGCCAATGGCTGCATTGGAAGTATCACTTCATGTGAGATGGCCCATGCTTACTTTATTTGTTGGTTTGTTTGTCTACTTTCTTTTTGGCTTACTCACTTTGCTTTCACTTTTACTTCTGCTTTTACTTTTCTTTGTTGTTTCCTTGTTTTGTTCGTAGTTTAATTTCACATGAAACCATGTATGACTCTTAAAACAAGTTGGGTAAAGTACAATTGGACATGTACAACTATCAACATTTGGTTATCTATTGTTCGTTCTCTTATGTAAGAACTTATTATCTTCAGCCCATGATACATCAATGGAAAACACGTATTGTTCGAAGTAAAACTTTGTGAAAACACAACTCTTGTGCGCTAACTAGTATCACCTACTCTAGTTGGTTGTTTTTGGGTTAACCCTTGTCAGCCTAGTCAAGTACAGTAAGGTGAGGGGGAAAACCTTAATAGGCACGTCAGAGGTATAATAAACTACTTCTCTGCAGGAAAAACCTCTTCTGCTCTCAATAAGTTGGGATCCCTCTTCTGCCTCTGAAATGAGTAAGTGTTATGCACAGTTACGAAGATGAAAAATAAAATAAAAAAATGATTGAAAAAAATGAAAATGAATAAGATGAAAGAAGAGAAAGGCTTCCTGCATAGAGAGATGATGCAAGTAACTCTGTTGGGGTACTGACCAGGATCGCTGGTAGTGGAGCCATGCTTGTGTTACTATGTGACTCCGTCGGGGTACTGTCCAGGCCTATTAGCGACAGAGCAATAGTAGAGATGAAATTAAGACTCTGACGACTATACTACTTGTGAACTAATATACCCCTCAACCCCAATCGAAACAAATGTGTTTACTTGGCTTGGTATGTGTGTCAATCGACCAAGAGCTTGGCAGATGCTACATATTACAATCAAGCAAGTGTGGGCACCAAGACAAACTGAGAACTGAACAATACTTCTGGAGGTGTTAGACTTGCTTTTCATGAACAAGGTCCATTTAGAGAGTTGGAGTTCTACCAGTGTGTCGCCAAGTGTTGTAGCAGCTACAACCACCCTCCAAATTTTTTCCTTATCTTCGTTTTGGAGCATCCCTACCAACCTTTCACAACAGCATGTCTTTCTTCGTCAAGTACACAAGCTTTAGTGTTTTTCTTGCGAAAAGGCAGCATGTCTATAAGAGCTTGATGTATCCCACTCACAGGATGTTCCTCTGAACTTGGTCCAGCTACAGGATGAGAAACTCCCTCAATAAATTGCGTAATTATGGAAGGAAACCAACCTTCCCTCCAAAAATTACGTAATTATTTCTGGCAGCCTGCTCGGCTCTAGAAATGTGCAATTCTCCCAGTCAGGCTTCATCCAGAAAATGCGCAATTCCTCCAAGTAGGGTTACTCAGCCCAGGAATTGCACAAACCTAGGCAACAATTAGCTGCTCTGCCCATAAATTGTGCAAATATCCTGTGCAACCAGCCCAACTCCCTTCTAGAAATGTGCATTTTCTCCCAGCAGTTGAGCAGCTTGTTGCATGTGCAGTTGAGTTGACAGATTCCCTTCGGGACTAAGGAAAATTGATTTTCATGCATGGTTTGCTTCCCCCAAGGTAGCATGCTAAGGCATCCCTTGATTCAGGGATCTACTTTTAGCAACTGGAGGTTGCATGCAACGATCATCTCAGAAACCTCCCACCAAGTGTCACTCTTCCTAGATTTGTAGCATGCATGTCACATCTTTGATTTTATCAAAACTCATGAACCGGATGCTGCAGAGCTCATTCCTAACATCAACGTTGCATCTCTAACATCCAACATCACATCTAGGAGCCGTCAGCACATTCATCTTAACTGTTTTGGGGTAAGCCCGCTTTCCATGTCTTGTGTTGCATTCCGGCGCTTTTTGTGTTTCGCTTAGTATGAATCTTTTCCAGCTTGATTTCAGTGAGCGCTTGCTATCATTTTCATACATACTAGCTTGTACTAGCACCGTTTCAGTTTTCATTAACATATCATTGGTGTCGCATGCTTGAAACTATTTTTCACGAACGGTCGCCAATTCGGTGACTCGCCTCACCCACATGCATGTTGTTCCATTTTCTGAATATGTCATTCAATGTTTCATGCACAATCATTCACTTATGCTTACACTGAGTATCGCCATGCATTCGCATTTATATTCGCTTTCAGTTTCCCATCGGTGAGTCTGGGCAACCTTGGCTCGGACTCTGCCTCACCAAGACAGCATTGCACAATCTTGAGAGGGAAGGCTCTGTTTTCCTCTCAGGAAATGCACATTTCTTCCTAGTGATTGTCCTTTAGTCTTGCATTGCACAATTCTGAGGGATAATGATTGTTGGCCTAGAAAATGGTGCAATGCAATCACTGAGCCTGCAACCATTGCTAGCTGAGATTGCGCATTGTGTAATTCCAGCAGTCAGTAGCCAGACTGTACTGTGCATTGTGCAATTTGAGTAGTCAATCAGCTTCTCAGAATCCTAGCCTATGCCTTGCACAGTCTTGGTAGTCAGTCTCCCAACCTCCTGATGGAAAATGCACAACCTTCATGATCAGTCACACAGTATGTTGCAAGTCAGTTCTCAAGCTCATTTTGGTTTTGACTGACAAATTTCTCACCATGGGTGTTGCCATGTCTCTAGGTATTACAGTTTTTCATCTACCTCTCAGCAGTATAGGTACAATGGTTTCCAAAAGAGCAGAGTCAAAGACACCTTTCATAACACACTTGGACATGCATTCGATCAAGTGTCTATGGACTTGCCTACCCATGGAGACATCAAGTTGTTAGTAGACAAGGACATTAAGATATGACGGAAGTTGCATCACAGTGAGAAGCATCATGAACAACAGCTGAAGGCGGCATACTGGATGCAACGAATGCAAGAGGAAGGTTGTTGACAACACAAAGGCAGAACAAAGTTGCAAGCTCAAGCAGATCCACTGGTGATGAAAGAAACTTTGGAGACTTAGGCTATGAGGTGACGGTGTGAAATGAAGATCGCGTGAAGACAAAAAATGGAACAAATAAGGAGTTGCATATGCTGAAGCAACAACTCAAGGAAGAACATGATCTGTACAGACAATCGAATGAGTGGTAGTAAGAACAAGAACAACAGGGGGTGCAACATGCACTCATGGATGAAACTGTACACGTACAAGTTATAGATCCATCCCAGCAGCTGACACAAAGCAGACAAGGTGAGTAGTGATGTTGGTCGCATGCAGGGGAATACAGCAACATGCATGTCATTTTGCACACGCATGTGATCCCACCCATTCAGCACACTCACCAAGGCGAAGACAAGAAGCAAGTCTGACTGGAGCTGAACATGTAGTTGAAAGTTTATGCGCATGACCACCAGCACACACTCGAAGATCAACATGGACACTATGCATCATTGTGTTGCCAGTTCAGCCACACCCAAGAAGACCATGCACATGTTAGCAGATGAGTTGGATGGAGGAGCCACACCAATGCACCTGGATGCAACGGAGGCAAGAGTTCGCTTCAACAAGATTTCACCATGGAGTACATGCACACCATCATGAACGACCAAGCTTGGCATAAACTCATCACCTTCACCATCACAAGCATGTTAAAGAGTTGGTCTCACCACAACAGACTGAGTGTTAGTGATGTCTTGCATGGCTTGCTCAAGCCATTTTGTCTCACATGAGCACATGTGCTTTGTAATGTAACATCTTGCCAAGTGGAAGTTCAAGTGTCGATAGTTGGATGTAACAGCCATAGAGTAGATGAAGAGTCATGAGGGTATATGAGTTTTCACAAAGGGGAATGACAAAGGTCACCGCACCCTCTTCTATAAATAGAACCTCATAAATCATTGTAAAGGATTTTGGTCAGCTAAGCTTTCGATAAGACTAGCTTGGAGAGAGCTTGGATAGTATTGTAACGAGCCTTGGCTTCTCCACTGCGCAGAGCTAGTATATCTCTTTGGAGGAGCAGATGGTTGTGGCTGTAATGTTCGCTATTGGAACTAGTGGTTTGACATGGATGTATTGTATGACTAGAACTTACACTTCTTAATATAACAAGAGCCAAAAGATTTCATGCATATGTTGTATTGTATTCTATGCTATCTGGTTTACTCTAAATGATATATGTATTGGTTTGCTTACACATGCATGTATAGATATCTATGTATGTATGTATGAATCTTTCTAAAATGTGTTTTTGGTTTAACCATCACTTTGGATTTCTTGCTAACTTGCCTTCCATGTTGTGATGCATCTTCGCTCGTGCATTCCCTTCCAAGCTGCGTACTATTACAGGTTTCCAAGGGGTGCACTCACCTCACGCTCAGTGTGTTAGAACCTCTCATGCACCTTCCTTGACTTACTACAGCTGTCACACCCTTGCTACCAACAGGGACATCTTACTTGCCTATGTGCGAAATTGTGGTCAAGGCATTACTGTACGACCCACTGCTGGGACTCCTACACCAAACGGTATGAGGTCTAATTGGGACTTCTTACCAGGGATATCCCCTTAGTACTTGTTGGCAAGTGCAGCACCATCAACAACATCCATATCCTTTACTTGATATTTCCTTGAGTAAATAAAGAGTTTTTATTAGGATTAACTGAATTGAAATGTTTTTATATAATTTTCAAGAGACCATTGCATTCATATGTTCTAGTACCTAGTATGATAAGAGTTAAAATTGCATGTTCCTTTTACATTTCCATCCAAGGGGGAAGATTGTTGTTTATAATTAACACTAGACAAACAGAAAATTTTGTTCTAAGATCTCCAAAATGATTGACACCATCCATTGCTAGAGAAATTCTTGCATTTGTTGGCTCATTTCTTAAATGAACCATTTTTCCTCAATCTCTTTGCAATATTTACTATCCATAACCATAAGCATGATACCATCCTGGCTCCTTCCTTTGCATGATAATCCATATATTTTTCCAACTCCTTGCATTTGAACATTCTCTCAAACCTTGGCTTTATTGGAATTTGTTGTAGTACTTTATAAGGAACCTTCTTGGATACTTGATCTTAACGATACCTATTTGTGTGACACACTAGGCATTGTTGTAAATTTTCATTCTTTCCATAGTACAACATATAGTCATTTGGACATGCATCATATGTATTGTACTCCATTCCAATGTATTTCATTATTGAAGATACTTCCCTATGAGAATGAGGCAACTTATTATCTTTGGAAGTATTTTGTTTGTCAAAAGTCTGCATAGTGCAACAAATGATTTTTATAAGTATACATAATATTAAAAACTTTTAAGACATCTAGAGCATTAATTTATAGGAATATCAAATCTAACCTTAATATATCAGTGAAGAATGTGTTTTTCAATCCATGTGTAACCTTCAAGTTCAACAACAACCCAAGTGTTGCCAATATAAAAGATTCAACATTTGCAAAAAGAGGTTTCCAAGCTAACTGAGCTAGGGGTGAACCAATAACTTCTTCAAAAGATGTGTAGAAGTCGTGGATAAATTCATTTACACCAGCCTCATTTATCTGTGAAGCGGTTTGATCCATAAATGTGTATTGTCCTTCATTTTAGAGTGGCTATTATTAATATCATTCGTTGGTTCTTTAGGAATATTGGGAGCCGAAAGTGGATTTTTATTATAAAAAATAACAAATTTAAATGATCCATAATAATGTATTAATAATGTGCCTATTTATTTATTATAAGAATAACAATTTTTTAATTATAGTGTACCTCGTCTATGTAAACTATGGATACACAAGCCTTCTCTTCTTTAGTTTCCTATTTTGGCACATTTTGAAACCGCAATATATCATTTCATTGAAGTATTCATCTATCCCTAGAGAAGGTCTTGTTCCCCATGCTTTTGAATATTCAGATAATGATCCGTTATTTCCGTGAGTGTGACATGCACTATAAACAATAAGACTGTAACTTTTAACTTGACTATTACTTATTTTTCAAGAGAAAATGACCAATGAATAAACCCAGGGAGTGAATCTATGAATATTTAGTTTTTAATTATTTATTATAAGAATAACAATTTTTTAATTATAGTGTACCTCTTCTACATAATCTATGGATACCAAAGCCTTCTCTTCTTTAGTTTCCTATTTTGGCACATTTTGCAACTGCAATATATCATTTCATTGAAGTATTCATCTATCCTTGGAGAAGTTGTTGTTCCCACTTCTTTTGAATATTCAGATAATGATCTGTTATTTCCCTGAGTGTGACATACACTATAAACAATAAGACTGTAACTTTTAACTTTACTATTACTTATTTTTCAAGAGAACATGACCAATGAATAAACCTAGGGAGTGAATCTATGAATATTTAGTTTTTAGTGTATTTTTTGGCTCTTTTATAACTTGATTGTTTTTACTTTTGTTTTTTTGTTGCTTCAAGGTAGTGTTTAGTGCTTCTGTAGGAATTAGATCTGAAAAAAACTGAGATCTAGGGTCAAAACCCTGAACAACACTCTACAACTGTCTTGACAGAGCATTGAAGATATGTCCAACATTTTGAGGCAAGCTCTCAGAGTGTTCCAACAAGCCTCTAACTAGTCTCAAAGAAACTTTAGAAGTACCGTTTTAGAGTTATTTCTAAAAATCCAGCCTCTCTATTTTAGGTTTTCCTATAAAAGTTAAGGCCCAAAACCTAGCTGACACATCAAAACCTATGCATGGTCACAACATATGGTTTAGTTTTGTTTGTAGTTTCCATTCTATTTTAGTTTATCTCTTGAATCATATTTTGAGTCCATTTGAGCTTCAAGCCTCATCTCAAATGATTGTTTTGCAATTTATATCTTTCATAGTTCCATTTGTTAGGGAAAGAAACTTGAGAAGGGATATCATTACACATTATTTAAACCAAATCATGAAGTTATATATATTAGAAGAATTATTTCAAGATCTAGTATAAATATATGCATGCAATATCTCTGCTTTTTCGTCTTTTTTATAAATCCAAACACAAATATTTGATAGTGTTTGATTTTAATTTTTTATAGGCCTTCGAATAGACTAGTTTTAGTTTTGGTTTGTGGCAGCTCCCACTAGCTTTTCTAAAAATAAAAAAGTATATATGCTTCATTTTGAAAATTATATTCTTCTTCCAATGACAATTACTTGATGGGAATTTCATTAGTTCATTAGTTTTCAATTTAATTTTTATATGTGTAGCTAAATGGCTTGTTAAAAATTTAATTAAATCAACAACATAAATACTACAAATACCAAAATGGCTTATTAATAATTTAACTAAATCAACAACATAAATACTACAAATACCAAAAGTAACATAAATACCTGGATTGTCAATTTGTATAGACACCAAGAAATTAATGTAATAGAAAGCTGCAAAGAAAATTGTGTGGATGCTAGTTAGGATCATTACATAAATAACTGTTGAAATATATGACAACGTGTATCCAAAGCAAAAACCATAAAATTATTCTAAAATATGTTGGTTTAAATTTTATGCATGTAATTTCATTGAGGTAGTTTTGTGATTGAAGTATGTTTTCCATTTGTCTGAAGGCTATAACTTTCTTGGATTTCTATGGCTTCCTGAATTAAGGGCATTGAGATCAACCACTAAGGAAAATCAAGGAAATGTTTTATTTATCCTAAATTGAACGACCAAAAGGTAGAGTAGAAACAACAATATCCAAACATACAAGAAAAATATACTTTTTTCATGCAACTTTTCAGAAATAACAACTCTAAATAAATAAATAAAGAGGAAAGAGAAGAATACCATATTTTATAGACAATGCAATAGCAACAATTGTATAGATGAGATTGGAGGTTGTTGAAACACCCAGCCACAACTTTAAAGCCAATAAGTGTGGTATGGAAAAAGCAAAGCTACTACAGACAATGTCTTCAGTTGTAATGTAGTACTACAGTTTGAACTTGAACTTATTGCTATATGTGACATATATTTCCTACACACATAAATGATATCCAAACACTCAATATTAGTTGTAACTTCAAATCATACAAACCCTCGTTACTCACACATTTTCAAATCAATTTGTGTTTGCATAAGTAAATATAATTGAATTTATAGCCTTTATCTTTAATTTTTCCTTCCCAATAGATATCACCGGTACTTAACCTTTTTTCTTTTTGATAACAATTTTTAATTACTGTATAGCTACTATGTATTTATGCAATACAAAAGATGTCTATATTTTTTTGGTTCTACTATTGATCTATTTGTAGATGTTTTTATGGTTGCAACATAGGCATGGGCTTGAGCTCTTACATTTATATTTTAGCATTGAAGGATATAATTATGGTGCAAAGAATTAGCCGCCCACACCTCCACCAGATGATCCCTGTGATAAGTGTTGGTCCATGTCCCTTGCCAGGGTGAAACGAAACGAGGTGGCCTTGAAGGCTATACAAGGGGGATGAATATTCCTTATTAGATTTGGTATTAAGGAACATGGGTAGCAGTAAAACCCTAACTATATGATTTCTATCTTGACAATAAAACCCTAGCATGATGATCAAGTAAAAATGAAGACATGACAAGGAAACCCTAAGGGTGATGATGCCCTAGCTTGTAAATATCACTAAAATTGATGCAAACCCTAATCTTATGCATGATGCCCTAACATTGTTGAAGCCTTTGTTGAAGCTTACCCTAAATTTGATGCCCAACGAAAGGTCTAGTTGAAACCCTTGCATTAAAACCCTAATGTCTATTTGAAGCAATGTCTCTATTATCCTTCTTCTTCATTTTATGAAAAATACCCAATCCTAGCCTAAAGCCTTAATTCTAAGAGTTGTGATAAAAATCTAGGCCTCACATGAAAAAAATAAAATAAAAAATTCCTTCACATTCATGACAACATCACAAAATGGTTCCTACATCAAGTTATAGAGGAGGTCAAGGGCTTTCCAACAAGTACCCCCATGCCTACTAATCCTTTGCCATTGTAAATATATTAATTTTTTAAATTATGATTGTTAAAATTGATTAAGTCTACTAGCTAACCTATGGAGGCTTCATTTCTCAACAAACGTGACCCTCCAATAAAGTGAAGAACTTGTATAAATACAAGAATTCATATTTTCACTAGAAAAAGAACTTGGTGGTCTGAGACAAGAAGGAAAACATGGAATTTGGGGGACCAAGGAAAAATATTTTAGTGAAGGAAAAACACAAAAATCAAAAACAAATCTATGGAAAATTGAAGGCTATCTTAGAGAATTTTAGACCTCTAACATACTACAACAATTTGGAACACAATGCAATAACATAATTCATACATCTCACATACTACAACAATTCAGATTATTATACAATAACAACATTTCAGATCTTTGATTAACTACAACATTCACAAAAATATCAGATCCACTTCAAAATTAGAATTTGGATCTGTCACAATGAAAACATTACAGGTTTCTGAAAGTTTGGTCCATGAGGTAAGACCTTAACCCATAGGTCTAATCCAAGGCTATTCTAAGGAGTAAACCATCATGGGAGATTATGGGCTTTAATCCGAGTTTATAGAGGGATAAAATCAGTCAACTATGTAGGATGGAGGAGCATACATGGGCTTGATCTATCCCATCTTTTTGGTTGTACTAGTAAAGGATTCGTAGGTCCTTCTAGGGCTTATTTTGAGATCGTTCCCATGAGATTTTTTTGAGTACCAAGCATAAAAGATCTTGAAATTTGTGTTTGTTCAAACGAATTGTATCTCTAGAGATGACCAGAAAGGAGAGATCAAAATGACTAAATTGTTAGAGGAAAAGGCATAATATCTTGAGGACAACATTGTGAAAACAATGCTAATTGAACATCAAAAAATCCTTAAAAGTCCTCCAAGTAGCTGTGGATGACGAAAAACAAGGTGGCAATTGTGTTGAGATAGTCATTTGTGCACATGTTGAAGGTAAGTCTGTGGAGGAGGTTCCTCAGGGAGTTAGATGTTTAGCTAATAATTTTATGTCAATGAATATGTAAGCAATATTATAGTAGTGAAAGATTAACTTTGTAATTGAGGATCATATTTTTGGTTTACTAGAAATGAAAGAAGGAAGTTTCATGGTAGTATAGAAGCCATTGGTGAAGAATATGAAGGTAACCATGCTTATATGGACAAGAAAGAAACAACTTAAACTTATTTGGGCCATGTTAAAAATAACATTGTGGAGTTTCTAGTTGTAAAGAGGATTTCACGACATGAGTATGATACAAAATATGAAGTGATATTGAGATGATATCCACAATAGGCACCTAAAAAAGAGTAGTAGTGATGAAGCTTGTGATTCCACATTCAACTCCAAAGGTAAAGGATCTATAATGAAAGACGACAATAAATATGAAGAGTCCACAAGAAAGATGAATAAAGGAATAAAGAAAAAAGCCTACAAGAAGCAAAAGTCAAAATAAGAAGAGGTGGCAACATGTGTAGTAGTCGCAATAGTGAAGGTTAATGCAAAATGAGGCTCAACAAAAAAGTAGGGCATCATGATGAGGTGTCAAGGCTTCGATGTTGCGCTATAAAATAGGAGAATTCGTCCAAACAAAAATTAATTAAAGTTGAAGTGAATCTTAATATTGAAGTAGACATGGAAAAAGAGGAAGATACTCATGTCATATATTGCATAGTATGGAAGATGGCTACTACGATGAAATCACACCATCAATTACACAACATTAATGGGAACTACTATGCATGAAAGGAAACTCATAATTCTAACTAAGTAAACAAGTGGAAGATGCAAGAGCATAAATGTTACACATATATCTCTCTAAATATCTTTTCTACACTTATATCTCTCTAAATATATTGATTATCTCTCTATTTGGGCCATGTTGAGTAGGCTACAAAATATGATGTGATCTTGAGATGATACCCACAGTAGGCACCTAAAAAGGAGTAGTAGTGATGAAGCTAATGATTCCAAATTCAACTCCAAAGGTAAAAGATCTATAGTGCAAGAGGACAATAAATATGAAGAGGTCCGCAAGAAAGATGAATAAAGGAATAAAGGAAAAAAAAAGCATATAAGAAGCACAAGTCAAAAGAAGAAGAGGTGACCACAGGTGTAGCAGTTGTAGTAGTGAAGTTGCAATGGAAATGAGGCTCAATGAAAACGTAGAGCACCATGATGAGGTGTTAAGGCTCCAATGTTGTGCTAGAAAATAGGAGAATTCATTAGAACACAAATTAATTAAAGTGGAAGTGAATCTTAATATTGAAGTAGACATGGAAAAGGAGGAAGAGACTCATGTCATATATTACATAGTATGGAAGATGGCTAATACGAGGAAATTACACCATCAATGGGCACTACTATACATGAAAGGAAACTTGAAATTATAAATAAGTAAACAATTGGAAGAAGTAAGAGCATAAATGTTACACATATATCTCTCTAAATATCTTGATTATATCTCTAAACTGATTTGGGCCATGTTAAAAATAACATTGTGGAGTTGCTAGTTGTGAAGAGGATTTCACTACATGAGTAGGCTACAAAATATGAAGTGATCTTGAGCTAATATCCATAGTAGGCACCTAAAAAGGAGTAGTAGTGATGAAGCTAATGATTCCAAATTCAACTCCAAAGGTAAAGGATCTATAGTGCAAGAGGAAAATAAATATGAAGAGGTCCACAAGAAAGATAAATAAAGGAATAAAGAAAACATAAATCATACAATAAACACAAGTCAAAAGAAGAAGAGGTGACCACAGGTGTATCCATGGCAGTAGTGAACCTCCAATGGAAATTTAGTCTCAACGAAAAATTAGGCACCATGATGAGGTGTCAAGGCTCTGATGTTGTGCTAGAAAATAGGAGAATTCATCATAACACAAACTAATTAAAATGGAAGTGAATCTTAATATTAAAGTAGACATGGAAAAAGAGGAAGAGACTCATGTCATATATTGCACAGTATGGAAGATGGCTACTACAAGAAAGTTACACCATCAATTACACAACATCAATGGACACTACTATGCATGAAAGGAAACTTGCAACTGTAACAAAGTAAACAAGTGGAAGAAGTAAGAGCATAAATGTTACACATATCTCTCTCTAAATATCTTGTCTACACTTATATCTCTCTAAATATCTTGATAATGATTCAATTATAAGGGTTTATGATCACTATAAATGGTATTGGAATGCTTTGTAGGGAAATAATTGGGATAAATTTATCATTTTTATCCTCTCTCTCTCCCTTTCCACATCTTTTAAGAGTAAAGATAAGATTTTGTAGTTTGAATCAATTTCTAAAACCTTTAAAGATGGTGGATTAGAAAATAATAACTAAAACTATTTTCAAGGAAAATAAACCTAAACAATACAATAATTTAAGCACTTACAAAGACAATTAAGGAGAATGGAAGACATCGAAACCTTAGACATCCCCCATTCAAGTGACAAAGTTTCCCTTCAAATGGATTGATGATGTTGTCTAGTAGAAACCTTGGACATTCATAAATATATCTTTAATGAAAGCTCCAAGCAGTTGACACCAAAAATCCAGTAAAGGTCTTATATTTATGGGTTATGGAAATGAAATGCAATAATTCAAAACAATTTGGAATGAGAGGAGTTCCTAGATATATAAATGGAGTCAGAATTTCATACTGTACATTTCAAATTGGAATTGTCAATTTTAGTGAGACTAACTAAAAAGAAGTTGATATGCCTGTCAATATATCTAACCATTGATAGAGCACACAATCTTGGAATAAACTAGATAGAAGTACTACAAGATATCATCTTAGAGGAGCCCAAGCTTAAGATCACTGTGTAGAACTAAAACTCAGATCCTCTTTACAATTAGAATTTGGAATTGTCAAAGTGAAAACATTACAGGTTTATGAAATTTTGGTCCCTAAGGTGAGACCTTGGCCCATAAGTCTAATCTGAAGTTGTTTTGAGGAGGAAACCATCATGGGAGATTTTGGGCTTTAATCCAAGTTTACAGAGAGATGAAATTAGTCACCTATGTAGGACAAAGGACCATACATGGGCTTGATTTATCCCAACTTTTGGGTTGTAGTAGTAAAGGTATCTTAGGTCCTATCCTTCTTTTGATATTATTCCCATGAGATTTTTTTGAGGACTAAGTGTAGCTTATCTTGAATTTTGAGCAGCAAAAACATTGTTATAATATTCATCTACAATCTAAAGAACACTTAATTATAGAAGTAGAAGACTCCTTCATAGTTTGGCAGCAAGGTTTTGGGCATCCTTTGGATAAAAACTTGAAGGGTCATTTAAAGTGAATTTGAAGCAGGCTTGAACAACATTTTGAAGTAGTTTATAGAGATATCCCAAAGGTAACTTAACACAAGCTTGAATACCTATTGTACACCTTTGCATTAATTTTGAAGCAACATACCTTGAAGGGTGAAGACAATTTTGGAGTATTGAACTGTATCCTTTGAAGGAATCTTGAAGATACCATGAAGAATGATTGAAGGAAGACTTGGTTGGCATTTTTTTATCTCTAGAGACTAGGTTTTTGGGTAACATTTGGAGGAACCAATTGAGAGTCTTGATAACATCCTTAGAGCAGACTTTGAAGAGAATTTTGGAGGACACTTTGAGAGGAAAAACCTTGAAGAAATATATTGAAGAAGTCATTGTCATGAGATGCTTCTTACTATTATCCTTGTTCCTCTCTGTGTTTCTCTATCCCTTTCCCTCGTGTTACAACCAACACTATTGCAGATTCCTCTATAATTTATGTCAAAGTTTTAACCTCTACAATTTCAGTTGTATCTTCCCTTATTTGTGCTATAGTTATTTCTTCCTCTAGAATCACACTCTATCCCCTGTCTTCCAAATTTGATAGAAATAGGGGAATCCCTACAAGATCACTTGAAATGTGACCAACATACTTTAAATCATGCATGAAAAGAGGTAACAAATTGTACATTTGGACACTGATCAATACCATATACTCGAAAATATGAATGAAAATAAATTTTGAAACTTGAAAACTTAAAATACGTTTGTGTCGGAGCATGAGAAATATAATGAAGAGGAAATATAACCTTTTTTGTGTTCCTTGCAACTAGCTCATATGCTTCTCGTGCCTTTGTTGTGTGCCTTACTACTAGCTCAAATGTTTCCCATGTCTGGGTTGCTCTGATCACACCCAAGAGAGTATAAGTCCTAATTGAAAAATTACCAATTGGAAGGAATCTGGATATATAGACACCGTGAAAATTTGGCGCACTCCTGTGTATTGCTCTCCATAAAACAATTTTCAGCTAGCACCCCTGTGTCCCATGCTCCATTAAAAAAAATTCAACTCGCTAGTTCGCTGGAGGAATGGTTGATCGATAACTATCCATGACGAAGTCCTTGTGGCCAAGAAAGGAGCTAGTCGCTAAAGGAATGGGATAAGCATTGTACTCCACTGGAAAACCCTTTGTCTGGGATGATAGATGTTTCGGTTGAGTGTCTGGCAAGCAAACTAGAGGCCACCACATATCAAATTGTTTAACTATGAGCCCACTATAAGAAATAAATTGAGTCATGGTCTTGCAAAATTGGACACTTTGTTAAAAAATCACATTGATATTTTCTAAGCTAAACTCTGTAACAAAATATCTTCAAAGAGTACAATTTTAAACCCATGGGATCATAACAAAAGGATGCTCCTAGATATGATCTAATGTTATGAGTCTAACAGAATTTATGGGTCACCTATCCAAGTCCCAATTAGATATTTTTGGTAATTTTCAACATCTTCATTTGGATTTTAACAAATGGTTTTCTTCTTTATTGTTTTAACATCCATAGCTTGATTCCAAAGGAGATAGAGGATCAAATAATAAGAGTAAAACTAGGACATGCTTCAACTTTAGATGCATTTGAAGGAGTTAAGATTTGGTGGCATTGGCTCCAAGGAGTCTAACACATTTTTGTATGAAAAAACATGCAAATGAAATTTCTATTAGGCATTTCAAAAGAATTCTCATCTCTAAACAAGGCTCCTACATTTAATATTTAGAAATTCCTATGAAAATAGACTCCAATGCTTGATTGAGGTAATTTATAGGAGGAATAACAAAAGAAACTAAAAGGGAATTATTGTTTTTGCATGTAAGAAAACCAAAGATAAAGTGGGCATTCATTATAGTATCCCTTAGTATTTCCTTGATGGGTGGGTCATTAGATGTGAAGCTAAATATCTTGGAATCCATTGAGAAGATAGTTAAGTTTAAGAAGAAGTACAACTAGGTGGATCATGTCACCAACATCCTAAAGAATAACTACAAATAATGTCAAAATTATATGAAGGTGATATGGTTCCCATCTCTTCTTATTTATTTAGCAATGTCATAGGTCACTCTAGTGGGAGATACCTCTTTTATTAGAAAGGTCATCTCGTTCATGAGGAAATTTAAGTTCTTTTCTAGAAATAAGTTGGGCAAGACATAGTCTCCATCCCTTTGAGAAATTTTTAGAAATTGGGCTATAAAATATGTAAAGAGTATCATAAAAATAGTTAGTTCCATAGCAAGTCCATTGGCCCCTGCTCTACTTGTCACACATCTAGTTTTTTTTGGACTCAATAGAAGTATATTATGTCAACTCAACTGACATCCATCCAAAATACTTAGCATATCAACCATATGCACTTAAAATTTTTAATGAGTTGAATCGACAAAACAACATAGTATTTTCTATTCTCGAGCTAATCCTGCTAACAATAATCTAAACAATTCTCCCCATAAATAATGGTGAGTGGGAAGATGAAAGGGAGTTAGAATTGTATATTATACATTTCAAATTGGAATTGTCAGTTTTAGTGAGACTAACTAAAAAGAAGCTGACAGGTCAGTCAAGATATCTAACCATCGATAGAGCACAAAATATTCGAATAAACTAGATAGAGGTACTACAATATATCATCCTAGAGGAGCCCAAGATTTAGAAAAACATGTAAGAAATAACCATAAAAGAGTTAGAAAAATTATTCATGAAGGGTAATTCAATCCAACAAAAACTAAGACAATGGATTTCATGGGCTCATCTAGCAAGTATCAAATATTAGAAGTAGTTGGGAAAGTAAGGGAATTTTTATTGAGATTGCCACATAGAAGATGTTGGGAGAACATGAAAAAGTAAAGTGAAAAACTCAATAGGAGTAAGGTATGGGTTGATCACTAAAGTTGATAGGAACATCCCCAACAACAATTACTAAAGGGTAGTCAAGTCAAATGGAGAAACAAAGGACTGGACAATGACATGCGCTAGTCGACTTGAAAGCTAACTCCCCACTAATTGAAGGAATGTGAATAGAATAAGAAATTAGTAAAAGTAGTGTAGTAATGGATAGGGGGATCCAAGCCTAGGGGATTCAAACCTAGGATGTTTCATTGGAACATACATATTCATTCGACGTAGAAACTATATAAGCAATAAATAAGAACTACATGATTCAGATGCAATAAAGAACCTACCTCATTAATAACAATGATGGAAACAACCTAGGGAAAAATTTAAAAATAAAATAGAATGGACATCTTATTAAACATCCTGAAAACATTAAGAGAACATGTATTAGGTAAGAAGATGTTTCTCAATATTCTATATGTATGTTGATAGTATAGGGGTGTATATTTTAGAAGAAGGTTTTCAAAATTTTAAGTTAATTATAAAAAAGTATTAGGTGTATGATAGGGTTTTTTCCCTTTTAATTAAATTGATTAATTAAAAATAGTGTCATATGAAGTGAGTTATGGGTTTTTGGACATTTGGTATTGATAAGCCATATAAAATGGGGTAAATTTCCATGGTTAAGAATCTTGTTCCATATTATTTTAAATGTATATATGTTTAATTTAAATATTAAATTTTTTACAATAATAATAAAATTATAATCTAACTAGTTTTTATTATGCTTTTAATTTTAACAATTTGAAATGTATCATAAAATGCTTAAATATTTATTAGATATTGATATTGGTTGGGGTTTACCAATCATTTAATTTAAATAGGAAGTTTTAATACAGTGAAAAAATATTTAAAAAATAAACCATAAACTTTCTCATCAAATACCTTCCTTTTTTTAAGGCTAAATTGTATTACTTCTATCGGGAATCCTTTTTAATTTCTTGAAAAATTATTTTGCTTTTAGTCATTTAAAAAAATGTTCTCTTTTAAGCTCAAATTTGTTTGAAGGTTAACTAAAACATGAAAATGCACTCAAATTCCATTTGTGGAGGATTTGTGTTGATTGATAATTGTGAAAAAGATTTTAAAAAGAATATTGTAAAAAGTACAACGTGCCAATGTAGAAATGGAGCACCAGTGCACTAAACACCATTGATGGAGAAAAATAATATATATATAATTAATATGACAACATAGCCCACCAAGTGGTATCAACCCAACCCTTGTGGTAGCAACAAGGTATCTGCCAATCAACTAGGACTTATTTTTTAAAGAAAAATACTGACTCAAATTTCATTATCCCACAATATGTAACTTGCCTTTTCTTCCACTAGCGAGATTACAAGGATACAATTTTCAACTGCTTTTGTGAGAAGATGAAAATCATGGCAACTGAAACATGATATCTGCTGCTAGTCCTCGCCTCGCCTTTTTCCTAGGTTGAAAGAACAATAGCCAACAGACATATGAGGCTGTAAGAAATGTGCAGTTACTGTGATCCATTACAGGAACTCTCCATATTCATTATTTGTACATGTTGCAGTAGTTGCACTTCGATAAATCAAAGATAGAATCCCGTGCAATGGAAAACGATGCTGCAGCATCATATTTGTGCTGATAGTTTATTTGGTTGTCGAAACGAGAGCTGAGCAAAGAGGAGTTCGTTCCATGTATCAGGCACCCCTGGAAGGCACCAATGCAAACAATCCTGAGAGCCATTTTTCGATTTGAGATTGTATTTGGATAGATGTCCATCATCCCTTAACTCTGAAATCCCAGTGATATCTAAACTTTCAACTCTTGTGCCCTGGACAGCACTCTCAGCAGAAGGATCATTTCCACGGGTATGAGAACCATTGTGAATTGCAGACAACAGTTTGGTGTTATCGCAACGACCGCCCGAGTTCCAATCCCCATTAAAGAAGTGCCGAGGTGATAGGGTTCTCATGAAGACCCTTAAATTTGGATACTCATCGAACTGTTTATCAAGCCATTTCACAACACTATGGACTGTCAAATTGCGAGCACTCTTGAGGTCTCTCAGCTTCTTAACATTCTTTGGTTGTCCATTTACATACATGTGCCATCTGTTTGCTTTTAATTTTCCCCAATTCCAATGGTGCCCTGTATTCAACACTACCACATCAAATCTATAAATATTAGTATGCAGGAACCATGCTGGTCGATCAAGATGCATTGCAAAGTCGGTGGATAGGTTTCCCGGGTTTAGGGGTTCAATTTCACAGAGGCTTGCTGACCAATAATATAATATAGTTGTGTTCGTCTTTGGGAATCTGAATGCCCAACCAGCTGGCCTTACTGCACCACGGGCACGTACTAAACCAAATTCGTTCCCTACATCTTGAACATCTGGACTGTCCTTTCCACCTGTAATGAGGCACATAATAGACTGGAATTGTTGCCTTCCCAACGAATCCCCAACAAATGCAAGTGTTTTGTCCTGCATTCTATATTTTATGTAGACAAAATAACCACTCATGTTTGAGTCCGGCCAACTATTAAACAAATTTACTCTCTAAAAATTGCAAATTCAATAATGTTTCACAAAACTTTCAAAATAAAAATTAGAAATGTCAATAGTATATACATACACACGTGTGTAAATAACCAGGAGAATGGAAAAAGCTTGATTATCCCCTACCTTGTAAGAAAGTGCTGCCCTTCAAAGTCGGGCATGTCACAGTTATTAGGCTGCCACTTATATTTTTCATAAGAAAAATCAAGGCGTTGGGTCAACCTGCATGCCCACATTCCTGATAACCAGCGCTTACACATCTTGCCAGAATATATTGGCCTCCTGCTATCCTGAACCCATTTTCCTTCGGTATAGTCACATACTGAAAGAAAAGCACAGAGATTGCAATTTTAATAAAAAACACTAAATGAAATCTGTGCATTTGATTCAACAGTTGATATCAACTTGCTTCAATTTCATTTTCTGCTAGGTATATTCTAATCAAATTGCAGCTGTGATTGAGGCTCTTTGAAGTTATCAGATTTGGCCTAGTGCAGCCACTATCAAGCAAGATACTAACCTCGCTTCTCAATAGTTGATGACTTTTCAACCTTTGTAGGAAGTAATTCTTCAGCGGTAATGACAGAGGAATTTTCAACTGCTGAGGATTTCTCTTTTTCATCTAAACTGGACTTCATATTATCAGCCTCCAGAGAGAACAAACCTTCAACAAGAACATCTTTTTCTGAACTAGAAGGGGAAATTTCAGTCCGCAATTCTTCGGCTGGGCTAGGTGGTGATTTTTCTACTGAGAAATCTTTAGCAGCATTAGACGGCAATCTTGAGATGCTTGGCAATTCTTTAGCTGATATGGAATCAGGTTCTCCAGTTGGCGGAGATGGAGAACTTTCCATGACGGAAGGTGTGTATGAAAATGAACCTGCTCAAGCAGCGGATGTTAGATATTGTTATTGGTATAAAAGATTAGAAGATATTTGATGAATGCCCGAGACAATAGAACTTTTGGAAATCGACGCCATTGTCATCCGATAACTCAGAAATACTTTCATTTGGTTCAGAAAAGTCATAGATCCGCATGTCCCAAAAATGACAGCCCGAAAATTAATGAAACCAATAGGGTTGAGTCTACTTGCCACTGAGCGATCAACGATATGCCGAAACAATCCAGATACGTTTAGAAACAAAACAAAACAAAAATAGGCAAAAGGACATGCCCAGAGGAAATACTGCTTTCTCTGCCAATTTAATGATTGAGATGGATCTTAAAGGAAAACAGTAACCAAAAGATGAATATAATTTATATTAAATGGAATGCCCAAACACAGCGCACGCAGACAAACACCTCGAGAAAAGCATCTATGTCGTATTTTAACTGTTTTATGATTAGAATTTCTTTTGGTTCGTGCTTTCTTTTGTCTTAAATTTGTTGGAAATGCAGCAGAAATTTGTGGAATTTGTTAGATTTCTAAATTGGCTGAAAACTTAATTACGATCAAAACTTAGTTGTAAATACTTTTGTATATTAAAGAATACATGTTAAATAGTAAAATATTTAAACAACACCAGTTTCAAGTTCATTCCGAGAGAAAAATTACTTTACTCTGAAAAAGGATATTAATTGAAAAGGCTAACCTGAAAATAGCGCTTCTAACCTATTCCTCCGCAAATAGCCTGCTCGAATCAACCTTCCAACGCCTTCGTCTGTCGGAAGAATACTCAGAAATGGGGCTCCTTCTAGTCCCCAAACAATAAATGTGGTGCAAACCAATGCAATAAGCGCGAAGGAAACCTGCTTCCCTCGCAATCCCGGCAAAGATACCCCGCGCGTCATTGTCTCTGCTGTACTAGAAACTATTTGTCAATACACAAACTGGAGGACTTGAAATACTACAGATCCGTCCAAGCGAAATCTTTCTTCAGGAGATATAAATGGCGGCAGAAGTTTTACTATTTCCAGCCCTCCTTATCAGTTTCTGGACAAAAATTCGCCGCTAACGGATTAAATCCCTTTTCCAGTCACAGCTGTTGGTTTCTTATAATTCGAAATTTTAAAACCTCAAGATTCTTGACAACATCAAAGCATTTGAGCCAAGCGGACCTCTCTTGTAAAGCTATAACCTTCCTGATCTCTAAATTATTAACCAGTCCCGCTAGAAATGAGCTGCAAGGCAGAAGCTCCAGCTAGATTCCAGCAATTCAAACAAATTGAAAACAAGCTTCCGGCAGTCCATTCCGTGCAAATTGGTTCCTCACCTTTCTTTACTGCGTAAAGATGTTGGAGCTGGGCCTCGCATTTGGTAACTTACTTTCCCCGAAAGGCCGGCAAACCAAATTTATACTCCTAAAATCTTTTGCCCGAGTTCATGCTGAGGTTTCTCAGCTCTGTGCCGATTATCAATGGTTATATGCCGATTTGAGAAAGCCTGCCGATTTCTACGTCATTCGCTGCCTTTGACTATTTCTTTTTAAAGTTCCAAAATATTTTTATAATATTACACAAGATTTATGACACTCAACTTCTTCATCGAGCGCACGTTTCCCCTATTTTTAGGCGAGGCGTGATATTCCTACTCAATTCTCTAACGGCTGAGAATTTCCATAAGATTCACGGAAGCTAGACATTACCACAAATAATCAGACATTACCTCAAATATCCTGGATAAATAGTAAACTAATCTCCATTCCGCCGACGTTGCAAAACCTGGCAGCTGTCCTCACTCTCACGCAGCTGCTTCTTTCAAGATCAAATTAAAAAACCAGAATCAAAGGAGTACTGGAGCTATGCACCTTTTCCGCTTCCATTTCACTGGTGAAAGCCAGCACGGAAAATTTCTTGCCTCCTCTCTCTGACATCCATACATCAGTACACTCATCCGCACAATGCATCCATCAGCTTGAAATACAAAGAGATACGAAATTAAATGATTCCAACAAAGAATGTACATTTCTCAAAAGGCAGGGAGCGACAGCAATAAGAAGGCGAGGCCGCGCGGGCATTGACGTCATTACAGCGCCTGTGGGTTCACTCTCCACGATCTTTCTTATTCTTGAAGTTTTAATAAAAATATAAATTCTTTAATTTCGTTGAACGTTATTAACAATATGCACTCTATCTTAAAATAATAAAGCTTTAAAAGTTTTCCAACGCTTACATATCTTATGAAAATTGTCCAATAAACTGATAACAGCAAAAAAACATACAACATGCCAGATCCTCTATGGCCGACGGTAATTATTCGACGGGAGAAGTCTTCAGCTAACGCCAAGTCTTCCCGTTTAAAACATTGACTGCTTCACACCGACGAATCGAGCTCGGAGCCGCAGAACGTCCAGTGTTGAATTTCGGACGACATGAATTCCTGTATCAAACATCTTTAAGATTGGGTAATGTGACAAATCCGAAGATGAAAAATTATTATTTTTCAAATTCAGGTAATTCTACTTTTATTTGGATGCGATTCTAACTCATAATCCAAAAAATTCATCAAAATTTCTATCAAATGTGTAAAAGACATCACTTACAGATAAATGTATTTACTACACTGATAACCTATTCAATCAGTTTCTATTAACGTCGGTAACCAGTCTCAAACTCACGCCATTCCTGATAAAGATTTAATATTTGAGTATTCATCGGTGGATTTCACTGCTGTGCTCGTCGACACCTGTTGCCCTGGAGGGTGAATATTCAACGCGTTCAGGTACCGTGACATGCTCACATTCCTTTCCACTGTAAAGGGGGGAAAAGATATTTAACACCAAAAAACATTGACATTTAAAAGCAGGCGTGAAGTTTAAAAAGATCCGACTGGTGTGGCTGGTCGATTTTTTTTTTTTTTCTCATTAAATATGAACAATATTCATAACGATCTTTTTCCGAGGAATATTTAGAATAGTTATAATAATTTTTTTTTAGCATTTCTTAAAAATGGTTTGCTTAAAGTATATGAATATTTTGTAAAACTGTTATTTTAATAGACAGAACCATACTTCATACAAATCGATATTAATATTATTGAGAAATTCATGATTTTTATATTATTTAATGGCGATATTTGTTTATATCGTTAACTATAATGTTATATTTTTAACGATACGAAAAATCTATTTATGCTTTTTAATTTTATTTAATCGCGCTGTTTAATTTTTTGTTTTTTATTGGTTAACGTTATTATGTTTCTTGTCAAACATATTGCAAGCCACTTATAATGAAGTGTTTGTTTTTATTAGTTAAGGTCAAACACCTTGCGAGCATCGTGTTTTCCAAAATTAATAAAATTATAATACACAGAACTTTTTTAATAATTAAATTTTATAAAATAATTTACTTTTATAAATGCTTCTCAATCAATCTGGTTAAATACTTTATTTTTATAAATACTTCCGTATCAATTTAGTTAAGAATAAAGTTTTAATAATATATAATATGATATAATATTAATTATTATTATTGTAAATTATTTATAAAATAATAATTAAATAAGTTAGTTAGAATGTATCATCAAAATTGTTTAAAGGAACATTATTCTGTACCTTTATTTTAATATAATTTTTTTAGATATGTTTTAAAATTTTATATATTTTAATCATAATTTTAATATAATTTTTTTAGATATGTTTTAAAATTTTATATATTTTAATCATAATTTTAATGGAACTTTCAATTGGGAAAAAAAAATTGAAGTAATTTTTTTTCAAAGATATTTTTTAGCAAATTTTAATTATATGTTTTTCAGATGATAAAGGGCATGTATTGGGAAGCGGATATGCATTGGGAGGCAGAAAGTGACAACAATGTCACCTCCCCTATGGAGAGGGATTGAGGGATTGATTCGTTGTTTCACTGCTTTACAAGTCAAGACATGGCATTATATCTATGCATGTGGTTTAATGATCGTAAGTAGGTGTTTGTAATATCAAAGATGGGTCGTATGGTAGTAATGTTTGGTGCACACTCTATAATGTGTCTCTCCACAATCCAGCTTCTAGTTATTAAGGAATTTCGATCCTTCAGTATAAATGCAGGTGATCCCAACATACTAGCGGTTTACTGGGCTTTAAAGTGACTCCCTAGTTATTGTGTTTCCTCACGGGTGATTTCTTCCTCCTATCTTTTTGTTGGCTTTTCTGCAGATAACTAGAGTTGTTGGCAAACTTTTGCTTTTCCCATCAGCGTTTTCAAAATTGGCTATAGTTCTAGTTTTCTAGTTTTCTCCTTCATTTCTCTTATGGGCACACCACTTTCTCATTCTTTATTTCCTTGGCTCTAGTCTTTCTACGTGATGGTGGAGCGATAGAAATGCTTCATCAAAGAGATCACTACCACTGTGGAGGTGAATGCTAAGACTCACAGGGAGGTTTGTGGGTCTGTTTCGGCACCCATCATTCATGAGCAAATCCATTAACCAATTAGGGAGTAGATAAGTGACGTTGAATCTGACTTAATGGGTGAACCAATTTGTTTATCAGATTAAGAGGTGATGGACATTGTGCTTACATGGGTACTAGACACTAGCGACACCCATGATAGACAAAATTAGAATTTGCATACCATTGATATTTATTGGCACATGAAGGCTCTTTTTGGCATGGTCTTCTTGAATAGGAATGACGCTAAAGAGAAAATTCTTCTAGTTTTGGATGATGTGGTGTTGCAAATCAAATAAATGAATGATCAACTAATGCATATCAAGGAAGTTATTCACCCTAGAATAACACCAATTCACCCTTGTCCAATAACATAAAATTTTAGAATAGCTAAAACAATATACCATCTTCTTATATATGGTCAAAATGTAAAAAAAAATGAAAATAAAGTTTAACTCATTGTCACCAATGTTGTTGGAAAAAAATTGAGCAAATCCAAAAGCATATCATTATTTCTAATTTCAAAATTAAAAACAATATTTCATATTTGGTTGCTGCTCCAAGTGGATCATAAAAGGCCAAATTTTCGAAATCCTCAAAATTTAGCAAAACCTATCTCAAATCGTAGGGCTCGTCATTCAGAATCCAACGGTGTGAACGATACCTCAATTCGACATGTATGAGAAAGTTATGACCCATTGAAGTTTTTGAGATACAACTAAACAAATTGCAGGTAGGACCCATCGAGATGACACGTTGCATTGATGTCATCCATATGGAAGATGACATCAATAGGGTGATGTGGCAGTATAGTTGGAAGGGAGTCAATCAAGAGATGACATGTGGAAGGTGACATCAACAACACAGTCAATTGTATGAGGCAATTAGGTTGTGCCATGTGATGACAAGTCAACAGCTTTCCAGATTCCTTATCAAGGCAACATTTTGCACTGTTATGACAGTCGGAGGTGACCAAATTGTTTCTTGATTAATTTATACAGCGACCTCAAAAAAATTGGCAGGAAAAATGGCCATTGGAGCTATAAAAAAAAATCGTTGGTCGGCTAACAGCTAACATATTTATCACTATATGTCAAACAATGGAGAAAAAGTCGGCAAACAACGTAACGACTTGTTTGTTTTATTTTAAAATAATATATAACAGCAAGTGAGTCCTAGGGTTGATCCCATGACCTCTACACCCACCAGAGCCTTAAGGCGGTCACCCTAATCGACACGTCAACCAAGAGCTTTGCTAACGCTACCCTCTGAAACATATATAAACCCTTCAAATATTTCGCAACAGAGAAGGGGGAGGCACAAAACCTTGACAACCAAATGAAGTGGAACCTCACAACCTGTGGAACCCCGAGCTGAACTGCGCCCTGCCTAGGTGCGTTTTTCAAGAAATATTCTTAGGAATATTGGGAATATCCTTGTAGAGAATATTGCAAAGAATCTAAAAGATTCCCAAGAGCCCCAGAGGTCACCAACACAAAACATGATCGACTTTATAGTCACTTTTCATGATTTCTCACCACGAACTCAATGCTACAATCTGTTTCTTTAGCAGAGGTGTGCATTTTTAGTTCATCCCCAAAATTTGGAGGTATATGGTGTATTTTTCCATGTATTCATTTTGATTTTACTATTGATAAATGAAGAGGCCTCCCCACTTTGAGTCGGGCCCAGAGACATAACCCACACTAGGTGAACTTCATTATCAACTTGTTGTGTGCCTTTGTTTCTCATGGTTGCACTTTATTACCACTTCTTTTATGTGATATGATTTCATGGTTACATGCTCTTTTATATACAATTATATATGTGTTATTGAAGTGAAAAAATCTATATTAATTTCTCTACACAAGCTAGAAAAATAAACATTCATAGATAATTAAAATTTAAAATTTTACATCATCTAAAATGATATACTATATCTTCTCTATCATTACCAAAATCTAAAACTGAGAATTGAAAATAAAACTCAATTTATTTTCACCAATATTATTAAATATTTACTTAATTTTATATATGTATATACTTAACCTCTATAGATTAAATACATTTATAAACACAACAATTTATGTTAATAAATTTACATGAATAATTCTATATTAATAAATGCCTCAATTGAATTAAAAAAACAAAACACAATAGTATGAACACACTAGTTTATGGTGATAGGTATTATTTAAATAATAATAATTATTAAAAAAAACCTCAATCGCAAACTTGATCATCCCTCGCACCTAAAAGATTGAGCATGAAGTTCATTTTATTTTAAATATTAAATATGCAATATTAAATATGCGTTTATAATGATATTTGTAATCACAATTTGATTCATCATATTTCAAATGAAGATAGATTAAATTAAACTATTTTTTTTAAATAAATTAAATTAAATATTTAAAAAAATAACATTGTTTTTTAATTTTCATAATTATTTTTTTCCATATTCTCACCACTCATCTAAATAACATTAAATATACCGTTCCAATTATATGTTTTATTATAATTATTGTTTTTATAATGTTATATTTATTGGAAATCATTTCATTCATGGATAGGAATGAGATATTAATATTGATATTTTGGTGTATCTTCACAAGATACTCCACCTATGGGTGTAGTAGGTGGTATATAACTTCAACATATAACATTTAAATAACATTTCATTTAAAGTAGAACAATTGTTAGGTTGCCGGTGATTTCTATAAAGTAATGACTTTCAAGTAGGGCTTAACACTCGCTCATAAGGGTGGGGTTCTATACATTCAAACCTTTAGAGATTCTCTGCTGGCTATTAAATAAATGTGGAAGAAAATTTCTACGCATAAAGAGATTCTCTGATTTCTATAAAGTAATGACTTTCAAGTAGGGCTTAACACTCGCTCATAAGGGTGGGGTCCTATACATTCAAACCTTTAGAGATTCTCTGCTGGCTATTAAATAAATGTGGAAGAAAATTTCTACGCATAAAGAGATTCTCTGCTAGCTATTATATTAGTGTCTACGCATATTACCTTTTCACATATCTAAAATGACAAAAAAGTAAGACTAATCATGGATTTTCTAAAGATGGAACAAGATTGGAAAGTGGAACATGGGTTGTTTCAAAATAGGAGGGGACTATTTTAGGATATGCTCATGATTTGTAACTCTACAGATGTCTTTTATTTCAATTTAACTTTTTTTCATGTATAAATATGGGATAGTATGGTGTTTAACTCTTTTTCATGTGGGATAGTATGGTGTTTCAATTAATTAGTAGGAATAAAAAAAAATTCTTTTGAGTTATTTAAAGAAGTCAGAAATTTTTTTAAGAAGATATACTCATATAATAGGTTGAAATATATTGATGATTTGTTTAATATGAATGCAAAACTATAACAACATTTTTTAAGAAATATTTATGCATTTACAATACTGTGATTTTATTTTTATTTATAAAATTTCGTTTTTTTAAGCTATTATAATTAAACAAAATAACATATACATAACTCCACAGATTTGTATGCACTACTGGACCAGTGCCTTCCTTCTTGGTGTCTATGGTCCAATCCATTGGAATCTAAGCAATTATGATTAAGTTTTGTAGAGGCCAAATACTCATCCACCTCCAAGGTGTCCCATAAAAGAGGAAAATATCGATGAAGTAGTTTGAGATTAAATATTGGGTGCAAACCAAGGACATGGAGAAGACTCAATTAAAAATCATTTTCAACCATAGAGGTATAAGGCCCATATCAAAGTGGTTTTAGTTTCCTATGGGGTCCTATTATGCACTATTTCTACAAATGCAACCACACCTTATCACCAACATGAAACTTGGGTGGAACTTGATGCTAGTAATGTTGTTACGGTGAAAGCATGAATATGGGTTACACTTTTGGACCAAATACGGCAATGAAATTTCAAGTTTTTCCTCTTTTATCAGATTGATGCCCTCGAAATTTATAAAAGCGCCGTGAATTTTGATTCAGAGTAAAAGAGACAAATTATGGAGAATTTTGTTGTTGTGCTAATGATATTTTTTGCAAAAATATTTAGTGTCGTATAATATGTCAATTTTCCAATAAATGAAATGTTTTTCCTTCTTAATAGGTATGTGTGTGTTCACGTAGCATAAATTAGTCTAAAATGTGTAGTTTTTAAAATTTATATATATAAGCATGATCTACACGAAGAGAGCTAAGTTTTTCATATTAAAATTTTATTTTTTATGCAAAAACATATTTTTTATTATTTTTCAATAGTTGATATCAACTTGCTTCAATTTCATTTTCTGCTAGGTATATTCTAATAAAATTGTAGTTGTGATTGCGGTTCTTTGAAGTTATCAGATTTGGCCTAGTGCAGCCACCATCAAACAAGATATTGACCTCTCTTCTCAATAGTTGATGACTTTTCAACTTTAGTAGGAAGTAATTCTTCAACACTAATGACAGAGGACTTTTCAATTGCTGAGGGTTGCTCTTTTTCATCTAAGTTGGATTTCATATTATTAACCTCGAGAGAGAACAAACCTTCCACCAGAATATCATTTTTCTGAACTAAAAGGGGAATTTTCAGAAGACAATTCTTCGGTCGATCTAGATGGTGATTTTTCAACTGAGAAATATTTAGTTACGTTAGATGACAATCCTGCGATGCGCGGTATTATTTAGTTGATACGGAACGATCAAGTTCTCCAGGGTGCAGAGATGGATAACTTTCCATGATTGGAGGTGTGTATGAAGATGAACTCGCTCAAGTAGCTGATTTTAGACAGTATTATTGGTATTAAAGATTAAAATATATTTGACGAATAACCGAAATAAGATAATTTTTGCAAATCGAAGCCATTGTCATCCAATAACTGGGAAAAACTTTCATTTGGTTCAGAAAATTCATAGATCCTCGTATCACAAAAATGACAGCCCAAAATATAATGAAACCAATAGGGTTGAGTCTACTTTCCACCAATAACTTGGCTACAGTGCCCTAGTGGCAACATAAGAGCCTCAGTGCTCACAATTTCAGAGTCTAGATGGTCAGAGTGACATACCTTACTCATAGGGAGAAATTTATTTTCTCACAGGTATAAGCATATCTCCAACTTAGCACAAAGCGGTCATCACGGTTTTTAGCTTGACAAAAGCGATAACCATCGCGGATCTAAGGGTCAAACCCACGATGATCGACCTATCCTTAGAAGGATTTTAAATCATCTCTATTTTGTAGTCTAAAAGAGTGATGGCATGTTTTTTATGGTTTTGAGCTTCAAATAGGGTAGTTTAGTGGTGGATCTGAGTTGCAGACACAAAGATTGTGGCAGATCAACCAGATCGGAGGAAAAATCGGGCAGTTTGGTGGTAGATCTGTGATCGATTCAAAGGTTCTGGTATGTTTTGAGAATATTTTTTGTAGATTTTAATTGTTCACTTGTTGAAAATCGAGTATAGATCGAGGGATTGGGATTCTGATCACTCGAAAATGAACAATTTTACAGAACCTTATCTCAACGAGTCTAATAGACTTGATGGGACCAATTATACCAATTGGAAATTTAAGGTACACACGTTGCTTGAGGGATCGACCGCTTGGTTAATCGTCAATGGCGATGAGCAGAAGTCGACCATGGCAGCAGGTGGCACGACATCACTAATGCAGGATTGGAATAAAAGGGAGAATAAGATGAAACTTTATTGAAGTTTCTGTTAAAGACAATATTATCCCGTGTATCAGAGACTGTAAATTGTCCAATGACATATGGACTACACTCAAGAACCTCTACCAGACACAGAACACCAATCACATCTTGTTGCTCAAAGGCAATTTGTCTCCCATGAGGATGGAGGAGAATAAATATGTTGTCAGATTCATTACACAGATCAAGGACCAGAAGGACAGATTAGGAGACATCGGGGAGAAGGTGTCTGATTCTGATCCTGCCAAAATTACCTTTAACAGGATGACGGATCAATACCAGATGTTCATCACAGGCTTTTCTGCAAGGGAGGAAACCCTTGCATTTGAAGAGCTAACATGAATCTTGATAGAGGAAGAAGAGCGATGAAAGAATTTTAGACCAAAGAGTGCCTATCTTGCTCTGATGGCGAAGAAGAAGCCATACAAAGGGAAACAACCACAGGGACATAAATGTGGTGGAATTTTCAGAAGAGACCATTTAGAGGAATGTCTCTAAATAAATCTAACATTAAATTCTTTTACTATGGGAAAACTGGTCACTGTACTAATTTTTTTTTAAGAGACGAACAGATGAGGTTAGAAATAAACAGAGAAAACACACAGGGCACTTTTCCGATGAAGGTCATAGTCATGATCTTTTATCATTTGTAGTTTATTATGCTCTTTTAGCTATTGAGGAGGATGAGTCCGAAATATGGTTCGTAGATTCAGGGACGTCTTCACATATGATAGGTAATAGACATTGGTTCGAAAATTTTGAACAAACTACTTGTGGAGCTTACATATATCTAGGTGATGACAGAGGTTATCAAATCAAGGGGTACGGTGATGTTACCTAATGGTAATATCAGATATATTAAAAATGCAATGTATGCACCCGGGATCAAGAAGAGCTTACTCTCTATCTCTACCCTAGCTCACTGCAGCATGTGGCTTCCTGCTCACATCTTTTGAGTCCTTCGCTGGTTCATCATCCTTGATGAATCCAATCGCACCCAGGTCCTTTTCAACAACAATTGCCTCTTTGCAATTTTCTAACAGTGTTGGTTTCACAGCTTGTTGGTCAGTAGTGCGGACATGTAGTAATCGACAGTGATTGAGTCATGAGGCTTTGTGTCTGTTGCAAACTTTTTCAATATGGGCAGAAACCTTTGATTGAAGTCTTTTACCTTTTCTTCCCCCTTCATCTTCAAGCTTCCCAACTCTTTGAGTAACATGGTTGGGGTCTTTGTCATCAATTTTTTTTTCTAGAAACATGCATTTGAACGCACCCCAGTTATGGATGGAGTTGATAGAAAGGCTGTGATACCATTTTGTTGCGCGACCGTCCAAGGTACATGGAAACGATCTACATGCAACATTGTCGTACCATAACTCAAGGGTCTACAACTATAGGCAGAAGTTGTCCAAGTGATCTGCTGCCTTCACTATGCTGTCAGGGTCAAACTTTGTGATCATTATCTTCGACCGCTTTGGCATCTTATGCAAAGCACCTGGGAGAGCTAATCGTCCTTGATTCATCCATTCCAGATTTTGGTTAGCCATGTTTTCTTATTCTTCCTCCTCCTCATATTCTTCATAATCTGACGGTTCTGGCTCTGAGTGTGTTATTTCATCTTTGTCTCCTCCACTGCCTTCCCCTTCACCTCCTATATCGGAGTCTGATCCCAAGATCACGAGGGTGCCTCTTTCTCCCTATTGGAGGATTGGAGGTTCCTCTTCATTCTCAATAGCTCCTGCCAGACCTTCAAGTGTCGCAAGAACTTCTTCTTCCATTGATGATACAACAACCCCTGTAGGAGTGGTTTTTGGATTTCTTGATGCATATCGAAGGTGTTTTATTCCCGAGATCAGTCCAACAGCTTTCGCAAAATGACGGGTGATGGGACGGACAGAGCGAAGGTGCTTATATGAAATTTCGTGTTCACATATGAGAGGTGAGGAGTAACCAACTTCAGAGTCATGCGTAGGTGAGAGGGAGTGTGATTTACTTCCTTGACCAAATGATTGATGAGTGCTTGTGAGAGGACATTAATCCATAAACAACTGGCGACCCTCCTTCTAGTGCCATAAATGTTGATGGTGATGGAACCGCCATGATTTACGGGATCACCCCAGTATGAATTCCCAACTAGACCTCACACTGTTTGGTGTGGGAGTCCCATCCAGTATGATGGCCCGGTTGCAATTATCTTAAATGTTTTCCTTAGCTCTTGCTTGTTAGCACATGAGAGTGGTCTTCTTTGTCTTCGAACAACGAGTTTCACATGCTTGGTGAGTGTTAGTGTTACTTGTGTCAAGGTTCTTTCACCATAGAGGGAGAGGGTGGGAGTGAGTCTCCAGTCAGAAGGGAAGAAGTTCCAACTCTATTAGAGACACACAACAAAATAGGACATGCACAGCTTCTGGAGGAGCAATCCACATGGATGCAGCAGTGACAACACACAACAGAGATAGGGTGTACAACACACAGTGGGACAATATGCACGAGCGCAGCGGTCATTATAACAATTTTACGTGAAATATTATGTCTGATGTCCAGGGAGGTAACCAACACAGGCATGACAATGTTAACAGCTTATGCAACACATTTTCATCCATATACGTATTAGAATCGTTGAATGAGTTCAATTGTTTAACACAAGTTAAAGAAACATGTATTACAAGTGTTCAAGACTAATCTTACAAACAGTTACAACACGTGTGAAAACATGTTATCCTGTTATTGAGCTTCTAAATTAAGCAAAAGTTCCAAGACACATCAATACACCATACATCACTAACCTCGTAGGTGGGGCGTTGGAGCCACTATTCACTCCTCAAAGAAAAGATTACAGACTCTTAAGGCTATGTGGGAGGAGCCAAGTTGAAAAAGTCCTTTGCTTGTACAAGTGAGGGCTATTTATAGCCAAGGGTAAAACTGACCCTTGTGACTATTCAACATCCCTCATGATTGTTTAACTGACATGACTTTTCAAATTTACATGACTCTTCAGATTATAAGTGGGTCTCTTGGACCTCCACGTTACATTACATTGATTGAAAACAGTATGGCCCACAGTAGTTATGTGGCTGACATGACTCATGACATGACTCGAAATGATCGTGCTGGTATGTTCATGCTACTGGTGGTGTGCATGTCGAGCTACAGTGATGTTGGGTGATGGATGTCCTGTTGATGTATCATAGCTTCACCTCCGCATGGCAAGTGTGTGGAGTTCTCGATGGTCATTGGGTTCACTCGATGTTGCATGTGCATGTTTCTCCTTTCTTGTACTTTGGCATGCATGACATGTTCGTCCATTCGGGAGAATATCTCCTCGCATGTTCGTTTGTTCGTCCGTTCGTGAACACATATTCGCATGGTCATTCATTTACAAACACATATCCCCGCATGCATCATTTGCTCATATGTTTGTCTGTTCGCAAACAAATCTCCTTGCATGCATGGTTCATTCGTCCGTTCAAGAACACATCCTTTTTCATGTACTCTCCTTGTTCATCCCATCTGTCGTCGCATCATGTCTATTCATGTACTTGTATCTGTAATCACTCATGAAGAGACAACATCAAATCCATAAACCTCCTAGTCTACCATGATGCATGGTCATTCACTTTCGAATGTAGGTGATCGAGGGAGAGGAGAAGGATGTGAAATTGCACGAGGCAAGTTTCAAGCTGGGATGCGAACTTCGAGCACTGCTGGTGAAAATTGTGTAGAGGTAACTAGGAGACTGAGAAGGATGATCCGATCAGCAGTAACTTTCCGTGGGATCTGGCTCAGTTGGAGGGTAGATCTGCAGAATTTCTAGAGGGAAGTAGTGCAGGAAACAGAGGGCCTTGGCAGCAAAAACTACGTAATTTCTAGAGGGAGCTAGCAGCAGGCTGCAGGATTGCTAGAGACAAAAACTGCACAATTGTTGGGGGGTTGGCTTACTGAACACCTTTTCATAATTTTTTAGATGAGCGAGATTTTGGGAAGCTGAGGGATTGCTCATGAAATCTGCGTAATGTTTTGGGTGTGCAGCCGACCGGTTGACTGGGTGGCTAGCTGGAAAAATTGTGCAATTTTTGGAGAGAGATAGGGACGGGCATTTGGTGTCTATCGGTCTGTCTGCACAATTTCCTCAGTCAGTGGAGTGAGAAAGTTTTGTATCTTCTACGCAATTTTTGAGGGGAGTGAGTCCCGAGGTGACTGCCCGGTCAAACTCTCTGGTTGACCAGCAGGAGGGTTGGTTGATTAACTTGTGGGAAGCACAAATTAAAATGGCTTGTTGGACACTTCTACGTTGTTCTAGGTGACAGTGACTCGAGTTGATTGCGGGCTGGAGGTCTGGTTGTTAGAGGGTGATCTAGTCACCGGAACTTCAACAAAATGACTAAGTGTGTGAGCGAGTGAATTTGTCCATACGCGACCTTGCAAACACACACTTACATGATTTGACGACTAGATGCCTCAAACCATCAAGACAACATATGCTCAACATGACTGACCGATGTGCTAGTGACAAGCGTGACACTTGTGATAGATCGTTGAATGACCGTGACGATGCTTGTGCGACAGTGCATACAACTTTGTGTGCGAGTGCGATGGATGTTTACATAGTGAACACAACATGCATACATGAAGCGAAGACCTTGTGCACAACGAGAACATGGTTTCAAGCGTGATATTGTGACCGACAACAAAAAGCTATACGCTGAACAGTAAAGCAAAGAGTGTGCAAAGACTCAACACAAACCCACGAGGTGAGCCCACATGCTTGCAAACATCATGTAAAAACTTAAGGGAGGCTTTGAAATTGGACGCGGGCCAAAATTTTGGAGGGTGTTGCATCCACTACAATAGGTTCATCTCAAGGGCCATAAATGCAACATTCATAGCATTAATCCCAAAAAGGGTGGAACGAAGAACCTTTACATATTATCATCCCATATCTCTTTGTAACGCGGTGTACAAAATGATATCAAAATTGATTGCAAGTAGGTTGAAGTCGGTATTGTCAAAGCATATTACAAAGGAACAATTTGGTTTCTTAGAAGGTAGACAAATACAAGATGCAATTGGTATTTCTTAGGAGATGATGCACTCTATTAAATCATGGAAACACATATATTGTGTTCTAAAGGTAGACTTGAGCAAGGCATATGATTGCATTGACTAGGAATTCCTCTTCTTGGTCCTGTTAAAATCTGGTATGTCTCTATTTAACATTAAATGGATTTTGGCATGTTGCAAAACTACAAATTTTATTGTCATTATTAATGGCTTTCCTTCATAGATTTTCAATGCATATAGAGGAATCAGACAGGGTTGTGTCATGTCTCCATTCCTCTTTCTCTTAGTTATTTATTGTTTTAGTAAAAAAATGAGGGTGTCAAAGGATAATGGAATTATTAAAGGGCTCATAGTAACCAGAAATTTTTCCATCTCTCATTTAATGTTCGTAGATGATCTGTTACTTGGCGGAGAATTCATGGCTGCGGAGTGGAGAACCATTAAAGACTTCATTAAATCATTTGGAGTTGTGGCTGGTTTGTGTAAGAATGAAGGAAAATTGATCTTATTACACGATGGTAGTGAGAAGTATAGAAATTCTTACAAATTCTCTACAAATCTACCTCTGAGATCTATGTAGAAAATCTGACTGTAGATTAACTCGATAATGCAATATAACTAAATAAAATTACTATAATCTACTTCTAATATCAAACTTGTGGAAGCTTAAAGACCGAACAAGAATCAGAGCTGAACACATATAACCATAAGAAGAAGAATCAATGCACATGAAACACAGAAAATACTCAAGGGAAAGCCTTAGATAAAAACCCCACTATCTGTATTATCATATAAGGTGGAAATACATTAAGATTACACAAAGTGTTAGCTCTCATAGCTATCCAGCTCTTAGACAACCCTCCTAGATGCTCACAGGCAAACAAGGCTTCTCACAAACCTTCTACTTTACCCTCCAAGCCTCCTATTTCCTTGCGTTGTTTCTCCTGGGTGATCCTACTGTTACCAAGTGTAACACTGATCACTCACACTAATCTCACACCCTGTAAAACTGCGCAATCCTCAAGGAACCTTATTCCTTTTGCATGGATGAGTTTCCTTTATAGGAAAATTCCTCCAACTGATAGTACAATGTCCCTGTCTTTAATCTCAACTGGGTCTTTGTCTGAACTGACATGCATGAGTTATTCATGAGAGAATATTTAGTTATCTGGAGTACACTAGTTTCATGCATGCATGCATTAACTGACTGAACTCACAATTAGTTCCTCAAACTATTTGGAACTAATTTAACTGGACATAACTCAGTTAACTGAGCTAACTAATTACAACTCAAATACAACTCATCCTTATCTCCTTAATTAAGGGATAACTTCCTCAATCAAAGGGATAATTGTTGCATGACTTCACAAAGACTTCTAGCTTGGATTTCTCCAACTAATTAACTCAAGATGAATTAATTAATTATATTTCAAGCAGCTTTTGAGACTAAATTCGAATTTTAATTCACAATTTTAAATCAAGGACAAATTAAAATTGGAATATTTTGAATCCTATTTTTAGCATTTCTTGTTGCTATTTTCAACACTCCCTCTCAACAAGAAAGGAATTCAACTTGATCCCGATCCTGAACCTTTGGAATGTTCTGCATGCAACACTTCTCTCTAGTGTTGTTGCTCCAGCAACTCCAGAAACAAAAAAAAACATCCAACCTGAATTAGAATGATGCCTCTGTCATCAAAGTCTCTGACTGTTATTGCCTCTGTCGACTGAAAACTTTCCACCTCTGTTCTCTTCAATATCTAACTGCTCTAGCCTCTGTCACTTTGATCTCTAACTACATCAATCACATTGATTCCTCCTGCTGCATCCGTGATGTTGCTAGTCCTATCTCCCAACACTGCATCTGCACTGCACCTCCTCTCATCATGTTGCATCATGATGCTCACTGCTGCATTGGAACTCAGTGACTGAGAAGTAAGTAACTGATCTCCCAACTGACCTCCCTGTTGGGCTAGAAACACCCTCTGATGCTGAAGCTCCCTCTTCTGCTCTATCTGCATCTGTCTCTACCCACTCATCCAGTCCTACTACTCCTCATTGGGGCTCCCGTAACAAGGTCTAATCAAAGAGGCTAGGTACCTCAAGGATCCTGCCCCTATTTCAGCCTTCATGGGACTATCACTTCACATCGCCCCACATCACACCTGGAGGTATGGTTGCATGTGATCCCTCTGCTGACTTGGCTCAAAATCTCCCCTTACTGGAGATCTTTGCATGAGTGGATGCCTCCACTCGGTCTCCTCTCAGCATCTCCAATGTGGCTCCTCCACAATTGTCAGAGACTTCTTCTGGGGATGCATGTTGAGAGGTAATTTACTCTCCCTCTCAACCACCAAGTATCTAACCTTTGCCTTGCTCCTCAAGGCTTTGCATGCATCTTGTACCTCAAGTGCATACAGGTTCTTGGCTAGCACACCGATCTATTTCATCTTTCTCACCGTCACAAAATTTTCTAGAAAAAGAGCTGATTTTAAATCAGCGATATCTCCCTCATCCGAACTCCGATTCAGCCGATTTTTTTTTTTGAATTTGGGTATTTTTTCGCAAGGAATCCATATCTGCTATTTGTTTCTATAAATTTTGCACAAAAAAATTCAGATCTGCTCTGCAAACTCGCGACCCACTGATCTATTTTATCTTTCCCGCCGTCACAAAATTTTCTGGAAAAAGAGTTGATTTTAAATCAGCGATATTTCCCTGATCTGAACTCCGATTCAGCCGATTGTTTTTTTTTAATTTGGGTATTTTTCGCAAGGAATCCATATATGCTATTTTTTTCTGGAAATTTTACACAAAAAATTCAGATATGCTCTGCAAACTCGCGGCCCAAGTGTTTTTTTTTTCGTACACTGTTCACTGCTCCAATAAACTTGGCTTTGATACCATGTAGAAATTTCTCTATAGATCAGCTAGTTTTGATACCATGTAGAATTTTCTGCAAATTCTCTACAAAACTACCTCTGAGATCTATGTAGAAAATCTGACTGTAGATTAGCTTGATAATGCAATATAACTAAAGCAAAATACTATAATCTACTTCTACTATCAAACTTGCGAAAGCTTAAAGATCGAACAAGAATCAGAGCTAAACACATATAACCATATGAAGAAGAATCAATGCACATGAAACACAGAAAATACTCAAGGGAAAGCCTCAACTAAAAACCTCACTATCTATATTATCATATAAAGTGGAAATACATCAAGATTATACAAAGTTTTAACTCTCACAACTAGCCAGCTCTCAGTACAATCCTCCTGGTTGCTCACAGGCAAATAAGGCTTCTCACAAACCTTCTCCTCTGCCCTCCAAACCTCTTATTTCCTTGCGTTGTTTCTCCTGGGTGATCCTACTGTTACCAAGTGTAACACTGATCACTCACACTAATCTTACACCCTGTAAAACTGCGCAATCCTCAAAGTATTCCTTCTGCATGGATGAGTTTCCTTTATAGGAAAATTCCTCCGATTGATAGTACAATGTCCATGTCTTTAATCTCAACTGGGTCTTTGTCTGAACTGACATGCATGAGTTATTCATGAGAGAATATTCAGTTCTGCAGTACACTAGTTTCATGCATGCATGCATTAACTGACTAAACTCACAATTAGTTCCTCAAATTATTTGGAACTAATTTAACTAGACATAACTCAGTTAACTGAGCTAATTAATTACAACTCAAATACAACTCATCCTTATCTCCTTAATTAAGGGATAACTTCCTCAATCAAAGGGATAACTGTTGCATGACTTCACAAAGACTTCTAGCTTGAATTTCTCCAACTAATTAACTCAAGATGAATTAATTAATTATTTTTCAAGCAGTTGTTGGGACTAAATTTGAATTTTAATTCACAATTTTAATTCAAGGACAATTAAAATTGGAATATTCTGAATGTTATTTTTAGCATTTCTTGTTGCTATTTTCAACAAGGAGAATGTAACAAATGACATATGTGATCTGTTTCGGATAGCGTCGGCATCCTGGATAATGCTTTCGACTACCTTGGGTTTAAGATGAAACTGAAAGAAATTGGGCATGGTTAATCGAAATATTTCACAAAAGGTTGGATAGTTGGAAGTACATATGGTTGACAATAATCGATGCTACAAAGCATTTCAGTATATTGGATGCACCTTTATTTAATGCCAAGGGATATCATCGATAGGATACAAGCTATCATGAGCCACTTTTTATGGGTTGGGACACATTTACAAGACAAAATTCATATAGTATGATGGTCAGCACTTGCAAGGCAGGTGGGGGAAGGAGGGTGGGGTTTCATAGATACATCCACTTTTAACAAGGCTTTGATTATTAAAAACATAATCAAAACTAAAATCATTTATTATTAAAAAAAAAATAAAAAATTTCTTATTATTAAAAAGATATCAATATTAATTTATTAATTTTAATTTTTAACTTTTCAACTTTTGCTATAATTAGAAATCATTATTATTATAAAATTAAATAAAATCAACTATTATTATTAAAATTACTTAAAAATATAATAACTGCATATAATTATCAAATTACTTATAATAAATTAAATATTTTAATTTATTATTTATTTTCATGTAGGCTTAGGTTTATTATTTTTTGAAATTAGTCGGCTTTTTGTGTTTTTTGTTTATGCATTTGTATTTATGTGATTTTGGTCTGTTAACTCCTCCTTCAATCTATCACTCAAATTTATGACTTGAAGATGGATCCCCTTTGGGATTCAAAACGTTGACAAAATGCACACAATACTATGGATAATCTGAATCACAATTTTCCAAAGGTCAGCAACAGAAGCTTAAAATCTAATATAAAAAACATGTGGAAGGTAGTGTCTAGAAATGGGGTGTGGTCTCATATCATTAAGGAAAAATATATGTTTCGTCAAACTTTCTCCTCATGGATTAGCAGTGGTGCCAAGAATAAAGTTGTTATATCACACATATGGAGAAGTATGATGCACACTCTACATTGGATGTTGGGGTTTGTCTGTTGGGGGGTTGGAGATGGATCCAAGATCAAAATTGGATTAGATGCCATCATGGGGATGGTTGGAAATCATTCATTATCCTTTCAGCTATTGCAAATCCTTCACAGAAAGGACATTATCTGCTTGCAACAGATATATCTGTCGGGGACTCAAAACATTGATCAACAGAGTTGGAGAAGGGCTGAAGATCTTGGCATACCAGAGACATATCATGAGGAATGGGGGTCATATGTAGTGCAAATTTGATCTATTGGCATCACTCTTGGTGATAAGTAGGATTGTATGATATGGGGGGGTAAAATGAAAAAGAACAATCCGATGGTCCAAGACATCTACTTGAAGTTGCCAAGGCCCAAGAGGATCAATGAATGTAATAAGCATCTACAGGATATATGGAGATGGAATCTCCCAAACAAATTAAAATGTTTTTGTTGGCTAGCAACACATGATCATATATTGACATGGAACAACTTAAAAAAGTTTGGGTTCATTGGTCCTGGAATATTCCCTCTATGCATGGGTGGGGGGGGGAGTGGGTGGAATACAGATCATTTTTCGATCAAATGTTCATATACGAGGCTGGTTTGGGATGGGGTTATGGAGGAAATTAATCTTCCTTTTGCTAGCACTAATCAACCCTTGTTCAGACATATTCTGTCATGGTTCACTTCACACAGGAAGTACATATCCCTCCCATTATATATCATATGGATTATATGGCGAAGTAGGAACACTAACATTTTTTATAAAAAAAATGTGATTATTAGAGAAGACATTATCAAGAAAATTTATTTTTCAACAAGATCAGGTCGATGATCAAGTCTAACAGAAACAAGAAATGCAAATTCATTGATATTTGGAAAGAATACCTAATTAGGTTTTTTGACGGAGCCAACAATAGAAGGAAATGTGGATGTGGTGAATTCATAGTTAATGAGTCTGGTGATTTCTTCCACTTCTGCTAGGAGAGCGGAATGGGATCAAACAACAAAGCGAAGATTACATCATTATAGGGAGTGCTTATCGCATCAAAATGGCTAAGGTTGACGAAATTCATGTATATGGAGACTAGGTAAACACGCATACTAATTTCAATCCCCTCATACTTGCAAATTGGATGATAAGGATTCAAAACCTCTTAAGGAATTTTAATTGTGCAGAGGAACTCTACAACGCAGTATAGGGGTAGATCTCACATAAAAACGTAAATGTAAATGTAAACATAAACTTAAATGTAAATGTATAAACACAATATTTGAAAATCAATCTAATTATTAGTATGTATAAACACAATATAAATTTATAATATAAAGAGGTTTACGAGCACTTAAAAAAGATCTATGGTAAATAAATAAAAATATAAATAAACTAGAGGTATGGTAAAAAAATAAAACTTTTTTATATTTACTCCAAAGGTATGGTAAATAAATAAAAATATTAATAAATTAGAGGTACCCTAAATAAAAAAACCTCATTTTATATTTATTCCATAAACCTCTTTATTTTTTAAGAAAACTAAAAAAATATGTTTTATTTAGGTGAAGCCTATGAGCCAAATACCATGGGACCAATAATTATTAATACCATGGGCCAAATATCATATTTATAAAAGAGGTATGCTAAATAAATAAATATAAAAGAGGTATGATAAATAAATAAAAATATATCAAATAAGATTAGAAATCAACATCTAATTATATACCAAGCCTATGGGTCAAATACCATGGTAAATAAACGAGATATGATAAATAAATAAACCAGAGATATGGTAAATAAATAAAACATTTTTTTTATTTACTTCATAAACCTATTTATACTTACTAACACTCAAAAAATAGGTTTTATTTAGGTGATGCCTATAGGCCAAATGCCATGGGCCAAATTATTATTAATACCATACAAGAAAAACAATATTAACCCTAATATTTTTTTTGCTGAGACAAGAATCAGACCTTCTATTCATATAAAGCTAAAAAATTGGTTACATAAAGTACAATACCCCCTAAGGAGCAGAATGCCAAAGAGTTAACTGGCGCCCTATGCTTTGGGAATTGAGCCAACTGCTCGAGAACCTGGCTAAGGGCCCACAAAACCGAACAACCTTCTAAACCAAACCAGGTGAAATCAAAAAGTCAATAAGTGGACCCGAAGAGGAAATAGAGACCGTGGTGAAAATATTTCGATTCCGCAAGATAGATAACCATCGAGCAGTTGTTCCGCCCAAAATTCCCCTAACCCGCTCCTGAGCCGGAACGTGCAAGGAAGATATCTCGGTCCCACCAATAAGCACAACAAACCTCAGCCGTAGATCTGCTACCACTGGATCCTACAACTATGAAGGATATCGGGCTAGAAAGAAGAGCGAGGAATACCCACCCGATGAAGGCGGTATTCTCTCTCCTCCTTGAGCCACGTGTTGAATGGTTAGTGGCATCAGAAGCATTTCTGTAAAACCACTTATGGTAATGCGGATGCCCGATAACCACTGTAACTGTAGCAAAACCACCTTGTACTGTAGCAAAGCTGTTGGTGCCACCTTTTGGTTTCGCGCTCTTTCTCCTCTGCCTTCCATCCATCTGCGAGACCCAAATATACCAATTCTCGGGTCGCCTGTTTGTTAAACCCTTAACATCCATCTTCTTAATTTTCAACTGGTTATTTCCCCTTCATGTACTGATAATGCTCCCTATCTGCGCGAGCCAGAGTGTAGCAGTCCTCACGCAGTTGTCCTGCAGGAACCAACTCCCATGAGCAGCACTTTTGTCTCTTGTGCATAGTACCCCTTCATTAGCTAGTCAGTCTGCCACTTTGTTGGCATCTCTTCGCACATGAAAAAAGCTAATAGTTCTAAGTATTCTTAGGTGATATTGAATTCGGTGATAGACCTGCAAAAGTCTCTAGTGGTTCAAAACTTTGTCTAGAGATGTGCCAGTGCCTATCCTTTTGACTAAATTAATTATTAATTCTAAGTCTGTCTCTATGATTGTGTTATGTAAATTGTGCTCAATAATAATTTCTAAGCCTTGCTCAATGGCCATGAGTTTCTCCATATTGTTAGTTGCTCTCCCCAAATGACTGTGAAAGATGACTTTTATATTGCCCTCTTCATCTCTTATGACTCCTCCGTAACCAGCATCCCCAAGGTTTCATTTTGAGGCTCCATCTATGTTGAATTTCAAAAATCCATTAGGAGGGTGTTGCCAGAAAGCCTTTCCTTCTTATATGTGCCTTGCTTTCTTTTTTATGCCCTGAGGGACATGTGACTGGAGCCCCAACAGTTCTAGAATGTGAGCATCCTGTTGACCAGGGGGTTTCTCAGGAGGAGGCTTCAGAAGGGCATTGACTGTTTCTTTGAGCTGTTTTAGAATTTGAGCTATGATGCTTTGTGTTGAACCAGATTTAGCTTTGAAGATCCTATTGTTGCATTCTTTCCAAACATCCCAGATCAAAAATCCTGGAATCAGAGTCCAAGCTAAATTGACTATCTCATTATCCGAGAAGTATTTCCTCCAATTCTTTAAAGTTTCAGTAATGTCATTTTCGTTCCTGACTGTTTGGTTGAAGATAGAGGCCACCCAATTCCATAAGGTGGAGGTGAAAGAGCAGAGGTTGAGAAGGTGATCCATAGTTTCCTCCTGCAGACCACATAACTGGCATCTTGAGGGACCAACAAAACCTCTCTTTCTGAGATTTTCCCAAGTCAAAATCTTTTTATGTTGTACCAACCATATGAACAATTTGATCTTCATCTAGTGTGGGTTGTTCCAAAGGTATTTCCAAGTCTTGTCAGGGCTTGGATAGTTAAGTCCAGTGACTATTCTTTTGGCTTCTTTGAGGTTGAAGATGCCCTCATTGTTTCTCCCCCATCTTAGAAGATCATTCGAGGTTGAAGTCAAAATTTTCCTCTTTTCCAGAATCACTTCTAAAACTTTAGCTTGGGCCTTCAACGGGGTCTCTTCACTGTAATCGGGTACCTTCCAAATTCTCCATTTAACTGGGTCTCTTGACTGATCCCAAAAGTCACTAATCTTTTTTAATCCTTTATTAATGGTACCATTTTTTATGATTTCCAATCCTTCTCTACAGAGGTTATGTTCCTACTACCAGTTGTCCTCCCAGAACTAAGGCTCTATTCTCCCAAGAATTGTTCCAAATATGGGAACCCCTGATGTGTCCTGTCATTTGAATGTGGTCCCTTTCCTGCCAGTCCATTGCATATTTTTTTTTCCAAAGCTTAGCCCAGGGGTTTCTCATTTCCTTTAGCTATCTCCACCAAAGTTTTGCCCCCAAAACTTTGCTTAGAGTGTCTGGGTCGTGGAGACCCAAACCACCATGGGTTTTAGGTTTGCAGAGCTTGTCCCACGCTACCAGAGCCCATTTCTTTTTCTCTTCCCCTTTACCCCAAAGAAATTTTCTTTGGATATTCCTAATTTGATGTAAAACTCCTATTGGGACAGGAAGGGCTAAAAACATGAAAATTGGAATGGTTTGTAGTACAGCCTTTGTAAGGATTAGCCTTCCTGCTAAATTCAAGGATCTTCTAGTCCAGTTGTTGACTTTGTCCTTTAGTTTATTTGTAACTGACTCCCAAACTTCCTTACTCAGAGGTTTATCAGTGAGAGGCATTCCTAGATATTTGGAGGGGAGATGATCTCTTTGAAAGTCGAGAATTCTGGAGAGATTTCTTTGAATAGAAATATTAGTATTGAAAAAGAAAACTTTCAATTTTGTGAGGCTTACCTCAGTGCCAGCAGCCATAGCGAAATCATGCAGGATTTGTTTGAAAGCTTTGGCTTCCTTGACTGTGGGTATGCCCTATAGCATAGTGTCGTCCACAAATTGTTGATGAGTCAAAGTGTCCCCATTTTGAGTAAGTTTGAGTCCCTAGATTCTTCCTTCCTCCTTGGCTGAATTGATCACTTTGCCCAATCCTTCCATCATGAGAATGAAGAGGAAAGGGGAGAGAGGATCACCTTCCTGAGGCCTCTCGATGGCCTGAAGGTTCTAGATGGAGAGCCATTAAGAAGGATTGAACAACTAGCTATGGTAACCAGGGCCATGACTCACTTTATCCAGTTTTGGTCAAAGCCATAAGCTTTAAGAACTTCCCTGATGTAAGACCAACTTAGCTTATCATAAGCTTTCGCTATGTCCAACTGTATTATACATGTTTGCTTATTGTTCTTGAGGGAATGAACCACTTCATGAGCTTGAATGATATTATTGAGAATTTTTCTACCTTCCACATATCCAGTCTGCTCCTCTGACACAAGCGCTAGAAGAAGAGGTTTGAGTCTATTAGCAATAACTTTGGAAATGATTTTGTACACCACATTGCACAAAGCTATGGGTTTGAATCTGTCTGGTGTCATGGCTTTTTCCTATTTAGGGATTAATGCTATGAAGGATTCATTAAGCGCTCTTAGAATTGTTCTTGATTTTCTCGAGTCCTCCACCACATCAAGAATGTCTTGTTTGATAGTTTCCCATCATGTTTTGAAGAAGTCTACATTGAAACCATTTGGGCCTGGAGCTTTCCCATTGTGCATCTCACTACTTCTTTGACCTCTTCTTCCATTACCAGCCTGCTGAGATTATAATTATCTTCCCTAGTTACCAGTTTTGGAATATGTTGAGTGAAGCTCTTAGTGAATTGAGATCTGTCTGCAGTGGTCTCCTCTGCTATGTTTTGATAATGTTGTACCAGAACAAATTCCATTTCCTTGTGAGTATTTAGCTCTTTCCCTTGAGGATCTATGAGTTTTGTGATCCGATTATTTGCCTTGTGTTTCATGGTGGAATTGTGAAAGAACCTAGTATTTCTCTCCCCTTCTTTAATCCATTGAACTCTTGATTTCTGTCTCTAGAAGATTTCCTCCTGCTCGCATCTATTGTCCCATTCTTGTTGAAGAAAGTCCGCTTTCATTTTCCTTTCCTCTGTGAAGCCTTCTGTGATGAGAATTTGATTAATTTCCTGTAATTTTTTCTCCACTTCTCTTTTGGCTTCAAAAATATTTCCAAACTAATTTGTGTTCCATTCTTTGAGCCTTAGCTTGATGTGTTTGAGTCTCTATTGTAGGATGAAAATTTTTGTGCCTTGGATGGGCAAGTCTTCCGCCAACCATTTTCCAATATTAGTGATGAAGTCAAGGTGAGTGAGGCAGACATTTTCGAACCTGAAAGGTCTCTTCCTCGAGGTGCCAATAAATGAAGCTTCCAACTGGATGGGTGAGTGATCCGAGCCTTCGAAAGGAAGGATAAAAACTATCATGATACTACTGGAGAGAAGGAGATCCTCCGAGATTATGAATCTGTCTAATTTCGAGGCAACTTGGGAAGTTCCTCCTCTCTTGTTATTCATGGTGAAGGTATCATTTATTGTGTCCATATCCACCAGTCTCATGTTGTTTAAGAAGTTCTGGAAGGCAATTAAGTCTTGTCCAAGCATTTTGGTCTCTCCTTTTTTCTCTGTGAGAGATCTGATCACGTTGAAATCACCTCCCAGAATCCAGGGGATTACTGGGTATCTCTCTCTCAGCTCCTCCAGAGAGGTGAGGAGCCTGAGTTTGTCTTCAAGAAGTTGAGGACCATAGACATTTGTGATCATGTAACAATCCTTGTCCCCCAAAGGTTCTATAACCATTGAAAGGTGGTTTTTGGATGCCTCAGCATCCAGGATCTCAAATTTATGAGGATTCAATAGAGTAAGAATTCCCCCCGCTGTATTATTTGCTTTGACTTCTAGGTACTCATATTTGATAAGCCATTTGCTATGTATTTCTCTGATCTTGTATAATGAGCATTTTGTTTCCTGTATAAACACCGTGTCTGGTTTTTCTTCTTTTATTCTGTTACTGATATTTCTTTGTTTTCTTTTACTTCCTAGTCCTCTGATATTCCAAGTTGTAAGCTTCATAATTATGGATTTGTGAAAGAGTAACTGGTGAGATCTTTCATCTTACCTGAATTAATCATGAGTTTCCCACACTTTGACAAAAGTTCATCCTATCTCTTTCTTCCTCTTTTCTTGCCTGGGTTTTTGGTGGAGTGTCCTGATGTAATCTCCATTGATTTAACCCCTATATTCTCTTGGCTGTCGTAGTTCCTTTTGACTCATGCAGCCTTTGTTTGAGACCTTCGGAGGAGTAGCTGTTGTACTCTGTCAAACTCCTCTTGTGGTAGAGAGTAAATCGCTTTGTTGATTCCCTGCTCTAGAAACTTTTCTAGTTAAAGGTTCTCCCTCTCAAGAATCTCCTGTAGGTCTGGGTCCTCCATACCTCTTTCGCTTGGGGTCATCTCATGGTCCCTGCCAAGTTCAATCGTGCTTGGTGGGTCCTTATTTTGTTCATTATATTCCTGTATGATTTCCATGCTATCCTCTTTTCCTTTCTATGTATGAATGTCCTCTGGTTCCTTACTCGTTCCATTTCTCCCCCTCTTCTTCTAAAATCTCAAAATTGTTATGACTTGGTAGCTTGTTCTCGCTAGGTTTCTTTTGGTACTTTCCCCCCTCCTTTCCCTCTGCCTCCCACTTTGGTGAAACCTTCAGGGTCTTTTCCTATGTTGGTTTTCACGTTGTCCTCCCTTTTGTTGAGTGGGCAGTCTCTGAAGAGGTGCCCATGTTCGTGACATTGTGGCATCTGAATGGGATGTGTTCATAGTCGACCGCCTGTACCCATTCCTCATCATATACTTCTAGGATGAATTCATCTGGGAGTGCTCCCGATAAGTCCATTTCTACACATATGCGGGCAAAGGAGGTATATTTACCTCACAGATTCGCCTCTGATATCTTTATAAAATGCCCTAATTTATTACCTATATATTTTAAGGATTCCGACAACCAATAATCTAAAGGTAAGGATTATAATCTAATCCATACCGGGACCGATGTGAATGTTTCTCGCTCCAGAACAAAGTTCATCATCCAAGGTCACATGTAAAGGCCAACAACAGCATAGAAGTAGGGTCCTCCTTCGAAAATTTTGTCTTTGTCCTCCAGGTTAGTGAAAACCACTATGAAAAAACCCTTGGACCCAAGATTTAGATTTATTTCTCCCTTCGGTTTCTAGTTGTTTCTTATCCATGTGTACAACGCTTTCTTCGTGGGCCATATAACCATAAACTTGCATATGACCACATAAGTTGCCATGTGATCTCTGTGCACCTGTAGTGCAGGATCATTTAAGACAACCCGGTGTTTGATGTCAGACTTGGGGTTGCAGGGTCCCATCGTAGATATATTCTCCATTCTTAGATTGTTGTCTCCAGATTTTGTTTCTGTCCTAGCCCCCTTGTGGGTCCCTTCATTTTCTAGGGATTTGCTGCTTTCCGACTTTTGGGTACCAGTTGTCTTTGTCTCTACCTCCGTTGGTTTCCAGAAATTGTTCAGACTCGTCTCTTTACTTCTGTTTGAAACCACGTTACTATAGGAGGGAGTGGAGCTCCCTCCTCCATGCCCCTCCATACTTACCAGCTTTCTTGTATCACCCCCTGTTCAAAACCCTCATCGCTTAGTGTCTGAAAAATCGTATTAACCCTAATATTAATATTAAAAGATGATGATGATGATGATTATTATTATTATTATTATTATTATTATTAAATTTAATAACTTTGGATTAATACAATATTAAATTTGTTATAATATATATTAATATATCATGATATATATTAGTTCTAGATATATATGGGGGGGGAAGAACATAGAGGTGGAGAGATATGGGGAGTGACAAGGGAGAGATGGAGAGAGAGAGAGAGAGTATGTTTAGGGGTGAGATAAAGAGATAAATAAACGGAGATAGAGATAAGGGGGGAGAGAAGGAGAGAGGGAGGGAAGAAGAAAGACATAGAGATTAAGAAGTGGAGAGAGAGAGGGAGTGACAAGGGAGAGATGGAGAGAGAGTGTGTATGTTTGGGGTGAGATAAAGAGATAAAGAAGGATTGATGGAGAGAATAGGGGAGAGAAGGATATAGTAATAGAGTTGGAGGGTGAAGAGAGAGAGAGAGAGAGAGAGAGAGAGAGAGAAGATCTAATAGAGTAGAGAGAGGGAGGGAAAGGCAGATGGAGTTGGAGGGGGGGAGAGAGAGAGGTAAGAATAAAGAAATAAAGAGAGAAAGGTGGAGAGAGAGAGAGGGGGAGTGATAAGAAAGATGGAGAGAGAGAGGATAACAAGAGGGAAGAGAGATAGAAGAGGGGGAGAGGGAGAGAAGGGGAAGGGAGAGAGAGGGAGGGAGAGGAGGAGGGAGGGATAGATAGATAGATTGGAGAAAGAGAGTGTATGTTTTTGGGGTGATATAGAGAGACGAAGGGAGATAGAGATATATATGGAAAGTGAAGAGAGGAAAGATGAGAGAGAGGGAGAGAGAGAAGAAGGGACAGAGAGATTGTGTTATGAGACCAGCTCACAAAAATATAGAAAAGATAGATCAACACCTTAGAAATAAGCCTCTTCGAGGGGGAAACCTCGTTTACATTACACAAATGAACAATTCTTAGATGATTCAAATGACAAAACCTCCTTTCTATATATAGGAGTATAAGGGGTCACAATATAACCAAATTTAACCTAACAATAATAATATAAAGGCACAATAATAACAATACGGGGACAATAGGGGCACAACAATAACAATAAGGGATACAACGATAATAGTAATGGGGAAATCACTAGTATTATAGGGACCTAACATTCCTCTCTCCTTCAAAAAAGTGTTGTCCTCAATGCTTGAGTAGTTCTGGATGCTTCTATATAAAATTCTCATCCTCCCATGTGGAATCTTCAATGGGTAAGTTCTTCCACTTGATGAGATACTCTGAAATTGATCGATTTCATAGTTGTTGAGTTCTTGTTTCTTTGACTGCTTCAGGTTCCAATATGATTTTTCCTTCCTCATCAAGTTCTAGTAATATTGTTTGAATTGGAGCTTGTCACCTATAACCTTCTTTAAGCATGAAACATGGAAAATTGGGTGCACTCAGAAAGTTGCAGGAAGCTCCAATTTGTATGCCATAGTACCTATCTTTTGCAACGCCTTGTACGGACCATAATACTTTGGTGATAATTTATTATCCTTTTTAGCTTGCTTGAGGGACATTTGTTTATATGGTTGTAGCTGTAAGAATACCCAATCACCTACATCAAAACTTCTTTTGTTGTGATGTTGATTGGCCTGCTTTTTCATTCTATTTTACGCCAAAGTGAGGTTATCCTTTAAGAGTTGGAGAACTTGTTGTTGATGCTCGATGTGATCTTCCATTGCTTGAACCTTAGAATTTTCTCTTAAATATGATGTGATGGATGGTGGATGATATCCATAAAGTGCCATAAATGGGGTCATTTTTGTTGCAGTATGGAAGGAAGTGTGATACCACCATTTAGCCAGAGGCAACCATTTGACCCATTGTGTTTGTTTACCAGATACAAAGCAAGGAAGATATCCTTCCAAACATTTGTTTACTATCTAAGTTTTCCCATCAAATTGAGGATGATAAGATGAGATATGAGCTAACTGAGTACCAAGACAAGAAAATAATTATGTCAAAAAATTTCTTGTGAAAATGGGATCTCTGTCGTTTATAATAATCGTTGGGTTTCCATGTAGCTTGTGAATTGTTTCCATAAATGCAGTAGAAATTGCACTCCCTTTAAATGGATGAGACAATGCACAAAAGTGTGCATACTTGGTAAGTCTGTCAACTACCACCATGATAACACTCTTTCCTTCAGACTTGGGTAAACCTATGATAAAATCCATTGAAACCTCCTCCCAATGTTGGCTTGGAATGGATAAAGGTTGTGATAGTCCTGGGGCCTTAATTGTTTCAAATTTATTTTTTTGGCAAACCAAACATTCTGCCACAGACTTCTGAATATCTGATTTAAGGCCATCCAAAAAAAAAAATTTCTTAACCATGTGGTAGGTTTTTAGAAATCCTGAGTGCCCTCCTAAGCGAGAGGTGTGCAATTCCCTAAGAATCTTTTGTTTGAGTTGTGAATTATTACATAGCTATAACCGATCCTTGTACCATAACGAATCATTTTTCCAGCTAAATGTATCAAATGTACTGGGATCTTGTTGTATCTTTTGAATGAGTGTCCACACTTACTCGTCATTCTTCCATTCATCCCTTGCTTCGTTTATCCAATCTGGTTGGATAATAGAAATGGCACAAAGAATTTCTTCCACATCCTCATCCTTTCTTGAGAGTGCATTTGCCACAACATTTTGCTTCCCTTTTTTGTAGATGATTTCAAAGTCATAACCCAACATCTTTGTGACCCATTTTTTCTGCTCTTCTGAAGATAATCTTTGTTCTAAAAAGTATTTAAGACTATCATGATTTATTTTTACCTTGAAGTGTCTTCCCATTAGGTAGGGTCACCATTTCTTAAGTGCATGTAGTATTTCCAACATTTCCTTCTCATAAATAGCTTTGTGTAAATACTTTCCTTTGATTGGATGGCTTTCGAAAGCAATAGGTCTTTCTTCTTGGATTAAAACAACACCAATTCCATTTCCTGAGGCATCACATTCCACAATAAAGGTTTTTGTGAAGTTCAGTGTAGCTAAGACTCGTGCTTGGCACATTGCCTCTTTAAGATGTTTAAAGGCCTTCGTTGCTTCTAGACTCCATGAAAATGTATCTTTCTTCAATAATTTTGTTAGAGGTGCTACTATTCTACCATAATTCTTAACAAACATGCGATAATACCCTGTCAACCCGAGAAATCCTCATATATGCTTTAGGGACATGGGAATTTTTATTCCTTAATGGTTTTAATTTTTCTAGGGTCTACCTTAACACCTTCATGAGATACAATATGACCCGGATATTCCACCTCTTGTACTCCAAAGAAACATTTGGAGATTTTTGCATATAATTGTTTCTCCTCCAATAGTTTGAGCACCATGTCAACATGTTGGACATGATCCTTCCAAGACTTGCTATAGATTAGTATATCATCAAAACATACTAACACAAATTTTCTAAGGAAGGGTTTGAAAATGGAATTCATCAAACCTTGAAATGTAGAAGGTGCATTAGTAAGGCCAACATGCATGACCAAAAATTCATAATGACCCTCATGAGTTCTAAGTGCTGTTTTTGGAATGTCTTCAGTCTTCATTCTGATTTGATGATATCCTAAACGAAGATCCAACTTGGTGAAGTAAATTGATCCATTTAATTCATCCAATAATTCATCAATGAAAGGAATGGGAAATTTATCTTTAATAGTGAGCTTGTTGAGCTCCCTATAATCTGGAAACATGCGCCATGATCCATCCTTCTTGTGAACCAATACTACTGGAGCAGAGAAATAACTTTGACTAGGTTTAATTATACCAGCCTCTAGCATTTCTGCAACCATATGTTCAATTTCACTCTTTTGGACATAGAGATATCTGTAAGGCCTAATGTTTGGGGGAACACTTCCTGGAATCAAATTAATAGCATGATCATAATCACGAATAGGTGGGAGGCCTTTGGGAGTCTCAAATACCTTGGAATGATTGTACAAGACTTTTTGCAGATCCGGAGAAATGGATGATTTCGATGTGGGAACCTCCAGTGAACATAATTGTGCAATTATGCCTCATTGTTCTTTCTTTAGAAACTTTGTCATTCCGTTAGAGCTGATTATCTTTCCTAGTTTCCCTGTGATACCCCTTAATTAAACTTCCTTTCCTTCTGAAGAGAATTTCATGAAAAGTTCTTGAAAATTAAAATCTATTGTACCCAAGGATTGTAGCAATTGGACTCCTAGTACAACATCAGCACCACACATTGGAATGGAAAGCATTGGGTTATTCAATACATATTCTCCCATGGATAGCTTGATATTATGGCGCTTTCCTGAGAAATTTATGGCTCCTCCACTTGCAACCTTCACTTGACACCCTGGTGTTGGATATAGGAAGAAATTCAATTCCTTGGCTATCTTACAATGAATAAAATTATGGGTACTTCCCAAATCAATCAACATTATTACCTTTTTCTTGTTGATATGCCCTTCTATCTTGATAGTTTGAGGAGTGGTAATTCCAGCCAATGCATTACAAGATATGGTTGGATTCATTTATTCTTTTTCTAGGGTTTATTCCTGGTGTATATCCTCTTCTTTTGAAATTTATTGTTCCTTTTCTTCCTCCTCTTCATAATCTATGTAAATTAATTTATTCGCGGCACACTAATGACCTTTAATGTATTTGTTATCACAATTGTTACAAAGCCCTTTTGCTCTTTTTTCTTCCAATTTTTGTTGTGTCAACCTTGTAGGTTGTGGATGGATAGGGGCAGCAACACTTCCATCTTTATGATTGTGAGTGGTAGGCTTCCTTGTTTCCATAATTTTTCTTTCCATTTTTATTTCCAACCTAAATGCCTTCTCCAATGAATCTGGTTCCCAAAGGTGAACCTCATGTTGGATGTTATCTTTTAAAGTCTCTATGAACACATCAATCCTATGCTCCTCTGAAATATCTTTTACCCTTATATTCAATTTTTGGAAGTCCTCAATGTGCTCCATCATTGAACCCTTTTGTTTGAGATTTATCAATTGGCTAAAAAAAGTGTTACTTTTTGTATCCTCATAATGTGCTATCATTTCATCCGTAAAAATAGCCCAAGTGACAATTTTTTTATGAGAGAAAAGCCATCGATACCATACAAACTGATTTGGTTATAAATATAAAGTTGCAATGCGTACCTTTTGTGTGTTTTTCACATCATGGAGATCGAAAAATTGCTCCATCTGTAGTATCCATGTCCCGCGGTCCTTGCCATCAAACATCCTCATATCAATCTTTGGAACATGGTGGTTGTTCGATCCAACGTTAGAGTCTATGAAATCATAATTAACATTTATTTTGTTCTCATCATGAGTTTCATTTACTACCCTTTTGCCATTAGTAAGCATTTCTTGTAGAAACTTTGTCAAATCTGTCTTCAAATCTTCCATGCCTTTCTTTAAATCATCCATCTTAGCTTCCACACCATCCATCTTAGCTTCCACGTCATTCATCTTAGCTTCTACGCCTTTCTTTAAACCATCCATCTTAGCTTATGTTACTTTTTTTGCGAGTGAAATTTGTTGCACTTGGTCTCGTAATTTTGATATATCATATTGCATTTCTTCCTCTTCTTCATGAGTCATGCTAGAGATTTCAGGTTGCTTACTAGGTGTTTCCATTGTCTTTAATTACCGATAATAATGCTTCACTATGCCCTTTGAATTCCTTCAAACTAATTTTTCAAACCAAGCTTATGCAAAAATTTAAAAAAAACTACACACCTTTTTTCACTTTGTAGGAGCTCGATATTGAATTTGATGTATTGTTGGGCACGGGATCCCCCCCAAGGAAAGTTTTGGGGCATAAAGCCCAAGTTTTGACTAATTTCGATGTAAAGACTCTGCGATTTGTGGGCGCGGAGCACAAAGTTGTAATTGAGTCACAAGGTTGTCCGCCCTTACTTTCGTAATGTAATGTCGGCTTGAGAGTTTTACCCATGGTCTGTGGACCATGGGATTGTATAGATAGAGCGAAGCTCTAAGTGTAAAGAGAGATCTAAGGAATCTAAGATCGAAGAGATGATGAAGCATTGAGTTTAACTAAAAAGTCGAGTCTTTAGGTCGTAGAGCAGGAGAAGGCTCTTTAGCTAAGGAGGCCTAGTAGTCCACAACTCAGTGTGCGGACCCCTGCAGCTAAGTATGTAGGGCAGGTTGAGTCTGTAACTGATTGAAGCATTAATAAAGAGAAGTTTTACATTATTTTTGTGTATCTTTTTTTGTTTTATGCATTGAAGTGTATTGGGTATGAATTGCAAGTTTATTATTTATTTGATGCGTGAACTTATATGGGGGAATGCTGGAACCAAGTTTTCGCACCTTTGAGATGTCTGAGGGGTCGATTTAGTCCAATTGTGAATATCTTCGCATAGGTCACTTCGCACACTTTCCTGACTTGCGAGGCCTTTGCGCCCTGTTATACTCGCCTTCGCGTAGCCCTAACCAGGGGTTGAGGAGATTTCGCGCTGCTAACGTATCGATCTGTGCGAATTCCACAAGTTACACTACGGATCTTACTTATATTCTTACAACAGTTAGTTATCTTCGCGTAAACAGATACTTTATCTTATATTCGCTTATTCAATACATTCATATAAGTTCATGCAACAAATAAATAGTAAACTTGCAATTCATATCCAATATACTTCAATGCGTAAAATAGGAAAAGATACACAGAAATAATGTAAAACTTCTCTTTATTAATGCTTCAATTGGTTACAGACTCAACTTGCCCTACGCACTTAGCTGCAAGGGTCCGCACACTTAGCTGCGAACTAATAGGCCTCAATTTGCATCAAAGTCCCTGGGCTCAACTCCTCAATGCATCAAATCCTCCAAATCCACCATATATGAAGTCCCCAAAAGTCACAATCTCATTTCATCATGAGCTCCATGAGTCATCTCCAACCAACATCTCAACATGCATACAAGTCTCGGCCCAAAGGTCTTTGCAAGATGCCTCAGCTCTCCATGTAGTAGGAATGCACCACAGTCTGCTCACAAATCCATCCAAGTCCATGGCCTTGTTGTACAAGAGTGAACAACCTCTCCATCGGCTCATAAGAAATAAGTCTCCATGTCACACCAGCGAATCCACCTGCAAAACATCCCTGCCTTGGCACTCCTAGTTGGATGCCCATAAGTGACACCTCTACAAGTGCTCCTGCATAGTGTCCCCGCATAAGACTGCCATGCTCCATGTCTCCAACCTGATGTCCATGACTAAGTTTCCCATGTTGTCCAACAAAGTAGACCCATCACAACAATCGGTCATCCTAATCCAAGCCCACAACTCCGGTCTAGTGAACTCGGTCACCCAACCATATCATCATCACATGAGTCTCTTCCACCATGGCTCCCCCACTGAAGGTTCCACCAAGACTTTCTCTTGGTCTCGGCCATGAGAAGTCCACCCAAGTATCACCATACCCAAGTGTGTGCCCTCCAATCTGTCCATGAGTCATGCCGAGCACTTAGCCAATTCTCCATGTGGCTAAAGCATGACCCATTCTTCTGCAATGATCATCACATTCCTCCCTTGTCATGGGCCTTTGCACCTTCTATCATAAGGTCACAAACAACCCCAACAAGTCTTGCAACAGTAAAAATCCTTGCTTCTCCATACAAGGTCTCATCGTAGACATCCATGGTAAGATCCCCCCTGCATCAGCAACTAATGTTGCTCTTCCCTGCGTACGGTTCATCTACCAAATGCTCAACTGAAACACAAGTACCAATAGTACTTACATCATCATGAGGTTCCTCCATGTGAGTTTCCTCATCCACCCATGTCTGCGAACTACACGATCCTGGTCCAACTTGAACACTTTCAAGTTCCTCCTCTATCGTTGTCACATCTGCAACATCCTCGTATTGGCCCTTGAGTTCTTCAAGTTATTCTTTGATCTTTGAACAACCTTCCCGAATCTTCATATTCTCGGCCTTCATCGAAGCCCATTCGAGTCTCCACCTACTCATTTGTTCCAACACTTTGTACCGGAAAGCTTCACCTGCACCATGGCTAGATTCACCTGCCATAGGTCCTTCTACCATCTCGGCCATGCACTTTCCTGCAACCTGAATCATCCATCAAATTTCTTCACCATTCACTAGGTCCTCCCTTCAAAACTGAACCAGCTCTTGATTCCACCTTTCAGCGAGATCAACTTCCTTCACTTGCACTCCACCTGAATCAGCTCTGATACCACCTGTCACGAAGTGACAGTGGGATCAGCTTCTTTCGCAAATCCCCTTTGAAATTCACCAGCTCTGATACCACCTCTCACGCCCCTACACTGGCGGTAATCTTCCAACCGCACTATAGCGAGGTTTGGCACCACCGACCACATTCTTTTCACCAATACTTATGATCGTGGACTATGCCTAACATTCGTACTTAGTTTATTTTTCGTTACCAAGTATTAGTTTATCCTTTATACCAAATGAAACCATGAACATTCATCATAAACAACATTACACATGTAAGTGCACAATAGTATAAATGGAGGGGCAACTCCCCGATGTGAGTCTACCCATATATCAATATATATAAATCTCATGTAAAGTTAAATCTTGGAGGAAACCCAAAATTTACACTTAGCCAAATTTTCACAATTTCGGCAAGCTCGGTTGCCCAGCTCGTCGGTGCCTCCGAACGGTCGCCGCACGATTCGCCCAACACTTTGTTCACCCATCACACATCTTCACCCGACTCACTCTCCGTTCGTTCAGCAAATGCCCAAACTGTGTTACCCTACCCGACATTATCGTTCAGGCCAACTGTTCCTTCATTCGGCGGGCGCACACGCACCCGTGTCGCCACTCGCCCAAACTCTCGTTCACGGTTTCGACCTCCCTTCGTTTGGTGGGCCGCACATAGTATCACCTACACAACTCCCATTCACGACCTCCAGTTCAACCACCCTTCGTTCGGTTAACGCCCTCACCGTGTCGTCCTGCACAAACTATCAACCTACCGTTCAGCCCTACACGGATGCCTTACTCGGGTTGCCCGTCATTCAGCCCTGCATGAATGCCTTGAATGGTCCGCCCGTCATTCAGCGCTACATGGATGCCCTACCCGAGTTGCCCGTCATTCAGCCCTGCACGAATGCCCTGAACGGTCCCCTTGTCGTTCAACTCTGCATGAACGCCCTGAACGGTTCGCCTATCGTGCGGGCACATCCGCATGGCCTGCACCTTCGCACTTCTTCGCTCTTCTCCTTGGCTCGTCCAAGTGATCTGCATCCAAGTGTTGGTTGGATTGATCGAATTATGCCCCATCTCTCCAACTCGTCCTTCTATTTTTACGCTCGCCCGCCCATGCGTTCAAGCGCCCAGCCGACCTGCCCATCCAATACATTCGTTGGCTTAACTTCATTTTAACACGTTGGCCCTTCACCAACTTGCCCGTCGGCTTACCCGTTGGTTCGACAGGGACCGCCCACCCGTGTTGGTTCACCTGTCGGCTCGCCTGCTCATCGGGTCACCCGGGACCACCCACATGATATAAACACAACTGTCCACCAAAACACATCGCACTTTTTCCATTTAGCTTCGTGTCACCTGTGGCTTGGCTCGCTCACCTGGTGCGCCGGCCAATTGCATCTTGTGGGTGTTACATTGTCTCTGCTGTACTCGAAACTATTTGTCAATACACAAACTGGAGGACTTGAAACACTACAGATCCGTCCAAGAGAAATTTTTCTACAGGAGAAATAAATGGCAGCAAAAGTTTTACTATTTCTAGCCCTCATTATCAATTTTTGGACAAAAATTTGATGCTAACGGATTAAATCGCTTTTCCAGTCCCAGCTTCTGGTTTCTTATAATTTGAAATTTTAAAACCTCAAGATTCTTGACAACATCAAAAGCATTTGAGCCAAGCGGACCTCTCTTATAAAGCTATAACCTTCCTGATTTCTAAATTCTTAACCAGTCCCGCTAGAAATGAGTTGCAAGGCAGAAGCTCTAGCTAGATTCTAGCAATTCAAATAAATTGAAAACAAGCTTTTGGCAGTCCATTCCGTGCAAATTGGTTCCTCACCTTTCTTTACTCTATACAGAGGTTGAAGCTGGGCCTCGCATTTGGTAATTTACTTTCCCCAAAGGGTCAGAAAACCAAATTTATACTCCTAAAATCTTTCGCTTGAGTTCATGCTCAAGTTTCTCAACTTTGTGCCGATTATCAATGGTTATATGTTGATTTCTACGTCATTCGCTACCTTTGACTATTTCTTTTAAATTTGAAAATTATTTTTATAATATTATGTAAGATTTACCAGTTTGACACTCAACTTCTTCATCCAGGGCACGTTTCCCCTATTTTTAGGCGTGGCATGATATTCCTATTGAATTATTTTACGGCTGAGAATTTCAATAAGAATCACAAAAGCTAGACATTACCACAATAATCAGACATTACCTCAAATATCCTGGATAATAGTAAACTAATCTCCATTTCACCGATGTTGCAAAACCTGGCAGCTGTCTTGACTCTCATGCAACTGCTTCTTTCAAGATCAAATTAAAAAACCAAAATCAAAGGAGTACTGGAGCTATGCACCTTTTCCATGTCCATTTCACTTGGTAAAAGCCAGCGCGTAAAATTTCTTGCCTCCTCTCTCCGACATCCATACATCCGTACACTCATCCGCACAATGCATCCATGAGCTTGAAATACAAGGAGACAGGAAATTAAAGGATTCCAACAAAGAATGTACATTTCCCAAAAGGAAGGGAGTGAAGTAATAAGAAGGCGAGGCCCTATTCAATAAGAGCTTCAAAGTTTTACTATTTCCAGCCACCATTATCAGTTTTTGGACAAAAATTCGCCGCTAACGAATTAAATCCCTTTTCAAGTCACAGCGTCTAGTTTCTTATAATTCAAAATTTTAAAACCTCAAGATTATAGATAACATAAAAATAATTTGAGCCGAGCGGACCTCTCTTGTAAAGCTATAACCTTCCTAATTTCTAAATTCTTAACTAGTCCCACTAGAAATGAGCTGCAAGGTAGAAGCTTTAGCTAGATTCTAACAATTCCAACAAAATTGAAAACAAGCTTTCGACAGTCTATTCCGTGCAAATTAGTTCCTCTCCTTTCTTTACTGCATATAGATGTTGAAGTTGGGCCTCGCATTTGGTAATTTAATTTCCCCAAAAGGCTAGAAAACCAAATTTATACTTCTAAAAGCTTTTGCCCGAGTTCATGCTCAGGTTTCTAAGCTATGTGCCAATTATCAAGTTATATGCCGATTTGACAAAGCCTCCTGATTTCTACGTCATTCACATCCTTTGACTATTCTTTTTAAAGTTTCAATTTTTTTTAATAATATTTCGCAAGATTTACCAGCTTGACACTCAACTTCTTCATCCATGGCCCGTTTCCCCTATTTTTACTACTAAATTATTTTACGACTGAGAATTTCCACAAGAATCACAGAAGCTAGACATTACCACAAATAAGAAGACATTACCTCAAATATCCTCGATAATAGTAAACTAATCTCCATTCCTCCGACGTTGCAAAAACTGGCAGCTGACTCTCACGCAGCTGCTTCTTTCAAGATTAAATTAAAAAACTAGAATCAAAAGAGTATTGGAGCTATGCACCATTTCAGTTTAGCATCCATTTCACTCGTAAAAGCCTCCTTTCTTCGACATGCTTCTTTCAAGATCAAATTAAATAACTAGAATCAAAAGAGTATTGGAGTTATGCACCATTTCAGCATCCATTTCACTCGTAAAAGCCTCCTCTCTCCGACATGCATACATAAGTACACTCATGCGCACAATGCATCCATGAGCTTGAAATTTAAGTGTTAGAAATAATAATTCCAACCACCATCTTAAAAACACTCACAAACAACATTCTTGTCGAGTCAACTACTGTAGGGTTGCGATTTTGTTTGCAGACGAAAGGACTGAAGTGAGAGTAGAAGTACAACATAGACCATTTCAGAACACAATAGAGAGTATAAGGCATTTAATGAATTTTAGTAAATACTTATGGGAAAACATTTACTCCGCGATTGTTGCTCACAGTCCACAACACGTGCATGTTCAGAAAACCATTTATTATCTAAAATTGCCCATGTTGTGTCTTAATGATTTGATCTATTATGTATTAATGTCAGATTTGTATGTTGAGATAAATAGTGATCTGTATGGTTGAGCGAGAGAGAGGGTGAAAGTTTGTGAGGTAAAGAGGAGAAAATCGTGGAATAAAATTTGGTGGGCGTGTGAAAACAATTTTACGAAGTTTGACAAACATTTACTTCCCAACCCCAGTCATGTGTAAATCACAGTAAGTCTTTTATGTTTTCACTTTGAGTTGTAGCCTCCATTTATCATGTGAATGTATTTTCCTATGTTTTGAAATATAATACAAAGTATGCTATGTTGCAATGTGGTTCTAAACCTTCATGCATAAATTTACCGTAACTTTTTTGCTTCTACTTTATTTTGTCGTGAGTTATTTCCTATGTATTATTTAAGCCTCTGTGCATTTGCAATATCCTTGCCGCAACATAAGACTTACCTTGCCACCACTAAATTCTAATAAATACTCCTCTCCTCTGCCCATAAGAAATTGTCTAACATGGTATCGCAGTAGGTTAAACACTGTTAGTGTAAAAACAAGTGTTTTTACTAGCAGCTAAAAGGATTTTTTTGAGGGCTGTTTTTTGAAGTGTATTTAGGAGTAGGTAGAAAGTTTTTTCTTCACTCAGAAATGGAAACATCAACCACAAGCTTGAATAATCCTCAGATACCTCAGTTTAATGGAAAAAAATTATGACTATTGGGCTATTACAATGAAGACCATATTTTCTTCTCAAGACATTTGGGATGTGGTGGAGAATGGCTTTCAAGAACCAGCAGATGCAACAACACACAATGCCTTATCTCAAGCGAAAAGGGATTTGTTGAAGTAAAACACCAAGAAGGATGAAAAAACCATGGCTACATTTTTCAAGCAATTCATGAAAGTATTTTCCCAAGGGTTTCAGCAACAACGAAGTCCAAGCAAGCATGGGACACCCTCCAGACAGCCTACCAAGGCATGGAAAAATTCAAGACAACAAAGCTGCAAATGTTGAGAAGAGACTTTGAAACACTTTGTATGAAAGAGTTTGAGAATGTGGACTCATTTTTTACACATGTAATTGGGTTGGTTACTCAAATCAGGTCTCATTGTGAGACTTGAAGAAAGGAGAATAGTTGAGAAAGTTTTGAGAAGTTTGCCAGCAAGGTTTGATGCCATTGTTGTGGCCATAGAAGAGACAAAGGATCTCTCACAGTTCTTAGTGGATGAGCTTCATGCATCACTGATTTCTCATGAACATAGACTGAATAGAGAAACAATCTCCTCATTAGAGCATACCTTTAAGACACAAGTTTCATTTGGTCAAGGTAGAGGTGAAGGAAGATCATATGCTAGAGGAAGAGGAAGAATCCCACATAGAGGTGGAAGAAGCAACCCTTCAAGCTCAAGTGGAGGAGGCAGCAATCAAAATCCAAGTCAAGGCCCAATCCAAAATCAAGCGCAAGGTCAGAGGTATGATAAATCTCGTGTCCAATGCCATTACTGTAAGAAGTATGGTCATTATGCAAATGAATGTAGAAAGAAACAATATGACATTAGTAACAAACCAAGTGTAAATTTCACAAAAGAAAATCAGAACCATGATAACATTTTTTTAGCTTGTAACATAGCACAAGAAAAACATAGTGATGTATGGCATCAAGATTCAGGATGTAGCAACCACATGTCAGGGAGCATAAAAATGTATTCCAATTTAGATGTAAGTGTGAAATCTGAAGTGACATTAGAGACTAATAGCAAAGTTTTTGTCATGGGAAAAGGAAGAGTCAATATCTTAACAAAGAAGGGGGAGAAGAAGTACATCTCAGATGTTTACTTTGTCCCCGGTTTGAAGCATAACCTCATAAGGATTAGAGAACTCATGCAAAAGGGCTACAATGTCTTTTTCAAAAATTCCGAGTGCACAATTTTGGATAGGCCTCCAAGCAGATAGCTGATTGAAAAGGTTCAAGATGATAAAAATATAATGCTTCCCCTAAAGATAAGTTCAGATTTGAAAGAAGAAGGTGCACAATAATAACTATCAATGAACTCACAAGATGATGGAAGAAAAGATGCAAGTGTCACACATCTAAAATTTCAAGTAGAGGTCAAAGATGAAAATTGGTTATGGCATTTGAGATTTGGACATATCAATTTTGGAGGTTTGAATTTGTTGCATAGGAAAGGCATGGTGAAGGGATTGCCACTCATAGAAAAACCAGATAGCCTATGTGAAGGATGTATCTTGCACAAGCAACATAGAGAGATATTTCCAGCAGGAATGTCAGTAAGGGAAAATGAACCTTTGGAGATTGTCCACTCAGATTTATGTGGACCAATGCAGACACTATCAATTGGTGGCAGCCACTATTTATTGACCTTCATAGATGACTTACTGTATTAGAGTTACTAACAATGCTTGTATTTCCATAATATGAGCTTATACTAAGCTTGGAACAATACAGGGCTCATGATGCTTTGTATGATCTTTTTCATATGTACAATATCAATACTAGTTACATTTTATGATAAGCATATCCGTATTGAACAACTTGCTAAAAGCTTAGACGTATACAAGAGCTTATGCATATTAGACTATGTGTTAACAACTGTAATGATACCAATCTATGCACTTAATCTTATGGACTACACAAGGAAGACATGGGTCTATCTCCTAAAACAAAAAAGTGAAGTGTTTGAGTGCTTTAGTCAATACAAGGCTCTTGTTGAGAAGCAAAGTGGACACAACATCAAAGTCCTCAGAACTGACAGAGGTGGCCAATACATTTCAAATGACTTCTTTTGATTCTGTAGGGAGCATGGAATTCACAAACAATTTACAACAAGGTATACACCTTAGCAAAATGGTGTAGCGGAAAGAAAGAGTAGGACCATTATGGAGATGGAAAGGAGTATGTTGAAGAAAATTAATTTTCCAAATGATTATTGTGATGAAGTTGTTACTTGTGCAACATATATGTTGAATAGATGTCCAACCACAAGCATCTAGAACATAGTTCCTGAAGAGGCATGGAGTGGAAGAAAGCATAGTGTCACTCACATGAGAGTCTTTGGATGTGTGGCATATGCACATGTCCTGGATGAGTTGAGGAAGAAGTTGGACAGCAAGAGGGAGAAATGCATATTTGTTGGATACAGTGATGAATCCAGAGCATACAAGCTATACAATCCATCAACCAAGAAGGTCATAATTAGTAGAGATGTGCAGTTCATAGAAGAAGAAGCATGGGATGGATGTTTAGAGAAGACAGTCAATGTCAAAGCATGTATACCACATGAGGACAAAGGAATTAACAAAAACAAGTAATTCCTCAACTATGACTCCCACTACTCCTATTCAAGCGCAAACAAAGTAGGCATCAAGTAACAACATCAACAAATAATAGGAAAACGTCATGTAGTCAAACAAGTGCTTATCCAAGCATGTCGCAAATCGCACCACCGAGTGACATATCAAGCCCATCTTCAGCGAGCATAAGAAGACCAAAATTTAGAAATATAAATGAGATTTACGAGCAAGATGAAGTTGATAATAGTGCTGGTCTGAATTCCTTATTTGCATTGTTTTGTCATGTAGATGACCCAATCCATTTTGAGTATGCAGTCAAAGAAGAAAATTCGGTTGTGGCAATGGAGGAAGAAATAGAAGAAATAGAAAGGAACAACACATGGGAGTTAGTGAACCTTCCAAAAGGAAAACATGTCATTGAAGTGAAGTGGGCCTATAAGACCAAGAGCAATGTCGATGGAAAGATTGAAAGGCATAAAGCGAGACTAGTTGTCAAAGGATACAAGCAACAACATGGAAGAGATTATGCGGAAGCGTTTGTGCCAGTTGTGAGGACGGAGACAGTGCATATAGTTGTGGCGATTGTCGCGCAACATAAATGGAAAGTGTATCAAATGGACGTGAAATCAGCGTTGTTTAATGGAGCGCTGAAGGAGGATGTGTATGTTGCACAACCGCCTGGTTATGAGGTAGAAGGCAAAGAAGACAAAGTGTATCAGTTGAGGAAAACTCTTTATGGGTTGAAGCAAGCACCGTGTGCATAGTACAGTAGGGTAGATGCCTACTTGTTGGACAATGGTTTCGACAGATGTGACGGTGAACCTATTCTGTACATCAAAGAGAGTGATGGTAAGATTCTTATTGTCGTCTTATATGTAGATGATTTGATTTTTGCGAGAAATGATGATTTTGTCATCGCTAATTTAAAACAAGTCATGAAGAATGAATTTGAAATGACTGACTTGGGATTGTTAAGATAGTTTTTGGACATATAAGTGAAGCATACAGAAAATGACATTTTAATTTCTCAATAAAAATATGCGGCAAACATTTTGGAGAGATTTAATATGCAAAACAGAGAGCCAACACCAACTCCAATTGTCATGGGGTTGAAGTTGAGAAAAGAATATTGCAGTAGCAATGTCAATCTGACATTATACAAAATCATGATAGGCAGCTTGATGTATTTGACCAATACTAGGCCGGATATAATGTATGCAGTGAGAGTCGAGGTTCATGGAGACACCCAAGGAGACACATTGGCAAGCAACGAAAATAATTCTAAGGCATGTCAATGGGACAAAACAGTATGGTATTCAGTATGCCGCAACAGATGATTTCAGATTGGTTAGTTACATTGACAGTGATTGGGCAGGAAGTGTCGATGATAGAAAGAGCACGTTAGGATATGTTTTTCATTTGGGTTCTGGAGGCATTTCATGGGCCTCCACGAAGCAACCAATATTGTCACTATCAACAACAGAAATTAAATATGTCCTGCAACAACAACAACTCATTAGACAATTTGGATGAGAAGGATGTTGAGGGATCTTCGCCACAACCAAGGGGGAACGACAAGTGTTTTTTGCGACAATGCATCCACAATTGCATTATCAAAGAATTTTTTCTTTCACAGAAGGACCAAGCATATTGATGCTAAATATCATTTTATCAGAGAGTTGATAACAATGATGAAATTGTGTTGCAGCACTGCAGGTCACAAGAAGAGTTGGCTGATATTTTCACAAAGCATTGGCACGTGAAAATTTTGTTTATCTCAGAGATTGTTTGAGAATTGTCAATGGCGGAAGTTGTTATTAAGGGGGAGTGTTGGAAATAATAATCCCAACCACGTCTTAAAAACACTAACAAACACCATGCTTGCCTAGTCAAATACTACAGGGTTGCGATTTTGTTTGCAGGTAGAAGGATTGAAGTCAAAGCAGAAGTACAACGAACGTTCCGCAACACAACAGAAAGTTAAGGCATTTAATGAATTTTGGTAAATAGGTATGGGCAAACATTTACTCCACAACTATTTCCCACACTGCACAACACTTGGAAGTTCAAGAAACCATTTATTATGTAAAATCACCCATGTTGGGTCTTAATGATTTGCTCTGTCATGTATTAATGTCAAATTTGTATGTTCAAATAAATATGAATGAAAAGAATCATTTGTATGGCTGAGTGAGAGAGAGAGAGGGTGAAAGTATGTGAGGTAGTGAGGAGAAAATCGTGGAAAAAATTTTGGTGGGTAGGTGAAAACCAATTTTACCGAATTTTACACACATTTACTTGGCAACCCCAGTGATGTAAATCACTGTAATTTTTTTGAAATATAATACAAAGTATATTATGTTGCCATGTAATTCTAAACCTTCATGAGTAAATTTAATGAACCTTTTTTGTTTCTACTTTGTTTTTCAGTGAGTTATTTCTTATATATTATTTAAGTCTCTATATAATTGCGATATCCTTACCGCAACATATACCTTACCTTTTTGTTTCTACTTTATTTTTCCGTGAGTTATTTCGTATATATTATTTAAGTCTATATGTAATTGCGATATCCTTGCCGCAACATAAAACTTACCTTTCTGAGCAAGAATCCTCTCCTCCATCCCTGCGAAATTTTTTCTAACAACCAGGAAATAAGAAATTAAATGATTCCAACCTAGCATGTACTTTTCTCAAAGGGCAGGGAGCGAGACCAATAAGAAGGCGAGGCCGCGAGGACATTGACGTCATTACAGCGCCTGTGGGTTCACTTTCCAGTTCTTTCTCATTATTGAAGTTTTAATAAAAATATAATTTCTTTAATTTCGTTGAACGTTATTAACAATATGCACCATCTCTTAAAATAATAAAGCTTTTAAAGTTTTCCAATGCTTACATATCTTAGAAAATTTATCCAATAAACTGAGCCATGTCAACCAAGTTAACAACAACAAGCAACATACAACATGGGTGAGCCATGTCAAACAAGTTAACAACAACCTGCCAGATCCTCTATGGCCGACGGTAATTATTCGCCGCCGACATCTAAGGTGACGCCAAGTCTTCCCTTATGTTTCTCTATGGCCGACGGTAATTATTCGCCGCCGACATCTAAGGTGACGCCAAGTCTTCCCTTATGAAACATCGCTGGCTTCACACCGACGAATCGAGCTTGGGTGGGCTCGGCATTTTTTTATTTTTTCTTATTAAATATGAACAAACAATATTCACAGTGATCTAGAATATTTATGACTATTTTTTAAATCTATTCTTAAAACGTTTGAAGATTTTGTGTAAATAGAAAGTTTTTTAAAATTCCGACCGTACTCAATTCGATATTAATATTATTGATATTCCACGGTTTTTATATTATTTAATGTCGCTAGTAGTTTATTTCATTTATTATATTTTATCTTTTTCACAATACCAAAACTCTATTCATGATGTGATGATTTTTCACGATACCAAAAGGCTATTTATTTTTTTTGTTTTTTTTGGTTACGTTATTGTGTTCCTATCAGATGTAGACGTATTGCAAGCATTTTATTACATCTTTGTTTTATTTTTAATGTCAAACGTCAACATCTTCAGAGCATCATGTTTGCTGAAATTAATAAAATTATAAATTTAATAATTAAATTTTATAAAATAGTTTAATTTTATAAATCCTTCAGAAATTGTAATTATTCCAGGTTAGAAGTGGTTAAATTTAGGAGAGTCCGTTGTCCAGGGTTTAAGTTGAGTTATATGTTAGGAGAAATCAAATTTAGAGTGTGTGCATGTTGAGTTAGTAGAGGATTTCAAATTAAATTATATTTGTCGAGGATTTCAAATTAAGTTATATTTTGGGAAAAGTCAAACTTAGAGTGTGTGTGCATGTTGAGTTATTTTGGGCCATAAATATCCTCACTAGTTCATTGTAAAAATCAAGACCATAAAATTGAAACCCATTACGCGAACATGTATATGGATGAAGAAGATGCAACAAAGATTGCAGAGAGAGAAGTTGAAGCCTTTATGTGTGAAACAGAGCAAGAACATATAAATGCTCAAGGACTCCAAAATAACGTGGATGTTGCAGATAATGGTGAATCCCACTATGATGAGACACATGTGGATGATGACTGTAAAGTGAGATGTGAATTTGTGAATCCCACTGCAACTAATGGATTTGGTGAAGTTGAAATTGTTAATGAGCACAATCATGCTCAGATATCCCACAATATAGTGGATGAGAATTATGTTGATGTTAACTTTGATGAAGAATGGTTGACTAGTGATGAGTGGTTGCACATGTTGCAACATAAATCTCTTATTAATATGTTGTTATTTGGTGAGAGAAGCCTACTTGGGTCTAAAAGCAAAGTGGAAGATAACATGTTAGTAGTAGCTAGTGATTTCAAAGAAGATGAAAATTAAGTGATTCAACAGTTCTTTATGAGAATATTCACTGACAACATAATAGTGGAACATAGCCTCAATGCAGTGGAAAAGAAGGCAGAGAAGGAAGAGGAGAAAGCTCTCACTGTAGAGCATAATGAAGATATTTTTAACATTGATTTGCAGTGTGCACGTAAACATGATAACAATCCAGCTAAAAAAGAATATGAAGAACAAGATGCCAGAAAAGACGTTGATGTTTATGAAGACAATGAAAAATGCATTAAAACCATTCTTCAACAATGGAGTTAAGAAGAGATAAGATTATGCTACCAAGAAATATGGCAGAAAGAAATTTAGGAACATGAAGCGCAAGAAGCAGAGAAAAGAAGACAGTTTGAAGATGTAATGTTGTGGAAGTAGTCCATGGTTAAACAAATATTTGAAGAGGAAGGTGTAGAAGACAATATCAGATTGTGTTTTAGCACAAATTCAAGAAAATTCAAAGAAAAATTGCAGCAACAAGAAGTAAAGAAATATGGAGTCTACAACAATAAAGTGAAACTAAGAATGAAGGAGTTTCGACGATATAGAATTTGGAAGAAGAGAAAAAGAAAATGCAAAATTGTAAAAGTTTTGAGTCATTGTAAGCCTAGTTGAGACAAAAGAGCAAGCATGTTTGAGTGATGATTGAGTCAATTTCTATTGTAAACCTAGTAGGCATAATTGAGTCATGTTGAGTCATGTTTGAGTTGTGTTGAGTCATACGGTCGTAATTAAGGGGGAGTGTTAGAAATTGTAATTACTCATGCATGCCAGAGTTGGCTAAATTTAGGAGAGTCATTTAACTGAGTCAAGTCAAGTGAGTTCAAGTTAAGTTATATTTTGGGAAAAGTCAAATTTAGAGTGTGTGTGTGCATGTTGAATTTTTTTGGGTGAATAGCTAGTCCAAAAAGCATAAATACCCCTCATCGGGTTCATTATAAGAATCAAGTTTGTGTGATCAATAGAGAAGAGCAACAACTCCTATGATTTGTGTGAAATTTGTGTTTTTGGCTCCTCTGCATTTCCAACAAATCTCGTTAATTTAAGAACATTAAATATTATTATAAATTATTAATAAAATAATAATAAAATAAAATGGTTAGAATGTAGCATTCAACATAATTGTTTAACAAATCACTCATTCTATCACTTTATTTAGATATAAAGCAATTTTTTTGGGGTATGCTTTAAAATTTTATACTTTTAATATTGGCAAAAAATATTGACGCAAATTTAATCATATGTTTTTCTTCATTGGGTGATAATGGACATGTATTTCCAAGGGGAAGGTGAGGTTTACACCACTTTTACCATGGAGAGGGATTGATGTGTTGCCCTTCCACTCCACAAGTTGAGATATTGCATCATATCTAGGCATATGGTTTACTTATCTCAAGTGGGTGTTCATAGTTTCAAAGATGGCCCACATGGTGGTGATGTTCAGTGCACACTCCACATTGTTCCCTTCGACAATCTAACTCTAGTTATTGCGGAATTTAGATCCTTTAGTATATTATACATATATATAGGAAGTCCCATCATCCTAGTGGTTTAATGAGCTTTTAAAGTGACTCCTTGATCACTTTCTTTCCTCACTCTTCTTCCTTTTGTTTTTGCATTAACTCCTTCTTAGACAACTAGAGTTTCCAACAATTTTATATTTTTCCCATAGGTTTTTCCACAATTGGCTCTAGTGTGTTATGGTCTTTTTGGGGACGTGGTATTGGTAAGCCATGGTTTTGGCCCATAGTATTGTAACAAAGCTTATTTATAAATTAAGACTTTGCATAATAAAATGGGGTAAATTTCCTTGGTTAAGAATATTGTTTCATATTTTTTTAAATGTATATATACTTAATTTATATATTAGTTTTTTTAATTAACAATAGTAATTTAAAATAATATTTTAATTTAATTAGTTTTTATGATTTTTTTAATTTCAGCGCTTTTGTTAAAATAAGCTAATTACTCCTCCATGAGAAGTTGGCTAAAATTAGAGAGTCAGTTAACTAAGTGTTGAGTCAAGTCGAGTTAATTCATAGTAAAATTTAGTGTGTGGTTGCATGTCAAGTTATTTTAGGCAAGTCGCTAGTCGAAAAGGTTTAAATACCCTTCATCGGGTTCATTGTAATCATCAAGTTTTGTGTGATCAATAGAAGAGTTGCAACTCATGTGTTTTGTGTGTGAAATTTATGTTTTGGCTCCTCTATCTTTCCAACAAATTGGTATCAGAGCACGATTATAAAGACCCAGGGAGAGAGGATCAATAGTAATCCGTGAGAGAGAAAAAAGAAATAATTTTTTATCCTCTTGGTTGAGCTATAACACACCATATTGTGATATTTGGTGTGTTATAATGCTCATGGGACTAGCAAAGAATCACGTTACAGGTCACAACCTTATCGAGCTTTGAAAACACACGAGTTTCCTTTGATGGCAGCATTAGAGGATGTAACTGTATTCCACTTTAGAGACCGCTTTCAAAAGTCAGGTTTCTATTTCAAGATACAGAGGTCAAGGAAGAAGTAGATCGAGAGGTAGAGGACACGGCAAAAGACATGGTGGTAAGAGAGATGGTCAATAAGAGCATGAACATGAAAGTGGAAGAAACTGTAGAAGATACAACAATAATTGAAGCTTTGAAAAATCAAAGGTGAAATGTTATTATTGCAATAAATTTGGTCACTATGCCCGTGATTGCAGGAAAAGGTTAGCTGATCAAGGGATTGAGAGAGCTAATGCCACTACAGAGTGTACCAACTCCATGTTCCTAGCTTTCCATATCATGCATGAACCTTCTGATTATGTGTGGCTATTAGATAGTGGTTCCAGTAACCACATGATAGGCAACAAGAATTTGGTTGCAAATTTGGATCAATCTGTGAAGACAGAGGTAAAGTTGGGGACTCACAAGACTGTGGATGTATATGGAAAAGGGTTGGTCAACATTCTGACCAAGCAGGGGAAGACGAAGACAATCTCAGAGGTATATTATGTTCTTGTTCTCAAACATAATTTAATAATTGTTGATCAATTGACACAGAAAATAGAAAAAGTTATCTTTCAAGGACATGAGTGTGTTATATTGACAAGCCACCAAGTAAGCAGCTGATAGAAAAGTTGCATATGACGAGGAACAAACTCTTTCCTCTAGTCATGAATTATAGTGATTAGGTCAGTTCGTTTATAGTTGCATGTTCTAGTGATTATTGGTTATGGCACTTTCGGTTTGTGATATGTAATTGAAAACTGAAGGTGATATACAAATTGCAAGTAAAATTTTATATGTATTTTGAGTAATGGATAAATTTACTAAACCCATTAACAAGTGAATTTTAAACAAGTTTAACATCCATACAGAGACAAATAATCATATATGAAACACATAACACAAAATATGATAAAGGAGTTCACCCCTCTCCTGGGCTACATCTCTTGGTCCAACGTCCAATGCAAGGCCTCTTTCATTAAGTGCTAAAAAGTGTGTTTTAATGGCTTTAAAATACTCAGAATGAAATACAAATTTCTCCAATGGATTCAGAATTGTCAGAAACCACCATGTGGGCTCTTCTTGCACCTCATTTGGCCAAACACTGAGAAAGTTATGCCTGCTACAAGTTTTTCTCAAATTCCATGGCTGGTCATCCTACAATTTGACCCAAATATGGTTGTAGCGCCCCAAACCCGGAACCGACACGTAATTCTGACCTATAATCCCACCTGATAGGTGAAATTGTATGATAGTTAAACCGCCCATTAAAACCTAGTTCCAAAAATTTCGGTCATGTGGTTGCGCATAGGACCGAGTTGTAGGCCTTTATTCTCAGGGTCATGGGTTGAAGGTGCACCCCTTTTCCGCCGCGGCATGGTCTCATGGGCACACATGTGACCCAGGGTTGGCCCCCTTACACCTCTGTAAACCTAGTTTCTTGGGTATTATATGACCTAGGGATGCCCCCCCAATCTTCCCACCTCCATGCTCCCGGTTGTATGAAGGTTGCATATGGCTAGGGTTGCCCCCTTTTTAATCCATCGTCGGTTCTATGTAAAGGATCCCAACATGGTGTTATCATTAGGTTGTGACCATGGGGATGGGGTTAAGCCCTGGCCCATGGTCCCTCCCCTAGATCCTCTTGGGCACAGTGACCAGGGATGGGGCTTAGCACTGGCCCCAACCTCTGATTTGAATTTCATTAGACTTTAATTAATGCTGCCAACATAGATTATCAAGTGGCATGGTGGTGGCTCAATGATTTAGGCCTTGTGTTGCTTGGTATAGTCTCGAGTTTGACTCCTGTGGGGTAGCTTTGACCCTCATTTTTTTTTAACCTATCAACGGAGACCACATAGCAACCTCCAATTAGCCCACGTGGCCCTCCCACATTGATCCACCCAAACACAGTCAACCCAATATTAATAAAATAATTTCTGAGCCAATCAACTTGAGACACATGGAAAAGCCCCATTGGCCAATAAAATTCGTATTTAAAATGTCCAATCACTTGTCAATCTGCAAATTTTTTACCTGTTTGGAAATTTGATCAGACCACAATATCAGGGGCAGTGAAATGAGTTGCCTTATATTTAGATCGTCAAGATCTATCCAATCGTACATGTTTCGAGCTCTATCACATACTTTTAATTTTGGGCACTAAATTAATCCCCTGGATCAGTTTAGACACTTTCATTTTTCTAGTTTAAGATTATTGCAGCCGAAACATATGGTTAGAGGATTACCTCCCATCATAAAAAATGTTGGTTCTTGTGGATGTTTCACCTTGGGAAAGAAACACCATGAAATTTTTCCAAAGGGACTTTCATATAGAGCAAAGAAACCTCCTGAGCTAATGCATATAGAATTGTGTGGACCTATGAGGACACAATCGATTGGTGAAAGTTGTTACTTCCTCATTTTCATTAACGACTATAGTAGAAAGACATGGGTTTACTTCTTGAAGAAGAAGTTTGAAACTTTTGCAAGGTTTAAAGAATTCAAAGCCTTAGCAGAGAACTAAAGTGATCAACAGATCAAGTTATCGAGGTTAGATCATGGTGGATAATATGATTCAAAGGCATTCCATGATTATTGTAAACAACATGGAATCATAAGAAATTTTACAACCCGATACACACCACAAAAGAATGGTGTAGCAGAGAGAAATAACATAACCATTATGAATATGACAAGGAGAATGTTGAAAGGAAGCAACTTGTCTAATGAGTATTGGGCAGAATAAGTTGCATGTGTTGTTTATGTTATAAAAAGACCCCCTACAAATACCGTGATGAACAGAGTGCCAGAAGAAGAATGGACAAGTATGTCTTGTAGCATATCTCATCTCAGAGTGTTTGGATGTGTAGCTTATGCACATGTGCCTAAGGAGTGAAGAGGAAAATTGGATGATAATAGTGAAAAATGCATATTTACTAGTTATAGTGAGCAATCAAAAGCTTACAAATTGTATAACCCTGTCACCAAGAAGACCATAATTAGGAGAGATGTTGTGTTCAAAGAACAATAGTCATGGAATGGGATTGTAGACAAAACATTTGATGCACAAGAACCATTGATGGAAGAGGACAATGTAATAGAAAATGAGCAATAGGGATCAAAAGAGCAGACACCAAACATAGTCATACTAGCAAGGACTCCATGATTTTCTGAGAAACATGGATCTTAAAGAAAATCAACTTATCAAGATTCTCCCAACAATTAATCAAGTGATGAATCAAGCAATGGTAAGAGAAATATGAGAAGCCTGAAAGATATTTATGATGATTTGGATGTTAGTTCAAATTTTTCATTGTTGTCAATCCAACCTTCTTCATTTGAAGAAGCTATCAGAGATGAAAATTTTGTGCAAGCCATGGATGAAGAAATTGAAGCTATTTAAAGTAATGATACATGGAATTTGATTGATTTTCCAAAGGACAGAAGTCTCATTGGTGTGAGTGGTTGTACAAGAAAAATTTGAATGAGAAAGTTGAAATTGACAGATTTAAAGCAAGACTTGCAGAAAAAGGATTCCCGCAACGACAAGGAATAAATTTTAGAGAAATGTTTGCTTTAGTAGCAAAATTGGATATTGTAAGAGCAGTTCTAGCCACAACAACTCAGAACAAGTGGAAAGTATATCAGATGGATTTGAAATCAACCTTCTTGAATGGAATTCTAAAAGAAGAAATTTATGTGCAGCAGCCTTCGAGATATGAAGTTGAAGGTAAAGAATATAAATTTTACAGGTTGAAGAAAGCGCTCTATGCACTGAAGCAAGCCCCTAGAGCTTGGTATATAATAATCGACAGTGACATGATTAAGAATGGATTTTGTACAAGCAACATTGAGCTTACCTTGTACACAAGGGTAAATGAGCATGGAAAAATTTTGATTGTTTGCTTATATGTTGATGAAATGATATTTACAGGTGATCTTGAGTTAGATGAATTTAAAGTAGCCATGAAGAAAGAATTTGAGATGAAAGATCTTGGTCTTATGAAAATGAGCAGCAGGGATCAAAAGAGCAGACACCAAACAGAGTCACACTAGTAAGGACTCCAAGATTTTCTGAGTAGCATGGATCTTCAAGCAGATCAACTTATCGAGATTCTCTGATCAATCGATTAGGTGATGAATCAATCAATCGTAAGAGAAAGATGAGAAGATTGAAAGATACTTATGATGATTTGGATGTTAGTACAAATTTTGCATTGTTGTCATTCTAACCTTCTTCGTTTGAAGAAGCAATCAGAGATGAAAATTGGGTGCAAGCCAGGGATGAAGGAATTGAAGCTATTGAAAATAATAATACATGGAATTTGGTTGATTTTCCAAAGGATAAAAATATCATTGGTGTAAAATGGTGTACAAGAAAAAGTTGAATGAGAAAGGTGAAATTGACAGATTTAAAGCAAGACTTGTAGCAAAAGGGTTCTCGCAACAACCGGGAATAGACTTTGGAGAAACGTTTGCTCTGGTAGCCAGATTGGATACTGTAAGAGAAGTTCTAGCCACAACAACTCAAAACAAGTGGAAAGTATATCATATGGATGTGAAATCAGCCATCTTGAATGGAATTCTAGAAGAAGAAATTTATGTGCAGCAACCTTGAGGTTATGAAGTTGAAGGTAAAGAAGACAAACTTTACAAGTTGAATAAAGTGCTTTATGGACTCAAGAAAGCGCCTAGAGCTTGGTATAACAAAATTGATAGCTACATGATCAAGGGTGAATTTTATAGAAGTAGCATTAAACTTACCTTGTACACAAAGGTAAATGAGCATGGACAGATTTTGATTGTTTGCTTATATGTTGATGACATGATTTATAAAAGTGACTTTGAATTGGATGAATTTAAAGAAGCCATGATGAAAGAATTTGAGATGACAGATCTTGGTATCATGAAATATTTTCTTGGCATAGAAGATGAACAATTTGAAAAATGAATTTTTATTTGTCAAAATAAATATGCTATAGATTTGCTGAAAAGATTCAGGATGGAGAATTGCAAACTTGTCCCTACACCAGTTGCAACATGTACACAATTAAACAAGGATGATGAAAGATCAGATGTCAATCCAACTCTATTCAAAATATCTTTTGGCAACCTCATGTATCTCACAGCTATAAGACTAGATATCATGCAAGGAGTGAGTTTGATTTCTAGATTTATGGAGACTCCAAAAGACACACATTAGAGTGCGGGAAAAAGAATTATGAGATACATAGAAAGAACTAGAGATTGTGGTATAATGTATGCAAGCATAGAGAAGAAAGATTTGATTGGACAGAAAAACAGTGATTTTGCACACAGTTTGGATGATAGGAAGAGCACTTCCTCTTATGTGTTCCATCTTGGTCCAGGTGTTATTTCATGGGCATCTAAGAAACAGCCTATTGTGACACTTTTGTGAGCAAACACAGAATATGTAGCAGAAACATATGCAACATGTCAAGCAATGTCATTAAGAAGAGTATTTAATGGACTCAAGAAGAAACAATAAGGATGAACAAAAATATATTGTGACAACACCTCAACGATTGTACTATCCAAGAATAGTGTGTTTCACCAAAAGAGAAAGCATATTGATACTAGATATCACTTTATTAGAGAACTTGTGAGCAATGTTGAAGTTCACTTGAAACCTTGTAAATATAGTGATCGATTGGATGATATATTTACTAAGTCATTAGAAAAATATGTGTTTGTGTTTCATAGAATAAACTTGGGCGTTGTAAGCATACTTGAGACATAGACCAACAAACATGTTTGAGTTGTCATGAGCCATGTTATAGTTTAGCGGTCGTAATTAAGGGGGAGTGTTAAAATAAGCTAATTACTCCCGCATGAGGAGTTTGCTAAAATTAGAGAGTCAGTTAACTGAGTGTTGAGTCAAGTCGAGTTAAGTCATAGTCGAATTTTAGTGTGTGGTTGCATGTAAGTTATTTTAGTCGAGTCGCTAGTCGAAAAGGTTTCCCTTCACCATGTTCATTACAATCATCAATTTTTGTGTGATCAATAGAAGAAGCGCAAATCGTGTGTTTTGTGTGTAATTTATGTTTTGGCTCCTCTTCCTTTCCAACAAATTTATATGATTGTGATAATCAAACTACCCTAGTTTATGATTTAAATGAGAAAGTTTAAAAATAAAATGATAATTTTCTTTTTAACTCAAAATAAAATAGACAACAATAGCTTAATAATATTCCTTGAATCACTTTTCAATTTCTTCTTCTTTATTATTATTATATATAAAAAAAAAAAACCTTCCACCAAATTCATTTGAGGGTTGTTTTCGACTTAACCTAAACATGAAAATGCAAGGAATTTTTTTTCAAATTCCATTTGCGGAGGATTTCTATTGATTGATGTTTGTAGTGAGGATTTTAAAACAAATATTGTAAAAAGTGCACTGTGACAATGTAGAAATGGAGCACTAGTGCACTAAACACCATGATGAAAAAAAAAAATGACAGCATAACCATCTTAGGCGGTATCATAGATAAGAATTAAAGAACAATGACCACAACAAGAAGGTATATGCCAATCAACATCGACTTATTTTTCAGAAGAAAAATAATGAATCAAATTTCAATATGCCACAATATGTAACTTGCCTTTTCTTCCACTGGCAAGATTACAAGGATACATTTTCCAACTTCTAAATCATGGCAATTGCAACAAGATATCTGCAACTAGTTTATTTTTTCATAGGTTGACAGAACAATAGCCTAATAAACAACATGAGACAGTAAGAAATGTGCAGCTACTTACTGTGATCTATTACAACAACTCTCCAAATTAATTATTTTTACATGTTGGAACAAGTTATTAGTTGCACTTTGATAAATCAAAGATAGAATCTCATGCAATGGAAAACAATGTTGCAACATTATATTTGTGATGATAGTGCATTTGGTCGTGGAAACAACAAATGAGCAAAGAGGAGTTCATTCCAGGTATCAAGCACTCCTGGAAGACACCAATGCAAACAATCCTAAGAGCTATTTTTCGATTTGAAATCCTAGTGATATCTAAACTCTCAACTCTTGTGCCCTGAACAAAACTCTTAGCAGAAGGATAATTTGCTTGGTTGCGAGAACCATTGTGAATTGCAGACAACAGTTTGGTGTCATCGCAACGACCGCCCAAGTTCCAATCCCCATTAAATAAGTGCCGAGGTGATAAGGTTCTCATGAATACCCTCAAATTTGGATACTTATCGAATTGTTTATCGATCCATTTCACAACACTATGCACTATCAAATTGCGAGCACTCTTGAGGTCTCTCAACTTCCTAACATTATTTGGTTGTCCATTTACATACATGTGTCATTTGTTTGATTTTAATTTTCCCCAATTCCAATGGTTCCATGTATTTAACAGTACGAAATCAAATTTATAAAGATTTGTATGCAAGAACCATGTTGATTGGTCAAGATGCATTGGTGGATAGGTTACCCGGGCTTAGGGGTTCAATTTCACAAAGGCTTGTTGACCAATAATATAATACAGTTATGTTCATCTTTGGGAATCTGAATGCCCAACCAGCTGGCCTTATTGTACCATGTGCACATACGAAACCATTTTCCTTCCCGACAACTTGTCTTTTCCACCTGTAATGAGGCACATAATAGACTGGAATTGTTTACTTCCCAATGAATCCCCAACAAATGCAAGGGTTTTTTCATGCATGCTATAATTTACGCACACAAAATAACAAGTCATGTTCTAGTCCGGCCAACTATTAAACAAATTTGCACTATAAAAAGTGCAAACCCTAACCAACAGTGTTTCACACAACTTTAAAAAGAAAATTAGAAATGTCAATAGAATATACATACATACATGTGTGTAAATAACGAGGAGAATGGAAACATCTTGATTATCCCCTACCTTATAAGAAAGTGTTTCCCGTCACAGTCGGGCATGTCACATTTTTCAGGCTGCCACCGATATTTTTCATAAGAAAACTCAAGGCGTTGGGTCAACCTGCATGCCCACATTCTTGATAACCAACGGTTACACATCTTACCAAAATATATAGGCCTCCTGCTATCCTGAACCCATTTTCCTTCGCTGTAGTCACACACTGAAAGGAAAGTACAATATTGCAATTTTAATAAAATCCACTGAATGAAATTTGTGCATTTGATTCAACGGTTGATATTAACTTACTTCCATTTAATTTTCTTATTTGGTATATTCTAATAAATTTGCAGTTGTGAGTAAGCCTCTTTGAAGCTATCATATTTGGCCTAGTACAACCACTGTCAAGCAAGATACTAACCTCTCTTCTTAATAGCAGATGGATTTTCAACTTTTGTAGGAAGTAATGCTTGAGCAGTAATTACAGAGGACTTTTCAATTGCTGAGGGTTGTTATTTTTCATCTAAGCTAGACTTCATATTATTAACCTTCAGAGAGAACAAACCTCCAACCAAAATATCTTTTTTTTTTTTTTTCTGAACTAGAAGGGGAATTTTGAGACGACAATTCTTCGACCGATCTAGATGGTGATTTTTCAACTAATAAATATTTAGTTGCATTTGACGGAAATCCTGAGATGTGCAGAAAATCTTTAGTTGATATGGAATCAGGTTCTCTAGTTGGCAAATATGGAGAAATTTCCATGACAGGAGGTGTGTATGAATATGAACCTACTCAAGCAGCTGATTTTAGATAGTGTTATTCGTATAAAAGATCAAAAGATATTTGATGAATGATGAATGATGAATGCTTGAAACAAGAGAATTTTTCAAATCGAAGCTATTGTCATTTGATAACTGAAAAGATTTCATTTGGTTAAAAAAAGTCCTAGATCCGCATGTCACAAAAATGACAACCCAAAAATTAGTGAAACCAATAGGGTTGAGTCTACTCTCCACTAACTCAACGATCAATTGTATGCCAAAAATAATTTATATACTATTTAGAAACAAAACAAAAAGAGGCAAAAGTACATGTCGGCCAGAGGAAAATATTCCTTTCTTTGGCAATCTCAGGAAGGAGATGGATCTTAAAAGAAAAGACCAACCTAGAGTTGGATATCATTATATTAAATAGAACGCCCAAACACAGCGCACACAGACAAGATTTGGATGGTCATAAAGACTAGTTAGATTCACAAGTTAGTTTTAAATATTTTTCAAAATATTAAATTCATTTATACATTTTAAATTTCATTAAAAAAACAACAACAAAATGTATAGAACTATCATTAAAAAAACTACGACAACATGTATAGAACTTAATTAATGATGGTCACCAAGCTTTTGAGTGAGTTCATTCTTATGCGAATAAAAAATAATTTACTTTACTATGAAAACATATTGTAATTGAAGAAGAAAACCTAAAAACAGATTTTTCCACAGATAGTCTGGTCGAATCAATCTCTGAATTCATTCATTTGTTATATGAACACTCAGAAACGAGGCTCCTTCCAGTCCCCAAACAATAAATGTCGTGCAAACCAATGCAATAAGTGTGAAGGAAACTTGCTTCCCTCGTAACCGTGGCAAAGATACTCTGCTAGTCATTGTCTCTACTCTACTAGAACCTATTTGTAAGTACACGCACTGAAGGATTTGAAATACTACAGGTCCATCAAAGCCAAATTTTTATTCAGGTGATATAAACGACAGTAGAAGTTTTGCTATTTCCAACCCTCATTATTAGTTTCTGGGTGAAAATTCACCACAAACGTATTAAATCCTTTTTCTAGTCTCACAGCTTCAAGTTTCTTATTCGAAATTTCAAAACCTTAAGGTTCTTGACAAGATCAAGAACATATCTTGATTTCTAAGTTCCTAATGAGTCCTGCTTCTTTGACAGCAAAAAATGAGGTTCAATGCAGAAGCTCAAGCTAGATTCCACCAATTCAAACAACATTGTAAACAAAATTTTGACACTTCATTCCGTGCAAATATGATCCTTACCTTTATTTACTGCGTACAGACGTTGAAGCTGGGCCTCACATTTGGTAACTTACTTTCCCTGAAAGGACGAAAAACCAAATTTATACTCCTAAAATCTTTTGTGCGAGTTCATGCTCAGGTTTCTCAGCTCTGTCCTGTATATCAATGGTTATCTGCTGATTTGAGAAATCCTATCAATTTACTAGTTTGATAATGTGACCCAATATTTACTAGTTTGACACTCAACTTCTTCATCCATGTCTCGTTTCCCCTTTTTTAGGCATGGCGTGATATTCCTATTGAAATCTTTTACGCTGGAGAATTTCCACAAGAATCACAAAAACCAAAGATTACAAGATATAACTAGACATTACCTCAAATATCTAGAATAATAGTAAACTAATCTCCATTCCACCGATGTTTCAAAACTTGGCAACCGTCCTGACCCTCACGTGGCTGCTTCTTTCAAGATCAAATTAAAAAAGACAGAATCAAAGGAGTATTGAAGCTATGTACCCTTTTCGCGTCCGTTTCACTAGTAAAATCTAGCCCCTGGAAAATTTCTTTCCTCCTCTCTTGGACATCGATGCATCAGTACACTTAACTGCACAATGCATTCATGAGCTTAAATGCAAGGAGATACCAAATTAAATGATTCCAACCAATGTTGTAAATTTCTCAAAGCGCAAGGAGGGAGAGAAATAAGAAGGAATAATTCCCTCAGATCCTTAAAAGGTATAATATTCCCTCTTCCTTTAGACCCCTCAAAACTATTCGTAATTTCCCAAGATCGGTTAAAGATCCCGTTAACCCCAAGGACATAAAGGGTGTCTACTTGATCTCTTGTTCTTGTGGGACCCCCTACATCGGGTAACAGGGCGCTCCATCCATCAGAGGATTTGCGAACATGCTGCTGACCTAAAACATGGGAGAACCAAGTCTTCAGCGTTGGCAGAGCATGTGGATAAGACCAATCATCACGTTTGTATTGAAGAGGCTAAGGTTATTGCCAAGTTTGCCCAGTTCCATCATCGGAAACTCAGGGAAGCTATTGAGATCGAAAGAAGGCCTAACAATCTCAATAGAGATGACGGCTGGAAGATCAGTAGATGTTGGATCCCTGCCCTTTCTTCTTAGTCTCCCCCCCTCTTTCATCTTTTTTCGCTTTTGTCGTCCCCCTCGAACCTTCCTTTCTCCTTTGGTTTATCCTTTTTGGCTCTGGACTCTGTCCAGGCCTTCTCCTGTTTATTTTGTGTCGCTCCTTTTTCCCGGATTGATATTGGTATCTATTATTATAGCTAGTATTTATTTACTTATTATTATTATTATTATTATTATTATATATAATATTATTATTATTATTATATATATTATTATTTATTATTATTATTATTGTTATTTTTAATTTAATTTTTTTTTTTTTTTTAAATAGTTGTTCGTAACTAATTTTTATATATATTATTATTATTTTATTATATACTAATTTTATTTATCTATTAAGGAAGATATGTTATTATTGTAGAGCTGAGGCTTCTGTGATCCATAACAAGTTTGCGAGAGATTTTTCGGCGAAAATCACATGAGAAACCATTTGTCGACGCGTTTCGAACCAACTAGTGTGGTTCATCATTAGGACAAGTTGAAGAAACAGATCCAGTCTAGCATGTTAAATAGTCTAAGCAGAGACTCCAACGGCTACAAAAGATTAACGGCTAATTCTTGACTCTAGGACCCAATTTTATTATTTTTCGTCACTAATTTTTATATATTGTTAGTATTGGTAATTTATCTATTTATTAACGGATATATATCATTATTAGTATTTATTTTATTATTATTATTATTATTATTAATTTTTTTTTTTCATAACTAATTTATATATATTATTATTATTATTATTATTTTTATATAGATTTTTATCTATTTATTTATTTATCTAGCTAATATATATTATTATTATTTATTTATTTGCTGATTTGTATTATTATTTTATTTAATTACATTTACCTTGTTTATAAATAAGTTAGGTCTTCAATTTAACTAATTCTCATTTAATTAAAAAAAAATTAATTATTAAATTATACATTTTAACTAATTATTAAAGTAAACCCCTTCTTAAATTATTTCATTTATATAATTATATATTTATATATAGGTATGGTCATTGCTATCTTCCTTGAAATAATCAATTTGACTTTTTGACTGTCCCTAAGTCAAAGCTAGCCGTTATTCTAAATAGTTGTTGGAGGCCCTGCTCATACTATTTAACACGCAAAGCTGGATCTGTTTCTTCAACTTGTCCTAACGATGAGCCACACTTGCTGGCTCGAAACGCGTCGACAAAAGTCTTTCATTATGTGAATTACGTCGAAGCTCTTCTTATAACTATAAGGAATAATTCTTCAATACGAAGTCTTCCCGTTTGAATCCTTGACCTCTTCACACCTATGAATCGAGCTCGGAGCCACAAAATGTACAAGATGAATTTCGAACGAGAATTCCTACTATAAAACATATTTCAGATGAGGTAATATTCCAAATTCGACGATAAAAAATTTTAATTTTTTAATTTTAGCCACTTTTATGTTGGAAAGGTAGAGTACAAAAAACACAAATTTCACACACAAAACACACGAGTTTTGGCTCTTTTATTGATCACACAAAAAATTTATGATTACAATGAACCCAGTGAAGGGTATTTAACCTTTTCCAACTAACGAATTTCTTAAAATAACTTGATATGAAACCACACACTAAGTTCGTCTATCACTTAACTCGACTTGACTCAACACTCAATTAACTCTATTTTTAGATAAATCTCCATGCGGGAGTTAATTAGCTATTTTAACACTCCCCCTTAATTACGAACACTAAACTAAGACATGACTCATGAAAACTCAAACATGTCTGCTAGTATGTGTCTTATCCAGGCTTACAACACCCAATTTTCTTCTATGAAACTCAAACACATATTTTTCTAATGACTTAGTAAATATATTAGCCAATTGATCACTAGATTTACAAGGCTTCAAGTGAACTTCTCCATTATTCACAAGTTCTCTAATGAAGTGATATCTAGTATCAATTTGCTTTCTCTTTTGATGAAACACACTATTCTTAGATAGTGAAATCGTTGAGGTGTTGTCACAATATATTGTTGTTGATCCTTGTTATTTCTGCTTGATTCCATCAAATACTCTTCTTAACCACACTTCTTGGCATGTTGTTGATGTTGCTGCTACATATTCTATTTCTGCTGACGAAAGTTTCATAATAGGCTACTTCTTATATGCCCATGAAATAACACTTGAACCAAGATGGAACACATAACCAGAAGTGCTCTTCCTATCATCCAAACTACCCACAAAATCACTGTCTATGTACCCAATCAAATCCTTCTTATCTACGCTTGCATAAACTATGCCACAATATCTAGTTCATGCTATGTATCTCAGAATTCTTTTTCCTGCACTCCAATGTGTGCCTTTTGGAGTCTCCATAAACCTTGAAATCAAACTCACTCCTTACATGATATTTGGTCTTGTAGTTGTGAGATACATGAGGTTTCCAACCAATCTTTTGAATAGAGTTGGATTAACATCTAATCCTTCATCATCCTTGCTTAACTTTGTACTTGTTGCAACTGGTGTAGGGACAAGTTTACAATTCTCCATCGTACGTCTTTTCAGCAAATCTCTAGCATATTTATTTTGACAGATAAAAATTCCTTTTTTAGATTGCTAAACTTCTATGCCAAGAAAATATTTCATGAGACCAAGATCTATCATCTCAAATTATTTCATCATGGCTTCTTTAAATTCATCCAATTCAAAGTCACTTGTATAAATCATGTCATCAACATATAAGCAAACAATCAAAATTTTTCCATGCTCATTTACCTTTGTGTACAAGGTAGGCTAATGTTTCTTTTGCAAAATCCATTTTTGATCATGTAGCTATCAATTATGTTATAGCAAGCTCTAGGGGCTTTCTTGAGTCCATAAAGCGCTTTCTTCAAGCTGTAAACTTTATCTTCTTTACCTTCAACTTCATAACATGGAGGTTGCTGCACATAAATTTCTTCTTCTAGAATTCCATTCAAGAAGGTTGATTTCACATCCATATGATATACTTTCCATTTGTTCTGAGCTGTTGTGGCTAGAACTTCTCTTACAATATCCAATCTAGCTATTGGAGCAAACATTTCTCCAAAGTTTATTCCCAGTTGCTACGAGAACCCTTTTTCTACAAGTCTTGCTTTACATATGTCAATTTCACCTTTGCCATTCAACTTTTTCTTGTACACCCATTCTACACCAACGAGATTGTTAGCCTTTGTAAAATCAACCAAATCCCATGTATTATTCTTTTCAATAGATTCAATTTGTTCATCCATGGCTTGCACCCAATTTTCATCTCTAATATCTTTTTCAAACGAAGAAGGTTGGAACGAAAACCATGCAAGTGATAGAAGTGTTACACTGATTATTGTCTCATGCGATAGAAGTGATCCCATCAACTCATCAATTGTCAGTGATGTCAAATCCTTGGATTCTTCTATGGCTTCTACCACAACATCAAATTTGGTAGACAAAGATCTGAATACATTCTCAACCATTGTTTGATCTTTAATTTCATCACCATAAATTTTTAACTGATTTAGGACAGTCATGACCCGGTTCATGAAAGAATCGATGTCCTTTGTCTCCTTTCATCTACAGAATTTCAAAATATCTTTTAGTATTCTGCAACTTAACAGTACTGACTTTGGCCATACCTTTATGGCTTGTTTCCAAGGTATCCCATGCTTCCTTTGTTGAATACATCATCATAATTTTTGGGAACAGTGCTTGGTCCACTCCTTGCTGGATAAGCTACAACGCTTGTGCGTTCTTCTTTTTTTCTTTCTTCCATAAATCCCTCTCTGCATTAATGGGAGTTCATTCTTCTACTTCATCCTTACTTTTGAAAATCCAAACTGGACATAATCCCTGACATCATGAAACTGCAATGTGGTTGCCATTTTAATGGCCCACACATCATAATCCTTCCCTGTAAACGGTGGGAACTTGGGTTGGGAACTTGAGAGAGCCATCTTTTTAAAAAAAAATCTCTTATAAAACCATAAATTTATTCTTTGCTAAGCTCCTTTAAAAAAAAACCTTTCAATAATACCCAAAGTTTTTATTTTATATAAAAAAACTTTGATTAATTTTTTTAATATAAGAATAAACTTTATATATAGCAATAATAATATTTTAAAAAGGCCCAGTCAATTTTTTTTTTATGAAACTTTGAGCGTTCTACCCACGTGAGTTTTTGAAATCATGTAATAAAAAAAAGTGATACACAACACCTTTGACCTTAAGCAACACCAACGCACTCCTTTGATAACCCGCCTGACTTTTTCTTTTAGCGTTTAAAAGAAAATGAGTCGTATTTTCCACGGTCAACACAACGCTTCTTTCGATGGACTGGAGATGTGTTGCATTACAAAAAATGAACGAATCATAAGTTTTTCGTAGTCAATGTAGGTTAAGAGAGAGGGAGAGGAGTGTTGATCCAAAAAACTTTAATTATTGAATGATTTTTCTGCTCACTAATTATTCGACAATTTTGCAAACTGAAAAAATCACCAATCTTTTTCACTTGCCCCTCTTCTTGGTTGGCTCTGCTAGCTCCACAGATATTGTGATCCTTCCTTAACTATGATACCAATTCGTTGGAAAGGAAGAGGAGCCAAAACACAAATTTCACACACAAAACACACAAGTTGTGGCTCTTCTATTGATCACACAAAAACTTGATGATTACAATGAACCCGATGAAGGGTATTTAACCTTTTCCAACTAGCAACTTGCCTAAAATAACTTGACATGCAACCACACACTAAGTTTGTCTATCATTTAACTCGACTTGAATCAACGCTCAATTAGCTGACTCTCTAATTTTAGATAAATCTCCATGTGGGAGTTAATTAGCTATTTTAACATTCTACTTTTATTTTAATGTGACTCTAACTGATAATCCTAACAATTTATCGACATTTTTATCAAATGTGTAAAGGACATAACCATTTTTTTTCACATGAAGAAATCATCCTTGGAGTAGCTCTGCCCAAGATTGGACCACAAGACATGCCCAAGATTGTACCACAAGAAATGTAGAGATAAAACATCCCATCTAATTGTTGGACCACATCACTAAGACATCACTTTTAGATATTAACCTTGGTAATTTGAACCGAACCTTAGTAATCAATGGAACTCCTCTGCAAACTCAACTACTTAAATGTAGAAATGGGAGGTTCCACTCAAGCTAAAATTATTCACATGGATGACTATTCACAACTAAATCCTTACTTGGGAAAACTAGTTGAATAGGGGCTTTCAGGTTTTGCAGAGATGCCCACTTTGTGCACTGGATTTAGAAGATTCTATACATTTTCTTTTAAATTGCCTCTTTGCAGTTGTTATATGGGAGGAAGTTTCAAGGCTACTGAAGGTTAATGTTTAGGTGGGCCACTCGTCAATCCTTTCTTGTCGGATTTCCTAGACAATAAGACAGAAAGATTTTAGAGTTGTGCCACTCTATATTCTTTGGTGGATTTGGCACTTCACGGGATGGTAGTATTTTCAAAGACAAACCTCCATATGTTAAGATATCCAACCTCATGGTTGTTGCATACTTTCAAGAGATAGGTCCCTGGTATCTCAAGATACACTCCCGCTCTATATTCTATGTTGACTTGGGGGATTCATTCCCTATTAGGTATTTCAATGGGGCCTCTTCCAGAGGACAATGTGGGTGTGGAGTCCTCTTTAGGATAAAACCATTTCCACTATAAAGGGAGATAAACTAGATATTGCACCAGATGTTTCAAAGGAAACACCGTAAGGTATAAATTGGAAAAGGATCGTGACATATAAAAGATAATTTAAGATAAAAATTAGTAAACAAAATGTTATTAAAATCTAGAAGATACAAAGAAATCAATTACTAGGTTCTTCCTATTCCAAATGAATCAATTTCTATTTATTTTTTTGTTTTATAGCATTAGCCATAGTCACATGAATTTTTAGTTGTAATTTTTAATTCTCAGGCATTCGTCACTATGTTTATAGTTTACTACTGAGTATAACCAATCTATTTCAGCATGGATTGAATTTAGTAAAAACAACTCTAACTAGAATTTCATGTGTAGGTGGTATCAACAGAGGCTCGTGCAATGTATAAGACAGGATTAGCAAGATTGACATATTGGAGCCCTAATGTGAATACATTTTGTGATCCTAGATGGGGACGAGGTCAAGAGACACCATGAGAGGATCCTTTACTTGTTAGTCAATATGTCGTGAACTATGTGAGGGGGATTACAATTAACAGATAGTCTAGATCCTAACAACTTAAAGGTTGTTTCATGCTACAAACATTACACTGCATATGATTTGGATAACTGGAATGGTGTTGATAGCTTCCATTTTGATGCCTAGGTATATTAGTTGATTATATAGACCATGTTAGGATACCAATTCAAAATTCATATATCCATATGTTATATAATTTATGCTCCTGGGGTTGATTTTGATCTCAAATATGGAATGAAAAAATTAGGTTACACAATAGGACCTAGAGAACACTTAGTGTTTGATGTAAGTGGAAATATGTAGGAGTTTTAGTTCCACTCTAATTGAAAAAATGGTTTGGTGGTTCTTTTAAACAAAAAGAAAGTACCGTTAGTATTGGTTTATTATTGAAAAACCAATGTTCTTGATATTTGTGATATAATGCATCTTTATGAAGTCATTAGACAACAAATTTGTGATGAAATATGTTTGCCCCAAATGTAAGGCAACATGCTTGTTTTTTTCCTTTGTCAATAAATGAAGAAAAAAAATCATCATGGGCAATCCCCTTTCTCTGATTCTTTTCAATTATTTTTGAAGTAATATTGGATGAAATCAAATTGCTGTACTTAGTAGTACCTTTATCTCTAGAGTTTTATAAGATTGGATCCATCCTTTTTCTATGATTTTTCTCAATCATTTTTTTAAAGATAATAGTGAATGAAATCCTTGATTAGTGTACCGTTTAACAATACCTTTAATGTTGGAGTTTTATAATCTTGATTTGATCTATCTTTAATAAATGGGAATTGTCATCTAATTTTTACAAAGAGAGGAATACTAAGCCTCAAAATCTACAAGATTAGGACCAAGGTACATGGGATAACTAATGGAAATTGACAACATACAATGGGAACTATGTTGCACATACTTGCTGAAAAGAATAAAAGATGAAGAGACAAAAATTGCACCCACCGTCTTCATCCCCTACATCCACATCATGGCTTTCATTGTGACAATAAGATGTACAAGATTGAAGGTGCCAAAAGAAATGCATGGTTGTGATGTTACCTTGTGAATAAAAACTCGTTCAATTTCTTCTCTTTCATTTCCTTCTTGTTAACAACTGTTTGTAAGTATGAAAAAGAAAGGGTTGCAGCATGTGATGTATTCTCTCTCTCGCATGAAGCAAAGAAGGCACTCGTTCCTATGATGGAGAGACAAATCATGTTGGTTGAGTGCAAATTCAAGGATTGAAGGTGCAATGGAACATCAAATTTCACACAAAGGATAGAAAAGAGACTTGGAATTGTAACATGGTAATAAGAACATGAACATAAGAAATGAACACAATAACAATAACCAAGAACATTGTTACAGATTGATTACCTTCTTTCCCAAGTCTGTATGTAAGGGGTTCAAACATGTATGCAGCCTTGATGGGTATTTTGGTGAACTTTGGACTGAATGAGTTGTAGATGCAAATATTACAAGAAAAAATTGTATTTGCAATGATAAATTTCAATGGTTGGAAGAAATTGTATTTGCAAAGGAAAACCTGGGCAATATTTCTGGTGTGTATCCTAAGATCCTAAGATCCAACACCTGTGGGCGTAATTTTTAAAAACTAAAAACTAATGTTCATTTCCACAGACATGAATATGCCTTGTTACTGCAAGTAAATATTTATCTTAAACATTGATGAAATCCCTCAAAACCATCCAAATGCACTTTAGAACAAGTTTGAGTCTCATAACTTTCGTAACCCTGAACAATAGGTATATGCCTCTTGGTATTGAACCTTGCTTTAATCAACCTCTTTGCAAATCTATAAGAAAAATTTGGTTGTGTCCCTATGGAAATGGAGTATTGTCCCATTGGCACAATTTAGAACACCTCAATCGAAAATTAATGATTTCTTTGTCTTAATCCAATTATGCACCATGTGTGAATCCACTTGGAACACACAAATACTCAACACTTATCTCTCTCTCACACACACATAACTTAAAAAATATATATATTGGCACATACACACTAAAACTTGAATAATTTTACTATTTGGACAACATAATATCTAAATGTACATTCAAAATAAAGGTGGATTTCATGGAATTCTATGCCCTTCATTCCAAGTTTTAGAATTACAACACTATACCCACCCATTCAATTCAACCACGTCTGCCTATATCTCCTAGAGAGAAATGTTTAGTTCAATCTCTCACACACATTTGTACACTTAGCAGAATTCCATCTAATACATAGGTACAAAACATTAGATATGTTTTTTTTAACTATCATGCCCACATTTTCCACAATGATGACTTCTTAAACTCTTCCACTACTGCAATGCTAAATATTATGAATCGTGAAAAAATTATAGGTTTAACTCTTTATAACAAAAAATTACTTGGAAAACATTTCAAGCTGAAGTATGAGATTTCAAAACAAACTTACCATAAACAAAAGGTCACAAATGACAGATAAGAAGAATACAAGAAAAATGGTGGAAGCGAGATGTGGCAAGTCAATAATATGATCTACAAATTTTCCTAATTAAGAAGGCACTTACAGTTAGTGGCCATCCCTTTAAAGGCAATGTATTTTGTCCTTGATTGACACTTAACAATTGCAAAAGTGTGGAGTATTAAATAATATCTTTAACTAAAAAAATAACAATTAATACTTCACCGATATCAACATTATAAATTGCACATATAACTAGTCCCTAACTAAAGATAAATTACCAAACTTGGGCTCAACAAACTTGGATTTGCAATTCCAGCCCCAAGGACTCCAAACATTGAAGGGTAAGATGCAGTTGATCTTTGATTCAGAACTGCACTCATGTCACTCTTGTTATCCTGTAACATCATATACCTTGTTGAAGTTAAAATTTTTTCTACAGAACCAATGTTTTACAAAATAAATAACATAAGTAAATGCAATTGAGACACCTTGATCAACTGCAACATCACATGAAGTTGTCAATTAAGAACTTGTACCTAATTCAAAGTCATTGAAATGTTTCAAGATGTATTGTGTAAAACTTGCCTGTATGTAAAATATGGCATCATGAGAGAACAACTGATTTCAAGAAATCAGATTAGAGTAGCCACTTCAATAAAGTTGTTTAACATAGCCTTTTCATCAAAAATAGATATTCCTAGATGTGTCTTCCTGCTTCCCTGACTAGCCATTTGTGACCCCTTTCCAAGGAAGAGGAGCAACAAAATTAATGATGTACTCAAAACAATTTCTTCCCAAAAGGCTTTGTCATTGTATTTTTAGAAGTGATATTTCACACAACCTCCCATTCAAAGCAAGATTAAGTATATCTATTTTATATATTTTCTCTTCTACCATTACTTTTCATGTTACAAGGAAATAAATCATCTTCGCTTCAAAGATTATATGAAACCATAAAAAAAAGTTGGCTCAATAGTATCAGGTACTAGTCTTCATTATTGAAAGAAATATAGATGATTTCTATACATCTTCATCATTTTGTTTTGTCAAGTGATCTATGTTTTATCCAGGCTTGCCCTGTGGCTTGAGAAACCGCGACCCATGGGCATCTAATCCATCAAAATCACCCGGGGATCGCACCGAGCCTAGGCCACAACATCTCTAAGTTTAATGGATTTTAGTGTGTCTCCTCCCCCTGAAACAAGTGCAACAACCTCCATGAGGTTTGATCCTGGGTCACCTTACTAACGAGGCCCATCCTCAACCAGTTGTGTTAGTGGGACTTGACGCTATACATCTTCATGTTAAATAGCAAAGACGTTTCTCTATAATCCATTTATAATTTGGTTATTGCATTTCCAAGTGCAGCTTGTCTTAAGTGTTTGGTACGTTATGGGATGGATGAATATGTTTATTTACTCCTATTCTCCTTTATTGTACAACTGGAAAATTCCACACATTGACCATAAGGCTAGAAGCATCATGTCAATGATCCTTTTAATAAGCGGTCTTGTGGAATTGTGTCAATATTTCAAAATTATAAATTTGGAAGTTGTTGCAAAGGAAACGCAATAAGGCGAGAGTGTAGAAAAGAGTAACATAAAAGAAAGAAGTAAAAATTTTGTGCAATTTTGTTTCTAATTGGCATTTGTCTGAGAAAAATTTCAAAAAACGTTTTTTTTCCCATCAAACAAATAGAAACAATCAAATTTTCTAGTGAGAATAACTTTTAAATGTAAGAACTCCCTTTCCTGGTGATAGTACATTTTGGTTTTGAAAGGAAATTATTTTCCTGATCTTTTAAATAACAGATTCCTCTCCAACATACCCTTTAGAAAGACCCTTTTTATTCAACTAATTGAAACAAGTTTCTTTTGTCTAGTGCTATTTGAGTTATTGAACTTAAGGCACATGTAAAGAGACTGCTAGACAAAAATGAGCAGAGTGACTAAATGTCAAATGGAAATCACATTGACGAATCTCTTCAGTTTTTCTTACATGGGCCTTCTTCAGCTGATGAGGTAGTAGGAAATTTCTCGGCTCCAACTCCTCTAGAATAAGGGGACAAGAAGTATGTTTAGTGAACTTCTAGACGCCTAATCAAAATATCCATATTGGTGATTATTGTGGAGCAACTTCTTTGTTATTAATTGCATATAAGTTGCGTTTTTCACAATGGATGAGAAATTTGGGCCAAAGTACTCAGGACCTCTATATGTGGAAATCTGCATGCTTGGTTTTTTGCTACATGAATGATGCACTTGGTTTTTATGACTAGGTTGGGAAGAATTCACCCTTCCAGGAAATGACTTCCTTTTATCGCATTCCCAAAGTTGAATTCCTCCAATACTACTCGTCGAACTCTGACTATGCCTTCCCACTGGAATGTTTTTCTTCCTATAACACTCTCTCAGGCTATAATTTTGGATTTTTATTGTTTTTGTTGAATACATTGTCTCTATATCACTTTTGTCTGTCTCTTTTTGGGTGTTTGCTTCAATCAGTGAGCTAATGTGGCTCATCTGGATTCCAAAATCCTCCACTGACCTGTTGTCTGAAGAGTCTTATTTTGTTTTTTATTCTGCTACTTGATCCTCTTTAGCCTTATCATCATCATCTTCTTCTAAAGAATCAACTCTTCTTGATAAGTCCCCTTTGGCTTGATTTTCTTCTTCCATATGATTTAGATCTAAATGAATGAAACTTGAGATAGGCTTCTTGAGATTTTCTAAATTCCATGATTTTTCATTGCACTTCTCATGTTTATCAGGGAAACTAGATTCTACACATTCAACATTATGCCTTTTTAGGGCCGTTGTCAAGTTGGCAACTTTTCTTCACCATGCCTCCTTTCTTCTGTACATTCAGCATTATGCCTTTTCAGGTCTTGTTTCCAGGTTGGCAGCTTTTCTTCACCATGTCTCCTTTCTTTTGTATGCTTGACTTTGATACAAAAAATTGGCATTAGCTCCTTTAACAGTAAATAATTAATCATTTTTCCCCTATTTATCTCACGTTGACTAGAAAAAATAGATTTGAAGAACCAAAATTTTTAAAATCTTAACTAAAAGCATGATATACAATTCAATTTGTAGCTTTGGTTGTTCATAACATTTCTTCAATTGTGGCTTGGTGACATATCTCTTACATGTATGCAGAGATATTTTTCAAGGTTGCAAAGAGCATTTGCCCACATTACAAAGGCTTCTATTCTATGGAGCATGCCTACATCAAATATGATTAAACTTGAGATCGTGGATGTGCATTGTGTAGAGATTACTTTTTTCTTCCCTTCATTAGTTAATGTCTTTGGCTAATATAGTGTCCTCCTACATTGCCATATTTCATGCTTGTAAAATAGTCACCACATAAGTCTTAGTAAATAAATGTTCAATGATCGGTGACATTTTTTGCAAGCACTTTTGTTATCTATTTATTTTTACATCAATTTTTTAGTATAAATATTTTGCGTTAGCTTTACATTATATATAATGAATACATAATTGCTAGTAATCACAGGGAGGGCGAGTTAATCCTTTAAGAGACTCTTTGAATATTAAAAAAAACCCAGTAAAAGATTCATCATATGAAGCTAAAAGATTAAAGAAAAACAATTGTACATTTATATAAAAATCGTTTATCAGTGATGCAATTTCAATCTTTAACACTAATCTAAATTACAATCAAATGCGTTGGAATTTATCTAGTTCATTGCCCCACAATATTTTGAGTCTCGCTCTGCTTAATCACTACTACTACTACCTTCACTACCTGTGTCTCTATAATCACCATCACTTGCATCACTCTCCTCACCATGGCACTTGGAATAAAAAGCAGAGCATGCTCAGGACTCAGCTGAGCTAGCGTGAATCACGTGTCCAAATGTTGATAAAGATTTTAATAATATTGCTCCAATGAAAGACATGCATTAACACTGAATTGTGATAGGAAAAATCTTGTATCAGATATGACACTACTGAAATAGAGAGCCACCTAAACATGTCATATTTTCATGGTCCAGAGAAGCATTAGAGCAGAATCGTTTGCAAATATAGATTTCACCAAAAAAATTGTTAAACAATAAGAGCTAAATTATTAAACAAGAGGAGCTACAGTGTATATTATGCCTTATTTACCATATTATTTTTATTATTATACAAAAGCATTCAGTTGTGGTCAAATTTACAAAATACTAGGGAACCTTCCTTCGACATGACTAGCTATTAGAATAAATGGTGAATTGGTTAATCTTCTTAGTTCCGATACTAGGTCCAGAAGGGTGAGTGTAAATCTGAAAGGAAGAAAGAGATGGTACACAATATTGCATAATAGTGTCACTTCCATTCAACACTATCGGTACTCCAGCACCATATGCACTCCACTCATTGAACAACTCGCACATATCACAAAGACTGAAGAAGGGCATGGATTTTGTTGCAGAATCCCTCCACCCTTTCATGAATGTCTGTGAAACAAAGAATTATTCCTAATAATTAATGAAGAACCAATGACAGAACATAAGCTAGAAAACATTTTGTTGTTAAAAATATACTGTTCATAACATAAGATATCAAACTCCTCAAATGTACATCTAGCTACAAGCCAAACATTTGCCTATCCAGCTTGTATTATTAAAAAATATCTAATGACATAAATGTGTGATTCTTGTCTCTGTAGTTTACAAAATTGATATAGTTATGAAAAAACAACCATTAGAATGAAGATCATTATCGATGCATCCCAATTAAATACACCGACTATCTAAGCAGTTGTAATAATCCTTTCCATGAAAGTAAACAAAACAAATACAGTCAACAGTTCCCTTCACAATATCTATTTCCCAAAAAATCTCACAAATCCTGGTATTAACACTTTACGAATCTAGATATTGGAATGCTAAATAGGAAAATCCTGAGAGGCATGGATAGACCTTCAAGTGGTATTGTCCTCGTCTACATTACACCCATTAAGAAACAAAGGACCATCATTATGTACAAAAATTCACTAAACAATCACATTACCCCTCTATTATCACAGTCCTTACCAGTGTAATGGAATCACATGCTCAACTTATACTCATGCAATAGTTCGTAGTTGTAAGAATGGTACTGAATGTATTACATCCATTAGGAAGCACAACATTATTATAAATGGCAGAAATTTAATAAATGATTGCATGCCCCTTTCTATCTTTACAGTCCTTACCTAGTGCAGTAGAACATAATACTGAACATTCAGTTATGCAATAGTTGGTATCCATTAAAATGGTACTGATGAAACATGTATGACATTAATGGTTAAAACAATCATTGTCAATACTTATCCTTCAATGTTATGTATACTAATCCTTTCCAACAACGTTTCCAGTTTCAATTTCATATAAGTCTTTCGAAAAGCCTTCCACACAGTTCAAACTCAAGCTAAACATGACATGAAAACAGAAGATTATCCTAGCCCTTCAATGAGAAAAAATCTCATCAAACTAACAAAATTATAAAATAAATTCACTTTCATAAATAAAAATATCCAAAATCTAAGGCCACTTATGGTTTTAGGTAAATCCCTTTAGAGCATATTAGCCTTAAGGACATCACAAGAGACTGATATTGCAGTTTAGAACAAAAGTATGCACAAATTGGAGTGTCTCAAAATTCCTTTCCACCTAATCAATAAAGTGAAGCTACATGGAAAAACAATGGATTTCCATCCTTTAAATTTTTGCAAAATGTACATGCCACTACTTTGGCAAAGCCTACCAAATATATCAACTAGAAAATCATGTTGCACCATCAAATTCTATAGACTCTAAAAATTCTATAGCAGGTGTAGACCATCCACTTCAATGTGCAAAAATACTCTCACAAAATTGCCACTTACAAACATTAATTGACATTTTAGGCACCAAAAAATAACAGCAGACAACCAAGATCATAGGACTTGATGTCCTTCCACCTATCCACAAACACAGACGAGTTGGCATTTGTCTTTGGTAGATGCCTTGGTCACATATAGTGTAATGTTATCATTTTGGCAGGAAAATAGAGCAGAGTTCCCACCATTTCAGTCTACAAACACACATCCACACTTGCTCGCAAGCCATCTTTCTTCTCTCAGAATGAATTACATCTTCTCTCAAGCTCTGTCACAAGGGATGGAGTCCTCTTCTCTTAGATTTTGTGTTCACTGTAACAATGTCAGAACTAAGGCTTGTGTAGGGGAGTCTTCTGAAGAAGGTGTTGGAGTCCATAAAGGACCTTGTCATCGATGCTAACTTTGATTGCTCAACCACGTGCTTTTCCCTGTATGCCATGGACTTGAGCCATGTTGCGCTTGTTTCCCTGTTGTTCAGACCTGACTGCTTCGAGCACTATCATTGTGACCGAAACATGTCCATGGGGATGAACCTCAATCCAAGATGCTCAAGTGCACCGGCAACGATGACATCATCACTATCAAGGCTGACGATGAGGGTGACAATGTTACCTTCATTTTCGAAAGCCCTAGTAAGTTGAAGTGACCTAAATATACCTAGTGTGTCAATTTTTTTTCAATCATTAAATCTTTCATTTTCCTTTTAAGTTTTATAATTGATGGATTTTGTCTTTTTGTGGGTTCAGACTAGGAAAAGATTTCGAATTTCGAAATGAAGTTTAATGGGCAATGACAACAAGCATCTGGGCATTCCAGAGTCAAAGTAGCATGCCATTGTGAGGATGCCATCTCAAGAATTTGCTCACATCTGCAAGGATCTCAGCTCCATTAGGGACACTGGTGAGTAGCAATCATGCTACTGAGCTTTTGAACAAAAAGCTCTCCTTTTTCTTGGCCCGGGATTTGAACCTAGTCTAACTAATGTCGGTTGGAGTGAATCCATTGTTTCTGCTGAGGCATAACCCAACCAAGGTAATGCTAGAAGTTGCAGTAATCCCTGAACCAATGAAAACTCAATCTTACATTACACAAAGATAAACATACGAATAGTAATTAGTTACCATGAGAGTATTCCATGGAAAAGTGGTGAGTAGAGTCTGGAAGAGTGGTGTGGCTTTGAGTTCTTCAACTACCCATGGATCGTTGTCACAGTCTATTGAAGAGCAGTGTGGCTTTGAGTTCTTCAACTACCCAAGGATCGTTGTCATAGTCTATTGAGATCCAAAATTTTATATGTCTACCATTTCTCTGAACTCGAAATATGCAATTTTGGCAATTAACATAACCCTAACTAACTAAAACTCACCATAACCAACTAAAAGTTGTATTAGACGTCTAATAATGTTTCAATGTCTAACACAAAATCAACAGTCCCAAATCGTATACAGTGACAACAGGGTGAGTTGTTTTCAAAGAAAAACACCTTATGACATAAATACGTAACACCAAACAACTTCAACATTTTAAAAACAAATGTGAATTTTGAAACAAATCAACTATCCATAAATATATGGATGTGAGATAGCATTTTTAATTTTTCCTTATTAAATATAAACAATATTCATTTTGATCTTTTCCGAAGAATATTTTGAATATTTGTAATAATATTTTTTAATCATTTCTCAAAATTTGATTTACTAAAAATATTTGATTATTTTGTAAAACTGTTATTTTAATAAACAAAAAGTTTTAGAATTCCAACCATACTTCATACAATATGATATTAATATTATTGATAATTTCATGTTCTTAATATTATTTAATGGCGCTGGTTGTTTACATCGTTCACTATAATTTTATCTTTTTAACCCTACGAAAAATATATTTATGGTTTTTTATTTTATTTAATTGCGGTTATTTAATTTTTTGGGTTTTTTTAAGGGTTATGATACGACGGCTGGGCGGTTGGCTTTCGCCCCCAGCCGTGTTCGAATCCTGCGGCGGCGTTCTCTGTGGCTTCTTCGTTGGGCGAATTGTAACGGCTATGCCGTAATCTGCTGGCTGCGGCCGTAAATTCTGCTGGCTTCGGCCGTAAATTCTGCTGGCTTCGGCCGTATTGATGTAAAATATCTGTAGGCTTCGGCCATATGAGAATTTCTCTCTGAAAAAAAAACGTTATCGTGTTTGTTGACATTCCGAGCATCGTGTTTTCAGAAATTAATAAAATTATAATATTAAGATGTTTTCCAATAATTAAATTTTATAAAATAGTTTACTTCTATAAATACTTCTCAATCAATCTGGTTAAATATTTCCGTATCAAATTAGTTAAGTTTAATATTTTAATAATGTAAAATTCATATAAAATTATAATAGTAATAATAATTATTATTAATGTTGGATTAGAATGTACATCCAACATAATAATAATGAAAAAGATGTAATGTATTATCCAACATAATTGTTTAACACATCATTTATTCTATCACTTTAGTTTATAATACTACCACAATCATAGTAGTTTATATTTAGATTATTAATATTGGGTTAGAATGTAATATCCAACATAATAATAATGGAAAAGATGTAATGTATCATCCAACATAATGGTTTAACAAATTATTTATTCTATCACTTTAATTTATAATACTAGCAGAACCATAGTAGTTATTATAAATATAAACTAAAAATATATAATTATTATTATTATTAATTAATATTTTTATTTTTAATTAAATTTAATAGTATTATTAATTAATAAATATTATTAATCATAAATTTATTCATTATTATTAATTGATTGAAAAAATTATTAATTAAATAATTCATTTATTTATTAATTAAATCATTAAATAATTAATTAATTAATTTAATAATTTTTGAGGTTTGATAGATAATTAGAATTTTTTTTGAAGTCTAATAAACCACATTAATTTTAGTGGAAGTTAATCATCATCATTAAAAAAAATAATTAAATAATTCATTAATTATTAGTTAATTATAATTGATAAATAATAGTAAAAATTAACTAAATATTATTATTATTATTTATTAATAATATTTTATTAATTTAAATATTGTTAATTAAATAAATATTGGTTTTTTTGTAAGTTTAGTAGGACTCTCACATTTTGGAGTTTACATATCCATTATTCACTTGAAAAAGAGTAGCACAAAATTCAAACCCTAGATCTCCTTCCACCCCATCGCCACTTAAACTATCTCAAATAAACATTAATATAAATAAAATTAAAAAATCATAAAATTATAAAAACAATTAATTTAAAATGATAAATTTAATAAATAATTTTTTCCCTATGATTATTTATTTTAAAACTTATTTTATTTTCTACCTATGTTTTATTTACTATTTTACAATAATATTGAAGAAGTAGAAGTACATTGGACACATCCATTGTCAAATGCAAACTAGAGACCGAAGCATAAACATGTAAACGCATCCATTTCCAAATGCAAAATAGACATAGAAGCATGAAGGTGTACGTCTCAACATCCATTGTGAAATGCAAAATAGAAACCGAAGCATTGACATATGTAGGGACCATCCATATATATATAGACAGTTAAATACAACTAGATGAGAACAACATTGGGATTTCAAATTTATTTAGCACTGTCTAACATATTCTTGAATGTCATTTCACTTAACATATCATAAAATTTACATATATTTAACTAAGGCCATAAAGAAATCATACAAAATAATATTGCAACACATATGTACCGTTCACCAGAGACTCCACTCCACTTGATTTGCCTTTACTTGTCTTCGCTTGTTGCCGGTCACTTCCGAGAGTGAATGACGATGTACTTGATCCGAATGCGATGACCCACCACTTAACCTCCCAGCCTACTCCTTGGGTACTCTTCTTCCCCGCAGACCCCCAAGCTGCAATGGGGTTTTACAATAGAGGAATGCAATAGCTAGTAGAGGAGAGCACTCCTTGGCTCAAGAGTCCCCTCTCTAAAATCCTCTACCTCACCAAACTCACTATAGTTTCATAATCACTGCTCTAACATAGTTTCATCCATCCAACAATAGTGTTCCCAAAAAAAGTCCCTTCTCCCATGGCTTTCCCCTTCTTTTATAGTAGCCCTCATAGGTGACACTTGGCATGTCATGCATAATTAATTATTTTTTTATAATTCCATAGTTTGATTATTCACCCACCCATGTGTCACTCTCTCATCAAGTGTCTCCAAAATTATTTACTTAAATTTTAATTTAAAACAAATATTTTTCTCACCTCAACAAAATTCCTATTTCTTCTCCTAGTTGCCTCTTGATCCCCCTTTTTATTCCTTAATTGGTGTTCATTACTAAAGTCAATTAATGAGTCAATATTTGATCCCCTATCTATTCCCTAATTTAACTCAAGTTATCTCTTAGATGGATATTCTTTTGTTGGTTGTTGCCACATGGAGGTTCTCTACATTTCTCTAAATTTAATATATTATTCTTATTTTAATTCACCTTCCTCTTCTCTTAATTAGGTTTAACTAGTTTAAGATTAATCTTTATCCTTACAATTATGTCCCTCTTTCTCCTTTTACCTAATTAAACTACATAATCTACCTAATATTTTCCAACATGGGAAGGGTAGAGTTTTTAAGGTAACCTATTTTATTTCTTCCTATGATCCTCTTAACCCAAGTTTTATTTTTTATTTAATTACCTCGGTTTCTAACATCATTTACCCTTGATGTAAATTTACCTAGTTTTCATTTCTTGATTATATTTATCAATTAATTTATTTTTAATGATTCCAAGGGTGCCAAGTTTGGTCGTGCCCTTCAAGAACTTCCCTTGAAGTTCCAAGGGTGCCATGCCTAATAGTTTATTTGTGATGCCAAGGGTGCCAAGTTGGTCGTGCCCTTTAAGAAATTCCCTTGAAGTTCCAAGGGTGCCACACCACTTGCCCTTCAAGCATTCAGTGACTACGAGGGGAAAGTATAGGTGCAATGTCATAGACCACTATCGTCTCTTATGTTGTCTGCTATAGTGAGACTAATGGTGTCGGGGATCAAGGAATCTGCCTTGATGTGCGCCCCTCGGTAAAATCCTCATGAGCGACCCAAATTTAGGACCTGCCCTCATGGCATCGTGATCTTCAAGGTGAAGGTGTTTCAACCTTTCTAGCCCAAGTCATGGTGGGAGTGCTAGTGGGTGAGATCAGGGACACTATCCCACCCCTCCCATGTAGTTCCATCTACTTGTACAACCCCATCACCCATATGTGATTCATTCGGCCAAGCAACTAATATGTGCCTGCAACCATTAACATTTCATCAAAATATAGATAAACATATATAGCAGGCTCCAAAATTGACTTAGAATTTCAAAGATAAAATAATATAAATTTTCATCAAACCAAGTGTCTTCAACTCTTCATGTGCGAGTGCCTCTGGTGGTTTCCTGCCATACTCAATAATAATGAGTAACAAGGTTTCTTAGCATTAGTTATTGTCATAATAGCATTATTACCATCACCTGGTCATTCACATCACTGTTCATTGTGAACCAGAACTAATGTAAGTAGGTAACATAGGGGACACATCCATCATGGATATCATCATCATAACATCAAATAGATAACAAACATAAGCATTTATACCATAATCATCAGAATATAAATAGAGAACATGCATAACCATTAATGCTATCTTCATCATAATATCAATGGAGATCATACATAAACATCACAACCACTAATATCACAACCAATAAATAAATTCATGTGTTCGGGTCCTCAACCTGAGGTCCTCAAATAATAAAGTGTGGGCCTTAGGGCTAAATAAATGTTAACCTCATATCACTGTCAGTCAACTAGAGTGGGGCACTACATACACCCCCTCTCAATAATAGACTTCGTCTCGAAGTCCTTGTAATAGGTAAGGAAAATGGTGATGCCTCTCCTTGGTGTCCTCCCAAGTAGCTAAACTAAGACTATAATTGTCTCAGTAGACCTTAACTTGGTCTACTAACCATCATCTAATCTGCAAAGTTCACTGTTCCAGTATGTGAACTGGTTCGGCCATTATTGTTCCCTTGACCAAAACCTGCAAATGGCCAAAGTCAATAACATGTGAAGGATCTAAAATATAATGGCGTAAAACATAAATATGAAACACCTCATGCATGCATGCTAAGGATGGAGGTAAGGCAAGCCTATATGCCACCAACCCTTTCCTTTCTAAGATTTCAAAAGGTCCCACAAACCGTGGAGACAATTTTTCTCTCATTCCAAATCTTAGAGCTTATTTTGGGGCCTTACTCTCAGGAACACCCTATCTCCCAATTCATAACTTCGGTCTACCCGATGAGCATCAACATAGCTCTTTTGTCGATCTTATGTTTCCTTTAGCCTCTCCCTAATCATAGTCATTTGTTCTTCCATATCTTGCACTACTTCTGGTCCTATTAATACTCGGTTCTCTAGTCGGACCCAACTAAGAGGTGTTTTGCAAGGTCTTCCGTATAAGAACTCAAATGGTGCCATCTTGATGGAACTCTAATAACTATTATTGTAAGCAAATTCCACAAGTGGTAAAAACTCCTCCCATCCCTTTTGTTGGTCCATCACATACATCTGAAGCATGTCTTCAAGGATTTGATTAGTCCTCTCTATCTGCCCATCTGTCTCAGGGTGATAACTAGTGTTGAAGTTCAACTGGGTTCCCAGGGCTTCTTGGAAACTGGTCCAAAACCTTCTTGTAAACACTGCTTCCCTATCAAATATGAGCTTCCTAGGCACTCCATGCAGTCTCATAATCTCATCAATAAAAACTCTGCCTATTTTTGGTGCCTTATATGTAGTCTTAACTAGTATGAAATGGGCGCTCTTGGTCAACATGTCCACCACTACAAATGTGGAATCATGTCTTCTTGAGGTCATTGTAGTCCCACAATGAAGTCCATTGATGTAACTTCCCATTTAGATTTTGGTATCTCATGGGGTTTCAATAACCTTGTTGGATGTCTATGTTTAGCTTTTACTCGTTGACACTCTAAGCATCTTGCTACCCAATTCATGATGTCCTTCTTTATCCCTTTCCAAAAGAAGAGTGGTTTTAGGTCCACACTCATCTTCTTAACACCATGGTGTGCCATGTATACTACACGATGTGCTTCATTCAAGATTAACTGGCGTATATCTTCATTTGGTGGTACATATATCCTTCCCCAAAATCGTAGTAGCCCATCATTATCAAGGGATCATTCTTCATAATTTGTGACCCTCATTTCATCCTCCCTCAAACTTTTGTTAACCTCCTGATACCAGGTGTCTTTAAATTGTAAATCAAGCAGTTTCTAATGTTTTATGATTTTAATAATGGAAGTACCAAAAACCCTAATATTAATAATAAGCATAGGTAAATATTATGTTATATAACATACCACTGGAAGAGGGTAATTATTATATTACATGCATGTATGATATGGATACCAATTCGGAGCAATAATTAATTTGGGCTTACAATAATGATATAATATATAAGTGCTTATATAGCTAGAAGTGTATGATATGACATAATGTTGTACTTTGGTATATAAGATATCTAAGAACAAGTATTAATAATGAAATCATATATAATAATAAATTCCATTATTTATATGGAAAAATAATTAAATAATGAAAATAATGTAATGGTTCTCACAATGTCAAACTAGCACAACCAAGAAGCGTAAATGACTAGAATAGTGCAAGAGCTATTTGAGATATTATTTGCATTCAGGTAAAGAAGCATTATTTATGCATTTTTTTTTTTGCAAAATTTAACTTTGAGTAAAAATGTCAATATGCGGATTTACTATGGCTAATGCCCACCAAAATTTATGCAAGTTGTTTAGTAATTTTTGATAATAAAAATATTGATGTTGTATTTACAAGAATCTTGTTGTATGACCAAATTGTACATTAGTATAAAATATTTTTATAACTGACAAAATATTATTACCATATTGTAATATCTCAAATTCAATATATTATAATTTGTGAATGACCATAAAAATTTAGTAAAAATATATTCTTTAAAAACTTTTAGACTCAACATTATTTTGCAACTTTAAACACAGGTCACAAAAAGTCGAAATATTTATATATGATCTGCTTTAAATTCAAACAAAAACCAAAAATGCTTTTCATTTTTCACATTCATCATTCATTCAAAAATGTTGGATGGGTTTCTTGAGTTTGGTTTCACTGGACTTTAGGATCTTAAAAGTAAAAAAATAAAAAATTACTTGACCAATATTAAGAGTCAAAACAATTCACATAAAAAGATTTATGTGGAGGAAGATCTCATCAGAATGTGGAGGATGATCTTCAAGAAAGTGGTGGAGCTTTAAAAGCGCATATGTAGTTAATGCACCGAAGACTATTGCTATGGATTTCTGACCAAATTTATGATTTTGACCGGGCAAAGCTCAAGGATTAAGAGTATTTCTATACCTATTAGGCAAGCATGCTCTTAGCATGGCCGGGGAGTTCTACCACTGGTTACCTAAACCCAAATGAATGGATTTCCAGGAATCAATCTCGTTTCCCTTCTTCATTAACAACAAAAAATTGTTCCAATAACAAACACAGAGTACATTAACATCCATGCACAAACCGTGCACAGCAGACGCAAACGCACAAACCAGGCAAAGCATTGAAATGCATACACAGAGTAGATTAAAGAAGAGTGATACGGTCTGCATGGGCAAAGAAAACATAATGACACTGTAGCTTTTTAACCACGGTCAAATGCAGAAAAAGGGCCTAAAAGCTTTAGTATAATGTTCGGATTCAAATTTTGGTATAATCTTGCCACCAAAACTTAATTAATATACAAGATCATAACACACAGCATACATTCAATATATTCCTAAGTTTAAGCTCTATTGGAAGAGACACAAATTCATAAATATGCAAAACCTATTATCTTTCAAAAATTTCATCCAAATGCTCTTCAAAATTTATTTTCAATGAAAAATAGACTTGTCAAAAAAGTAAAATTAGATTAAGTATTTTTCCATATAAAGGTGAGAAGTGTAAGGACCAGTTCTATATATATATATATATATATATATATAGATATATATACATACATATATATATATATATATATATATATATATATATATATATATATATATATATATATATATATATATATATATATATCAACGTAAAATAGACCCGTGAAAAAAGTAAAATTAGATTAAGTATTTTTCCATATAAAAGTGAGAAGTGTAAAAACCAGTTTTATATACATATATAGATATAGATATAGATATATATTTTGGCATGAAAAATTAGTTTTAAATTCAGAAAGAAAAAAAATGTTTCCTGCGAATTGTTTTAGGTCACTGTTGAACTATTTAGAACTTGACATTTATCACAAACTTCGTAAATTAATTGATGGTAAATTATTTTTAATCTTGCATTTACCCTAAGTGTATATTGTTTATATTCGAATAGATTGTAAGTGTCTTGATCAAGTTCCTCCAGATACTCAAATACCATTGATTTGAAAATCACTTAAGTATGATCTCAGTTAATTAATGTAGGTATTACAGACTCATGTGCTGGTGCGTGTGTCTATATTATCTTCGGAAACGGATCAATAAGATTGCAAAATAAACAGACACTGGAAAAAAGTAAGAGAAACAAAGCAAGTAATGCAAAAACACAACAATTTAATAAGGATTTCGCCCAATCCTCCTGGGCTACGTCTCCTGGTCCAGCTTTTAGTGGTGGTCTTTTTTTATTATGTCTTTAAGCAGATTTTTTACAATTAGGAGCTCAATTTAAGTCTCCTGTAGTAGATGATGCTTAGTAGGGTGGTACTTGGGTCCCCCAAGCCACTAGAGTACACAGACTCCCCCTTACCAAGTCTCGACCTCAACTGGTCTTAATGGAATGAGTCCAATCTGGTACTCAGTTCTTGACTGATATCCTCATAGAGATTGTTTGAACCTCTCAAGCCTTCTCGGTTCTGTCTACTCGATGCTACCTTAGCTCTGCAGGTCAGCTCGACTTCTTCTGTTCTCTGCTTCTTGCTTCACTCTCTATTCTGTCTCTTCTGTCCTCGCTCTGTTCTCTATCTGTTCATGGCTTAAAGCCAATCCATCCCTTGACTGTTCACTTCCTCTTCCGGCTCTTCGGATCGCCTGCCTCTGTCCACTGGAATTCCCTGCTTTTGTGTCATCGCCACTGTGTAACATTTCACAGGAGGTGGCCACTTGTCTCCTTACGAACTGACCACCAGCTCTTCCTCGAACGGTCGTCATTTCAGTTATGCCGCAAAATTATTCATCCGCCAGCTTAGCAGTCATGTCAAACCTCAAATTTCATATGCCTCAGCCTATTCTTCCGCCAAATCCGGTCTCCCATCGGGTGCAATCTCCGTCGTTTGATCTGGGGCCTCCAGATCCTATGCTCATCGCTTTTATCGGATGGGTGACTTGCTCAACCGTTAGCCCGCGATGAGAGCTCTCTCATCCACCAGACACGCGTCATTTAATGTATGGCATCGCTCGGTTCTCAGCCAAACCCGCTTACCGCCCAAAATGCCTCCAATATTCCGTCGGTTTTGGAGCGCAGGACCGACTTATTGGTTTTAGCGCTTTTCCTACAGTTTTCCCTGTTTTTCACATGACTAGGTGCTAGGGCTTTTACTTCTTTGAAGTTTTTATCCTGCAATGTGCGATTACGCTAATCGCGCATCAGAAACGGCCTCTATTTTCTGATCTGGACTCCCTATTTGCTAGTTTGCACCACTGCGCGGTCTCCATGGGCCAATGGTTAGTGCGCTTTGACTGAGGATCCTCGTTGTTCCGTGCTGGCTGCAACTGCCACTATTCATAGGTCCTCCATGTTAGCTCATTGTTTACAAGATTTTGGAATCTGACATAATTTGAAACAGTCATAGAACTCTGATAATTTTCAAGGATCTAATTCGGATCATGGCCTCCCCACTGAAAAAGATTTTGGACCACCAAAAGTTGGTTTTCAAGCATCGACTAAGTGAGGATACAATTTTCTCACCTGTCCAATCTCTATCCATTTTTCACTGCTTGACTTTGAACCCTTGAGCCCAATTATGAGGTACTCAACATCTCCCCTACGTGTCATTCTCACCTTCCTGTCCAGAACTGTGTCTTCATGCAATTCATTAAGATATTCAGGTAGCAGGTCATCAATAGAAGGCAATTGACTCTGCTCTTCGAGATTCTCAATTAGTGAAGGTTCAAACAATCTCAAGCTATCTGCATTGACGACTGAGTAGATGTGCATGTAAGCTGGTAGATCAAGGCGAAAAGCATTCTCACCAATTTTCTCAAGTATCTTGAAAGGTCCATACCTGATAGGCTTTAGCTTTTTACCTTCACCTTGCATCTTGTCCTTGCTGATATACAGCCAGAATTTATCATCAATTTGGAAACTATGCTCCATCTGATGCTTGTCATGCCTTGCCTTGTATTTGGCCTGGCTCTTTTCCAGCTGTTCCTATACTGCTTGGTGAATCTCTTGGATTTGTTCAATGAACCTAGTTGCCTTGTCCACATCATTGTGTCCCTCAACTATTGTGTCTTTACCAAAGACAAAATCCAAAGGAGACCTTGGTGTGAAACCAAAACAGGTCTCAAAAGGAGATCTCTGTGTAGAAGAATGTTTGGCTCGGTTGTAAGCATGCTGCACATAACACAAATGTTCATCCCAAAGCTTAGGATGCTTGCTGCAATATCCCCTGAGTAACTGGATCATTGTCCTGTTGACTACTTCTGTCTGGCCATCGGTTTGTGGATGGAAAGCTATGCTTTTCTTTAGTTTGGTGTCCATCAGTTCCCACAGACTTGACCAAAACTTTCCCACAAATTGGGTGTCTCGATCAGATATAATGGAAGTGGGTAATCCAAAATGAACCCATACATGTTGAAAGAACAGTTTTGCAGTTTTTTCAGCTGTAATCTGTTTATTACAAGGTATCAAAATACACATTTTGCTGAACCTATCCACAACAACATACAGATAATCATGACCTTTCCTAGATTTAGGCAGTCCTCCAACAAAATCCATGGAAACACTTTCCCAAGGATGAGAAGGAACTAGTAATGGAGTGTACAAGCCTAGTTTTCTATTGCTGGGCTTGCTTTTAGCACACATAGTACACCCTCTTACATATCTAGAAACTGTCTCATTCATTTTTGGCCAATAACAAAATCTTTGTAGATGTGAAACTATTTTAGTTACCCCAAAGTGACCTGATATCAGAGAAGTGTGTGCTTCTCGAATTATCTTTACTCTTTCAGTTTGTGGAATGCATAGCTTCCCACAATGATATAGGAGTCGGTCCTTAATAATCCAATTCTTCTACTCGTTTGCCTTGACTTAAAGTTGCATATACATCTTTAAAGTCTATATCTTGAGCATATTGTTCAATGTATCTCTCATGTAACACAAAATTATGCTTAAGTATAGTAGATGCATTTATAATGGGTCTAGATAACATATCTGCAACTTTATTATGTATGCCCTTTTTATATCTGATGACTAAATGAAACTGTTGTAGAAAACCCATCCATCTATAGTGTCTTGATTGCTGCAACTTAGTTTGGGAGTGTAGATATTGAAGTGGTTGATGATCGGTATGTATTACTGTCTCTTTGCCCATTAAGTAATGTTTCCACTTTTTCACACTCTGTACTAATGCATACAATTCTTTATCATATGTAGGATAGTTAACTACTGCAAAATTAAACGTCTCAAAATGATAACATATGGGTTTACCGTGTTGTATCAACACTGCTCCCATGGCATAGTCACTGGCATCTGTTTGGATCTTAAATTGTCTTTGAAGATCTGGTAGTGCTAGTACTGGTGTTGTACTAATCTTTTCTTTCAAGGTGTCGAAGGCTTTCTATTGTTTGCCTCCCCACTGAAACACCTTGTTCAATCCTGTTAAAGCATGGAAGGGTGCCGCAATTAAGGAAAAGTTAGAAATGAACTTTCTCCAATATTGTGCTGCTCCTAAGAAGCTCCCAACTTCTGTAGTAGATTTGGGTTTAGGCCAGTTTACAATGACTACCACCTTAGAGGGATCTATCTTCAATTCACCACCCCCTACTATATGTCCCAAATAATTCAAAGATGTTTTGCCAAATTCACATTTTGATAGTTGTGGAGTCTTGAAAATGTCATTCATTTCCATTACACTTTCACTATTATGTCCATTATATCACCTCCATTTCACCTCCATTTCACTACTATGTCACCACATTCATCCCACTTTCATTATCATTGGGCCACCTTTATGTTTTTCCAATCTTTATTATTTCTAAGCCTTTTAAGTGAATTTGTGGTTAAACATTAGAAAATAATGTGCATATGCTTATACCTAACAAATGGGTTGAGATTGTTGACATGTGTAGGTTGAAAGGAGGCTTCTAGAAGACCCTTATGTGGCACTCTAAGGCCAAATTCGAATTTGGTTGGAAAGAATCATGGGATCATGAGGATATGTGTCACATCTCCTAATTGTATTGTAACTCCAAAAAGACATGTGTCTTATCAGTTCCTATTTTGATTAGGACTCTGGAGGTAGAGGGAGAGATTCATGGACTATCATTAATGAGATGGCTCTCATCTTTTTGTATAAATAGGAGATCTCTCTCCTTCATTTGTTAGTCTTTTAGTCCCTAGTTCTTAAGTTTGTAGTTCTTCCTTGATGGCTTTTGAAAGCTTTGGAGAACTTTGTTGTACTTTGTACTTTTGAAGAAATTGAATAAAGCTTTGATGTTCTCAACATGGAAGGAGATGTGAAGTAGATGTCATGAAGCATATTAGAATGTAAGGTAGAGTAGATTTCATTTTGTAAATATTGCTTTGTAGAATGTAAGGTAGAGTAGATTTCATTTTGTAAATATTGCTTTGATTTCATTATGTTATTTGATTGCTTTCAAGTTTGATAGATTAGATTTTTCATTCATGCAATTTTAATTCATGCAAGTGTGTTTAATTTTGCTTTGATTTCATAGGTGGTAGAGGGCCCCTGCCTTGTATAGTTGTCATTTAATTTTGCATTTTATTTTTCTCATGTATATTAGCTGTACATAACAAAGTTGTTTTGATTACTGTTGTTTTACATTTTTCTCATGTATATTAGCTGTACATAAATTGCTTTCAAGTTGATTGTAGATTAGTGATGCACATAGCCTTTTAATGACTAATGAATGACATGATAGAATCATCTTGTCCTTTTGCTGAAGCAGCAAGGATACTGGGTCTCATAGTCACTAGCTCATTGTTTGGTTATTGCATTTTATTTTGATTGAACTAATGACATGATAGAATCATCTTGTCCTTTTGCTGAAGCAGCAAGGATACTGGGTCTCATAGTCATTAGCTCATTGTTTGGTTATTGCATTTTATTTTGATTGAGCTAGTTGTATATTCACACTTTTGTTTAAATACTAACTCCATCAATAACATGTTTTAAGTTCTTTTGAAGTGCTAAGTTTTGGAAGTTACCATTAGGGACATAGGCCTTGTCTTGAAATCTTTATCCATACTTGTCCTTTAAAATTATTCTTAAGACCTTAGAATAGGATTTCCATTTGCATTAAACACTTTAGAAAACCAACGAGAACAAAACCCCAAAAACAAACATAAACTATAAAACAACGAAGTAAGAGAAAGGTTAACTAAGCACATATAGTGCACCACACTTCATCAGTTTACGATACCTGGATTGATAATTTATGTAGAGCAATTTAAGACGTGAAATTGACTAGACAATAGTTTAACATAAAGTTTTTCTCTTTTCAAAACATCTAGTGTCTGCTTAACATGCTTTAAATGTTCTTCCCATGTTTTGCTAAATATCAAAATGTCATCTAGATACACAATAAAAAAATCATCAAGAAAAGGTTTGAGTACATCATTCATTATTCTCATGAAAGTAGCAGAAGCATTAGTTAAGCCAAAAGGCATAACCAACCACTCATACAATCCTTGCTTTGTTTTGAAAGCAGTCTTCCATGCATCTTGTTTTGCAAATCTGACCTGATGATATCCACTATGCAAGTCTAACTTGGAAAAATAAACAACTTCTTTCAATTGATCTAATAGACCATCTATGTGAGGAAGGGGATAACGATTTTATATTGTTATCTTATTCAGTGCTTAGTAATCAATGCACATTCTCCATGAGCCATCTTTCTTTCTCACCAAAACGATTGGAGATCCACATGGTGATGTGCTAGGTCTGATGAACCCCTTCTCGAGCAAATCCTGCACCTGCTTCTTGATTTCTGCATTCTCTAAAGCAGACAACCTTTTATACCTGTGGCTGCAATGGTTGTTTCATCTCTTGAGTTCGACCCTAAATCTTTCTGAATAGCTATAGCAGTCTTCTTATTCTTGCCCTCAAACTTCTTAGGTCTTAGCTCCGGATGTAGAATCCAACAGTGCTCATCATCATGCCCATCCTTCTTACAATGAGTGCATGAAGACTTGCTTTTCTGTGCAGTATTGGCCTTCCTTGCTTTCCATTTCTATTTTTTTTTCTTCTTATTCTTGCTTGCAGTGTGATGAGCCCCAAAAATGGATAATTATATGGGCTCATTTAGCCTCCTAATTAGACTTAATCCACCATTCTCATTAGTTTATTGCATGTTTTTTATTATATTTATGCTAATAGAGTGAATTGGGTTAGTCATTATGCCAACAAGTCTAATGGGTGCTTTGTGCAGATTTTTAGTCAATTTTGAGACAAAATCAAAGGTTTTAATGAGCACTTGGCAGCCAAATTCGTGGGACAACAAGGGAGAGGATTTGTAGGAAGGTGTCCCCTTCATTTATGGGCCCTTACCTCGAATTCTCCACCATCAGCTCGGAGTTCAAGGGCCACCAAATCAATTATCACAAGGGCAGCCGAGCAAGTGCTAGTAAAAGTGTTGTTAACTACAAGTTTTGGCAGCCGAGTTCCTAAAGTTTAGGAGGGTTGTTGGGGTCCTCAATTTGTATAAATAAGAGGGCTTAGGGCCTCATTTCAGTTAGTCACTTTTTAGGCAGAAGTTAGCTAGTTTGTAGTTTGATTTTAGTCATTTTTTAGGCAGTAGGTTAGCTTTGCATTTCAGCACATTTTCAAGTTTTCCTTGTGGACAGTTTTTGGAATGTAACTATTCTTTTGATCAATAAAGATGAATCCAGATTTGCACCAGCTCTAAATCTCTCTTAGGAGATTGTAGCTCTTGGGGTTGGGCCCATCTCAAGTGCTCAATACCTCCTTTGTTTACCTTTATGTGTTTTTGCTGCATTCTCAAAATAAAATCTGTTATTTAGATTTAAATCTTGTTTTGCTGTTTAGGTTACTTTTGATGATTAAAAAGGATTTTGATGTTCAGATTGAGTTGATAGGCTGTTAACAGGGAAAAGCTTCAAAAAATGGCCATCAAACACCTCTGATTTCACCTCTCCCTCAGTGGGATCAAGAGCTAGGATCAAGGTGACCTTGCTACCCACAAAAACACTGACTTTGCTTTGCCATGCAATCACTAGTGTTTGATTTTCATTTGTAGAAGTTGGTTACATGTTCAGATTTTTGCTTGCTTAGTTGCATAAGTTAGTATACATGGTTTCATTGCAGTTCAAACTCCTGTTCATTCTCTTTACTGTCAGCTAGATCAGATTAGGTCAACGTAACTAGGTCTTTGATTTTACAAGTCTTCGTTGGTTCAGTTGGAAAAACAACTTGCAGAGCACCTGTACCACTTCTCTACCTACCCATACTCCATCAAACCCATCTGCTCCATCCCTCAACTCAGCTTCTTGCCTTACGTTTTCCATTTGCTCACATAACCCTAGTTTTTGTGCATCATTGCTTCAGTCCTCCTTGAACAAATCCAACCATCTACATCTTTCCTCAACTCCATCCACCAAGTCCTGGACCACCTCCAACCCTTATCCTACCTCCATACCCACTCCTTCATCTTTCTTCCTCCATCCATCCTCCAAAATCCCATTTTTGAACATCCTGTAGAAAAATTACAGACATCCTATAGAAAATCACAGACATCCTGTAGAACCCCTGCAGACTTCCTGTAGAAGCTCACGAATGAGGTTTCTTGATAGCCAAACTATGTGAAACTATCTGGAAGGGTGTTAGGGACCCCTTAGGCCCTCTCTGAACCTTCCCGACCTCCTCCAATCATTTCCTCTCGCCAATCCACCTCTGCACAGTCAAAACAGTCAAATTGCATGCATGATAATTCAGGAAACTTATTCAAAAATACAAAAAGATGTTTTTTTTTAGATGTTACTGTAGAAGTAGCTTAGATACATGTATTTACCTTTCTAGAAGTCAATGTCATTTCTTTCAGTAGCTTGCATCCTCTTTCTTGCATCGGTAAGGATAGCTGGTAAAATTAGGGTTTGCTAGGGTTTACGTTTCCTTTCAGCTTTCCAGTTTCTTTTTGCAAGTAGATCAACCTTCTTTGAGTTATCTTTCGTCCATCAGTTAAAAAGCTTCTTCTCAGAGCTCATAGAAGTTGGCTTAAGCTCTTAGCAGACTTGTGCCAGCTGACCAGGTGACAGCTGCGGCAAGAGCTAGTACTTGTGCATATAGCACAGTCGCTTCCAAGTTTGTTACGAACTACCGGGTTGATAAAATTAAAGAAGGGAGTCCCAGGAGTTGCAACATTATTGCTGCAATACTAGGGCCCACCACAGTGGGTTGGGATGATCCCCCAACTTCTGGGTTTCCATTCTTTCCTCTAGCTTCTAGACGCGTAGCTTGGACAGATACCTCATCTATACTAGTGGGATTAAGCATGAGGATAGTGTGCCTCATGTAACTATGTAAACCACCAATGTACTTCAATAGAGTCTCAGGTGAGTCTGATGAGATTCCTAGAATCAATGCACTCTTCCTAAATTCTTGGGTGTAACCTTGTACACTTTCCCCTTTCAACTGTTGAAGAGTTTGCCAGCTCATCATGGCTTGCTGCATGTAGGCTAGTGGATAGAACTGCTTTTTGATTGCAGAAACAAATTCACTCCAGATAGAAATAGTCTTACCATGTCTCCTCATGTCAGCTTGGGTCCTGCTTTCCCACCAAACCAAGGTAGTGCCTCCAAGGCTTAGGCTAGCTAGCTAAATCTTGCTCTTGTCTAAATCAATACTCTGCACTCTGCAATAAACATCAATTTGTTTGATCCAATTGTCCAGTTTTTTTGCATTCAACTCTCCATCATATATTGGTAAATCAAATTTAACATCTAGTTTAATCAAAGATTTCTTCTTTTTATGTTCAGGGCTATTAGGAGGTGTGAGAAAGCTTACTTCTTTCCCCTTGCCTTTTGAGCGGTCATGGAGGAGAGACTCTTCTTCTCCTTTATCTTGTTTGGAGCTTGATGAATCTTCATCTTTGTGCTTTCTAAGGTCCTTATACATTTCCTCTACCATGGACCTTATGGCCAGGAAACTATCTATAAATTGAGGGTCTGGCCCCGCAGAAGCTTCCTCCGACATTGTCTTCTGAGGATAGACTCTTCCAATTTAAGGATTAGTTTCAACCAATTCTCCTTTTCCTAATTTGAGCTTTGATCTAGTTAGCATTCAACAGCTAAATCCAGCACAAGCTTGTCTAACCTTAACAACCTGGATTTGATACCACTTGATCTGAAGATCACTTAAGTACGATCTCAGTTAATTAATGTAGGTATTACAGACTCATGTGATGGTGTGTATGTCTATATTATCTTAGGCAACAGATCGATAAGATTGCAAAATAAACAGACACTGGAAAACAGTAAGAGAAACACCGTAAGAAATGAAAAACACACAACAATTTAATAAGGATTTCACCCAATCCTCCTGGGTTACGTCTCTTGGTCCAACTTTTAGTGGTGGCCTTTTTTTATTGTTTCTTTAAGTGGGATTTTTACAACGAGGAGCGCAATTTGAGTCTCCTATAGCAAATGATGCTTAGTAGGGTGGTACTTGGATCCCCCAAGCCACTAGAGTACACAGACTCCCCCTTACCAAGTCTCGACCTCAATTGGTCTTAATGGGATGAGTCCAATCTGGTACTCAATTCCCGACCGATATCCTCACAGGGATTGCTCAAACCTCTCAAGCCTTCTCGGTTTTGTCTGCTCGATGCTGCCTTAGCTCTGCAGGTTATCTCGACTTCTTCTATTCTCTACTTCTTGCTTCACTCTCTATTATGTCTCTTCTGTCCTTGCTCTGTCCTCTGTATGTTCATGGCTTAAATCCAATCCGTCCCTTGACTGTTCGCTTCCTCTTCTGGCTCTTTGGATCGCCTGCCTCTATCCGCTGGAATTCCTTGCTTCTGTGTCATTGCCACTGTGTAACGTTTCACAGGAGGTGGCCACTTGTCTCCTTATGAACTGAGTGCCAACTCTTCCTCGAATGACCGTCGTTTCGGTTATGCCGCGAAATGATTCATCCGCCAGCTCAGCGGTCATGTTGGACCCCAAATTTCATATGCCTCAGCCTACTCTTTTGCCAAATCCAGTCTCCCATCGGGTGCAATCTCCGCCATTTGATCTGGGGCCTCCAGATCCTACGATCATCACTTTTATCACACGGGTGACTTGCTCGACCGTTAGCCCACGATGAGAGCGGTTTTCTCTCTCATCCACCGGACACGCGTCATTTAGTGTATGGCATTGCTTGGTTATCAGCCAAACCCACTTACCTCCCAAAATGCCTCCGATATTCCGTTGTTTTTTTAGCGCGGGACCCGCCTGTTGGTTTTAGTGCTTTTCCCATGGTTTTCATTATTTTTCACATGACTGGGTGCCAGGGATTTTCCTTCTATGAGGTTTTTATCCTGTGATGCAACTGCCATGAGGACCCTCGGTCAAATCACGCTGACCGTTGGCCCATTGGAGATCGCGCATCAGAAACGGCCTCTGTTTTCTGATCTGGACTCCTTATTTGCTAGTTTGTGCCACTGTGCGGTCTCCATGGGCCAACGGTCAGCGTGCTTTGACCGAGGGTCCTCATTGTTCCGTGCTGGCTGCAACTGCCACTGTCCAGAGGTCCTTCATGATATGACATAATTTGAAACAGTCATAGAACTCTGATAATTTTCAAGGATCCAATTTGGATCAACCATGTTCCTCCAGATACTTAAATACCAAGGTTCAAAACTAATGTCATTTTTCTAGCCTTGGAATCTAGTGAAATTTCAGTAGAATTTATGATTTGGTATATCGTTTCATCTATATTTAGATTTTGTTCATGATTCCACATTCCTATGAGAAGTTTTGGGGTTATTTGAATCCACCCAAAACATTAAAAGAAATTCAACATGTCACATTTCTAAAAACTATTGAAATTTTGTTTCGTGGATTCTATAGGCAATGCCTCTAGGATTTTTTTTTGGGAATTTGGTCAAACAATTGTTAGTTAAATTGTGCCTAACAATTGTGATTTTTTTGGTTTTGAATATTGTTTTACTCTATATTTAGATTAAATCTTTTACAACATTGAAAATGTAAAAAAAAAAAAATCACAACCCAAAACTGAAATATACGATTTCAAAAAAATATATTAAATTATTTATAAAAAAATTCGAGTGAAATATGAGATTTCAAAAATTTATTAAATTCTAAAATTCTCCTCCAAAAATAATATTCCCACAAAAACTTCAAAATTCCTAATAGATAGACTACGGCCAAAAATATACAAGTACTCAAAAGTTTGGATTTCTATAGACCAGCTACGGTAGAAACTCAAAAAATACTACTCAAACGTGGGAATCATATAGACCAGGTACACTAAACTCACACAACCCAACTATGGCTTGACAAGTTCCATTATTAATAATTATTATGCTAAATAAACAAAATACTTATGGGATTTCTGATTCCAACAGAGCAGAATCCAAAGAGCGATGTATAAAATGAATCGAGTAATTCCAACTTGGTCACTGATTTGGACTACCAATGCTAACTAAAAAGGATAAATCAACTTCTGTATTGTGAATTTGATGGGTACAGAAGGGAATTGAACAAATTTTTAACCACGCCTTTGCGTAGAAGTGATGGAAAGAGATGAGCACCATAAAGAAAAAAAACATTCAAATCAAATGAATTTGTGCACAGTCAACTATTTGATTTTGCTATATAATTTTTTTTTTAAAGAAAACAACTTCCCCATGTGTAATTAATGCTCTTCACAAAATTGAAAGGGAAAAATATGTTAATTTGCATTTTCTGAGTACCTATCACCACGATTTGGAGGGTTGAAACACTCAAAAGATAGAAAATTCACAACAACAGTGATAATAAAAGATCAGAATATTCATAACAATATTAAAAGAAGATTGCATTGGTAAATTTCCCAGAGAAAGATGAGGGCATCTGAGAAAACTTAAAACAAATTCTGACAAAACGAGGCACTACTTCGCTTAACATTTTACAAAATTAAATGAGAACCATAAGGGGAAGCCAGGTTGTGGATGAGGCAAAGGCGAGATCGAAATGCTAGGAATCACAGAAGCTTTTGGGGAATTTAGGTGATTAAATGTGTTCTTCAAATTGATGGATTTTTTGATAGGATAATGCATTTCCTGATCATTTTCCAAATTTAACAGAGTAAAAGCTCAATTGTTACAGAACAGAAAAAGCTCAATTGGCTCACACACTTTGCATTTCAACTCAGGTTCATACGATTTCTTACAAATTTCAAAAAATCTTCGAATGAAAGTATGTCGATGCCAGGTTCCGTAGCCTAGAATTTGTGGTCGTTGTTAAAAATGTTTATTGATTTAGTTTCTTGTCAAGATCTCATTTATGCTAGGTTCATGAGCCTAGAGTTTGTAGTTTTTCATTATAAAGAAAGCATGTCTTTATTTAGTATTGCCAAAAATTCCTTTGACATTATGCAATCAATTAAGCTTCTCGTTAGCATGCACAGTCAAATCTGTAGTCACACATGAGCGATTGTGCATGGACAGATGCCCTTTCAAAATCAGTTCTCATATGTGCTCTAGATGTCAGGTTGCAGAGTGCCATCTAAATGTGCCTCCGTTAGATACTCTTCAACATTAGGCTAGTCCAGATCAAGTTCCGACTTGGAAGAATTCATTTTAGAAAACTCATTAGATTAGAAACCCCGTGCAGAGGTTTCAAGATTTATGCAATGAATAGCACAGATTCTGATCCATGGAGAAATCAAAGGCAACAGTTTAATCAGTGTATCCACAACATTCGGAATTTCAGGGGATAAAAACAAAGCAAAACAAAATTTATGAAATTAAACAGCGTTTCTTAAAAATGCCATGGAATTTTAGGCTATTGAAGAAGAAAAAAGGCCAGAAAAGCCTCCAACACCATTTGGCAAATGCCCACACCAGATGGAGGTATTGCAAAAACTTTCAATCAATTATCTCAGTTGGGTATCTCACATTTCAAACATCTCTATAAGGATCCCCCTACCTCAAACCTTTCTGATATCATTCAAGTAGTAGGGCACTTCCCAAGCTTTGTAGATCCGGATGCGACAGCTGAGCTAACTTCTCTCGTTACCAGAGATGAACTTGAGGGGACATTAAAATGGTTCAAGAAAGATAAAAGCCCTAGCCCAGATGGTTGGTCCATTGAATTCTACTTAGCCTTTTTTGACCTCATTGGGAATGATCTTCTCAATGTAGTTGAAGAGTGCAGGACCTCTGGAAAGATGTATGAGGCTATCAATGCCACCTTCATTGCTCTTATACCAAAATCTGACTCTCCTGCATGCTTCAATGACTTCCGACCTATCTCCCTATACAAAGTCATTGCAAAGATCATTGCAAACCGGCTCCACCCTGTACTCTCACATCACATTTCTCCAAAGCAATTTGCCTTTGTCCAGAATAGACAGATCCATGAGGCCATAGGCACTACCCAGGAAGCCATTCACTCTATCAAAACAAGAAATCTGAAAAGCATTATACTCAAGATTGATCTCGCTAAGGCTTTTGATCGTGTCAGCTGGCTCTTCATTAAGATGATCCTGATCCATTTAGGATTCCTTCTTGCTTTCACAGATTGGATTATCTGCTGCATAAACTTGGCATCCTTCAGTGTACTAATTAATGGTTCTGCATCCCACTTCTTTCATGCCGAACGTGGACTCCGGCAAGGATGCCCTCTGTCTCCCCTTTTGTTCCTTATAGTGATGGAGGGTCTCAGCAGGCTCATTGGCACTGCAAAAAGGGAAGGCAGACTCAAAGGACTAAAAATGAACGAACTCTACCATCTTACACATCTCCTTTTCGTTGATGATGTGATGATCTTCCTGGATGGCAGCATCAAGGATTCTACCTCCTTCCATGACATACTTATACTCTTTGAAAAAGCCACTGGTATGGTTGCAAATCAGACCAAATATACTATTACTCTGTCTCACACCTCCCCTCAGGAGGATAGAGCAGCTCTCCATTTCTTCCATTATCAATTGCATAATCTCTCAGATGGCTTGAAATACTTGGGTTTCAAGATCAAACCCCACAGTTATCGGATTGCTGACTGGATCTGGTTAGTGATTAAAGTTGAGAAGAGATTGAAAATTTGGAATCATAGATTTTTATCAAGAGCTGGGCGCCTTGTCCTTATAAAATCAGTACTGGAAGCCATCCCCGTATATTGGATGTCTCTCGCCTGGCTTCCTTGGGGAATACTTGGATGCATCCAACAGATATGTTGCAGATATCTATGGAATGGACAAAAGGAAGGAAAAAAATTTGCTTGGGTGAGCTGGAAGAAAATTGCTATGCCAAAAAAATGGGGGGGGGGGGGGGGGGGGGGGGGGGGGGTTAAAAGACCTGTTTGTTTTTTCTCAAGCTCTTGCAGCCAAGATGAGCTGGTCCCTTCTCACTTCACAGAATCTATGGACGACTGTGTCATACCACAAATACATTTGGCCGCAGCAATTATTGGACTGGGTTCGTCTACCAGACTGGCCTCATTTGGGCATTTCTATAGTATGGAAAGCAATCCTACAAACGATGCCTTTCATCAGATCTGGCTTGGCATGGCGCATAAACAATGGTGCATCTGTACGCATTGGTATTGACCCATGGATAGGAGGGGGAAACAGGTATCAGTTGCCACCTGATCTCATTCAATACCTTCATCTTAGAAATACCACGGTGGTTGCACATATTTCTGATCGTGAGCGCAACACTATTTTCAAACAGAATTGGAGGTCAACACCTGAAATGGATATCCCTATACAATGGCATCAGTCCTGGGAATCTTATCTATCGACATTGTCTGAAGCTCATGTGAATTTAAATAACGACCCAGATGAACTAGTATGGATACTAGCTGAGCATGGGAAATACACCCCAAAGCTGGGCTACACCCACCTCCTCTCGGATCACAAACCTGCACATACAAAAGAATGGTGGCAACAGATCTAGAAAATGAAAACTCCTCCCCGGGCGTGCCTCTTCATGTGGAGTGTTTTATGCAACAAAACTCCCACAGGTGAAGCCCTTTTGCACAGATCTATTCATGGCCCGATCTGGTGCATTCTATGCAAGCAAGACTCTGAAACCAACGAGCACCTGTTTCTACTCTGTCTGACTGTCATCCAATTTTGGCAATCTACAACACAACATATCTCTATGCAGAACGCATGGCAAGGCCCTACTATTCTCCAAGCATGGAACAATTGGATTGCAGCACACCAGGGCGCTAAGGAACAATGCCTTCCTCTTATCCTCTGTTGGACTATATCGCTTACCCGGAATCATATAATTTTCAAGAATGAAACTATCTGATGGCCTCTTATCATTGCCAAGGCTGTGGCAGCCTATCATGACATTCCAGAAGAGGCAAATTCCCACATCTGCAGAACCTCGGCCCCTGGTCGGATTGATAAAACTAAGCCATGGGTTTTCTTCAATGGAGCAGCCCAACCTCATGGTTGCGGAGGGGGTTTCATTCTATACATCTCTGATCAACACTTCTATAAGGTCCAATTAGGACTAGGGGAGGGAACAAACAATTTTGTCAAGCTTATCACCCTCAAACATCTGCTCCACTTTGCACTAGCTCATGATTGCTCTACCATTCAGATCTATGGGGATTCAAAAATTATTATCAACTGGTTCAACAATAAAAATCATTATCATGCTATTTCACTTCAAAATATTTTGGATGAAGTCTACAATTTCAAAGCAGTGTTTAACACAGCCTCTTGTCATCATATATACAGGGAATATAATGAAGATGCTAACAGGCTTTCCAAGGAGGGCACGCTACTACCCGAGGCTTGTGGATAATCTCTGAACAGACAGGAGCAGAATTCTACCAATACCACCACAGGCCATATATAGACCAGGATTACCATAGGGTGGAAAGGCCCTAAATATATATATTTTTAGTTGTTTTATCATAGTTTTATCCAAAACATGTATATATTTATTTTTGCTGATATATAGACAAACAGTCTGAATATGTACAGGGATCTCTAAACAATCCTACAGGAAATGGCTTGGCCATTTATATTTTTTGACACAGCTGGTTTTGAAATGGTCATGGGCCAACAGTACTCACATATGCCTCGAGCATCTACTACATGTAATTTTTCCACATAATGAAAGATTACGATTTTTCCATTGGAAAAAAAAAACTGAATATGAAAGTGGTACAATAGATGGGTGAGAAATGTAGATTGTAAATTGCCCAATCCATGTACTCTTTTCTAATAAATATGTATGTGCAAGTCTATTTTATTAATTCAAAATCCTGAATAAAAGCTTCTTCCTACCCCCATGTTGCTTACGTGCATAATTTTATCTTTAGCATGCAAAACATTGTAAATATTTTTATAGTATCAGTGAATATTGGAATCAAACAAATTATTTTATGAACATTTTTTTTAAGTTGCGTCAAATTAAGAAAGATTCAAGTATCACTTTATTGTCACAGCAGTTTCAATTTTGTAAATTGCTTAAAATAGTGTTTAATTAAAGAGTAAATAATTGTTAATTGAAATTACATTTTCTCGAATGTTCTAATGTGTTGTAGCTTTAAATGGTCTTATCTTATAAATATCTCATAATTCTTCATGGATATATCTCGATTGCCAGTATATTTAGTAGTCTTAGATGCACTTTTAGGGATATATCATGCTTAATTTTGCATCAATCTATCCACAAGCATTGCATCACATATTTTGGCTATGTTGCAATCCCCATCAATAAGTTTTGTGCATCGCACATCGTGAAAGTTGAGCCTACTTGCAAACTAGGTAGAATACCCTGCTTATTTAAAAACTCCACAAGATGTTACGTTTATATTATTGCATTTAACTATTTTATCTTTTTTTCAAATAAAAAAGGTCGCATAGTTAGCATTCCTGCTGCTTAGTTTAATTATTGAATTTTGAAAAGTATGAACCAGGTCTCACATTTGAAGAAGGGCTATAGTGTAGCTACTCCGACTTAGTTTAACTATAGTTAAATTAGAATAAAAACAATAAAGACATACAATTTTATATTAATAAAAATTACAATTAAAATAGCCAGATAATTGATGATTGCATTGTCTTTAGGCACACAGAGTTAATAATAACTCTATTTTTGGATAGTTTTTTTAATAAACTTTAATACCGTATTTGTTTATTTTAATTTATTATTTGTATAGATTTGTATGGAAAATCCATATTTTTTTAGACAAACTCCATCCATGCATGTGAATGGAAGATTATGCAAAGATGGAGAGGAACAATTACGTGAGGCTATTGGTTTTGAATGGTATTGTAAATAAATTCAAGCAAAAGATACATTAATGCCTCAAACACAATCATAATATACATATTACATTAAAATAAATTTAAATAATAATAATCTTGGTCCTGATGATGAACCATATTAGGGGGTTCGAAACGTCATCCATCAAATTTTGATGATGTGATTATTCTTGTACAAATAATTAAGTGCATCAAGGCTATAGTTTTTATGTTGTACATAGATTGATAGATGTTGTAGGAGTTTCTATGAACTGACAAGGATTGTACGACGATTATCATTGCAGAATACCAATCAAATCCCTATGCCCAAAAGAGTGAAATTGAATGTATGGTTGCATAAATGTTAGAGGCCGATATAATTCAACCTAGTCAAATTTATTTCTCTACTCCAGTAGTATTGGTGCACAAGAAGGATGGATCGTGGCGCATGTGTCCATATTATAGGGAGCTCAATAATCTCACTATTAAAGATAAATTTCTCGTTCTTGTCATTGAGGAATTGTTGGATGAATTACATGGAGCAATTTACTTCACCAAGTTGGATCTTCATTCAAGATATCATCAAATTAGAATGAAGACTAAAGACATTATGAAAACAACATTTAGAACTCATGAGGGTCATTATGAATTTTTTGTCATGCCGTTTGGCCTTACCAATGCACCTTCCACATTTCAAGGTTTGATGAATTCCATTTTCAAACCCTTCCTTAGAAAATTTATGTTAGTATTGTTTAATGATATACTAATCTACAACAAGGCTTGGAAGAATCATGTTCAACATGTTGACAGAGTGCTTAAACTATTGGAGGAGAAACAAATATATGCAAAAACCTCCAAATGTTTCTTTGGGGTATAAGGGATGAGATAATTGTGTCATGTTGTATCTCATTAGGGTGTTAAGGTAGACCCTAAGAAAATTAAATCCATTAAGGAACGAAAAATCACCACAATCATAAAGAATCTTCGAGGATTTCTCAGGTTGACAAGGTATTATTGCAAGCTGGTTAAGAATTATGAAAGAATAGCAATACCTATAACAAAATTACTGAAGAAAGATGCATTTTCTTGGACCCCAGAAACAACTAAGGCCTTTGAACATCTTAAAGAGGCAATGTGCCAAGCAGTGGTCTTATCTATGCCGGACTTCACTGTTAGAAAATTATATATTACAGAGAAATGGAACACATAAAATATTGCGGAAATATAAACACATAAAACAAGAGAGACACAGATATACGTGGTTCACCCAATTTGGGCTACGTCCACGGAGAAACAGCTAGTCTTTCTTTTTATATTATCCAGTGAAATGAAGATATACAACCTACAGTGGACCAGCTGTAATTCCCTCTTCACTCTCACACAATCTCCTCTCTCTTTCTTGCTCAGAAATACACATCTACATAGCCGCAATATAATTCCCTCATATATAGTGAGGGGTTGCCTTCTAGGGAAAAAAACCCTAAATTAAACATAACTTCTACCGCCCCATTACGAACTGGGGTCCAATGCGGCAATACCTTTGAATAAAGAAGATAATCAGGCTCCACACCCAACATTCACAAAAACTTTAGTGTGGAATGTGATGTCTCAGGAAATGGAATTGGTATTGTTTTAATACAAGAAGGAAGACCCATTGCTTTTGAAAGTCGTCCAATCAAAGGAAAGTATTTACACAAACCTATTTATGAGAAGGAAATGTTGGCAATACTACATGCACTAAAGAAATGATAACCTTACCTAATGGGAAGACACTTAAAGGTAAAAACAAATCATGATAGTCTTAAATAATTTTTGGAACAAGGATTATCTTCAGAAGGGCAGAAAAAATGGGTCACAGAGATGTTGGACTATGACTTTGAAATCATCTACAAAAAAGGGAAGCAAAATGTTGTTATAGATGCACTCTCAAGAAATGATGAAGATGTGGAAGCATTGCTTTATGCCATTTCTATTATCCAACCAGATTGGATGATCGAAGCAAGGGATGAATGGAAGAATGACGAAAAAGTGTGGACACTCATTCAAAAGTTGCAACAAAATCCCAGTACATCTGATACATTTAGCTGGAAAAATGATTCATTATGGTACAAATATTGCTTATATCTTTGTAAGAAATCCCAACTCAAACAAAAGATTCTTTTGAAATTGCACACCTCCCCATTAGGAGGGGACTTCGGATTTTTAAAAGCTTACCATAAGGTCAAGAAGGAATTATTTTGGGATGGCCTTAAATATGATATTCAGAATTTTGTGGCGGAATTTTTAGTTTACCAACAAAATAAAGTTGAGACAATTAAGACCCCGAGTTTGTTACATCCTTTAGCCATTCCAAGTCATTATTGGGAGGAGGTCTCAATGGATTTTATCACATCTTTACCCAAGTCTAAAGGAAAGAGTGTCATCATGGTGGTAGGTTGTAGACTTACCAAGTATGCACACTTTTGTGCATTATCTCATCATTTTAAATCCAGTGAAATTTTTACTGCATTTATGGAAACAATTCAAAAGCTACATGGAAACCCAAAGATTATTGTAAGTGAGAGAGATCCCATTTTCATTGGAAATATTTGGATGAAACTATTTTCTTGTCTTGGTACTCAATTAGCTCATAGCTCATCTTATGATCCTCAATTTGACGGGCAAAATGAGATAGTGAACAAATGTTTGAAATTATATCTTCATTTCTTTGTATCTGATAAACAAACACAATGGTTCAAGTGGTTACCGCTAGCTGAATGGTGGTATAACTCTTCCTTCCATACTACAACAAAAATGACCCCATTTATGGCACTTTATGGATATCATACACCATCCATCACATCATCTTTAAGAGAAAATTATAAGGTTCAAGCAGTGGAAGATCATATCGAGCATCAACAATAATTTCTCCAACTCTTAAAGGATAACCTCACTCTGGTGCAGAATCGAATGAAACAACAAGCAGATCAACATCGCAGTGAAATAAGTTCTGATGTAGGCAACTGGGTATTTTTATGGATACAACCATACAAACAAATGTCCCTCAAGCAATATTTACGGTGTTGTACCCGCCAACATTCAAGGGATCTCTCCAATATGAAGTCCCAATTATACCTCACACCATTTGGTGTAGGATTCCCATCCTGTATAAAGGTCCAGTTGTCGAATCCTTAAATATTTTCCCTAGCTCTAACTGTCAGCAAGAAGAGAAATGCAATGGTGCCTTCTAAAAGCAAGAAGGAATTATACCTTGCAAGCTCGTTTGCGAAACATAATTTTTTCAATTTCTTTATGTTTTTCAAGTTTAAAAGTTTGAAAAGATGCTCTTGCATGTCACCTTGTTGCGATGTGTACAAACACCATCATGCATCCACAAAGTGTTTTGCATATGATTTTCTGTTGTATTTTTCTACGTGCATTTTCACTCTTCGAATGTTGTGGCATGTATCAATTTATCTTTCTTGTTTGTTGTTATTCTTGAATATATTTCTTAATATGGATTCCCTCACCCATATAGGTCAGCCTCTGCGTCGGTGGTTGCACTGGAAGTTTCATTTTACGTAAGACTGACCTATTCTCGGTTAGTTTAGGAGTAGGAGTAGTTTCTTTGTTTTCTTTGTTTTGTTTTGTTTTGATTTACTTTCCACCATGCTCTTTTATTTCCTTTTTGTTGTAGGATAGCTTCTGCATGAGACCGTGTTTGGTTTCCGAAGCAAGCATGGTGAAGTTCAAGAGGAAATTGTGGCATTGTCAATTCTTGGTTATCTGTTTATTCCGTCTCTTTGCGTGGATCTTTCAACTTTTAGTCAATGATACCTTGATGGAAAATACGTTCTTTTTCGGAGAAAACCATAGTGGAATCATGATGCTTAATCTATAACTAGTACCACCTACTCTAATCAATTTTATAATTATTGGATTTCATCTTGTCAACTAAGTCGAGTAGAGTAAGGAGAGAGGAAACTTTAACAAGTGAATTGTATTTCAAAGGTGTATAAATATCCTTCTCTGAAGGGACAACCTCCTCTGCTCTCAATAAGTTGGGGTCCCTCTTTTGCCCCATGAAATCAATAAGTGTCGATGCATAGTTCTATGAATAGAATACAAACAAAATAATAAAAGGAGAAAGAAGAGAAAGGCTTCCTGCGCAAGGAGGTGAAGCAAGCAACTCTGTTGAGGTACTGTTTTTGACCTTAAAAGAAGCCAAAATCAAGCATCAAAAAGGTCATCATTGCAAGCCGAATTCATAAGAAGAAGAGTCCAAGCAAAGCGAAGAAAAGAAGCCTCCAAATTGTGCCCTAATCCTCTCACACGTGTGAAACAATAGTCATTGCAGGTCCGAAATTCTGGGTCGAAGGAGAAACTGCAGTTGCATCAAATGCTAGTTTGACTTGGGTTGACTTTGCAAGAAGGAAGCTCTTCAAAGAGAATTTTGACTTGGTCTTGGAGGGGTCTTGGTTAAGGGTCATAGGTCTTGGAATTCGTTAATTGAAGTTCTATAAGAAAACAAGAATTCTTGTGGGTTTTCCTCTCAAGAGGAGAGGTTTTGGCCCTCGCTGATCGCCTACATCTTGTGTCCTATTATCTCATTGATTTTATTGATTGGTAGTTGTTTGATGATAGAGAACACTAATAATAATCAAGTGAAAGAAGAAGCTAATCAAATTAAATAAAAATACATCACAAGCAGTTATCAAAGTAAGAGAAATCACCTAATTGGTTGCCCCTAGATTTCTCAACACTATTGGCTTGTTTCAAGTTGGTCCCAAGATATAGATACTTCCACCAAAGATTTCCTTCCAATGAGCCAAACAATATTAAGAGGCAATACCAACTTTTTTTCAACTTCTGGTTAGGGTAAGATGTAGGAGTTGCTGCAGGTACAAAAATTTCCTTTCTTTGTCTTCAACAAGAGGGTTGGTCCCTTTATGACTTCTAATGCTACTTCAAAAGGATGTGGATTTGATCTTCTTCAAGGTGACACAACTCGTGTGATAGGGAGGTTGCTATAAGCCTTGTCAAAGATTGATGTAGGATTCTGAGTTTAGGGCTTCCTCAGCCAGTGAAATAGACCTTTCAAATATGCTTGTCAAAACAAAGATTCTCTTTATCTTTCCATTAGGGGAATTTTGAGGTCTAAAATGGGCCTCCTAAGGAAATTATAAAATAATAATGGAAATAATAAAATAAGATTAGATTACATCATTAAATTTTAGAGGGAAAAAAAAAAGAAGTATTTTTTCAACTCGTATTTTCAACTTATCTCCCTATGGGTTTACTCAAATTTCGAGTAGCAACACTCGTTGGATGTAGAATTCGATTCCTCATCCACGGAGTACCCATGTTTCATACTTTCGATGAATCTTACTACATGAAAAATCATAAATACATGAAAAACGTGATTGCAATAACGTTTTTTCATGTATTTCTCATATTTCATGTAGTAGGGTCCATCAAAAGTATGCAACATGGGTACTCCTTGGATGAGGAATCAAAGTTTGCATCCAACGTGTACTCCCATTCAAAATTTGAGTAAAACCTTAGGGAGATAAGTTGAAAATACGAGTTGAAAAAGTAGTTTCATTATTTTATTATTTTTTAAATTTATTTTTTTACTCCAAAAAGGGTGAATCATCCCCCATGGTTGACATCATCATCTCGAATCCTATTAGTTCTAATAAAGTTTATTTTGGTTGTACATTTTTCTTAGGAGGCTCATTTTAGACCTCAAAAATCCCCTAATGAAAGTCGGCTTCTATATCACTGTTAAGGCTCAGACCTCCTATATATATGCACAGATCCTTATGAATTCGGACCACTGAGATGATGACTTCTTTTGTTGTCTCACAAGGCTTGAATATAGGTTTCTGAAATTCGGTTGTGGACCCTTCTTCAAGTAGACTTCTTTGTTGCCTAATAGGACTAATTCTAGTCCACAAGAGATGTCTAAACTTTGATTTGATCACCCTTACACAGGATTTTGTAGTTTCAGATCTTTAGAGATGATTATTCAGACTCTAATTTTTATGCACAGAACTTTGCTCTTCCTCTCAAGGTACTCGGCCTTGACTAGGCTTACGATCTAGCCATTTTGGGTTTCCAAAATGTTGCTTCTCATCTCCTCTTACTTATTTGGCCTATAAGTTCAGGTTTGCAACCTTGTTGAGAGGTTTTGACCTTTTAACAAGCCTAGAAATGAGTTCTAACTCAGTTTTTCCTCCTAGGAACTCGGCCTTGAGGACTTGTTGTCGCTTAGATTGTACAGGCATTGTGACAAAGACTCGGGTCGGGAGCTGTCACTCTGATCCCCGACTTTTCCATTTTATTTGTCTCCCAACAACAGGCTATGGGGGGTAACCGTATGGAAATGTGAAGGTGGAGGACAAGTTGGCAACCAACGAGTCTGGGAGACATGATTGAGTGGCATAGCTACCTGTTTAATTTAAGCAAGATTTAAGGATTAGATTAAATTCAGCTTTGGGACCAATGTCTTATGGAGTCAATTTCTCGCTTATTATTAATTAGAGACCAAGTAATCAGATGGACAATCATTGCTTAGATGCTTCACTAACCTATATGATACGCAAATCCTAAGACCTAGGTGTGATGCAAGAATCTTGGTTACTTTTAGTTATATGCCTATTCTAAGTAAGATCTTTCTCTTAACTGTTTTGGAACCAGTCTTTAGAGTAGTTTGTGGGATGGAAGCCAACGGGAAGCACGCAGAGGCTTGATTAACTATACCTCCCCATGTGTTCCAACCACCCGATGCCTCCGACGCTGCAGAGACCATGGCTCTGATGACTGCAAGGTCACTGTGTTAACCACTAGAAAGGTGCTAAATCCCTCAAGCTAATTTGAGAAAGGGTGGCCCTAGAAGTCTATCAACCAATCTTATGCTTGGAGGTATGTTATTAATGCAACTAGACTTAGGATGCTTATGCAAGGTGGATCAAAAGTGAAGGAGATTATCTCAGTCATAGTAGAGATCTTTCACTTCCTCCTTTGATTTCTTCTTCCTGACTTCTTCTTTGGTGACATGGGCTTCATCCCTTCCTTTCCTTTTGTTGTTGTCCTTGAGTTTAGGACAATTTCTCTTGTAGTGCCCATATTCTTGACATCCATAGCTTTGGATTTTTGACATATTGATCTTCTTCTTTTTCCCAAATTTTCCTTTTTTCTTGGCCATGGCAACAAATGCTTGAACTTGTTCACTTGGTGCCACATCACTTTTTGCCTTTAACCTAGTTTCTTCAATATTACACAATGACCAAAGTTCATTGAATGGGGTGACTTCCTTCTTTCCATAGATGCTTGATACAAAGTTGCCCCATTCATCAGGTAGTGCATTGAGCACCACAATGGTCATTTCTTTATCGGACATTATTTCCCCTAACTCTTTTAGTTGGTCTCGTATTTCTGACACCCTCATAAGATATGAGAGCTATCTCTTCTTCCTTTGATACCTTCGTCTTATATAGCTCGATTCTCAATGATATGACTTCTCCTACGATGCTTACAGAGAATAAGTCTACTAACTTCTCGTAGATTTCTTTTGATGTCTCTAGCTTTGATATATAAGGTATGAGGGGATCCTTGATGGATTCTATAAGGATCCTTTGAACACTTATTTCTCCTTTCATATAATTTGATAATGCCTGAGCTTCTTCCTTAGGAGGTTTAGTGATTGAACCCTTAACATCTCCAACGACTTCATTTTCTATGAGGATCAAATATGTCCTCTTCTTCCATGCAAGAAAGTTTGATGACCCAGCCAATTTGTTTATTTCCTTGCATAATGAAGTCATTTTGATAGATTCATACATAGACATAAAGATACTTGTCAAGTGAAGATACTCCTAGATGATGAAGTCTTTAACTTGATGCTTTTCTTGATGATGATGATGATGATAGAAGATGTCTTCTTGATGAAGATGTCTTCCTTCAAGTATGCTTTGATAGTGATCCTTGACTCAAGAAGAGGGATATCACCTTGATTCCTTGATGAGGATGCAAGTGCTTCTCCTTGCTTCCCTGAGATGTAGAGGCTTCAAGATGCTTCAATGTGTAGTTCTTCTTTGAGAGGAGGAAGGATCCTTGAGATCTTCTTTGTGATGATGGTTGAGAAATGTATGAGCTTCTCAATAATACTTCAAATGTAGAACCCTTCTTCGGATGAGTTAGCGTTTTGAGGTCTTCTTCTTTGTTGTTGCTTTTAGATGGTGTGAACCTTGAAATGAGTATTCCTTTTTTATGCTCCTTAGATTGTTCGGTCCTTATGTATCTCTTCTTGATGATTTGATGTCCTCTTTGATGTCTTGACCTTTCTTGATACTCCTTTTGATGGCCATTCCACAAGCTACCTTTCCTTGTCTTGTCACCTTAGCTCTAATACCATGTTGAGAAATCTAAGGTAACTAGATTAGGTGATTTCTCTTAGCTTGATAACTGCTTGTGATGTATTTTTCTTAACTTAATTAGCTTCTTCTTGATTATGTTTAGTGTTCTTTTTATCAAACAACTACCAAACGATAAAGAACAATAAGACAAGAGGACACAAGATATAGGCGATCAGCCAGGGCCAAAACCTCTCCTCTTGAGAAAAAAGCCCACAAGACTTCTTCTCTTCTTATAGAATCTTCAAATGATCAATTCCAAGACCTAAGACTCTTGATAGAGACCCCTCCAAGACCAAGTCAACCTTTCTCCTTGATAATATTTCTTTCCAACAACTTTGACCCCAGTAATTTCCTCCGCAACTTCGACCCAGCAATTTCTTCTGCAACTTCGACCCCAACAACTTTCCAACACTTCGATTTGCCCAACAAATTTCCAACACTTCGACTTGCCCAACAGCTTTCCAATAATTCAACTTGCCCAATTACTTTCCAGTGACTCAAATTTCCCAGGAAATTCAAAGACCTTAATACGAGAGAGAGAGAGAGACCCAAAAACTTTTATCTTTTCTTCTTCCTATCCTTGATTTTTGTCCTTTTCTAGTTTTTTTCTTGAATAGATCGAACTTGCTTGAAACGTCCAAATGAGGTCGAATTCCTTCTTATTTTTAGGTTTTCTAGGAATACGAATTGCTTCCTTGAGGCCGACTTGATCTTTCATGTAGGCCGACTTGCTTGAGGCACCATGACAAGGTCTTGGAGGGTCTTTGACTCTAATTTGTCTCAAATAAATTTTTCTTTACAATATGTAACATGCCCAAAAGGGTATCATACATGACAGTGACTCTTATGACTTGTTGACTCAAAGACAAGCCCTAGAAGCACTCAATGGGTGCTTGACCTATAAATAAATTTCTCATGAGCATGAAACCCATGCCTCAAGAACAACAATAATAAAGTTATTTTTCTCTTTACATAAAATCATGATTATATATGTCATTATGAAGGCCGAACCTAGTTACATTTTTCAAAACCTGCTACGGGAGCCCACAATAGTTTCTCCAATTTATTATCATTTTTAGGGTGGTTGGGTGGTGCTAGGTAGCTGGTTGAATCCACCTTTAGGTTGTAGCTTGAAAAAACTTTAGGGTGGCAAGTTGGAGCTTGTGGGGGTGTGGGAGCATCCTATCAGTAGCGGCTGATAAAATTAGGGTGTTGGAGCGTTTTTCCAGTTGGAGATGGAAAATTGAATGTTTTTCTAGAGTACTAAGGAGTTGGGGCTTCCCTTTTGAGTTGGAGCTCAAACATTTATGTACTCATAAATTATTAGAGAAACGTTCGGTGGTTTTTCTTCCGAAAGGGTTTCCACCTAAAAATTTGGTGTCTACTATCTTTTGATTCTGTGCACTATTGATTTATGGTTTTAATCTGATGGCGAAATTAATTAATGCTCTTCACCCCCCTCTCGGTGTTTCCATTGACAAATTTCCATGCCAAGGACAAAAATAATTCACATTACCTACTTTGATATGCTGCAACTCAAAGTAAGCTTCTCAACTGACCACATGAAATATGAAATGTTCCTCTAAAACCATAGACTAAGCAACGCTCACATGAACCAATCCTTGCACCTGTAAAGCAGCACAAACTTTTGTCTTCTTGACTGCACTACAACACCAAAAACACCATCAATTGTTTCCATAGAATCAATATATAAAAGGAATGCTTTATTTGTATACAATGCACAAATTACAGGTGCCCATTTTGCATGATTCGTCGTTGGCTCAAGTGTGCCACCATGGAGGTAACATTTAGGCCAACTATTACAAATTCTACTCCACAAGTGAACATGTTATCAATATCTTCAGGATCCCATAAACAGTAGCTTCTGCACCAGGTTTTATGTTGCCACTTGCAAAAATCGAACAACAAAGTATGACCATTTTGTTTGCAAAATTCTCCTGAGTTGTGTGTTAAGAAACATACGTGCAATCAACATACAGAGTGGTAGATAACAGACACAGTTTTAGTAAATCCAGAATAGCTGGATTAATTAGAGGTTCTTATGTGTTGCAGATGTCCAAAAGAACTGGATTATTTAACAGTGATTTTATCTAATATTCATTGTATTGGCAGATGAAAGTGTTAATAACTCATAGGGACCAAGTAATGTTCAAGCATCTACGGAGTTGTCAAGGCAAAGTAGTTGGTGTGGTGGGCATGGGCCACATGGATGGAATTGGAAAAATGTGGAAAGATGTTGACCAAAAGGCATTGAATGATAACACTTAGTGCTTCTACAATAACACTGAATATGAAAGTCGTACAATAGATGGGTGAGAAATGTAGATTGTAAATTGCCCAATCCATGTACTCTTTTGTAATAAATATGTATGTGCAAGTCTCAATTTTATTAAATTCAAACTCCCAAATAAAAGCTTTTTCCTGCCCCCATGTTGCTTACGTGCATAATTTTATCTTTAGCATGCAAAACATTGTAAATATTTTTATAGTATCACTCAATATTGGAATCAAACAAATTATTTTCTGAACAATTTTTTTTTAAGTTACGTCAAATTAATAAAGATTCAAGTATCACTTTATTGTCACAACAGTTTCAATTTTGTAAATTGCTTAACATAGTGTTTAATTAAAGAGTAAATAATTGTTAATTGAAATTACATTTTCTCGAATGTTCTAATTTGTTGTAGCTTTAAATGGTCTTATCTTATAAATATCTCATAATTCTTCATGGATATATTTCGATTGCCAATGTATTTAGTAGTCTTAGATGCTCCTTTAGGGATATATCATGCTTAATTTTGCATCAATCTATCCACAAGCATTACATCACGTATTTTGGTTGTGTTGCAATCCCCGTCAATAAGTTTTGTGCATCGCACATCGTGAAAGTTGAGCCTACTTGCAAACTAGGTAGAATATCTTGCTTATTTAAAAACTCCACAAGCATTACGTTTATATTATTTCATTTAACTATTTTATCTTTTTTTCAAATAAACAAGGCCGCATAGTTAGCATTCCTGCCGCTTAGTTTAATTATTGAATTTTGAAAAGTATGAACCAGGTCTCACATTTGAAGAAGGGCTATAGTGTAGCTACTCCGACTTGGTTTAAATATAGTTAAATTAAAGTAAAAACAATAAAGACATACAATTTTATATTAATAAAAATTACAATTAAAATAGCCAAATAATTGATGATTGCATTGTCTTTAGACACACAGAGTTAATAATAACTCTATCTTTGGATAGGTTTTTTAATAAACTTTAATACCGTATTTGTTTATTTTAATTTATTATTTGTATATATTTGTATGGAAAATCTATAATTTGTTAGACAAACTCCATCCATGCATGTGAATGGAAGATTATGCAAAGATGGAGAGGAACAATTATGTGAGGCTATTGGTTTTGGATGGTATTGTAAATAAATTCAAGCAAAAGATACATTAATGCCTCAAACACAATCATAATATACATATTACATTAAAATAAATTTAAATAATAATAACCTTGGTCTTGATGATGAACCACATTAGGGGGTTCGAAATGTCATCCATCAAATCTTGATGATGTTATTATTCTTGTACAAATAATAAAGTGCATCAAGGCTATAGTTTGTATTCAGTACATAGATTGATAGATGTTGTATGAGTTTTTCTGAAATAACAAGGACTGTACGACGATTATCATTGCAGAATACCAATCAAATCCTTATGCCCAAAAGAGTGAAATCGAATGCATGGTTGCAGAAATGTTAGAGGCCGATATAATTCATCCTAGTCAAATTTATTTCTCTGCTCCAGTAGTATTGGTGCATAAGAAGGATGGATCGTGGCACATGTGACCATATTATCGGGAACCCAATAAGCTCACTATTAAAGATAAATTTCTCATTCCTGTCATTGATGAATTGCTGGATGAATTACATGGAGCAATTTACTTCACCAAGTTGGATCTTCATTCAGGATATCATCAAATTAGAATGAAGACCAAAGACATTACGAAAAAAACATTTAGAACTCATGAGGGTCATTATGAATTTTTGGTCATGTCTTTTGGCCTTACCAATGCACCTTCCACATTTCAAGGTTTGATACATTCCATTTTCAAACCCTTCCTTAGAAAATTTATGTTAGTATTGTTTAACGATATACTAATCTACAACAAGTCTTGGAAGGATCATGTTCAACATGTTGACAGAGTGTTCAAACTATTGGAGGAGAAACAACTATATGCAAAACCTCCAAATGTTTCTTTGGGGTATAAGAGATGGAATAATTGGTCATGATGTATCTCATTAGGGTGTTAAGGTAGACCTTAACAAAATTAAATCCATTAAGAAACGGAAAATCCCCACAATCATAAAGAATCTTCGAGGATTTCTCGGGTTGACAAGGTATTATTAAAAGTTGGTTAAGAATTATGGAAGAATAGCAAGACATATAACAAAATTACTAAAGAAATATGCATTTTCTTGGCTCCAGAAGCAACTAAGGCCTTTGAACCTCTTAAAGAGGCAGTGTGCCCAGCACCGGTCTTATCTATGTCAAACTTCACTGTTAGAAAATTATATATTACAAAAAAATGGAACACATAAAATATTGCAGAAATATAAATACATAAAGCACATAAAACAAGAGAGACACAGATATACGTAGTTCACCTAATTTGGGCTACATCCATGGTAGTCTTTCCTTTTATATTATCCAACAAAATGAAGAGATACAACCTACAACGGACCACCTATAATTCCCTCTTCAGTCTCACACAATCTCCTCTCTTTCTTGCTCAGAAATATGCATCTACATAGTCACAATAAAATTCCCTCATATATAGTGAGGGGTTGCCTTCTAGGGAAAAAAACCCTAAATTAAACATAACTTCTACCACCCCATTACGAACTGGGGTCCAATGCGGCGATACCTTTGAATAAAGAAGATAATCAGGCTCCACACCCACCATTCACAAAAACTTTATTGTGGAATGTGATGTCTCAGGAAATGGAATTGATATTGTTTTAATACAAGAAGGAAGACCCATTGCTTTTGAAAGTCGTCCAATCAAAGGAAAGTATTTACGCAAACACTACATGCACTAATAAATGAAAGGAAAGTATGAGAAGGAAATGTTGGCAATACTACATGCACTAAATAAATGATGACCTTACCTAATGGGAAGACATTTCAAGGTAAAAACAAATCATGATAGTCTTAAATAATTTTTGGAACAAGGATTGTCTTCAGAAGAGCAGAAAAAATGGGTCACAAAGATGTTGGACTATGACTTTGAAATCATCTACAAAAAAGGGAAGCAAAATGTTGTTATAGATGCACTCTCAAGAAATGATGAAGATGTGGAAGCATTGCTTTATGCCATTTCTATTATCCAACCAGAATGGATGATCGAAGCAAGGGATGAATGGAAGAATGAAAAAAATGTGTGGACACTCATTCAAAAGTTGCAACAAAATCTCAGTACATCTAATACATTTAGCTGGAAAAATGATTCATTATGGTACAAATATTGCTTATATCTTTGTAAGAATTCCCAACTCAAACAAATGATTCTTTTGAAAGTGCACACCTCCCCATTAGGAGGGGACTTCAGATTTTTAAAAATTTACCATAGGGTCAAGAAGGAATTATTTTGGGACGGCCTTAAATATGATATTCAGAATTTTGTGGCAGAATTTTTAGTTTACCAACAAAATAAAGTTGAGACAATTAAGAACCCAAGTTTGTTACATCCTTTAGCCATTCCAAGTCATTATTGGGAGGAGGTCTCAATGGATTTTATCACAGCTTTACCCAATTCTAAAGGAAAGAGTGTCATCATGGTGGTAGGTTGTAGACTTACCAAGTATGCACACTTTTGTGCATTATCTCATCATTTTAAATCCAGTACAATTTTTACTGCATTTATGGAAACAATTCAAAAGCTACATGGAAACCCAAAGATTATTATAAGTGAGAGAGATCACATTTTCATTGGAAATATTTGGATGAAACTATTTTCTTGTCTTGGTACTCAATTAGCTCATAGCTCATCTTATGATCCTCAATCTGACGGGAAAAATGAGATAGTGAACAAATGTTTGGATGTATATCTTCATTTTTTTGTATCTGATAAACAAACACAATGGGTCAAGTGGTTACCGCTAGCTGAATGGTGGTATAACACTTCCATACTACAAAAAAATGACCCCATTTATGGCACTTTATGGATATCATACACCATCCATCACATCATCTTTAAAAGAAAATTATAAGGCTCAAGCAGTGGAAGATCACATTGAGCATCAACAACAATTTCTCCAACTCTTAAAGGATAACCTCACTCTGGCTCAGAATAAAATGAAACAACAAGCAGATCAACATCGCAGTGAAATAAGTTTTGATGTAGGCAACTGGGTATTTTAATGGGTACATCCATACAAACAAATGTCCCTTAAGCAAGCTAATAATGATATGTTGACGATGTTGGACCCGCCAACATTTAGGGGATCTCTCCGATATGAAGTCCCAATTAGACCTCACACCATTTGGTGTAGGATTCTCATCTAGTATAAAGGTCCAGTTGTCGAATCCTTAAATATTTTCCCTAGTTCTAACTGTTAGCAAGATGAGAGGAATGCAATGGTGCCTTCTAAAAGAAAGAAGGTGTCCCTGGTGAGTGTTTAGTTGTAAATGTGTCAAGGTGTTGGACATTTGATAAACCAACGCTCCCCATGTGTTTCATGACATGGAATAACCACGTCTCATGGATCCTTATGTCTGGCGATATGATCGTTGACTAACACCTGTGGGTTTTGGTCTAATGGAAATCGTATTTCCAACAAGTGGTATCAGATCATAGGTCACGAGTTTGATACACACCTCGCTCGCATTCGGGGGGAGATTGTTGGACATTGGATAAACCAATGCTCCTTGTGTGTTTCGCAACATGAACTAACCACCTCTTGTGGATCTTTATCTCTGGCAATGCGATCATTGACTAACACCTGCGGGTTTTGGTCTAACGACAATCATGATTCTCTAAGAGAGAGGTAGTAGTACTACCCAAGAAGAGACACACATGAACTGGAAGGATCTGTCTAACATCTATAAGAATAGTCCACAAAGAAGGTGACGGTCGTTACAACCAACAAATGAAGAAAGGTTTGTCTAATATCATGTGGAATAGTCCATAAGGATGGGACAACAATAAAAACCATTACAACACATTCTCAATAATATAAGTACTAAAACAACTAAAATAGTTCAACTATCTTAGCACATGTGAAAGCAAACACGAAGTACAAACATCCACAAAATATTTTTACAGATATATAATCCATGCATGAAGAACATGCTGGCCTTGAAGGCTTCTGTTATTAAGTAAAATTTCCAAGATACATGTTTACAATGTACATCACTAGCTCCAATAGTGGAGCATTGGAACCACTCCTTGCTCCCCAAAGAACTAGCTTATCTCTTTAATGCTTTGTGGGAGGGGCCAAGGTGAAAAGTCTTTTTCTCATACAATGAAGGAGTATATATAACCAAGGGGTGATGCTTTCCCTTCCTTTTGACTCTTTGACTACCCTCATGACTATATGACTTCTTATGACTTTTTAACTTTACGTGACTCTTCGTATTCCACACAGGTCCTTTGGACTTTCACTTTACAATACATTTCTGAAACATATGTTACATAATTGGCCACAAGGTGTGGCATATGACTACTCATGACATGACACTACTGACATGGATTGCATGATGATGTGGAAATGTCAAACCACTGGTGTTGTTGAGCATTGAGTGTCTGTGTCTTCTTTTCACGTCCGTATGACTTGGTGATAAGGAATCTTCAATGATCTTAAGTCTTGAGTTGCAATTGAAAACTAATGCCCCTTTTCCTTTTCTTGATTGATCAACTTCTGTGTTTAGCTACAAGTGTGTCTTTCATCAATATTCCCTGCTTCATGTCCTTCATCATCTTCCCATGGTGTGCTATTGTACCTGCATCTTCAATTCAATCATGACGAGATGACATCATACCAACAACCCCCTAGTCTATGATAGTGCATTTTGATCCATTAACTAAGCCAAAACCAAGTGAAAAGTCGAAAGAGAGGGCTTAGTGACTGTGCAGTGTGTAGTTCCAAAAACCAGGGGTGAGGCTTGAGCTCTGAGACTGCACAGTTTTGAGAGCCAGTGAGACAGGCTGAGGGGATGATCTTGAGAGGACACACTGTGCAGTTTTGGGATGCAAGGGAGGCAGGTATATTGTGCAATTGCACAGTTCATAGGCTTAGGGGATGAGCTTGAGGCTTTTGATTCTACAATATGCAATGAAATTCGGGATGGGAGGAATGATTACGCAATTCTGGAGGCTGAGGTCGGATATTGAGCACATGAACTACGCAGTGCAGCAGTTTTGGGAGACAGGAACTACGCATTGCACAGTGTCGAGAAGAAAGGTCTCAGCTAGAGGGTTGGAACTACGTAGTGCATAGTTCATGGAAGTCAGGTGATCCCAAGTTTCTTAGTCGAGAATCCTTCTCAAATATTGCTAAGTGTAAGACCAACTAGACTGATATGAATGGTGATAGGACTTCGACTATGATGTCACACTTAGAATACTTCATGAAACAACAACATAGATCACCCAGGACACGAGAACAATATATTTCCCTCTGTATGACCACTTTATGACCATTTACGAAAAGTGTGACACTTAAGATAGACTTTGGGACTACCGTGATGACACTTATGCGAAAATGCTCAAAAATTTGTGAATGAGTGCAACAGATGATTACATAGTTAGAACATCTCATATACAGACAACCATACCCTTGAAACCATCAGAACGGGCTTCTACACATTGTGCGGCAACCAATCATTGTGGAAGTCAACAGTTAACCTGACTTGCAAAAGGGAGAAAAATACTTCAAGAAATCTCATGAAATGATTTTTGGTGTTTGCGACAATAGTATGTAAGACCAAGGAAGGCTCTGAAATTGAGTGTAAGCCAAAAATTTGGAGGGTGTTATAGCAGCTAAAACACTTGGCAACACACGGGTGGAATTCCAACTTATATATCTATCTCGGTTAACTTCTTCTGTGCAGGGCCTTAGTTCTTCGCGGAGTATTGATTCATCGTGCAGATTACCTTGGTCTTCCCACTTACCCCATGAATAGACATGGTCCCCTTTATGCCTTCTCAGTTGAACACCACATAAGATTCAACAATATCACAATGTTTCAAGTTGGGAAGGGTAGTGTAGCTCACGAGCTTAATATTTTCAAAGTATAATTTTTTCATCTTTGGTGTTGCTTCGCTATCAGTGGGCCTCGACAATACCCTGACGGAGTCACGCAAGAACATAAACATTGCTTCGCTTCCAGCGAGCCTGGATAGTACCTTGGTGGAGTCGCATGCTTCACCTCTATGCGTAGGAAGGTTTTCTCTTCTTTCGCCTTTATTTATTTATTTTAAAGAGGACTATGCATTGACAGTTATTTATTTTGTGGCATAATAGGGATACCGACTTATTGAGAGTAGAAGAGCTTGTTCCTTCAGAGAAGAATATAGAGACCTCTAATTTAGATTTACTCATTTAGATATTCCCCCTTCTCCTCTTCTATTGATTGGATAAGAATGAGAACACTGAAACACAAAGCCAATTGTGGGCATAAGGTTTCCTAGATAAACACAGGTCCATGGTTGGACCAAAACTCTCCTTATGGATGGATCATATTTTCCGTCATAACTTCATCGGCCAAAAGATATAACCAACACAAGGAATATGGATATAAGGTTAGTCAAATGTTGAAGGGTCACAAGAATCTTTAGAGTTCAACCACACACATACTAAGAAGCCACAACATGTTCATGCACAACACTTATTCATACGATGAAAACAAAACAAAATTCAAACAAATGAGAAAGAAAAGACTATGTACACAGTGTAGGGCACAACCCCAGATCATCATTGAAAGTAATGTTTTAAGTCTTAGCCATTGACAGGGAGAGAGTCAATCTTCCTATCAAGTGATTGAAGATGATAAGTGTGTTGGCCAAGATTTTCGTGGATAGTGAATGGCTCAATCCACAGGGACTGAAGCTTAGTGTTTTTTCCTTTGTCCTCATGGGCTTTGTCCCACTTCAAGACTAAGTCACTCACACTAAAGTTCTTCTTCCCTGCAGACTTCTTGTCAAACCACTTCTTGATACGATTATGATGGAATGAAATTTTTTCTTTTGCTTTCAACCTTTCTTCTTGTAATCTATGAAGGGTGTTCATCCTACATTGCACTAATAAGCATGTCTTGCCTTGCGATTCTTATGAACGTTAGAGCGCAGGAAAGTAGATGTTGGGTGGGAGGATGGATTCTTTTCCATATACCAGGAAGTAAGGGGAGGTGCTTAGAGAGGTCTTTCACGTGACTTGGTCAGCCCATAAAGCATTAAGCGAAGCATAGTGCTAGTTTCGCTACTCAGAGAATATGGTCATTTTGATGATACAAATTAGGTTCTTATTTGTGGATTCAGAAAGACCATTCCCCTGCAGATAATATTTAGTTGAATGGTTCAATATAATACCATTTTCTAATGCAAAACCATAAAGTTTTAGCAATTAAAAGTATGTTTCATTGTCGAAAACAAGTGAAGTAGGAATGTCGAACCTGGAAATGATGTTCTGCTGAAGGAAATTTATGACTTCCTAGTCATTCACCTGTTTGAGCGGAACTGATTTTGTCCATCAAGTGAAATCATATGTAGCAATGAGAATATAGCAGTGCTGCTTTGATGAATGCAGAAATATTTCTCCAATAATATCCAAGCCCCACTATTGAAAAAGGTTCTTCTACTGCAATGGGGAAACTAACTTCTTGTTTATGTCAGCACACCTATTACAAAATAGACAGTTGCAGGCGTAAGCATGAGCATATTTGAATAATATAGGCCAGTAAAAGTTGACCCGCATGATTTTATGTGTTGTTATGTTACCCACAAAATGTCCCCCAACTAGTCTGCCATGGAGATCATGCAATACTTTCTTTCAATTATGTGCTTCCAAACACCTGAGCAGTACTCCATTATGGTGCTTTATAACAAGCACCCCATGCACAAGCGAGTAAGATAATGCTTTCAGTCTGAGTGCCCTCTTTTCCATGTGGATAGATGGGAGGGCACCGTGTCGTGCTCAAGATATTGATGCACATCCATTTACCAAGAGTTCATGACAGTATTGGGGGAAGCTCGCTCGACCTTGTACATTTTGATTTCTTGCTCCCAACCTGAGAGTTCTTATTCTTCCTTTGTGTCCATTGCTTCCACTGCTAGTCGACATAGACTGTGGCCCTTGATTGTGTGAACTCGTTTGAATTCTAAGTCATATTCCTGTAGACAAATCATCCAGTTCACTCTCCCCTCACCCATCTCTTGTTGGAAAAATAGTGATATGACTGTTGGGTGGGGAACAAAGACAATATACTGATTCTTTAGAAGACGGGGTTGAAAATGCTTCACCGCCTTGTATACTGCATAAGCCTTCGTGTCAATGGAGGGATAATTGAGTTCAAGACCTTGAAGACTAGTAATCATGAAAGATATAGGCCGCCCATTATTTTAGTTATCCTTTCTTTGATAAGAAGGATGGAATCCATGAAAGATTCTACGATGTCATGGAAATAATTTGATCTCCCTAAGTTAAGAGGGAGTCTGGATAGATGAAATCTTCCCATGTTGAGAGGGAGGGAATATTATAGTCATGATGAATACCTTAAAGAATAAATTGGAGAATGAATTTTAAGGTATTGCTAAAAGAAGGAAAGCAGGATCTGGTTGTATAATATGGTGTTGCATGTAAAGTAGGAAAGGAAGTTGTATGGTTGAGGAATCTTCTGTCAAGATTCATTTGAACGGCTCTAAGTCCTACTATGAAAAGTTGAGAAGCAACATCAAGATGTCTGAAAGACCCCAGAAGTTTGTGTTTGCTTATGTATATTTCAAATGTTGTTACTAATTGGGGTTGTGTTTGTACAAGTAAATCTTTCGAAGGTTTGATAGTATGTTTTACATACTTGTAGTTACCGATCAGTTTAATCAAGAGAGATTTGTTATTACCGATCAATTTGATCAGGAGAGATTTGTTGTTACTAATCTGTTTGATCATGGAGGATTTTCTACCGATTTGAATAATCGGGAGTGTTGAGGCTTTGTGTGTGATACACATTGCTTGAGAGGACATTAGGTCGGCACTATGTGTTGATGTCTAGATCCCAGAATAGGGAGGGTGGCTTTGGTCATGGAGCTCTAACCTCAGATACACACTTGGATCCCTGGGTTAATGGTTAGCAAGTAAGCCTAATGGTACCTAGAGAGGATGAAAGCTTTATTCCATATTAGTCCCACTTGAATAGATTTCCCTGGTCAATAATCTAGTATGTGGCACCATGAGTACCTAAACTGTTCAAGGTCCTAGATAGATTGCACTAGTTAGGAATCTGGTCCATGGCATTGGAGTGCCAAATTTCTTCGTAGATCATGTGGTTTGAGATCTTCCATTTACCTCTATAGATATATGAATACCTCCCTAGTTAGGATGGAGTGTTGAAGAATGTAACTAAGTTCAGTCTTCATAATTGTACTTGAGTCAAAATGAAATATATTTATCAAAAGTATTAGGATATTTCGAAACATAGGAAATAGTTAAGTATAACTTGGTCTAGTGTATAGTTAGGTAAAAACATAGTTATGGATGAAACGGGAACTATTACCTCAAAATAGGTACTTGAACCCAAAAATCCCAAAAAAAACATGAAAAAACAACCCAAAAATGAAAATTGTTTATTCCAAAATGATGTTTTTTAGGGTAAATTTTCAACATTTTTTTTAAATGGAAGTAAAAACCATTTTTTTTAATGGATGAAAAAAACATCCTTAAAAGATTTGGTTTATTCTGGAATAACAAAAAACAAATCGGGTTACAATTTTGACAGTTTTTAGCAATGGAGTTACAAAGAAAATATCCAGACTTTGAAAATCTATAAATTTCCAACAATTCTCGGACATGATGTTAAAGATAAAATATAATGTCTCGAATCCTGATAATTCCAACTATTTCCATCCATGTTGTTAAAGATAAAATATCTTCACTCTAAAAAACCTTGAAATAGTAATTGTTTTCTACCATAGCATTAAAGATAAAATATAATGACTTAGAAAAACATTAAAATCTTGACAATTTTTCAACCATGCAGTTAAAACCAAAGATTATGACTACAAAAAAATCTCAAGTTGTCAAAATATTTCAAGCATGACATTATGAAAAAAATTTATAACAAAAATTTTTAAAAATGAACAGTTAAGAGTAATTTATTTTTTAAATGCAAAATATATAGCGATTTTAAAGTTTTAGCCTAAGATAGCTCGATACATTGCAACAAAAATTTATAAATCAACCATCAAATTGACACGCGGTGTAGGTGAACTCGATCCGTTGTAATGAAAACATAAAGCCCAACCATGAAATTGATACATTATGAGAATAGACTCGATTCACTATAACGAAAATTCTTAAAATCAACTATTAAATTGCCCATAATGGGATCGGGTTGTTAGACGAGCATCGACACGGACCTTGTAGAAAAAAATGAAAATAAAAACCAAAAATAAAAATAAATAAATAAATAAATGTATAAAGAAATAAAAATGAAAAATACAAAAGAAAACAAAAATTCAGATATAGAAAAAAAAAACAATAAAAAAAAACACAAAAAAATAATATAAAAGTTTTTTTTGTTAATATTGATAAAAAGAATAAACAATGAAAAAAAACACAAAAATATAATAAAAAGAAAGCAAATTTTAAATATAAAAAAAATAAAAATTAATAATAATAATAATAATAATTAATTAAAAACAGTAAAAAAAACACAAAAAATAATACATAAACACCAAAAATTAAAAAAAAAAAAACAATAAAAAAAATTATATTTTTTTTAAATAATAACAAGAAATAAAGCATTAAAAAAACTTTAAAATATGACAACAAAACCTTGAAAAATGCAAAAAAATAACATAAAATTAACTTATGTATTCAAGTTTATGTGATCCATAATGAATTAAACAAGTCTTTGGATAGAGATCACATGAGAGAATTTTTTGGCCGACGCGTTTCGAACCAACAAGTGTGGTTCATCATCAGGACCAGATGAAGAAGTAGACCATGGCAAAGGCTTAAATATAAAGCTATATATATATATATATATATATATATATATATATATATATATATAACAAAATAAAAATATTTTTTTTTCTAATAAAAACCATTTTTTAAAATAAAAAACATTTTTTTAAATAGAAAACATTTTTTTAAATAAAAATAAATAAATAATTATAATAAAATAAAATTATAAAAAAAAACATTAAAAAGATAAAAATCAAAAATCAAAACAAAACAATAAATAATTAAATTAAAAAATAAATTAATTAATATAAATTAATTAATTAATTAAAAAAGCTAATAAAATAAAATAAAATTCCGCCACCCCCGAGGCGGGGTTGGCCACGGGCACGGCACGCAACTGCCTCCCCACCCACCCCGCGGCCAACTCCCCTTGGGGGGGTGGCCAATTTTTTTTTTTTTGTAACTTTTGTTTCTTAATTTATTTATTTTTTTACTGCTTTTTGTTTTAAATTTTTATTTTTAAATTTTTTTGTTTTAAATATTTTATTTATTTTATTTGTTTTTCTTTTCTAATTTAAATATTTTTATTTTTTTTTTATTTTATTTTTTATTTTCCAATTTTTATTTTCATTTTATAACTTTATGATTTTCTTTTAATTTTTTAATATATCTATATATATATATATATATATATATATATATATATATATATATTTTAAATATTTATTTTTTTTTCAATTTTTTTTTAATTATTATTATGTGGTATTTTATTTTTAACTTAAAAATTGTGTTATGAATGTATTTTTTTTTTTATTAATATTCAAATTTTTCCTTTGAATTTTATGCTTTTTCGAAATTTTTATTTATTTATTTTTACAATTGAATTTTGTTTTATTTTTATATTTTTTATGGGTGTTTTTTAGTTTTTTTATATATTTTTTATTATTTGAATTTGTTTTGTCATGTTTTTTAATTATTATTTCTTTATGTTTTATTACGAACATGAAAATCACAAACATTTAAAAAAAATATCCACACTTAATACATTACAAAATTTAAAGTGTAAAAAATAAGCCCTCTAAAAAGGGTTGATGCAACATCAATCCTTTTCAAAATCAAGATGAAAATCACTAAAATTTAAAAAAGGTGTTCATTCTTGCTACTTAAAAAAAAAAATTAAAGTGTCAAAAATCAACCTTTTAAAAAAAGGGGTTGATGTTGCATCAGCACTTTTCAAAATCAGCGTGAAAATCAGTAACATTGGAAAAAAAATTCATACTTGATACATAACAAATTCTAAAGTGCCAAAAATATGCTAAAAAAAAAGTTTTTATTGGTATCACCACTTTTCAAAATCGGGTGATTTTTTGCTACCTCAAAAAAACGGGTACCAGTTCACTTTCTCGTTTGATCGGTAACTATGTTTAAAGTGTGTTTCTTTGGTATGTACGTTTTGTAACTTACAATCCAATGATCATGATATGTTCTAGACATGAAGTGATCCGATGATTCATTCTCTCATCGTTATTACCGATACTTGATCCGTGGCTTAACACCCGACGGGTCCATGATCTCTATTTAAAGAGCATAGAGAGCCATTTGTAAGGTGATCATTCATGAGATAAGCTTATGTAAATTTTATTTCTTTTACATTAATAAATAGCCTGAAGTGGTCGGGTTGGCTCGCGTCGTGGACTGTTTTCCTCTTTAAGGGTTTTAACCACGTCAAAAACACTAGTGTATTGATCTGTGATTTGTTTGTGAGCGGTGTCCTTTGGTGCTTTATGTAAGGAACTTACCATGTAAATTCCTACATGTATCGGAGCCAAGTTGAAGGCCACGTCCATTGGTGATCCAAATCCAAAGCCGGTACAACTGCATCCGACTTTTGTTTCATAGATCTACTATTTTTTATCGTTTTCGGACCGAAATGACTACTCTATTGTGTTAGGAGTATCTGTTCCAGTGAGGAACGTCTTTCTTTTCACGCAAAAAGGTTTCTGGTAGCCCTAATTATGTCATTTTTAAGATCTGGAGGTATACAATGTTTATTTGCAGTTTTAGTATTTATCTCTCTATTTATTTCGATTTATTTATCTCTCTATTTTTTATTGCCGGATCCATACCTTTCATTTCTGCATATGCTATTTGCCCCATGACTCTGTGCCATCTAGGAAAATAAAAAACAGAAAGGAAGAATTTTTCTCGCGCGTATGCTCTTTCCTATCGGGCCTTAGCGTGATTTCGAAAAATCAAAAACATTGAAGAAAATATATAGTTTATGGCCAAATATAACTTTAAGTCGTAAGGCTTTGATTGCTTTTACGTGTTCGTTTTTGGTTTCTGTGTTGTTTTTTGTAGGCAAAAAGGGGTTTTTCAAGTAAGCACGCATTCCAAAGCTTCAGGGATATATATATATATATAGTAAAAAAACTCCTTTCTCTTTTCCAAAAATTACTAACTTTTTAAATTAGCTCACTTGGTCCAAAGTTATTTTATGAGAATAGAGGTCTTGGGTTCAAGTATTTTTTTTTGTTGAGTTACTTTTTCAAAAAGCACATGTAACTTATGTTTTAAAGTTACTTTATGTAAAAATGTTCTAAAGTCACTTTATCTTTTATTTAAGTTACAATTTAGTGGATAGTTCATAAAGTACCATTGTAAAAGTGACTTTCACTTATTTATAAAAGTGAGTCACATAAAGTAATTTTTTTTTAAAAGTGAGCTAATTAGGTTAAGTTTGGAAAGGGGGGGCTAAATATAATATTATCTTCCCAACATTCACTTGGTTTGTTGGCATCTTCAACAACTTTTCTTCAAAAAGCCATAAATTCTTCATCCAAGAGCCATTTTTAGAACCGTTTTTTTTAATCTGCTTGATTTTCCGAGATCTTTCCATTGGAACACTTGGTTTCAACATCTTCAGCTACAGTTTCTTTTAAAATGGAAAGTCTATGCCTAGTTATTCTAGACAGCACCAACGACTTCCAATGGTCATCTTACATTGTGGATTTACTTAGAAGTAAAGGTCTTTATAGAATAGCCTCAAGCCAAGAATCTAAACCTAAAGAAGAAGATAAGCTAGTCAAATGGGAAAATAAGCATGATCAAGCATGTGGGTTGATAGGGATGTCTATTTCTCCAGACCTTAGATTTCATATCGCAGAACTTGATACCCCTGATAAAGCAATGAAACAACTCAATAAAGTTTTTGGAATTAAAAATGAAATTAGAGCCCATCAACTTGAAAATGAGTTGCTTACGTTGGACCCAATAATTTTTCATCCATTGAAGATTTTTTGTCCAAGTTCAAAACCCTTAGACTTCTCTTAGAAGGTATTAAGGTTAAGAAAAAAGATGGTAGCCTTATCTATTCCATTCTTACTAAGTTATGACCAGCCCACTCTGTGTTTGTTTCCACCTTCCATTACTATTAGAGAAGCCTTTATTTCTCAAGGACAAGCCTACAAGCCCTCCTCTTTTGATGCCTTTTGTGATTTTTTAATAAAAGAACCAAAAAAACTCTTACATCTTGGTCTTCTTAATATTGGAAACTCTTCTAAGAAAGCCTTAGCAGCCCAGTAGCAACCAAATTCAAAGAATCCTAAGAAGAAGCATCCTAAAATGAATAGTCCTAAACCAAACAAGGGTCCTAAGAAATTTCTGTCTCAAAATGAAAAATCAATTCAACAAAATGATAAGGCAAATAAAAACAAAGGGAAGAAGACTGATAAACATTGCAAGTTTTGTAATCATGGTGGCCACTTAGAATCCAAATGCTTTAAGAAGATGAAAGCCTTGGAAGCAGCAATGAAGAAGCATAACATCCATTTGGAGCACTCTTCAACTTCAACTTCATCTTCAGGAATAACACTTTCTGCATGTGGTTGTTAAGCATCTCGATCTGGTTATGCACTGAATGTATCTTCTTCTTCTCATTCTCATGAGTGGCTCATTGATTCTGGAGCTTCTTATCACATGGCCAAAAACAAAGCCATGTTTTCTTCTTTAAATGATTGTAACACCAAAAATATATATGTTGGTGATAATAGATCTCTTATTGTTGTAGGGACTGGAAATATTCATCTAGACTGTTGGGGTCCTATAATTTATAGGATCTCAAGGTGATTGAGTATTTCACAGTTTGCAGATTTCAAATTGTTCATAGATTCCAATATTCAATTGATTTCACAAAAAAAAAATGAAAAATAAGTATATAAAAAGAAAAAAGAAAAGGAAACCCCAAATTTTGTTCCAATCATACATTCTAAGCATGATTGAACAAATTTCAATTTATGTTGATAGGTTAGAAAATAAAATCTGCCAAACAGTTTAATCTTGGAAAATCAGTAGGTAGGTAGAAATAAAATTGGTCCAACTGTTTAATCTGGACCAAGGGGAGAAATAAGTGATAGAGTAGGTTAGAATTTAAAAAGAAGAAAGAGATAAAAAAATAAAGGGTCTGCAAGTCCAATTTCACCCTGCAAATAAAAATATAAAAAATTCTAGATTAGGGGAATAAGGGTAGGTAGACTGAAGAAAATTCAAGGAAAGAGAAAGACATGAACATTTCTTTCAAAGATTGGAAGACATATCCCAATTTTTTCCTAAGGTTGGAAGAAATACCCTATTGTTTTTCTAAAGGCGGGGGAAGAAATAAAAAAATAAGGGTATTATATTGTTTTAATATCATTACCCCCTAACTTTACTCTATACCCATATTTGCCTATAGTTTGCACCCCTCATTTATTCCCTACCCCACCACACGCTCACATGTCACATCCCATCTAATCTACCCACCATCTATCACCACATCCCCACTCATTCCATCTGATCCAACGACCCTCGTTCTTTTCCAACCCCCCCCCCCCCCCCCCCCCCCACCGTTTGAAAGTTCACACCCCCCTCTCATATTGCTTACCACTCTCAAGCCCCCCTGAAAAGTGGTTTACCTCGATACTCAAACCACTTTATCGTATGACCATTGTCGCTCCCACCACCTCATGACGCAAACTCGTCCCATCTGCCCTATCACCTTCGTTCCCATCATTGAGAAATCAATGGGTTGGACCGTTAGCCAACGGACCCGCACCAAGTCAAGCCAATCCAACGACATCATTCCAAATCCATAAAAGCACCAGTTCACACCATTTTTCGAATTTTAACTGTTGTTTTCTGCTATCAGGTGCAAATTACATTCAGTCATACATAGAGAGCGCGCAGTGCAGACAAAGAACAACAGTGCAGTTGCAGGAGGACTTATTTTCTGCAATGATAACAATTTCCCTTTCTCGAATCTCGATTTTGATTAATCCCTTTTCTTTCTCCCTCACTGAATTCCCATTTCTTCTTATCCCCTTCTATTACAAATTCATCATAGGACAACTTTCAGAGAACAGTTTTAGAGAAGAAAGCCATGGCACCAAAGAAAAAGGAACCATAAGTATTTAATCCAATGGTGCACCCACCATTGGATTTGGATCACCTACCACTTGCAGACAGGGATTTCAAGATCCATGAAACACTCTCAGAGTTTGATTTGTTTGACATATATTGCTGGTGGGAGGACAAATTTGTAGAGGAGATGGATGACATAGGCCTCTGGGACACTAATCTGCCTTTTTATATTTTTCCTAAAACACACAGTTGTCCAGAACTGATCAGGAAATGTCATTCATGTTATAATCCACAACAAAGGGCAATGATGGCCCCAACAGGACATATTTTGTTTACAATTCATGCCAAATCAATTATACAAATGATGCAGGCCCCAATTATTGAAGAAACTACTCCCTTTTCCCATGAGGTCCTCACTGAAATGCATCAAAAGCTTGATTTTTCTAAGAGAGCCAGAACCTTATAACTTTTCATGACTGAAAACACACCTCTGCCAAGAAAGAATCCTCCTTATTCCTCCTCTGTTTTCCCTGACAAAACTAGACACATTGTCACAGTTCTTTCCTATTTACTTAGCTATTATTCAGATCAATGACTTGATGAAGCTATCATATCTTTCTTGTCTATTTTGTCAACAGAATCCAAGCCCTCTATCCTCTTCAATTTCAGCCAATTTTTAGCAGATGTCATCCATGAGCAGCTTGTCAATTTCTTCACAGACGAAGTGTTTCATTATTCCTCAGTATCGATTTATATGTTTGTGTATTTTCAGGCAGATAGGTTCCAGTTTTCATGAGAAAAATGAATGAAGAAGGTGAACCCCAATCAGTGATATTCTAGACAACATTGGTAATGAAAGACCAAAAAGATTTCAGCTAAAAGGCATTTGTGGAGATGTTTCTTCACCCAGCAATGAGCCTCCTCAGTGGGACTGCAGAACCTAGGATCCGTGAAGAAATAAGGAGAATTATGTAGCTATTAGACCAAGACAGAATAGGTGATTGGTACTTATACCAAAATTACACTGAATTAAGAGTATATGGCTATGAGTTGGCCCCATACAAGCTGCCAAAGTTCGTCCCCGTGAGGATATTTTCATTAGAATACATTAGAAAAATGATTAATGCAAATGAAGTGCATTTTGTATCAGCTAAGGAAAAGTCCCAGTTCAGGATCAAATCTCAAATTGGTCCCTTCATTTGTAACAACAGAGCAGCAGGGGAGGACGCAGATAGAAGATTGAAGGAAATGAATTTTACCCACATTTTCACATGGTATTATGACCAATGCGGTATCATTTCCAAGAAGACGATAGAAAACAAGTCAACAACATATATCCACACTCAAAGGCCTAAGATTGAAAAATACATGAACCAGATTGAGTGGATGCCTGATACATTGCAGGAGGCCGAAGAACAAGTGATCTCTTCTTCCAGTGCATAGACTCCAAGATAGCAGGAAAAACAAACTACTGAAGATAGGACTAAAAAAGGAAAAGAACAAGAACAGGGAATAACAAAGAAAATATATAGAGAAGATTAGTCACTAGGGATTGATACTTCTATGAAGGAATTCAAGTTGAAATATAGGAAAATGGCTAAAAAACATATGGACATAAACAAAGGATCACCCCAGCAAACAATGATCAACATAATTGATATTCCAGATTCATCCCCGGCTGGAAGGTAATATTTTCCTGCCACTTCGATTTCAGAAAGGCAGCAGTCTCTTCAAGTGTCCTCATCTACAAATGTAACTAGAGAAAAAGAAGAGACATTCTTTGATACATTCAGAGAGATCAAATTCAAAAATGAAATACTGAAAAAGAGCACATATGCTCAGTTTTGGAAGCACAGTGCAACCGCACAAGGTAGACTTCTCTTTGCCTTTGATTCAGAAAATGGAAAAATGCATATGGCATTTTTGGAAGCACAGACAGCAGAGCCCAAAACCCCAGCAAATTACCAGAAAACTTATTTTGAGTTTGATGCCAAAAATGTCCATCCAATTGATCATCTGGAAATGCACAAGCAAACAGGTGAAATGATTTCATCCACTCTAACCAACACTTCTATGAACTTGTTCAAAATGCAGGTGGCTCTATCAAACACTCAATCCCAGTTGAAGATGGAAAGGATTTCATCACAATCAAAGGACAATAAAATTAAGTCTTTGGAATACTTGGTAGTGAAGATTGGGTATGTTCCCTCTAATATAAAAGCAGCTGAAGAAGTAATAAAGAAAAAAGAGATAGATATTGCAGCGTTGAAGAAGCATCTCAAGATTCCTGCTACACATGATCCACTAACCAAGGAGATAGAGGAGACAGAAAGCCAAAAGGCTGATATGATGAAATTAATAGTGTGTTATGAAACCAGCTCAAGAAAAGATAGAAAAGATAGATCAACGCCTTAGAATTCAGCCTCTTTGAGGGGGCAACCTCCTTTACATTACATAAATGAACAATTCTTTGATGATTCAAATGAAAAAACCTCCTTTCTATATATAGGAGTCTAAGGAGTCACAATATAATCCAGCCGACCTAACAATAATAATATAAAGCCACAAAAATAACAATAGAGGGATTCTATGGGGCACATAAATAACAATATGGGGGTAATAGGGGCACAACAATATAAATAAGGGGTATAACTATAATAGTAATGGGGTAATCACTAGTATTATAGGGACCCAACATGCCCCTCTCCTTCAAAAAAGTGTTGTCCTCAAAGCTTGAGTAATTCTGGATACTTTTGCATAAAATTCTCATCCTCCCATGTGGAATCTTCAGCGGATAAGTTCTTCCACTTGATAAGATACTCTGAAATTGATCGATTTCGTAGCTGTCGAGTTCTTGTTTCTGTGACTGCTTCCGATTCCAAAATAATTTTTCCTTCCTCGTCAAGTTCTGGAAATATTGTTTGAATTGGGATCTTATCGCCTATAACCTTCTTTAAACATGAAACATCGAAAACTGGGTGCAATCAAGAAGCTGCAGGAAGCTCCAATTTGTATGCCATAGTACCAATCTTTTGCAACACCTTCTACGGACCATAATACTTTGGTGATAGTTTATTATCCTTCTTAGCTTGCTTTAGGGACATTTGCTTATATGGTTGTAGCCGTAGGAATACCCAATCACCTACATCAAAACTTCTTTCACTGCGATGTTGATTTGCCTGTTGTTTCATTCTATTTTGTGCCAACACGAGGTTATCCTTTAAGAGTTGGAGGACTTGTTGTTGATGTTCGATGTGATGTTCCACTGCCTGAACCTTAGAATTTTCTCTTAAATATGATGTGATGGATGGTGGTTGATACCCATAAAGTGCCATAAATGGGGTCATTTTTGTTGCTGTATGGAAGGAAGTGCTATACCACCATTCAGCCAGAGGCAACCATTTGACCCATTATGTCTATTTATCAGATACAAAGCAACGAAGATATCCTTCCAAACATTTGTTTACTATCTCAGTTTTCCCATCAGATTGAGGATGATAAGATGAGCTATGAGCTAACTGAGTACCAAGACAAGAAAATAATTCTGTCCAAAAATTTCCAGTGAAAATGGGATCTCTGTCACTTACAATAATCTTTGGGTTTCCATGTAGCTTTTGAACTATTTCCATAAATGCAGTAGAAACTGTACTGGCTTTAAATCGGTGTGATATTGCACAAAAGTGTGCATACTTGGTAAGTCTGTCAACTACCACCATGATGACACTCTTTCCCTCAGACTTGGGTAAACCTGTGATAAAATCCATTGAAAACTCCTCCCAATGTTGGCTTGGAATGGATAAAGGTTGTAATAGACCCGGTGTCTTAATTGTTTCAACTTTATTTTGTTGGCAAACCAAACATTCAGCCACAAACTTTTGAATATCTGATTTAAGTCCATCCCAAAAAAATTCCTTCTTAACCCTGTGGTAAGTTTTTAAAAATCCTGAGTGCCCTCCTAAGGGAGAAGTGTGCAATTCCATAAGAATATTTTGTTTTATCTGGGAATTCTTACAGAGGTATAAGCGATCTTTGTACCATAACGAATCATTTTGCCAGATAAATGTATCAAAAGTACTGGAATCTTGTTGTAGCTTTCGAATAAGTGCCCACACTTCTTTGTCATTCTTCCATTGCTCCCTTGCTTCGTTTATCCAATCTGGTTGGATAATAGAAATGGCACAAAACAATGCTTCCACATCCTCATCCTTTCTTGAGAGTGCATCTGCCACCACATTTTGCTTCCCTTTTTGTAGATGATTTCAAAGTCATAACCCAACATCTTTGTGACCCATTTTGTTGCTCTTTAGAGGATAATATTTGTTCAAAAAATATTTAAGGCTATCATGATCCATTTTTACCTTGAAGTGTCTTCCCATTAGGTAGGGTCGCCATTTCTTAAGTGCATGGAATATTGCCAACATTTCCTTCTCATAAATAGCTTTGCTTAAAAACTTTCCCTTGATTGGATGACTTTCAAAAGCAATGGGTCTTTCATCTTGCATTAGAACAGCACCAATTCCATTTCCTGAAGCATCACATTCCACAATAAAGGTTTTTGTGAAGTCCAATGTAGCTAAGACCGGTGCTTGGCACATTGCCTCTTTAAGATGTTCAAAGGACTTTGTTGCTTCTGGAGTCCATGAAAATGAATCTTTCTTCAATAATGTTGTTAGAGGTGTTGCTATTCTCCCATATTCTTAACAAACTTGCGATAATACCCTGTCAACCCAAGAGATCCTCGCAGATGCTTTATGGATGTGGGGATTTTCCATTCCTTAATGGCTTTAATTTTGCTAGGGCCTACCTTAACTCCTTCATGAGATACAATATGACCCAAATATTCCACCTCCTGGACTCCAAAGAAACATTTGGATCTTTTTGCATATAATTGTTTCTCCTCCAATAGTTGTAGCACCGTGTCAACATGTTCAACATGATCCTTCCAAGACTTGTTGTAGATTAGTATATCATCAAAAAATACTAACACAAATTTTCTAAGGAATGGTTTGAAAATTGAATTCATCAAACCTTGAAATGTTGAAGGTGCATCGGTAAGGCCAAAAGGCATGACCAAAAATTCATAATGACCCTATGAACACATCAATCCTATGCTCCTCTAGAATATCTTTTACCCTTATGTTCAATTTTTGGAACTCAATGTGCTCCTTTATTGAACCCTTTTGTTTGAGACTTATCAATTGGCTAAAAAAAGTGTTGCTTTTTGTATCCTCATAATGTGCTATCAATTCTTCCGTAAAAATTGCCCAAGTGATAAGTTGTTTACGAGAAAAAAGCCATTGATACCATACAAACTGATTTGGTTCCAAATATACAGTTGTCATATGTACCTTTTGTGCATTTTGCACATTATTGAGATCGAAGAATTTCTCAATCTGTGATATCCATGTGGCGGGATCCTTGCCATCAAACTTCCTCATATCAATTTTTGGAATATGGTGATTCTTTGATCCAACATTAGCGTCTATGGAATTCTTATTAACATTTCTTTTGTTCTCATCATGAGTTTCCTTTACTACCTTTTCACCATTAGTAAGTATTTCTTGTAGAAAATTTGTCAAATCTGTCTTCAAATCTGCCGTGCCTATCTTCAAATCTGTCTTCAAATCTGCCATGCCTGTATTTCTAGTAGCTCTCTGTGTCCTCTTTCCAATGCCACTAGTTTGATCCAAATTGGATTCTCCAAGTACGAGTTATGCACAATCTCCCAAGATGACCTGATTATAGAACTTTCCAAAAGAGCGAGGTTGTATGAAGTGCCACGTGTAAAATTTTCGATATTTGGTTTTGAAAAAGATATACAAGAAAGTACAGTCCGTCCTCTTTCTGTACCTTCTTACGAAATTTCAATCTAATTCCCAGAGAGAAAGTTATGACAATTGTCCCTAGGTCACATGTTTTGAATGTAATTCAGGAGTCTGCAAAAATACCAACTTCCTCAGATCATATCTCCGAAAATATCGTGCAAAAAGCTCTGAAATTTGGACCCAAGGTTCAGCGCAATTTCTTCTCAAATGGGTTTTTTTGCAACTTCTGAAACGTCACAGAAAAAAAAGTTATATCGAAAATGCCACGATGACCTGTTTGGAGCAGCGAAACCCTAGAATCCAAAGCTCTGATACCAAATGTTATGAAACCAACTCAAGAAAAGATAGATCAAAGCCTTAGAATTCAGCCTCTTCGAGGGGGCAACCTCCTTTACATTACATAAATGAACAATTCTTTGATGATTCAAATGACAAAACCTCTTTTCTATATATAGGAGTCTAAGGAGTCACAATATAATCCAGCCGACCTAACAATAATAATATAAAGCCACAAAAATAACAATAGAGGGATTCTATGGAGCACATAAATAAAAATATGGGGGTAATAGTGGCACAAAAATATAAATAATGGGTATAATTATAATAGTAATGGGGTAATCACTAGTATTATAGGGACCCAACATTGTGGAGTAGTCTCTCCAAATCAAACAAATGGAAGTAGAGATAGAAAAATTGGTGCAAGAGAAAGAAAAGGCAGCATAGATGGCCAACACAACAATGGAGGCCCTTCCTCTAACAACCCCTCCCATAACCACTCCAACAAGTACAGCCACTGGAGGAGGAAGAAGTACAAAACAACTAGCCAGATCATTGGAAGGCATGAATTTGCAATCTAAAAAGATAAAAAGAGTGGAAACCCAAGTCTGTGTGTTGCAAGATCAAATCAAAAGAGCTTAAAGCAATCACTTGGTGGAAATGCAAAGGGAAAAGGCATTAATTGAAGCACTACAAAAATCAGAGAAAGAATCATCTATTGGAAACACTCTAGGGAGAGTTAAGGAGATTATTTGGCACAATATAATCAATGGTATGAATGAAATTTGGCCTAGCATCCAAATTATCTTTGAGCAGAAAGAATTAGTGGAGAAGGCTAGAGAAGCCATTTCAGCTACCAATGTAGATATGGGAGACATGCCTGTTGTTGGGAAAAGTATCCAATACGGAATGCCCCTATCCCACTCTAAGAGGTGATAGTGCCTTAGCAACAAACAAGGAAAGCTATCTGAGTATTCTTCTTTATGATATGCAAATAGAGAAAGAAGGATGAAACTAACCGATGTCTTCCGCTAGTTTGTCGATCCAATCGCTCTCTCTCTTTCGTTCGCTTCCCGCTGCCTGCTCTTTCACTAGTCCAACTTCACACGGTTCCCGCAAGATCACAAGAGCAGAAGACTACACGAAAGATATAGATTCACATTCATAACTAGTTTAGGATCAGATATAAACTAAATATGCAAGTATAACAAAACACCATTGAAATACAAGCATATAGGAGAAACTCAAGTAGCTTTATTGATATGATAAACAAGGTTCAAGAGGAGATACAACCAAGTGAGTCTCGATCCAGCATCTACCTCCCAGCAAAAGAATCCCTTCCTCTCCTCCAACAAAGCATAAATCACCCAATGTACTAATCTCAATCTCAAACCAACAGCAATTCTCTGCAAATACAAAATTCCAGCCTCCTGAACCTCTGGGTGAGAGATCCATATATAGATGTGAGCAGAGAGGATGAGTCAGCTCATGTTTTGACTTGTGGCTTCTCTCTGTCAGTTCTTGCTTCCACTTGGAGGTTGAGAACCTCTTACTCATCACTAGTCGAATTCATTGAGGCAAGTGTCATTGAGGAAGAATCTGGAAGCTTCCAGGGTCTTTACACCTCGTTGAATGAACTTGCCATTTGTCAATTCCCGCTCAGCACACCCTGGTAGTGCTTCTACCTGCGTTGCAGTGCAAGTGGCTAGTGTAACCTCTGCATTTCAGCACAGACAGCTAGTGGAGCCATTGAATTGATCCTGATTTGACCATTTCTGAGTGGTTTCTGGTGGAGAACTTCTGGGAGAAGCTGTCTTTGGTTGACCTTGTTCCTCTAGGGGTAGGAACAACTCATTTAGGGACTTTGGATCCCTTGGATTATTGACATTTCATGCTCAATGTTGTAAGGCACAAAAATGTCTATAACAGTTGCCCCCTAAAGTATGAGGTCGTTTATCGGGTGAAATGATTTATTAGGAGGATCCGAAGTTCTTTTGATGCTGGGAGGAGACCTGTAATAAGATACAATACAATACATTATTTTTCATACTGCTTTCATGATCTAGCTGAGGCGGGCATTCCCATGCTCAGCTTCATAAATTCATTTCTTTGTACATAGAACAGACAATCGTCTGCTGGGAGACTGATGATTTTGATGAAATCATCATCCTTTTTGGTAGGATGATTATCTGCTGCAATGATGTACATGTCAATGTCTTTATTTTTCCCAAATATATATCGCAGCCCAGATGGATGAAACTAGATCCGGGGTCTTCAATCTCGTTCGATCTTCACTCTAAGTACAAGTCGATCCATGTGAGAAATGTTCTGAATTCAAACATGGAAAGACATCGCTTGATTACCAGTCAATGATGTAAACTGTTAACAAGCGCGAGAGGAATCACCGATAATGATAATGACCCTCAAGGTACTGCAGTACAATTCACGTGGTGTGAATAAAGGACTTGGCGTCGAACACCACGCAAAATCTTTCGGTCGAAGGTCATTGATGTATACCTGTCGCCGGAAGTGAGAAACTTGCCATTGAGGTATGCAAGCTTCAAAGTACTGAAGGGTGTGTTCCTAGACCAACTTCTTGGATAATGAGCTGATGTCGACAAGAAGCGATCCGTCAAAGGAGGGCCTTAATGTATCCCACATCAGTGACACGGAACGGAGCAAATGATTTTGATGGAGGTGAAAACGATCTCATGATATATGGTTCAGGGTGGCGGTCATGAAAGGATGAAGGATAATGTATGGCAGTGGATGGGACACGGTTGACTTCTCTGGATGACTTCTCTTGAACATATTGGCGACACTTGTGCGATGGATTGGTAGCATTTACCCCAATGGTGGATGGTATGGAGAGACCATGGTGATGTGACCGGTGAATGAAACAACCCAATCCGACTCAGGCACGGAGTGGAAGTGTCATGTTCAAGAGCGACTTGCTACCAATAAAAGTTCCTTGAGTTTCTCCCAATTTTTCCCCAGTCATTTCTGACCAGTACCTCTTTATTTTTGTCAAGCTTGAGGAGGATAACATATGCTTGTTCTATAATTTTCCCTTCGGGCAAACCCATCGCTATGTTTTAACGAGCCTAGCGATAGTGAAACTCGTTCTCGTCTAAAGACAAGTTTGTCGCTATTAATGCTTTTTAACGAGTCTAACGACAAAGATAACTCGGTCCTTTTCAATTTTAGAGAGTCTGAAAAGGTACGTAAAGGTAACTCCAAGGTTCCTTTTTCGTCATCTAATCCCTTAAGTCCGAAAAAGTATAAAACAATACAGAAGGGATGGATTTTCGATAGTTTTAACGAGCCGAACAAAACAAGCGCTCGATCTTTTTGTGCAATAATCCCTCAGGTCCAAAAAGATTAAAATCTAGAGGAGGGATAGCGGAAGGTCAAAACTCGGCAAACTTTTCATATTTTACGAGTCAGATGAAAAGAGCTTAAATAAGACTCATCTTTTGAGGAACGAGTGATAAAACGGGTTAGCAGCTGATTCCAGGTAAGCTTTGGAATTTCCAAATCACGACAGTGTCACAAGGATGGCTAGTGAAATCACTCTTCGCAGCTGTTCCTCAAAATGGGTAAACAATCAAATCGAGGTGAATGATCGGCCAATGGAAAAGTGGAGGTGACGGTGCAAACACGACCAAGGCTTTAATGGCTGATAATTTACATTCGCAGTGGTTATTTACCGGGTAGTTCATTTTTTAACGAGCTTAAACGCAAATTGAAACACTTGCTCGATCTTATGTTTATTTTTTAATGAGCATGAACTATGTGTTAAAACTGCTCAATTTTATGTTTATTTTTTAACGAGCATGAACTATACGCTAAAACTGCTCGATTATCCAGTCATATGATAAGAATGTCTCATGTAAGATGCCATTTTTTATGGAGCTTGCACCTTACAAAGCTTTGCCCCGGAATCCTTTCTTTATGCAAGCTTGGACACGACTAATCCTACGAGTTTAAAGGGTTAGACCTATAGGTTTAAAGGGAGGACCTAAAAATTTAAAAAATAAATAGCCGCCCCTTACTTGCATTCCAAAAGGTTTGCATGCCCCCAGACATAAAATAGAGTTTCAAGGTTACCCCTCAATTTGCAGGAAAAACATTTGTTTAACCGGGAGAGGCCTACCTCTTTCAGGTTACCAAAGATTGTCTCATTTGCGCAGCAAACAAAACATTTCTTCGGCAATGTCCACCGAGATGAAAAAAGGTGAGTGACAACAAGCGCCAAACACATAACTTTGACAAAAGAATCTTATTCTAGAACAACCCCTCTTCCAATCACAAACGGGGTACGGACTAGTCATATTCTCCCGCGGAAACCTATCATATACCCAGAGTTTTCCTACCGAAGCAGACCAGGACGCATGCCCCCTGGGTTTCAGTCATATCCTTCTGAATCACTCGCGCTCATCGGGAGGACGGACCGTGGGTTGAGACATTTCTTGCGTGAAGAGACCATTTAGGGATGGTATGTGACTATTTGTGATGCGTGATCTGGGAAATGAAAGCTGGTCCACGAGCTTGACCACTCTTCCTTCATGCGGAAAACACATTACTCTAAAGAGTGAGGAGACGATGGCTCCCATGCAATATATATAGTCTCGTTCAAGGAGTAGGTTATAATCCAAGGGTCCTTGAACGACCATCACGTTCATTTGAACGGTCTTCCCTTTCAATGTGATAGGCACATTGGGGAGGATCCCTAAAGGTCGACTGGTTCCTTTATCGAAGCCTGATAGATTTCTCATTTCAGGCAAAAGCGCTGGCGAACCAAGCGCTTTCCAAGAAATAGAGGAAAGGATACTCACAGATGCCCCCTCATCAATGATTGTGCCAGCCATTACCATTCTGTATATTTGAATGATAATTCTGAATGGTATGCTGGCTGGCAAGCGGGGTCTGTCTAGTTGGTTCCAGTCGAAGGACACAACCAGGTTGCTTGGTGGTGGGACCGAATAGACGGCCGGATATCGCTCTGACGAACTTCCTTCTTGCGATAAAGGAATAGGTGCATTGCCCCCGTGTTCGTCGGAGTCTGTGTTGATGAAAAGAATCTGGATGGTGTCATCCTTATCCTCTTCAGTGACTGTATCATTCGAAGATAAATCTTCTGAAGGCAACACTGGGTCAACTGCCGCCTCGACCTTTTGACTTTCGTCGGGTATGGATTCAGTCGGTTTATCCTCAATGATAGATGCTTCAGCTGACCACTTGAGCGAGCCAGCTGGATTTTCAACTAACGAAGGACTTGGCAAGAGTCTTTGATATCCAGGAGGAAGTCGTAACGGTGAAACCGGACGATCTTCCAAGACTCTTTTGGCCTCGTCTAAGAAGGGACACCGGTGGAGGGCATGGTTGCCTTCGCACAGGCTACAGGGAGGTCCAGTCCTCCCTTTCTGTCCTGGAACTTCACTTTCGCTAGTTGACGGTGTATTTTCAACATGACTATCAGAGGTTGACGACACCGGATTGTGCAAACGGGGAGACCAGTCCCTTAGTATCCGAGGGATGCAGGGACAATCTCGGTGAAAGTGGTCTCCCTTGCAGATGACACATGGCGATTTAGGCCTGGTCAGTGTTGTGTGTGGGTTTTCATCAGACAACACTTGTTTTCCCTTATTTTCCTTTGGCTCCTTCTTCTTTTTCTCTTTCTTCTTCTTTTCCTTCTTCTCCTTAGGAACTTGGTTTTTAGTCTTACCAGTTCCGTTACACGAAGAGGAAGGAAGAGAGGAAGAATTATAAGAAGTAGAAGGTTGATGGGAAATTCTAGACTCGTCTAATTGTTGATTCGACTATTCAGGAATAGTGGTGTTCTGAACGACATTGGTTGAGAAGAGCCAGACCGGCAGGCCAATTGTCAGTCCTGGAAGCGACAATGTAGCCATATGGGGCGCACCAACATCTCCGCAAGAGGAGAAGGGACTAGGATTTCCACCAAGGGGAATTCCTTGGTTGGTGGGCTCCATTTTCTCAACCTAAAGATCAACGCAGGAAAAAAGGGTGATTGTTCCGTTTAAAATAAATTTTTAACGACGCTTAGACACAACTTGCTTTTTCAATTTTAAAGAGTCGAGAAAAAGCTAAAGATGACTCTAGTCTCCTTCGATGTTTTAACGAGCCCGAAGTGACAAATGCTCGGATGGACGTTTTCCATTATAGAGTTTGAAAAAGGTCAAAAGGAACTGCTCTGGAGTTCTAGGTAGAGGGTGTGCCAAACTTTTCACAAAACCGCAGAATACTTTTTAGGGTACGGGCGGTCGATCTTCCTGAATGCTGTGTTCAGTGCATTGCGATCAGTAGGGCGGCCGACACGGCTTCCTATGGATAAAGGTTATATTCCTATAGGGGTCTCCCAATATATACGCGACGGTACGTGGGAGCACAATCCGTACTGGTACTAATCGTCCCTCAGGAGGATTCACCCAACCATTAGTGAGGTGACCAGTGACCAGGTTTTACGACGCCGGAACACGTCTCTAGCCTAGACCTCTATGTTGTGCGTTATGTTGCAAAGCGTTGTTAAGTTCATTCAATTTATTTTAGGTTGATCTTTTTAGAAGTTTTCCTTTTTGGATCACCACAAGATGTATGATACAATTCCTAAATGCAGTCTAGAGATGATAAGCAAGCTTTTATATCTCTTCAACAATGAAAATCCTAGCTACAAAGGGAAAAGAAAGACACCATCTTTTCTCAAAGAGCATAGAGCACACAGTAATGCACTTTTCCCTAAATCAACATACAAACTGTCAAAATGCAAATGCACATATGCATGTATTTGTTTTCGCTTTCTTAATATTGATGCCTAAAAAGAAAGCTGTTATATAAATTTGAATTCGATTTGAAGTGAAAACACAAACAAGTTCCTTTTTCGAAACCAAAAAGACGATTAAGACACTTTATGATTTACTTGTTTCGACACTTTGAAATGCATAAATTCAAACCAAAAGACAAAAGTAAAAGCTAAATCAACTATGAACAGCAAACAAACTCACTCCTAAGATCAAAACGACACTTACGACAGGTCTAGATCTAGGGGCGACAATATGACTAGTTTACTTCTGTAATGGGAAACTACAAATGATGTAACAAATTCACAAAGAACAAATACAGTTTCTTTATATAACTGAGGCGGAATTGAGGCAAAGAAAAGGGGTTTCATATAGGTACACTGACTGATAACAGGCTGCAAAAACAAAGATGAAAACTGAGCAAAAGGAAGCAGGGAACCACAGCTGCACAACGCAAAGACTGATCAGCGCACTCCTAACACAGAGGTTTTGACATTCAGCACAGGTAGCCTTCACGGGACCTGCGTTGAAATGCAGAACCTCTTCACAGAGTCTGCGCTGAAGCAGAAACGAGAGTTGTTTCTGGGTTCTGGGTTACGGTTTGCAGTTTTTTCTATAGTTTTTGGCCAGATAAAAGCTATCAATTAGGTACAATTAGGAGGATGATTTATAGGAGGACTAAGATCTATCACAAAGGGCTATTAGAGCACTTGTGAATCAGCTTCTCAGATCATAAACAGGCCCAGTGAGAGGGCTAGAGTAGCTGATCTCTACTTTGCATTTATAAATAGCAAATGCAGTTCGATTCGGCACTCTTGAGTTTATGAAATGAATAGCAATAGAAACACAAGTAAACCAACAAGATACTCTCCCCAGCGGAGTCGCCAATTTGTTGTTGGGAAAAGTATCCAATACGGAATGCCCCTATCCCACTCTAAGAGGTGATAATGCCTTAGCAACAAACAAGGAAAGCTATTTGAGTATTCTTCTTTATGATATGAAAATAGAGAAAGAAGGATGAAACTAACCGATGTATTCCGCTAGTTTGTCGATCCAATCGCTCTCTCTCTTTCGTTCGCTTCCCGCTGCCTGCTCTTTCACTAGTCCAGCTTCACATGGTTCCTGCAAGATCACAAGAGCAGAAGACTACACGAAAGATATAGATTCACATTCATAACTAGTTTAGGATCAGATATAAACTAAATATGCAAGTATAACAAAACACCATTGAAATACAAGCATATAGGAGAAACTCAAGTAGCTTTATTGATATGATAAACAAGGTTCAAGAGGAGATACAACCAAGTGAGTCCCGATCCAGCATCTACCTCCCAGCAAAAGAATCCCTTCCTCTCCTCCAACAAAGCATAAATCACCCAATGTACTAATCTCAATCTCAAACCAACAACAATTCTCTGCAAATACAAAATTCCAGCCTCCTGAAGCTCTGGGTGAGAGATCCATATATAGATGTGAGCAGAGAGGATGAGTCAGCTCATGTTTTTACTTGTGGCTTCTCTCTGTCAGTTCTTGCTTCCACTTGGAGGTTGAGAACCTCTTACTCATCACTAGTCGAATTCATTGAGGCAAGTGTCATTGAGGAAGATTCTGGAAGCTTCCAAGGTCTTTACACCTCGTTGAATGAACTTGCCATTTGTCAATTCCCGCTCAGCGCACCCTGGTAGTGCTTCTACGTGTGTTGCAGTGCAAGTGGCCAGTGTAACCTCTGTATTTCAGCGCAGACAACTAGTGGAGCCATTGAATTGATCCTGATTTGACCATTTCTGAGTGGTTTCTGGTGGAGAACTTCTGGGAGAAGCTGTCTTTGGTTGACCTTGTTCCTCTAGGGGTAGGAACAACTCATTTAGGGACTTTGTTGTAAGGCACAAAAATGTCTATAACAATTCCAGCAACAAATAACAAGATAATCAATTTTTTGAATGCAAGGAACAAGTATGAGCTGGAAGAGTTGGGAGTAGCAGATAGAACAGAGACTATACTACAGGTCAAGAAGGTGCTGACAAAGAAGAGCTTAAATGTGTAGCTAGAAGAAAAATGTCAAGTTCTGGAACTGACAGTCAACAGGTTCTTTAAAAAAATGCAGCCTTTACATCAGAAAGGTCTCCCATCTCTGTTTGTCATAAATGACAAACTCATGGACAGAGGGGATTATGTCAAGAAAATCCAGGGCATAGCCACAGATGCTGCAAATCTTTCCAACATCAAAGGCAACATAACAGGAAAGGCATTGTTGGAAGCTATCAGCAATTTAATTTACATTGAGCATGAACTGAAGCACGTATTTCTGGTCAAACCAACATTTCCTAAGTACACTGAGGCTAACAAAATATATAGAAAATTAACTAAAATCAAAATTCCAAATGAGGAAGCGTGGAGTGAGCTATGTGATTATCAGGAGGAACGAGACAAGGACGATTAGAGTGCCAACCACAAACCTGAGTTAGCACCAGCCACATCAGCAGAACCACTACAGTCAAATTAATATCTCAAGCAACAACATCCCTAAAAAAGAGGACCACCTGTCCCAGTTTTTTTTGTTGAAAACAACAACAAAAAATGTTAAAAATAGAATCCAGAATATTCCAATTTTAATTTGTCCTTGAATTAAAATTCGAATTTAGTCTCACCACCAGCTTGAAAAATAGTTAATTAATTCATCTTGAGTTAATTAGTTGGAGAAATTCAAGTTAGAAGTCTTTCTGAATCCATGAAACAGTTATCCCTTAAATTAAGGAGATAATATTGAATTATATTTGAGTTGTAATTAGTTAGCTCAGTTTACTGAGTTAAGTCCAGTTAAATTAGTTCCAAACTGTTTGAGGAACTAATTATGAGTTCAGTCAGTTAATGCATGCATGCATCCAACTATTGTACTCCAGATAATTGAAGATTCTCTCATCAGTAACTCATGCATGTCTATTCTAAGAAAGACCCAATTGATATTAAAGACAGGGACAGTGTATTATCAGTTGCATGTTTTCTCCCATAAAGGAAACTCATGCATGCAGAAGGAACACGTTTCCTTGAGGATTGTGTAGTTCTGACAAGGCGTAGGATCAGTGTGAGAGATCAGTCTTCCACTTGGTAACAGGAGGATCACCCAGGAGAAACTGCGCAAGGAAATAGGAGCTTGGAGGGCAGAGGAGAAGGTTTGTGAGAAGCTTTGATTGCCTGTGAGCATCCAGGAGGATTATACTGAGAGCTGGCTAGCTGTGAGAACTAATTCTTTGTATAATTCTGATGTATTTCCACCTTGTATGATAATACAAATAGTGGGGTTTTTAGCTAAGGCTTTCCCCTGAGTATTTTGTGTTTCATGTGTATTGATTCTTCTTCTTATGGTTATATGTGTTTAGCTCTGATTCAAATCGATCTTTAAGCTTCCACAAGTTTGATAGTAGAAGAAGATTATAGTATTTTACTTTGGTATATTGCATTATTGAGTTAATCTACAGTTATATTTTCTACATAGATCTCAGAGGTAGATTTGTAGAGAATTTGCAGGAAATTCTACATGGTATTGGAGCTTAGTTTATCAGAGCTGTGAACAATATACAGAGAAGAGAATTCAAAGTTTGAAGTTTTGGGTTGCAGGTGCAAATCAAATTCTTATCATACTTCAAGGCTAGCCAATGGCGTTCTATGGATTGAGACTCGAGTATGCCTTGGAAGGCAGCTCAAATTACATAGCATGGAAAGATTGCATGGAGGTTGTATTAGAAGACAACAACTTGAAGGATTTCATTGATCAAGAAATCCCAAAGCCAGGTTCAACTAATGCACAAGAGTTGGTTGAGTGGAAGAAGTGTGTGGCGAGGGCGAGACAGATCATCCTTGAGGGAATTCGAGACCATATTGTCTCGAGTCTCCATGGGAAGGATACTCCATATTCAATGTGGAAGACATTGAAGGACCTCTGCCAGAACAGTAGTGACTAGAGGAAATTGGCGGTCAAGGATAAGCTTTGAAGAATCAAGATGGAGAACGACGATACTATTTCCACATATCTGAACTAGCTCACCACCTGTAGAGATGAGCTTGGAAGTGTAGGAATAACTACTGTCGATGATGATATGGTAAGCCTCACTCTCCTTGGCCTTCCAAAGAGTTGGAATAGCTACTAGGACTCTGTGAATGGAAGGGAGAAATTCTCGGATTGGGAATGAGTATGGTCGGATCTCATGCAGGAGGAGATCAAGAGGAGCACACGAGATGGTTCTTCATCCAAGGATGATGATGAAGAAAATCTAGCCTTAGCAAGTAAGACAAGGAAAGGGAAGGGGAAGGTGTCCCATTCCGAATCGAATTCTTCTCATGGATGGAAGAAGGTTGACAAGTCTAAAGTGAGATGCTTTAATTGTCACGAGATGGGTCATTATGTGACTAATTTCCCATCGAAGAAGTCCAAGAAGGGATCCTCGGAAGGATCGGAAGGTGAGGCATTAGCCTCTCAGTTCGAAATGGACTTCGCCCTCATCGCATGCATGGTGTCATCGATGATGGGTGGTGGTTGGTATCTTGATAGTGGAGCCTCATTCCACATGACCGGCGATAAAAGTTTATTTAGTACCTTGGAGGACAAAGACTTCAAGATGCGCATAGAGATTGACGACGACGAAAGGTTTACTGTTCCATGAGTGGGCATGGTTACTTTTCAGAGCAAGCATGGAGCTTCTTTCACCTTGACCGATGTGAATTATGTGCTTGGACTGAATAAGAACTTGGTATTGATTGCGATGTTGGAGGAAAAAGGCTACTGTTGATCTAGATTGTCATTGATGTCAATATGGAAATATTCTAGGATACTAAATGATTATATGAAGCCAAGGAGAAGCAGATCAGATCCGTGAAGAAATAGGAGAAAGGCCATCAGGGAATCCAATGGAAAGACATTGGAAGCCATTGGAAGTCAAGAACAGGAGCATTCAAAGAAGAGATATCAGAATTCAAAGGAAGACCTATTGGAGCAAGAAAAGCATATCGGAAGAGGTCATCAAAAGCAGTTTATCGGAAGCCATCATGAAGCTAAAGCGTAAGAGGAAGAGGTCATTGGAAGCCACTAGAAGCAAGGAGGAATACCCAGCGAGGAAAGAGCCAAAAAGAGGAACACATCATCGAAAGAACAACTATTGGAAGAGCGGAAGAGTGAAGAGAAGCCAAAGGAAAGCCAAGCCATCAGTAAGAGTTTGTTACAAACTGTTCTTATTAAAATATCGCATATGCTCAAGAGTAAGAGCCATATCAGAGATATCACATGAAATATCGAAGCAGCCAACATAACGGAGGAGTTAACAGTGTTATCGGACTTGACTGCTCCAATAGAACACGCTCTATTGTTATATCGTATCCGCCATACCGAAACTGCCACATCAGAAGTTAAGTAATGCAAAGGAATTTCACTCAAAATCTGCAATTGTGATATATATATACGGACCCACGGGACCATTACAATACGTCACAATACAACATCGCAAGTCCTTTTAAAGCTATTGTCACATTAAAACCCCGATTGCGATAATACATGTGGGCCCGAACAAGTTATAGTAACACCCCTTAATATGATATCACATCCGCCACATCTCAAGCCTCTTTAAAGCCTTGCCACATTGAAATCCACCGATTGCGATATGTATGCGGACCCGCTGCACCATTATGATACGTCCTAAAGAAATATCGCATACGTCGCATATCGCAAGTCTTGAAGAAATATAACAATGGTAAACTATGATTTCCATAAGACTTGTGGACCCGACAAACAATTGATTGCAATAAAGCTATGGACCCGACGGATCTATTGACGACTGTTTAATATCATATTGCGTCCATTTCGTCGGCAGTAGTGGAATCACTGTGTTATGTGAAAACCCCCGAAAAACTGTGATTGCGATTAAGGTGATGATGTGGCTGGTGGGACCACCCATTATATGGTTTTAACTATGTTAATATGTGAAGATCGATGATGTTATTATTGGAGGGTAGAGTATGTTATGGGCACGACTTGTACAAGACCTCCGAAAGTTGCGATTGTGATTAAAGGAATGACGTAGCATGTGGGATCTCCAATGTGGTTATAACTCCTCTTGTAATGCGATTTCTGTGAATAATTAAGTCTGTGAATGAAAGGGCCGCCCTCTGACATAATTTCAATATGCAACACTATTTTATTTTGGCCTCTCTTCTAAATGAATGTGTTTGTTGAGTATTGGTGAACTCGAAGAGACAGAGGAAGCCAAAGATCAAGCGAGCAAAGAAGGTCAAGTGAGTCCAGAGGAAGCCGAAGATCAAGCGATGGAAGAAGGAAGACAAAAGGTCGAGCGATCGCATAGGAAGCCAAAGATCAACCGAGCAAAAAGGAAGCCAAAGGTCAGGCATATTAGGCATCTATAACAAGAACAAGGAAAGTTAAAAACGGGTGAACTGGAAGAAACAGAGCAAGAGATAGGTCCAGCCAGACAAGAGGAAGTCGAAGGTCTAGCTGGATAGGAGGAAGCCGAAGGTCCAACAGGACAGGAGGAAGCCGAAGGTCCAGCAGGACAGGAGGAAGTCGAATGTCCAGCAGGACAAGAGGAAGCCAAAGGTTCAGCCGGAAAGAAGGAAGCCGAAGGACGAGCAACTCTGTTGATCGGGTTAACCTTTGAAATGCTTGAACCTGTGATGATTTAAAAGAGGAGTAGTACAGATCGTAACTGAGTTGAACAATAGTCACGCCTGAAACAGTTACCACAACAGTAAAGAACAGAGGGTTGAAAACAGAGAATTGTGTTTGTGTAGATATTGAGGGCTTAGTGCAACTTATCAAAGATATCTTGTTGAAAAACATCAGCAGATCTTGGAAGCATTGTTGGAGATCATGATGATTATTTTAAATCATCATGAGGTAACCTTGCAGACTCTGTGTGGGAAATATGAAGAGTTGTGAAGACTCCTTCATATGAAGATGGGTTGTCATTGATGTAGTAGTGAAGCAGTAGATTGACAGAACACAATGAAGAAGATTCTGAGAACAATGTAATACAATCAAAACATGCCTTGACAAGATAGGGTCAGAGCCCTTGGTGTTGATGCCTCAGAATTGGAAGGATTGGTGTCTTGGAGTTGGTACTCCTAAATCCAAGGTTGGTGCCTTGACAAGATAGGGTTGGTGCCCTGGAGGTTGGAACCTCACAAAAAAGTCCAAGTTGGTGCTTGGCAACAGATTGAAGCTATATATATATTGTATCTGATTTACCATAAAGATTATATGAATGAAATCATTTATTCCTATTGTTAATTTTTGTGTTCTAAATATAAATGATTTAACTGGTAAAAATAACAATTGAAAAGAAATATTGATTCACCCCCTCTTTCAGTATTTCCAACAATTGGTATCAGAGCTAGTACCTTCACTCAAAGCCTAACAGCTTGAAGGTTGATCCTTAGAAAAAAAATGGCGAAGCCAAGGAAGAAAGTCTCCAATCCTCCTAAATATGTGTCTCCCTCTACCACTGAAATAGATGGCAATCAATTTGAGAAGGCTCCATGGTTAAATGGAAACTTTAATAAATGGGAAGCAAGAATGAGGAATTTCTTAAAGAATTAAGGCATTGAAATCTAGAAATCAATGATTGTTGATAGCATGATGGATGGAGAATCCAAGGAGTATAATGCAAAAGCAATAAAGGCAATCTTGAATGGGCTACCTGATTCTATAAAGAACAACTTAGGAAAATGTTTGTCAGCAAAGAGTATATGGGACAAACTGCATGACCTTCACTCAAAAGGAGCATTGACCATGACCACCAGTCAAGAAGATGATGGAAACCAAGAAGGAAATATAGAACCCATCATAGAAGCTGAAAATGAGAATGATGACATCAAGGCTAAAGAAGACCTAGAAGATGAAGAGAATGAAAAATATTGTGTAGAAGATCTCCTCGCTAAACTTATGGCTACCATGGAAGAGATTATCAATTTGAAAAAGGAAAGTGAGGAAATTAAGAAGAAAGCACTAGCTGGTGACCAAGACCAAACAAGGAAGAAAGTTGACCTTGTCAAGCTTAAAGTACAAGAAAGGGATGAAGAGCTTGCCAAGCTTAAGAAGGAATTTCATCAAAGCAAAAGAAAGCATCATGAAGAAGTCATATCCATGACAAATCAATTGGATAAAGCAATGAAACAGGAAGATACCTTGTCAAGTCAACTTGAACAAAGGCACAAGAGCTTGAACAAACTTGAAGAAGAGATTGGTCAATACAAGGTAAAGGTCTCCTCTCTCAAATCTCAACTACAAGAAGCAAGAAAGTTAGCACAAGGAGCTAAGAAGACAATGGAAGCATTGGAAATCATAGAAGGACAAGTTGATGAAGCAGAAAAGGAGAGAAGCACCATGATATGTCAACTAAAGGCAAAGGATGGAGAAATCTTCAAATTAAAATCTAACATCAACCTTCTCAAGGCCGAAACATGTGAAGCTACTCATATCAAGGAAGAAACTGAGAAACAACTTGCTAAGAAGAATAATGATTGTGAAATATTGGAAGAAGAGATTGTCTCCCTCAGGAAAAAGGTTGAAGGGATGGACAAAATATTGAAGAGCTCTCAAGCCTTGGATGACATGCTCAACCATCAAAGATGTCCATTTGATAAATCAGGTCTCAGGTATGCAGGTGAACCCTCAAGCAAGAATAATAATGCTTCAAACAACAAGGATATGAGGAAGTCAGAAAGAAATGTTGATGCTCCCAGTTCCAGCATGGTATCCAGCAAAGGCAAGGAGAAGAGTCAAGGCAACAATGGAAGAAATCCCGCTCCAAGAAGAAATGTAGATGATGTCAAGGATACGAGAAGCAATGGTTATCATCAAAGGATCTCAAGGTAGAAAGACTTTAGAAGTACATCAAGGAAATCTCCATCTCCCAGGTACCGATGTTTATTTCTTGGTTATTGTTATTCTTGTACAAACTTTGGACACATGGAAAAAGTATGTAGGGCTTATAATGATCCCCGTCAATCTCCGAGAAGCAATTTCGCAAGAAGAAGTCATGAATTCTAATTCATGAACAACATAGAATGCTTCAAGTGTCATAACATTGGTCATATGGCACGTAATTGTAACTTGATTTGGGCACCTTCTCAAGATAGAACTATGTCAGAAAAGAAAGTTACACAAGTATGGAGAAGGAAGCAAATACAATCTGAAATTCCCTTGAACTCTCCAGCCAACAGAACATGTTATTGGCCTAATATTCGACAATCTAAGCATTTGATGGGAAGAATCTGCCAAAAGAGATGATGCATACAGTTAGGGGGAGCCTGTGATTCTTGATCATTATTGCAGAAGCTATTCATAAAAGGGTCCTTATGAAATCCTTGATGAGCCATATTAACAATCATCCTTTGATAAAGATCATTTCTCAAGAGCTCTACATTGAAGAACATGATCTCTTAACTATTCTTTGGACTGTTGTTGAAGATGTCTTTGACTTGATCACTAAGTAGAAATTGGAGCAGCAAAGAAGGTCATCTAATACCAGAGATAGGGCAAATAACTATGTTGTTGTTATTACAGAAGTTTATGTCTCGACTCAACGATTTAATATGAGAACATGTAAAGTATGGACACAAATAGAGGAAACTTTCAAACAAACAAATACGTCTGGGAATGAAGCTTGAAGCGAGAGCAGTTGGCAACATCTAACAAAATTGAAGCATTGCAAAAGGATGCCAATCAGTAAAAAGAATTTAAAAGACAATGACAAATTGGATATCAAAATCTACTAGTAGAGATAGCTTACAAAGACTTTTACAAGAACACAAGGAAAAGATGGCTCATTAAAAGGACTATAGAAAGGGGAATGTTGTGCAATCGAATATAGCTCAGTAACATAAGGAGAAGCACATAGATACAAAGGAACTTGGATATGAAGAAAGATAGCAATTTTAGTGGCATCTTCTCCTGATTCAGACTATAAAGACTCCTTAATTCTGACTATGGAGACAACAGAATATGGATTGAAGCATAAAAACTTGGACTTGAACATTTGGTGTGTGGCTATTTGCAATCTGTTTGGAAGCATTGAAGTGGAGCATCTTTAAGCATTGTTGAAGCCATGATGAAGTAGTTCTTTGAGACATGAAGAAGGGATAATGTGCTAGTTGATGATAAGGCATCAATCCTTCTATCTTGAGTAAAAATAAGAGCACTATGACAGGGGGAGTAACATACCCATGAAGATCTAGTATTCATAAAGAACAAAAGCAGTTTGATAGGGGGAGTAGTTCGACAGGGGGAGTCCCTGAGCACTCCTTTGCCATTGATGTCAAAGGGGGAGAGAAGAATAATATTGCCATCAATGACAAAGGGGGAGATTGTTGATCTAGATTGTCATTGATGTCAATATGGCAATATTCTAGGATACTAAATGATGATATGAAGCCAAGGAGAAGCAGAGCAAATCCGTGAAGAAATAGGAGCAAGAAGCCAAGGATCAAAGCCATCAGGGAAGCCATTGGAAAGACATTGGAAGCCATTGGAAGTCAAGAACATGAGCAGTCAAAGAAGAGCTATCGGAAGAGTTCATCGGAAGCAGTAGATCCGTGAAGTAACAGGAGCTATCAAAGAAGAGCTATCGGAAGTCAAAGGAAGACCTATTGGAGCAAGAGAACCATATCGGAAGAGGTCATCGGAAGCAGTTTATCGGAAGCCATCATGAAGCCAAAGCGTAAGAGGAAGAGGTCATTGGAAGCCACAAGAAGCAAAGAGGAATACGCAGCGAGGAAAGAGCCAAAAAGAGGAACACATCATCGAAAGAATAGCTATCAGAAGAGCGGAAGAGTGAAGAGAAGCCACAGGAAATCCAAGCCATGAGTAAGAGTCTGTTACAAACTATTCTTATTAAAACATCGCATATGCTCAAGAGTAGGAGCCATATTAGAGATATCATATGAAATATCGGAGGAGCCAACATAACAGAGGAGTTAACAGTGTTATCGGACCCGACTGCTCCAATAGAACACACTCTATTGTTATATCGCATCCGCCATACCAGAACTGCCACATCAAAAGTTAAGTAATGCAAAGGAATGTCACACTCAAAATCTGCAATTGCGATATATATATATATATATATATATATATATATATATATATATATATATATATATATATATATATATATATATGGACCCACGGGACCATTACAATACGCTATAATACAACATCACATCTACCACATCGCAAGTCCTTTTAAAGCTATTGTCACATTAAAACCTCGGTTGCAATAATACATGCAGACCTGAACAGGTTATACTAACAGCCCATATGATATCGCATCCACCACATCGCAAGCCTCTTTAAAGCCTTGCCACATTGAAATCTGCCGATTGTGATATGTATGCAGACCTGCTGCACCATTATGATACGTCCTAAAGAAATATCGCATCCGTCGCATATCGCAAGTCTTGAATAAATGTAACAATGGTAAACTGCGATTGCGATAAGACTTGTGGACCCGACAGACAGCCGATTGCGATGGAGCTATGGACCCGACGGATCTATTGACGACTGTTTAATATCATATCGCGTCCATTTCATTAGCAGTAGTGGAATCACTATGTTATGTGCAAACCTTCGAAAAACTGCGATTGCGTTAAAGGTGATGATGTGGCTGGTGGGACGACCCATTATATGGTTTTAACTATGTTAATATGTGAATATCAATGATGTTATTATCGGAGGACAAAGTATGTTATGGGCACGACTTGTACAAGACCTCCGGAAGTTGCGATTGCAATTAAAGGAATGATGTGGCATGTGGGATCTCCAATGTGGGTAATAACCTCTCTTGTAATGCGATTTCCGTGAATAATTAAGTCTGTGGATGAAAGGGCCCCTCTCTGATATAATTTCAATATGCAACACTATTGTATTTCGGCCTCTCTTCTGAATGAATGTGTTTGTTGAGTATTGGTGAAATCGAAGAGACAAAGGAAGCCAAAGATCGGGAAGCCGAAAATCAAGCGAGCGAAGAAGGTCGAGTGAGCGCAAAGGAAGCCAAATATCAAGCGATCGAAGAAGGTGTTAACGCTCGAATTTGCCCCAGGCTGAGGAAGGCAAAACTCAAGGCAACATCAAACCACGCTCAGCCTCGTAGCTAGCCCTACGAGGACAGGAGAGGGCTCTCTCCGGGCCAATCTCGGAAAAATATAATCAATGAGGCTCGAGGTGACTGAAATTGTAACTGATCTTAGGCTAGTTATTAAGGCAGAGGTTTAAAGGTGATTTTTTGGGGTTTTTGTTGAATCAAAGGGAAAGGCAATTTTGGGTGCGGGGATGAGACACAGTTTCTGCAGAGGTCTGATTGGAGCAAGGTAGGCAATTGTTTGATGCCTTAAAAGCTAATGAGGTGAGTAGATCAGACAGGTGAGGAGCTAAGGAGAGCAAGGAAACCTCAAGAATTCTCCTTAAACAGATGAAAACATAGGAGATCAAACAAACTTAAAGGTAGAGCATTACAGATTATGAATTCTACCTTAACACTTCATTTGTTCAATTGCAGAAGATGAGAGAAGGAAAATGATACACATAAAAACTTACAAGTACTGAAGGAAGCACACCATCAAGACATAAAGCCACATGAATTCCAAACAGTGCTGCAAAACCCTGGTCTTTCCTTTCCCAAAATGTTGAAGTAAAATGTACAATAGAGTCTCAAAACCTTTTCCCCAAGAGTCCAACCATGAAAATGACTAAGAAAATACATAATATAGGCAAGCCAACCCATTCCCTTGCCTCTAGGGGTCGAGCTCATCATCCTAGGAGCTGTTTCAACCAATTCTAAACAAAGCACTACAATCTAGGCAGTCAAAACAACTTGCCTCTATAAGGTAGGAAACTGATTCATTCATTTAATTTTCACTTTTTAGTGAATGAATCTTCTAGAAAAAGTAATAAAGTGCCAAAATTACATCATGTTTCATTAATTACATCAAGAGGAGTGAAAAAATCACATCACAAGTCAAAACTGGTCAAACTGGCTTCGTTTCTTGAGCTGAAGATGAAAATTGTGCCAAAAAACCATGTGCGCCGCACACTTGAGCCCTATGCGCCGTGCGCATTTCCACATGTTTTTGGGGCACTTCTCGGCATCCAAATTGAGCTCAGGTTGGCTTGTTGGAACGCCCTGGATGTCTACTTTCCAACCCAAGTGGAATTTTCCAATTTGGTGTCCATTTTCCCCTCCAAAAGTGCATTCTCTCGGAAGTACTTCCTGCTGGTGCAAAAGGTGGCAGAAAGGTGATTTCATGGTGTTTTTGAGCCTTTTTCTCACCCAGAACTTGATGAAATGCTTTGGCCATAGCTTAGCATGTATATTTCATCATTAAAAATCCAACAATACAAGCCATTTGTGATTTGGACCTCCCAATCTTATGGGTCGCGTGCGGCACGCTACGCGTTGAGCCAAAAAACCTGTTTTTAGGACAAAATTTTCAAAAATGACAAAAATTTCTCCGAATTTGCTCAAATTTAGAGTAAAGACCCTCTATCATGTATTGTGCCCCACCAATGAATCCTCGGCCAAAATTTGGAGTGGATCGGGCTTTTTTCGCCGTTTTAGTGCCTTGCTCAATCGCCTCTTAAGGATCTTCATTTTTGCTTTGCAAACATGCATGCGAACCCAATAGTGAGTTTTCATATGATGAAGCATGTCCTTGTCTCTGTTTGCCTTCGCCAACAATTTCTCGAAATGAGTGTCCACCCAGATGAGCATAGACTCTCGATAAATCGGTGTCAAATCACCGGGTCTCTTTCTGGCCAATTCTCAGTCTTCCCAGATTTGCCATATCTCATAAAGTGTGTGTTCATCTTCCAGCTGTTTGTTGCGCTGCTCCAAGTAGTTGATCGTCCACTTAGCCATCTGCAATTTCTTTTGGAGCGAGTCATTTTCAGCCCTTTGTTGTCGGATGATCTCTTTTAGCTCCGAGCTAGGAGAGCTCGCATCAAGATCAATGATATCCGTGTCCTGACCTCCTGAAGGACCCTCATAAAACATGGGCCTCTTGCCCCTATCCTGGATCTGTACCCGTGCTGAAGAAGAAGGTGAGACCCTTTCCACATGATGTGGAGATAATACTCGCTGTGCTGATGAAGTCAACGAGACCCCTTCAACCCCGGGTGGAGATAGTACTCGCCGTATAGATGCAAATAAGGCCCTGTGGCCTCGCTGGTATGTGACATATGGAGGAGCACTTATATGCTCAGTCTCGGGAATGCCTAGCTGGTGTGAAGGTGCTCCCTCATCATGAACTACCTCAGCAGGCGGCTGTAGCGCTGCGAAGTAATCACGGGAGATGAAATCCTCCCAAGTAATGCCCTGCTGTGCCAACTGATGCATCACTATGATTTTGATCAACGCATAATGATATATGCTCTTATGCTGATGTGCTGGGCTCTTCCTTTGTACTAAAGGCACCATCCTCTCTATGTTGCGACACATGAAAAACGGAATGTTCATCATACATACGCTCATGAAATGCATCAACAAACGGACATGTTACGCATAGAGACGCGAGAATCTGCCCTCGCAACTGAAATATCGAATGATGAGTTTCATCAATGGTGCATACTCATCCCTCAGGAATCTGAAAGGAAAAACTACGCTCAAGTGTCTCATATGCCCGGGTTTGATATATGGCTCATAGTAGAATCTGTCTAACAGCTGGCATTTACTCCATTCCTCCCCTACATTTGGTATCCTGGTGGCCTGAGCAATAGTCTCGGGTGACAAGGTGAAATTCACTCTGGCAAGATTTACATGACCATCCTGTAAATGTAGAACAAATAAACAGACTAGTTCCCAATGATGTTGGATTTGTGAGATCATCTCACAGTATTGGAAACATGATTGACGCCGAAAACAATCCATTGCAAGTGGGCAAGCTTGCAATTGGGCCAAAGAAGTAGGCTCCTCCCTGACATGCTGACCACTTTTGCCACCTTTGTGATACCTCCGTGGCACATTTGGCACATTTACCTCCAGTGTAGAATCACTATCATACTCCTGCTCATAGACTGACTCGGTCTCTGACATGTCTTTGAAAACCAGATAGTTGGAATATATATGTTGATGTATAAACTACGTGCACAATTTCCTGTAAACTGTTCTTTTTCTCTAAAAATGTTGTGACCAAGGCGACACAAATGCACAAGGCAATATTAGGAAAGGGGAAACATTAGGGAATTAGGGAATTTGGAAATTAAAACAAGGGACTTAGAGAAGGGAAGGGAAATGATAAGGATAATGTGTTTTGTAATAGAGGTGAGGGACTAGGATTTGAGGGATTATAGTGTAGGATGAAGGAGGGAATTAATGGGGAAAAATAAGGGTGAATTTGGGAATGGGAAACAATGGGAAATGGAGAAATAATGACAACCTTGGTTACACTTTGTTTTTGAAACCCTTACAACAATTTTTTGCATTCAAACCCTACAGCAATTTCATTGACAAGGAGGGCTTTCCACTTGGATTTCTAATGCAAACATATCATGAACCCATTACATTTATCTTTCAAAAACCAAGCACAAGTGGTGGATGTGAGCCTACCTGCAATTTTGTGCGGAGAGGAGGCGATTTCATGCGTTTCCAAGCAAATTTTGGGCTTAAACCCCAGTGCGCCATGCGTCTCACCCAACGCGCTGCGCGCCTCTGATGCGCCGCACGCGTGTATTGTTACACTGCGATTTTTTGCCCGATGCGCCGCGCGCCCCTGATGCACCACGCGCCTAGTCCAATGCGTCTCGCACCCCTGAAACTGCTCCAACTTCCTCACAAACTCACGATTTCGCTTTGGAATGATGTTCTTCACTCTTGGCATGCAAAATGAGTTGAAAACGTCATGAAATATCTTTATAAAGACTCCCTTTTGATTTTTGCTTGGTCCATGACCCATTTTGTAATGTTTTGTCATTGACACTTTTTCAGGATTAATAGACTTCTGACCTTTTTGGTTTCCTCCTTAAATTTGGTTGAAATAATGATTTTCTTTTCAATTCTTTGCAGGGATAGCTGTGATATGATCTGGCAAAGGAGACCAAGGCTGCGCTTGGACAATTCAAGAACTGAAATTTTTGAATATTTTTACAAAAATGAGATGACGACTTATCTTCAAAACAGAGTTTTGAAGAGAAGTCCTAATTTATCTATATAATGATGAAAATTATTGAAGTAACCACCTATCGAGGACATCCCTCTGGCCTGCTGGTCTTCTTAGACTTTGCAAAACAAGACTGACTCAACCCAAGACCTAATGACCAAGAACCATTGTTATGACCCAAAAATTTGAAACAGGACTGTACATGACCTTTTGAGGACTTGTCTTTATGAATAGACCTGAACCAGCAGTGCCAAGCACGAGGGTAATGAGTAACACAAACCATTCCGTCAGAGTTATGGCATGCCTAACGAAATGCAACTAATCGAAACTGATGGGACACCTAAACATGAAATGCAAAAAAGAGCTTTGATCTCTGACGGAGGGATAACTAGACTAACTCTAACATTGGCTCCAATGGGGATGGTAGCTCCTTGGAGATGCCAAGAACCACAGATCTCTGCAAGAGCTAGACAGTGCCTTCATCCATTGGGCGATGGAGTCATTATTCCAACACAAAATTTTGACAATTGGACGGAAAAATCAAAAACCAGTTTGACTAAAACAGACTCAAAACTAAAAAGACTGATACAAATGACTTGACAAACTTAAACCAACTAACCTCTATTTTCAGAATTATAGCCTTCACTGCGGGCCCCAGACTGAAGATGAGAAGTTAGTATACATGTGCAATAAAACAGAAGTAAAATGATATGTACAATGATGATGAAATGAGCAGAAAATACTCAGAAGTAGTATCTCTTTAACAGCCGACCATTAATCGGACCTCCAGGACATTCATCTCCATTCATTTCTTTGAGAAGGAAAGCGTTTTGGCCACGATATGTTGCAATCTTATAAGGACCCTTCCATAACTTTTAAAATTTGCTGTGTTTTCCTTTGTCTTCATTCCGGGCATCCCATCTCAGAACTACCTCATCTAGCTAAAAAGTGTATGTTTTTGCCTTCCTATCATAAATCTTTTTGATGCGCTCCCGCAATTTGAAAGTATTTTGCAATACCTCCTTCCATGTCTGCTGCAAATGAATCATTTGATTAATCCTCCTTTGCATGGGATCTTCTTCACTACCAGCTTCCTGAAGCAATTTGACTATTGGGACAACAAACGAAGTAGGAAAAACCGTGTCTGTGCCGTATACCAACTCGAAAGGAGACATGCCAATAGACTTTTTTTGACTCACCCTATGAGCCCACAAAGCATTCACCAATTTCTTGTGCCAGTTCTTTTTATTAATTTCCAGCAATTTCTTTATGATATTAACCAAAGATTTATTAGATGATTCGGCCAATCCATTGCCTTGAGGATGATATGCAGTTGAGTGTCCTAGGCTGACATTGTATTTATAGCAAAATTCCACCATTCTCTTTGATTTGAATGCTGCTGCATTATCTGTGATTAGCTTACTAGGACATCCAAAACGTGACAAAATATTGGTTTCAAGAAAAGAAATGATTACCGCATTCGTGGCTTGTCGAGTAGCAATAACTTCAATCCATTTTGTGAAATAGTCTGTGGCAGTCAATATCCATCTATGTTGTCCTGATGATGCCAGATGAATTTCCCCAATGAAATCCAATCCCCACTGCTGAAAAGGCGCACTAACTTCAATAGGTTTGAGAAGCAAGGGCTATAGTTTTTGCTTTCCTTCAAAAATTTGGCATTCATGACAATTCTTAACAGCCTTAAACACATCTGAAAACAACGAAGGCCAATAATATACCGCCCTTAGAATCTTATTTGCTGTGGTTTTCCAAAACAAATGGCCCCCGCAATCTCCTTTATGAAAGTCCTCCACAACGCTTTGAGCTTCCTCCTCTACCAAACAGTTCAATAACATTCCACCAGGGTCTTTCCAATATAATGCAGAATTTATTATGCAGAATTTGGCAACTTTCAATTTCAACGTTCTACTCTTATTTCTAGGCATTCCGGGAGGTGAAGACAAAATCTGAAGTACATATAAAATATCAGCATACCAAGGAGAAGAAAAAAAACATATTAGATACCTGAACTGGCATACTCTTTTCATCTTCATCGGTCATGGCAGTAATTAAATTTATGTCTAGAACTTGCAGATTTGTTTCAACCATTAGTTTTGCAAGTCCTTGTCCTTTGATCAGCTTGGTTGGTTTAATCTCCACACCATATTCTAACAATGCAACAATCCACTTACCTCGTCTTCCCTCTGGGTCTGCCTGTACCAAAACGTCTTTAATTGCTGCACTAGGAACGTATGCTATTATGTGGGAATGTAGTATATATACACGGAAGTCTTTCAAAGCTTTTACAAGCGCAAGTGCTTGTTTCTCAATGATATTGTATTTCAATGCTCCGTCTCTTATAATCCGACTGAAAAAGGCAATGGGTCTTTCAACTCCTTCTCTTTTATGCATTAATACGGCTGCCAAAGTGTGCTCAAAGAAAATGAAAACAAAATGAAGTCCTGTGTGTAGTCTGGGCTAATCAAAGTAGGGGCTGAAGAAAGAGCTAATTTTACCAAATTGAATGATTTCACCGCCTCCTCGGTCCACTTTATCTGACTGTCCTTTTTCAACATATTCGTGATTTCTCTAAGATGCTCAGTTAGATTTGGAATGAAGTGACGCAGAAATTAAGTTTACCATTGAATGATTGTATTTCTTTCTTGTTCCGGGGCTGTTCAAGCTGCTGAATGGCTTCAACACGTGCGGGGTCCACAAGGATGTCGTCTTTTGATATGATGTGGCCCAAGAGCTTGCCTTCACTCATGGAGAAAAGTCTCTTTTTTGGATTCAGCGAAATGCCATATTTTCTGCACTTTTGAAAAACAACTTTCAGATGATATAAATGTTCCTCGTCAGTCTTTGAAAATACAGTTAAATCATCAAGGTAAACAACCAAAAATACATCTTTTTCATTAGCGAAGGCCATGTCCATTGCGCGCTAAAAAGTAGCACCTGCATTCTTTAAACCAAAAGGCATTTTGGCATAATGGAAGGTTCCCCACGGAGTGGTGAAGGCTATTTTGTCTCGATCATCTTCATGGACCAAAATTTGATTATATCCGGAATACCCATCGAGTAATGACATCCTTGATGCTCCAACTACTCGTTGCAATATATGATCCATCTTTGGCAATGGATAATTATCTTTTAAGGACACCTTATTCAAATTTCTGAAGTCAATACATAAACGGATCTCACCTGTTTTCTTTCTTACAGGCACCAAATTTGATATCCAATCAGAAAATCTGATAGGCACAATGATTCCTGACTTATATAACCTGTTCACCTCTTTTTCAATCGATGGTAGCAGCTTAGGATTGATCCTCCTCAACTTTTGACGGAATGGCTTCTGATTTGGTTTGATTGGAATAGTATGCTGAATGATATTAGTATCATATGTTTTCAGATCAGAATAATCCCATGCAAAAACATTGGCAAATGAAGACAACAATCTGATATACTCTTCCTTTACCTTTGGTGTCAATGATTTGGATAACTTTACCGTCTTAGGATCCTGAGCCGTTCCAATATTTACCTCTTCAACTCCTTTTTCTGTTGGCTGCAATGTTGGTTTGCGGGCTACATCATCATGATCAAAAAGCTCCTCTAAAGGTATCAAACCTTTAGGAATTACATTATCTTTGAGCTGCAATACTTCCATCTGATTTATTTGAAAATCATTGCTACCATCATCATGTTCTGCATCCATTAAAACATTTTCGAACTCACCTTTATTTTGCAGAAAATCATTGATCTCCTCATCATTTTGGAAAACTTGCCAATGTCTTTGATTATCCGGGACAGTGAGATGGTGCTTCACATGGATTTCAAATTTATTACTTGAGTTCATAGGAATTTTCAGATTGCTGGCTGCCTTAGCAAGTGCATCCGCAATGCTATTTTGAACACGAGGCACACACGTCAATGTATAATCTGAAAATACTTTCAATATATCTAAAACAGCATTCTGGTATGCCCGCATCCGAGGGTGTTTTGTTTGATATTTGCCTTTAACTTGCTTGATCACTAATTCAGAGTCACCATACACGGCAATCCTCTTAGCATTTAGCTTTCTTAGAATTTTCAGGCCAGCAATCAAAGCTTCATATTCAGCTTCATTATTTGAACAATCAAAAGCAAGTTTGTAAGAACATACTCGGACATTACTAGGTACTTTGTCTGAGACAGAAAAAGGACTACGTACCCAAATACCAATCCCAGCACCATCATTACCTACTGCTCCATCAAAATCCATGGTCCATAAACCGTCTTCCTCTTCTGCCAAGTGCTGAAAGGTTGTCTGCTGTGATTTTTCTGTTTGTTGTCCATTACTTTCAGCTGATTGCTCGGTGATGCTCTGCTATTCCTGACGTTATTTCCTTAGGACTTCTCTAAAATTCTTTGCTATTTCTGGGATATCATTTATTACAACTAACTGACTATCAATATCATTTAAACTATCTTAATACAAAACGAAAGATTCAAGATCTGTATGTACATAACTGATCGGATGATTGATTGGTTTCTCCTTGCTGGTGATCATATATTTCATTTTCTGTTCCTGGTACAACTTTCTCATTTGGCCAAACGCGGGAATCGTTGCATAAGAGAAATCAAGCGGAATTGTTCCTTGCAATTTTTCCCCCCAAGATCGAGAAAGGAGCATACCAAAGCGAGGAGGAATGTCGGCCACGACAACGTCCATCAAGACATTCTTTGTAGGGATCTGATCCAAACTTACAACCAAATCTTTAATTAACCCAATACATCTCACCTTGCTGGAATCAAAGGAGTAGAGATCATGATATTTCTTGGTGATATCCAAACCCAACTTTTCCATGATGGCCTTTGGCATAAGATTGTGGGAAGCGCCAGTGTCAAACATAGCATTATGCAACACAAACTCATGCAGCCTTAAACTTATATAAAAAGGAGGTACTTCCGACTCACCACTTAATGCTGGTCCAAATATCAATTCTGGCTGATCATCCTCAACACTGACCATATCAGACATTGGGTCAAAATTCAGAATTTTGGAGACTTGTCCTCTATAGTTGTTGTTCTTCATGAGCTCAGTTAATGGAATAGACACCTTCAATTTAGAAATTTCATTCTCCAAATTAAAAGAAGAAGTCTTGTCCATTTCTTTGGCTGGAACATCTTTCTTTTCAGGTTTATCCTTTGGTATGCTGATCTGATTTACCTTTTCATTTGTTGGGATCTCATTTGCTGGAATAGGCTTGCTGGTCATAGGGTCAGCACTCTCTTTACCTTTCTTTGATGCAGCTGATGTTTCCTCTTTAGATGCTGGAACTTATTTTCTCTTTTGGATGGGATTTATGGGAACATTTCTACCTCTTAGTGATAATTGGCGCTGCTGAGCGGACAATGCATGCATATAACTACTTTGATACTCATCTGACTCTTCCTCCAAAGCGATCTCATTTGCTAAGATAAAATCTGCATCATTTTGAACTGCTGATCTTGCTGTCTTTTCATCATCTTCAGTGATAAATGTGGGCATATCGTCAGGAGTAAAAAAATTATTTTCTTCTCCAACTACCTGATCATCATCATCTGACTCAGGACCAACAAAATTCTGCTGGAGAGGTGTCTTCACTTGCTGCTGTTGTGATGGTGTGTCTTGTGTTCGCTGCTCATGCTGTTTGATCCTAAATTGTGGCTGTTGCTGACCACGAAAATTAGGATTCCGAATCTGTGTTTCGGGCTTGTCAATAGCTAACCTTTCAATCATCTTTTCTACCTTGCGAAGAACTTGGTCTGATGTAGAAGCTTCTTCCTTTATAGTAACCTTCCTTTCAGCTTTCATTCTAGCTCTCTTATCATTCAAATTTGCTTCGACACTGACTGCAATTTTCTGCATCTCTTCTAAGGTGGCCGGATCTCTCTCCCTTAGTTGATATGCCATGTCTGGATCAAAACCATCGGGGAACTTGAGCAGCGCTGATTTTCTGGTTGGTTTTAAATCATTCAGAATTGCGTTGTATACTGCATTGAATCTGATACAATAGTCTTGAACAGGCTCTCCAGCATTCCTTTTAAGCTTAGTATATTTGGCATTGATTTGCAGCGGATCTTTCTTCACTTCCCAGCGTTCTAGAAATTGTCTTTTAAGATCATCTAAAGTAGGAATACTTCTGGCTGGCAGATTTCTAAACCATTTCCTTACCTCTCCACCAAAAGTCTGCACGAATAACCTCATAGTCACATTTTATTCATCGATTTCATGAAGATCAAAGAAATCTGCCATCTTATCCACATGTTGTTGAGCTGTGATATTCTGAGGTGTGCCATCAAACAAAGGAATTTTACTTTGATAATCTGCAGGCATGTCATTCAAAACTTGAGGCAAAGCGAGGGGTGCAAACCGAGCTGCCATTGCTTTTGGAGGATTTGGTCTAGGGGTAGTTGGAGGAGTGGGTGTAACTCAAGTATGTGCGGTATGTAGGGGCGTATGTGGAGGAGAAACCACGTGGGATGAAGAAGGGGAATTCACTGTAGATTTTGGATATGTAACTATGGGAGAAATGGAGATGAAAGGGGGTTCGATCTACTCGTGCGAGGCAGAAGCCGTGATAGTAGATCCAATGTTGGCAAATGCAGCTTCTAGAAAATCAACCAGATTTGCAGCTTGAATATCTGTCTGAAGGTGTCGTAGGATAAAATTTTCAACCACTTTATTGTTTCTCTCAATTTCAAGGGCAGCAGGAAAATCAGGATTGGGAACTAGAGAATCAAGTGCACTTTCAGATTTAGTTTTAAACAATGATAGTTCAAACGTCTCGTCAAAATCAATTTCTTCAAAATACTTAAAGATAGCCGGACATGAATGAGATTTAAATATGAGACTAGGATCTGAAGCCAGCTTGTTATTTTCAAAATATCAAGGAACAAAACAGCTAGTCAGCCTGTGAAAACTCTCAACTTATCATCCAAAAGCTCAGAGTTTGCAAATGTACTGGGGTGTTTCAAATGTCACGGTCAAAAGCTAAACCGGAGATTGACTGAAGTAGCTTTGATCTACTTGCGCTAATGCAAAGAAAAAGCTTTTCGAAGGCTACCTGGCTAATCTTTAGGCTCCGTCTGTAGCTTATGAGAGAAATGACATCAACGGGCAAAAAATTCTAATCGTTCCCTAGTATCGTCGCCACTATGTTAACGCTCGAATTTGCCCCAGGCTGAGGAAGGAAAAACTCAAGACAACATCAAACCACATTCAGCCTCGTAGCTAGCCCTATGAGGACAGGAGAGGGCTCTCTCCGGGTCAATCTCAGAAAAATATAATCAATGAGGCTCGAGATGACTGAAATTGTAACTGATCTTAGGCTAGGTATTAAGTGCAAAGGTTTAAAGGTGATTTTTTTGGGTTTTTGTTGAATCAAAGGGAAAGGCAATTTTGGGTGCGGGGATGAGACACATTTTCTGCAGAGGTCTGATTGGAGCAAGGTAGGAAATTGTTTGATGCCTTAAAAGCTAATGAGGTGAGTAGATCATATAGGTGAGGAGCTAAGGAGAGCAAGGAAACCTCAAGAATTCTCCTTAAACAGATGAAAACATAGGAGATCAAACAAACTTAAAGGCAGAGCATTACAGATTATGAATTCTACCTTAACACTTCATTTGTTCAATTGCAGAAGATGAGAGAAGGAAAATGATACACATAACAACTTACAAGTACTGAAAGAAGCACACCATCAAGACATAAAGCCACATGAATTCCAAACAGTGCTGCAAAACCCTGGTCTTTCCTTTCCCAAAATGCTGAAGTAAAATGCACAATAGAGTCTCAAAACCTTTTCCCCAAGAGTCCAACCATGAAAATGACTAAGAAAATACATAATATAGGCAAGCCAACCCATTCCCTTGCCTCTAGGGGTCGAGCTCATCATCCTAGGAGCTGTTTCAACCAATTCTAAACAAAGCACTACAATCTAGGCAGTCAAAACAACTTGCCTCTATAAGGTAGGAAACTGATTCATTCATTTAATTTTCACTTTTTAGTGAATGAATCTTCTAGAACAAGTAATAAAGTGCCAAAATTACATCATGTTTCATTAATTACATCAAGAGGAGTGAAAAAATCACATCACAAGTCAAAACTGGTCAAACTGGCTTCGTTTCCTGAGCTGAAGATGAAAATTGTGCCAAAAAACCCTGTGCGCCGCGCGCCTGAGCCCTATGCGCCACGCACCTTTCCACCTGTTTTTGGGGCACTTCCCGGCATCCAAATTGAGCTCAGGTTGGCTTGTTGGAAATCCTTGGATGTCTACTTTCTAACCCAAGTGGCGTTTTCCAATTTGGTGTCCATTTTCCCCTCCAAAAGTGCATTATCCCTGAAGTACTTCCTGCTGGTGCAAAAGGTGGCAGAAAGGTGATTTCATGGTATTTTTGAGCCTTTTGGTCACCCAGAACTTGATGAAATTCTTTGGCTATAGCTTAGCATGTATATTTCATCATGACAAATCCAACACTACAAGCCATTTGTGATTTGGACCTCCCAATCTTATGGGTCGCACGCGGCGCGCTATGCGTTGAGCCAAAAAACCTGTTTTTAGGACAAAATTTTCAAAAATGACAAAAATTTCTCTGAATTTGCTCAAATTCGGAGTAAAGACCCTTTATCATGTATTGTGCCCCGCCAATGAATCCTCGGCCAAAATTTGGAGTGGATCGGGCTTTTTCCGTCGTTTTAGTGCCTTGCTCAATCGCCTCTTAAGGATCTTCATTTTTTCTTTGCAAACATGCATGCGAGCCCAATAGTGAGTTTTCATATGACGAAGCATGTCCTTGTCTCTGTTTGCCTTCACCAACAATTTCTCCAAATGAGTGTTCACCCGGATGAGCATAGACTCTCGATAAATCGGTGTCAAATCACCGGGTCTCTTTCGGGCCAATTCTCGGTCTTCCCGGATTTGTCGTATCCCATAAAGTGTATGTTCATCTTCCAGGTGTTTGTTGCGCTGCTCCAAGTAGTTGATCGTCCACTTAGCCATCTGCAATTTCTTTTGCAGCGAGTCATTTTCAGCCCTTTGTTGTCAGATGATCTCTTTTAGCTCCGAGCTAGGAGAGCTCGCATCAAGATCAATGATATCCATGTCCTGACCTCCTGAAGGACCCTCATCAGACATGGGCCTCTTGCCCCTATCCTGCATCTGTACCTGTGCTGAAGAAGAAGGCGAGACCCTTTCCACATGATGTGGAGATAATACTCGCTGTGCTGATGAAGTCAATGAGACCCCTTCCACCCCGGGTGGTGATAGTACTCGTCGTGTAGATGCAAATAAGGCCCTGTGGCCTCGCTGGTATGTCACATATGGAGGAGCACTTATATGCTCAGTCTCGGGAATGCCTAGCTGGTGTGAAGGCGCTCTCTCATCATGAACTATCTCGGCAGGTGGCTGTAGCGCTGCGAAGTAATCACGGGAGATGAAATCCTCCCAAGTAATGCCCTGCTGTGCCAACTGATGCATCACTATGATTTTGATCAACGCATAATGATATATGCTCTTATGTTGATGTGCTGGGCTCTTCCTTTGTACTAAAGGCACCATCCTCTCTATGTTGCGACACATGAAAAACGGAATGTTCATCATACGTACCCTCGTGAAACGCATCAACAAACGGACATGTTACGCATAGAGACGTGAGAATCTGCCCTCGCAACTGAAATATCGAATGATGAGTTTCATCAATGGTGCATACTCATCCCTCAGGAATCTGAAAGGAAAAATTGTGCTCAAGTGTCTCATATACCCGGGTTTGATATATGGCTCATAGTAGAATCTGTTTAACAGCTGGCATTTACTCCATTCCTCCCCTACATTTGGTATCCTGGTGGCTTGAGCAATAGTCTCGGGTGACAAGGTGAAATTCACTCCAGCAAGATTTACATGACCATCCTGTAAATGTAGAAGAAATAAACGGACTAGTTCCCGATGATGCTGGATTTGTGAGATCATCTCACAGTATTGGAAACATGATTGACGCCGAAAACAATCCATTGCAAGTGGGCAAGCTTGCAATTGGGCCAAAGAAGTAGGCTCCTCCCTGACATGCTGACCACTTTTGCCAACTTTGTGATACCTCCGTGGCACATTTGGCACATTTACCTCCAGTGTAGAATCACTATCATACTCCTACTCATAGACTGACTTGGTCTCTGACATGTCTTTGAAAACAAGATAGCTGGAATATATATGCTGATGTATAAACTGCGTGCCCAATTGCCTGTAAACTGTTCTTTTGCTCTAAAAATGCTGTGATCAAGGGGACACAAATGCACAAGGGAATATTAGGAAAGGGGAAACATTAGGAAATTAGGGAATTTGGAAATAAAAACAAGGGACTTAGAGAAGGGAAGGGAAATGATAAGGATAATGTGTTTTGTAATAGAGGTGAGGGACTAGGATTTGAGCGATTATAGTGTAGGATGAAGGAGGGAATTAATGGGGAAAAATAAGGGTGAATTTGGGAATGGGAAACAAAGGGAAATGGAGAAATAATGACAACCTTGGTTACACTCTGTTTTTGAAACCCTTACAGCAATGTTTTGCATTCAAACCCTACAACAATTTCATTGACAAGGAGGGCTTTCCACTTGGATTTATAAGGCAAACATATCATGAACCCATTACATTTATCTTTCAAAAACCAAGAACAAGTGGTGGATGTGAGCCTACATGCAATTTTGTGCGGAGAGGAGGCGAGTTCATGCGTTTCCAAGCAAATTTTGGGCTTAAACCCCAGTGCGTTGCGCGCCTCACCCAACGCGTCGCGCGCCTCTAATGCGCCGTATTTTTACACTGCGATTTTTTGCCTGATGCGCCGCGCACCTAGTCCAATGCGTCGCACACCCCTGCAACTGCTCCAACTTCCTCACAAACTCACAATTTCGCTTTTGAATGATGTTCTTCACTCTTGGCATGCAAAATGAGTTGAAAATGTCATGAAATATCTTTATAAAGACTCCCTTTTGATTTTTGCTTGGTCCATGACCCATTTTGTAATGTTTTGTCATTGACACTTTTCAGGATTAATAGACTTCTGACCTTTTTGGTTTCCTCCTTAAATTTGGTTGAAATAATGATTTTCTTTGCAATTCTTTGCAGGGATAGCTATGATATGATCTGGCAAAGGAGACCAAGGCTGCGCTTGGACGATTCAAGAACTGAAATTTTTGAAGATTTTTACAAAAATGAGATGACGACTTATCTTAAAAATAGAGTTTTGAAGAGAAGTCCTAATTTATCTGTATAATGATGAAAATTATTGAAGTAACCGCCTATCGAGGACATCCCTCTGGCCTGCTTGTCTTCTTAGACTTTGCAAAACAAGACTGACTCAACCCAAGACCTAATGACCAAGAACCATTGTTATGACCCAGAAATTTGAAACAGGACTGTACATGACCTTTTGAACACTTGTTTTTATGAATAGACCTAAACCAGCAGTGCCAAGCACGAGGGGAATGAGTAACACAAACCATTCCGTCAGAGTTATGGCATGCCTAACGAAATGCAACTAATCAAAACTGATGGGACACCTAAACATGAAATGCAAAAAAGAGCTTTGATCTTTGACGGAGGTATAACTAGACCGACTCTAACAGAAGGAAGCCAAAAGGTCGAGCGAGCGCAGAGGAAGCCGAAGATCAAGCAAGATAAAAGGAAGCCAAAGGTCAAGCGTATCAGGCATCTATAACAAGAACAAGGAAACAGAGCAAGTGATAGGTCCAGCAGGACAGGAGGAAGCCGAAGGTCCAGCAAGACAGGAGGAAGTCAAAGATACAACAGGACAAGAGGAAGCTGAAGGTCCAGCAGGATAGGAGGAAGTCGAAGGTCCAGTAGGACAAGAGGAAGCCGAAGGTCCAACAGGAAAGAAGGAAGTTGAAGGACAAGAAACTCTGTTGATCGAGTTAACCTTTGAAATGCTTGAACCTGTGATGATTTAAAAGAGAAGAAGTACAGATCATAACTGATTTGAACAATAGTCACACATGAAACAATTACCACAATAGTATAGAACAAAGGGTTGAAAACAAAGAATTGCGTTTGTGCAGATATTGAGGGCTTAGCGCGACTTATCAAAGATATCTTGTTGAAAAACATCAGCAGATCTTGGAAACATTGTTGGAGATCATGATGGGTATTTGAAATCATCATGAGGTAACCTTGCAGACTCTGTGTGGGAAATATGAAGAGTTGTGAAGACTCCTTCATATGAAGACGGGTTGTCATTGATGTAGCAGTGAAGCAGTAGATTGACAGAACATAGTGAAGAAGATTCTGAGAGCAGTGTAATACAATCAAAACATGCCTTGACAAGATAGGGTCAGAGCCCTTGGGGTTGGTGCCTCAAAATTGGAAGGATTGGTGTCCTTGGAGTTGGTACTCCTAAATCCAAGGTTGGTGCCTTGAAAAGACAGGGTTGGTGCCCTGGAGGTTGGAGCCTCATAAAAAAAGTCCAAGTTGGTGCTTGGCAACAGATTGAAGCTATATATATATTGTATCTGATTTACTGTAAAGATTATATGAATAAAATCATTTATTCCTATTGTTCATTTTTGTGTTCTAAATATAAATGATTTAGATGGTAAAAATAACAATTGAAAATAAATACTAATTCACTCCCCCCCCTTTCAGTATTTCCAACAGCTACGATGTTGTCTTCAGTAAGGGAAAGGTTTTCCTTAGACACATCACCACGAGACAGGTGAAACAAATCGGTTCATGAGTCAAGAACATATATGCTCTTGAGGTTCAAGATGCATGCAAAGCCTTGAGGGGCAAGGCAAATGTTAGAGACTTGGTGGTTGAGAGGGAGAGTACATTACCTCTCAACATGCAATCCCAAAAGAAATCTTAGAAAATTGTGGAGGAGCCACAATTAGAGTCAGTAGAGGGATCACATGCAGTCATACCCCCAGGGGTGAGGTGGGACAATGTGAAGTGATAGTCCCAAGAAGGTTGAAATTGGGCAGGGTCCATTGAGAGGTTTTATCTCATGGATCGAACCTTGCTACGGGAGCCCAAAGTACATAGTAGCAGGAGGAATCAGTGGGATTGATGTAGTCAGAGATCAAAGTGACAGATGCTAGAGCAGTCAGATACTGAAGAGCACAGAGAAGGATTGACAACAGCGCAGAAAGGCTAAGTCAGCAGAAGCGCAGAGTTTTCAGTTGACAAAGGCAATAGCAATCAGAGACTTTGATGACAGATGCATCATACTGATTCAGTTTGGATGCTTTTTTTGTTTCTGGAGTTGCTGGAGCAACAACACTAGAGAGAAGTGTCGCATGCAAAACATTCCAAAGGTTCAGGATCAGGATCAAGTTGAATTCCTTTCTTGTTGAGAGGGAGTGTTGAAAATAGCAACAAGAAATGTTAAAAATAGAATCCAGAATATTCCAACTCTAATTTGTCCTTGAATTAAAATTCGAATTTAGTCTCACCAACTGCTTGAAAAATAATTAATTAATTCATCTTGAGTTAATTAGCTGTAGAAATTCAAGTTAGAAGTCTTTCTGAAGTCATGAAACAGTTACCCCTTAAATTAAGGAGATAAGATTAAGTTATATTTGACTTGTAATTAATTAGCTCAGTTTACTGAGTTAAGTCCAGTTAAATTAGTTCCAAAATATTGGAGGAACTAATTGCGAGTTCAGTCATTTAATGCATGCATGCATCCAACTAGTGTACTCCAGATAACTAAAGATTCTCTCATCAGTAACTCATGCATGTCTATTCTAGGAAAGACCCAGTTGAGATTAAAGACAGGGACAATGTACTATCAGTTGCATGTTTTCTCCTATAAAGGAAACTCATGCATGCAAAAGGAACAAGGTTCCTTGAGGATTGTGCAGTTCTGACAGGGTGTAGGATCAGTGTGAGAGATCAGTCTTCCACTTGGTAACAGGAGGATCACCTAGGAGAAACTGCACAAGGAAATAGGAGCTTGGAGGGCAAAGGAGAAATCTTGTGAGAAGCTTTGATTGCTTGTGAGCATCCAGGAGGACTGTACTGAGAGTTGGCTAGCTGTGAGAGCGAAGGCTTTGTATAATTCTGATGTATTTCCACCTTGTATTATAATACAGATAGTGGGGCTTCTAGCTGAGGCTTTCCCCTAAGTATTTTTTGTGTTTCATTTGTATTGATTCTTCTTCTTATGGTTATATGTGTTCAAATCTGATTCATCTCGATCTTTAAGCTTCTGCAAGTTTGATAGCAGAAGTAGATTATAGTATTTTTCTTTGGTATATTGCATTATCGAGTTAATCTATAGTCAAATTTTATACATAGATATTAGAGGTAGATTTGTAGAGAATTTGTAGGAAAGTCTACAAGGAATGTTCCTAGGGAGAATCCACATGTCCAACAGAACCAGAATCCAAACCCTAGGAGAAACACTCCACAAATCAGACAAAGAGATCAAAGAGGCCTAGATCAACAAATTAGGCCACCGTTTCAAGAAAATTATGCTGATGAAGGTGTAAGTGTAGTTGAAGAAGTTGAGGAAAATCAGATTAATTTAATGGGAACCAATGAAGATAGTTTTGTTTTTCTTACACAAGAAGAACATGAATTGTTTTTATTAACTCAAACAGAATTAGAATCTGAAGAATTTGATGACTATAAACATGGATTTGAGAATGCCATCTTAGAATTCCACAGACAATATAATCTCAGGAGCAAGAAAAACAATGATAACTCAAGTAGAAAGGATTCTAATAACTCTTCCAAGAAAAATTTAGAGCCCGATCCCAAGAAGACAACTGAAAGCTCTAAGAAAAATGAAAACAATCCAAAATCAAGAAACATATAAAATATTGCTAAGAAAACAATTGATGTCTTAACAAAAGTTGTCCAATCTGTAATGCCTACTACAAGTCAGCAAACAGAACTCATGACAAAGGTTGTGGCCGAAAGGACTAATTTCTCAAATTTGCTTAAAAACCAAGCACCCTTCAGCATTCAGAATGAAATTGCTAAACTCAAGATATCTATTCCTCTTACTGAACTGGTAAACAAAAATGTGTATAGGTCCCAGGTTCTAAAAGCACTAAATGTAGGAGAAAACACTGATACAGTGAATTTGAATGACCAGCCTGAACTTTTGTTTGGACCAGAAGTTGATGGAAAACCTCAAGAAGGGGGTGTTCCTCCATTCTATGTCAGCCTTAACATTCATGACAAGATCCTTCATAATGCAATGTTGGATTCAGGTGCATCACATAATCTCATTCCAAATATTGTTATGGAGAAACTTGGACTTGAAGTCACTAGACCATACAAATATCTATATTCATTTGATTCTAGCAAGGTTAGATGTCTAGGTCTCATTAAGGACCTTTGTGTCATGCTAGCCCAGATACCAGCAAAAGGTTTAGTGATGGATATAGTAGTAGCTGACATTCCTCCTAAGTATGGTATGTTATTATCGAGACCTTGGGGAGCTAAGTTACAAGGAACATTACAAATGGATATGACATATCCCACAATACCAATATTTGGCCAACCAAGGAGACTTTATAGAGAAACCTTAATGAAATACATGGTGAGTAGCCAAGAAAGGCCAAACAACTATCTCCTCTACTCTGTCCATACTGATCTTGATTCCTTCATATTGTACAATGACAATGATGGAGACATAGATACACAGGTCAAGTAGGCAAAAAGTGGTCTCAGTGAAGGACTTGACGCTCAAACACCTATTATCCAATAGGATACTGAAACAGAACCCCTTTGGAATATGACTTTTGATGGCTCATGTGGTAAAACAGGAGCATGAGTAAGAGTTTGGATGCATAATTAAAAAACTAATCAAGTTGAAGGTCATTCTTATAAACTAAATTTTATGTGTACAAACAACATAGAAGAATATGAGGCATTATTATTAGGCTTGAAGTTGCTTAAAAGAGTAGGTGCTAAAAGAATTTCCATCCAGGGAGACTCTGAACTCATCATCAAACAAATTAAAGGACAATACTCAACAAAACACCCTAGATTGAGATAATAACGGAATGTTCTGATTGTTTTCCTTAAAACCTTTGAAGAGTATGACCTTGCTATGATCCCTAGGCTCCAAAATGCCATGTCAAATGGATTAGCTTTTTCAGCCAGCATTTGCAAATTACCTCATCCAAATAAACAATACATAGTTGAAGTGAAGCACCATCTTGCAGTGCCTGATAACATGAGATACTGGCAAGTTTTTGGAAGTGATAAACAGATTGAGACTTTTATGCAATCAAAGGACGAATTTGAAGATAGCAGTATAGATCTGGAGGATGAACTAGACCATCAAACTGATGCACATGTATATATAGAGCAACCTCCTGTTTCTGATGAAAAAATTTTTGTAAATAAGACTATGCATAAAATTGAAATATATAAAGATCCAGAAAAAGAAGAATTCAAAGTACTACAACTCAAAGATAATGTTTTACCTAGAGGGCTTGCCCCTTTGGAAGAGTTGTTTGACTTTAATGATGTTTCTAGAAAGCCAAAAATGGAACCAACTAGAACAAACATTGAGGAATGCAACATAGGCAGTGAGCAAAACCCCAAAATTATAAAATTGTCAAAATCACTACCTCTCATGGCTAAAAGAAAGTATATAGCTCTGTTCAAAGAATTCATAGATGTATTTTCCTGGAGCTATGAAGATTTAAAAGCCTATGATACTAACATTATACAACACAAAATTCCAATCAGAGAAGATCAAAAACCAGTCAAACAAATTTTGCGTAGGATAAACCGTGTACTAATACCTTTGGTGGAAAAGGAAATCAAGAAAATGTATGAGGCTAAGATCATAGTTCCAATTAGATATTCTAAATGGGTATCCAATATTGTGCCTACAAGAAATAAAAGTGGTGAAATAATATTGTGCATTCACTTTAGGAATTTAAACAAGGTTTCCCTTAAGGACAACTAGCCCTTACCAAAGATGGATCACATATTGCAAAGGGTAGTGGGTTCTAGTAGGATTTCCTTGCTAGATGGTTTTTCAGGCTACAATCAAGTTTTGGTGCACCCTAATGATCAAGATAAAACTGCTTTTACTACTCCTTGGGAAACTTTCATGTATGTAAAAACGCCCTTTGGATTAATGAATGCAGGTGCTACTTTCCAGAGAGAAATGGGCATTGTTCTTTTAGAAGAGATTGGACATTTCATTGTGATTTATCTTGATGACATCACTGTATTTTCAAAGACTGATGAAGAACACCTGGCACATCTAAGGAAAGTATTTGAAAAATGCAGAAATTTTGGTGTTTCACTCAATCCTAAGAAATCATTGTTTGGTCTTGAAGAAGGAAAGCTTTTAGGCCATATCATCTCCAAAGATGGATTCATCAGAATTGACCCCAATAGGATTGAAGGCATCCTGAAAATCAGTCATCCAAGAAACATGAAATAACTTCAGTCTTTTATTGGAAAGATCAATTTTTTATGAAGATTCATACCAAATATTGTTGAACTACTCAGGAATATAACAAATATGCTAAAAAAAGAGACAGAAATCAAATGGAATATTGAAGCCAAACAATCATTTGATCTAATCAAACATGCATTAACAAAAGTACCATTTTTAATGAGCCCAGATTTCACTAAAGACTTCATTATCTTTTCTTTTGCATCTGAACATACTATTGCTATTGTGTTATTACAAAAAAACAATGAAGGACATGAATAGCCAATAGCATTCTTTAGCAAAGCTCTAAGAGATGCTTCTTTGAAGTACAATATCATGGAAAAATAAGCATTTTCTCTAGTCAAAGCAATTAAAGATTTCAGGTTTTACGTTTTACGTTTTACATTCTCATATCATTGCTTATGTGCCTAATGTAGTGGTCAAAGATATTCTCACTCAAAATGGACCAAATGGGAATAGAGGCAAATAGATAGCTATGATATTGGAATATGATATAGAAATCAAGCCCACCAAGTTGATCAAAGGACAAGGATTAGCCAAATTGATAGTTGAATCAAATTTCAATGCATTAGACATCAACATGGTCTTTTCTTTGGATGATCTTGAGGAACTGGGGCATATTTGAATTCTCCCTGGTATGCAGACCTCTTATATGTTCTTTTCAATTTAAATGCTCCTCCTGGATTATCTAAAACAAAATCTAGATTTCTTAAATTGAAAGAAGTCAAATTTTGCATTATTGATGGTATATTATATTCGAAATATGTTGGAGGAGTATTAATTTTTTTTTAAAGGATGATGCTGACAAAGTTATGCAGGAATTCCATGAAGGTGTTGTGGAGGCCATCTTTATTGGAAAACAAACGCTAATAAAATCCTTAGAGCCAGTTATTATTGGCCTACACTTTTTCTAGACATCCATAAAATGGTGATTGCCTGCCATAAATGACAAACCTTTGAAGGAAAGAGAAAATTACTACCTTTTCCCCTAAAACCCATCTCTGTTGAAATTCCTTTCCAACAGTGGGGATTGGATTTCATTGGTGAAATTCATCCTTCATCCTCTGCCCAGCACAAATGGATCCTAACTGCCACAGACTACTTTACCAAATGGATAGAAGCCACTCCTTCAAGAGCTTCCACTGATTCTGTTATAATAAATTCCTTGAAACCAATATTCTTTCCAGATTTGGCTGTCCTAGGAAACTGATCACTGATAATGTTGCAGCTTTCAAATAAAAAAAGATGGTGGATTTCTGTCATAAGTACCATATTTCTTTGGGTCATTCAACAGCTTATTATCCTCAAGGTAATGGGTTGGCTGAATCCTCCAACAAAAGTTTGGTAAACATCATTAAGAAGATACTGGAGGACAATAAGAAGTCATGGCATAACAAATTGATCTATGCATTATGGGCTGATAGATTGACTACAAAGAAATCCATTGGCATGTCCCCATTTCAACTGGTTTATGGAATAGATGCAGTTTTCCCTTCTTCCATGGGAGTGCCAGTTATGAAGATTATTCAGGAGGTACAAAGTGAACCAAATGATATTCAAAGAAGGATATATCAGACAATCCAATTGTAGCAGTCCAGAGAAGAGGTATACAATAGAACTCAAGTTGTTAAGGAAAATATAAAGATTTTTGATAAAAGAACCAAAGCTGATGATTTCAACATGGGAGACAAAGTGTTAAAATGGGACTCAAGAAGAGAAGACAAAGGTAAACATGGTAAATTTGAAAATCTTTGGAAAGGCCCATATATCATTTCTGATTTTAGAGGAAATAATGCATTCTTTCTCAAGGAGTTAGATGGAACAGAATTGTCAGGAGGTCCTGTCAATGACATGATGTTGAAACATTACTTTTCATGAGCACACATATTCCCTCATTCCATTGTAAATATCACAATTTTCAGATTTTTAGTTGGTTAGTTCATTAGAGAAAAATAAATCAAATTAAAGATAATGCAGATTTGAAGAATTCAAGGTTACTGGTCATGTGTTCTTGACACTTCAAGCTGAGAAGTGCCATCCCTAGCTAGAGCCACTATTAGGGTCCTATAATTTATAGGATCTCAAGGTGATTGAGTAGTTCACAGTTTGCAGATTTCAAATTGTTCATAGACTCCAATATTCAATTGATTTCACACAAAAAAGAGAAAAGAAAAGCAATGAAAAGAGGGTATATAAAAAGAAAAAAAAGAAAACCCCAAATGTTGTTCCGATCATACAGTCTAAGCATGATTGAACAAATTTCAATTTATGTTGATAGGTTAGAAAATAAATATCTGCCAAACAGTTTAATCTTGGAAAATCAGTAGGTAGGTAGAAATAAAATTGGTCCAACTGTTTAATCTGGACCAAGGGGAGAAATAAGTGATAGAGTAGATTAGAATTTAAAAAGAAGAAAGAGATAAAAAGAGAAAGGGTTTGCAAGTCCAAGTGCACCCTGCAAATAAAAAAGAAAGAAAAAAATGCTAGATTAGGGGAATAAGGGTAGGTAGACTGAAGAAAATTCAAGGAAATAGAAAGACACGAACATTTCATTTAAAAATTGGAAGACATATCCAAATGTTTTCCTAAGGTTGGAAGAAATACCCTATTGTTTTTCTAAAGTCAGGGGAAGAAATCAAGAAAGAGGGGTATTATATTGTTTTAATATCATTACCCCCTAACTTTACTCTATACCCATATTTGCCTATAGTATGCACCCCTCGTTTATTTCCTACCCCACCACGCGCTCACATGTCACATCCCATATAATCTACCCACCATCTATCATCACATCCCACTCATTCTGTCTGATCCAACAGCCCTTGTTATTTTCCGACCCCCCCTCACCCTCCGAAAGTTAATCCCGGGGGGGGGGGGTCTGAAGTCAACGGTTTCCAATTGCTTACGTGTTGCACCCTCATGAGTTTGCACCCCCCCTCTCATACCACTTACCACTCTCAAGCCCCCCGAAAAGTGGTTTACACTGATACTCAAACCACTCTTCCGTATGACCGTTGTCACTCCCGCCACCTCACGACAGAAACCGTCCCATCCGCCCTATCACATCCATTCCCGCCGTTGAGCAATCAATGGGTTGGACCATTAGCCAACGGACCTGTGCCAAGTCAAGCCAATCCAATGGCATCATTCCAAATCCATAAAAGTGCCAGTTCACACCATTTTTCAAATTTTAACTGTTGTTTTCTGCTATCATGTGCAAATTACATTCAGTCATACACAAAGAGTGTGCAGTATAGACAACGAATAACAGTGCAGTTGCAGGAGGACTTATTTTACGTAGTGATAAAAATTTCCCTTTCTTGAATCCCGATTCTGATTAATACCTTTTCTTTCTCCCTCACTAAATTCCTATTTCTTCTTATCCCCTTATATTACAAATTCATCGTAGGACAACTTTCAGAGAAGAAAGCCATGGCACTAAAGAAAAAGGAACCAGAAGTATTTAATCCAATGGTGCACCCACCATTGGATTTGGATCACCTACCACTTGCAGATGGGGATTTCAAGATCCTTGCAACACTCTCAGAGTTTGATTTGTTTAACATATATTTCTGGTGGGAGGACAAATTTGTAGAGGAGATGGATGACATAGGCCTCTGGGACACTAATCTGCCTTTTTATATTTTTCCTAAAACACAGTTGTCCAGAATTGATAAGGAAATGTCATTCATGTTATAATCCACAACAAAGGGAAGTGATGGCCCCAACATGACATATTTTGTTTATAATTGATGCCAAACCAATTATACAAATGATGCATGCCTTGGCTATTAAAGGAACTACTCCCTTTTCCCATGAGATCCTCACTGAAATGTATCAAAATCTTGATTTTTCTAAGAGAGCCAGAACATTAGAACTTTTCATGACTAAGAACACACCTCTTCCAAGCAAGAATCCTCCTTATTCCTCCTCTGTTTTCCCTGACAGAACTAGACACATTGTCATTGTTCTTTCCTATTTACTTGGTTATTATTCAGATCAATGGCTTATGAAGCTATCATAACTTTCTTATCTATTTTGTCAACAGAATCCAAGCCCTTTATCCTCTTCAATTTAAGCCAATTTTTAGCAGATACCATCCATGAGTAGCTTGTCAATTTCTTCACAGACGAAGTGTTTCATTATTCCTCAGTATTGGTATATATGTTTGTGTATTTTCAGGCAGACAAGTTCCAATTTTCAATGAGCAAAATGAATGAAGAAGGTAAACCCCTATCAATGATATTCTGGACAACATTGGTGATGAAAGACCAAAAATATTTCAGCTATAAGACATTTGTGGAGATGTTTTTTCACCCAGCAATGAGCCTCCTTAGTGGGACTATAGAACCTAGGATCAGTGAAGAAATAAGGAGAATTATGCAGCTGTTAGACCAAGCCAGAATAGGTGATTGGTACTTGTACCAAAATTACACTGAATTAAGAGTGTATGGATGTGAGTTGGCCCCATACAAGCTGCCAAAGTTCCTCCCCATGAGGATCTTTGCACTGGAATACATTAGACAAATGATTAATGCAGATGAAGTGCATTTTGTATCAGCTAAGAAAAAGTCCCAGTTCAGGATCAAATCTCAAATTGGTCCCTTCATTTGTAATAGCAGAGTAGCAGGGGAGGAGGCAGATAGAAGATTGAAGGAAATGAATTTTACCCACAGTTTCACATGGTCTTATGACCCATGGGGTATCATTTCCAAGAAGAGGATAGAAAACAAGTCAACAACATATATCCACACTCAAAGGCCTGAGATTGAAAAATACATGAACCAAATTGAGTGGATGCCTGATACATTGCAGGAGCTCGAAGAACAAGTGACCTCTTCTTCCACTGCACAGACTCCAAGACAGCAGGAAAAACAAACTACTGAAGATATGACTAAAAAAGGAAAAGAATAAGAACAGGGAATAACAGGGAAAAGATCTAGAGAATATCAGTCACTAGGGACTGATACTTCTATGAAGGAATTCAAGTTGAAATATAGGAAAATGCCTAAAAAACATATGGACATAGACAAAGGATCACCCCAGAAAACAGTGATCAACATAATTGATTATCCAAATTCATCCCCAGCTGGAGGGTAATATTTTCCTGCCACTCTGATTTCAAAAAGGCAGCAGTCTCTTCAAGTGTCCTCATCTACAAATGTAACTGGAGAAAAAGAAGAGACATTCTTTGATACATTCAGAGAGATCAAAATCAGAAATGAAATACTAAAAAAGAGCACCTATGCTCAGTTTTGGAAGCAGAGTGCAACTGCACAAGGAATACTTCTCTCTGCCTTTGATTCAGAAAAGGGAAAAAGGCATATGGAATTTTTGGAAGCACAAACAGCAGAGCCCAAAACCCCAGCAGATTACAAGAAAACTTCTTTTGAGTTTGATGCCAGAAATGTCCATCCAATTGATCAGCTAGAAATGCACAAGCAAGCAGGTGAAATGATTTCATCCACTCTAATCAACACTTCTATGAACTTGTTCAAAATGTAGGTGTATCTATCAAACGCTCAATCCCAGTTGAAGATGGAAAGGATTTCATCATAGTCAAAGGACAATAAAATTAAGCCTTTGGAAGACTTGGTAGTGAAGATTAGGTATGATCCCTCAGATATAAAAGTAGTTGAAGAAGTAATAAAGAAAAAAGAGATAGATATTGCAGCTTTGAAGAAACAGCTCAAGATGCCTGCTACACATGATCCACTGACCAAGGAGATAGAGGAGACAGAAAGCCAAAAGGCTGATATGATGAAATTAATAGTGGAGCAGTCTCTCTAGATCAGCAAATGGAAGTAGAGATGGAAAAACTGGTGCAAGAGAAATAAAATGCAACACAGATGGCCAACACAACAATGGAGGCCCTTCCTCTAATAGCCCATCCCATAACCACTCCAGCGAGTATAGCCACAGGAGCAGGAAGAAGTACAGAACAACTAGCCATATCATTGGAAGGCATGAATCTGCAATCTGAGGAGATAAAAAGACTGGAAACGCAATCCAGTGTGTTGCAAGATCAAATCAAAAGAGCTAAAAGCAATCACTTATTGGAAATGCAAAGAGAAAAAGCATTAATTGAAGCACTACAAAAATCAGAGAAAGAATCATCTATTGGAAACACTCTAGGGAGAGTTAAGGAGATTATTTGGCACAATATAATCAATGGTATGAATGAAATTTTGCCTAGCATCCAAATTATCTTTGACCAAAAATAATTAGTGGAGAAGGCTAGAGAAGCCATTTCAGCTGCCAATGTAGAATTGGGAGGCATGCCAGCAACAGCTAGCAGGATAATCAAATTTTTGAATGCAAGGAACGAGTATGAGCTGGAAGAGTTGGGAGCGGCAGATAGAATAGAGACTATACTACAGGTCAAGAAGGTGCTAACAAAGAAGAGCTTAAATGTGTAGCTAGAAGAAAAATGTCAAGTTCTGGAACTGACAATCAACAGGTTCTTTAAAAAAATGCAGCCTTTACATCATAAAGGTATCCCATCTCTGTTTTTCATAAATGACAAACTCATGGACAGAGGGGATTATGTCAAGAAAATCCAGGGCATAGCCACAGATGTTGCAAATCTTTCCAACATCAAAGGCAGCATAATAGGAAAGGCATTGTTGGAAGTTATCAACAATTTAATTTACATTGAGCATGAACTAAAGCATGTATTTCTGGTCAAACCAACATTTCCTAAGTACACTGAGGCTGACGAAATATACAGAAGGTTAACTAAAATCAAAATTCCAAATGAGGAAGTGTGGAGTGAGCTATGTGATTATCAGGAGGAACGAGACAAGGACGATTAGAGTGCCAAACACAAACCTGAGTCAACACGAGCCACATCAGCAGAACCACTACAGTCAAATTAATATTTCAAGCAACAACATCCCTAAAAAAGAGGACCACCTGTCCTAGTTTTCTCAACGTGGCCACTTTGTGGTTACATTAGTCATTTTTCCTTCGTTGTAATAAATAATAGATTACCAAGTGTACAAGGAAAATTGTTGTAGTTTTTTGTTTAAATACTCCATGTATTGGGAGTATTAAGGGTTGGACCCAAGTCATAGAAACTATCTTTTATGTTTGGAGCATTGTAATTTTCAAGTTGGAGCATGAATAAAAAGGACCGTTTGCAAGATACTTGACCTATTTTGACCTGGTGATGTCTTCCTTTCTATGTTGAATGCATCTTTGTTTATCCATTCATGCATATTTGATTCTTATTGTAAAGCGGAAATTATAGTTTAAGATATGCTGTTAGAGCACCTTACTACTATCTGTGTTTACAATCTTAATGTTTTCCTCTGAAGTATGATTAAAAAATACTTAAATGCTTTTTAATCCTGACTGATATCATTTTTTTGTCATTCCATTTCTCACTCTGCTTCTAAGATCTAGTAAAGACAGTTAGCTTGCCTTGTAAATGCTCTATAAAATTGATGTTACCACCTAGCCTGTGACTCCATAGCCCAATGGATAACATTCAAGGATGATCTTCCCCAACCAAATGAACAAACAAACAATCAATCAAGCAATTTCTTTATTTTTAATATCTAGTCTAATACATTAAACACTGAAATCAAAGTTAAATCATAAATATATAGAGAGAGCCCTCTCTGAGTCTATGAAGGCTAGGTCCTTGACTCATAAGTGGTTTGATGTATCTTTTTTTACTTTTGTCTTGCCAAACTTCAAAATCACAGAAAGATAACATAGACAGTGGTCATTTTAATGATGTATTATGTGTTCCTACCTTATCCTACAATCTTCTATCTGTATATCAGATAACTCATTCAGGTAAAGGTAAAACCTTTGAATTTTCACCTCATGGTGTTGTAATTAAGGACCTAAGAGATCCTAGACAGATTTTAGCCACTGGAATGTCTGATGATTCTACAAGGTTGTATAAGTTTAACAACTTTGGGCCATCAACTCTTCCCTCGGTATTTGTTGCTCATAATGATGAAGTGAGAAAACTTCGGCATGAGCGATTTAGTCACTTAAACTATCTCTCCCTTCAAAATCTATGTAAAGAAAATATGGTGACAAGTCTTCATATGGTATCTTGTAGAGATGGTGTTTGTTCCGAATGTGTACTCGAAAAACATCATCGGTATAGTTTTGAAAAACGTGCCTATTGGCACGCCTCAACCCCTTTACAGCTTGTGCATAGTGATTTATGTGGTCCACTTCCAATTGTTTCATTCTCTGGCTACAAGTATTTCTTAACTTTCATTGATGATTTTTCTAGATGCACTTGGGTATACTTCTTAAAACTCAAGAGTGAAGTCTTGAACATGTTCTTAGCCTTTAAGGCCTTTGTTGAGAAACAATCTGGACATCAAATTCTTAAGCTAAGATATGATACTGGCAGAGAATATGTTAACAACAAATTCATCAACTTTTGCACTGGGCATGGAATTCAATTGCAACATATTTTTCCATATACTCCACAACAAAATGGTGTAGTTGAAAGGAAGAATTTCACCTTAAAGGAAATGGCTAATTGTATGCTTCAATCTAAAGGACTTAGCTTTAATTTTTGGGCAGAAGCAATTAACTGTGCAAATTACATAGTAAACTGCACTCCTACTAAGGTTTCAAAGAATATCACTCTAGAAGAAGCATGGAGCTCCATTAAACCAGATGTAAGTCATTTTCGTGTTTTTGGAAGTGAAGCATGGGCCCATATTCCAGATGCGAAACATAAAGCCTTAGAACCTGTTGTGCCCTACAACAACCCCCCATTTCATAACATTTTTATCACAAAAAATTAACATATGAAATGGGTCCCTTTTAAAATTTTAATTGGCATTAATGAATTTGTTCGAAAAAGGTATGATAATCAAATGAATTTGTGAATAAAAGCCTTTTTGAATAAATAACAAGCAATTTTTGGTTAAGTCCGAAAAAGCAATCGCAAGATCGCTCGTTACCTTGGTCCTTTCCGATGCGATATCGCTATCGGCCATCGGCGACAGTCAATGCACACACAGAAAAAGCACATGTCTTTTCCCCGATGCGACGTAATATCGGTGATCGGCTTTCGGCGCTGCCTCTTATGAAAAGCGTTTTAAGCCACGACCCGATGCGATATCGCTATCGGTAGTCGGCAGAATCCCATACATTTTCATAAGACGTTCAGATCTTTTCCCCGATGCGATGTGATATCGCTATCGGTAGTCGGTAAATCATTTGATATACATCTAGGGATTATGTTCGCGCGCTAATACGATGCAATGTCGCAATCGGCATTCGCCAAGATCTCTCCCAAACGATAATATCACTCACACCCCCGATGCGATGCGATGACGCTTAATGATGACCAGAATTCCTAAAAGGTGATTATTTCAAAGCTTCAAAGTTATATTTGAATCCGATTTGACAAAAGCACAGATTTCAAAATGCCGTTAAATGCAGGGATAAGGTAATGCATGCGTATTTAAAGCTTTGCCCCTTCGATTTAACGAACATTTACGATTAGACCTTTGAAAAAATCTGTTGCACGCTTTAAGGGGTCATTTGGTTTAATAACTAAGTAATGGTCATTTATGGAGCTGTAGGCTGTAAAATCACCATCATTGCATCTGCGGTGCCTTCTCAAATCATTAGATCCGCAGCCACTTTTAGAATTAATCTCGCCACGCTTCAAGTAATATATCTATCCCGTTATGGATTGTCATTGTTATTTCCTTGTTACGATTTCTCTTGCATTTGTGTAGGATTCAACCGTCGAGAGAAGCCTAAACATGATGGGAAAGAAATTCAAGAAGGTTGCAGGTTCTACTGCAACACCTGTCGCAGGTCAAGCTGCTATAGTTTCAAAGAAAGGCTTAATCTCAGATACTACATGCACTGGTCTTCCTAGCACTACATGGCAGGGTACATATAATCTGTTAGAGGCTGAGCAACCAGAAAAAACAGTAACTGAGGCTAGTGTGGATGAACTAAGGAAGTCCGTGGCAACTCTCAAAGACTTGGCCGACTCCTTTTTGCACAGAATAGCAGCCAGAGAACAAGTCCTACCTTACACTGATGTGGTACGCTGGGCAATTGAGGAAATTACCCTCACTGATAGAACCTTTCATACAAAGGATGGAAGGATTTTCGGGTCCTTCAAACCTGATGACCTGAGGCGGATGTATCATTTGCCTGAACCTGAGCTAGTCTATAACAGAACCTTTGTGGAGAAGTTCGCGAACGAGAATGAATCACCATCCGAACCTCTCCGAGATTGGAGGCAGAATCCAGCCAAACACAAGCATGAAAGTTCGGGTAAGTACTCCAATGCTTCTTTGGCTTCTCCCTATTGCTATGCTGGGATTATGATGTGTAGATTGTGGGGATTACATGACTCTGCTAATATCCATATTGACATGGTTCCTTTAATGGAAGCGACCGTCAATAGTACAATTATGGATTGGGCCACTATTCTGTCTGATAAATTGGTCATAGCTGTTCGTGAGTTTAGAGCCAAAACCAGAGTCACCGAAAGGAAAATCCCACCCTTTTATTACTCTGCTTACATTATGGATACCCTGTGTTTCAATTCTGAGTTTCCTGTCCTTGGTTGGAGATGGACCACCCATGATCCAACACCCATTCACTTGTACCATCGGAAATTATGGAAGCCCTCTTACAAGGACCATTTGTATCAAATTTGCAATGGTTTCATGGTGCCCGTCCACTATTCTATTTTCGACAGACCCATCCCAAGAATTTCCTATGAAGCTTCTTTTGACCTACCAACAGTAGCGCATTGGTTCGGGGAAGAGCATTTTACCTATATTAGAGTTTTTGGAAGCAAGGCTAGGCCACACGTTCTCCCTCTATACATCCCAGACAAATTGTTAGCCCGGGAAATCTCCTACCAGATTATGTCCGAGGGTGTCACACAAACTCTCAAAGATGAGAAAAAGAGAGGATGGCCCTCTTTTCCTTTAAGAATTGGAGTTTATACGCTGCAGAATTACAAGCATGCAGAAAAGGAAGCAGCAAAACTCCAAATGATATCCCTGGCTTCTATCCCAAACAGACTCTATGATCCAAAAAAGACTGCTTTCATTGCCCTGGAACAGGCCAAACTGTCAAAGGTTGTCCATCAAGAAGATCAGTTTGATGACCTGTTCGTAAGTGCCGATTCAATAAGCCAAATCAAACAGCTTGCTGCAATGAGATACGAAGATGTGGAGTTAACTGAATTTAATAAACTTAGAAAGCAAAGGTTGCAAACTTTGCCTCTAGATTTATTATCCACAACCCCAACATCCTCCTCAAGCGAGCCTGGTCAGCAGCAAATACATCCACCTCCTGTTACAATTAAAGAGTATGATAAACAACAGGAGGAAAGGAAAAATAAGCTGCAGGCAGAGAAGCATAAAAGGGAGCAGATAGAAAGGCAGCAAAAGGCACAAAAGGATCAAGAGCAAAGAAAACAGAAAGAGTTAGAGCAACAGAGGAAGAGGGAAGAAGAAGAGAAAGCAAAGAAAGAACTGGAAGATAGGCAGAAAAAGGAATTGGAGGAGCAGCAGCAGAGAGCACAAGAGGAGCAGCAGCGGAAGGCATTCGAGGAACAACAGAGGATTGCACAAGAGAAAGAACAGAGTAAAGCCCACACAGAACAAAGTGAGCAAATCTCTACCGATCCTGAATTGATTAAGGAATGGAACCAATTTGATTCCATTATCAGTGGTAAGGAAGCCTCCAAAGACTCAGACACCTCCAAAACAAGTAATGCTCCCGATACTACTTCTTCTCAGGTTCTAGAAGGAACCAGCGGCCCACCCATGTTACAGAATGTTGAGGTAATCACTCAAGACCCATCCGATCAAATTGATCTCCAGGTGGAAGAAATTCCTCCCCTAGATATTTTCTACAGCCCAAAGCATAGAGCCGTTGTTAGGCGCTCTAGGAAAAGATGAAGGCTTGATCAACCTTCTATTTCTCCTGAGCAAACAGTCACGGGCAATGTGGTCTGGAAGGGGGAATTAGATCCCTCTGAAGATCTGACTAAGCTATCGCAATTTGCGGGAGCTTATTCAGCAGCAACTATTGACAAAGCATCAGAGGTAAGTCTTCTGTTGAAGACTAAAGATCATGAAATATATGCATTGCAGGTAGAAGTAATTGAGGCGAAAAATAAGGCAGCACAGGTAGAGGAACAGTTGCTGGCTCAACAGCAAGAAAACAATTTGTTAACCCAGCAACTGCTAATCGAAAAACAGAGGATAGACCAAAGTGAGGTTCAGAAGGAAAAAGAATTATCAGAGGCATTATCCCAGTTAAAAGCATCAAATGAGCTGATGATAAAATCTAAAGACGAGCAAATAATTCAGCTATCAGCACAGCTCGAAGGTATCAACGACGCGCAGAGTATTGATGATTTCAGAGCAGAGGAAACTCGAATAAACGGCGCATTAATATCTCAGATCAGGCTCTTGTGCCGACAACTTGTTGACGCTGAGTCATTTTGTGAAACATCTACAGTAGTGTGTGAGCAAATAGAAAAGGCCAGGAATAAGCTAGATCAGGCTGAAGATGACATATCAGAATATATTGAGTGGCAAGACACTCCAGAAGGGAAAGCGGCAAATTTGTCCCGAATCCATGTAACATACAAGGACATACTCTTCAAGGAATGGAACACTCAGGTAATGAAAGCGGAAAGGGCAGCCTCAAGATGTAAAATGATTGCCAGCAACATGATCAATCTAGTCAACGACACATTGTATCTGGCAAACATGATTTCCCAGTGCACACCTGGAAGCATAACAACAGCAAACATGCTGGAGCAGAGAAATTACCCTGATCTGGAGAAACAAGGACGGTTAATCGCCGGAGTAAATACTTTAACCGCCGACGCATACTGGCTCTTTCTGATTAAACCACATTCTCAAAGGTCGGCTCTTAACTGTTTAACAGATGCCCTCCGATATCTGATTTCCGACATTCAGGATGCCACATATGATGCCCAGCTAACTTCACGCCTCAACACTCCACCAGAAGTAGAGCCAATGCTGGCGATATGTCAGCGAAGGAGTAAAGGCAAAGAGACCTCTGAATGAAGCATCGCCGCCGACTGCCAGATCACCAAGAAACAAGATGATATTTGTTAATGCCAATTTAGTAGCTTTTCAGTTTTTAGATATTTAGATATTTAGATTAGCATAGTATTTATAGATCCTTTCATTGTTTTGGAAAGGGTCGTAAAATTTTGTAAAAGACTTAAAGGCTGAAGTTTGCACTATTGTGCTTCAGTCTATATCCTTTTGTGAAACTCGACCGATGGTTCTTAATTTTGCTTAGAAGGCTATTTTATGCAATTGTGCACTACTTTCATTTGCTTGGAATGCTTTCTGGTTTGAAGGAAGGACCGCGACATAGTGATTAATATACTGGATTGATCAAACGGCTTACATGGTACTATTATCTGTATCTGTCCTCTTTTCTATTATATGAATTGCCGTGTTATTATCTTTGCTATTGTTGAATACATGTATGCAATATAACAGTAAATCTTCATTTCATATCACTATTGAATGTTTTGTGATTTGTTATCTCTCTTACTCATGCGTGTAGCAATAATATAAATGACTAAGTGTAGTAATTCACTATTATCGCTCTGCATAACTAATTATGCAGAGCAATCTTAAATGATTTAAACATCTATGCTTTAGTGTTAGAGTCATCTATATGCCTGCCACTAAGCACAGATTATCAAACGCTGCACTCTATGAATCGATAAGTCCCGGGATTAGATTATAGTTATTATATTTCTCTTATAGTTTAGCTATTCACTTATTACCACCTTATATCGTAAATCATTCATCCATCCCATTACTTATAATTCTTGGGAAACTGGTCCCATTATCCCCAGTCGGAGCCACTATCCCAAACGGAAAAGGAGCTGCACTAAGGTCCGGACCGGGTGGTTTCCCCGATGTTGTTGCAACGAATTTCGGGGCATCAACATTTTTGGCGCTAGAAGGAGGGCATCGACTGTGAATGGCAAGCAGGCCCAAATCTGCAAACCACTCTAAGAGTAATTCTCCCTCCAAATCCTCTCCTCCTTCTCAATCACATGCTGGTTCTCCGGCACACAATCGAGAAAAGGAGGAATCAACTACCACTGGTCACACCCATCATATTTCAGAACAATTAAGTCTTGAATCCCCTAAAGTTCAGTCTCTTATCCATAAACTTCAGAGCTTCTCGATTTCGCCTCAGAAATCTGAAGTATCACAAAGCAGTGTGACCTCGCAGTTCAACTTATCCCATCCACTTACCAGACTTCAGAGCGAAAAACTCGGTATTGAACCTACTGAGTTCCCTTTACCGAAAAGGAAAAAGGCTAAGAAGATTACTGAAGGATCTGATAGTGAAGACCTTTCTTCCATATCCTCCATCTCAACTCCTAATCTGCGAAGTCAACCATCCACTCCTCCGTTACACACTGTTGTTCATCAGGGAATAGGTACTACAGCATCTCAAACTACTCACTCTTCAACGATCTCTTCTCCTCGGTCATCTGGAATCCCAACAGTAGTAACAACTATTGTCGCCAGCATAATGGCAGATCCATGGACTACACCAGGTGCAGTCAACATGCCCGCACCATTGCATGATCTACCTGATGCTCCCGAAAAATGGTTGCCTAAATTCAATCCAGATAACGGAACACAAGCTGAAGAACATATTAACAATTTTATGTTAGCAGTTAATTTAAAAGGAGTGACAGAGCAAGATGTTGTTGTCAGGCTTTTCCCTTATACCTTGCAAGGATCGGCAGGATCCTGGTACTTTTCCTTACCTTCTGGTTCTATTACCAGCTGGACCACATGCCAAGAGCAGTTCCTTACCAAATATGGAGATGACAGGTCTCTAGCCACTTTAATAAATGACCTCTCCAATTTGAGAATAGAGCATAGGGAACCAATAAAGGAGTTTAATGCCCGATTTAACAAACTCCTAAATAAAATCCCCACCGCTTCAAAACCAAGTGAACAAATTAGGAGCGAATGGTATATTACTGCCCTCCCTTCCAACATAGCTATTTTTGTTGACAGGGCTGGCAAACCTACCTTAGCCGAAAATATGAAGGAAGCACTTGCCGTTGAAAAGCGCATTAACGCTCTAGAGAAGAAAGCTGCCTTGGAGGATAGAAAAGCTAAAAAAGTTTCATTTAAAGAAGATTCTAAGAAAAAAACCCCAAAGGACCCGTACGACATGGAAGGTTTACAAAAAGTCCTTAAAACATTGTCTAATGAAATGGTTGAGATTAAAAAACAGGTGGCTGAGACTTCAAACAAAAGACCATTTAGAACTTTCAAGAAAACTGAAGCAAAGCCACCCAATGTTATATCTAATGCAGACTCAGAACAGGAAGAAGAGGAAGAGGAAACAACCTCTCAAACAGATGATGAAGAAGAAGTAGTTGAATGCCACGGCATGTGGGATTTTATACTCCCAAACTCTGACACCGAGAATCAAGAAGAAGCCTTTCCTGTTACTACAAGAAGTAAAATCGCTTCTGAACCTACTCAAACAACTACAAAGAAAAGAAGCGCAGGTGCTGCCACACCAAAGGAAAAAGTTCTCCCAAAAAAGTCGCCTGTAGCAGCTCCTCAAAACCAGCCTCCAATTTCTAATTCTCCTTCGACATCTAAGACACTAGTGGTATCTGACTCCATGGAGTATAATATTGTTGATGATATGAAAAAGACTAAGGCAAACATAACCATGTTTGAACTTAGTAAGTTAAAACATCAGCAGAAATTGCTTCTAAGAGAATTGAACGTTGTCCCCTCTTCTCCTCTTCCCAGTTCAAAAGCTGCTAATGATTCAGGACAACCCCCTCCAGGTATGGTTGAAGCTACCGATTCGGTTCTGATCGGAGATAGATCCAATTCTCATACCCCACCTTTCCTGCTCACCTATGAAATCTATAATCGAAATCTGCATAACTGTTTAATTGATTCAGGGGCTTCATCTAATATTATGCCAGCTTCAATTTGTTCTAAACTGAACATAGAACCCCAGAAGTCCGCTATTCACATTGTACAGTTAGACAGAACCAAAGTACAGGTTGTAGGAGAAATTAATTCCGTGACTATCAGGTTGTCTGCTGATCCCAGAATAGTACAGAGAATAGATATTTTGATTGCTGACATACCTGAATTCTACGGTTTAATTTTGAGCAGAGATTGGTCCGAAAAACTGCATGGATACATTTCCACTGATTGGTCACATATGTGGCTCCCCTACAAGGGTAAGCCAAATCAAATAAGGATCGACCGTGAGAAACACATGACCCACACAGTAACCGATTTCGAACAAGAAAATCAGCCTGTGGCCTTCAACAACAACATTTTGGGAAATTATTCCTCAGAATCATTCTTTGGCAACTTTGTTGCCCAACCCTCTCCTTTTTTAGTTAACCATTGTACATCTCAAGTAGAAAATTTTTCACAAACCAATTTATCCAAATGCTTTAATGAAAATCAAAAGGATGTAAATATTTTTGTTAATTCTCCTTTATTTTGGTCTTTGTATTTTGATGGCTCTAAGTCCAGCGAGGGCTCAGGAGCAGGTTGCATTTTGGTTAGTCCGCAAGGCGAAAAGACAATGCTTTCCTGTAGATTAGAATTTGAGTGCACCAATAACACAGCCGAATATGAAGCTCTAGTGCAGGGATTATATAAGGCAATCGACCTTAAAGTCCAATATATTAAAGTATTCGGCGATAGTGAGATCATTGTTAAGCAGGTAAGAAATGCAATTCATTGCCTTTCAAGCCACCTTAAGCATTATCAATCGCTAGTGCAAGATCTTACTTCACATTTCTCAGCATTCAACATTTCCTCAATTCCTAGATCACAGAACTCAGCAGCCGATTTACTAGCCAACGTAGCTTCCAAACTTCTGCCTTCTGAAGACTATAGCCTTGATAGATTTTCTATAGAATTAATGTTTAGACCTTCAGTTCCTGATAACATCACCAACTGGAGGGTTTTCAACCATGACGAGGATATCTTGCAATTCTTAACCTCTGAAAAGTCCTATGACAATCAAATCATTGAAGAAGATGAGCATGATTCTCAAATGAAAAGAACATCTCAAGATAACGCGATTCCTAAGCCCGTAGTAAAGCTCGAAGACCTTTATGACATTAAAGACAGGTTTAAACCTGTAATTAATACAAAACTCCAAAGCTCTACTCTTAGGTTTGAATTGATTAATTTGGGAACAGATCAAGCTCCTCAAAATATCAACTTAGGATTAGGACTTTCTGTAGAAGAAAAGGAAGCATTTATCAAACTCTTAAGAAAAAACAAACAAGTTTTTGCTTGGAAGTATGACGACCTCAAGACATATGATACATCTATCATACAACATACTATTCCTATGCTTCCCAATCAAAAGCCGATCCAGAAGAAGTTAAGAAAAATACATCCGAATTTGGAGAGCCAGAAAAAGTTGGAACTTAATAAGCTTTTAAAAGCTAAGATTATCTTCCCTGTCCGACACTCAAACTGGGTCTCTAATATGGTACCAGTTAGGAAGAAAAACGGCGACATCCGAATCTGTATTGATTTCAGAAACTTGAATAAGGCAAGCTTGAAAGATAACTTCCCACTGCCTACCATGGAGCAAATCCTCCAATCGGTAGCAGGATCTGAATTGATGTCCTTTCTCGACGGTTTCTCAGGATATAATCAAGTGCTGGTTCATCCTGATGACCAACTTAAAACCACATTCAGAACAAAATGGGGGACTTATGCATATCAAAAAATGCCTTTTGGACTCATAAATGCAGGAGCAACATTCCAAAGAGCTATGGATACAGCCTTTAGAGGGTTAATTAACCGGACAGTAGTCGTCTACCTCGATGATATTACTGTATATTCTAAAAAGAGATATAATCACTTGCATGATTTAAATCAGATTTTTCAGCGATGCAAAACACATGGTATCTCTCTTAACCCGAAAAAGTCTTTCTTTGCTCTTAACCAGGGTAAGCTTTTAGGATTTATTGTATCTAAGGATGGCATTTATGTAGATCCTGATCGAATTAAGGAAATTTCTGAAATTCCTTTTCCACACAATAAAAAATCGATGCAGTCGTTTTTAGGCCAGATTAATTTCGTTAAACGATTTGTTCCAGATTTTTCACAGATTGTACTACCACTACAAACGATGATTAAAAAGAATTCAACCTTCAGGTGGGGATTAGAAGAAAAGCAAGCTTTTAATGACATTAAGCAATCAATAATCAATGCCCCAGCTCTGAATACTCCAAATCTTTCTAATCATTTTACATTATATACCATTGCATCCGACTTATCTTACGCAGCAGTGCTCACCCAGTTGAATGGTGACAATTTGGAAGCGCCCATCTCGTTCTTTAGTTCAAACTTTCAAGGCGCCGAATTGAACTATTCCGATGTTGAGAAACAAGCTTTTGCTGTCTTTAAAGCAGTCAAACATTATCGACCCTTTCTTTTAAAAACCCATACTAAAGTGATAGTCCCTTTCTCGGCAGTTAGGCAACTATTAATTCAAAAAGAATTGGGCGAAAAAAGGGCAAATTGGGTCGCGGCTCTCCAAGAATATGACCTAGAAATAAAGCCAGCAAAGATTGTTAAAGGTCAAGGTTTTTGCAAGATATTAGCAGGAGCATCAAACATTCCGGAATCAAGCGATACAGAGCAAACTCAAGAAGTTAATCAGCTAAGTGTTCACGATTCCGAATCTCAATATGCAGATTTGATCTTTTATTTAAAGAATGGTTATGCACCTACCAATTTGTCCTACAAGAACAAAAGGGCCATTAGATTGAAAGCTAAGAGTTTTTCGATTATCAATGATGTGCTCTTCAAAAGAAATTATGATTCTGTCCTATTAAGATGCCTTGAGAAATCTGAGGCTCAAAAGGTTTTGCAGGAGCTACATGGCGGACCAGCAGGAGGACATTTTGGGGCTGATACAACAGCTCATAAAGTCATTCATGCTGGATACTATTGGCCTACTTTGTTTAAGGACGCTCACGAGTATGTAAGGAAATGTCTCAAATGCCAAACTGCCAGTGGAAGACAACAAAAACCAGCTTTCCCTTTGCAACCAGTCAACATTGAACAGCCTTTTGAACAATGGGGATTGGACATCATTGGAGAAATTAATCCACCTTCTTCCAGGCAGCACAAATATATCCTTACAGCCACCGATTACTTTACAAAGTGGGTAGAAGCAGTTCCGTTAAAGACAGCAAACTCTGAGGCGATCATTGAATTTATAGATCAGTTCATCATTACCAGGTTTGGTGTTCCAAACGCTCTTGTCTTTGATAATGCTTCTTATTTCTCAGGTAATGCAATGATTGATTTCGCTATCAAAAGAGGATTTAAATTAAAGTATTCTGCTAATTACTATCCTCAGGGTAATGGCCTAGCAGAATCAACTAATAAAAATCTAATCAAAATCATTAAGCGAACAATCGAAGAGAATCATAAGAACTGGCACAAATCCTTGGTATTTGCATTATGGGCCGATAGGATAACACAGAAAGCCTCCATAGGAACCTCTCCATTTAATCTTGTCTACGGAAAAGAAGTAATCGTACCAACCAATCTTCTTCTTCCATCTCTAGCCCTAGTGCAATTTATTGACGAAACTCCTTCTTCCTCTATCCAGTTTAGATATGATCAAATTCTCAAACTTGAAGAAGAAAGGGAAAAGGCCAAGGTTACACACGCCAAACATCAGCAAGTCATTAAAGTAGCTTTTGATCTAGCTTCGTCTAGTCCTAAACAATTCCAAGTCGGAGATTTAGTTCTGAAATGGGACAAAGCCCATGAAGACAAAGGTAAACACTCCAAGTTTCAGAAACTGTGGCTTGGACCATTTCAGATCTGTGAAAAAATAGGCCATTCCACTTTTATACTGCAAAATCTATCAGGGGTGAGAGATTCTCTCCCTGTCAATGGTCTAATCTTGAAGAAATTCTTTAATTGAGGAGGTAACCCCTTCTCTTTATAGTTTGATAGTTTTTATATAGTTTGTAGGATTTGTAGAAATAAGGATGTGGGATATCTTCCATTGACCTTTCGCTGTAGTTAAAAGTTGTCTCGCCGGGGCACTATTAATATTTGCTTTTGGATAATAGAGTCTTAAACCAAGAGAGATCATTTCTAGGAAATTAGATATCTTTCTATTCTGAGATCACAGTCTAACTTTTGTAAACTTCTCTCTGAACGAAGTTCTATGAGTCATCTTGGGTTTTCAAAATTGGTCTCCAAAGGTTATCTATATTAAAATAGGAGCTAATCCATCTTCAGCATCTTTAACTCTCAACCTGTCATCCATTTACTCTTAAGAAGATAGTTGTTCATCCCATTCACCAAAAGTTTATGATTACTCAGAGTGTAATTCTAAAATATAAAAGATTAAAGATAAGAGGTCTTATTACAAGCCTGCTTACCATGTTCATAGGAAAATAATTTAACTGACATTACCAAAACTGCATATCAAACAGGGTAATGGCTTGAAATTTCAAGACAAGGGGTCTCATCACGAGCCAGCTTGTTCAGTTTGATTACTACCCGTGAGTGGCATTGTCATTATCTGGCCACCAAACCAGGACAATGGCTTTTATCTTAAGCAAAGAAGAAAAGAAAGTGAAATTCAAAAAATCTGAAAATATGTTTTGAATTCATTCTGTTTAGTCACACTCTTAAGTGAATGGAACAATGGACAACAACATGGTTAAAAGGTAACCCTGCCGAGACTATAAACGTTTGCTGGCAGCAGAGGCTCTACCTGTGACAGAGGAGTTTATTTTAAAAGCTGATATGGAAAAGTTTTCTATTTTACCTTTATGAACCATTAAAGACTTGTTTTAAAAAACTTAAAATGCATTTATTTTCTTTATAAAAAGAGGAAGTCAACTGAAGAATTCTGTTTTATTCAGAATCAATAGACATCTAGTTATATTAGAAATTTCCTTTCCCTTATAAAGATTCTATTTGAAAAAGTTTAAGTATGTTTATCAGTCCAGAGATAACTGGTTCTACCAACGAATCGCCAATTGTTGTGCCCTACAACAACCCCCCATTTCATAACATTTTTATCACAAACAATTAACATATGAAATGGGTCCCTTTTAAAATTTTAATTGGCATTAATGAATTTGTTCGAAAAAGGTATGATAATCAAATGAATTTGTGAATAAAAGCCTTTTTGAATAAATAACAAGCAATTTTTGGTTAAGTCCGAAAAAGCAATCGCAAGATCGCTCGTTACCTTGGTCCTTTCTGATGCGATATCGCTATCGGCCATCGGCGACAGTCAATGCACACACAGAAAAAGCACATGTATTTTCCCCGATGCGACGTAATATCGGTGATCGGCTTTCGGCGCTGCCTCTTATGAAAAGCGTTTTAAGCCACGACCCAATGCGATATCGCTATCGGTAGTCGGCAGAATCCCATACATTTTCATAAGACGTTCAGATCTTTTCCCCGATGCGATGTGATATCGCTATCGGTAGTCGGTAAATCATTTGATATACATCTAGGGATTATGTTCGCGCGCTAATATGATGCAATGTCGCAATCGGCATTCGCCAAGATCTCTCCCAAACGATAATATCACTCACACCCCCGATGCGATGCGATGACGCTTAATGATGACCAGAATTCCTAAAAGGTGATTATTTCAAAGCTTCAAAGTTATATTTGAATCCGATTTGACAAAAGCACATATTTCAAAATGCCGTTAAATGCAGGGATAAGGTAATGCATGCGTATTTAAAGCTTTGCCCCTTCGATTTAACGAACATTTACGATTAGACCTTTGAAAAAATCTGTTGCACGCTTTAAGGGGTCATTCGGTTTAATAACTAAGTAATGGTCATTTATGGAGCTGCAGGCTGTAAAATCACCATCATTGCATCTGCGGTGCCTTCTCAAATCATTAGATCCGCAGCCACTTTTAGAATTAATCTCGCCACGCTTCAAGTAATATATCTATCCCGTTATGGATTGTCATTGTTATTTCCTTGTTACGATTTCTCTTGCATTTGTGTAGAATTCAACCGTCGAGAGAAGCCTGAACATGATGGGAAAGAAATTCAAGAAGGTTGCAGGTTCTACTGCAACACCTGTCGCAGGTCAAGCTGCTATAGTTTCAAAGAAAGGCTTAATCTCAGATACTACATGCACTGGTCTTCCTAGCACTACATGGCAGGGTACATATAATCTGTTAGAGGCTGAGCAACCAGAAAAAACAGTAACTGAGGCTAGTGTGGATGAACTAAGGAAGTCCGAGGCAACTCTCAAAGACTTGGCCGACTCCTTTTTGCACAGAATAGCAGCCAGAGAACAAGTCCTACCTTACACTGATGTGGTACGCTGGGCAATTGAGGAAATTACCCTCACTGATAGAACCTTTCATACAAAGGATGGAAGGATTTTCGGGTCCTTCAAGCCTGATGACCTGAGGCGGATGTATCATTTGCCTGAACCTGAGCTAGTCTATAACAGAACCTTTGTGGAGAAGTTCGCGAACGAGAATGAATCACCATCCGAACCTCTCCGAGATTGGAGGCAAAATCCAACCAAACACAAGCATGAAAGTTCGGGTAAGTACTCCAATGCTTCTTTGGCTTCTCCCTATTGGTATGTTGGGATTATGATGTGTAGATTGTGGGGATTACATGACTCTGCTAATATCCATATTGACATGGTTCCTTTAATGGAAGCGGCCGTCAATAGTACAATTATGGATTGGGCCACTATTCTGTCTGATAAATTGGTCATAGCTGTTCATGAGTTTAGAGCCAAAACCAGAGTCACCGAAAGGAAAATCCCACCCTTTTATTACTCTGCTTACATTATGGATACCCTGTGTTTCAATTCTGAGTTTCCTGTCCTTGGTTGGAGATGGACCACCCATGATCCAACACCCATTCACTTGTACCATCGGAAATTATGGAAGCCCTCTTACAAGGACCATTTGTATCAAATTTGCAATGGTTTCATGGTGCCCGTCCACTATTCTATTTTCGACAGACCCATCCCAAGAATTTCCTATGAAGCTTCTTTTGACCTACCAGCAGTAGCGCATTGGTTCGGGGAAGAGCATTTTACCTATATTAGAGTTTTTGGAAGCAAGGCTAGGCCACACGTTCTCCCTCTATACATCCCAGACAAATTGTTAGCCCGGGAAATCTCCTACCAGATTATGTCCGAGGGTGTCATGCAAACTCTCAAAGATGAGAAAAAGAGAGGATGGCCCTCTTTTCCTTTAAGAATTGGAGTTTATACGCTGCAGAATTACAAGCATGCAGAGAAGGAAGCAGCAAAACTCCAAATGATATCCCTGGCTTCTATCCCAAACAGACTCTATGATCCAAAAAAGACTGCTTTCATTGCCCTGGAACAGGCCAAACTGTCAAAGGTTGTCCATCAAGAAGATCAGTTTGATGACCTGTTCGTAAGTGCCGATTCAATAAGCCAAATCAAACAGCTTGCTGCAATGAGATACGAAGATGTGGAGTTAACTGAATTTAATAAACTTAGAAAGCAAAGGTTGCAAACTTTGCCTCTAGATTTATTATCCACAACCCCAACATCCTCCTCAAGCGAGCCTGGTCAGCAGCAAATACATCCACCTCCTGTTACAATTAAAGAGTATGATAAACAACAGGAGAAAAGGCAAAATAAGCTGCAGGCAGAGAAGCATAAAAGGGAGCAGATAGAAAGGCAACAAAAGGCACAAAAGGATCAAGAGCAAAGAAAACAGAAAGAGTTAGAGCAATAGAGGAAGAGGGAAGAAGAAGAGAAAGCAAAGAAAGAACTGGAAGATAGGCAGAAAAAGGAATTGGAGGAGCAGCAACAGAGAGCACAAGAGGAGCAGCAGCGGAAGGCATTCGAGGAACAGCAGAGGATTGCACAAGAGAAAGAACAGAGTAAAGCCCACACAGAACAAAGTGAGCAAATCTCTACCGATCCTGAATTGATTAAGGAACGGAACCAATTTGATTCCATTATCAGTGGTAAGGAAGCCTCCAAAGACTCAGACGCCTCCAAAACAAGTAATGCTCCCGATACTACTTCTTCTCAGGTTCTAGAAGGAACCAGCGGCCCACCCATGTTACAGAATGTTGAGGTAATCACTCAAGACCCATCCGATCAAATTGATCTCCAGGTGGAAGAAATTCCTCCCCTAGATATTTTCTACAGCCCAAAGCATAGAGCCGTTGTTAGGCGCTCTAGGAAAAGACGAAGGCTTGATCAACCTTCTATTTCTCCTGAGCAAACAGTCACGGGCAATGTGGTCTGGAAGGGGGAATTAGATCCCTCTGAAGATCTGACTAAGCTATCGCAATTTGCGGGAGCTTATTCAGCAGCAACTATTGACAAAGCATCAGAGGTAAGTCTTCTGTTGAAGACTAAAGATCATGAAATATATGCATTGCAGGCAGAAGTAATTGAGGCGAAAAATAAGGCAGCGCAGGTAGAGGAACAGTTGCTGGCTCAACAGCAAGAAAACAATTTGTTAACCCAGCAACTGCTAATCGAAAAACAGAGGATAGACCAAAGTGAGGTTCAGAAGGCAAAAGAATTATCAGAGGCATTATCCCAGTTAAAAGCATCAAATGAGCTGATGATAAAATCTAAAGACGAGCAAATAATTCAGCTATCAGCACAGCTCGAAGGTATCAAGGACGCGCAGAGTATTGATGATTTCAGAGCAGAGGCAACTCGAATAAACGGCGCATTAATATCTCAGATCAGGCTCTTGTGCCGACAACTTGTTGACGCTGAGTCATTTTGTGAAACATCTACAGTAGTGTGTGAGCAAATAGAAAAGGCCAGGAATAAGCTAGATCAGGCTGAAGATGACATATCAGAATATATTGAGTGGCAAGACACTCCAGAAGGGAAAGCGGAAAATTTGTCCCGAATCCATGTAACATACAAGGACATACTCTTCATGGAATGGAACACTCAGGTAATGAAAGCGGAAAGGGCAGCCTCAAGATGTAAAATGATTGCCAGCAACATGATCAATCTAGTCAACGACACATTGTATCTGGCAAACATGATTTCCCAGTGCACACCTGGAAGCATAACAACAGTAAACATGCTGGAGCAGAGAAATTACCCTGATCTGGAGAAACAAGGACGGTTAATCGCCGGAGTAAATACTTTAACCGCCGACGCATACTGGCTCTTTCTGATTAAACCACATTCTCAAAGGTCGGCTCTTAACTGTTTAACAGATGCCCTTCGATATCTGATTTCCGACATTCAGGATGCCACATATGATGCCCAGCTAACTTCACGCCTCAACACTCCACCAGAAGTAGAGCCAATGCTGGCGATATGTCAGCGAAGGAGTAAAGGCAAAGAGACCTCTGAATGAAGCATCGCCGCCGACTGCCAGATCACCAGGAAACAAGATGATATTTGTTAATGCCAATTTAGTAGCTTTTCAGTTTTTAGATATTTAGATTAGCATAGTATTTATAGATCCTTTCATTGTTTTGGAAAGGGTCGTAAAATTTTGTAAAAGACTTAAAGGCTGAAGTTTGCACTATTGTGCTTCAGTCTATATCTTTTTGTGAAACTCGACCGATGGTTCTTAATTTTGCTTAGAAGGCTGTTTTATGCAATTGTGCACTACTGTCATTTGCTTGGAATGCTTTCTGGTTTGAATGAAGGACCGCGACATAGTGATTAATATACTGGATTGATCAAACAGCTTACATGGTACTATTATCTGTATCTGTCCTCTTTTCTATTATATGAATTGTTGTGTTATTATCTTTGCTATTGTTGAATACATGTATGCAATATAACAGCAAATCTTCATTTCATATCACTATTGAATGTTTTGTGATTTGTTATCTCTCTTACTCATGCGTGTAGCAATAATATAAATGACTAAGTGTAGTAATTCGCTATTATCGCTCTGCATAACTAATTATGCAGAGCAATCTTAAATGATTTAAACATCTATGCTTTAGTGTTAGAGTCATCTATATGCCTGCCACTAAGCACAGATTATCAAACGCTGCACTCTATGAATCGATAAGTCCCGGGATTAGATTATAGTTATTATATTTCTCTTATAGTTTAGCTATTCACTTATTACCACCTTATATCGTAAATCATTCATCCATCCCGTTTACTTATAATTCTTGGGAAACTTGTCCCATTATCCCCAGTCGGAGCCACTATCCCAAACGGAAAAGGAGCTGCACTAAGGTCCGGACCGGGTGGTTTCCCCGATGTTGTTGCAACGAATTTCGGGGCATCAACAGAACCTAAGAGTGAAAAATGTTTTTTTGTTGGATATTCTGAATATGTCAAAGGATATAGAATTCTTCCATCTAAATCCAAAAATGTTATCATTAGAAGAGATGTAAAGTTTTTTGAAAATATATCGGCCTACGAGCCTAGTTCGGCGGATATGCCACCTCTCTCTATCCATTCTACTTCTGAAAACATTTCTTCTTCAGCTAATGAGAGCGAGGATGAAAATCCTCCCCCACCTTATCAAGATCCTCCTTCAGCTCCTTAGCTTCCAAAATGGGTCCGTGCTACTCGGGATGCAGCAGGTGCTCTTGTAGGTGATCCTACAAATCAGCGTCGTACACGTTCTCAATTCGATAGAGCCTCTTCTTTACTAGCTCAAACTTCAGCGAATTATCATCCTGACACCTTTGCAGAAGCTTTAGGCCATCCAGATTTGGACGCAACTATGAATGAAGGATATCGTTCACTATTAGCAAATGAGACATGGGACCTTGTTCCTCTTCCAAAGGGACGAAAACTTGTTAGATGCAAATGAGTTTACAAAACCAAGTTTGGACCAAATCGATAAACATAAAGCTCGTCTTGTTGCTAAGGGTTTTTCACAAGTTGAAGGAATTGACTATACTGAAAGCTTCTCTCTTGTTGCCAAAATGAGCTCTATATGCCATGTTGTTTCCATTGTTGCCTCTTTCAAATGGGAATTCCATCAAATGGATGCTAAATATGCCTTCTTGCATGAAGAAATCTATATGGATAAACCTCCTGGCTTTATACAAACAAACTCCAGCCTTGTATGTCAGTTTAAGAATTCCATTTATGGTCTCAAGCAAGCCCCTCGGGCTTGGTATGCCGAAATGGATAGCTTTCTTTTAGATATTGGCTTTTCTAGGTGTCATTATGAAAATACTGTCTACACCAAGAAAGTGGGTAAGTCTTTTATCATTCTTGTTATCTATGTTGATGATCTTATCCTTACTGTTAGTGATCCCAACCTTATAAACCATGTGAAGTCCATCCTTAAAAAGCAGTTTGAAATGACAGACTTACGACACTTGCATTATTTTCTTAGTCTTCAAGTCTTGCAATCCAAAGAAGGTATTTCCCTTTCCCAATCCAAGTATTCCTGTGATATTCTACGCCACTTTCACATGGAAGACTATAAGTCAGCTCCTTCTCCCTTTTATTCTGGAGCCAAACTTTTAGTCACTTGTACTTCCCCTTGTTGGAGAGGTAAATCCCCTCTGCGGATAGAGGCAATTCCACTAGCCCAAAATGGGTCTAGCAACAATCAATCAACGCTACCATGCAAGTTCCTAGTTGAAAATTGAAAGTCGATTATGAGAACCAACCTGAAGTCCAACGCTAATTTCATAGAAGAGTTGATATTCCCACTCCCTTACTCCAGCAGGTCACGATCCTCACGATCTCCGTGAATGGATACCTGCACATGCAAAGAACGAATCGAATGCAAGCATAAAATCCACTAAATACAACCATATATCGGTTAGAAAAGATATAGATCAAACATTATCATAATGAACAATAAGATCGGAACCATAATGATAGTCGTTTATTAATGAGTAATCAACAGAGAAAAGTACAACCAAGGTTCTGACGTTGAATCCCTCCTCTGGCTGGGCGAACAGCTACATATGTCTTGCAATAAACCTTTCTCTCTCTTTGATTATGAATGCACAGCTCAGACTTCTGACAATATAATCTCCCTATGCTCCAAGACTCTTACTATCACTCAAAAACTAGCACTATCACTAGCTTGTCAAATGCATGAGGACAGGCTTTTATAGATGGAGGAGGGGAAGAAGATACAATGAATCAAGACACCCATTATGGATTGGCATTATCCCCAAAAAGCCATTGTGGATAGATGTAAGGGATAGATGATGAATCTCGACATCCAAGAGATTAGCATTATCCTCAAAAACTTCATGATTTGAAGGGAAAAAACATCCGGGCGCACGTTTGTTAAAAATCTTTTCCAAACTCGGTTGGCGCGGGTGTAACTCTAAGACAGAGCGCCAACTGGCGCGCCCTCTTTTGAGGATTTCCTGGTAGTACATTGTGGACCCGCGCTAATGGAAAAAGGGCACTTTTCAGGGATATTTTGCAGGAGATGTCTTCAAGGCACATGAATTCCATACTTAGGGGAACATAATGCAAGTGTTTTTAAGTTATGTCACTGCTCACAGGTCCCGGAATGAGTCCTCCAAAGTGCGGGAAAGGGGTAACGGGGATGGTGACCAATGGTGACAAATTACTGTGTAACAGATGCCCCCTAAAGCATGAGACCCGAGAGAGAGAGAGAGGGGTGAAATGTTTTACAAGAACACATGAAGCTGCCGCCGGAGAATCTGCATAGAGAGATACAACTGATAGCTCAAGTACATGATATATGTGGTATGGTCGCAGCCATCCATAACAGAGTACATAATAATCTAGATCCATGGTATGGGCGCAGCCATCCGGTTAGGATCAATGAATAGACTCAGGTATGGTCGCAGCCATCCAGTGAATGAGTCATGTAACAAGAATCCACAAAATCACAGCCTGGATTCCAACAGACAAAATCCAGGGTCTTGCGCTCCATCTCGACCCGAACAAAAGTACAAGTTCAAGCATGCGAATACATGAGCTGAAGTCGAACATGCATGAACATCGTCTGATTACCAGTCAATAATGAAAACTGTTAACAGACGTGAGAGGTACCACCAATAAGGACAATGGCCCTCAAAGTACTATAGGTACAATCTACGGCGTGCGAATTAGTGAGCTCGCGTCGAACACCCGTAGAATTATTCGATCGGAGGCCAATGATGAAAACCTGACGTCGAACATGAAGAACCTGCCATTGAGGCATGCAGGCTCCAAGGCACCGGAAGGGAGTCTCTAGATCAGCTTCCTGGATAATGAGTTGACGTCGACAGGAAGTGACCTTGATCGAAGGTGGGCCATAGTGTTTACCACATCATCGACACGAGACAGAGAAAAAATATTGTGGTGGATCAAAATTGTGTGAGCTATCAGAAGGAGGTTGTTACTCTGCATAGGTCAACTTCTCTTGAACATATCGGCAGCATGACAGTGGAATTGGCAGTATTTGACATCAATGGATCAGAGGTCATGGTGACGAGGCAATAAGCAGATGAGAGGTCAAACATGATTACCCAAATCCACGGAGGTAAGTGAAAAATGAGATGAGATATCCCTACCCTGACACGACAGCAGACAAGTGCCATGTTCAAGAGCAACATACTGCCGACACGATAATAATTATGGTTCCATTTTCCTCTACCATTTCTAGCGAGTACCCCAATTATTTTTATTTACAAGCTTGATGGGGATAGCATATGCTTGTAACGTCATCTTGACGGACTCCAATGTCATTAAGTTTTAACGAGTCTGACAAAGGAAAAACTCAGCGTCTTTTCATGTTTAGAGAGTTTGAAAAGACTGCGGAAAAGAAAACTCCAAAGGTGTCCTTTTTCGTAAAGTTGTGTCTCTCGAGCCCGAAAAAGTATAAAACAATGCTCAAAAGAACCGCCCGACCATTACGATCGAGGAGTACTTTTCATAAGTAGTGATTTCGACCTGAAAAAGTAAAAAAGCGATCGAAACCACGTCATTTCGAAACCGTTAACGAACCTGAAACGACAAAGGTCCGACGATCTTTTCGTTTTTACACAGTCGGAAAAGAGTTTAAAGACGACCGCCTCTTATTTACGTTTAACGAGTCAAGAGGGATAACTCGGCGATCTTTTCATGTTTAGCGAGTCAGAAAAGAGCTGAAAGATGACTCCATAGTGACTTTTTCGTGTATTTACCGAGTCCGAAAAAGTATAAAATATAACTCGTTTCACCATCGAAGTTGCGTAAAAGACCTGTCACTATACAAGAAGCAATCGTAAAATCCATTTTCGACCACAAATATATTAAAATATTCAAAAAATAACTTTTTAAACCTAAAAATGAGTCAAAAAGTCTATAAATATGGTGAAAATGTAAAAATAGAATTACTTTTTACTTTTTACCTCTTGAATAGTAGTGGTGGTCCGTTTGGGGGGCGAACTTCAGGCGGTGATTACAGCCAATCCGTGCAACCATTCGAGATTTCGTCGGTTCCAGGTAAGAGGTGCTTCATTTGGCTTTATTTCCATTCCTTTTTTATGCATTTTGTCCCCTGATTGAGCCTCTATAAGGAGGAATTTGAAATTTAGGTCCGCGCCCCATTGGCGTGGGTATCCAGCACGGGTCCGCGCCAATGGGGTGATTTACCCAAAGGTGCGACCTAAATTTTACCTTGAATTTCATCATTATTTTTGAAATTTGTCCGGTTTGTAAGCTTACCAGTGGTCCAATAATGACTTATTCATCCTCGTGGCTGCAGGAAACAAGCAAAAATGGTGGTGGAATGGAAAGAACATGAAAATGATGCTATAGATGCCTTGGCCATCGAGGATGAGGAATGTATGAACGCTTTGAGGGACTGTGGTCTCAAGATGTTCTTCCTCACATCTTATCTGCGAGCTCAGCCAGAGTTATTGCAGTTCATAGTGGATGCTTGGGATGTTGATGACCAAGTATTTCGCTTACGGGACCAAACCTTAGACGCTGGACGTGTTTGATGTGTATTTCATTACTGGGCTATCACGGAGAGGGGCAAGCCCTATTTTGACTGGAAGCAGAACTTCCGGAGAGAAGATAGGTGAAGTGAAGGCCAGAGTGTGTCCAAAGGCACAATTTGGGAGAAACAGTGCCAAGGTGGATATCACCACCATCCAGGATTTGGCTCTTAAGGTGATATTGTTCACCATCACGCGTGCAACTGGGGTACAGGCGCCCCATGAGGCGAGCAAGAATCATCTGTTACTAGCGACAGAATGCCTCAGCCCCACCATCTTTGACTGGGCTACAGCGGTGACTACCAACATCAAAAGGCAGCTTACAAAGTGTAAGCGCAGAGAAGTGAAACAGTTCGGGTATGGCTCAATTGTGGTGTCGTTCTTCTTGGAACGACTACCCCTCTTTCAGATGCAGGGAGTTGTAGTGGCTGATCCAGCGCCACGAGAGCCTAGGAAGACATGCTGGGCAGCATTGATGCCCAGAGGAGGAGGGGGCCAGCAGATGTCTTGGCGACCCGAGTTCTTTATATGGCTCCGTCGTCAGTTGATCGTAGTGGAGGATTGGCCATACGCGGGAACTAATTTCATGGGGGACCCAGACCTCCCACTGCCAGAGGAAGAGGAATGGGACAAGGAGCTGGGTATGATTTCTTCATTTTTTTGATGTTTTATGTATTTTCATTTTTTTGTCAATACATGCATGTTCTGATGATACCAACCCGCAGCTGCTCCCCAGCGGAGTCGCCAAATTGTTGGAGAGGTAAATCCCCTCTGCGGACAGAGGCGATTCCACTAGCCCAAAATGGGTCTAGCAACAATCAATCAACGCTACCATGCAAGTTCCTAGTTGGAAATTGAAAGTGGATTATGAGAACCAACCTGAATACCAACGCTAATGTCATAGAAGAGTTGATATTCCCACTCCCTTGCTCCAGCAAGTCACGATCCTCACGATCTCCGAAAATGGATACCTGCACATGCAAAGAATGAAGCGAATGCAAGCATAAAATCCACTAAATACAACCATATATCGGTTAGAAAAGATATAGATCAAACATTGTCATAATGAACAATAAGATCGAAACCATAATGATAGTCGTTTATTAATGAGTAATCAACAGAGAAAAGTACAACCAAGGTTCTGACATTGAATCCCTCCTCTGGCTGGGCGAACAACTACATATGTCTTGCAATAAACCTTTCTCTCTCTTTGATTATGGATGCACAGCTCAGACTTCCAACAATATAATCTCCCTATGCTCCAAGACTCTTACTATCACTCGAAAACTAGCAATATCACTAGCTTGTCAAATGCATGAGGACAATCTTTTATAGATGGAGGAGGGGAAGAAGATACAATGAATCAAGACACCCATTATGGATTGGCATTATCCCCAAAAATCCATTGTGGATAGATGTAAGGGATAGATGATGAATCTCGACATCCAAGAGATTAGCATTATCCTCAAAACCTTCATGATTTGTAGGGAAAAAACATCCGGGCACGCGTTTGTTAAAAATCTTTTCCAAACTCGGTTGGCGCGGGTGTAACTCTAAGACAGAGCGCCAACTGGTGCGCCCTCTTTTGAGGATTTCCTTCATTGGCGCGGGTAGTACATTTTGGACCCGCGCTAATGGAAAAAGGGCACTTTTCAAGGATATTTTGCAGGGTATGTCTTCAAGGCACATGAAGTCCATACTTAGGGGAACATAATGCAAGTGTTTTTAAGTTATGTCACTACTCACAGGTCCCGGAATGAGTCCTCCAAAGTGCAAGAAAGGGGTAACGGGGACGATGACCAATGGTGAAAAATTACTATGTAACACTCCTGAAGTTGATAATACCTTATATCGTCAGCTTGTTGGGAAACTTTTGTATCTGACCCATACTCGTCTTGACCTTTCCTTTGTTGTTGGCCTTGTTGTTCAGTTTATGCAAAACCGACTTGAAATTCATTAGAAAGCAACTAAAAGAATACTTCATTATGTTCGAGGTAAAGTTCAGTTTTGGATTCATTACAGTGAAGAAGCATGTCCTCTATTGGTTGGTTTCACTGATTCCAACTGGGCTAGTGACCCTGATGATCGAAAGTCTACTGCAGGTTATGTCTTCACTCTTGGTTCTAGACCTATTACATGGGATTTCTCTCTCTTCAGCAGAAGCAGAGTATCGTGACACCATAAAAGCTAGTAAGGAAGCCCTGTGGCTTTGTCAGATCCTGTCAGCATTTGGTTTTCAACAACAACATTCGACTACACTTTGGTGTGATAATCAAAGTGCCCCTTCAACTATGCAAAGATCTAGTCCAACATCAACGTAGCAAAGACATTGAACTACACATGCACTTCATCAGAAAGCTCATTCATGACCATGTTCTTGAAGTGCAATATTGTTCAACTGATGATCAAGTTACAGACATATTTACAAAGGCTCTCATAGAGGTGAAGTTTACTAAACTTTGATTTATGTTTGGAGTTCAAGAAGTTTTCACTAAGGGGGGATAGGCTCTAATGTCTCCTTCCTTCTTCTATTATGTCCTATTTGTACATCCTTCAATCCTATCCCAATTTATTCTTAAGGGGGGATGTTAGGATATTCCGACACATAGGAAATAGTTAAGTATAAGATTTTTTCCGAGGTCTAGACTAAAGAGCTTGAACAGGTCTCTGGCATAACAACATGAGTAAGGAGGTAAAATGGCGGAACCCTAACCCTAGCAGCGACCCTAGCTCGCTCAGTGTCCATGGCGGTTAACAGACAGGCGGCAGGCATCACGGGACCTTTGACCGGTTTAGCGCTCTAACCATTCCCGGTTTTTCTTGGCACCTGGGACTCCCTGCGGGTTTTTCTCAGTTGAACCCGTGAACAGGTATTACTTTAACTCTGTCGGTCGGTTCTCTGGTCGGTATCTGGGGCATCACAGTTTTTGGCAGGTAATATGGTCGAAGAGGACCTCGTGGACTACGAGGAGGACCCCATGCCTCAACAGGACATATGGGCATATAATAATCGCCCTGCCATGAAACCCTGGGGAAAAGAACATGTTTCCGAGACAGCGGCCTCCTCCATACATCCACAACTACCGCTCCCGGGGAAAAAGAAGCAGTCCGATGTTAACCTGGCTGACATCCCGACTCTCGATTGTCCGCCCCTCTCACCGGCAACTCTCCATCTGCTGGGTACTTGCCTGCAGTCTTCTCCATCCTTTGATACGCCTCTCCAGAACCTTAATCCGGCCTCTTTGCCTACTCCCCCTCCGCCTCCACCGCCCTCAAACCCTTCATCCATTTCGTTGATGCCGTCAACCTCCCTGGGTACTCAGCGTCCCCCCTTATCACTGCCTCCGGGCACCAGCAATATTGACCCCCGTTCTCCTATTCGCTCGCGTTGCTTTAACACGCCGCCGCTTCCTGCCTGCTCAGCCGGCTCTGCACAGTATAGCACCTCTGATCCATGCCGCAGACTCCTAAAGGACTTCCCTATAGGAAAGCAATCGGAGAAGCTGAAAAAAGGCAAGTTCCTTCGCACTATTGACTCAGATATCAATCTTACACTTGGTGAAGACGTTCAGATGGCGGACGCTTTGGAAAACACCCGAAAGGTTCTGGTCGGCAGGGTAAGAGGGCGCACTTATTCGGTCGAAAGATTAAAACAATGGACTGAGGAGATTTGGGGCTCCCTCCTAAAGGAGCTTCCTGTGATCAGGGTTCTCGCGAGGGGCTGGTTTGCATTGCATTTTCACAGGCCTGAATATACCCAATGGATACTTTCCCAATACTGGCATATTGAAATGGCACCTGTTCTGCTGAAGCGCTGGGATCCTCTCTTCGACCCGGAGCGTGAACAATTGGGGGCCGGACCTATATGGGTTCGACTTCCTGGTTTGCCCATGCAATTCTGGACTCCGCAAGTTTTCAAGAGAATAGGTGACGCGCTGGGCACCTACCTGGAGCACGACAAATCCTATGAGCAGACTGGAATCATGACCATGGCCCGCATTCTGGTTCACCTCGACACTAGGCCGGGACTGGAAGAGAAAATCACCCTGCATCGCAGACACTTTTCTCGCAAGCAACTGCTGGACTATGAAGGTGTCCCGTTTCGTTGCCGTAGATGCCACAAAATTGGACATCTGTACAAAGATTGCCCTCTGCTTTCAGGGGTGACATCCGAGGAAACAAAAGGACCCAGACAGCAGCCTACAGTGGATCAAAACAAAGGAGAAAACAACCCTAGGGAAGGGGAACAGACTCATATTGATCCTCCTGCAATTGTGGTATCAGAAGGCGCCAAGAAGACTAGCACCCAAAGGAAGGCTACATCCACTCCTGCTCCACCGCGCACCAGATCCAAGACAGCGGAGACTGCATCATCTCATCCGAGTAATGCATCTACTCCCAACTATTCTCATAATTTATCTGATGTATTGCATTCTGTTATGCACTCCCCTTTGAGGTCCCCTCTTATTCACCAGGTGCCATTACCTTCCATCCTCTGCACTATTGCTCCACCCCCCCCTACCTTCTCCACCACACTCTCCTCTCACAAGCTGGAGCAGGGCCTCTCCGATCCCTCATCCTCCCCGGCCGGCTCTCGTTCGCATCCCTACCATCTCAGACCTTGAGCCCGTGCTAGAATGCTTGGTCTGGGCTCTTCCCCTGGCAAATACCACAAGCCTAAGAGGGGCCGTCCATCTCGAATCAACTCAGCTATTCAAAGCGTAGTAGCTGATGTTGCCCAAGGACGACAATACACCATAGAACGGGCACTTAGAGAAATTGAGCCCCTGGCATGTGGTTCCCCATGATTTGGCTCTCCTTCAACTGTAGGGGATTAGCCAACCCCAAAAAGCATTTGGCTCTAAAACGACTGATTCAGGAATCCAGATGTGACATACTTTTCTTACAAGAGACCCTATGCACCTCGGAGGTGGCGATGCGAACCCTACAGGCCTTACTCCCTGGTTGGATATTTCAAGGTCTTGATGCTAATGGACGGTTAAGTGGCCTGGCTATGGGCATAAATCCTAGAAAAGGAAAGCCTCTCTCCTCTTGGGGAGGCAGAGGTTTCCTCGGAATGGACATCTTCATGGGGGAGCTGGGTTTCCCCATCCGTATTATCAACATCTATGGTCCTAACCAGAATAGGTTGTCCTTCTGGCAAAACTTTCTGGAAATCAATCTCATTACGAGGGCCACCGTTTTGGGCAGTGATTTCAAATTCTCCCTGGGTGTTGAAGAATCATGGGGACATCATGCATAGACGGATCCCATCTCTGAACAGATGCGTATACTAATCGATGCAAATAGGCTGGTTGATATTCCTAAGAATAAGAAAGTCCCAAGTTGGCATAATCAGAGAACTGGGGAGGCAACACTGGGAAGATGGCTGGACAGGTTTATGGTGCATGAGGAACTGATTCCTTTACTTCCTCTGTATAGACAATGGGTCAGCTCAGGAGGACTCTCTGATCACCTACCATTCCTCCTTCAAATCAGTGATGCAAAATTCAAGCCCCGCTCCCATTTTAAAAAAAAAATTGGTTTCCTCTTAGACCAGGAATTTATTAAAATGGTCTTGGATTACTGGGGATCTCAACCACCTCTACAAGAGCAGAGGAAAGCTGCGGATTTTTGTGACAGATTAAATGAGCTAAGGAAAATTATTGAGACCTGGGCTAGGAGGAAGCGACTCAGAGATGAACAGCTGCTTATTGATACAGAAGCTCAGATAGCGAAATTGACGGACGAAAAGGGGACTGGCTATCTATCTTAGGATTCGAAAACTTTACTGAACCAGCTGGTTGCACAAAAATCTAAGATTTTACAAGAAAAAGAGGAGCTGTGGAGGTTAAAAAGTAGAGCTATTTGGCTCAAAGCTGGCGACAGTAATACCAAATACTTCCACAATCTTGCAAATGGTAGAAACGCATCAAACACTATCTGGCAACTGCCCTGTGAACCTGAAGGATGGGCTACTACTCACCAGCAACTGGCCAAATTGGGAGTTGCTCACTTCAAACGGCAATTCACAGCACCGACTGCCATCAATCTTCCAGATATCATCAACCTTGCAAGCCACTTCCATTGTTTTGTTGGTCAGGAGGATATTGAGGATCTCATACAACCTGTTACTAAACAGGAATTGGAAAGCACCCTCAAATGGTTCAAGAGAGATAAAAGCCCAGGGCCGGACGGATGGCCAGTGGAGTTCTACCTGACTTTCTTCGATCTACTGGGCGGGGACTTATTGGAGGTCATTGAAGAAAGCCGCATCACAGGGCACATACACCCACCTATGAACTTCACCTACATAGCCCTGATTCCTAAATCAGATGACCCTACATCCTTCAATGACTTCCGTCCAATTTCTTTATGCAATTGTCTCTACAAAATCATTTCCAAGATCATAGCAAACCGCATCAAGCCCATACTGTCTTCACACATCTCTGCTGAACAATTTACATTCCTCCAAAATCGACATATCCAAGAGGCCATTGGCACCGCTGAGGAAGCTCTACATTCGATTAAGCATAAGAATCTCAAAGGCATATCCCTTAAGATTGATCTTGCTAAGGCTTTTGATAAAGTTAACTGGCTCTATCTGAAGATGGTCCTCACCCATATAGGCTTCCCACTCATACTTATAAATTGGATTATGGGATGCATCTCCTCAACATCCTTCGCTATCCTCATCAATGGCTCGGCCTCCACTCGTTTCAACATCAACAGAGGTATCAGACAAGGTTGTCCCCTTTCACCCTTGCTCTTCCTTATTGTCATGGAAGGCTTAAGCAGGCTCATAGCATCAGCTAAAAGGAACGGGGACATCAGTGGTCTCAAAATCATGGATCAATATTACCTAACCCATCTACTCTTCGTAGATGATATTCTTATATTCATAAATGGGAGTGTGAGGGACACCACTGCCCTAAATGATATCCTCCAGCTCTTCTGTCAGGCCACGAGAATGGAGATCAACAAAAGGAAATCGACTATGTCCATGGCGGGGTGTACAAATCAGGAATCTTTGCCGGCGACTCAGAAATTCCCGTTCCTGGAAATTAATCTACTGGATGGAATCAAATATCCGAGCTTCAGACTAAAACCAGATGGATACAAAATAGAGAACTGGTCGTGGCTCATCTCCAAAATAGAAAAGAGGATCAACTACTGGCATCACCGTCTCCTGTCCAAAGCAGGCAGATTTCTGCTGATCAAATCTGTCCTTGACGCTACCCCAGTATACTGGATGTCTCTCACATGGATCCCCAAGGGCATTCTTAATAGGATTCAACAATCTTGCAACAGATTCCTTTGGAATGGCAACAAAAAAGGAAAAAATTTTGCCTGGACGAGATGGTCCTTGATCACTACTCCAAAGAAATGGGGGGGGTGGGGCCTAAAAGCTCTCCCGGAGTTTGCCCAAGCCTTGGCTGCCAAGCAGGGCTGGCTATTACTTAAACAGAATAGTATCTGGGCTGAAGTAATACACCAGAAGTATATATGGCCCTTGAACATAATCGATTGGATCCGGAGGCCTCATTGGAATTGACAGGGCATATCGGCAATATGGAAGGCCACTCTAGATGCTATGCCTCTTATCAGAGATAATCTTTTATGGCGCATTGGAAATGGAAATTCTGTCCGCATTGGTTATGATCCATGGCCTGGCTCCGGAAATGCGCATATATTACCAGAAGGGCTGGTCCTTCATCTAAACAACAGGGGCATCAAATATCTCTCACAGATAGGCGATCAACAACATACCACCATATTCTCACAAGCCTGGAAAATAGAGCAGCAATGGAAACTGACAGAAGAGTGGAGTACAAACTGGAAAGACTACATACAAGCTTTAATAGAATCACATATCAGACTTAGGGAGGAAGAGGATGAGCTAATCCGGGTTGTATCCAAAACTGGGCAATATGCGCCGAAGATCGGATACTACAAACTGATCAAAGCAAAAAATCCGGACAATCACAAAAGCTGGTGGACTGCTATCTGGCACTTGCAAGCACAACCACGAACAAGACTTCTCATGTGGAACATCCTTGCAGACAAAATTCCCACGGGAACCAACCTAAGGAAAAGGACTTTTGCTGGACCTACTTGGTGCGTTCTATGCAGAAATGAGGAAGAAACTACTCCCCATTTATTTCTCACCTGTGTGATCACAAAGGATTTATGGACACAGACAACCCGGGCACTCAATATAAATGCGGTATGGCAAGGGGAGGACATACCCACGACATGGGATCGGTGGTGGAATGCTATGACATCTGATAAACCCAGGAACTTGCCACTTTTGATCACCTGGCACATCTGGAATAGAAGGAACGCTATCATTTTTGAGGACTGCAATGTAAATTGGAACCTACTCCCCTCTTCCATATGTGCAACATACAATGAGATTCCAATTGATAACAAACAGAAAAATCCCAAGATCCTTACCCCAGAAATCATAAACAAAGATATGCCGTGGGCATATTTTGATGGGGCAGCTCCGAGACAAGGCTATGGGGGAGGCATACTTCTACATCTCTCTGATTCACACTACTTTCAATTGAGAGTGGGACTCGGTCCGGGTACAAACAACCACGCTGAACTCATGACCCTGAGGCACCTTCTATATTTTGCTTTGTCCAAAAACTGTCATCAATTACAAATTTTTGGGGACTCAAAGACTGTGATTGATTGGGTCAACAACAAATCCATCTGTCATGCATTCTCTTTGAAACATATCTTGGAAGAAATTGTTTTTTTCAAAACACATTTTGACCAGATATCTGTTTCTCACATTTACAGGGAAAGAAATGAAACTGCTGACCGACTCTCGAAAGAAGCGGTGGATCGTCCTCTAGGAGATTGGTTGATCGAGGAACACAGTCTAGAGGGGATACACATATACTATCATAGACCATATATTGATGGTCTCCTCCGGGGAGGCGATGGCCTCATATAATTTTTGCACTATTATGATAAACTATTGTACATTCCTGCAGCATCTTCAGTTTTATGAACTGTTATCTGTATAGCGAACATACTTGACGGACCTGTTTTTTATTTTTGTATAGTGATCATGCTGAGATAGACATGAACTTATTACTGTATCCTTGTGGATACCTATATGTAATTTTTTTCTTTTTGAACAGTGGTGCACAACCACAATATAGCATATGCCTATGGGCATCAACAACATGTAATTTCTTTTAATAGAAATTATGAATTCTCTTCTTCGGAAAAAAAAAGAAGAAGTTAAGTATAACATGGTCTAATGTATAGTTAGGTAAAGTGTGTTTCTTTATTATGTACTTTTTGTAACTTACAATCCAACGATCACGATATGTTCTAGACATGAAGTGATCTGATAGCTCATTCTCTCCTTGGTATTACCAACACTTGATTTGTGGCTTAACACCCGATTAGTCCATGATCTCTATTTAAATAGCATGGAGGGTCATTTGTAAGGTGACTGGTCATGAGAGAATCTTATGTAAATTTTATTTCTTTTACATTAATAAATTGTCTGAAGTGGTCATGTTGGCTCAAGTCATGGATTGTTTCCCTCTTTGAGGGTTTTAACCACGTCAAGAATACTGGTGTACTAATCTGTGATCTGTTTGTGAGTGGGGTCCTTTGGTGCTCTATATAAGGAACTTACCTTGTAAATTCCTACAAAATGAAAGCAAAGGAAATTTTATCATTAATTAAATTGACTTGTTAAAGCATGGGTATCATGCTTGGGTCAATTATAATAGGTCAAGCCTCCATTGTAGGATTTTAGGATTTTATATTTAAGTCAAAAGTTAAATTTATTTTGTCAAAAGTCTCCTGCGTCAAGTCACCTTGTAGTCGACCTACAAATCATTATTCTACAAGTTGGCTTCTAAGTTAATCTCATGTCAACTTATTTTTAGTGGAAAACATCTATATATAGGCATGTAGACTTCGCTCAAATTTCCGAGATACAAGTTCGGAAAAATTTCAGAGAACAGTTTGGAAAATTGCAGGCAGAATAATTCAGAGATTACATGGTCAAGATAACTAATCCACCACAGAACTGAAGTATTAAAGCATGACTGAATCATCACAGGATCGAAGTTGGTTCAGCGTTGCTACAGACAGAAGCACACTTGACCATCACATAAACAAAGTATAATGCTATTGTAGTGTTTGTTTGGGACTATCACATGGTCGAAGTATGAAGGAGACTGCCACAAAATCAAAGTATGAACATGTTATCACGGGACCAAAGCAAGAATAGGGTGCTATAAAAGTGAAGTATGATTGAAGACACTATTGTAGTATGACCGAAGCATACTTGGGGATGCCACAGAACTGTAGGATGAATTATTTGCAACAAAATTGAAGTATGTCACCATTGAAACATGATAAAAGCATGGAATAGTTGAAATATTGAAACAGAATACCGAAGTCTGTCAAGGAGTGCTATCATATTGTTGAACAAAGCTATGTCAAATGAAATATCCAATACAGAACTCAGAACTGAAGTGTGACGTGACAATATTGACTTGATGGATGGAAGAAGTCTTTGGTCTAGGTTATGAGGGTCTTAGTCATCTCAATTTTGTTTTAAATCTACTGAAGGAAGAATTCTTGACTAGGTTTTCCCCTACGTAGGGGTTTTTCCCTAGTTGTGTGCCTACATCTCGTGTCCTCCTCTGTTTATTGATTGGCATTAGTCTTGATGATAATAAAAAGATAAATGGAAAGAAAAAAACTAATAATGAAACATCACAAGATAATGTCATAATAAGATAAATCAATTAATTTGCCACCCTAATGGATTTCTCAACAAAATCTTGGAATACTGCGTCGTGATTTTAAATTAACTCCTGAATCTTAAGTGGTTCTTTGCTAACAAATTCTAAGGCCAATATTTCCATTGGATGACATTGCACTATATATGTTGGTGCTCCATTTTTAACCAACTTTAGCATATGATGGGATGATACAAATTGATTTTGAGGTGGTGTTGTGCCCTACAACAACCCCCCATTTCATAACATTTTTAATCACAAACAATTAACATATGAAATGGGTCCCTTTTAAAATTTTAATTGGCATTAATGAATTTGTTCGAAAAAGGTATGATAATCAAATGAATTTGTGAATAAAAGCCTTTTTGAATAAATAACAAGCAATTTTTGGTTAAGTCCGAAAAAGCAATCGCAAGATCGCATGTCACCTTGGTCCTTTCCGATGCGATATCGCTATCGGCGATCGGCGGTATTCAATGCACACACAAAAAGAGCACATATCTTACACCCCGATGCGACATAATATCGGCGATCGGCTATCGGCGCTGCCTCTTGTAAAAAACACTTTAAGCCCCGACCCGATGCGATATCGCTATCGGTAGTCGGCGGAATCCCATACATTTTCATAAGACGCTCAGATCTTTTCCCCGATGCGATGTGATATCGCTATCGGTAGTCGGCAAATCATTTGATATACATCTAGGAATGTGTTCGCGTGCTAATACGATGCGATGTCGCAATCGGCATTCGCCAAGATCTCTCCCAAACGATAGTATCACTCACACCCCCGATGCGATGCGATGACGCTTAACGATGACCAGAATTCCTAAAAGGTGATTGTTTCAAAGCTTTAAAGTTATATTTGAATCCGATTGACAAAAGCACAGATTTCAAAATGCCGTTAAATGCAGGGATAAGGTAATGCATGCGTATTTAAAACTTTGCCCCTTCGATTTAACGAACACTTACGATTAGACCTTTGAAAAAATATGTTGCACGCTTTAAGGGGTCATTCGGTTTAATAACGAAGTAATGGTCATTTATGGAGCTGCAGGCTGTAAAATCACCATCATTGCATCTGCGGTGCCTTCTCAAATCATTAGATCCGCAGCCACTTTTAGAATTAATCTTGCCACGCTTCAAGTAATATATCTATCCCGTTATGGATTGTCGTTGTTATTTCCTTGTTACGATTTCTCTTGCATTTGTGTAGAATTCAGCTGTCGAGAGAAGCCTGAACATGATGGGAAAGAAATTCAAGAAGGCTGCAGGTTCTACTGTAACACCTGTCGCAGGTCAAGCTGCTATAGTTTCGAAGAAAGGCCTAATCTCAGATACTACATGCACTGGTCTTCCTAGCACTACATGGCAGGGTACATATAATCTGTTAGAGGCCGAGCAACCGGAAAAGACAGTGACTGAGGCTAGTGTGGATGAACAAAGGAAGTCCGAGGCAACTCTCAAAGACTTGGCCGACTCCTTTTTGCACAGAATAGCAGCCAGAGAGCAGGTCCTACCTTACACTGATGTGGTACGCTGGGCAATTGAGGAAATTACCCTCACTGATAGAACTTTTCATACAAGGATGGAAGGATTTTCGGGTCCTTCAAGCCTGATGACCTGAGGCGGATGTATCATTTGCCTGAACCTGAGCTAGTCTATAACAGAACCTTCATGGAGAAGTTCGCGAATGAGAATGAATCACCATCCGAACCCCTCCGAGATTGGAGGCAGAACCCAGCCAAACACAAGCATGAAAGTTCGGGTAAGTACTCCAATGCTTCTTTGGCTTCTCCCTATTGCTATGCTGGGATTATGATGTGTAGATTGTGGGGATTACATGACTCTGCTAATATCCATATTGACATGGTTCCCTTAATGGAAGCGGCTGTCAATAGTACAATTATGGATTGGGCCACTATTCTGTCTGATAAGTTGGTCATAGCTGTTCGTGAATTTAGAGCCAAAACCAGAGTCACCGAAAGGAAAATCCCACCATTTTATTACTCTGCTTACATTATGGATACCCTGTGTTTTAATTCTGAGTTTCCTGTCCTTGGTTGGAGATGGACCACCCATGATCCAACACCCATTCATTTGTACCATCGGAAATTGTGGAAGCCCTCTTACAAGGACCATTTGTATCAAATTTGCAATGGTTTCATGGTGCCCATTCACTATTCTATTTTCGACAGACCCATCCCAAGAATTTCCTATGAAGCTTCTTTTGACCTACCAGCCGTAGCGCATTGGTTCGGGGAAGAGCATTTTACCTATATTAGAGTTTTTGGAAGCAAAGCTAGGCCACACGTTCTCCCTCTATACATCCCAGACAAATTGTTAGCCCGGGAAATCTCCTACCAGATTATGTCCGAGGGTGTCACACAAACTCTCAAAGATGAGAAAAAGAGAGGATGGCCCTCTTTTCCTTTAAGAATTGGAGTTTATACGCTGCAGAATTACAAGCATGCAGAAAAAGAAGCAACAAAACTCCAAATGATATCCCTGGCCACTATCCCAAACAGACTCTATGATCCAAACAAGACTGCTTTCATTGCCCTGGAACAGGCCAAACTGTCAAAGATTGTCCATCAAGAAGATCAGTTTGATGACCTGTTCGCAGGTGCCGATTCAATAAGCCAAACCAAACAGCTTGCTGCAATGAGATACGAAGATGTGGAGTTAACTGAATTTAATAAACTTAGAAAGCAAAGGTTGCAAACTTTGCCTCTAGATTTATTATCCACAACCCCAGCATCTTCCTCAAGCGAGCCTGGTCAGCAGCAGATACATCCACCTCCTGTTACAATTAAAGAGTATGATAAACAACAGGAGGAAAGGCAAAACAAGCTGCAGGCAGAGAAGCATAAAAGGGAACAGATAGAAAGGCAGCAAAAGGCACAAAAGGATCAAGAGCAAAGAAAACAGAAAGAGATAGAGGAACAGAGGAAGAAGGAAGAAGAAGAGAAAGCAAAGAAAGAACTGGAAGATAGGCAGAAAAGGGAATTGGAGGAGCAGCAGCGGAGAGCACAGGAGGAGCAGCAGCGGAAGGCATTTGAGGAACAGCAGAGGATTGAACAAGAAAAAGAACAGAGCAAAGCCCACACAGAGCAACATGAGCAAACCTCCACCGATCCTGAATTGATTAAGGAATGGAACCAATTCGATTCCATTATCAGTGGTAAGGAAGCCTCCAAAGACTCAGACACCTCTAAAACAAGTAATGCTCCCGATACTACTTCTTCTCAGGTTCTAGAAGGAACCAGCGGCCCACCCATTTTACAGGATGTCGAGGTAATCACTCAAGACCCGTCCGATCAAATTGATCTCCAGGTGGAAGAAATTCCTCCCCTAGATATTTTCTACAGCCCAAAGCATAGAGCCGTTGTTAGGCGCTCTAGGAAAAGACGAAGGCTTGATCAACCTTCTATTTCTCCTGAGCAAACAGTCACGGGCAATGTGGTCTGGAAGGGGGAATTGGATCCCTCCGAAGATCTGACTAAGCTGTCGCAATTTGCGGGAGCTTATTCGGCAGCAACTATTGACAAAGCATCAGAGGTAAGTCTTCTGTTGAAGACTAAAGATCATGAAATATATGCATTGCAGGCAGAAGTAATTGAGGCGAAAAATAAGGCAGCACAGGTAGAAGAGCAGTTGCTGGCTCAACAGCAAGAAAACAATTTGTTAACCCAGCAGCTGCAAATTGAAAAACAGAGGATAGACCAAAGTGAGGTTCAGAAGGCAAAAGAATTATCGGAGGCATTGTCCCAGTTAAAAGCATCAAATGAGCTGATGATAAAATCTAAAGACGAGCAAATAGCTCAGCTATCGGCACAGCTCGAAGGTATCAAGGACGCCCAGAGTATTGACGATTTCAGAGCAGAGGCAACTCGAATAAATGGCGCATTAATATCTCAGATCAGACTCTTGTGCCGACAACTTGCTGACGCTGAGTCATTATGTGAAACATCTACAGTAGTGTGTGAGCAAATAGAAAAGGCCAGGAATAAGCTAGATCAGGCCGAAGATGACATATCTGAATATATTGAGTGGCAAGACACTCCAGAAGGGAAAGCGGCAAATTTGTCCCGAATCCATGTAACGTACAAGGACATACTCTTCATGGAATGGAACACTCAGGTAATGAAAGCGGAAAGGGCGGCCTCAAGATGTAAAATGATTGCCAGCAACATGATCAATCTAGTCAACGACACACTCTATCTGGCAAACATGATTTCCCAGTGCACACCTGGAAGCATAACAACAGCAAACATGCTGGAGCAGAGAAATTACCCTGATCTGGAGAAACAAGGACGGTTAATCGCCGGAGTAAATACTTTAACCGCCGACGCATACTGGCTCTTTCTGATTAAACCACATTCTCAAAGGTCGGCTCTTAACTGTTTAACAGATGCCCTCCGATACCTGATTTCCGACATTCAGGATGCCACATATGATGCCCAGCTAACTTCGCGTCTCAACACTCCACCAGAAGTAGAGCCAATGCTGGCGATATGTCAGCGAAGGAGTAAAGGCAAAGAGACCTCTGAATGAAGCATCGCCGCCGACTGCCAGATCGCCAGAAAAGAAGATGATATTTGTTAATGCCAATTTAGTAGCTTTTCAGTTTTTAGATATTTAGATATTTAGATTAGCATAGTATTTATAGATCCTTTCATTGTTTTGGAAAGGGTCGTAAAATTTTGTAAAAGACTTAAAGGCTGAAGTTTGCACTATTGTGCTTCAGTCTATATCCTTTTGTGAAACTCGACCGATGGTTCTTAATTTTGCTTAGAAGGCTGTTTTATGCAATTGTGCACTACTGTCACTTGTTTGGAATGCTTTCTGGTTTGAAGGAAGGACCGCGACATAGTGATTAATATACTGGATTGATCAAACAGCTTACATGGTACTATTATCTGTATCTGTGCTCTTTTCTATTATATGAATTGCTGTGTTATTATCTTTGCTATTGTTGAATACATGTATGCAATATAACAGCAAATCTTCATTTCATATCACTATTGAATGTTTTGTGATTTGTTATCTCTTTTACTCATGCGTGTAGCAATGATATAAATGACTAAGTGTAGTAATTCGCTATCATCGCTCTGCATAACTAATTATGCAGAGCAATCTTAAATGATTTAAACATCTATGCTTTAGTGTTAGAGTCATCTATATGCCTGCCATTAAGCACAGATTATCAAACGCTGCACTCTACAAATCGATAAGTCCCGGGATTAGATTATAGTTATTATATTTCTCTTATAGTTTAGTTGTTCACTTATTACCACCTTATATCGTAAATCATTCATCCATCCCGTTTACTTATAATTCTTGGGAAACTGGTCCCATTATCCCCAGTCGGAGCCACTATCCCAAACGGAAAAGGAGCTGCACTAAGGTCCGGACCGGGTGGTTTCCCCGATGTTGTTGCAACGAATTTCGGGGCATCAACATTTTTGGCGCTAGAAGGAGGGCCTCGACTGTGAATGGCAAGCAGGCCCAAATCTGCAAGCCACTCTAAGAGTAATTCTCCCTCCAAATCCTCTCCTCCTTCTCAATCACATGCTGGTTCTCCGGCACACAATCGAGAAAAAGAGGAATCAACCACCACTGCTCACACCCATCATATTTCAGAACAATTAAGTCTTGAATCCCCTGAAGTCCAGTCTCTTATCCATAAACTTCAGAGCTTCTCGATTTCGCCTCAGAAATCTGAAGTATCACAAAGCAGTGCGACCTCGCAGTTCAACTTATCCCATCCACTTACCAGACTTCAGAGCGAAAAACTCGGTATTGAACCTACTGAGTTCCCTTTACCGAAAAGGAAAAAGGCTAAAAAGATTACTGAAGGATCTGATAGTGAAGACCTTTCTTCCATATCCTCCATCTCATCTCCTAATCTGCGAAGTCAACCATCCACTCCTCCGTTACACACTGTTGTTCATCAGGGACTAGGTACTACAGCATCTCAAACTACTCACTCTTCAACAATCTCTTCTCCTCAGTCATCTGGAATCCCAACAGTAGTGACAACTATTGTCGCTAGCATAATGGCAGATCCATGGACTACACCAGGTGCAGTCAACATGCCCGGACCATTGCATGATCTACCTGATGCTCCCGAAAAATGGTTGCCTAAATTTAACCCAGATAACGGAACACAAGCTGAAGAACATATTAACAATTTTATGTTAGCAGTTAACTTAAAAGGAGTGATAGGTCAGGCTTTTCCCTTATACCTTACAAGGATCGGCAGGATCCTGGTACTTTTCCTTACCTTCTGGTTCTATTACCAGCTGGGCCACATGCCAAGAGCAGTTCCTTACCAAATATGGAGATGACAGGTCTCTAGCCACTTTAATAAATGACCTCTCCAATTTGAGAATAGAGCATAGGGAACCAATAAAGGAGTTTAATGCCCGATTTAATAAACTCCTAAATAAAATCCCTACCGCTTCAAAACCAAGTGAACAAATTAGAAGCGAATGGTATATTACCGCCCTCCCTTCCAACATAGCTATTTTTGTTGACAGGGCTGGCAAACCTACCTTAGCCGAAAATATGAAGGAAGCACTTGCTGTTGAGAAGCGCATCAACGCTCTAGAAAAGAAAGCTGCCTTGGAGGATAGAAAAGCTAAAAAAGTCTCATTTAAAGAGGATTCTAAGAAGAAAACCCCAAAGGACCCGTATGACATGGAAGGTTTACAAAAAGTCCTTAAAACATTGTCTAATGAAATGGTTGAGATTAAAAAACAGGTGGCCGAGACTTCAAACAAAAGACCATTTAGGACTTTCAAGAAAACTGAAGCAAAGCCACCCAATGTTATATCTAATGCAGACTCAGAACAGGAAGAAGAGGAAGAGGAAACAACCTCCCAAACAGATGATGAAGAAGAAGTAGTTGAATGCCACGGCATGTGGGATTTTATACTCCCAAACTCTGACACCGAGAATCAAGAAGAAGCCTTTCCTGTTACTACAAGAAGTAAAATCGCTTCTGAACCTACCCAGACAACTACAAAGAAAAGGAGCGCAGGTGCTGCCACACCAAAGGAAAAAGTTCTCCCAAAGAAGTCGCCTGTAGCAGCTCCCCAAAACCAGCCTTCAACTTCTAATTCTCCTTCGACATCTAAGACACTAGTGGTATCTGACTCCATGGAGTATAATATTGTTGATGATATGAAAAAGACTAAGGCAAACATAACCATGTTTGAACTTAGTAAGTTAAAACATCAGCAGAAATTGCTTCTAAGAGAGTTGAACGTTGTCCCCTCTTCTCCTCTTCCCAGTTCAAAAGCTGCTAATGATTCAGGACAACCCCCTCCAGGTATGGTTGAAGCTACCGATTCAGTTTTGATCGGAGATAGATCCAATTCTCATACTCCACCTTTCTTGCTGACCTATGAAATCTATAATCGAAATCTGCATAACTGTTTAATCGATTCAGGGGCTTCATCTAATATTATGCCAGCTTCAGTTTGTTCTAAACTGAACATAGAACCCCAGAAGTCCGCTATTCACATTGTACAGTTAGACAGAACCAAAGTACAGGTTGTAGGAGAAATTAATTCCGTGACTATCAGGTTGTCTGCTGATCCCAGAATTGTACAGAGAATAGATATTTTGATTGCTGACATACCTGAATTCTACGGTTTAATTTTGAGCAGAGATTGGTCCGAAAAACTGCATGGATACATTTCCACTGATTGGTCACATATGTGGCTCCCCTACAAGGGTAAGCCAAATCAAATAAGGATCGACCGTGAGAAACACATGACCCACACAGTAACCGATTTCGAACAAGAAAACCAGCCTGTGGCCTTCAACAACAACATTTTGGGGAATTATTCCTCAGAATCATTCTTTGGCAACTTTGTTGCCCAACCCTCTCCTTTTTCAGTTAACCATTGTACATCTCAAGTAGAAAATTTTTCACAAACCAATTTATCCAAATGTTTTAATGAAAATCAAAAGGATGTAAATATTTTTGTTAATTCTCCTTTATTTTGGTCTTTGTATTTTGATGGCTCTAAGTCCAGCGAGGGCTCAGGAGCAGGTTGCATTTTGGTTAGTCCGCAAGGCGAAAAGACAATGCTGTCCTGTAGATTAGAATTTGAGTGCACTAATAACACGGCCGAATATGAAGCTCTAGTGCAGGGATTATATAAGGCAATCGACCTTAAAGTCCAATATATTAAAGTATTCGGCGATAGTGAGATCATTGTTAAGCAGGTAAGAAATGCAATTCATTGCCTTTCAAGCCACCTTAAGCATTATCAATCGCTAGTGCAAGATCTTACTTCACATTTCTCAGCATTCAACATTTCCTCAATTCCTAGATCACAGAACTCAGCAGCCGATTTACTAGCCAACGTAGCTTCCAAACTTCTGCCTTCTGAAGACTATAGCCTTGATAGATTTTCTATAGAACTAATGTTTAGACCTTCAGTTCCTGATAATATCACTAACTGGAGGGTTTTCAACCATGACGAGGATATCTTGCAATTCTTAACCTCTGAAAAGTCCTATGACAATCAAATCATTGAAGAAGATGAGCATGATTCTCAAATGAAAAGAACATCTCAAGATAACGCGATTCCTAAGCCTGTAGTAAAGCTCGAAGACCTTTATGACATTAAAGACAGGTTTAAACCTGTAATTAATACAAAACTCCAAAGCTCTACTCTTAGGTTTGAATTGATTAATTTGGGAACAGATCAAGCTCCTCAAAATATCAACTTAGGATTAGGACTTTCTGTAGAAGAAAAGGAAGCATTTATCAAACTCTTAAAGAAAAACAAACAAGTTTTTGCTTGGAAGTATGACGACCTCAAGACATATGATACATCTATCATACAACATACTATTCCTATGCTTCCCAATCAGAAGCCGATCCAGCAGAAGTTAAGGAAAATACACCCGAATTTGGAGAGCCAGATAAAGTCGGAACTTAATAAGCTTTTAAAAGCTAAGATTATCTTCCCTGTCCGACACTCAAACTGGGTCTCTAATATGGTACCAGTCAGGAAGAAAAACGGCGACATCCGAATTTGTATCGATTTCAGAAACTTGAATAAGGCAAGCTTGAAAGATAACTTCCCATTGCCTACTATGGAGCAGATCCTCCAATCGGTAGCAGGATCTGAATTGATGTCCTTTCTCGACGGATTCTCAGGATATAACCAAGTGCTAGTTCATCCTGATGACCAACTTAAAACCACATTCAGAACAAAATGGGGGACTTATGCATATCAAAAAATGCCTTTTGGACTCATAAATGCAGGAGCGACATTCCAGAGAGCTATGGATACAGCCTTTAGAGGGTTAATTAATCGAACAGTAGTCGTCTACCTTGATGATATTACTGTATATTCTAAAAAGAGATATAATCACTTGCATGATTTAAATCAGATTTTTCAGCGATGCAAAACACATGGTATCTCTCTTAACCCGAAAAAGTCTTTCTTTGCTCTTAACCAGGGTAAGCTTTTAGGTTTTATTGTATCTAAGGATGGCATTTATGTAGATCCTGATCGAATTAAGGAAATTTCTGAAATTCCTTTTCCACACAATAAAAAATCGATGCAGTCGTTTTTAGGCCAGATTAATTTCGTTAAACGATTTGTTCCAGATTTTTCACAGATTGTACTACCACTACAAACGATGATTAAAAAGAATTCAACCTTCAGGTGGGGATTAGAAGAAAAGCAAGCTTTTAATGACATTAAGCAATCAATAATCAATGCCCCAGCTCTGAATACTCCAAATCTTTCTAATCATTTTACATTATATACCATTGCATCCGACTTATCTTACGCAGCAGTGCTCACCCAGTTGAATGATGACAATTTGGAAGCGCCCATCTCATTCTTTAGTTCAAACTTTCAAGGCGCCGAATTGAACTATTCCGATGTTGAGAAACAAGCTTTTGCTGTGTTTAAAGCAGTCAAACATTATCGACCCTTTCTTTTAAAAACCCATACTAAAGTGATAGTTCCTTTCTCGGCAGTTAGGCAACTATTAATTCAAAAAGAATTGGGCGAAAAAAGGGCAAATTGGGTCGCGGCTCTCCAAGAATATGACCTAGAAATAAAGCCAGCAAAGATTGTTAAAGGTCAAGGTTTTTGCAGGATATTGGCAGGAGCATCTAACATTCCGGAATCAAGCGATACAGAGCAAACTCAAGAAGTTAATCAGCTAAGTGTTCCCGATTCCGAATCTCAATATGCAGATTTGATCTTTTATTTAAAGAATGGTTATGCACCTACGAATTTGTCCTACAAGAACAAAAGGGCCATTAGATTAAAAGCTAAGAGTTTTTCGATTATCAATGATGTGCTTTTCAAAAGAAATTATGATTCTGTTCTATTAAGATGCCTTGAGAAACCTGAGGCTCAAAAGGTTTTGCAGGAGCTACATGACGGACCAGCAGGAGGACATTTTGGAGCTGATACAACAGCTCATAAAGTTATTCATGCTGGATACTATTGGCCTACTTTGTTTAAGGACGCTCACGAGTATGTAAGGAAATGTCTCAAATGCCAAACTTCCAGTGGAAGACAACAAAAACCAGCTTTCCCTTTGCAACCAGTCAACATTGAACAGCCTTTCGAACAATGGGGATTGGACATCATTGGAGAAATTAATCCACCTTCTTCCAGGCAGCACAAATATATCCTTACAGCCACCGATTACTTTACAAAGTGGGTAGAAGCAGTTCCGTTAAAGACAACAAACTCTGAGGCGATCATTGAATTTATAGATCAGTTCATCATTACCAGGTTTGGTGTTCCAAACGCTCTTGTCTTTGATAATGCTTCTTATTTCTCAGGTAATGCAATGATTGATTTCGCTATCAAAAGAGGATTTAAATTAAAGTATTCTGCTAATTACTATCCTCAGGGTAATGGCCTAGCAGAATCAACTAATAAAAATCTAATCAAAATTATTAAGCGAACAATCGAAGAGAATCATAAGAACTGGCACAAATCCTTAGTATTTGCATTATGGGCCGATAGGATAACACAGAAAGCCTCCATAGGAACCTCTCCGTTTAATCTTGTCTATGGAAAAGAAGCAATTGTACCAACCAATCTTCTTCTTCCATCTCTAGCCCTAGTGCAATTTATTGAGGAAACTCCTTCTTCCTCTATCCAGTTCAGATATGATCAAATTCTCAAACTTGAAGAGGAAAGGGAAAAGGCCAAGGTTACACACGCCAAACATCAGCAAGTCATTAAAGCAGCTTTTGATCTAGCCTCGTCTAGTCCTAAACAATTCCAAGTCGGAGATTTAGTTCTGAAATGGGACAAAGCCCATGAAGACAAAGGTAAACACTCCAAGTTTCAGAAACTGTGGCTTGGACCATTTCAGATCTGTGAAAAAATAGGCCATTCCACTTTTATACTGCAAAATCTATCAGGGGTGAGAGATTCTCTCCCTGTCAATGGTCTAATCTTGAAGAAATTCTTTAATTGAGGAGGTAACCCCTTCTCTTTATAGTTTGATAGTTTTTATAGTTTGTAGGATTTGTAGAAAATAAGGATGTGGGATATCTTCCATTGACCTTTTGCTGTAGTTAAAAGTTGTCTCGCTGGGGCACTATCAATATTTGCTTTTGGATAATAGAGTCTTAAACCAAGAGAGATCATTTCTAGGAAATTAGATATCTTTCTATTCTGAGATCGCAGTCTAACTTTTGTAAACTTCTCTCTGAACGTAGTTCTATGAGTCATGTTGGGTTTTCAAAACTGGTCTCCAAAGGTTATCTATATTAAAATAGGAGCTAATCCATCTTCAGCATCTTTAACTCTCAACCTGTCATCCATTTACTCTTAAGGAGACAGTTGTTCATCCCATTCACCAAAAGTTTATGATTACTCAGAGTGTAATTCTAAAATATAAAAGATTAAAGATAAGAGGTCTTATTACAAGCCTGCTTACCATGTTCATAGGAAAATAATTTAACTGACATTACCAAAACTGCATATCAAACAGGGTAATGGCTTGAAATTTCAAGACAAGGGGTCTCATCACGAGCCAGCTTGTTCAGTTTGATTACTACCCGTGAGTGGCATTGTCATTATCTGGCCACCAAACCAGGACAATGGCTTTTATCTTAAGCAAAGAAGAAAAGAAAATGAAATTCAAAAATGTGAAAATATGTTTTGAATTCATTCTGTTTAGTCACACTCTTAAGTGAATGGAACAATGGACAACAACATGGTTAAAAGGTAACCCTGCCGAGACTATAAACGTTTGCTGGCAGCAGAGGCTCTACCTATGACAGAGGAGTTTACTTTAAAAGCTGATTTGGAAAAGTTTTCTGTTTTACCTTTATGAACCATTAAAGACCTGTTTTAAAACTTAAAATGCATTTATTTTCTTTATAAAAAGAGGAAGTCAACAGAAGAATTCTGCTTTATTCAGAATCAATAGACATCTAGTTATATTAGAAATTTCCTTTCCCTTATAAAGATTCTATTTGAAAAAGTTTAAGTATGTTTATCAGTCCAGAGATAACTGGTTCTACCAACGAATCGCCAATTGTTGTGCCCTACAACAACCCCCCATTTCATAACATTTTTAATCACAAACAATTAACATATGAAATGGGTCCCTTTTAAAATTTTAATTGGCATTAATGAATTTGTTCGAAAAAGGTATGATAATCAAATGAATTTGTGAATAAAAGCCTTTTTGAATAAATAACAAGCAATTTTTGGTTAAGTCCGAAAAAGCAATCGCAAGATCGCATGTCACCTTGGTCCTTTCCGATGCGATATCGCTATCGGCGATCGGCGGTATTCAATGCACACACAAAAAGAGCACATATCTTACACCCCGATGCGACGTAATATCGGCGATCGGCTATCGGCGCTGCCTCTTGTAAAAAACGCTTTAAGCCCCGACCCGATGCGATATCGCTATCGGTAGTCGGCGGAATCCCATACATTTTCATAAGACGCTCAGATCTTTTCCCCGATGCGATGTGATATCGCTATCGGTAGTCGGAAAATCATTTGATATACATCTAGGAATGTGTTCGCGTGCTAATACGATGCGATGTCGCAATCGGCATTCGCCAAGATCTCTCCCAAACGATAGTATCACTCACACCCCCGATGCGATGCGATGACGCTTAATGATGACCAGAATTCCTAAAAGGTGATTGTTTCAAAGCTTTAAAGTTATATTTGAATCCGATTGACAAAAGCACAGATTTCAAAATGCCGTTAAATGCAGGGATAAGGTAATGCATGCGTATTTAAAACTTTGCCCCTTCGATTTAACGAACACTTACGATTAGACCTTTGAAAAAATCTGTTGCACGCTTTAAGGGGTCATTCGGTTTAATAACGAAGTAATGGTCATTTATGGAGCTGCAGGCTGTAAAATCACCATCATTGCATCTGCGGTGCCTTCTCAAATCATTAGATCCGCAGCCACTTTTAGAATTAATCTTGCCACGCTTCAAGTAATATATCTATCCCGTTATGGATTGTCGTTGTTATTTCCTTGTTACGATTTCTCTTGCATTTGTGTAGAATTCAGCTGTCGAGAGAAGCCTGAACATGATGGGAAAGAAATTCAAGAAGGCTGCAGGTTCTACTGTAACACCTGTCGCAGGTCAAGCTGCTATAGTTTCAAGAAAGGCCTAATCTCAGATACTACATGCACTGGTCTTCCTAGCACTACATGGCAGGGTACATATAATCTGTTAGAGGCCGAGCAACCGGAAAAGACAGTGACTGAGGCTAGTGTGGATGAACAAAGGAAGTCCGAGGCAACTCTCAAAGACTTGGCCGACTCCTTTTTGCACAGAATAGCAGCCAGAGAGCAGGTCCTACCTTACACTGATGTGGTACGCTGGGCAATTGAGGAAATTACCCTCACTGATAGAACTTTTCATACAAGGGATGGAAGGATTTTCGGGTCCTTCAAGCCTGATGACCTGAGGCGGATGTATCATTTGCCTGAACCTGAGCTAGTCTATAACAGAACCTTCGTGGAGAAGTTCGCGAACGAGAATGAATCACCATCCGAACCCCTCCGAGATTGGAGGCAGAACCCAGCCAAACACAAGCATGAAAGTTCGGGTAAGTACTCCAATGCTTCTTTGGCTTCTCCCTATTGCTATGCTGGGATTATGATGTGTAGATTGTGGGGATTACATGACTCTGCTAATATCCATATTGACATGGTTCCCTTAATGGAAGCGGCTGTCAATAGTACAATTATGGATTGGGCCACTATTCTGTCTGATAAGTTGGTCATAGCTGTTCGTGAATTTAGAGCCAAAACCAGAGTCACCGAAAGGAAAATCCCACCATTTTATTACTCTGCTTACATTATGGATACCCTGTGTTTTAATTCTGAGTTTCCTGTCCTTGGTTGGAGATGGACCACCCATGATCCAACACCCATTCATTTGTACCATCGGAAATTGTGGAAGCCCTCTTACAAGGACCATTTGTATCAAATTTGCAATGGTTTCATGGTGCCCATTCACTATTCTATTTTCGACAGACCCATCCCAAGAATTTCCTATGAAGCTTCTTTTGACCTACCAGCCGTAGCGCATTGGTTCGGGGAAGAGCATTTTACCTATATTAGAGTTTTTGGAAGCAAAGCTAGGCCACACGTTCTCCCTCTATACATCCCAGACAAATTGTTAGCCCGGGAAATCTCCTACCAGATTATGTCCGAGGGTGTCACACAAACTCTCAAAGATGAGAAAAAGAGAGGATGGCCCTCTTTTCCTTTAAGAATTGGAGTTTATACGCTGCAGAATTACAAGCATGCAGAAAAAGAAGCAACAAAACTCCAAATGATATCCCTGGCCACTATCCCAAACAGACTCTATGATCCAAACAAGACTGCTTTCATTGCCTTGGAACAGGCCAAACTGTCAAAGATTGTCCATCAAGAAGATCAGTTTGATGACCTGTTCGCAGGTGCCGATTCAATAAGCCAAACCAAACAGCTTGCTGCAATGAGATACGAAGATGTGGAGTTAACTGAATTTAATAAACTTAGAAAGCAAAGGTTGCAAACTTTGCCTCTAGATTTATTATCCACAACCCCAGCATCTTCCTCAAGCGAGCCTGGTCAGCAGCAGATACATCCACCTCCTGTTACAATTAAAGAGTATGATAAACAACAGGAGGAAAGGCAAAACAAGCTGCAGGCAGAGAAGCATAAAAGGGAGCAGATAGAAAGGCAGCAAAAGGCACAAAAGGATCAAGAGCAAAGAAAACAGAAAGAGATAGAGGAACAGAGGAAGAAGGAAGAAGAAGAGAAAGCAAAGAAAGAACTGGAAGATAGGCAGAAAAGGGAATTGGAGGAGCAGCAGCGGAAGGCATTTGAGGAACAGCAGAGGGTTGAACAAGAAAAAGAACAGAGCAAAGCCCACACAGAGCAACATGAGCAAACCTCCACCGATCCTGAATTGATTAAAGAATGGAACCAATTCGATTCCATTATCAGTGGTAAGGAAGCCTCCAAAGACTCAGACACCTCTAAAACAAGTAATGCTCCCGATACTACTTCTTCTCAGGTTCTAGAAGGAACCAGCGGCCCACCCATTTCACAGGATGTCGAGGTAATCACTCAAGACCCGTCCGATCAAATTGATCTCCAGGTGGAAGAAATTCCTCCCCTAGATATTTTCTACAGCCCAAAGCATAGAGCCGTTGTTAGGCGCTCTAGGAAAAGACGAAGGCTTGATCAACCTTCTATTTCTCCTGAGCAAACAGTCACGGGCAATGTGGTCTGGAAGGGGGAATTGGATCCCTCCGAAGATCTGACTAAGCTGTCGCAATTTGCGGGAGCTTATTCGGCAGCAACTATTGACAAAGCATCAGAGGTAAGTCTTCTGTTGAAGACTAAAGATCATGAAATATATGCATTGCAGGCAGAAGTAATTGAGGCGAAAAATAAGGCAGCACAGGTAGAAGAGCAGTTGCTGGCTCAACAGCAAGAAAACAATTTGTTAACCCAGCAGCTGCAAATTGAAAAACAGAGGATAGACCAAAGTGAGGTTCAGAAGGCAAAAGAATTATCGGAGGCATTGTCCCAGTTAAAAGCATCAAATGAGCTGATGATAAAATCTAAAGACGAGCAAATAGCTCAGCTATCGGCACAGCTCGAAGGTATCAAGGACGCCCAGAGTATTGACGATTTCAGAGCAGAGGCAACTCGAATAAATGGCGCATTAATATCTCAGATCAGACTCTTGTGCCGACAACTTGCTGACGCTGAGTCATTATGTGAAACATCTACAGTAGTGTGTGAGCAAATAGAAAAGGCCAGGAATAAGCTAGATCAGGCCGAAGATGACATATCTGAATATATTGAGTGGCAAGACACTCCAGAAGGGAAAGCGGCAAATTTGTCCCGAATCCATGTAACGTACAAGGACATACTCTTCATGGAATGGAACACTCAGGTAATGAAAGCGGAAAGGGCGGCCTCAAGATGTAAAATGATTGCCAGCAACATGATCAATCTAGTCAACGACACACTCTATCTGGCAAACATGATTTCCCAGTGCACACCTGGAAGCATAACAACAGCAAACATGCTGGAGCAGAGAAATTACCCTGATCTGGAGAAACAAGGACGGTTAATCGCCGGAGTAAATACTTTAACCGCCGACGCATACTGGCTCTTTCTGATTAAACCACATTCTCAAAGGTCGGCTCTTAACTGTTTAACAGATGCCCTCCGATACCTGATTTCCGACATTCAGGATGCCACATATGATGCCCAGCTAACTTCGCGTCTCAACACTCCACCAGAAGTAGAGCCAATGCTGGCGATATGTCAGCGAAGGAGTAAAGGCAAAGAGACCTCTGAATGAAGCATCGCCGCCGACTGCCAGATCGCCAGAAAAGAAGATGATATTTGTTAATGCCAATTTAGTAGCTTTTCAGTTTTTAGATATTTAGATATTTAGATTAGCATAGTATTTATAGATCCTTTCATTGTTTTGGAAAGGGTCGTAAAATTTTGTAAAAGACTTAAAGGCTGAAGTTTGCACTATTGTGCTTCAGTCTATATCCTTTTGTGAAACTCGACCGATGGTTCTTAATTTTGCTTAGAAGGTTGTTTTATGCAATTGTGCACTACTGTCACTTGTTTGGAATGCTTTCTGGTTTGAAGGAAGGACCGCGACATAGTGATTAATATACTGGATTGATCAAACAGCTTACATGGTACTATTATCTGTATCTGTGCTCTTTTCTATTATATGAATTGTTGTGTTATTATCTTTGCTATTGTTGAATACATGTATGCAATATAACAGCAAATCTTCATTTCATATCACTATTGAATGTTTTGTGATTTGTTATCTCTTTTACTCATGCGTGTAGCAATGATATAAATGACTAAGTGTAGTAATTCGCTATCATCGCTCTGCATAACTAATTATGCAGAGCAATCTTAAATGATTTAAACATCTATGCTTTAGTGTTAGAGTCATCTATATGCCTGCCATTAAGCACAGATTATCAAACGCTGCACTCTACAAATCGATAAGTCCCGGGATTAGATTATAGTTATTATATTTCTCTTATAGTTTAGTTGTTCACTTATTACCACCTTATATCGTAAATCATTCATCCATCCCGTTTACTTATAATTCTTGGGAAACTGGTCCCATTATCCCCAGTCGGAGCCACTATCCCAAATGGAAAAGGAGCTGCACTAAGGTCCGGACCGGGTGGTTTCCCCGATGTTGTTGCAACGAATTTCGGGGCATCAACAGGTGGTTAAAAACCATATAATTTATATTTCTCTCCTTGCCATCTAAAATTTATAAAGTGTTTTTGATGGTTGGTGGAGTAAGTGCCTAATGTTTGTAGCCATTGGATACCTACGACCTTATAAAATCCTCCAAGAGGCATTGTGTAAAATGGGGATTCTAAATTGTAATCCTAAATTTGCAATTTAACCTTATGGCATTTTCCTACTCTTTTGATTTTCTTTCCATCTTCTACCACCACTTTCATATTAGGCATTGGATACGTGAAAAGATTCAACCCTTTTGCAAAATTTGTGTCAACAAAATTGTAAGTGTTGGGTTATGCTTTCCATGGTTGATAATAATTCATGCGGAACATTCTCGTTGTCTGAGTTTGGGGGAGATTGTTGAGAATCCTCAACTTCTTCTATAATTGATTAACCATTATCTGAATTGTCCTTAGCTTCATAGTTCTATAATTTTTTGGTATTATTTCCTTTAAAATTTTATTTATGGGATCCCATTTTTTGCCACATTGTTTGCATTTTTCTTCTTTTGTTCATTGGATTTCTATATTAGATTTTCATCCTCTTAAATGTGGTGGAAGGTATTTTGTATTTTCTACTTTGGTAGTTTGGGGAATCTTCCGCCTTGAGTAAACCTTATCGAATCTTTGTAGTGATGATCTTTCCATCTTCTTTTCTACAACTTTTGCCTTGTAATTTTCATTTTCCATCATTGTAATATCATGTAGCTTCAGCGTGTTCCGAATGTGTGTTTTTAATCAATGATATAAGATCAAACCAAATGTTTTGCTAACAATTTTGGTACTCTTGTAGGCAGTGGTTCACATTCACATGTGAATTCATCCATATTTCCTCATTGTTGCAACTTAGTGAGTTTAGTGAAAAAACCCCCTTCTTTGATGCCCTGAAATCATTCAAAGAAGTCATCCTTAAATTTATTCCAACTTATTACATATGCTGATTTTTTCCACCACATGTACCAATTGTATGCATCTTCTTCGAGTTGCATTGATACATATATGATCTTCTCACCATCATTATAAATTCCATAGATCTCAAAATATTCTTTTGTCTTGTTGAACTAGGTCATACCTTGTTTTTCGTTCTCGTTGATTTTTCACAATTCCAATTTGGCTTAGGGAGGATATGCAAAAATTGGTTGGCTATATGGTTGGTATTAGTTCAAGATCATCATACCATGAATATGTATATTTAACTGTGGATTTGGAATATTAATTGGAATATGAGGTACATTTAGCTAGGGGTTTGGTATGTGAGACGAGTTAGGTATTCGAGTATTAGGCATAGTTTAAGGTATATTTAGTTGGGGGTTTGGTATATGAGGCGACTTAGGTGAATTGGAGGTCTCAAAAGCACTTTTCTCTAGGTCGGATGTGTTTTTTTGACAGAGAAAGACTGAGTACGAGCTTTTCTAATGAGGAATTTTCTTGTTATAGTTCAGTATGATTTATTCCAACCAATGTTTTTAACTCTGCCTTATCATGTTGTATTACATTGTCATTTTGCTTGATTTGTGCTTCTAACTATGCGTGCTTCTCCCTTAATTCCTTCTCGAGTGCATCATGTCATTTATTCATCTTAACTATCTTTGCATTAAACTCATTCATAGTCATCACCCTAGTGAGTAGCGATGTTTTTCAATCTATCTTGACTTAATATTAAGTATTAATTTTCTGGATATATATATATATATATATATATATATATATATATATAATATATATATATATATATATATATATATATATATATATATACATATATTGTGAAAATTCTATCACTGCAACAACTGATTTATTTTACCTACTTATTTTCCAATAAGTTATTTACGAAAACGCTTCAGTAAACATTAAAATAAATTCTACAGCAGATATCACACCATAATACAGAAACAAACACATGCACAAGAATCAAACACATCAACACAGGTATTTTGGACAATTGTCCCCAGAAAAACCCAATGCGGGAAAACCGGTGCAGCAGAGGAGGATTTTATTATTCAGTAATTCTTAAGTACAACTGGGTGCCAAACTGGCTTACCCAACAAAGAAAAATTCTCCAACACTTCTCCCAGTCTCAGTGTCAATCTTGTTGGCCTCTGCGCAGCTCCCAGACCCTCTGTGTCAGCTCCTGCCTCTCTGCGTCGACACTGGGCCTCTCTGTGTCACCCATGCAGGCCCTCCAGTGACTGTGCAGTTCTGTTGCCTCTGCGTCTGCCTCTCTAACCTTTGTGCTGGTCTTCTAGTGTTGTTCCTGACTCTCTGTTCTGTACCCGCTACCTCTTGCTTCTCTCCAGACCACTAGTTCGAATTTCTCAACTAACCCTGCTCTAGAAATCGAACTAACTTGTCTCCCTTAGTGTGTTCTCCAACTGACCCTCAAGCCTCTTCTTATATTTTTCCTGTTGGTCCTTCAACGACTGAGATTAAATCTCTAATCAAATGCTAAGATTAGATTTGGCTTGATCCATGACTTTTGGAACCTTCTAGCCCAGTTTATATTAATACCAATTAATATTTTATTTTTCCTAAGTTTAGACTTAGGAACTCCATTAAAAATATTAATTATTTTGATATCTCCCAAACCGGTAATAATTTTCCCAAACCATTTCTGGGTCTTGGAGATCTCATGTGTTTTAGCCTCTCCACCAATTTTCATGGCTAGAGAACATCTGATGCTACCCCAAATATATATATATATATATATATATATATATATATATATATATATATATATATATATATATATATATATATAGATTGATAGATAGATAGATAGATAGATATCTATCTATCTATCTATCTATCTATATATATATATATATATATATATATATATATATCCTTTGATAAGGGTGTGTCGGGGTATGTTGTAAAACAGCAAGGATAGGGACAATAATGGTTGTAGATGGATTCGTTATGACGATAGGGGAAAACATAGTGGGTTGAATGGTTGTCATACATCATGACTATCGGGTTTATACAATGGCGAAATTTGGAGACAAGTATAATGTACAATAATAGGGACAAGGACATGGATAGCAACAATGAGAGACTGAAACAAACACAACAATTGCGGCTACATTCAATGAGACGGTGAGGGAAAAATGAGTGGGTAGAAAAACTTTGATACGATTTTATTCTCTTGCACCATATAATCGTATCAATAAACATTGTATTTCTTTAACAGGTATTAGATCAATTCAGATTTCAATCTATGGATTTTGTAAGACCCTCACTAGCAAGATGATCACTCTCGAGATCGAAATCTCTAATACTAGATATTATACAACAAATTTGAATATATATATATATATATTATTTTTACAATGAAGGCCCTAGCTTGAATATAACCTTTCCTTTTACCAAGGGGTCATGATTTTTATCGTGCCCCTTTACAAAATTAATATATTTACATAATATTTTTATTTTATTATTTTTATACATAACAATAAGTTGCAACATTTTCTTCGTCTTTCATTTTGAAGTTCTCAAACTATCTTCTATCAGTTTAGAGCATTGTCTTCTTCACCTTGTCATTGTCTTTATAGATGTCATAAAGTTTGTCCAAATTTCTTTTACCAATTCATAATGCATCACCTTAATAGTTGATTCTGATAGATCACACAAATTAGCATTCATGGATTTTGCATTATGTTCACTAGCCTTCTTCCTGATTGTATCTATTGGAGGAGTTTTTGGGTTGTATAACTAGTCACAATTGATTGTCAAATATCAAACCCAAGAGCCATTAGATAAGTCCACATCCTTATACTCAAGAATGCATAGTTTGTTTTGTCAAACAATGGACCGCTATTTGTGGAGAAACCTTTTCAATCACCCATGTGTGCCCCTGAAATCTACCTTCTAGTGGGTAGACTATTTCCAAAAAAAATGCTCTTATACCAATCATTAAACGTATGCTTATTCTATAGGGGGTGGTCAATCAATGTAAGAACCCATTTTGTTTTTTTTAAATGAGCATTCATTAATCTTTTATTACTTCAAAATATCAAATGAATGTAAACTCAAATTACAGTACAAAGTTTAACAATAACTTCAAAATATTAAATGAATGTAAACTCAAATTATAGTGCAAGGAGTTTAACAATAACATCAGCATTGTCCGTCTTCTTTATTTTCCACTTCAATTTTATATATATTCCATTTTAATTATATAATATTGACTACCACCATTTTCCATTCTTTTCAAATGATTTTGTATAATTTTTCAGATCTATTTTCCACTTAAATTTTATATATATTCCATTTTAATTAGACAATATTGATTACCACCATTTTCCATTCTTTTCAAATGATTTTCTATTATTTTTCATATCTTGAAGAATAGGGTCACTCTCTTTCCCAAATTACTTTCTCCTCATTTTTATATTTTGAATCTCTTTTCCACTTAAATTTTATATATATTCCATTTTAATTACACAATATTGATTACCACCATTTTCAATTCTTTTCAAATGATTTTCTATTATTTTTCATGTCTATTTTCCACTTCAATTTTATATATATTTGATGCAGCAAAAGCCGCATCTACCCACATTATGCAAATAAAATTGCATGTCACACTATGTCTCAGGAATTTTAATATTCTTGCCTAGTAAAACCTTCACAAGTCAAGGTTTAATGCACCTTCAATAAACTCTATGCAGAAACGTTTGATTTAACTATCCAAAGTCTGGACCTTTATAAACCTTTGAGCAGAACCTTATAAATCCTTCATAATCTTTGTTTAATTCTTATTACCTGCGCATATTAACCATACCATGGATTTTAGACTTTGGTTAAAACTCAACTTAAACCATAATACATTAATCCCACTTATTTCTATTATAATTCCCATATAATATAAATATTTCATAAACCACACTTAAACCTTACCTTTCCTCCATTCCACAAACCTTTGCACATATATCGATGCTCTCCTTAGCGCATTAAATCTTTGTCGTCGATCTCATTCCTCAATCCGATGGTTATCACGCAATAACTCGCGCCAACTAGCCTGGCCAATCTCCACCGTTTATTTCTCCTACCTCAATCCAACGGTGATCGTGTAATCTCGCGTGATTACTAGCACGATACTTAACAGGTCGAAAGCGAGCGAGATAAGTGGTTTTGCTTCCCCACCAATGTGCTACGCGTCAACCCCTCAGGTTAATCGCGTGAAATCGTAGAATACCATTTACAGCGTTTAGGGCACGCGAGATACCACTGACAACTTGCGAATACTACCTCGCGTCCATTAACACGTGGCTTCATCTGATCTCTTCATTTCTTGACTTTATTTTGTGCGACTTAATCCTAGCCATCTATCTACCTCAATCTCGCCCGTTGATCTTACTGATCCAACGACTCTGCCTCACTACTACATTCTTTTGCACCTCATCGTGTAATAGTCTTCTCACCTCTCTTTCTGTTTTTTAATTCTCGCCTTACGGTGTTCCATTGTTCTAATCCTGATCTTCAACTACGTTACTTCACTCCTTCGCACCTTTACGCTTCATTCGTAAATCCTTAGGTTTTAGGAAACCTTGCAGTTATACCTTCGATTTAAAATTAAAGGTTTTCCCCAATACTGTCTGTGTGCAACCCTATAACACTCTTCTCTGCACTTCTTCTCTGGTTCTACACACCTGCAAACCTATGTTATGCAGAATTACTCTAACTCACACACAATTTATCATTCGATTACTCAATCCACACTTGCACAATTCAGAATTAAATCCTCTGTATATATATAAACAAATGATCACATAATGAGTCTTTCTTTGGCTTGATATTCTAATCAGTGGCCTTTTTCTCTTTCTGCTCGTAGGCTTACAATCAATCTTCTCTATTACCTATCTAACTTTCTAACTTACTAACTCTCTATATGCCTTTTAGGCTTACATTTATACAAAAGGTTATGTAATCCATTTCGGTTCAGATCCTTGATCCCTTGAACTAAATCCTGAATATCCTCTAAGTCCACTTTTGACTCAACTAATCCCTAAGGATCATCTCTATTTCCACAAATGATGAAACCAATTCCTAATCTAAGATTTACAATTGATTTTCAAATCTCTCAATCCCTATGGAATCTTAACTAGCCTAAATATCTCATGTTCTCCAACATTCAAGAACATTTACAATATGCCTCACAATATCTAATTAATTCTTATTTTAAATATCTCTCATAAACTTACTTAGAAATCTTAATAATTACATTAATTTAATACTCAGGAAACCAACTTCATTCCATCTTAATTACACTTTACCACCATTTTTCATTCTTTTCAAATGATTTTCTATTATTTTTCATATGTTGACGAATAGGGTCACTCTCTTTCCCAAATGACTTTCTCCTCATTTTTATATTTTGAATAATACCGTCTCTCACGTTTTACTTATAATTTTATATCTTCAATAATACCTTCTCTCATATCTTACCTCTTCAAGTATTTTTCCTTTATTTTCATATTCAATATTTTTTCCATTTAATTGCATAATGTTGTTCACTACCATTATCCAATTTCTTTATTTTCATATTCAATATTTTTTCCATTTAATTGCATGATGTTGTTCACTACCATTGTCCAATTTCTTTAAATACTTTTTTTATTTAAAAATATCAGCTCCCTAACTATTTTAATTTGTTTATTTAAAATTATCACATCCCCTATTATTTTATTCAGTTTATTTTATATTAAATAATATCATACTATCACTCTACATTTTAAGTAACATTTATCCTCCACTGATTTTTCACTCATTTATTTATTTTTCATTTTTACATTAAAAAAATCCACCTTCAAAAATACCTCACTTTTTCGTCGTTTTTTAAATAATAATTCTCATCTACATTTTAACATTTTAACATTTCTCCTCCACCGATTTTTCCCTCATTTACTTATTTTTCATTTTTATATTAAAAAAACCCACCTTCAAAAATACCTCTTTTTCCTCATTTTTTAAATAATAGTTGATGCAGGAGCATCCGAGCATCTTAATGGAAAAAACTAGAGGAAGAAGACACGTGGACAACCAGGCCAACCATGAACAAAATTCAGTTAGTGAACCAATTTCAGTTAAAAATTCAGTTAAAATTGAATGCATGTATGACGAGGTATTAAGGAAGAATTCGTGGGTGCATGAAAAGGGGGAGGAGAGAACATGTGCACGTGAGGAGAGCCGAGCTGCGGCAGAGGACGAGGACGGGGCAGGGGCCGAGGCTTCCCCGACTCGTGCCCTCGAAACATTCATTTCTTATATAGCGCGGACAGGGGGCCGAACAGGTCCAAGAATCGATTTCTCTAGTTTGAGTAATGGCGCCGAGCTAGCCAAGAAGAAGTGGGAGAGCAAGGATAGGAGCATTTCAGAGCGGAGTGAGCGAGCCTCTTTTCAAAAGCGTTTCATGCAGTTAAGGCTGAAATTTGCTGCGTATTCATATTCATGCAAGAGACGATTGTGGTGGTTCCTTCATCGAATTTTTTTTTAAGCTTCTGCCCTCCGAGGCTAGAATCTGCAGTTTTAATGGACTCAAACTGTGGAAAACCCTGTGCTTGCTTAGTATGGCTTCAGGATAAAGTGTTTTAGTTGAGCGTGAGGAAGTAGGGTAGCCCAGATTATTAACGGTTTCAATACCTGTACAAAGAATAGGCAAATTGTAATGACGTTTATTGATTGTTAAATTTTATCCTCTCGTGGTTTTAAATTCATGAAATATCTGGAAGCTGTGTCTAAAGATATTTTTCTTTATCTGCTATGTGATTTATGCTTCATATCGCAATGTGTCTGTGATATTCTTGCGCCATCCGGGTTTGTTCTGGCGAGGGCCTTCAGTGTTCCAAATAAGGCTTTGTGGGCCCATAACCCACAGGCCTCAAAAACGATTTTATTGGGGAAATGGGATTTTGGTTCACCCCAAAATCTCGTCCCCATCAATAGTTCTCATCTTTATTAAAAAATACCTTTCTCTTTTTCCTCATTTTTTAAATAATAGTTCTTGTCTACATTTTAACATTTCTCCTCCACTGATTTTTCCCTCATTTACTTATTTTTCTTTTTTATACTAAAAAAATCCCCCTTCAAAAATACCTCTCTTTTTCCTCATTTTTAAAATAATACTTCTCCTCTATTCCAAAATACCCGTCTTTTCCCTCTTTTGCCTCATATTTAAAATAATAGTTCCCTATTTTTCCCTCATTTACTTATTTTTCATTCTTATATTAAAAAAATTCTCTTTTTCCTCATTTTTAAATAATAGTTCTCATTTTTATTTAAATAATAGTTCTTTTATATATAGAAAAATACTCTCTTTTTTTTCCCAATTTTTTAAATAATACTTCTCATCTTTATTTAAATAATAGAAAAATACCTTTTTTTTTAATAATTTCATCATATCTCACATCATATATTCACTTTCCACTTTCCTCTCGTAAATTTTATAGCCTCCCAAGTAAATTGTATAGCCTCTTACTTTCTCATTAAGATACCATCATTCTCAAATAATTTTCCCTCATTTTCATATATCGAATAATACCCGCTCACATCTTACATTACCATTATTCGTGATCAACATTACATTTTTCCTTACATTATATTGAAGAACATTATATTCCTTACATTATCATTAACTTCATATATTGAATAATACCCTATCACATCTTACATTACCATTATTCGTGATCAACGTTATATTCTCTTTGTGCTTTAGTATCTTGCCTTCTAACCTGACCTCCTGTCTCATTTGTGAAAATATTTATAATTCACTGGAAATGGAATTCGAACCTAGCGTCATATTTATCATTTCTGTGATGTACTATAATCATTTTTGTGCTTAATACACTGAATTATCTGTACACATTATGGAATTGTAATTGTGTCACTTAATGAACTTATTTACAATACCTGTGATTGGTATACCACGACTCAGTTGTGGGAATACATGAAGTTGTATCATTGTTATACGTGTAATTTGAATTTTCTGTCACCTGATGAGAACTTATTTACAATACCTGTGTTTGGTGTACAATGACTCAGTTGTGGAAATACATGAAGTTGTATCATTGTTATACGTGTTCCAGGATGCAGCCGCACCGCGTTTATTAGGGCAAATTCATCATGTGATATCGTAATTTAATGATCTGCCAGTCTTCATCATTGGCCCTACCCATCCATTCACATACAAACAGGCGCACGATTGAATTTAGAATGTACAGGTGTACTAATTCCAGCACCCGGAATAACTATCAAAGGAAACAGTTTTATTAATTCCAACGCCATGTAAACGAACGATCAAACAAGAGTGCCCATCATAAAAAATTTCAATATTTGCTTTGGCGTGCTAATTTCAGCATTCACCAAAACCGTGTTTATTTTAACAGTAACACACTCTAACTGAAAATGTATTTCATTAGGCAAAAAATAATCCTCCCGTACTTTGGCCACCAGAACATACATGCTTTTCATCATCGTACTAAAGAAACCTATATCATAAGTCGCCACCAGAGCATACATGTTTTTCATCATCTTACAATCAAGAAACCTATATCATAAGTCGCTTTACATAATCAGATCAAAACCTTCAAACACACTCAGCTATACAGACAGATGGAAAATGAAACGACAAAAATACAACTTTAAAGTTTCAAACAGCTCAATTTATTATTTTGCAATACTAAGCGAATCGTGCTGCATTGAAATCAATTGCCATGTAAAAGCCAGAATAAAGGATTGAGATAATAATTCGATATATGCAGAAATAAATGTTTAAAGCAACCTGCAATTGAAAATCATCCTTCGGAAAGTTCAAAGCAACAATCTTGAATTCCCACCATAAATGTTTTAAAATATGGTTGAAACAAAATTCAGTATGGAAGGAGCACTAACAAGGAACAGATCATCGTAGAAAGTAAATGTCAAGTTAAAAATATGTGAAACAGAGTAGTTTATGTTTAAAAATAGAATATGCTAATTCAAATACAACTAAAATATTCTTGCAAGCGTGTTATACTTCTCTCTCTATATATAATTTGAATCATACACGAAAAGGAGAAAAGCATATATTATACCCAAAAAGAAATAGAATGGGCGATTCATCGCAAGTCTATATCCAATACCAAATAAATTACAAATACCATTTATGCATCCAAGTCTGTTCGAATCCAAATGACCGGGTGCATGGTCAAATAAAACCTTAATCTATGAACAAAATTCCCAATTTTCCAAATCCTTTTTGATTATTTTGGAAAAATCAGTTGATAGTCGAAAACTGATTTTTCATCGCATATACCATACAAAAGTAACACGAGGAAAATTGGAAAATTTACCAAACCATTTCATAGTTCATAGTATGCAGAAATTAATTTCTTCGTCCCAAAGCTTCTCAAACCAGGACATCACTGCTCACACAGTCTAGTCCCAAAATCGAAATTTCAAAAAATGCAAACCAGTGGCTTATCATTTGTATCTAAAACTCAAGCCGAATTTCTTTCTGAGCCAAAATTACTATAATTTCAGCTGATAGAGATGTCACCAGATATTAATTCCATAGCAAGTACCCCATTTATTTGGGATATCACAGTCCCCACTGAAGGTAAGTTCCTTTGTATCAGCTACAGTTGTTAAACTAAATTTTGCTCATCATCCGCTTAAGTCCTTATGGAGAGGAGAAAAGAGAGCTTCTAACTATATGAGAGACGCAAACTTCTGCACAATTTCTCCAAAAAGATAAATTATGGACAATGTAAAGTTTGAGACAGCAATCCTCTCAACATTCAACTGTTATGCACACGCAGCAAATATAGCACTACAATTTATTCTAATTTATGTCTGTACAGGGTCTGGATGTTCTCCTTTAATGGACTATCTCCTTGAAAGAACATATCTTCACATTCATCTACATTTACCTCGGATAGAAGTGAGACGGAGTTGTTATGTTGGTCACTTCCCTCAAAAAGCATCTTTGACATGAGTTCCTTTTTTAAGGAAGCTTGGTTAATCTCTTCTTCCAAAGTGCCTGCGGCAACTAAACGATATGCAAATACCTTCCTTTTCTGCCCAATTCTGTAAGCCCTACTGATTGCCTGTCTAGTGATTGATGGATTCCAAGGAGTGTCCAAGATGATAACCCTACTAGCACCTGTGAGGCAAATGCCCTCTCCACGTGCCCTAATAGAGGCAAGAAGAACCTTTGAATCTGAATCCTGGTTAAATTGTTCAATAATATATTCCCTGAGTTCTACATGAGTGTTACCATCAAGTCTTAATATTTCGGAACCTTTGCTCCAGTTTTTCTTTTCCATTAACATCTTTTCTAATAAAGTTAGAGGGGGAAGATACTGACTGAAAACTAATAGTTTCTCCTTATTTGTCTCACAGAGGGACAAAATGTCAAGAACAAACTTCGTTTTCACTCCATCATTTGGATCTGCATTAACATTGGTAAGAGTAATCCCAATATTAGTCATGTCGGGCTCCAACCATCCTGAAGGATTCTCTCCTTCAAGTGAAGGATGTATGCAGACTGCTGAAGACATTATATTTCTAGTCATTCTATTTCCCACCAAGTGTTGTACCTTGCTCAATGCTCCTCTCTGTTTATCATTTAGACTCAACATTACAGTGAAATCAACAAGTCCAGGCAAATCTTCAAGTACATCTCCTTTATAATAATGGACAAATAATGATGTTAGTTCTTGGAGATCATGTAGGGTGGACGTTTTAACTTCCTCAGTGCTACTTTGTAGAGCATAACCCAGTACTTCAGAGAAGATTCTCTCCACCGTATCATGAACATGCCCTCGGTACATTAATTTCGGATGTTTTTCCGTTGCAGTAGTAATACTGATCAGCCGGCTGAAGAAGGCTTGAAAAGAGTTCAAATCTAAAATATTAGGCCTTACCAGCCTCAAAAGATTGAAGAGTTCCTTAAAATTGTTCTGAAAGAGGGTGCCTGACAATAACACCCGTCTTCTTGTATGTATTTGAGAAAGAGCATGGAGTATGTTGGTGTCCTTGTTTCGGGGGAAATGCCCCTCGTCTAAGACCAACAGTCCTGGCCCTTCAAGTAAAATTTGCTGGCAACATTCCATCATTTGATTTTCTGACTTTTCACAAACTATACTTGAGAACTGTGAATAACTTACAAGGAGAATACTCTTCTTCTCTTTCCATTCTCTCAACGTCTGAAGCTGGTTGTATCTCAACGTTTCTGCCTTATTCGCTATATCATATAAATTATGAACAGGAATCTCCTCCACTCCCCATTTTTTAAACTCTTTCATCCATGAACCCAAAATGCTTTTGGGAGATACAATCAGTGGTCTTTCTTCTGGGTACTTGGTCAAAAAGCTTTGAATAAAGCTTATCATAAGGAAGGTCTTCCCTGTTCCTGGTGCATGTGCCAAAATGCAACCACCAGGTTCTTCAGCTATAAGGTTCTTTTGCAAGAAGTTAAACCCATCAATCTGGTGGGATTTCATATGTTTTCTCAGACGGGGATGCAAAACAAGTTTCATTACCGGGGTTCCCTGCTCCGAGCTTTTGTAGTTAAATGGTTCAGCATTGTTGATCCCTAAAATAGTCCCCAAGTCCCTGTTAGGGGCATGCCTGGAATGTTTTGCTGCTTTCCGAGCCTGCACAAATGCAATAAAAAGGTTTTAAACCATGTTTTACAGGATTATGTAATCACATATGCATTTGCAAATGACCATGCAATTGTGCACCCATACTTTAGTCCCAGGAATTGTAAAAGATATAGACTCTAAAGGTAGGTGAAGGAAATGAAATACAATCAATAAGCCAAGTCAAACAATAATAGGAATGTAATGAAATTTATATTAATATGCACTAAAGACCAAAGATGGTCAGAGGGACTACAAAATAAAATCCGTCATGAGAACCACAAACTGAAGCCGAGGGTACAGGGTCAATAACAATTAGACATTGATGATGTTTCTATATTACTTTATTAATGGAAGGTAAGTCAGTCAGGGTTCATCATTGTGGAGATGACATTAGGCAGTCCTAAATAATTGAGTGAACAAGTAACTGGAACGGTTGTGTACAAGTGTACCCTTATGTGTGTAAAAAACCCCTCATTTTGAATTGATTTAATACTGAAACTGTAGGAAATACCATCACAGCTCCATCTGTGTTGTTCACGTGTATATATGTAGATACACTGTAAGAGATTAATGCCTGTTAAAATTTCTAATATATTATGGCCAGGAATGAAATCCCTAAACTAGGAAGCAACCACTCTTGCAGACAATTATGAGTGGCTTATTTGATGCGGATCGCGATTATAATGGTATAACACAGGTGGCACTACTTGTAAATCGATTCCAAACACCAAAATTCCAGAGGCCGAGCATCTGATATAGCTTCTTCAACTAGATAGTCTGTTTAATATCAGTCAGCAAATTTGGGATTTTTGTCAAGGATGTTATACCTCCCTTTTTTTCCCTATTTCTATTGCCATCCTTTCGATGTTCCTAACTCAGATGTCACTATCTCTATCCTTTATAAAATATGAATGCCCATATGCAACACAAATCAAATTAGACAGTTCCTTTTCAAAATCTGAACACCCATATGCAACACAAATCAAATTAGACAGTTCCTTTTCAAAATCTGAATGCCCATACGCAACACAAATCAAATTAGACAGTTACACAAAGAGCTTACCTTTGACCAATGGAATTCGAATATTGTCTCAATACTTCGTCCAATGAGACCACATAGTGTGCAAACATAGCCAAGATCATCTTCCAGAGTGAAGGAGTGGCTACAGACTTGCATTTCTTCGTCTTGACTAGCTGAAACCTTTTCCTTTTCCTGTGTGGATTTGATCTTCAAAAGAAACAAAGATATCATTCTAGATGGGCATTCAACCAAAGGATAACAATCCCATTTTTTCACGAAGTTTTAAATTCGCATTAATAAAAAACTATTATATATCTAAACGTCTTCAAATGGTCATAAATCAAATCAACTTATCTGTACGTGCCTTACATATAAATTACAGTTTCTATCACATTCACAACCTATGCATAAATTAAGCAGAATACATAACATTTGGTGTCGCATAGTGTACCAAAAGAAATGGTAGAAAGAAAAGAGAAAACAGTTGATTTCTGCATTCTTGCCTCAGCTGAATAGACAGATTAGTTTTCCCTGGTGAGGTGAGAGAACAAGCTTAAAATCAAGACCAGTCAATCATCCAGATCACCCCTTAATTGATCTGTAAACTGCCGTGGATATTCCACTAGACAGTTCGTCACAATAGATCTGATAATATTATATTAAAAATATGAGATTCTACACTATTACAGTTTTATTTAATTTCTAGATCTGTAGATTTTACTGTAATTAGTGCATGCATGCGAATATAAATTATGCAGAAAATTAGAGAACGAATAAAACAAGCTCACACACACATAAGACACAAGATATGCTCTCTGGGAAACCCTTTCAAGAGAAAACCCAACTGGAAGGTGAGGCCGCTTCGGTCTCTTTCTCTATCTGGAAATATGGTTGCAGATACAAAGAAGTAATCTCTGTGGCCCGTGGGATGCTACAGTGCACAGATCCTCTGTGTGTGCTCTACCTCCTATCTCTCTTGGCTATCTTTTCTCATCTATGGAACAAGTGCTCGAAAGAATGGAATGCATCTTCCTCCTAGTGGCCTGGTTATAACACAACCCGATAGCCTACTAGTGGTTAAGTTTGACTACATCAACTCTTAACTAGAGTTACAAAATAGACTCTTCTAGAGTCTTCTACATCACAAATACGTGGCTAGCCCCTTTTCCATGAATAATGGGGGCTGACGTGGCATCCTCCCGAACTATAGGTGTGAAAACAGGAAGGTCAACTTCTGAGTGGCATAACTTTTGCATACGGACTCCGATTGATGCGATTCTTGCGTCGTTGGAAAGCTTTCTGTGTGTAGAACAACATGAAAAGGTGTGGCACTTAAGTGACAAAGTTTTACCCCCAAAAAACATCGTTTAAGGCCTCAAAATGCTCCTGGAAGGTTTCAGACCCTATTTCGCCAAACTAGGTCCCACTGGTAAAAATGGTCTCATGACCTGATTCCTCCAATTTTTTCACTCCAAATGCATCGAGATGGATGACAAACAATATAATTATCCAATTCGGATCACACCTCCCCATTTTGGGAGGCTTTTGGTTCCCAAAAGCTTTTACTTGATGAGGTGAGGAAATTTTTCCTCCACCTTCTCTCTGGTGTACCATTTAGCTTTGCCTGGAAGTTGTCCCTTCAACCCAATCTGCCAAAGGTCTTGTTTCCCTTGTCTTGTAGTTCTGGACCTCTTCTGCAAAACTGTATTTTCTATCAACTCTGCCTAAGCGTCTGGTGCCAAATCCTCCACAGAAGGTAGGACCTGTTCCTCTTCCTGATCTAGAATGGAAGGCTCATAGAGTTTCAAATTCTCTACATTTACAACTGAGTAAATGCGCATATTGTGTCGATATGCATTATCACCCACCTTTTCCAGTATCGCAAAGGGACCATACCTTAGAGCCTTGATTTTCTTACCAGGTCCCTGCAGCTTCTCCTTGTTCAATTGTAGCCATACTCTGTCTCCCACCTTGAATGATTTCTCTATTTTGTGCTGATCATGTTGGTCTTATACTTTCTCTGCGACTTCTGCAGTATTTCCTATACATGTATATGGATCTGCCTGATCTTCTATATAAATTTTTCAGCCCTCAAAGCATCTCCTGTAAGGTCTTCCTTCACTCCTCCTTGCGGCCCATATGCAATATCCAAAGGTGAAGGTGGCAAATATCTAAAACAAGTTTCAAATGGGGAATTTCCTGTAGAAGTGTGGGCTGCTCTGTTATAAGAATGTTGTATATATACTATATTTTCATCCCAGGTCTTCGGATGGTTTTGGTTGTAACCCCTCAATAGTTGCACCAAAGTCCTATTGACTACTTATGTCTGCCCATCTGTCTGTGGATGGAATGTTGTAGATCTCAACTTCGTGTCCATCTTCTTCCACAATGTAGTCCAGAATGCACTGAGAAATCTTGTATTCCTGTCTGAAATGATTCTCCTTGGTATCCTAACGTGTACTCAGACCTGTCCAAAGAACAAGTTTGTTGCTTCTTGTCCGCTGATGGTCTTTTTACAGGGCATTAGAACACACATCTTGTTGAACCTGTCAACTACCACGAACAGGTAGTCATGTCCCTTCCTGGTTGTTGGTAAACCTCCCACAAAGTCCATGGAAATGTTTTCCCAAGGATGAGTAGGTACAGGTAAGGGATGATACAGACCTTGTTTCCTGTTGCTAGGCTTGTTGGTACAACAAAGCATGCATCCTCTTATGAACCTAGCTACTTGCTCTTGCATCTTGGGCCAATACACATACCTCTGCAAGTTAGCCATGGTCTTCCCTACACCAAAGTGCCCTGCAACCTTGGAGGTGTGAGCCTCTCTAATCAGCTACAAACGCTCACCTTTAGGAACACATAGCTTATCCAACCTGTAGAGTAACCCATCCTGGAGATGGTAATCAACGGTGTTGTTGCCCATCGTGCACATGACTCTGACTTTGCAACTGCTGATACACCTCCTTGAAGTCCTCATCTTCTGAATATGCTTCTATGTATGCATCATGGGTGAATGGCTCCATGTGCATAAGAGTCCCCAAAGCTGTAATCTTTGATGTGGGTGGCCTTGAAAGCATATCGGCCAACTTGTTTGTGTTGCCCTTCTTATACTTGATCACCAAATGAAATTGTTGTAAAAACCCCATCCACTTGTAATGCCTGGTCTGTTGTAGCTTATTCTGGGCCTACAAGTACTGTAACGGTTGGTGATCTGTGTGGATTATTGTCTCCTTTCCCATCAGATAGTGCTTCCACTTCTTCATAGCTTGCACCATGGCATAGAGCTCCTTATCGTAGGTAGGGTAGTTAAGAACTACCCCATGAAATACTTCATAATGGTAGCAAACAGGCCTTCCTCCTTGCATCAAGACAACTCCCATAGCATACCCACTCGCATTTGTCTCCACTTCAAAGGGTCGTTGCAAGTTTGGTAATGTCAGAACTGGTGCTTCACTGATATTCTTCTTTAACTCATCGAAAGCCTTCTGCTGACCTTTTCCCCACTGGAAACTCTTGCCACTTGCTGTTATGGCATGGAGCGGTGCTGCTACCACTGAAAACGAGGCTATGAATTTCCTCAGGTACTATGTTGCTCCAATGAAACTCCTAACCTCAGTAACATTACCAACCATTTCATGACGGCCTCCATCTTGGAAGGATCTATCTTCAATTCTCCTCCACCAACCACATATCCCAAATACACCAAGGACTACTATGCAAACTCACACTTCTTGGGATTTGCTAGCAACGGGTGTTTCTTCAATGTTTCCAGCACCTGCGTCAAATGCAAAATATGCTCCTCCCAAGTAGCACTATATACCAGTATATCATCCAAATAGACAATAACAAATGAATCTATAAAAGGGAGCAATACATCATTCATTAATCTCATAAATGTAGCTGGTGCATTACATAGGCCAAATGGCATAACTAACCACTCATACAAACCTTGCCTGGTTTTGAAGGCAGTCTTCCATGTATCTTCTTCTTTGACTCGAACCTGGTGATATCCAAACTTCAAGTCCAGCTTGGTGAAATACATTGCTTGCTGCAACTAATCTAGCAGACCGTCTATCTTGGGCAGGGGGTATCTGTTCTTGAGCGTTATTTTATTCAACGCCTTGTAATCTATACACATTCGCCAAGTCCCATCCTTCTTTGGCACAATGATGATGGGTGACCCACATGTTGATGTACTCGGTCGAATGACACCCTATTCTAGTAGCTGTTGCAACTGTTTCTTCACCTCACTTTCTTCTATAACGGACTACCTGTAGAGCCCAATATTTGGCAATGGGGAGTCTGGCAATAGATGGATCTCGTGCTCCACTTCTCTCTTAGGGGGTAGCCCTTTAGGCTCTCGAAACACGTCCTTGTATGCCTGTAACAACTCCTCCAATTGTTGTTTTTGTTTCTTAATACACCCCTCAGGGATGCCTTGCCTCTTATTGACTCCTCTACAGACTGATTTTCTCTTAAAAATAATAAAACATACTTCTTGTTGGAGCCTGGAACTGATCAATTTCTTGGCCTAGTTGGCACTTACTAGTGAGATTTTTGACTTGCCTTTGTGCACATTGATGATGAACGATTTTCCATCCTTGATGAGCCGGTACTGGTTAGTTGTCCTCATGAATATTGCATAACGTATGTACATGTATGGACTCCCAAGCACGACTCCACATACATCAAGGGGAACCACATCCAAATCTACTTCATCAATAAAATCAGCACTGATAGCAAATCCAATTTTGCACTATTTTGTGACCTTCAGTTATGCATCCTTATGTACCCATCCTAGTGGAAATGGGTTTGGATGATCACGAATTTCCAGCCCCAACTTCTTGACCCTGTGATGCTGAGTCAAACAGAGCATCAATCTTCGTCTTCTTGACCTGTATCTTTACATGGAAGATTTTGGTCATTTCTTTCTCTTCTTGTTGCTGAAGGCTACTTAGATTCACCTCCTTCTGCACTGACGTGCAGACGATCTTCTCATCCACGTCTAAGCTGCTTTCAACTTGGTTGCTCAAATAAGTGGCCATGAGATTCTTCTTCTTATTATATTTCTTCTTGTTCTTCGAGTTTAGCTCTAGATGCAACTTCCAGCACTTCTCCTCTATATGGCCATCAATGTTGCAGTGGTTGCTAGGATCTTTGCACTGGTGTGTTGTGGTTGTCGTCTTTTTATCTTTTCCCCCTTTTTGCTTCTTCTTCCCATCCTTAGAAGCGTCATGTTGCTCCTTTTGCTTCAATCCACTTGATTGCGCTCTTTCCAAGCCTATGTTCTCCAAGTATTGTGCCTGTACACAAGCCTCGTCCACCGTTTTGGGTTTGAACAACATCACTTGCTCACGCAGATGGCGGCGCAGACCCCCCAAATACTTGAGGAATACATTTGGGTTCTTTGGAGAGATACCCAACATTATAGCCATCTTTTTGAATTCTGTGGTGTACTCCTGCACGCTTTGGCCCAGATTTTGTCTGAAGTAATGCCATCGGATCCACTGGTCTTCCACATATCCAATGGGATAAAACTGTGACTTAATGAGGGTTTTGAAATCCTCCCACTTAGTCACTAGAGGTTCTCCCTCCAACCTCAAGGTTTTCGTGTGGCTCTCCCATCAAGTTAGTGCATGGCCTTCCAATTTCAACAGCGCGAATGAGATCTTTTGCCCTTCCTTGATCTGATGGACACTGCCATAAATTTCCAGTTGCTGCAACCAATGGTTTACCTTCAAAGCATCGATCTTGTTGTGGTATGGCTTGATATCAACTTTTTCTTCCACTTTAAGCATGGATTGGTTCACGACACTCAAACTAGGTTGATTTTTTTGGGTTCTTTCTTCGGTTGGTTATCTGCGTCTTCCCAATCTCCCGATCCCCCTTCTGATCTATCCTCTGCATTCGAACCCCCTTCTTCTCCAAATATTCCCAGCTTATTGCTTAGGGCAGCCACGAGGAGGTTTACATTGCGGTTTATATCCGCGACTTGTTCTTCAAGCTGCGGAAACCTCACCTCTGCAAGATCACAAGTTTTGTTTACAAATTCGTCGCCCATGATTAGGGTTTTACGATTTTCGGCCTCGCCGATCTAGATCCCTGCAATCTCCACAAAATACCCAAATAAACCTGCTCTGATACCAAATGATCTGTAAACTGTCGTGGATATTCCAATGGATAGTTCGTCACAACAGATCTAATAATATTATATTAAAAAATTGAGATTCTACACTATTACATGTTAGGATATTCCGACACATAGGAAATAGTTAAGTATAACTTGGTCTAGTGTAGAGTTAGGTAAAGTGTGTTTCTTTACTATGTACTTTTGTAACTTACAATCCGACGGTCACGATATGTTCTAGACATGAAGTGATCCGACGATTCATTCTCTCCTCGGTATTACCGACACTTGATCCGTGGCTTAACACCCGATTGGTCCATGATCTCTATTTAAAGAGCATGGAGGGTCATTTGTAGGTTAACCGTTCATGAAAGAAGCTTATGTAACTTTTCATTCTTTTCTTAATAAATTTCCTGAAGTGGCCGCGTTGGCTCAGGGCATGGACTGTTTCCCTCTGAGGGTTTTAACCATGTCAACAATACTAGTGTATTGATCTGTGATCTGTTTGTGAGCGATGTCCTTTGGTGTTCTGTCTGAGGAACTTACCCTGTAAATTCCTACATGTTATCAGAGCCAAGTTGAGGGCCGCATCCATTGGTGATCCAAATCTGAAGCCGGTAGAACAACATCCGACTGCTGTTTCCTAGATCTACAGTTTTTTATTGCTTTCGGGCCGAGAGGACTGCTCTATTGTATTAGGAGCATCTGTTCCAGTGAGGAACCCATTTCGTTTCACGCGAAAAGGTTTCCGGTAGCCCTAGCTACATCATTTTTAAGATATGGAGGTATACAGTGTTTATTTGCAGTTTTTAGTTATTTTCTCACTGTTTATTTTGGTTTATTTAGCTCCTTGTTTTTTTATTACCGGATCTATACCTTTCATTTCTGCGTATGCTCTTTACCCCGCGATTCTGTGTGATCTGGGCAAATAAGAAACAGAAAGGAAGGATTTTTCTCATGCATGCCCTTTTCCACCGCGCCTTAGTGTGATCTCATAAAATCAGAAACATTGAGGAAAATATTTAGTTTCCGACTAAAGCTAACTTCAAGCCGTAAGGTTTTTTTTTCTTGTATATCCGTGTTGGGTTTTGTGTTTTTTGTTTTGTAGGAAAAAAAGAGCTTTTTCAAGTAAGCACGCACCCCAAAGCTTTAGTGACTAAAAAAAAAAAAAAAACCCTTCCTCTTTTCCAAAAATTACTAACCTTTTAATCTAGCTCACTTGGTCCAAAGCTACTTTATGAGAATAAAGGTCTTGAGTTCAAGTCTTTCTTTTTGTTGAGCTAATTAGATTAAGTTTGGAAAGGGGGCGGATTTTCTTTAAATATAAAATTATCATTCATTTCCGCACATTCCCACACTGCATCGGCATCTTCAACAACTTTTTTTCAAAAAGCCATAACTTCTTCATCCAGACGCCGTTTTCAAAGCCGTTTTTTAAATCAGCCTATTTTTTCGAGATCTTTCCATTGGAACACTTATTTTCAGCATCTACAGCTTCAGTTTCTGTTAAAACTTAAAATGGAAAGTCCATGCCAAGTTATTCTTGACAGCACCAACTTCTTCCAATGGTGGTCCTGCATTGTGGATTTACTTAGAAGTAAAGGTCTTTACAGAATAGCCTCATGCCAAGAAACCAAACCGAAAGATGAAGATAAGGCAGCCAAATGGGAAAATAGGCAAGATCAAGCACGTGGGTTGATAGGGATGTCTATTTCTCCAGACCTTAGATTCCATATCGCAGAACTTGATACTCCTAATGAAGCAATGAAACAGATCACTAAAGTTTTTGGAATTAAAAATGAACTTAGAGTCCATCAACTCGAAAATGAGTTGTTTACACTGGACCCCAATAATTTTTTTTCCATTGAAGATTTTCTATCCAAGTTCAAAACCCTTTGACTTCTCTTGGAAGGTGTTAAGGTTAAGAAAGAAGATGGTAATCTTATCTAGTCCATTCTTACTAAGTTGGGACCAGCCTACTCTGTGTTTGTTTCCACCTTCCATTCTACAAGAGAAGCCTTCATTTCTCAAGGACAAGACTACAAGTCCCCTTCCTTTGATTCCTTTTATGATTCTTTCATAAGAGAACAAGAAAAACTCTTACACCTTGGTCTTCTTAATCTTGGAAACTCTTCTAAGAAAGCCTTAACCGCCCAGCGGCAACCAAATTCAAAGAATCTTAAGAAGTTGTATCCTAAAAAGAATGGTCCTAAACCAAACAAGGGTCTTAAGCAATTTCAGCCTCAAAATGAAAAATCATTTCAACAAAATGATAAGGCAAATAAAAACAAAGGGAAGAACAATGATAGACATTGCCACTTTTGTAATCGAGATGGCCACTTAAAATCCAAATGCTTTAAGAAGATGGAAGCCTTATAAGCAGCAATGAAGAAGCATAACATCCATTTGGAGCACTCTTCAACTTCAACTTCATCTTCAGGAATAGCACTTTCTGCATGTGGTTGTCAAACATCTCAGTCTGGATATGCACTAAATGTATCTTCTTCTTCTAATTCTCATGAGTGGCTCATTGATTCTGGAGCTTCTTATCACATGGCCAAAAACAAAGCCATGTTTTCTTCTTTAAATGATTGTAACACCAAAAATATATACGTTGGTGATGATAGATCTCTTAGTGTTGTAGGGACTGGAACTGTTCATATAAACAATGGTAAATTTAGTGATGTATTATGTGTTCCAACCTTATCCTGCAACCTTCTCTCTGTATATCAGATAACTCATTCAGGTGAAGGTAAAATCATTGAATTTTCACCTCACGATGTTGTAATTAAGGACATAAGAGATCCTAGACAAATTTTAGCTAATGGCATTGCTGATGATTCTACAAGGTTGTATAAGTTTAACAACTTTGGGTCATCAAATCTTCCCTCGGTATTTGTTTCTCATAATGATGAAGTGAGCAAACTTTGGTATGAGCGATTTGGTCACTTAAACTATCGCTCCCTTCAGAATCTATGTAAAGAAAATATGGTGACAGGTCTTCCAATGGTATCTTGCAAAGATGGTGTTTGTTCCAGATGTGTACTCGGAAAACATCATCGGAATAGTTTTGAAAAACGTGCCTCTTGGCACGCCTCAGCCCCTTTACAGCTTGTGCATAGTGATTTATGTGGTCCACTTCCAGTTGTTTCATTCTTTGGCTACAAGTATTTCTTAACTTTGATTGATGATTTCTCCAGACGCACTTGGGTATACCTTTTAAAACTCAAGAATGAAGTATTTAACATGTTCTTGGCCTTTAAGGCCTTTGTTGAAAAACAATCTGGACATCAAATTCTTAAGATAAGATCTGATAATGGTGGAGAATATGTTAACAACAAATTCATCAACTTTTGTAGTGAGAATGGAATTCAAATGCAACATACTATTCCATATACTCCACAACAAAATGGTGTAGCTGAAAAGAAGAATCGCACCTTAAAGGAAATGGCTAACTGTATGCTTCAATCTAAAGGACTTAGTCTTAATTTTTGGGCGGAAGCAATTAACTGTGCAAATTACATAATAAATCACACTCCTACTAAGGTTTTAAAGAATATCACTCCAGAAGAAGCATGGAGCTCAATTAAAGCAGATGTAAGTCACTTTCGTGTTGTTGGAAATGAAGCATGGGCCCATATTCCAGATGAGAAACATAAAGCTTTAGAACCTAAGAGTGAAAAATGTATTTTTGTTGGATATTCTGAAGATGTCAAAGGATATAGATTTATTCCACTTAAGTCCAAAAATGTTATCATTAGAAGAGATGTAAAGTTTGCTGAAAATATATCGGCCTACGAGCCTAGTTCAGCGGATGTGCCACCTCTCTCTATCTCTTCTACTTTTGAAAATATTTCTTCTTCAAATGGTGAAAGCAAGGATGACAATCCTCCCCCACCTTCTCAGGATCCTCCTTCAGCTCCTCAGCTTCCAAAATGGGTCCGTGCTACTCGGGATGCAGCAGGCGCTCTTGTCGGTGATCCTACAGATCAACAACATACACGTTCTCAGTTCGATAGAGCCTCTTCTTTACTGGCTCAAGCTTCAGCGAATTATGATCTTGACACCTTTGCAAAAGCTTCAGGCCATCCAGATTGGGACGCAGCTATGAATGAAGAATATCATTCATTATTGGCAAATGATACATGGGATCTTGTTCCTCTACCAAAGGGATGAAAACTTGTTAGATGCAAATGGGTTTATAGAACCAAGTATGGACCAGATGGAAAAGTTGATAAACATAAAGCTCGTCTTGTTGCTAAGGGTTTTTCACAAGTTGAAGGCATTGACTATACTGAAACCTTCTCCCCTATTGCCAAAATGAACTCTATCTGCCTTGTTCTTTCCCTTGCTGCCTCTTTCAAATGGGAAGTCCATCAGATGGATGTTAAATCTGCCTTCTTGCATGGGGACTTGCATGAAGAAATCTATATGGAACAACCTACTAGCTTTATACAAACAAACTCCAGCCTTGTATGTCGGCTTAAGAAATCCCTTTATGGTCTCAAGCAAGCTCCTCGGGCTTGGTATGCCAAAATCGATAGCTTTCTTTTAGAAACTAGCTTTTCTAGGTGTCATTCTAACAAAACTGTCTACACCAAGAAAGTGGGCAAGTGTCTTATCATTCTTGTTCTTTATGTTGATGATCTTATCCTTACTAGTAGTGATCCCAACCTTATAAACCATGTGAAGTCCAGCCTTAAAAAGAAGTTTGAAATGACAGACTTAGGACACTTGCATTATTTTCTTGTTCTTCAAGTCTTGCAATCCAAGGAAGGTATTTCCCTTTCCCAGTCCAAGTATGCTTGTGATCTTCTACGCCATTTTCACATGTAAGACGGTAAGCCATCCCCTTCTCCCTTTCAGTTTGGAGCCAAACTTTCAGTCACTTGTACTTCCCTTGAAGTTGATGCTACCTTATACCGTCAACTTGTAGGAAAACTTTTGTATCTAACCCATACTCGTCCTGACCTTTCCTTCGTTGTTGGCCTTATTTCTCGGTTTATGCAAAACCCACATGAAAGTCATTGGAAAGAAGCTAAAAGAATACTTCGTTATGTTCGAGGTACAGTTCAGTTTGGGATTCATTATAGTGCAGAAGCATCTCCTCTATTGGTTGGTTTCATTGATTCTGATTGGGCTGGTGACCCTGATGATCGGAAGTCTACTGCAGGTTATGTGTTCACTCTTGGTTCAGGACCTATTACATGGGCTTGCAAGAAACAAAGTGCCATTTCTCTTTCTTCAGCAGAAGCAGAGTATCGTGGTGTCGTAGAAGCTAGTAAGGAAGCCCTATGGCTTTGTTAGATCCTGTCAAAGTTTGGCTTTTAGCAGCAGCATCCGACTACACTTTGGTGTGATAATCAAAGTGCCATTCAACTATGCAAAGATCCAATCCAACATCAACACAACAAACACATTGAACTGCACATGCACTTCATCAGAAAGCTCATTCACGACCATGTTCTTGAAGTGCAATATTGTTCAACAGATGATCAAGTTGCAGACATCTTTACAAAGGCTCTCACAGAGGCGAAGTTTACTAAACTTCGATTTATGGTTGGAGTTCAGGAAGTTGTCACTAAGGGGGGATAGGCTCTAGTGCCTCCTTCCTTCTCCTATTGTGTCATATTTGTACATCCTTCAATCCTATCCCAAGTTGTTCTTAAGGGGGGATGTTAGGATATTTCGACACATAGGAAATAACTAAGTATAACTTGGTCTAGTGTAGAGTTAGGTAAAGTGTGTTTCTTACTATGTACTTTTGTAACTTACAATCCGACGGTTACGATATGTTCTAGACATGAAGTGATCCGACGGTTCATTCTCTCCTCAGTATTACCGACACTTGATCTGTGGCATAACACCTGATTGGTCCATAATCTCTATTTAAAGAGCATGGAGGGTCATTTGTAGGTTAACCGTTCATGAGAGAAGCCTATGTAAATTTTCATTCTTTTATTAATAAATTGCTTGAAGTGGCCGCATTGGCTCAGGGCGTGGACTGTTTCCCTCTTTGAGGGTTTCAACCACGTCAACAATACTGGTGTATTGATCTGTGATCTGTTTGTGAGCAGTGTCCTTTGGTGCTCTATCTGAGGAACTTACCCTGAAAATTCCTACATTACAGTTTTATTTAATTTCTAGATCTATAGATTTTACTGTAATTAGTGCATGCATGCGAATATAAATTATGCAGAAAATTAGAGAACGAATAAAACAAGCTCACACACACATAAGACACAAGATATGCTCTCTGGGAAACCCTTTCGGGAGAAAACCCAGTTGGAAGGTGAGGCCGCTTCGCTCTCTTTCTCTATCTGGAAATATGGCTGTAGATACAAAAAAGTAATATTTGTGGCCCGTGGGCTACTATAGTGCACAGATCCTCTCTGTGTGCTCTACCTCCTATCTCTCCTGGCTATCTTTGCTCATCTATGGAACAAATGCTCTCGAAAGAATGGAATGCATCTTCCTCCTAGTGGCCCAGTTATAACACAACGCGATAGCCTACTAGTGGTTAAGTTTGACTACATCAACTCTTAACTAGAGTAAAAAAATAGTCTTCTAGAATAATGGGGGCTGACACGGCATCCTCCTGAACTATAGCTGTGAAAACAAGAAGGTGAACTTCTAAGTGGCATAACTTTTGCATACGAACTTCGATTGATGCAATTCTTGTGTCGTTGGAAAGTTTTTTTGTGTGTAGAACAACATGAAAAAGGTGTGGCGCTTTTGCGACAAAGCTTTACCCCCCAAAATCATCGTTTGATTCCTCAAAACATTCCCGGAAGATTTCAGACCCCATTTCACCAAACTGGGTCCCGTTGGTAAAAACGGTCCCGTGAGCTGATTCCTCCACTTTTTCCACTCCAAATGCATCAAGATGGATGACAAATATAATGATCCAATTCGGATCATTAATCCATGTTAGAACTTAGAATGTCCAAAACGTTAGCACTCGATTGCAAAATGGTTTAAGTACCCGCCATGTGGCAACCCACCTTCCTTTAAGAGAAATGTCAAATAGTGAGAGGTGTCTGACCGGTGCAAATGGCAGAGGAATGTGGCATATCATCATATATTGAGCAAATATAGGGTTGCAAGCTGGCTGGTTGTCCAAAGGAGGAGAATTTTTTCTAAGTTGGGGTTACCAACTTTTGGTGTGTAACAATACCCAAGAATCATTGCTTTGTATTTAAAATTCATACATTGGCATTAAAAGTAAAAGAACTGTTCAAGTAGTGTATTTGTAGGTTGTTCAATTTGCTACTTTGGTAGCATAGTATATAAAAGCTTTCATATTTTCAAACAAGATTTGAAAAGAAATGATATTTCTCTTTTGTAAATGAGAGATTTATCTTTATATTGAAAGGAGAAGTGAGAGGCTTAGTTAAACCTCAAAAGTAGAATCTCCTTATTGGGAAGGAAGGAAAACATTGAAAGGCTTTTGTAACAAACAAAGTTCGTTTACACTCTGATACCAATGTAATGAATAGTGTTCGTACTGACAAACTAAATACTTGAAAACACTTGGAATATGATCATGTCCATTGAGGATACAAATAATATATAATATAAAATGTATGAATGAGAATATGATAAAATGGTTGCAAATGAGAGTCTCGTATTATACCTAGGTGGGTACCCGTTTATGAACGGTCATGTCTTTAGAGGCATGCCTCTTTAATATATTAATCATTATCAACTATTAATTATTAATTATTTATATTGATAACATTGCCTTCCTCTTAAGAAAAGCTTTGTCCTCAAAGCTTACCGATGAGAAAGTGTCATCTATTTCTCTGCGTTGTAATTTGTTCACATCCTTCTGAATTCTTGTAGTTGTTATCATCGTTGATACAAGATGATATAATCATCTGGGTGATAAACAAAATTGTCGAACTGAGAAGGGATATGACCATCCTAAATCAATCTTCTATGGAATCTTACGGCTTCAAATGAATTTTTATTATAAGACCGAATTGAGGTGACATCGATATTCTTTGGAACATAAGTCACTTGTCTCTAGTCTAAGTGATATGGATATGCAAATTGGTTGAGATGTCTACTTTTATGATTTGGGTGTTATAAGGAGTTCTTGTGATTTGATCTGAGTTTTTGAATTCTTGATTTACTTTAAGTATCTGATTTCCTTTATGTACTGAAGTCGCTTGGTTAAACGTTTGAAATGCAATATTTGAATATGTTTTTACTTCCACTGGTTTGTCATTTTCTTGAGTTGTGATATTGACTGGATCGGTATTCGTTCTTTTTCTTCAACTTGGATTGTTACATCTGAAGACTTCAATACTTTTTGCGTCATAAGTTCGTCTAATTTGTTTTCAATGATTTCTTGTCATTTTTAAGTTTCTTAATTTGAGTGAGTAATTTTTCGTTGTGGTCCTTAAGGCAAGTAACTTCTTCATTTTTGTCTGCAATATCTTTTCAACTTCCTTCTACATATTTTGCAGTGTTTTCTGGTTTTCTTGAGGAATTACTTTTAAGATATCTTTTACGTCTTCTAGTGTTATTGAAACTGGCTTCAATGTAACATCTTGTAACGTCATTTCTTCTTTTTGTAGGAAAATGTCAAAAACTTATTTTTTGTATTTAGGATGAAGGAACCTAGTGATTCGATCCAAGGCGAACCCAAAATTATATCACTATCATCACAAAATAAAGCTTTAACAGTGAATTGCAAGAGAAATATAGTCTCTAATACTTAGTTGTAGATTGCTTATGTCATATTGTTTTTTATTCATTGAATCTATCATTTCAATTATATGCAATTCAAGGATTGTTAATTGGTTAAGCACATTCAATACTAACATCATTATTCTCTTCACTAAGATCGATAGAGATTATAATATCCTTTCCTGCAAGTGATCCTTTGATTTTAAGTAGCGCACTAACACTTTTACTATAAATTTTAGGAAATCTTCCATTACTGGTCTCCATTTCAAGATGAGCTTAGGGTTTAAAAGTAACCCTTTTTAATATTATAATAATATTTTTGTAATTTTCTCTCTTTCAAAAGAAACCTTAAATACCCTTTTAATATTAAAATATTTGACTTATTCACTTAGTCACAGTTCCTTCCTTTTTTTAAATGCTTTAACTAGAACTTTAATACTCTATTAAAATATAATTTATTTATTTTGCATTTACTCACTTTTTCACTTTTACAATATTTGGTAAGTATTCAACTTATAATATCTTCTCTTTCTCTTTCTTTTATCTTTTATATACATATAATTTCAAAAAAGTATGCTTAACCTTTTTTTTCAATATTTTTCAATCTTAAAATTCCTTAATACTTTTTTTCAAACTCTAAATTGCTTTTAATACGACATGTACGTGAATTCTTTGTTTCCTTTTTCTTTAAGTGCCTTCCTAAATTTATATAATAGCCTTTTCCTTCAAATATTTATGATTCACAGCTTGGTATGACACAATGCTTTTCCAGATTTCAGAAGACACATCTGTATGACTTGTCGAGATGGCGGTTGCAGCTGAATAAGCATGGCCCAAAGTGGTGTTTGTGAATGGCTGTAAAAAATTGCTTAATTGTAATTTAGCCTTGTGACATTTTCCAACTCCATCTATTCTTTTGTTGTCTGCCACCACGACTCATATATTGGCTGCTAGGTACACAAATAGGTTTAGTTTCCTTGCAACATTTACATCTATAAAATTATGAGTGCCTCATGTGTCTACTAACACGGTGATGTTTTCTTTTTTTGTGTATCCTCTTAATTTCAGCGTTTGTGGTTGCACTATTCCTATGATTGTAGCAAGAAAGATTTTAGGCATGGCTTCTTCTCGCAGTTATGTGCTTGAGGCTTCAATTCCCTCGTTAGTATCTTCATCTGAGTCACTGCTAGCTGAGTTTTCCTTCTATTCCACTTCAAAAGTGTAAAATTTTTGTGTGTTGCATTTATGACCTGGTTCATATTTGTCTCCACGTGTCCAGCATTTGCCTTCCTTCTTCTTCTCTAGATTGGGGTAGAGGTTACCTTCTTTTCGTAACTGGGGTGGTATATACTTGTTAGATTTATCTAAAAAAAATTACTTGATTTTTCTTTTGAATATTTGCTTGATTTCTCAAAACCTATGAATAATGTCTTATTGAATCTATTCTTTTGTTCCATAAGCCTTGCCACATGTCTAGCATCTTCAATAGTGTTGGGCTTGCATAGTTTCAAGTCAGCACAAATATAGTCCTTTAGTCCACATATATACATCTTTAATAGTTGCTCTTCAGTGAATCCACTATGTCGTATTGCCAATACTTCCCATTCATGGGTATAATCACTTACAATTCCCTTTTGCTTGAGATGTATAAATTTGTTGTATAGGTCATCATCATCCTCATCATGAAATATCTTTAATAATGTTGTAGTGAACCCTTGCCAATGAAAATAACGAACATTACACTTTTTCATCCACCTGAGGAACCAGATATAAGCTTGTCGTTTTAAAATGTTGGCAGAGGTCATTATCTTCTCTCTTTCACCTAACAGTGAATTTGCTCCAAATTTTCCTTCCATCTTGTTGACCCAAACAATTGCTCCTACGTGATCTTTACAGTCATATTTTGTATTGCAATTGGCAGCCAAGGAGAAATTCCTAAAAGAAGCCCCAAGTTGAAGTTAACTAGTCAAAGAAAGAAAAAGAAAAAAAAATAAAAAAAAAAAAAAAATATATATATATATATATATATATATATATTGTATGTTTACATTGTTGTGGAAAAAGTTTTAAGGGAAAGAGGATTCAAAATCATCAAAAGAAATATATTTAAAATGAAATTCAAATTTAAGAATTCCCGCCCAATATTTCAAGTTGGCCTACTTATTGGAATAACTATAAATTGACTCCTCTTTATCGTTTGGAAAATGTAATCCGGGTTTTCGTCTCTATGTCTGTGGCTAGGTTACACTTATGATCTGGATAGTTGACTATAGTTTGTCTTCCACTCTCCCGCTTGCACTCTGTGAGGGATCTGGCTTTGTGGTTCTATTAACTCCATAGCTATGTTCACAAATATAGTGGCATCGTTACTGGAGATATGGCTACAGTGCCATTGTTACTGTATACGCAGCAACATCAATGATATGTATACAATGTCATCGTTACCTTTTACACAGTGGCAAAGTATCACGGTATGGGTATGACACATATCATCGTTGATGGCACATCGCATCATTGTATGGTCTGGTCCTGTAGTTCACATCGCATTCATTGTTTACTGTTTCCATTGCATTTCTCTATGGGTACATTCGTTGTCGGCATCCCAATGAGGCAACTAGCCAATGGGAAACCAAGGGCAAGAATTCATCTTTGAGCTAGGGCTTGAAATATCTCAAGATCCCATAGTCATAATTTCGTGAAATTTGGAGGGCCTCTAGAGGACACACAAACGCAGTTGTGAGGAAGGGTTCAAATTCTTTTGATGGCTAAATCATGAGAAAAGTGATGCCCTAGGTGACCCATGGAAGCAAGGCCTAGAAAAAGAGGGGAAGGTGAGAGAAATAAGCTTTGATAATGACCACCTATGGAGGATTAGTGTTCGAAATTTTAATGTTCAAAAACAACTCACCCTTTCAAGGAGGCCTTCAAACAACTTCGCATGGCATTAGGGCATGAGAGCAACTACTTCAAGGACTTTATAATTCGATTTGCAATAATTGACGACTTATCGAGATGTAATTAGCACAAATTATATCTAGGAACACTCACCCATTCATACATGGCCCATGACATGATGCAACGCTATAAAAGATCAAAATTTTCACCAATTCATACAAGAAAGCAGTAAATTTCATACTTGTATAGCAAAAATCACAGCGACATTCATGTGACAAAGTAAATAACAAGAATAAACATGAAAATAGAACTTACATGTACAAAAGGGTATATCTAATCATCAAATTATGCCAATAATGAAGCTCCAAAACGAGAGAGAGACCCAATTGCGGAAGCCCCTAAGTCTCACATGCAATTATGTAATAGAAGGTTATTGATAGCTAAAGTGAGAAGAAATGGCTCACGCCCTGGGTTTAGGTCGGGAAGGTTAATGTTTTGCAATGCTTCGGGTAGTTCTTCTTCAACAACACCTAGGGACCTTTTGACTTGAAATTCTTGTCGAGGAAGTTTCACAATCTCCTTTAATGGAACTTGTGCAGTCATTTTTCCTACAGCAATCTCTAGATCGATGTCAAGTTCAACATCTTTACCCTTGTCTTTTTTTATAGTCTCTTTCTTTGGAGGGTCCTTTTTGGGATTGGCTTTCTTCGAAGGATCCTTCTTGGGGGAATCTTTTGAGGTAGGCTCTTTGTGAGAGACTTGCTTAGGGATTGACTCATTCTTGTTGGTTTCCTTGGAGTTTGTGGGGTTATCATTGTTATTCTTTTGTGAATATTGGACCCCTTTGAATCTTCCACCATCGTTGGCATTAGGATAGGCTCAATCCTTTCTTCTTTGAGGGTCACCTCACTAATGGGAGGATGGGTATACGAACCCCAAGCAAAATATTGAAAGCCTCGGATTCTATAAGATTGGCCTGCTCCTTGACTTCTTCATCATCACTTTCATCCTCATCACTTTGTTCATTTTCGAAGGAAGAATTTTGATCCACAACATTGGTTGGAGCAAGAGTGTTGGGGACTTGAGATGAGCTTGGTTTATCCTCCTCAATTTTCTTCCTAGGGAAAGGCTTCCCTTGTGGAATATACCTTGATTTGAGGGCCCTTTCCAAGGCAGTGAGTTTGTTCATGTAATTCCTATCTCATGACTTCATTTCTTCAGAAAGTTTTTCCATCTTCTCAAGGATTACTAGAAGGGTTTCCTCATGTTGGTCTTTCGATTTTCCCTTTTTGACCTCAACTTAGCTTTAAGGTTTTCATCTACACCCATTTTTGAAATACGGAGGTTTATTTAAATTCCATGACTATTTCTTTAACCTTATTCAAGGTTTCGGGTTTCTTATCCCTTAATGCATAAGTAAAGTGGCTGCCCACAACCTTGATAAATTTGTCAAGTATATTAGCATCATGGGGCCTCAAATGCTCGGGAATATCCCTAACTACCCTATCGAACTTTTGGATGAACTCTTTGATGTCTTCCCTTCCCCTACTTATTTGGTAAAATTTATTAATGTTGAAGATTGCTTGTGCATCACATGACCATCTCCTCATGAACACATCCTCAAGTTAGTCGCAAACATCTATGCACCATGGGGGAAGACTTAGGTACCATTCCCTAGCCTATCCTTCAATGGATAATGCGAAGAGCATCATGATCCTATCTTCATCAAATATCAGTCTAGGGGAAATGTTCCAATAGAATTCTTCAACATGATCACGGGCACTTATGGTAGCGTCACCCTTGAACTTGGGTAACCAGTTATTGTATTTCTAAGGTAATGGCTTGGGGTCATTACTCAAGTTCAAAGGGGAAAAAACACTAACCAAACGCATCTCACTTCTTGTCATTTTAGGTTGATCTTGTTTTGGGTCAGTGCCAGAGTTTGTTGCCATCTTGGGGGTAGGATCCTAGACCTTTTCAAATTCTGGGAGAAGAGTAGTTCTAACAGGTGATGGAGTTCGTTCTATCCTCCTTCTTGCAACACACCTAGTTAAAGGAGGAATGTTGTCACCCTCAAGCAAACTAGGGGTTTGGAAAATGAATGGAGTCACCAGAGGAAATTTGAATTGTTGTCAATGAATCAGTTCCTCAATGATTCACTACGGAGATAGACTTGCTTCCTCCCCAGCAACAATGCCAAAATGTTACTACTCAAACTAGCAGGGGTCCTAGGAGGGGATCCTAAAGGGCAACTACTAAATCAAGGAACCCAATGGAGCAATAGCCCACTGTCACCTCAACTAAGGCTCCCTACTCTCTATGAAGTTTCACCAATGGGAGGAGACCCAATATGAAGAGGAGTCACTAGAGGAATAAGTCAATAAGAGGATGAGGAGATATTCTTAAGGCCTATTCACAAGAAACACTCAATTGTATAACTTTCTTTCTTAGGAAGTGCTGCCCACAATTTTGTGGGTGATATCCCTAGGAGGAAAAAAAATTCTCCAAGATGGTCCACAGTCGGCAGCCAACAGCCCCTAGCTCATTGTGACATTTCTCCGCCACCTGAGCCAGCCAAGTCGTCCCTCGCCCATCTGCCATGATTGTATGTTTGAAGGTGGGCCTCCCGAATCTAAAGGTATGCCTTGTCATTTGGTAATTGAGTATTGTAGTTTTCTTATCATGGACACTTCTGGGCATGGATTAATGGGGCGATTCGGTGGAAACAATGGATTAGGTTTGTGCCCTTGTCCCCTAGACCCCTTTTGGATATTAACCTTGTATTCTAGTCCTATGGGATCTCTTTTACTGACCATTTGGCTTTAGGGATGGTATTTCATGGGAGACCCCGATTTTGGTTGTGTGGTCCCGCTCCCTTATCCGCTTATATTACCCCCTTTCCACTCATTATTACCTCGTTCATCATTTCTCCTACCTCAGTCCACATTCCTCCACTAGGTCCACATAGGGTTAGCTCGCCCCTTCCCCTTGCCCCAAAGGTTGATGCAGATAAAAAGAAAGACAAAAACATATTTGGCCACATTCAACAGGAAAATGTACCACAAAATGCAAATGATGGTCAAGACAAACACATTTAGCACGTGGGAAAAAGCCAATACATGAGCTCTACCCCATCATCATGACCATCACCCTGGTTCCTACAGGTTCTATGAACCTCTTTCATCATATAGGAACCCATGATTGTCCCAACCCCTGGTGAGAAATTTACCAACCTACCTTAAAAGGGGGTATTCACTACTATAACTTATGCATCATGCTCTTACTCCTTGAGCCCCAAGCAATTAATCATAGAAAATCATAAAAAAGCCAAAAGGCATATAAAGAAGGATGGAAAAATCAAGGTTGGGGCACCTCATGTACCACGATTTCCCCCCCTATACATTATAAACCGAAGTGTGGGCTCCCCATTTATTAGCTACCGTTGTACCCCAACATGTGGCCTAGAGTTGCCCCTTCTCATCCCCTACTTCATCCACCTATCTGTCACATGCCACCACCTTTTGAAGCATGTACCTTGAATATATTATCCCCTTTATAAGTAGAAACCACCTAATAGGTCAACCCCATTTGGAGTTTAGGAGACATTGGCACATCCCAAAGCCCATTATGGAAGGGCAAGCCATTATGAAGTCCCCATCTATGGTCCATGATTGGTAAGCTCATTTACTCGATTTCTCTAATGACTTGTTGTACTAGAAATCTAGGGGACGCATTGGATCTTATGCAAGACTGCAGATGGTCTCCATCTTAGGTTTGGTCTCCCTATATGGGGTCCTAATTCTCTAGAGGGCTACATTGGCACATGTAGGGTGTGCGTTGAGATTCATGGGCCTCCACAGCAATAGACAGCATTCCATGGATCCCCACAGCCATTCAAAGATTGCTAGTGGTTCACTTATTGGACAAGGAAGATGCACCTGATCCACCATGCACAGTTGGCCCCAGATTTAAACCATACACTTGGCAAATGATCCATGACTTGCACGATGATGTGGCATAATCTACACCATCATCCTAGCTCTTGCAGGCGATCTACATGCATCTTCAACTTGTTTGAAGACCCATGAGGGTACTTGTGTGCCCCCACATGTCATTTGGAGCACCACACGTTATTACAAGGGGCCAACCCCTTGTCCACTGCTTTTGAGGGTCCCACTCTTCATTATGGCACCCATGGACCTCATTAGGCCTCTTAGAGGGCCCTACGACATGCATAGATTACTATTTGACCTCTTGACGTAAGCTTGTCACCAAAAGTTGAATTATTAGATCATTATTTTATTTTTGGGGCTTATGTAAGCCAAGGAGGCTAATTTGAACTGCTCATTAGCGTATAAAAACAAGTGAAATGAGTTCGTTTGCTCATCATCACCTTGGATTGGATCTTTTTTCTCTCTTAAGAATTACGCACTTTTTTTAGAGGATGAATTGGAGCTTTATGGATGAATTTTGATGTGTGGATATTGGTCTATCTTATCTTGGAGCTTCTCTCTTGTCAATTGTGGATGGTTGGATATATTTTATTACATGTAAGTACATGATTTTAATGTAATTCTTGTTTTACTTTGTCATATACATTGGACTGGAATTTTCGCTATTTTTAGGGCTAATTGTTGCATGCATTTACTAATTTAAGTTGTGGAATTTTGTCTCTATTATAGCATCTCTCAATGTATGAGCCATGTAAAGTGAATGAAATGTCCTAGGAGTAATTCCATTAACGAATTGACCTTGACAAACCATCTCCTTTGCACATCAAAGTATAAAAGTTGCATGACTGCTTCTCTTTGACCTAGAACGCTAGCGAAGTAGCCCTGAAGCCTCCTTGACCGAGAACCAAAGGTCCTCACTCATATTCATCATATAGACTCCATTCTCCCAAGACTAAGGCACTGATCTACTTAGAGGTGGTCACCTAAAATCACATATTTTTCATCTTTTCCCAGGTCTAACCAAATTGGGTCACTTAGGGCATCATTTTCCCAACAAACTATCCCTCCAAAAAGTTTGATCTCCTAGGGTCTCCTGTGTTGGTGTCTCCTCAAGGCCTCCTCCAATTTTGAAGCCATTCCGACGGTGGAGTTGGGAAAAAATCCAAGCCCTACCTTCAAGATCAAACTTTGCCCTAGCATCCCCAAGGTTAGTACTTCATAGGATCAATTCAACACCTTTAAGTGAAAATTCTTTTTTTGATCTTTTCCCCACTCTGTCTAGAGAGGGAACATCATTGGTTGCCATACTCTTTCCTCCTACCCTAGACTGGGTCCACTTGGTCCCGTGTCATCTCGTTCCTTTGAAAAGACAATTCTTCAAGAACCATCCGGGATACCAATTTCAATAAGGATTTTAGGGATTGGGAAACTCCTTCACAAGTCATATTAATGCAGGAGCATCCTGTTCAAAAAAACCATTGCATTTTAGTAAGCATAGGGACTTGTGTTTCAAGGGACCTAATTCCCTAAAGAGTGATTAATTATTTATTTTCCTATGTTTTTATGAGGGTTGTATAATAGTGAGGATATTGTAATGAAATCTTCTTGTTAAGAGAGATTTCAAGAATAGTGTGTGAGTTAGAGGTACTAGGAGTTAGTTTCATGATTTTAGGGATTAGATTAGGATATTTAAGATTAAGATATTTAGGATTCAGGTGAAATTATTTAGGATCTAAACCAAAATTGGTTAACAGAATCCTTTTGTGTATAGTTTGTAAGCCTCAAAGGCTTAAAAGAGAGAGTTAGTGAGAGAGTTAGCAGACAGGAGGGTTGGATTGTGAGCCTACGGGCATTGAAACGAGAAAGGGCCACTGATACAGACCATGTAAAGGCAGATCAGGCCAAAGCTAGATTGTAAAACAGATTTTTATTTGTATCTATACATTTGTTTAATGAATGAGGAAATTGAATTCATTGTGACTGTGTGTGTCATTCCTTTTATGTGTTGAGTGATCCGTAATTGTGAATTTATGGTTTCTGTGTGATAAACCATGATGAATGAATTCAAGTTGAATTTCTGAAAGTCTTTCTGAGTGACAAAAGACTTACTGTCTGGGTAGAATCCGTGTGATTCCAGTTTGGATTTAATAGATGTATGTACAGGTCAAGTAAAGAACGAATTACGAAATCTGGAAGAAGGGAAATAATACAGAGAGTATTATGTATTCCAGTTCGAAGTGGTGTTAAAGAAACAGAGGTATAGTTGCAAGGCAGAGTAAAGAAATCAGAGAAGTCTCAGCACATTGTTTCTAAGCGGAGAAAGGAGTTGGCAGAGTTGAACTTGGTAACAAGTCAATCTGGAGGTGAGAAGGAAATTTAGTGGAAGCGCCAAGTTTGGTGGAAGAGTGGAACCACGACGAAGTGAAATTGTGATTAAGCGGATTTCAGAGTGAGCGGAATCTTGAGCGGAGGAATAGATCTGGATCGTCAGATCGACAGATCTGTTAGATCGACGGTGATCAACAACTGCGGGGGATAGGAGTGTACGGATGTCTTGATCGTGGTTGAAGCCCTGCACTAAATCCTAGCCGTCGATCTCATTTTCAAATGCTTATGTCACAGTCAACTGCGGGGGTTAAGCTGTTTGGTAATCCGTGTGCTAGTTGAAGACCCGCAAGCTGTAGATTTGATGACCTCGTATATCCAACGGATATCGGGTCATAAAGTGATCGGACGTTAATCTCAGAATGGACCTGAACATTTATAGATTAAGGATTTATAATCCTTATCGGCTCCGTAAGGGCGAGTAAACGTCGTGCAAGATTCCCGTGCGATATCACTACTGACCGTTAGATCAAGCGTGCCTTGATCAAACGGTGGAGGATCGCTGATTAATTTTGCATCGCAATATTTCATGAGTGGATGAACCTTGGCCTTAAGAAAATGCGATTTGCGATGTGCGATGCTCGGGGGTATCATCAACCGTCGGATTGAAAGGTGCGATCAACAACGGAGATTGAAGCCGATAAGGCTTGGAACTGAGCGGACCCAGGAAGTTTATGGACGCGGGTTTATTTTATTTGGGGTCTAGTTGTGCTTATCGCATATCGCATGTGAGAAGAGAAGTCTTAGGAATGCGATGAAGAGTCACATGTTGGTGTGATCCGCGATATTGCGATGGACTTCTGCGAAGGAAACTTCGACCAGAGGAACGAGATCATTGCACAATAGAAAAATTAACAAATTGTTGTGGGCTCATAACTCACAGGTTCGGGGATGTGAAAAGTTGCAACTTTGTTGCATCACATACCCCATAGACCTAACCCACAAATCTTCCCTTCCTTTCCCTAGACGACATTGTACCTTTCTTAGAAATCAAGCAAGCTTCATCCTTCAACTTTTTTTGGGAAGGGGATTATTTGGGACACTCGTATCCATCCATTGATTTATCTTTCATCGATGAATCCATAATATATCGGGTCTCGTTCCATCGATGAAAGTCCATAAATAGAAGGGAGCCTTAGCTGAGGTGAAAGTGGGCTAAGTCTCCATTTGTTGTCCTTAGCCTAGCATTTGCCCTTTAGGGATTCCCTTTAGGTCCCCAGCTAGTTTGAGCAGTCAGCTGAAAGTGGGCTAAGTCTCCATTTGTTGTCCTTAGCCTAGCATTTGCCCTTTAGGGATCCCCTTTAGGTCCCCAGCTAGTTTGAGTAGTCACAGGAAGCAACGTGATACGCTCTCTAGGAAGGGCTAGAAGGATTTTTTAGGCTAGGGTTTCAGAATATGTCTTATCAAGGAAGCCCCTAAACTCAAAATGATTTATGAATGCTTGGCTTTTAAGTGATCTTTGTGGAATTGGATTCAAAACGGGTTACGAGACCACAAAGGGCCAAGTGGACCCAAAATTAGGTCAAGGATATGGAGTGGGTCAACCAAGTATGTACATGACCTAATTAAGGAAGGGGAAGTGGATCAAAGAAAGAATCTTCTTTTGATTAAACACAATGATCCCAATGTCACAACTAGACAATGGGAAACCAAGGGCAAGAATCAATTTTCAAGCTAGGGCTCGAAATATCTCAAGGTCCCACTGTCAGAATTTCGTGAAATTTGTAGGGCCTCTAGAGGACACACCGACGTAATTGTGGGCAAGAGGTCGAATTCTTTTGATGGCTAAATCGTGAGAAAAGTGATGCCCTAAGTGACCTATGAAGGTTAGGCCTAGAAAAAGAGGGGAAGGTGAGAGAAATAAACTTTGAAAATGACCACCTATGGAGGATTAGTGCCTTGTCCTTTGGGAGAGATGGAATCAAGGAGATTTTAATGTTCGAAAACAATTCACCCTTTCAAGGAGGCCTTCAAGCAACTTTGCATGGCATTAGGGCATGAGAGCAGCGACTTCAAGGACTTTATACTTCGATTTGCAATAATTAATGACTTATCGAGATGTCATTAGCACAAATTATCTCTAGGAACATTCACCCATTCATACATGGCCCATGACATGATGCAATGCTATAAAAGATCAAATTTTCCACCAATTGGTACAAGAAAGCAATAAATTTCAGACGTCTATAGCGAAATCCCAGCAACATTCGTGTGACAAAGTAAATAACAAGAATAAGCATGAAAAGAGCACTTACATGTACAAAAGAGTATATCCAATCATCAAATTATCCCAATAATGAAGCTCCAAAACAAGAGAGAGATCCAAAGATCAAAATTCATCCAAACTCGTCGTCTAAAGACTAAAAGGGATAGCGAAAATCTCACAAGAAATAATAACCCAATCCAAGTGATGATGAGAGAATGAATCACCTCTCATCTATTTATACAATCTCTAACGAGTTCAAATGGCCTAATTTGGACTAATAATGCCCCAAAATAAAATAATGTGCATAATAACAATACTTTTGGTGACAAGCGCACCAAATAGCTCAATAACATAAAGATAAGCCTCTCAAGAAGGCAAGATGATCAACATGATGAGTCGTTGGGCCTTTGAGGAGGTCTAATTGTTAATTTTTGGTGTGTTCTATGCTAGAGCAATTTATTTCAATTTTTACAGTTAGCTCAATATCGTTTCCAGATTAGCAATCACATCAGCATTAAAGTAAACTGCAGATAGAACATAAATATAAATCGCAGAAGACAAGCCAAGACAAGAGGACACAAGATGTAGCGCTAGCCAAGGACAAACCCCACAATGTGGGGAAGCTCTTGATCAATTCTTCTTTTATGTTCTTCAAAGTTCAGCAGAGAAAGTGAGAGAGATAGTACATTTACAATAGAAGTCAACACTTTGACTTATCTAGATATGAGCATAGAATATTTCCTATAACGATGAGATCAGTTGAAGATATTTTGCTTCAACTGATTCTCCAAGGTGACGGCTTCACCTATCCTAGTGTTGCCTCTCGTTCATTTGTTGCACATTAATGTGTGACACCTTGTTGTATTGTCACATGTGTTGAACCTTGATGACTGAGCTGCTCTCATCTTCATGTTGCTCATCATGCTGCATCTCCCATGGTCTTATTCATCATCAAGCTGCCCATGCTCATAATATCCATTCATCATCAAGCTGCCCATGCTCATAATATCCATTCATCATCATGCTGCCCATGCTCATATCATCATGCATCATTATGCTGCTCATGATCTCATTCATCATTATGCTGCCCATGATCATGATAATGTTGCTGAAGGATTTCATAGATCTTCTTTGCCACAGGAATACGTTGATGATACATAAGCCAAGGATCTCCTCATCGAATCCTTATCTCATCATCGAGTCATAGCAAGACAGTAATTTGCTTGACTGCGGCTCTCTGCAGCTTCATGCCTTTATTGTGGCTTCATGCATTGACTGCGGCTTCATGCATTGACAGTGGCCTTATGTTGTATTCTCCATGCGTATATCATGTATAGAGTCTCCATGTTGTGCTTGTATGATAGTGCATATATCAATGACCATTGACAACGGATTAGGGTCTTTATGTCTGCACGTATATCATGTATAGTATCCATGTTGTGCGTATACCATGATGCGTATATCAGTCTGTTACGCATACATCATGTATAGAGATTCTGCGTATGACAGTGTATATGTTATGCGTACATCGTGTATAGAGTTGCTGCGTATGACAGCGTATATGTTAGCATGAGTTTCCATGACTGCGTTATGACAGCGTATAAATGTCTCCATGTCTGCGTAGAATCCTCATCATGAACAGCGTGTAATCCATCATGGACAGCGTGTAAATCCTCATCATGAACTGTGTATAGATCTCCATGAACAGCGTAAGAATGTCTTCCCTTACTGTGGCTAGGTGACTCCATTACAGGACTGCGTTCAAATGTGTTAGGGCTTCTTGAACAGCGTATAAGCTAGGGCATCATACTTGGCTCAACGTATCTACTTTTTGTGTCTCTCCTTCACCAAAAACCCAAGACGTGGAGAGGAGGAGATCACATGAAGAGTGTCTAAATGACTTCAAGTCCTCTTCTATTTATACTAAAACGTAGATGATGAATAGGCATGTCTATTGGGCTTCTGAGCCTACTCAAGTTGCTGGTCGGCTTGACAATTTGTTTTATAACATAAATAAATTCATAACTTCATAAATAATTATCGGAATTGGATGGTCTTTAGATCAATCCTACACCTCTCAATGAGAGAGATCCAATAAAAATATCAGCTGCCATAAATAAGATGACCCACATGGAGTTTGGCCCTAGTTGCCAATTTTAACACTCCCTCTCAACTAGGGAGAACTCCATCCGTTGATCCATATATTCGACTGTACTATCTTTGCCATCAGTGCCCTGCACTGCTCTGCTCTGCTCAGCACTGCTCTGCTCTACTCTGCTCAACTCTGCTTAGCTCAGCTCTGCTCAGTTCAACTCAACTCTACTCTGCTGAACAATGAAGAAGAAGAATTGATCAAGAATGTCTCGTACCATTCTCCACTGACCCGAAGTCAGTCTCAGAGTGCGTACCACTGGTCCCAGACCAGTCTCAACCGACCCAAAGTGGGTACTACTCCTACTACTGGTCCCAGACCAGTCCTCTACTGACTCGAAGTCAGTCTCAAAGTATGTACCATTGGTCCCAGACCAGTCTCAACTGACCCAAAGTCAGCATCATAGTGGGTACAACTCCTACAACTGGTCCCAGACCAGTATCATTGATCCCAGATCAATGAAGGTCATCCTAGCATAGGGAGTACAGTAGATACAGCAATGCGTCCATCCGTACTACTATGGTCCTTATCCTCATTTCCCTACTCATTGATCAGATGAGAGGTACTTCCCATGAGTCCCAGACTACATGAGTAGGATGCCTCGACAGGAGAACTAATCAATCCTGTCCTCACAGGAGAACTAATCATCCTGCTACACAATCGCCATGGAGAACATATCATCCAAGCCTCACAGGAGAACTAATCATCCTGATACATAATCGCCATGGAGAACACATCATCCAGGCCTCACAGGAGAACTAATCATCCTGCTACACAATCGTCATGGACAACACATCATCTAAACCTCACAGGAGAACTAATCATCCTGCTACATAATCGTCATGGGGTGTCACAGGGAAAGTTTTGATTCTTTTACCCTGTACATGTACACCACTAGGGGATGGTGAATCACCCTGAGGTCATATGTCGCTCCAAGAAGTACCCCGTGCCCCCCCCAGAGCTCCCAAAGCTCAATACATCATACAGGACCCTCATCAGAGGGTCTTTGAACGACACCAAGTCGTTCTCGGAAAGCCAGGAATTTGACTTTCCCTAGGGGCTTTGTCAGTATGTCGGCGACCTGTTCATTTGTACCGATATGTTGGACCCTTATTGCTCCTCGCTGCACCATATCTCGGATATAGTGGTACCTGATATTGATATGCTTGGAGTGAACATGAAATACGAGATTCTCTAACAAACGAATCCCACTCTGGTTATCACATAGGATCATAGTGGTATCCAAACAGCTTACTGAAGAGATTTCGTAACCAGACTGCCTCACAGGTGGCCATGCTAGCAGCAATATACTCTGCCTCGGCGGTGCTGCTCAAAGCCATCGACTTCTGCTTCCTTCTCATCTAGGATATCGAAGCAGATCCCAAGGAGAACCAGCACTGAGAAGTGCTCTAGTGATCCTCCACACTGCCTGCCCACTCAGTATTCGAATAATCATGCAGATTCATATTTCGGCAGTGAATCTCAATCCATGAGAGATTGTGCCCTGAAGATATCTCAAAAGATTCTTGGCACCAATCCAGTGAGGCTCAACTAAATATGAGCTCACCATGCTAACTGCAAAACATATGTTTGGACAGAAGTTCACCAAGAACATCAACGCGAATGAGTTTATGAAACTCAAAGGCATTTCCCAAATCTGGTCCGACATCACTACCATATAACTTCTGAAAGTTAAGATCCTCGAGGTAGTCACAGGTTTGCAGTTAATCATTCCACATTCGGAATCCAACTCCCTCTCTCTTCTGCAAATGAGAGGGTCTGCACCTGTCAGACATAGGTCATCCTCATAAGGTGCCGGTATGAGAGGTCTATCATCCACAACCTTCGGGTAATGGTTTGGATCGGTTTCACTCCTAGTGAATCTCAGCTTCATCTAACAGCGCTCGTACTACGGCCGAGGTGTTTTGCTTCAAGCCATAGAGGGCTTTCTTCCTCCTGTATACATGAAATTCCCGATCATGAATCTCAAAACTCCTCGGGTTGTTCCAAACCTGTGGACCTGTTGCATGAGGGGAATGGTCCCCTTATAAGATTTTCCTTCGGTACTTTTCAGACATGTACCTTCATGCTCTTTTTGAATTCAGACATCCCTGTCACCATCTGACTCACAGACCTTCGGTGTTGTGTTAGTGGACATGGTCCCCAGTGGACTTCTGGCAACTTGATACAACCCTGAACTCAAAAACATCTTTGAAAAATTTATTTTCAAACATGTACCTTTCCATCAATGAATGCCACCCTGTAACCTTTGACTTCCATTGCTAAAATGGACACCAGGTTCTTCTTGTGATCGGATACATAAAAGAGATTCTGTAAATGAATCGAGTTACCCTCATTCAATTTAGGGGTAACATTCCCTACACCCTTTCCGGGATAGGTGGTATCGGCTCCAAGTATAATCCCACGATTATCTATCCGATGAAGTGCCTGGGGTTCCTTGCTTTCTTTGAAGAGTCGACCATTTCTCCTTGATGAATTGTATTACCTGTCATTCCCTTGACCCTGGAATGATTTGTTTATCTTCATCAAGAGAAGTGTCTCTGCCATTCAGACACTCCTTCGCATAATGGCTGAACTTATTGTAACCAAGGCATCTGTCTTTCCTTCCACCCTTAGATCTGAACTTCCCAATGAAGTGATCTTTAGGTAGGCCATCAGAACCTTTCGCTACGCCATTCTGATAATATTCTCTGCTTCGACTTCACCTTGGGTGAATTATGAGGAACCCATTGATCCTTTTGTCTTGTCCCAACTGTCTTTGGTGATTGCTCTTTCACTTTGACTTTCAATTGATTCTCCAAGGTGACGACTTCACCTATTGTAGTGCTACCTCTCGTTCATTTGCTGCACATTACCGTGTGACACCTTGCTGTACTGTCACATGTGTTGAACCTTGATGACTGAGCTGCTCTCATCTTCATGCTGCTCATCATGCTGCATCTTCAATGGTCTTATTCATCATCAAGCTGCCCATGCTCATGATCTTCATTCATCATCACGCTGCCCATGCTCATATCATCATGCATCATTATGCTGCTCATGATCTCATTCATCATTATGCTACCCATGATCATGATAATGTTGTTGAAGGATTTCATAGATCTTCTTTGCCACAGGAATACGTTGATGATACATAAGCCAAGGATCTCCTCATCAAATCCTTATCTCATCATTGAGTCATAGCAAGACAGTAATTTGATTAACTGCGGCTCTCTGCAGCTTCATGCTTTTATTGTGGCTTCATGCATTCACTGCGGCCTCATGCATTGACTGCGGCTTCATGTTGTATTCTCCATGCGTATATCATGTATAGAGTCTCCATGTTGTGCTTATACGATAATGCATATATCAGTCACCTTTGACAACGGATTAGGGTCTTTATGTCTGCGCGTATATCATGTATAGTATCCATGTTGTGCATATACCATGATGCGTATATCAGTCTGTTACGCATACATCATGTATAGAGATTCTGCGTATGACAGTGTATATGTTATGCGTACATCGTGTATAGAGTTGCTGCATATGACAGCGTATATGTTAGCATGAGTTTCCATGACTGCGTTATGACAGCATATAAATGTCTCCATGTTTGCGTAGAATCCTCATCATGAACAGCGTGTAATCCATCATGGATAGTGTGTAAATCCTCATCATGAACTGTGTATAGATCTCCATGAACAACGTAAGAATGTCTTCCCTTACTGTGGCTAGGTGACTCCATTACAGGACTGCGTTCAGATGTGTTAGGGCTTCTTGAATAGCGTATAAGCTAGGGCATCATATTTGGCTCAACGTATCTACTTTTGTGTCTCTCCTTCACCAAAAACCCAAGAGGTGGAGAGGAGGAGATCACATGAAGAGTGTCTAAATGACTTCAAGTCCTCTTCTATTTATACTAAAACGTAGATGATGAATAGGCATGTCTATTGGGCTTCTGAGCCTACTCAAGTTGCTGGTCGGCTTGACAATTTGTTTTATAACATAAATAAATTCATAATTTCATAAATACTTATCGGAATTGGATGATCTTTAGATTAATCCTACACCTCTCAATGAGAGGGATCCAATAAATATATCGGCTGCCATAAATAAGATGACCCACATGGAGTTTGGCCCTAGCTGCCAATTTTAACACTAACGAAGTCCAAAGGATGCCATGATGTGAAACTAGACTCCCAACACTGTGGACAAGGGGTTGGCCCCTTGCTTTCCAAACAAGAACCTGTGGTGCTCCCAAGTGGGTGTGGGGGCACAAGGACATCCTCATGGGTCTCCAAGTGGATAGAAAATGCTTGTAGGCCATCTGTAAGGGCTAGGATGATGATATAATCTCTCCCTCTACAGCAAGAGACATCCTCTGGATCCTGGAACATCAGCTAAGTGCATGGTGCAAGTGTGGAGCCAGTTAGGCATAATGAACCAGGTGCACCATCCTCATCCAAAAGGTGGAACACGAACAATCAATGTGCAGTGCTAAGGAGCCATGAAGTAATCTCTGCTATGGTGGAGGCCCATGGCTCTCAACGCTAACCCTACAAATGCCCATGTGGCCCTCGGAGGGCTAGGACCCTCCTTGTATAGGGAGACCAAGCCCCAAATGGAGACACACTTTCAATCCTGCATAAGATCCAATGTGTCCCCTTGCCCTCCAATACAACAAATCATTAGCATAATCAAGTAAAAGAGTTTACAAATCATGGAATCAATGGGGCATTTCATGGTGGCATGCTTTCCCATACTGGGCTTTGGCATGTACAAGTCTCTCCAAGCTCAATAAAGAGGTTAGCCAAGGATCCTATTAGGTGGTTTCATCCTTTAAAGGGGGTGACATGTCTGTGGTACATCCTTCGAGTGGTAGGTGGCAAATGATAAAGTGATGGAACAAAGTAGGGATCAAGGGAATCATCCAGATTACATGTTATGGTACAAGGGAAGCCAACACCTAGGTGTAGGAGGGAGCAAATCGTGGTACATGAGTTACCCCGGCCTTTGTTTTTCCACCCTTCTTCATGTGCCTTTTGCCTTTGATTGATTTTTCTTCATAATTGCTCGAGGCTCTAGGAGATGAAAGCATGATGTGCAGTATATGGCAGTTGATACCCCCTTAAGGTAGGGCGGTTCATTGGCCAGCAGGGGTTGAGGCAATCATGGGTTCCTTAATGATGGAGGGGGCTCATCTAAGGCCCATAGGAACCAGGGTGATGAACATGAATAAGAGGTAGAGCTCATGTTTGGCTTTTGCCCACGTGCTAAATTTGTATGTCTCCGCCATCTTTTGCATTTTGTGCTACATTTCCTGTTGAGAGTAGCCAAATTATGCTTTTCCTTTTCTTTTTAGCTGCATCAACCTCTAGGGCATCGTTTCAAGCCAGACCCAATGTGTGGATAAGGGGAGTGGAGCGTAACCCTATGTGGACCTAGTGGACACATGTGGACTCGGATGGGAAAAATGATGGATAGGGTCAAAATGAGTGGAAAGGGGCAACGTATGTGCTATCGAGAAGTGGGACCATGCAACCCAAATCAGGATTTCTCATGTAGTGCCAACCCTAAAGCTAGTGCCCAGTACACGAGATCCCATGGGACTAGGATACAAGGCTAAACACCAAATTCGGCATGGAAGACAAGGGCACAGACCTAGCTCACTAAAGTCTCAATGAGAAGTAAACAAAATTACTTGACTGAACCAATGAAAGGTCATACCTTTGAGGTTGGAAGACCCACCTTCAAAAATACATTCATGACAGATGGGCGAGGGACCACATGGTTGGCTCAGGTTTCAAAGAAAATGGCACATCGAACTATATGGTAGCTGCAAGGGGTTGTTGGCTACCGGTTGAGGACCATCTAATAGAAAACAAAAATTATCCTATATACACTACCCACATGTGGTGGGTAACAGTACCATTTGAGAGGAATCCCACCTTTGTCCATGTGCCCTTGCCGGATGGGAGACAATCATAGGGTTGATGCAAGTGGCGGAGATACAATGTCATGTCATCGGCTAGTGGTGGTTGTCAGGGGTTGTTGGCTAGACATCCATCTGTCAAGACTAAGAGAAAATCTCTCCAGTAGGGTTACCCATTTTCATGGGTAACAAGTACCATTCAAGGATACCCTCACAAATTGCCTGACAGAGGAATGGTGGGCCAAAGTCAATGGAATAATTTAGTCAATGTTGACCAACACATTGATGAGTTTTACTGGTGTGTTGGTGGGAGATTCATCCAAGATGAGGACACAGTCATGACATTGTTTTCCTTGTTTCTAGCGGATAATGCTAGAGATTGGTACCCAAACTTATGTACAAGAGGAAACAAAAACTAGGATCAATTCCATGAGGCATTTAATCAAGGATGAGCGACCATCAAAGAAAGTATGCAATTGCTAGCCAAGTTCCAAGAAGCTAAGAAGACTGAGAATGAAAGTCTCAAGGATTTCACTAAAAGTTTTGATAACTTATTCAAGAAAATTCCTTTACTATATAAGCCCACTGGTAAAACCATCCTTGCATTGTACATTGTTGTTTTTCTTGGACATATTTCCTATGCCTTGAAATACAAGGATCCCACAACTATTGAGCAAACCAAAGCTTATGCTATAACCATTGAACATAATTTGAACACATCTAAGATTGACTTGCAATCTTATCCTAGAGCCAAAGTGGAGGTTAAAGCTAAGCCATCTACACAAGTTGACCCCACCTTAAGGACCTTTGCACAAAAGTGATAAAATCACAATGAGCTGATACAAGGGCAATTGGCTATGATGAATAAGTTACCATCCAAGATAAAGAAAGAGTCTCCCATCCTAATTATCCTCTTAAACCTCAATTTAAGGATGACAGGGCCCCTAGAACGAATCAAAGCCCAAGTGGTGGTAAGATTGCATCTCAACAATATGTATCTGACACCCTGGCTGCTACTAATATAATAAATCAAGAGGTTTTTACTTGGTTTCAACAATGTAATGACTTCCATAGCAAAAAATGGTACATTTATAATCAGGTTGAAGAGGTTGAAGTTATTGAAACACAAATCCCAAAAACATTTTGATTGCTTCTAATCTTGCAAATGGAGCCAAGGCTTCTTCAAACTCAAAACCCTCGACTTGACCATACCCATTTGATCCAGGTGGATATACCCTTTTGATCCAGGTGGATATTGGTGGCCACCCGCCTATTCCACTTGGACCCCAACCGTTGTCTCTTTTCAGTTTCCTTAATTGTAGCATAACTTGCTATTTTTGGTAGTTTTTCGGGTCCTAAACTTCTGGAGCCGTTTTGAGGGACTAAAAGACATTTTTAGGGAAAATGGAGAGACCGGAAAAGTCCCAAACCAATTTACTAATTTTTTTTCAACCTCCTCTTCGAGATCTTCGAAATGAGGTATTATGATAGCCAAACGGAGAGCGTGTGCCAAAGTTACAACTCCGGAAAGTTGATGTATAAATTTACCCAAACAGGGCCCACAGTTTTGGGGCTTCATCTCCTAGGGTTAGGTTTTTGGATGTTTAGGATTTTCCAATGTTTTTTCAATAATAAATCGGCCTTTGAGCTTCATTGTAACACAATTCAGAGGCATGTAGCCGCCACATCTCTTCTCAAAGATAAGCTACCATCGCTCGAGCTAGTTTTATTTCCATTCTGTTTGTAAGCATATTTCAATATTTGATATTAATGAAATGAAGTGTTATTTCTAGTCAATCTTTGTATTTATGGTTATATCAGTAATTTCTTGCGTTCTTGTTTAAGTTTGGATTAGTGGTATCAAAGCGGTCTGCTCTTTCTCTGTTTTTCTTTGCATGTCCCCAAAGAGGTTGGGATATAAGGAGTTAGGCTCAACTAGTCGAACCTTTGTAAGGCCAGCCTCGCATATCCCGACGGCCTCCCATGGCGAAAGAGAAGAAAGACGAGGGCGCAGGAGATCCTTTCAAAATCTTGCTCGAAGAAGCCCTCGAGTGACAGAGGAACGCGATGATGGACAACTTTGCCCAAATCCTTCAGCGGCTACCCAAAGGCGACGCATCTTCTTCTAGTAGCTACTCTGGAAGTGCCACACCCTTTAAGGTACAAGTTAACTTTGACATCCCCATATTTGAAGGTCAGATAGATGCAGACGTCGTAGATAAATGGTTAAGTCTGCTAGAAGGATACTTTTCTGTCATGATTTTCTAGCCAGGAAAATATCACTTTTGCACTTCTCAAAGTCGCCCCCCCATATCAAGGATTGGTGGGAAACCTACTGTGAGAAGAAGGAAGAAAGTACACCCTCACTATTTTCAGCCGCACCCACTTGGAATTCGTTCCGGGACGCCATCAAGGAGTAGTACTACCCTGTCGGGAGCTATGACGATAAATACATAAAGTGGACCACATTGCGGCAGGGATGGGACCAAGACGTATCAGAGTTTAACATACCCTTCGCACAAAGTTGTGTATCATGGATTCTGAGCGACATTTGGTACTCAAGTACTGCGGCTACTTACACAGGTACATCCAGGACGAGATGGAGTTCCTGGACATCTCCTCGCTTAGCACTGCGTACCAATACGCTGTCAAGATTGAGCAGAAGTTTAAACAAAAGAAGCGATACTTTGGATCTACGAATCCAAAGCAAGGGAAAGGCACCCCCAAACCGCAGAGCAAAGGACAGAGCCAAGGAAGGGCGACCCAAGACAACCCGTCGAAGCCGCAAGCAAAGAAAAACACCACGAAGATAAAGAAGGACACGAAAAAATGGTGGGAGTTCCATAAGAGCTCCACTCCACTCAAAACACGAGTGTCGGGCCAAGCAGTCACTGGTGGCCGAGCTGAAGGCTTCTAAATCAGAGGCATGTTCCGACCAATGTTTTTAAAACCGGAACCGGTGACCGGACCAGTCCACCTAATGAACTGGTTTACCAACCAAAACCGGTCTAACTGGGACTAGTTTGGTCTAAACGAACCGGTTTTAGAAAAATAAATTAAATAGTTAATTTTTAATGAAACAAAACTATTTTTAAGATTTAAACCATGATTCCAAGCCAATAGAGACAAAATATGCAAAGTTTGTTCATTTATATACCATGTAAAGGTGAATATATCGAAATGGCACCAAGTGCAAAACATATCATCAACAAAATAGCAAAATACATAAGCAATGAGGCTCTAAATGGCCTATAAAGTCCAAAAACAATGTTGCAAGCTATGAGGCCATTGGCCTACTACAAGTCTACAGTATACACATGATCAATCATCAAGTTCATCACCACTACTAGCCACAGGATCATCATCAGGAGCTACATAGACATCATCTGGTTCAGAGTCTGAGGATGCCTCAGCCTGATCTGCAACCTCAGTAGCAATGACACCAATAACAATAGAAGTGGACCTAATGGAAGCACGAGTTTGTCGACCTGCATGACTAGTGCCTTCCATTGGTTCTTTGTCTTTCCTTGATGTCGCTACTGATCCTGGTTCTGATGCTGCCACAAAATCTACTTCATCCCCCACTAAAGCCATGTCGATATCAAAATCAGCCTCAAACACAGGATCTTCAGTCTCCTCCACTCATTCTGATGTTGGATCAATATCATCCAACACAATGGGATCTAGATCAGGTGCTTTGTTCATCATTTGGTTCCTCCTCAGTCGAAGGTTGTATTGCACGAAAACAAGATCATTTAACCGTTTTTGTTCCTTAAAGGCTTGGAGAGGGTGTTTTTGGAGGGAAAGCACCCTTAATTTCCCTCTAAAACCCCTAAACTACCTTGGAAAAGCCGCACTGTGGGTCCTCGGTGGGCATGGCAGGTAACTGGCCAGTTTAGGACCGGTTAGGACTGGTTAGGTCAAATTTTCCGCCACACAGCCTATTAAACTGGGTTTTTTCACCGGTTCCAACCGGTGGGCCTGCCAACCAACCGGTTAGACCGATAACCAGTTAGCTAGGCCAGTTTTTAAAACTATGGTTCCGACTGAGTCAGAACCCGATAGACTTTGAGTCAAAACTCGACAAGGGGAATGACAAAGGGAAGCAAATCATTGATGCGGAGCCAAGTGCCACCATGGCCACCACCAAGATCCAAAAGAATGAGCCTGAAGATCTAGAGGTGCGGGAACGCCTCTTCCACTCAGAGGTGTGGGTGAAGGGTTCTCTGTTGTAGTTCATTGCTGACAGCGGGAGCCAAAAAAACCTCATTTTAGCTGAGATCATGAAGCGCCTGGCCCTACCAACTACAACACATCCACAGTCGTACATCATCGGGTGGCTTCACCAAGGACAAGATCTTTGCGTCAGCAAACAGTGTCGCCTTCCCTACAGCATCAAGCCCTTCACGGATGAGGTACTATGTGATGTTACCCCTCTTGAAGTCTGTGATGTATTATTAGGACAACCATATTTGTGGAAGCGGCACGCTGTATATGAGTCTAGGCTTCATTTGTGATTATTACTTTGGGAAATAAGTTGTACACGATACCAGAGGTAGCCTTGCCTACCACCATCTCTTTGATCATTGCAAAGCAATGTAGTAAGATCATTTCACAGACCAGGAAATTTGTTTTCCTTATGATTCACCCTCAAGGCAAGAAGAAGATTGTGGCCACGACTTCCAAACAAGGCTCCTCCACACAACAACGGCAGATGGACAAGGTTGTCGAGGAGTACAAGGAAATTTTATCCTCACCTACGGGGGTGCCTCTGCACCGTCAGGTCATTCACTCCATCGATCTGACCCTGGGCGCGGTGCTACCCAATGGACTAATCTATCGACGCTTTGTTCTGGAGAACAATGAGATCAAGAGGCAGATTCAGGAGTTGTTGCAGAAAGGGCACATCAGGCCAAGCTCATCACCTTATGGGAGCCCGATTGTATTGGTACAGAAGAAGGATAGGACCTGGAGACTCTGTATTGACTATCGGGCGCTGAACATGTGAAAATTTCTAACCTGAAATTCTACTGCAGAAACTAATTTATTTCACCTACTTATTCTGCACAATAAGTTATTTACGAAATCTCTTCAGCAAATATTAAAATAAATTCTACTGCAGTTATCACATAATTACACAGAGAAAATACATACACAAGAACCAATCACATCAACACAATTTTTTTGGATAATTGTTCCCAGAAAAACCCAATGTGGGAAAATCGGTGCAATAGATGAGGGTTTTATTAATCTTCAGCAACAATCGCTTTTACAAGGAATGATTTTACAGAGAACTTGGGAGAAAACACCTGAGACTTTCCCCCAAAACTTTCTGACACTTTGGAGACCCTTCACTTCTGCATCACTCTGCATGGCTCAACGTGGCTCTGAGTGGCTCTGCGTCCCTTTGCGTCAGCCTGCGTGAGGGCTACGTCTCCCCTAGAATGCATCTCCCTCTGCGCTGTCTCTCAATGTGCCTGCATCACCTCGTCCTCAGTCACTGATTGCTGCTGATACCCTCCTCTTCCTCCACCCTGCAACTCTCCCTTTGAAATCGATCTCCTTCTCTTGAGAATCGATTTTCCTTGAGATATTAAGTATCTGTCGGTGTGTCTCCAAATGATCCTCAAGTCTTCTCTTATACTTTTCCTGTTGATGAATCAACGACCGAGATTAAGTCTCTAATCAACGGCTAAGATTAAAACAGACTTGATCCTTGTCTCTTAGAAGCTTCTCACCCTTATTTTTATTAATACCCATTAATATTTTTATTTTCCTAAGTTTAGACTTAGGAACCTATTGTCGCACAGATTGTCACGACAATGCTCAGACCGGGGGCTGTCACTCTGATCCCCAATCTCTCCGTTTAAGCCTGTCTCCCACGGCTAAGTGGGGTAGACCCTATAGGAAAATGAATGACAAACTGTGAATCGGTTGGTTCGGAAGACACGAAAGGAAACCAACACTAAGTAGATTTTATTAAATTAATAGACCAGTGCCTTATAGATTTAATGGCTGAATGATTATCTATCAAATGCTGCGGAAAGATGAACTCATTAACAATCATTTACCATCAGATAACTCAAGCAAATGCAAGATATTCGATAAACGCACAATGCTCTTATAGTGATCCAGCGATTAAAACTCAATAACGATATTCCAGCAATTAAAATTTCGAAAGATAAATGCTTTAAACAACCACGTAATTTCAAGTGCCGACCCGTTATCACTTTCATATAGCTGATCTTCAGATGATCATTTAAGCATGTTTAACCACAAAAATGATAAACATTAAACCCACATCAAAAATTTATTAGCCTTAGCGAAAAATACCAAAATTTGAAAACGTGACAAAATATGCTAAGACTAAAAGCGACAAAAAATAATTCAAAATTTTTATGTTTTATATTTTTTATATTATATTTTTTTAAATGAAACTGAAAAATGTCTAATTTAAAACTAAAACCTAAGTTAAAAAATTAAACCAATATACCAAAGGCTAATAACAATATTAAACAAGAATCACTAAAGATTAAAACTTTTTAAATATTTTATGATTTTTTTATTTTTATATATTCTTTATGATTCCTAAAAATAAAACTTAGACTAGATTATAAAATTAAAATCTAAAAGAAACTTATGATTTTTTTTTAAAGTTTTATAATTTTTATAGATTTTAATTTAAAAAAAAAAAGAGACAAAGTCTAATAAAATCTAATTTAAACTGATCTAAAATCTAAATTAAAATCTAACAAAAACCTAACGAATTTTTTTTTTTAATGATTTAAAATTTTAAGATGAAACAAAACTAGAGTCTAATCTAAAACTATATAAAAATCAAATTAAATCTAAGTCTAAAGTTTTAAATCCTAAAAAAAAATTAAACAAAATCGAATCTAACCCCTTTTTTTATATTATAATTTTCATTTAAAAGAAATTAAACTAAAACTAAACAAAATCTAACCTAGACTAAATAAGATTCAACATTTAAAAAAAAACCTAACACGTGAATGAAATCAGACGCAAATGGAATCAACACTTACGCATATTATATTTACCTCAAAAAAAAAATTGGAATCGAAATTTTCGTTTGTTGCTGCACCTGGAAAGCAGACGGCGGAAGACTCACGTATCATAACTCACCAAAAATTTACCTGGCCCGTATTGTTTGATCACTTTGTGCGTTTGCAGGTGCGTGGAGTTCTTCAGCAACTGGAGCAGCGTTTGGATGAGTTACAGATTGATAACCGACGTGCTCGACTGGCAGAGGAACTTCAACGGATTGCTTTTCTTCGACGGCGGACAGAGGACGGCTTAGCAGTTTCCAGCAGTGTTCGATGGCAGAATGCTCTGATGTATGGTGTTTTGGCTGCACGTGGGGGAAAGATACTGGTTGCGTGGATGCAGTGAGGGTGTTGCTGGCTTGGATATAATCGAGAGCTCCAAATGCTGCTTGCAGATGCGGGAATGGCGTGAGAGGTAGCAAGAGAACACAGCAACAGCAATGGAAGAGCGAGAATGTGACTGCACGGATGGAGAAAAGGACAAAAACAGCGAGGAATGGCTGCGGAATGAGGACCAAGGAATGACAGCGTTTTATTTGCAGCAGCGAACAGGCAGTTGGCCAAGCGGCAAGGGGTTTGCCCAGGTCACAAACGTTCTCGAGAAATTTCCTCCTCAAATACAATCGAAACCCTTCAGATCTGAAAACAACCAATATTTGAAACCCCTGTACAGCAAAATAGTGTAGATAAACCTTGAAAATCCTCAGAAATCCCTGCAACCTGTAATGAAAAAACACCCAAAAATAATATGTGCAAGGATAAAAACCTAAAACCCGGCGAAAAAAATTTACAGTATTTACAAATTTCGACTCTTTATCAGCCAGATTTGTCAATAATCCACAGTAATATTTTTAGAGTATAAGTTTAATGTAAGACGCTTCAGAAAACCCTGCATGCATTCATAAAAAAAAATTAAAAAAAAATTGAATGATTAGCCCGGGATCAAGAACTGGCTGGGCTCTTTCAGAAAACACAATCCGGGAGTTGGCTGGTTCAGCCAAGAACTTCCCCTAACACCCGGTAATCTGAAAAGAGGATTTCCTGCACAGTTTAAAATCAACCATTAACATAGAGGGAGAAAACAATAGTGAAACCCCGATCAAATGGAGATACCTGCCACTATATTTTAGAATCTAAACTATCATTCAAACCCCAAATATCAGACAAGATACCTGTGCCTAGATCAATCTTCATTAAGCTATCATCAATGGCTGAAAATAAAATTATGCAAAAAAAATAGAACAATCTTACATCATTTTCAAAAGAGTAACACCAGCAAGATTTTTAACCCCAAAGTCTTCTTTATTGCACAAAAAAAGAATGACTACAAGAGAGCTTTCTTTAGCACCAGACTCTCAGATCAAATCTGATCTCAAATGACCCCTAGCACCCTATTTAAAGGAAAAATTCCCAACAGCTAGTTCGAGTGATCCATGTCAAAATGATCTCGACCGTCGATGAGGATCAAGACATCTCTTAATCTCATCCGTCGAATTTTTTAATGCATTAAAAATTGAAATTCTGCATTTATTTACTCAAAAATATTATTATTTTATTATTTTTAGGTTTTTACTTTATTTTATTATTTTTTATTTTTATCTAAATTTTTATTTATTTTTTTAATTTATTTTATAAATTTTATTATTTTTTAATTTTTTTAAATTTTTATTTTTCAGTTATTTTTAAAAATTTTAAATTTATTTTTAAATGGATCCTCGAACTTAGCCTTTGGAAAAAATTCCCTAGGACCTAGGACTTATGAGGGGATTAAAACATTTCCTAACCCTCAAGACACTTTACATTATGACTTTTACAATTTTACATCTCAAAGGGGAAAACCCATTTGACATAGACCACCCAGTTCTGCGACCAAATATAATCTAGCACATCAACACACTAGGATTCCTCTAAGATTTTAATGACAAAATTCATTCCGGCTTTGGGGTTAGGTTGAAGGAAAACTCTGCCGGTCATGGATCGGTGAGACAAAAAACCTTCCGGAACGTAGATTATCACTAGAAAATTAGGTCCACCTAGGCAATTTACATACATGACTCATATATGCTAAGATTATTTACAATTCACACATGCAGACTGGGTTTACAACATAGATCGATCGGGCTGATGATGATAGGCACGGACACGTCGCTCAAGCGCTATTCCTTTTGCGAAAAAGGAGGGGTATACTGCTATGGGAAGTTGACACATAGTGGTCAACAGAACCCATTAAGAATATTAATTATTTTAATAACTCCTCATCCGGGTGGAATTCCTCCAAACAATTTCTGGGTCTTGGAGATCTAATGTGCCTTAGCCTCTCCACCAAATTTCAAGGCTAGAGCACATCTGATGCTACCAAAAATCAACACTCCCTCTTAGCGAGGAATGTGCTCTAGCAATGCTTCACCATAGAAGCATCACACTGATCCTTCACATCAATCCTCTGTGTTGATGCTTGGCCTGCTGCCCTACATCCACTACACTGTTGCTTCCTGTACTGTTGCCCCATGACACTGCCACTGCCACTACTACATTTGTACTGCAGCTCCCTCTCAACATGCTGCATCATGTTGCCCATAGCACTGCTACTGCTAATTGTTGCACTGCAACTCTCGACACTTATCCATTTATGCTACTGAAAAGGATTCTTCACCATCCCCATCTTCTCCCTAAAATAAACAAACTTTGTTCTTCCTAGAGCCTTGGTGAGGATGTCTGCCACCTATTCTCCTGTAGGAGTGTACCTCAACTGCACTGCCCCTCGTTGGACACAGTCTTTGACAAAGTGACACCTGATATCAATGTGCTTCGACCGATCATGAAATACTAGATTCTCAGAGAGCTTGATGCAACTCTGATTATCACACAAAATCCTGGTCGCTTCCATCCTTCTCCTGAATAGATTCACAAGCAATTTCCTAAGCCATATGGCTTCACACAAAGTTGGGCTAGCTGCCATATATTCAGCTTCATCTGAGCTCAGAGCCACGAATTTTTGTTTCCTACTACACCAGGAGGTCATCCCTGATCCAATGTTGAAACAGTACCCAGTTGTACTTTTCCGATCTACTGAACTTCCAGCCCAATCTGCGTTAGTGAATCCACTCAGCTTGATGTCATTGCCTTTGGTGTACAATAGTCCATGTTCGACTGTTCCTTATATATACCTGAGAACATGTTTGGTTGCTGCCCAGTGCGCCCCCTTAGGTTCCACCATGAACTGACTAAAGGCGTTGACAGCGTAACAAATGTCTGGCCTGGTATTGACCAGATACATCAGGGACTGTATAAGATGCCTGTACAAGGTGGGATCAACATCTTTATCTTTTGATGCATCAATCTTCTTCCAATTGGTGATCATTGGAGTAGCCATAGGTCTACAATTTTGCATTCTGAATCTCTTCAAGATCTCTGTAGCATATATCCCTTGTCCAAGGAAGATCTCACCCTTCTACTGCCAAACTTCCAACCCTAGGAGATAATGCATCTGTCCCAAATCTTTCATGTCGAATTCAGTGGCTAGGTTCTTCTTGTAGTCTTTGATGAACCTGGATGATGTTGTCAGGAAAAGATCATCCACATATAACACTAGGACTAGAGGCTCATTTTCTACGACAAGATAATAGAGATTAGGATCTGCATCACTCTTGACGAACTCCATCTTCTGCAAGTAGCCATCAATTCGAATGTACCATGCTCTAGGTGCTTGTTTAAGCCCATACAAGGCTTTCTTTAATCTACATACATGAGACTTCTTCTCATGTGTCTCAAAACCCTCTGGTTGTTCAATCCATACTTCCTCTTCTATTACCCCATTCAAGAATGTCGTCTTGACATCCACCTGGTGAATCTCCCACCCCATCTGTGCTGCAAGAGATATCACCGTTCTAATAGAAGTATACCTGACTACTGGAGCGAAGGTTTCTTCGTAGTCTATCCCTTCCTTTTGAGAAAACCCCTTAGCCACAAAACCGGCTTTGTATTTCTCCACACTGTCATCTGCAACATATTTGACTTTGTAGATCCATCTCGAACCTACCACTGACCTGTCCTAATGCCTAGGTACCACTTCCCAGAAATCATTGACCATTATAGAACTATATTCCTCCACCATCGCATCTACCCATACTTGATGTTGAACAACCTCCTAAAAACTAGAAGGTTCCCCCACCTGAGCTACTAGGGCCTGGTATCTGTCTGGTTGTCTTCGCTCCCTTTTATCATTCCTGGGTGCACCAATGAAGTCCTCTACATCCTGTAGAATCTGTTGGAGTTCCCGGCTTGTTCTTCCACTAGTAGTGGGTACATCTATCAGCTCTTCCTCTTCTTGAGATTCCTCCTATTCCGAAGCTTTGCCTTCAGGAGAAATTTTGGTACTAGTTTCTGCTAGTTGAAGTGGTTGGACCAACGAATCATCTTTTGACTGCTCCTTGGAAGGCATTTCTCAGGATTTCCTGAAAGCTCTGTCCTCCCTGAACTTTACATCTCGCCGAACTACTACCTTCCTATTCCCTGGAAGATAAACTCTATATGCCTTAACAGTCTCGCTATATCCCACAAGATATCTTTTCTCAGTAGTTTGATCTAATTTCTTTCTCTTTTGTTTGGGTATCCGGCAATATGCTAAACTCCCAAATATCCTGAAATGACTGACTTTAGGTGTCTTCTCGGTGAAGACCCTTTCTAGAGTGATTTTGCCCAATGCCCAGTGTGGATTTCTATTCTGAACATAAATTGTCCTACTGAATGCTTCTACCCACAGAAATTTGGGCATATCCTGATCATATAGCATTTCCCTAGTTACTTCCACAATAGTCCTATTTTTCCTTTCTGCTACTCCATTCTACTTCGGATTGTAAGGAGTTGTCCACTCTCTTCTGATGCCTTAGCGCAAAAATCGATGAAGTCCTTATACTCTCCACCATTGTCTGAGTGCAACACTTTTATTGTCTTTTCTATCAGATTCTCCGCCAGAGCCTTGAACTCTTTGAATCGACCAAAAACCTCATCCTTGGTTTTCAGAAAATAGATCCAAGTCTTCCTAGAATGGTCATCGATGAAGGTGACGAAGTATTCGGCACCACTAAGAGCTTTTGTGGACATCGGTCCACAGATGTCTGAGTGTATCAATCCTAGAACACTCTTAGCTCTATTGTTACTTCTGGAAAACGCAGCTTTGGCATACTGAACTAGAGCGCACCCTCTGCACACATCATCTCATTCGGAACTTAGTTCTGGAACTCCTGACACTGTTTTCTTGAGAATTCTTAGAGCCCCATGGTGTAAGTGTCCCATCCTCTTGTGCCATAGCTCATTCAAATTTTTATCTCCATTGCTGCCGATCAATGCCATTGGTGATTCTAGCTGTAATTTATACAACCTGTTACTTTTGATTTCGATCTGGGCCTTCCTTTTCCGACTCGAGTGTTTGACATATACTTTCTCCTTAATGAAGAAAACGTCATAGCCCTTGTTTTGAAGTTGAGATACAGAGAGTAAGTCCATCCCCAAACCTTGCACATGCAACGCATTGGTTGCTCAAAGCCGCTCTCCTGCGTCGGTTTAAAAGACTAAAGTACCTCTTCCTACTCTGGTACACTTTGCCTTATTATTTTTTAAATTTTTTAATTTTTTTTTATTATTTTTTATTTATTTCATTTTTTTAAATTTTTAAATTTTTTTATTATTTATTATTTTATTATTATTTTTTAAATTTTTAAATTTAAAAAAAAAAAAAAAATTTATTTTTTATTTATTTCATTTTTTTAAATTTTTTTATCATTTATTATTTTATTATTATTTTTTTAAATTTTTAAATTTTTAAATTTTTATTTTTTATTTTTTATTTATTTCATTTTTTTTAATTTTTTAATTTTTTATTTATTTTATTATTTTATTTCATTTTTTAAATGGATCATCGAACTAAACCTTTGGAAACATCACCCAGGACCTAGGACTTAGGACTCACGAGGGGATTTAAAACATTTTTCGACCCTCAAAACACATTACATCATGACTTTTACAACTTACATCTCAAGGGGACAAGCCCACCTAACACAGACCCTCATAAATCACCCAGTTCTGCGACACAACTATAATCTAGCATATTAACACACTAGGATTCTCCTAAAGTTCTAATGACAAAATCCATCCCGGCTTTGGGGTCAGGTTTGAAGGAAAACTCTGCCGATCCATGGATTGGTGAGACGAAAAACCTTCCGGGACATAGATTATCATAGAAAGTTAGGTCCACCTAGGCAATTTTACATACATGACTCTGATCTGCTTAGATTATTTACAATTCATACATGCAGACTGGGTTTACAATTGAAATGATCAAGCTGCTGATGACTGTAGGCTGGCACGGACACGTCGTTCAGGTGCTACCCCTTTATGACAAAGAAAAAGAAGGGGGTGTACTGCATGGGTAGTTGACCAGTAGAGGTCAACATCTGGCTCTACTTGGGGACACGTTGCTGCTTGCAGGAATGTGAGAATGCAGAATCTGCATCCCATACAACACAAGAATAAGTAGCGTCCATCCAAAAAAAAAATCATCATATACGTTAAGCACAATAAAGATAAAAGCTCCTCATTTATTAACTATCTAAAGCAGAAATAAGAATGCTGAAAAAACAAGAAGTAGGGTTAGAAATACGATACAAAGGATGCCCCATGGCATCAGATGTGTTCAATATAGTGCATACTGAGCATTTGCCTGCTTTCAGGCAAATCTGTCGGCTGCTTGTCGGATGTGCCATGTCCCATTTTGCATATGGTAGGACTCTTTCCTATCCGAAAATCAAGCTGCTCACGGCCGTCTGATATATCAAATCTTCGTCTCATTTTCTTTCTTTTGCGCTTCTTCCTTCTGGCAGGTTGACTTACTGATGACCTGGAACTTTCTGTTTCAAAACTATCAGATGAAGTATGTAAGATATGCGTGCTATGTCTTTCTTCATCTTGCATCTGATCTTTATCATTCTTAAGTCTATCCGGATCACCTTCAATTAACCATCTTTCAATCGAATCAATAACCTCCTCATAATAAGATGGAGCTTGTTGCAACAAATGAGAAGGCTCCTGATCTGTTGATGTTCCCTGGCTTCTCTCATTTTCCAATTGCTGAAACCTTTGAACCTGCATTCTAATGGAATCCATCTGACTAGAGTGTTCAACCTTTATAGCACTGATTTGTCTGGCATGATGTTCTTCCATGTCTTCTATTACTTTATCATTCTTTTCCTTTATGTCCTTTAAGCAATGCTGCATGAAATTTATTTCTTCTTTATGATTCGCTTGCATGTCAGCCAACTGATTATTATGATTGAACGTCATGATAGTCATTTCCTCTTCCATAGTTAGTAACTTGTTTTGCATAGAGTCAATTTCCCTATCATGATCAGCTTTCATGGTCACCATATTTTCCTCTAAGACTGACATCTTGCTATGCATGTTTCCAATTTCTGTTTCATATTTAGTTTTCATGGCCTCAATTTCTTTAGCATGTTGATTTTGCGTGACCTCAATCTCCCTATTACGTTTTTCCAGATGGGTGCATAAAGTTTTCACATCATTGACATAATTAGTTTGATTGATTTCCATATTTCTCACCAGCATCATTAGGTCTCGTATAATTTGCTTTTGCTCTTCTTTTTCATTGTCATTTGTCCCTGATTTTTCACTATCATGAACTTGATCTGCAATATTTCCGGTGGATGACACATTCTGACATGATGAATCGTCTTCAACAGCTGGATTTTTTATGAGATCACTTTCTTTCTTTTGCACAACAATTTCAGAAGTAGAAGGCAAGCTGTTTGGACTATCATATCTATCTTTAAAAGCATTGAGAATGTCTTGTAAAGAAGTGAAAAAATCATTAGGAAAGTTATTAAACCAATTCAAGGCATCACCCTCTAAAGAATGGACAAAGAGACGCATCTTGAAATCTTCATGATTATATTGAGGAAATCTACAATACAAGATCATTACACAAGTAAACCTATTTAAATGCTGTTCAACAGTGACCGAATCACCACCCGAGAACTTAAATAATTTACCAACGGCCTCTTTCGGAAGATCATGGAGATTATCAGTAAAATGACATGGTTTAAATGAATAATCCATGATGAACAATGAAGGATCAAATGGATGATAGAAAGAGATTTCTGCTCAAGAAAATTAAGAGATGAAAGAAGTGGAGTCGCCACTTGAACAATGAATATGATTCTAGGATCCAAAAAGTAACCACAAGCATATATGAGGAAAGCTTCTTGTCTGGGAAAAATGAGAAAGTGGAGTCGCTACCCAAACAAAAAACAGACCGAAGAGATGCTACTGATATGGCGAAAAATAAAGCAATAAAAGATCCAAATGATAACCCAAAAGGTTGAATTTGCCAGCTCAAAATGAGAGATGAGAAAGATGATAAGGTGAATGTCGATGAAACTCCAGGAACAGAAAAACTCTGTCCCCGGCAACGGCGCCAAAAATGTTGGCGTTGCCGGCTCAAATGAATGATAAAAATATGAACGATGAATGATGAAAAGTCGTTGAAACACCAAGGACAGAAAAACTCTATCCCCGGCAACGGCGCCAAAAAATGTTGTCGCGCGGATTGACACGACAACGCTCAGACCGGGGGCTGTCACTCTGATCCCTGATCCCTCCGTTTAAGCCTGTCTCCCGCGGCTAAGGGGGGTAGTCCCTGTGAGATGATGAGACCATCTGTCGACCAGTTGGTTGGGAGACACGAGATACGCTATAAAAAGGACGCGATGGATTTGATTAATTGAGCAGACTAGTGCCTTAAGAGATTGATGTAGAAACGATTACTTGTTAAATGATATAGAAACATGGACCATGAACAGCAACCATCTATCATCAGCTGAATCACATGACCAAAACGATATCCAGCAATTGAAAAAAACCCTATACCTGCAAAATGAAAACAAAAGCCCAAATAAAAAATCTGTATAAAACAAAAATTTAAAACCCTAATGAAAAAATTATGAAAAGCAGAATTCTAAAAACCCTAGATCAGCTAATTTAATGTACAGATTTTTGGCCCCTTAACAGCCAGATCTGGCAATAAGCACGGAAAATATTTAAAAAATAGAAATTTCAGATTGTCACTGTGAAGAACTTCAGAAAATCTCTCATGCAAACTTAGAAAAATAAACCGAATGATAGACCCAGGATCAAATCCAACTGGGCTCAGCAAAAAATGCTTGCGGGAGTTGGCTGGTTCAGCCGAGAACTTCCCCGAACGCCCACAAAATTTCCTTCAATGATGTTTTCTGCACAGCTCAAAACAACTGTCAATAAAGAGGGCAAAAATGCTGCTAGATCTCAGGAAGTAATGGAGATACCTGCCATTACTTCAGAAACCCTAACAGCACCCAAACCCCAGCAAGTGAACAAGATACCTGTGCTCACAATACTCTACGAAAAAGCTATTATTAACGGCTGAAAATAACATATACAGAAAATGAAACAGTCTCACAGCATTTCAAGAGAGTAACACCAGCAAGATATGGACCCCAAAGTCTTCTTTTATTAACCAGAAACAGATTTACAAGAGAGCTTCTTCAGTATCAGACTCACAGATCGAATGAATCTGAAATGACCACCTAAGACCCTATATAAAGGAAATGATCCCAACGGCTAGTTCGAATGATCCATGTAGAAATGATCTCGACCGTTGATGAAGATCAAGACATCTCTTGATCTCATCCGTCGATTTATTCAATTAATTTTTTATTATTATTTTTTAAATTTTTGAAATTTTAATTTTTTATTATTATTTGTTATTTATTTCATTTTTTTAAATTTTTAAATTTTTTAAATTTCTTATTATTTATTATTTTATTATTATTTTTTAAATTTTTAATTTTTTTTTATTATTTTTTATTTATTTCATTTTTTTAAATTTTTTAAATTTTTTATTATTTATTATTTTATTATTATTTTTTAAATTTTTTAATTTTTTTTTATTATTTTTTATTTATTTCATTTTTTTAAATTTTTAAATTTTTTTATTATTTATTATTTTATTATTATTTTTTAAATTTTTAAATTTAAAAAAAAAAAAAATTATTATTTTTTATTTATTTCATTTTTTTAAATTTTTAATTTTTTTTATCATTTATTATTTTATTATTATTTTTTAAATTTTTAAATTTTTAAATTTTTATTTTTTATTTTTTATTTATTTCATTTTTTTTAATTTTTAAATTTTTTATTTATTTTATTATTTTATTTCATTTTTTAAATGGATCATCGAACTAAACCTTTGGAAACATCACCCAGGACCTAGGACTTAGGACTCACGAGGGGATTTAAAACATTTTTCGACCCTCAAGACACATTACATCATGACTTTTACAACTTACATCTCAAGGGGACAAGCCCACCTAACACAGACCCTCATAAATCACCCAGTTCTGCGACACAACTATAATCTAGCATATTAACACACTAGGATTCTCCTAAAGTTCTAATGAAAAAATCCATCCCGGCTTTGGGGTCAGGTTTGAAGGAAAACTCTGCTGATCCATGGATCGGTGAGACGAAAAACCTTCCGGGACATAGATTATCATAGAAAGTTAGGTCCACCTAGGCAATTTTACATACATGACTCTGATCTGCTTAGATTATTTACAATTCATACATGCAGACTGGGTTTACAATTGAAATGATCAAGCTGCTGATGACTGTAGGCTGGCACGGACACGTCGTTCAGGTGCTACCCCTTTCTGACAAAGAAAAAGAAGGGGGTGTACTGCATGGGTAGTTGACCAGTAGAGGTCAACAAGTCCCTTTGAGTTGATTCCTTTGCATCATGGTCTTCACCCATAGTCGATTTTTCTCTCCTGTTGCTGAATCTCTGATCTGATACCATGTGAAAATTTCTAACCTGAATTTATTTCACCTACTTATTCTTCACAATAAGTTATTTATGAAATCCCTTAAGCAAATATTAAAATAAATTCTACTGCAGTTATCACATAATTACACAGAGAAAATACATACACAAAAATCAATCACATCAACATAGTTGTTTTTGGACAATTGTCCCCGGAAAAAACCAATGTGGGAAAACCGCTGCAACAGATCAGTGTTTTATTAATCTTCAACAACAATCGCTTTTACAAGGAATGATTTTACAGAGAACTTGAGAGAAAACACCTGAGACTTCCCCTGAAACTTTCTGACACTTTGGAGACCCTTCTCCCACTTCTGCGTCACCTCAGCGTGGGTTCGAGTGGCTCTGCGTCCCTATGCATCAGCCTCCGCGAGGGCTACGTCTCCCCTGGACTGCGTCTCCCTCTGTGTTGTCTCTCAATGTCCTTGCATCACCTCCTCCTCAGTAACTGACTGCTGTTGATACCCTCCTCTTCCTCCACCCTACAACTCTTTCTCTAAAATCGATCTCCTTCTCTTGAGAATCGATTTTCCTTGAGATACTAAGTATCTGCCAGTGTGTCTCCAAATGATCCTCAAGTCTTCTCTGATACTTTTCCTGTTGATGGATCAACGATCGAGATTAAGTTGCTAATCAATAGCTAAAATTAAAACATACCTGATCCCAGTCTCTTAGAAGCTTCTCACCCTTATCTTTATTAATACCCATTAATATTTTTTTTTCCTGAGTTTAGACTTAGTAACCCATTAAAAATACTAATTATTTTAATAACTCCTCATCCAGGTGGAATTTCTCCACACGATTTCTGGGTCTTGGAGATCTCATGTGCCTTAGCCTCTCCACCAAATTTCAAGGGTAGAGCACATCTGATGCTACCAAAAATCAATAGAACAAGATCACTGTACTGAATAGGTACCCAATCCCACGCATTGATGACATTCTGGACCAACACAAGGGGTTCAAATATTTCAGCAAGATTGATTTGAAGACTAGTTGTCACCAGGTGCCTATCGAACCCTCCGATGTGTGGAAAGCTGCCTTTAAATCCAAAGAGGGCCTTTTCGAATGGTTGGTCATGCCTTTTGGGTTAACGACCCTTGCAACCTTCATGAGATTGATGGACAACATCTTGCGACCCTTCACCAATGCATTGGTGGTGGTGTATTTAGATGACATCTTGATCTTCAGCCAAAGTTGACAAGAGCACCTCCACCATATTCGACGGGTCCTCCAAACCCTGCGACAACACAAGTTGTGTCCCAATTTGGAGAAATGCACTTTTGGCATGACCCAAGATCAATATCTGGGGTACATCACTGATGAGCAGGGTGTGCATGTGGACCCAGCCAAGATACAAGTCATTCGGGATTGGCCAACCCCAACCACTCTAACAGAGCTCTGCAACTTTATTGGTCTTGCCAATTTCTACCACAGGTTCATGTTGGGATTCTCTCATATCACTTGGCCTTTAAGTCAAGTCACCAAGGGCAGAGCGAAAGCAAAGTTCTTTTGGTCTGAAACCCAATAGAAGGAATTTTCCGAGTTGAAGCATCGTCTCTACTCTACACTAGTGCTCACATTACCAGACCTGCAACAACCATTTGAGATTGAGACAAATGTCTCCAACTATGCTATTGGTGTTCTTCTTACTCAGCATGGGCATCCAGTGGCTTATCACAGTGACACACTTTCAGACACAGTCTGAAAGTATCCCACCTATGACAAAGAAATGTATTCCATTGTGCAAGCTTGCCGTCAATGGAAGCATTACATTCTGGGGAAGGAAACGGGCATCCACACAGACCCCCGACCCCTACAGTTCATATAAACACAAGGGAAGTTGTAGAACGATCGGCATCAGAAATGATCCACATACCTGCAACATATCCATTTGATCATTAAGTACAAGAAGGGCAGCACCAATAATGTTGCAGACTGCCTCAACCAACCACCAGTCATGGCACTGATCACTGTGCTCGACTCCTGTGGGCATGAGACTTCGGGGTGGCCGCATCTTTACAAGAGCGATCCAGAATTCAGCAGCACATACCAAACACTCCTGGAAGGTAAGAAAGTTCCAAATTTTCACCTCCAGGATGCATTGTTATGCCACCTAGGACACATTTGTGTTCCTTCAAGCGAGCGTGTCAAGATGATTTGGGAGGCACACTACAGTCAGGTCCCTGGACATTTCGAAGTAGAAAAGACCGTGGCAATACTGCAAAAGTATTTTTGTTCGCCGAACCTTCGTCAAGATGTTGGGAAGTATATTCGATGCTACGCCATTGCCAAACCAACCATCAAGAAGCAAGGCCTATATACTCCTCTACCTACTCCTAGTCGACCTTGGGAATCCATCTCCATGGATTACATGTCAAGTCTTCCTTCTACTAAGCACGACAATGACTGTGTTTTCGTGGTCATCAACAGATTCTCTAAGATGGCCATTATGGCAGCCTACAAGAAGAGTATCACAACAGAGCCCACTGCTAAGCTCTTCTTTGAGTGAGTTTTCTTACTCAGCCATTATGTCCCATTGATGTGGCCATACCATTTGCAGCCACTCAGGTAGATTCGACTCACGTCCAATCCGAAGCCGACAAGGCTAGCAGCGTCATTGAGCGCATTCAACACATCCGCCAACAGGTCCATGATATATTGGACAGAGTCAATGTTAAGTACAAGCAGCGCCATGATCAGCATCCGGTACTACACAAGTTCCAGGTGGGTGACAAAGTTTCGCTACATTTGCCGAAGGAGCACCTCACTAGACCCCACCACAAGCTTCGCCCACTCTGATATGGGCCATACGCCATCACCAAGGTTGTAGGGGACAATGCCTTCCAGCTCAGCATTCCACCCTTCCTTGGTCTGCACCCAGTGTTCAATGTAAACTATCTTCGGCCATACTTTCCACCATTGTTGGACACATCTGACATTGCAGAAAAGCTCACACCAATAGAGCTAAACCTAGACTGCATGGAACAAACCAAAATTGACCAGATCATGGACATGTAGATCAAGAACACTCGCTAGCAGAATATCTAACTGTATCGGGTTGTAAAAGTTGGCCAACTCCTACACCAAAGCAAGAGACTCACCAGGGACCAAGTTCAGCAAAAGTTTCCCCATCTCATGGAGGCACTCAATGCAATGGGGACCATTACTTCCTAAAGGGGGAGGTCTAATCCAAGTGGATATTGGTGGCCACTTGCCTATTCCATAGGACACCAACCGTTGTTTCTTTTCAGTTTCCTTAATTGTAGCACAATTTACTATTTTTGGCAGTTTTTCGGGTCTTAAACTTCAGGAGCCATTTTGAGGGACTAAAAAACGTTTTTAGGGAAAACGGAGGGACCGAAAAAGTCTCATACAAATTTATTGATTTTTTTCAACCTTCTCTTCGAGATCTTCGAAACGAGGTATTATGATAGCCAAACGAAGATCATATGCCAAAGTTACAACCCCAGGGAGTTGATGTACCAATTTACCCAAATAGGACCTGTTACCCACCACTTTGTGGATGATATCTGCAGGATAAATTTTTCTCCATGATGAGCCTCACCCAGCAGCCCCTTGATACCACCTACTAGCTCGTTGTGCCATTTCTCTGCCACCTAAGCCAACCATGTGATCCCTCAACTACCTGTATTGATCGTATGTTTGAAGGTGGGCCTCCCGAATCTAAAGGTATGTCTTGTCATTTGGTAATTGAGTATTGGGTTTACCTATCATGGATACTTCTGGGTATGGATTGATGAGGGGATTTGGCGGAAAGAGTGGGCTTAGTTTGTGCTCTTGTCCCCTTGATCTCTTTTGGTTGTTACCCTTCGATCTTAGTCCCGTGGGATCTCCTTTATTGACCATTTGGTTCTAGGGTGGAACTACTTGGGAAACCCCGACTTTGGGTGCGTGGTCTCGCTCCTTTACTCGCACATATTAGTCCCTTTCCACTCACTATACCCCCATTCATCTTTTCTCCCACCTCGGTCCACATTCCCATTCTGGGTCCACATAGGGCTAGCCTCCCTATCCCCTTGTCCGCACGTTGGATCATGCCTAGAATGATGCTCTGGAAGTTGAAGTAATTACAAGAAAAAGTGAAAAGCATAATTGGCCACATTTAACAGGAAATTGTACCACAAAATGCAAAAGATGGTTGAGACAAAAATCTAGCACGTGGGCAAAAACCATTACATGAGATCTACCCCAATCATTGGCCATCATCCTGGTTCCAAAGGCCCTAGATGAGCCTCCTCTACCATTCAATAACCCATGATTGTCCCAACCCCTGGAGGGCAATGAACTATGAAAATTCCTGAATCTAACGCATTAGACACCCCTACTGCAATTTCTGGTTTACTATCTCCTACTTGTTCTTTACATTAACAAGTTATTTAATTGCATAAACATCGAAGTAAACACAATTGTAGCCTTCACAAATATATAGATCATGCACTGAAATAAACTGAGACAATAACACAAGGGACACCGTTATTTTTGGACAATCGTCCCCGAAAAAACCCAATTCGGGAAAACCGGTGCAACATATAGAGGGTTTGTATTATTAAGAAGATTTCATGAATACAACTAGGGTGCTAGAAATGGCTCACCCAACAGAGAATTTCCTCGGCAGTAGTACCTCTATTCGGAAACAAATATTCCAGCAAATTAGCAAACGGATGATCAACCCCACAGCGACTCCAGTTGTTCCCTCTACTAGACAACGAACGCTGCTCCAAGCACTACTCTGGAACTGCGTCACTCCTTCAGGAGCTGTGTCACCCTCTCCCGACTCAGAATCTGTTGATCTTCTCCCAGTCTGCCCCACAGAATCTCCCCAGCGTTGCCTCTTAGGCCCAGCATCAGCCTTTGTGTCCTCTGCGTCAGCTTTACGGCCACTCCGTCAACCCTTCTAGGGCCTGCATTGTCTCTCTCGGAACTGCGATGCCTCTCTACTATGTATTCTTTGGCCTCCTGATCACTTTCTCGATTTCCTCAGCAAACCTCACCCCAAAAAATCGAATTGACTGATCTCTCTTGGTGTATCTCCAACTGACCCTCAAGCCTCCTGGCTTGATCCTCGTCACTTAGAACTTTCTCACCCATATTATATTAATACACATTAATATTTTTATTTTCCTAAGTTTAGACTTAGGAACTCATTAAAAATATTAATAATATCTCTTCATCCGGGTGGAATTTCTCCAAATGATTTATGGGTCTTGGAGATCTCATGTGCCTTAGCCTCTCCACCAAATTTCATGGCTACAGCACATCCGATGCTACCCAAAATCAACATGAACCGCCCTACCTAAAGGAGGTAATCACTGCTATATCTTACACATCATGCTCTTGTCCTTTGAGCTCTGTGTAGTTAATCAAAAAAAATTCATATAAGGAAAAAGGTATATGAAGAAGGGTGGAAAAATCAGGGTCGTGTTGAAGTTTCTAAGTTTACTTACATAGAAACCCTCCATGCACTTTATTTGATTTATTCCTACCTAAAAGAAACCCTCGACACATTACAGATCAGCAACTAAAAGAAACAAAAACAAACACACCATATGACACCATTATTTTTGGACTAATGTCCCCGGAAAAACCCAATGTGTGAAAATCGGTGAAACTATCGAGGGTTTCTTATTAAGCAATATTGGTGTACAATCTGGGTGCCGAAACTGGCCTACCCAACAGAGAATTTCCTTGGCAGTAATACCTCTCGGTTTCTGACAAATTTCCTGGCTGAAACCACGGATAATCCTTCCGGTAGCTACTCCGCACCAATCTGCCCCAGAAAGCCCAGTGTCAGCCTCTCTCTGGACTGCGTCAGGCCCTCTCTGCCTCAAGCTGGCCCTGCGTCACCCCGGATGGGTCTGTGTCAACCCTGGGAGGCCCTGTGTCAGCCCTCTGGCCCTCTGCATCAGCAACACTATTATGAAACCAGATCACAAAAAGAAAGAAAAGATAGATGGACGCCTTACAATTCAGCCTCTTCGAGGAGGCAACCTCCTTTACATTACACAAATGAACAATTCTTGGATGATACAAATGAAAAGACCTCCTTTCTATATAGGAGTCTAAGGGGTCATAATATAATCAGAGCCAACATAACAATAATAATGTAAGGGCACAATAATAACAATAGTGGGCTTGTATGGGGCACAGTAGTAACGATATGGGGACTACATGGGTACAACAATATAATAAGGGGGTTGTACTAATAACAATAAGGGGTTACACTAGTAGTGTAGGGGCCTAACATGCCCCTCTCCTTCAAAAAGTGTTGTCCTCAACACTTGAGTAGTTCTTGATGCTTCTGTATAAAATTCTTGTCCTCTCATGTGGAATCTTCAGTGGGTAAGTTCTTCCACTTGATGAGATACTCTGAAATTGATCGATTTCGTAGCTGTCGGGTTCTTGTTTCTGTGACTGCTCCAAGTTCCAATATGATTTTTCCTTCTTCTTCAAGTTCTGGAAATATTGTTTGAATTGGGATCTTCTGCAACTTTTGAATGAGTGGCCATAGTTCTTCGTCCCTCTTCCATTCATCCCTTGCTTCGTTTATCCAATCTGGTTGGATAATAGAAATAGCACAAAACAATGCTTCGACATCCTCATCCTTTCTTGAGAGTGCATCTGAAACAAAATTTTGCTTTCCTTTTCTATAGATGATGTCAAAGTCATAACCCAACATATTTGTGACCCATTTTTTTTGTTATTCTAAAGATAATAGTTGTTCTAAAAAGTATTTAAGACTATTATGATCCATTTTTACCTTGAAGTGTCTTCCCATTCAGTAAGGTCACCATTTGTGAAGTGCATGTAGTATTGCCAACATTTCCTTCTCATAAATAGCTTGCTTGAGATGTAGCAGTAAAAATACCCAATCACCTACATCAAAACATTTTTCACTACGATGTTGATCTACCTGTTGTTTCATTCGATTTTGCACCAAAGTGGCATTATCCTTTAAAAGTTGGAGAACTTGTTGTTGATGCTTGATGTGATCTTTCACTGCTTAAACCTTTTTCTTCTTGATATGTCCTTCTATCTTGAGAGTTTGAGGAGTGGTAATTTCTTCCAATGCTTTACAAGATATGGTTGGATTCATTTCTTGATGCTCGATGTGATCTTTCACTTCTTGAACATTTTTCTTCTTGATATGTTCTTCTATCTTGATAGTTTGAGGAGTGGTAATTCCGGCCAATGCATTACAAGATATGGTTGGATTCATTTCTTCTTTCTTGATGTGATCTTTCACTTCTCGAACCATTTTCCCCTTTTTTCCCAGGTCTAGCACCATTAGGTCACCTAGGGCATCAATTTCTCGAGAATTGACTGAATGAAAAAAAAATCGATCTCCTATAAGCTACTGCACTGGTGGTGTTGATTTGGGGTAGCATCGGATGTGCTCTAAGCCTCAAATTTTACAAGGAGGCTTGGGCACTTGTATTCCAAAGAACCCAGAAAGTGTTTTGGAAATTCCACCCATAAGTGATTTTATTAAAATAATTAATATTTTTAATGGGGTTCGTAAGTCTAAACTTAGGAAAATTAAAATATTGATGGGTATTAATCTAATTGTGGGTGAATCTTCTAGATAAAGAAGGAGATCAAGGCAAAACGATCTGAGCCTTTGATTAGGAGTTAATCTAGGTCATTGGTTGTTCAACGGGAAGATATAGAAACGTGCTTGAGAGTCATTTGGAAAACAAACAGAGAGATTGAGAAAATCGATTTTCTGAAGTGAGAAGTTCTGAGGAGGAAAATCTATTGAGGAGATTTCTTGCAACAGAGGGGTAGTGAGAATCTGGAAGAAGGAATTTCTAGTGAGTCTAAGGTAGAGGGAGAATAGAAAGACGTCCAAAGGAAGGCTAACGTTGTCCCACGCATTGTTGACACGGAGGCATCGCAGTCCTTGAGGGGAAGTCGAGTTTCCTGCTGAGGGAAGTCGAGTTTCCTGCTAAGGGAAGTCGAGTTTTAGTTGTCGGGTGTTGGGGTGTGAGTCTGGAAGGCAGAAGTTTGATTTTCTCAGCCAACGGAGGATTCGGAAGAGGGGCAACATAATACCTAGGAGGGGTGACGCAAAAACTGTCGAGAGTGACACAAAAACTGCACAGAGGCCACCCAGAGAGTGACGCAAAGCCTTCAGTTCAGCCGGGTCAGTCACTGATTCTCCAATGACAAGGTGAGATCATTTCACCAGTCTTTTGTTTAGTATTCTCTCTGTATCAGATTGCTAGTTGAGCATACTAGAATTGTACTCAGATTTCTTCATGGATAATAATAAAACCCTCAGAGCTGCTGCACCAGTTTTCCCACATTGGGCTTTTCCGGGGAGTATTGTCCAAAAATAACTGTCCTATGTGTTTCTATTTTCTTTGCTCAGTTTCTATGTTTCATAATCATAATTAATTTGGTGTAGGTTGCTTCAGTAATTTGCTTCGATATTTCATGAAGCAATCTGAAATAAGTTTGTAACATAATTTACAATCTAGGAGAAGTACATTCAGCTGGTTGCAGTAGGATTCCTGAGATTGTTAGATCTAGGAATTTTCACATGGTATCAGAGTTGTTGATGTGAAACAGGGAAGAGCAGATCTAGCACTGAAGCAAGGGCCAACTTGCTGCAGCAAGTAGCAGTTCAAATCCCCTGAGGGATTGCGCAGTTCCAGCCAGGAGGGCTATATTTTTGGGGTTGTCTCTCTCTGAGTGAGCCGACAGAGAGGTAAGGCTGTTGGATCGAGAATTTTCCGAGGCAGAGACAGCCACGCAGAGCCTCATCGTAGAGCTAGAGGGACGTAGTTTTCTACAAGCTAAGTGCTAGGCAGAAATGTTGTCGGAAGAAGGAAGCAGATTGCATAGTGAGGGAATACTTCCTCAATGATTTCTTGCCGAGGAAATCAATATTTTTCGTTTGTTGAGCAGCAGAGGAGCAGCAGACTTATCAGCTCCATCAGGGAATACGTAAGTCAGCCTAGAAGTTACATAATAGGGAGAAAGAGGGAGTTGTTCGACAGTTTTCGGAGAATATGGCAACCAGTGCCTTGAGGGATCGACACAGGTTGGACAGAACTTCCTACTACGTCATCTGGAAGGCTAGAATGTCTTTCCTTCTAAATGAGCATGCCCTTAAGACGTATGTTGATAGTGTGGTAGTTATCCATGTGGATGCAAATCCACTGAAGAAGTACAGAACTGAAATGTCAAAGGCCAAAAGGATGATCCTGGTTGGAGTCAAGGATCACGTGGTGTGTCACGTTGCTAGCAGAGGAACTGCTAAGGAGATGTGGAATGCCTTCTCCATATTGTATCAGGGATCTTCTGAGCAGCGGAAGATATACTTAGAACAGAAGTTGAGGTCTGCACAGATGCTGAAGGGAGAACGTGTGGATCCATTCCTCACAAAACTGAAGGAGACCCGTGATGAGTTGTCAGCTGCAGGACACACACCTCAGGAATCAGAGTTAGTGAGACTGGTTCTAAATTTCGTCTCGGATGAATGGCAAGTCATTGCCCAGAGTATCCTGGGCAGAGCGGCGTCGCCAAATTGGGATGAGATGTAGGCAGCTCTAAAACAAGAAGAGCTGACGAGAGACCTGGTCAAGGTCAAACTTGACGAAAGCAGTAGCAGCAGTGGGTTGAAGCCCAAAGTAGAGGAGGAGGATAATGTAGCCCTTGCATCGAAGGGACAAAAAGGGCAACAGAGACGAAATAAGGATGTCTCCAAGGTGAAGTGCTTCAGATGTGGCGAAATGGGCCACTATGCATCCCAGTGTCCTTTGAAAAATGGGCAAGGATGAGAAGCACGATCCTAAGGTTGCAGTCGCAAAGATCGAACAAGAGGAGTTCAGCATGACAACCAAGATACCTCCAAGAGCAAGGTGGGCTAATATAGAATTGTGGCTCGATAGAGCTATAGATGGGCAAGATCCTTGAGGAGCCCACCTCCTGGATCATCACCTTGCTACGGAGGCCCATGATCAGTAGTAGCGGGGCAGTGGAATTTTCAGATGGTGCCATGGAGTGTTGATTCCGCAGACGTAGTGGTTAGTAGCGCCAAAATGTGAGCAACGCAGAGCAGAGAGGCAGCAGTGCGTAGAGGCACAATGCAGAGATTCAGCAATGCAGTGGCTTCAGAAGACAGCATGGGACTAGCGGCAGTCAGGATTTCAGCACCAGGGTGTATCCACTGGATACTTGTCTAGTTTTGGGTGTTTTCATTTGCTTCTCTTGGCAACTCAGTTGGCAGTGGCAGTGCTAGCAGCATAGCAGATGCAACATTTGAGAGGGAGATGCAGTGCAAATGTAGCATTGGAAGTGGCAGTGTCAAAGGCAGCAGTACAGTTGCAACAACAGCGCGGTAGTTAGTGGACGACATGTCAGACATCAGCAGTGCAGAAGACGATGCTTCAAAGTCAGAGTAGTATGCAACAACAGTATATTGCTAGAGCACATTCCTCCCTAAGAGGGAGTGTTGATTTGGGGTAACATTGGATGTGCTCTAAGCCTCAAATTTTGCAGGGAGGCTTGGGCACATGTATTCCAAAGAACCCAGAAAGTGTTTTGGGAAATTCCACCCAGAAGTGATTTTATTAAAATAATTAATATTTTTAATGGGGTTCCTAAGTCTAAACTTAGGAAGCTCCAAGGTTTAGCTCAGTGGGTCAAAATCAGTGCCTCGCCGTTCTGGAGGTCACAGGGTCCATTTTGCCCGAAGCCCTTGGGGTTAGGCCTTGCTAGTGGGCTGCGGGGCTAGACTCCCTTCGGGGTCGATCAACCCAAATTTTTCTGTGGACATAGCGACCACCCGTTGACCAAGGTGTCCGTTGACCCGTTGACCAAGGCTGACGCTGGCCCACGCAGTGCTAACGCAGAGGCATCACAGTTTTTGAGGGGAAGTAGGGTTTCCTACTAAGGGAAGTCAAGTTTCAGTTGTCGGGTGTCGGGTTGTGAGTCTGGAAGGCAGAAGTTCGATTTTCTCAGCCAACAGAGAATCCAGAAGAGGGGCAGTGTAATACCCAGGAGGGGTGACGCAAAAACTGCCAGGAGTGACACAGTTCTACGCAGAGGTCGCGAAGAGGGTGACACATAGCCTTCAGTTCAGTCGGGTCAGTGATTGATTCTCCAGTGACAGGGTGAGATCATTTCACCAGTGTTATGTTCAGTATTCTCTCTGTATCGGATTGCTAGTTGAGCAAACTAGAATTGTACTCAAATTTTCTCTTGCATAATAATAAAACCCTCATATTTGTTGCACCAATTTTCCCACATTAGGTTTTTCTGGGGAGTATTGTCCAAAAATAACTGTCTTATGTGTTTCTATTTCTAATTTCTTTGCTCAGTTTCTATGTTTCATAATCATAATTAATTTGGTGTAGGCAGCTTCAGTAATTTGCTTCGATATTTCATGAAGAAATCTGAAATAAGTTTGTAACATAATTTACAATCTAAGAGAAGTAGATTTAGCTGGTTGTTGTAGGATTCCTTAGATTGTTAGATCTAGGAATTTTCACAGGTGGGTCCCCTCCCTCTCCTCCAAACTTGAGGCAATTCTAATGGTGGAATCTCCAAGAATCTCAAGCCCTAGCTCTAATATCGAATTGTGCCTAGGCATCCCCAGGCTAGACCTCAATAGTATCAATTCAACCTTTTAAAGGAAGTAGTATTGTTTGGTCCTTTCCCCTCACTTTGTCGAGGATAGGAACATCATTGGTTGCTACATTCCATCCTCGAACCTGACCTGTGTCCACTTCGCCCCCTATGGTCCCACTTCTCAATAAAGACTATTTGTCAAGGACCATTTGGGAATCCAAGTTCCCCAGGGATTATATGGATTGAGAAACTTGTTCACAAGCCTATCCTTTCTCCCTCAACCCTCTAATCCTCACCCCTTATCCTTGGTGGACCAAGTCCCTTGCTTAAAGAGCAAGCAAGCTCAATTCTTCACTCCATCCTTGGGAAAGGATTTTCGGGGTCACTTTTCACCTATCCATTGACATATACTTTACAAGTGAATCCCTACACTACCGAGACTCCTCCCATCGGTGAAAGTTCGTAAAGAGCAGGGAGACTTAGTTGCGGTGATAGTGGACTAAGCCTCCACAATTTCCCTTAACCTAGTAGTTGCCCTCTAAGGACACGAAGCAGTGGTAACATTTCTGGCGCCATTGCCAAGAACACGAAGCGCGTGTTTTGTTCACCATACGACATATTGACATATCATTATCGGTGACTCCACTGGAAGAACGAAGCCCAAGTTCTTCAATGAGCATTAAAGTTAATGCTTGTAGGGTGAAGCAAGCATCTATCAAGGCGCCTCAATTCACCCTGATGGCTCCATTATTATCTTAATATGCAAAATCATAGAAGATGGAGATTTCTCTCAGTCCTATATTTGAAAAACTCAATAAACAAGAGATTCAAGCACTGGAAAGGAAAGTAGTGGAATATGCAGAATTCTTTCAAGATATGTTGGAGAGCTTGGATATGGAATTCATGCTCAGGCTTTATAGGTCGCAAGAAGTACAACTTGAAATAATAAGGTGTGCTTATGAAGAGGATCCTAGTCGTCTCCGTGACCTTGCTCACATAACCTGTGTTGTGAATATTCTAGATAACCTCATCAATAACAATAGGAATACCTCCTCTAAGGATGATGAAGAGTTGGACCCCGCAAGCTTCCAAATCACGCAAGAAAGAATGGATGAATATAGTAGATCATGCAAGAAAGAAGTGAAGCTTCATAAGATGAAATGTGAATATAAAGAGAACCCTATTAATGCTCTACTCCTAGAAGCATACTACCATAATCATGTAACAAATACCCTAGCCATCGTTCTTCAAGAGAAGAGAAAAGTAGAGATGTCCCACTTGTCAACCAACCAAGATGAAGATGAACTCAAGGTCCTTGGTGATGAGCAGGAAGATGAGCCCTTGTGGGGATTGCAAGACGGGCAAGATGATTTTGAGGATGCCTGTGTTGGGAAGGATGAATTTATTGAGACCAACCCTACCTTTCTCAAGGATATTACTCCCGATGAATCCTCTTTTAAAAACCTTAAGAGAGATGACCCATTAGCCCCTTGAAAAATGACATTAAAGATTATTTCCACATCGAAAGGGAGAAATGGGAAATTGTTGGTCCTCAATTTGATTATGCTCCCATTTATGACATTGACAAGGAGGATGAGGATGACATTGGTCTTCCCTTCCCCTCAGGCACTATTTATGATGACATACCAATTGATACCCCTAGGAAGGAGAATTGTTACTTTCCCTTGCATAAAGAAGGACAACCTTTGATGGAAATGGTTGACTCTCCTTTTAATGAAAGCCCAATCTTTGACTCTCCTTTTGATGAAGTCCCAATCTTTAATATTTATCATGAGTAAAGCAATGAGGCTCTTACCAACCCACCTTATGATTATGTATTCAAATTACTTGAACCTTTAGGTTGTGGGGAAGGAAAGCTCGTTGAATATGGCAATTCATCCTCCCCTTTGCCTTTCCCTCTTGTTCATCACCTTCAATCTTTCTCAAGCACGTCCCTCATCCCTTTTGGTATCACCTCGAGTGACCATGCCCCTTTTCCCTCTTCTGAATATGGTGTCAAGGAGGAACCCTTCATTGAATATACCTTATCCCCTTTGACCCACCCTCAGGAATATGATCACTCTGTGTCCTCCCCTCCCCGCTGTGACCATCACATTGAGAGACCTATTTGTTGCATTCCTTCCTTCTCTCACCCTTCGTTCCCCTCTCATCACAACCATGTCACATCCTCAAAGCATGATATTGCAAGCAGAGATTGTGATGAGGAGTTTTCGAGAGTAATTATTCATTCCTCCATTTTGTACCTAGAAGGGGAGCCCTGGACCTCCACAATGGCCAGTTTTCTTTCTCCAAGGACCTCCCTCTACCTCCAATGGAGATCATATTTTCCTGCCTTCCACCCGCCTCATCCGCCATGTGACTATGTCCACATTCGATTTGGGGGTTGCTACATGAGTAATCATACTGGCAGGCATATGTATATTGATGTGATGATATTTTGGTTGGACTGGCTTTATGATTACACTTAGTATTAACATCACTATATGCATGTAAGGGTAAGATGCATTGCATGATGATTTTTCCATTAGAACTAATTGCATATGATGTTTCTCATGATAAATTAGATTGCATGTATATAAAAATAAAAACAAAAAAATAATTGCATATTTTATTTCTTGTTGGCTTATGGGCTAACATTAAGCATCGGTGATCATAAGACACCGTGAAAAACATGTTGCCCCATCGCTTTGATTTTCGACATGTTCAGATAACAAGTCTACGGTGACCAAGAGATTGTTGGAGTTCTCGTGATCTCCCGTTCGAGCAGCCTCGCCCACTTCGAGAGAGATCATGTCCCAGTTGGAGCCAGATGTTACCCACCACTTTGTGGGTGATATCCCCAGGAGAAATTTTTCTCCATGATGAGCCTCAGCCAGCAACCCCTTGATGCCTCCTACTAGCTTGTTGTGCCATTTCTCTGCCACCTAAGCCAGCCATGTGGTCCCTCACCCACCTGTATTGATCGTATGTTTGAAGGTGGGCCTCCCGAATCTAAAGGTATGTCTTGTCATTTGGTAATTGAGTATTGGATTTACTTATCATGGATACTTCTGGGTATAGATTGATGGGGTGATTTGGCGGAAAGAGTGGGCTTAGTTTGTGCTCTTATCCCCTTGATCTATTTTGGTTGTTACCCTTGGATCTTAGTCCCGTGGGATCTCCTTTATTGACCATTTGGTTCTAGGGTGGTACTACTTGGGAAACCTCGAATTTGGGTGCGTGGTCCCACTCCTTTACCCGCACATATTACTCCCTTTCCACTCACTATACCCCCATTCATCTTTTCTCCCACCTAGGTCCACATTCCCATTCTGGGTCCGCATAGGGCTAGCCTCCCTATCCCCTTGCCCCCACCGTGGGTCAGGCCTAGAATGATGCTATGTAGGTTGAAGCAATTAAAAGAAAAGGAAAAAAGCATAATTGGCCACATTTAACAGGAAATTGTACCACAAAATGCAAAAGATGGTCCGAACAAAAATTAGCACATGGGCAAAGGCCATTACATGAGCTCTACCCAATCATTGGCCATCACCGTGGTTCCATAGGCCCTAGATGAGCCTCCTCTATCATTCAGGAATCCATGATTGTCCCAACCCCTGGAGGGCAATGAACCGCCCTACCTAAAGGGGGTAATCATTACTATTTCTTACACATCATGCTCTTATCCTTTGAGCCTCAAGCAGTTAATCAAAGAAAAAACATAAAAGGCAAAAGGTATATGAAGAAGGGTGGAAAAATCAAGGCGAGGCACCTCATGTACCACAACCGCTCCCTCCTATACATTACATACCCAGGTGTGGGCTTCCCTTTATCTAGCTACCCCTATGCCCCACTATGTGGCCCAGGGTTGCCCCTCTCATTCCCTATTCCACCTCAATTATTTGTCACTTGCCACCCCCATTAGAGGGATCTACCTTGGACATACTATCCCCTTTAAAGGCTGAAACCACCTAATAAGGTACTTGGCTACCCCCCTTTGGTGCTTGGAGACACTAGCACATGCCACAACCCACTAAGGAAGGGCGTGCCATTATGAAGTGTCCTCGTTGTTATCCATGATTTGTAAGCTATTTTACCCAATTATTTTAATGATTGGTTGTATTGAAATCCTAGGGGACGCATTGGATCTTATGCAAAATTACAGGTGGTTTCCATTTGGGTTTGGTCTCCCTATATGGTATCCTAACCCCAAAGGTCTACATTGGCACATGCAAGGTGTGCATAGAGTTATTAGCCTCTACAGCAGCAGACAACACTCCATGGATCTTCATGGATGCTCAGAGATTACTAGCGATCCAATTTTGGGATGATGGTGATATGCTTGGTACATTATGCCCAGCAGGCCCCCACAAGTGTCCCCACACTCTTGACAGGTGTCCCAAGACTTGTACGAGGTCATGTCAACATTCATTCCACCACTTGGACCCTTGCAGAGGATCTCTGATTCATACGGAGACCCGTGGGGTCATCTATGTGCCCTCATACCCACTAGGAGCACCACAGGTCTACTACTTGGAGAACAAGGGGCCACCCCCTTAACCACCATATTCCGAGGAATTTATTCCTCAATATGGCACTTCAAGATATTATTGAGCCTTTGGAGGTCCCTACGAAATGCAAATATTATTATTTGGCCCCTTGTGAGGCTTATTTTTACATTTGTGAGCTAGTTTGGTGGGTTTGTCACCAATAGGGGTTTTATTTGCATATTGTTTTATCATTAGGGGCTAATGTAGGCCCATAGACTAATTTGAACTTCTTAGGAGGCTATATATTGATGTTAGATACACTCATTTGTATCATCACTTGACTTGGGATCTCTCTAATCATAGAGAATTTCGCATATTTTCCTTGGTGGATATTTTTAGAGATGTTTGAATTTTGATGCATGTGTCAGACCAGGAGTAACTCCAAATTAGGCAAAAATCTGATTCGTATATTTCATTAGGTAGCTATTGTTTATATACATGAATGTGACTAATCAGTTCATCTTCTTGATGACTGTTCACATTCCGGGTTCACCCAACCGCTAAGGATTAGGTGTCAACATTCCCCCCCTTAATCTGAAGGGATGTTGGTGAGTCCAAGCATCGTTCTGAATCTTTCAAGCTTTTCTCTTCCAAGCACATTGGTGAAGATGTCTGCAATTTGCTCATTTGTGGAACAATGACGAAGATGGATTGTTTTGGCCTCAACATGATGTCGGATCAGATGATATTTAGTATTGATGTGCTTTGTACGATCATGGAACTTTGGGTTCTTGGCCAACTTTATTGCAGAGGTGTTGTCAATCATGAGTGGAGTTGATTGTACTTGTTTTACCTGCAAATCTTCAAGAATTTTCCTGAGCCACACAATTTCTTTTGTTGCTTCAGCTGCTGCCACGTATTCTGCTTCTGTTGTGGAATCTGCTGGAACTGATTGTTTGCGTGATCTCCAAGAGACAGCTCCTGATCCAAGACCCATAGCATATCCTGAAGTAGATACTCCAGTTTCTTTGTCTCCATCGAAGTCTGAATCAGAGTATCCAATCAAGCTAAAGTCGTCCACCTGCGTATACTTGATTCCAAGGTCTTGAGTTCCCTTCAAGTACCTTAGAACTCTTTTTGCAGCAGACCAATGTCCCTCACAAGGCTTTTGCATAAACCTGGAGAGGATTCCAACAGCAAACGAAATGTCTGGTCTGGTAGTAGTGAGGTAGATGAGACTTCCTATAAGCTGTCTATACTTTGTTGCATCCTCAAATTCCTTTCCTTCAATAGATGTGAGCTTTAAGTTTTGTTCCATTGGAGTAGAAAGAGGATTGCACTCTGTCATGCCAAATCTGTTTAACAAATCTCCAATGTATTTCTTTTGAGAAAGAAATATGGATTTTGGATGTTGGGTTACTTCAATGCCAAGATAGTAATGAACATAGCCCAAATCAGTCATTTCAAAACTTTTTCCTAATTCTTTCTTTATGGATGCAATATAGCTTTCATTGTTCCCTGTCATTAAAAGATCATCTACATATACCACAAGATATACAACTGTTTTGCCAACTTTCTTGACAAATAAAGTTGCATCATCAAGATCAAAATGATTGAAGTTGAGTTTCAGAAGATGCTCAGTTAGTTTTTCATACCAGGCTCGTGGTGCTTGTTTGAGGCCATACAAGGACTTCACAAGTTTGCATACTTTATGTTCATGTCCTTTCACAGCAAATCCTTCAGGCTGGGACATAAAAACATTCTCTTTTAGATCTCCATTCAAGAATGCAGTTTTTACATCCATTTGATGGACTTTCCAACCGTTCTGAGCAGCTAGTGCAAAGAGTGTCCGGATGGTGGCCCATTTTGCTGTGGGGGCAAAAGTTTCCTCATAATCGACCCCTTCCTTCTGTGCAAAACCTTTTGCCACAAGCCTAGCTTTGTGCTTGTCAAGTGAGCCATCAGCTTTGTATTTGTTCTTGTAGACCCACTTGCAGCCAATTGGTTTGGTTCCAAATGGAGGGTCAACCAACTTCCAAGTGCCATTCTTTATGAGGGCATCATACTCCTTTTTCATTGCTTCTTTCCATTCATCATGAGAAGCAGCTTCTTTGAAGGAAGTTGGTTCAAAATCTGTAGACAAGTTCAATTCACAATCATAAGTAACATCCATATCAACAGGTGAATTAGAGTCATCTACATCACCTCCATCTTGTCGGTTTGTATTTCTGGTTCCTGTTTTTCCAATTTCATCAGGATGAACACTTTCAAGTGTCTTTGTCAGCCACTTTGGGGGACCTTTCTGAGATGGTCCAGGCTGCTCTGTTGATTGAGTTGGGACTGAATCAAGATTGAGTCTCCCAATTCTATCAATTACATCATTTAAAGCATCATCCGTTGTTGGAGTTTCATGCAGGGGAGATTGTTCTTCAGAAGAAGATTCCACATGTTGTTCTAGTATAGGAATCCCCCCTTCAAGATGTGGAATCTGATTATCAAGTTCTTGAAATAATTTTGTTTTTGCGAATCTATCCAAGCGATCAAGTTGTCGCTCAACAACATTGTCAGATTTGGATGATTCGAGAAAAATGACATCTCTAGATAAAACAAACTTTTTATTTACTTCATCATAGAGGCGGTATGCTTTAGATGTGTTTGAATACCCGAGGAAGATACACTTACGACTTCTAGCACCAAGTTTGTTTCTATGTACCTTTGGTATCAAAGCATAACAGGTGGAACCAAAGATCCTGAGATGTTTTACCGAAGGAACATGTCCATACCACAATTCATAAGGAGTCTTGTTTCTTATAGCATTAGATGGACATCTATTCTTTATATATGCAGCACATAGAACAGCATCAGCCCAAAACATTATCTTTACATTTTTGAAGAAAAGCATGGATCGTACCATATTCAAAATTGTTCTATTCATTCTTTTTGCTACACCATTCTGTTGGGGATTATAAGGTACAGTTGTTTGATGTTTAATCCCATGTTCGCGAAGATAGTGTTCAAATTCATTTGATGTATATTCTTTTCCATTATCAGTGTGAATAGACCCAATATGAGATTGTGCATCATTTTCAATCCATTTATGAAAATTCTTGAATGTTTGAAAAGCATCAGATTTGTTCTTCAATAAATAAACCCAACACATTCTGGTGTAATCATCAATAAATGTCATGATATATTTATTTCCATTTGCAGAAGGAACATGCATTGGACCACATAAATTTGAATGAATGAGTTCAAGCTTCCTATGTGCTCTTGAATGTGAATCATGAAAACACTGTTTGCTATGCTTTCCTAGAATGCAAGCATCACATTGCTTATGTTTCCTAGGAATTGTAGGCAAACCAGCAACACCATTTTTCTTCAATAAGCGGAGACTGTCATAGTTTAAATGTCCAAATCTAGCATGCCATAATAAACTTGATGGAAGTGTACCTTCTTCATGATGAAAAATATATGAGAAATGTTGTGCATGAGCAGAGATTCCTTGCAGTTTGAGAAGCCTTTCTTCTTCTATTCCCCTCATGACAAGTGAGTGGTCAGAAGCTTTTCTTACCTCAAGCTTGCCATCAAACATATGAATGGAGTGACCTTGCTGGCGGATGTGGACCAAGGACAGCAAGTTTCTCTTGAGCTGTGGGAGATATAGAACATTTTCCAAAAGAAAGTCTGGAAGACCAGGCAGTTTAAGCCTGATTGTGCCAAGCCCTGATGGCTTGATTTTTGACTGATCTACAAAGTATACTGCTCCATCAACATTGTCAGTGAAATCTTCAAAAAAATCTTTCCTATGAGTCATATGACAGGTTGCTCCTGAATCAAGCAACCAATCATTTTTCGAAGAAGCAATGAAGCATTAAACAAATCTTCATTTACTCCAATGTTACATTGTGCCTCAATATAGTGAGCAGATTCAGGTGCTTTACCTTTGTCTGTATCATCAGTTTTACCTTTCTGCTGGTTTCTTTTCTGCTCAATTTTGTCCCATGGTAGCTTGCATGTAGAAGCATCATGTGATCCATTTCGTTTGCAGCGAATGCAATGCAGATCTGATTTTTCTGCTTGAGAGTGTCTGCCCCCCCTGCCTCTGAAGTATCTTCCTCTTCCTCTTCGTCCACCTCTTCCTCTTGTAGAATCTTGAGCAGGATGCTTTTCTTTATGAGCAAGGCAAACAGTCTCTTCAGAAGATTCAGGGACTGTCTTCTTTCCAAAGGCTTTCTCTCTTTCAGCAAACTTTTTCACAAGAGAGTCAAAGGTTATATCTTTAAGATTTCCATTTGCTTGTAAAGACTCAAGATAATTGGAGTAAGTAGGATAGAGTGCCTTGAGAAAAGCAATAAGAGGGATATCCAGCTCAACTTTAGTGGATTTGATATCATGCATTATGGATTTAACTTCAGATGCAAGAGCAAGAGGATCATTATTTTTCAGTTCAAGAGTAAAGAGTTTAATCATGAGCTGAACAACTTCAAGTGCAGAATGTGAGTCATAGAGTTCTTTGAGCTTTTGTAAAGCTTCAAAGGCAGTTGAATATGATGAAATATGGCGACTTACTTCTTCATTTACAGATGCTGCGATTAATGCATATGCTTTGTTGTTCTTGTTATCCCAAATGACGAGCTCTTTGTCTGATGTAGGCTGTACTGGGTCATTGTCTCCTTCTCCGACACACACTCCCTTCCACAACTCATTGAAGATGAGGGTGTGTTTTATCATCCGGGACCATTCATGATAGTTCTCCTTGCCATTGACAACTATTCCTACCATAGAAATCATTGAATGCATTCTGTAAAAAAATTACTTCTGCTGATAAAAAAAAACTTCCTTACGTTACAGCCTTCAAATCCCTCTAATGTTTGCTAGAAATGATAACTTTTCAATGCAGCATTATCATTCAAAAGAAAACTGTGCGCAATATCAAACACTTTGATTGATATATATAAACACTTTGAAGAACAGCGCAATATTCTGAATGATAAATAAACGCTTTGAAAACTGCACAATACTTTGACTGCTTTGAAAGACTGCTTACATGAACTGCGCAATACTTTGACTCACAGCATTACCATTCGGACATTCACACTCTGATGGAATAAAACACGCAATACCAAATCATCAATATACTGAAGAAACTACAGTTTCTATCTTATAGACGCCAATTCCCTATAATGGTACATGTTTCCTTGCAATTAAGGTCTATATGGCCTTTGCAAATGATGACTCTTTAACGGATTGATCTAGCAATATCCAGGTTACAAATGCTAAAAACTAATGACAGTTTTGATTTTGAGCTAAACAAGCTCGGGACTCAAATGTAACTCTGTGGCTTAGGAGGTCCGCACTGGCCGCTTGCTAATTTGCAATCATCGCGTTCTATCCCATCAATCCATAAAGAACAATAATGGAAGCAGTTCGCATCACCTATACTACTATCTGTGAGTGCCCATTCAAAATTATAGGTTCAATTTATGTTCCGCAACATTTGACCATAGAAAACTATCCATTAAAGAGCTGGTCATAAAGGTGTTAAGAAAACGTTCTTGAAAGTCGAATACATCAAACCAGAAGAAGACCAGAGATCAAACCCTGGGATCGCGCATCCAGCTTCGGTGTACGGCCATCCAGAAGTTTCTTCTAGACCAGACCACCGGCTCGGAGAGGAGCATCCGGGAAACCTTCGGTGACAATCCCGACACGAGCAAGGCTCTCAGAATGTTGGTGAAGCAGCATAGGGTTAAGCGCTTCGGATGTGGAGGGAAAGCCAATCCGTTTGTGTATATGGCGCTAATTCCCCCTAATATGAGCGAGCTCGAAAGGCTGGAAGAGGCAAATGCCGTGGGAATGATATGATCCGGTCACGAGGAACTCGAAATTGCCTTCAGGAATCTTCATCATCAGCTGTAAGTTTTAACGATTCAAGATTGTTGCGGGGAATATCGTAAATTGTTAAACTTCCTGATAGATTTTTGTAAAGGTTATGAATGTCAAAAGAAAACTGTGCGCAATGGCAGCAAGGTATACGGTGTGGAGAGGCAGCGAAACGGATGCGCAGAGAATCAATGAGACGCAGGACAATCAATGAGACTCAGGACAATCAATGAGACGCAGGACAGAGGCAGCGCTCAGGTATTCATGCGCAGAGAATCAATGAGAGGAGTTACGACTATTCTAAGGACTGGCTCTGATACCATGTCAGACCAGGAGTAACTCCAGATTAGGCAAAAATCTGATTCGTATATTTCATTAGGTAGCTATTGTTTATATACATGAATGTGACTAATCAGTTCATCTTCTTGATGACTGTTCACATTCCGGGTTCACCCAACCGCTGAGGATTAGGTGTCAACAGCATGGATTTGGGTTATTTCTCTTGTCTTGGAGCTTTATTGAGCAAATGAAATGTTGGTTGAATATACTCTATAAAATTGTAAGTAAATTTTGATGATATTTTTCTTGTTGTTGCATACTACTAAAATTAGGGCTAGTTGTTGCATTATTGAAATGTCGAATTGAGCATGTTTTAGATAATTTAATGTATGGGCCAATGTTATATTAATGACATGTCCTAGAGATTTTTTATCTCGAGAAACTTGCATCATTTACTTTGAAGTATAAATGTTTGAAGGTCACTTTTCTTTCTCTCAACATTGGACGAAGTTGACTTTCTGGGCCTCCTTGATCAAGAAACCAAGTTCTTACTCATCATTATCCTTGACTCTATATCCCCAAGTGAAATAGGCACTAATCCCTCAAAAGGGGTGATCATTTCAACCCTCTTTTAACCATTTTCCCATTTTCCCCAACTTTGGCCCCATTAGGTCACCTAGGGCATCAATTTCCCAGGAATTGACCCAAGGAAAAAATTCTATCTCCTATAGACTACTGCGCTAGTGGGTCCGCTCCCTCTCCTCCAAACTTCAAGCAATTCTAACAGTGGAATCTCCAGGAATCTTAAGCCCTACCTCTAGGATCGAATTGTGCCTAGGCATCCCCAAGGCTAGGCCTCAATAGGATCAATTCAACCTTTCGAAGAAAGTATTCTTGTTTGGTCCTTTCCCCTCACCTTGTCCAAGATAAGAACATCATTGGTTGCTACATTCCATCCCTAAACCTAGGTTGGGTGCACTTGGCCCTGTGTGGTCCCACTTTTCAATAAGGACTATTTGTCAAGGACCATTTGGGAATCCAAGTTCCGCAAGGATTATAGAGATTGAGAAACTTGTTCATAAGCCTATCCTTTCCCCCTCAACCCTCCAATACTCACCCCTTATCCCTGGTGGACCAAGCCCCTTACTTAAAGAGCAAGCAAGCTCCATTCTTTACTCCATCCTTGGGAAAGGGTTTTCAGGGCCACTTCTCACCTATCCATTGACATATACTTTACAAGTGAATTCCTATGCTATCGGGACTCCTCCCAATGGTAAAAGTTCGTAAAGAGAAGGGAAATTTAGTTGTGGTGATAGTGGGCTAAGGCTCCACAGTTGCCCTTAACCTAGCAGTTGCCCTCCTAGGAACCCCTTTAGGTCCCCTACTGGTTTGAGTGGTAACAGGGCGCACAGTTTTGGCGCATCATCTACTAGGGTTAGGTTTTTGGATGATTAGAGTTTGCCATTGTTTCTCAATAATAATTAGGCCTTTGAGCCTCATTGTAACACAGTTCAGAGGCATGTAGCTGCTACATCTCTTCTCAGAGATAAGCTACCATCGCCCGAGGTAGTTTTATTTCCATTATGTTTGTAGGTATATTTCAGTGTTTGATTTTAATGAAATGAAATGTTATCTTTATTGCAACTTTGTATTTATGGTTATATCGATAATTTGTTACGATCCTGTTTAAGTTCGGATCACTTTTACAGACCAATATTGCTTTATTTCTTACTCCTTGTCCATCTTCATTCAACTTATTTCTAAAGACCCATTTGGTGCCTATCACATTCTCGCCTTTTGGTCTGGGCACAAGTTCCCATGTCTCAGTCTTCTTGATCTGATTTAGTGTTTCTTCAATAGCATTAGCCCAATGCTTATCTTACTAGCTTGGGTAAAGTTCTTCGGCTCTATTTTGGATAGCAACAAAAAGTTTACTTCATGTGATGTACTTACCAACCAACACTACGAATATATATATATATATATATATATTGATGCATATATGTCAACAAAAGCATATAGAATGATGCATTAGATATAAAAAGCATAAAAACATGGATTGAACCATATAACATCAATCATCTAGAAGTTATAATCTTCATCAACCACGTCCACAAGTTAGTAACATACAACATATCGAGTCTCGTGATTCATTAATCAAGTTTCAAGCTTTCAAAATTCAATATGAAGCATAAAAACTGATATGCTTGTTGACTTTAATGTAAAAATACACAAGCTATTTGTAAATAATAATGTATTATATATAAAAATGTACAAGTGATGAATGTTACAATGAGGACCCGCATATATATACCTAAGCAGGTGTCTTTTCGTGACTGGGCATGTCTTTTAGACATGCCTTTTCACTTAACTTAATGACTATTTAACATAATCAATATTTGATTATTTAATATTTACATTGATTTATTTATTTACTTGTTATGAATTATATTCATAACATAGCCCTCCCTTCAGAATCTTTGTCCTCAAAGCTTATTGTCGACAATTTCCTTCAATTTGCATTTGTCATCTTGGCATATGTAACTTGATGCCATTGGCACCTCTACCTGTATAATTCGTTTGGTGACACTGTCTTGAATCCAAGGTTATCGAATTTTTTTTAATATTTTAAATTTTTTTAATTTAAATAATAATAAAAAATTAATATTATATCTATATATATATAGATATATATATATATATATATATAGATATATATATATATATATATATAGTTATAAATATAACTTTATATATTAATTTTTATATGTTATATATATGTTAAAAAAAATTCCTCTGCACGTCCATATGTATATATCGATCCCACCCGCTATACAAGCACCGCTCCACGTCGAATCGTTGCTAAACTCGTTGACCTTTCGACCACACACTGCTTGATGGTAGGGAAGGAGTCATTGTTTCAACATATCAAATGTCGGAACAGCGTATATGGTCAGAACAAGCCTGCGTAGTGTCAAGGATCATGGTCGACGCAAATGGTTGACCCGTGACAACAACAACTGGTGGGGTGTCTGGTTGTGACAGCGATCTGTGGTTATTTGCACGTCTGCTAGTGTTGTCCAATATATCTTCCAGCTCGATACGATTGAACACTCTTCTATCTGGATGCAAACTGACTGGATCATACACAATGCCCAACGATTCTTGAGGAAGGTTCCCTAAAATGTAGAATGCACCATCGTGACTAGGCATGTCTATTAGACATGCCTTTTCACTTAACTTAATGACTATTTAACATAATCAATATTTACATTTATTTTATTTATTTACTTGTTATGAATTATATTCATAACACAATATACAACATTTATCATCATCAATCACTAAGGTTGTACTTGTAACCATTACCATTACCATGTAACAAAACTATAACAAAGAATATATAACATGAAACCTAATGTTACAACTTTCAACTTTCACGAAGCATCATATTCATAATTCATTACCAATGAGTTATAATTACCAACTTCAAACCTCAAACTTAAATTGTCATATATTGTTTACAAACAATATCATAATAAATATGAAAGAGTCAACAGTTATAAAAACTACTAGAAACTAGAAAAGACAAGCAAATCTATTATCTATTGCTTCCTCTGGCCCTTGCCATGAGAAATGTTGATTTTTTTAGAAACTTGTAAGGGTCTACTAGGAGTCTCCTCCCGCACAGTCGGACGACCATGCTCAACACTAGAACTAGAAGGCACATGACTTCCATGTGAGGACATAGATGGAGGTGGCGGCTACGAAGGCAAAGATTGTGGAACAAGAGCACTGTTTTTGGATGATGGGAGTGGCATGGCTATTGTTGTTGCTTCATCATCATCCTTCGAAAGTTTTGTTTCCAATTCTTCTAGATGTATAGCTCTATCCTCCAAATTATCTTCCTTTGGTTTGCTGTCCCAAGTCATATATGATGTATCATCACAAGCCCGGTCACAATAATATGTCAACAACCTCAAGTTTTAGTGCCCAAAAACCAAGCTTTATGCCCGGTTTTCATTAAGGCTATTTCTTCTCACATTATGAATGAGGCTATAGGTGCTCCAACACCTCTTTGCAGAAGAAGTATTTACAACTTGTGAAAGCACTTTTTTTGCCAATTTTGCCAAAAGTCCCTGCCTGCCATACATGTCCCACCATGTGACAGCATCCAATCTGTCCCTATCTTCCATTGCATGGAAAGAACAAAACACTCTAGTGCTAGTGAAGTATTTGCCTAATTCAAGATGCAATCTAGCGCACTCCTCATTGTCAGGGACCAGCTTGTCTAATGTTGTCATATACGCATTTTATACCTCTGGATCTATATGGGGTTTACTCCTAACCCCAACCCTAGGTGTAGGTTTTCCCAACCAAGATGGAGAGTAGTATTTTGGCATAAAATATACGCCAAGGCATGTAGTGGAACATTAAGTTTATCCCACCGTGCACACTCAAAATTGTAAATAATATCATACAAGTTGGGATCTTTTGGTTGAACAATATCTTTTATTTGCCCCAAGATGTTATCCATCTGCTCATACACCTCCCCAATCACTAGTGCATCTGTGTCTGCAAAACAAATCATGCTATAAATGGGCTAGCTGTATTGCAAAACTTCCCTCACACGTGCCCGAAACAGACCATCAAGAGAGGTCTCCTCCACCTCTTCAAAACCTTACTTGTCAATTACGATTGGAGCCATGTCCTTTAATACTCGCTTGTGTTGATTTGATACCATGCTAGCCAATGACTCTCTTACCTTCAAAATGTGCCTGAAGGTGAGGTAATAGCTAGCAAATCTAGTCTTCCTAATCTTCAACAATTCCAACCTTGAGTGACTGTAGCAAAGCCCATAGGTATTGCTATGCTTGTTAATCACCAATCCATCTGTATTGAGGTTGTTTGTTCTTAATAATATCATGCATCAAAAGGTTCATTGTGTGAACCAAACACCCAAACCAAAATATTTTGGGGTATTTATCCTCAATGATTGCTCTCGTTGCCTTACAATTAGAAGCATTATCAATGATGACTTGGATTACAATGTATGGCCCAATATTTTCAATTGTTTGAAGTAATGTTTCTGCAATGTTGATGGCAAACTTGAACTTTTCTAAGTAATCATATGCTAAAAGGAAGACTCCACCACTAGCACACACACCAAGAACACTTAACAATGGCTTTCCTTTTACATTTGTCCAGCCATCAGATACAATGGATATCCCATAGTCATTCCAAGGATTTGTAAATTTACGTAAAGCATGTGATATTTTGGTTTTTTCATGATCAAGTCCCACGGTTCTAGATTTGTCAAAAACACAGCTCTTGTATCCTTTAGGGGCGTCATTGATGGCGGAAACCATTTCATGCCCATAAGGTGCACGAAGAATATTGAATGGTATCCCACATGCATAGAGAAACCGGAAAAATTTTGCATCCACATCATCCCTACACCCTTGATCAAGGAAATTTGATATGCTTCTACGCCTTAAAGGGATGTTTGTGTTTGTGCCTCCACATCCACTACAATGGGTGGACGTTGTTGGAGTTCTTAGTTTATGTGATTATGGGCTAGTGGTGTCATGTTCAAAGTCACCCTTTGATCTTTTAGATTTGTATTGGGCTTCCTCCTTTTCCTTATGTATTTGGCTCTTTGATGTTGTGACACACTTCCACAAGTTTTGATTCCTATTTGATTATTTCCATCCCATGCCATTTTCCTACAGAGATGTTTTTTGGCATGAGTGCATGAACCTGTGTAAGTGTTTTAGCAATCGAGGCATGTAAATTTAGTGGTTCCACCCCCTTTCCCTCCTGAAAGCCTAGTAACATATTTCTACAAGAGGGTTTGGTCTACTTTGGTTTTTTTGCCCTCATCATATCCACTCTCAGTATTCTATCACTGCAACATCTAATTTACTTTGCCTACTTATTTTCAATAAGTTATTTATGAAATTCCTTCAATAAACATTAAAATAAATTCTACTGCAGATATCACACCATAATACAGAAACAAACACATGCACAAGAATCAACACATCGACACAGATATTTTGGACAACAGTCCCTGAAAAAACCCAACGTGGGAAAACCGGTGCAGCAAGAGAGGAATTTATTACTCAGCAATTCTTCAGTACAACTGGGTGCCAAACTGGCTTACCCAACAGAGGGAAAAAAAAATTCTCTAGCACTTCTCCCAGTCCCAGCGTCAGCCTGCCTGACCTCTACGTGGCTCCCAGACACTCTGCGTTAACCCCTGCTTGTTTGCGTCAGCCCTGGGCCTCTCCGCGTCACCCACGCAGGCCCTCTAGTGACTGCACAGTCTCCTACTACCTCAACGTCTGCCTGAAAGGCCCTGTGTCTGCCTCTCCTGCCTATGCGCTAGTCTTCTGTTGTTGATCCTGACTCTCTGCTCCATACTTGCTGCCTCCTGCTACTCTCCAGACTACTAGTTCAAATTTCTCAGCTAACCCCACTCCAGAAATTGAACTGACCGGTCTCCCTCAGTGTGTCCTCCAACTGACCCTCAAGCCCCTTCTTATACTTTTCTCAGTCCATCAACGGTCGAGATTAAGTCCCTAATCAACGGCTAAGATTAGATCTGGCTTGATCCATGACTTTTGAACCATTCTAACTCAGTTTTATATTAATTCACATTAATATTTTATTTTCCCTAAGTTTAGTCTTAGGGACTCCATTAAAAACATTAATTATTTTAATATCTTCCAAACTGGTTAGATTATGCCCAAACCATTTCTGGGTCTTGGAGATCTCATGTGCTTTAGCCTCTCCACCAATTTTCGTGGCTAGAGCACATCCGATGCTACCCCAAATCAACACTCCCTCTTAGCGAGGACTATGCTCTAGTAATACTCCTCACTGAGTATCACCATGATCATACAGCATCAATACATGTGCTGATGCTAAGCCTCCCTGCCCAACATCCTCTGCACTGTTGCATCCTATACTACTGCCCATGGTTCTGCTCCACTGCTGCATCTATACGGCAGCTCCCTCTGCATCCGTGTTGTTGCTGGTCCTTTTCTCCCAACACTGCATCCGCGCTACAAATCCCTCTGCATCCGTGTTGCTATCACCCCCATTTCTGCTACTGAAACAGGTTCTTTATCATCCCCATCTTTTCCCTGAAGTAATCAAACTTTGTCCTTCCAAGGGCCTTGGTGAGGATGTCCGCCACCTGTTCTCCTATAGGAGTGTATCTCAACCGTACAGCTCCTCGTTGAACACAGTCTCTGACAAAGCGACACCGTATATCAATATGCTTTTACCGATCATGAAACACTGGATTCTCAGAGAGCTTGATGCAACTTTGATTATCTCACATGATCATGGTCGCCTCCATTTTCTTTCTGAATAGGTTCACAAGCAGTTTTCTAAGCCATATGGCCTCACACGAAGTTGTGCTCGCCGCCATATATAATGCCTCAGACGAGCTTAGAGCCACGAACTTCTATTTCCTACTGCACTAGGAAGTCATTCCTGATCCAATGTTGAAACAATACCCAGAGGTACTTTTCCAATCCACTGAACTTCCTGCCCAATCTGCATCAGTAAATCCACTCAATCTGATATTCGTACCCCTGGTGTACAACATTCCATAATCAATTGTTCCCCGTAAATACCTGAGAACGTGTTTGGTTGCTACCCAGTGCGCCCTCTTCGATTCCACCATGAACTGACTGAGGGTGTTGACAGCGTAACAAATGTCTGGCCTGGTATTGACCAGATACATCAAGGACCCTATAAGCTGCCTGTATAGGGTGGGATCAACATCCTTGTCTTTTGATGCATCAATCTTCTCCCAGTTGGGGATCATTGGAGTAGCCATGGGTCTACAGTCCTCCATCCTGAATATTTTCAAGATTTCTATAGCATACCTCCCTTGCCCAAGGAAGATCTCTCCCTTCTACTGCCAAACTTCCAACCCTAGGAAGTAATGCATTAGTCCCAAATCGTTCATATCAAATTATGTGGCTAGATTCTTCTTGCAGTCCCCAATGAGCATGGATGATTCTGTCAGAAAGAGATCATCCACATATAATACTAAGATTAGTGGCTCATTCTCTATAACCAGATAGTAGAGATTCGGATCCGCGTCACTGTTGACAAATCCCATCTTCTGCAAGTAGCCATCGATTCGACCATACCATGCTTTAGGTGCCTGTTTCAGCCCATACAAGGCTTTCTTCAATAGACTTCTTCTCATGTGTCTCAAAGCCCTCTGGTTGTTCAATGTATACCTCTTCTTCTATTACCTCGTTCAAAAAAGCCACTTTTGACATCGATTTGATGAATCTCCCACCCCATCTGAGCTGCAAGAGATATCACGGTCCTAATAGATGTATACCTGGCTACCATGGCGAAGGTCTCCTCGTAGTCAATTCCTTCCTTTTGAGCATACCCCTTAGCCACAAACCTAGCCTTGTATTTCTCAACACTGTCGTCTGCAGCGTATTTGATCTTGTAGATCCATCTCGAACCTACTATTGATCTGTCTTGAGGCCTTGGCACTACCTCCCAGACATCGTTCACCATTATGGAGTTGTACTCCTCTACCATCGCATCTAGCCAAACCTGATGTTGAGCTACCTCCTGGAAACTAGCAAGCTCCCCATCCTGAGCTACTAATGCCTGATATCTATCTGGTTGTTTTCGCTCCCTCTTATTGTTTCTTGGTGCACCAATGAAGTCCTCTGCATCTCGCAGAATCTGACGAAGTTCCCTACTAGTTCTTCCTCTGCCAGCAGGTGCCTCTGTTAGCTCCTCCTCATCCTGTGAATCTTCCTGATCCGAGGAAGAATTCTTTACTTCTGTTGGTTGAAGAGGTTTAACCAATGGCTCTTCTTTTGACTGCTCCTCGGAAGGCATCTCACGAGATTTTTTGAAAGCCCTGTCCTCCATGAACTTTACATCTCGTCGAACCACTACCTTCTTGCTCCCTAGAAAATATATTTTGTATGCCTTAGCGTTCTTGCTATATCCCACTAGATATCCCTTTTCACAGTTTGATCCAGTCTTTTCCTCTTTTCCTCGGGTATGCGGCTATCCTGAAATGACTAGCTTCAGATGTCTTCCCTGTGAAAACTTTCTCTGGAGTAATCTTGCCCAACGCCAGATGAGGAGTCCTGTTTTGAACATAGAATGTTGTGTTGCATCCTTCTTCCCACAGGAATTTTAGCATATCCTGATCATACATCATGGCCCTAGTTGCTTCTACAATAGTCATGTTCTTCCTTTTTGCTACTCCATTCTGCTCCGGATTGTACAGAGTTGTCCACTCTCTTCCGATGCCCTCCTTAATGCAAAAATCACTGAAGTCCTTATCGACATACTCTCCTCCATTATCTGAGCGCAAAACTTTTATTTTCTTCCCAGTCAGATTCTCCACCAGAGCCTTGAACTCTTTGAATTGACGGAAAACCTCGTCCTTGGTTTTCAGAAAATAAATCCAAGTTTTCCTTGAGTGGTTATCAATGAAGGTAAGGAAATACTCAGCACCACTAAGAGCTTTGGTGGACATAGGTCCACAGATATCTTAATGTATCAATCCTAGTACACTCTTGGCCCTGTGTTTGCTCCTAGGAAATGTTCCCTTGGCATACCATACTTCTGATGATGCAGAACTAGTCATACAAGGCACTTCTTCTTCCATCCAGGAAGCCAACATGGACAAATTGAAATCTCTTGTGCAATTTTCTGAAAATCTGTGCGATTCCCCTGACGTGGATGCCTCTGCATCATGGTCTCAACCCATAACTGATTTTCCCTTCCTGTCTTTGATTACTCCCTTTGATACCATGTGAAAATTCTATCACTACAACATCTAATTTACTTTGCCTACTTATTTTCAATAAGTTATTTATGAAATTCCTTCAATAAACATTAAAATAAATTCTGCTGCGGATATCACACCATAATACAGAAACGAACACATGCACAAGAATCAACACATCGACACAGATATTTTGGACAAAAGTCCCCGAGAAAACCAAATGTGGGAAAACCGGTGCAGAAAGGGAGGATTTTATTATTCAACAATTCTTCAGTACAATTGGGTGCCAAACTGGCTTACCCAACAGAGGGAAAAAAAAAATTTCTCCAGCACTTCTCCCTATCCCAGCATCAGCCTGGCTGACCTCTATGTGGCTCCCGGACACTCTGCATCAGCCCCTGCTTGTCTACGTCAACCCTGGGCCTCTCTGCGTCACCCACGCAGGCCCTCTAGTGACTGCGCAGTCTCCTGCTGCCTCAGCGTCTGCCTCTCCTGCCTCTGCACTGGTCTTCTGTTGCTAATCCTGACTCTCTGCTCCGTACTTGTTGCCTCTTGCTGCTCTCCAGACCACTAGTTCGAATTTCTCAGCTAACCCCGCTCCAAAAATTGAACTGACTGGTCTCCCTCAGTGTGTCCTCCAACTAACCCTCAAGCCTCTTCTTATACTTTTCTCGTTGGTCCATCAACAGCCGAGATTAAGTCCCTAATCAACGGCTAAGATTAGATCTGGCTTGATCCATGACTTTTGGACCATTTTAACTCAGTTTTATATTAATTCACATTAATATTTTATTTTCCCTAAGTTTAGACTTAGGGACTCCATTAAAAATATTAATTATTTTAATATCTTCCAAACTGGTTAGATTCTGCCCAAACCATTTCTAGGTCTTGGAGATCTCATCTGCTTTAGCCTCTCCACCAATTTTCGTGGCTAGAGCACATCCGATGCTACCCCAAATCAACATCGAGGCATGTAAATTTAGTGGTTCCACCCCCTTTCCCTCCTGAAAGCTTGGTAACATATTTCTACAAGAGGGTTTGGTCTACTTTGGTTTTTTTGCCCTCATCATATCCACTCTCATTATCCTCCTCCTCTTCCTCTTGGTACTCCTCCTCTCTAGGGTTTTCAAATCCACCACTACCACTTCTTCATCCTCTTCATCCCTTCTCATGCTCCCCAACACCATCATAACAAAAAAAGGAACCAACATCAAGAGAATGCCAATCCATATAGCCATGATGTTTGAAGTTTTGAACTTTGGTGGAGTTATCGTTTCTTGTTTGCAATAAAATGGAGGAATGGGAAAGGGAAGGAGAGGAGAACATCTTTCATTTAACAATGAACATATAAAAAACACAAATGCTACATGGAAAATTAAAAAGAATGGGATTAGAGTCTAGACACTACATCTTTGGATCTCCAATGGTGCCTTCAATCCCAAGCTCCAATCTCCCTTGCAATCCTCAAGAAACCACCCCAATCTTCCTCTCACTCATCTCAAGCTCCAATCTTCCTCTTACCTTAAGCTCCAAATGAAAATAATGCATTGCGGGAGGCGACGAGGGCTTTTAATTTTTTTGGCCCTTCCACTCCCTCCCACAAAAAATAATCCGCGCCCCTTTTTTTGTCACATGAGCACTTTTTGGCACATGGGAGTGGTCAGAGGAAATCGCTCCCAAACTTAAAAATTTGCTCCGGGAGCGATTGCTCCCCGACCGCTCCCAAAAAGGCATGAAGCGAACATTTTTTTTAGTTTGCTCCCAGAATTCGCTCCTGAGGTCGCTCCGAATCCACTCCCACGCAGACCGTGCATCGGGAGTGGATTTGGGGGAGGGCGCTCCCCTGCAACCTTGTACCAAAACTCTACTAGTCTGTACTCTTGTATGTAAATCACCGAAAATTTGATTGTTTGAATGATACTTTTGGACAAATCTAAAACCTGTATTTAGAAATTGATATTTCCTGTTTTGTTCTTCTTTCTTTTGTTCTTCATCTTCTTCTTCCTTTTCTCATTCTCTATAGATTGTCTCCCCTAGAGATTCATTTGTTTGACTTTTCTTTTTGACATATTGCTTCATCCACTCTTACATCAATACTTTATTGTTAAAATTGGCAACTAGTGCCAAACTCCATATGGGTCACCTCATTTATGGCCGCTGATATTTTTCTTAGATACCTCTCTCAGAGAGGTGTAGGATTGATCTAACGATCATCCGATTCTGACATGTATTCATGGAGATATGAATTTATTTGTACTCTTGACAATTTGTCAAGGTCACCCAACAAGCAAAACAGTGATTTTCACCGCTAGCTTATCCTCAACGTTTCATATAAAAGGAGGAGACCTTGTGGTATCATTTCACTCATCTCATCTCACATTCTTCTCTCTCCTAGCTTGATTGGGTACGCATTATAGGAGCATCTCTCTCACACGTGTGGCTGGAAGAAGGAGGACGCAGATTCTGGTTAGGGCAGCGTTGACTAGGGTTGACCGCGCTACAAGTGGGCAAAATTGATAGCATTGACCAGCGTTGACTGATTCTTGTATGCAGATTGGGTTACGCTACCTCTCCTTGGCAGGCCGCATTTCTGGACAGCACCTTTGATCTGTTTTGACTATGCATTGACCAACGTTGACTGTCATAAGGGTTGACCGCAAGTTTGACCAGACGTTGACTGAAATTTGACTGATATTTCAGACTGTTTTGCACTGCCTATTCTTGATGTTGGTGGCCGAGTTGACTGAGCTTGACTACAAGTCAAATCTGACTTGTTTGACCAGCTTTAACTTTGCTAGTTAGGGTTTTGCTGTTGCTGTCATAAAATTACAGAATTGTATATTTGTACTATCTCTCTCTCTTTGCTGAATTGTTGAAGAATATAAGAAGACTTGATCAAGGGTTTCCCCACACTGGGGTTTGTCCCTAGATGGTGCCACATCTTGTGTCCTCTTGTCTTGGCCTATCTTCTACTGTTTATATTTATGTTCTATCTGCATTTTACTATCATGCTGATGTGATTGCTATTTTGGAAATTGATATTGGGCTAATAAGAAAATTTGAAGTAAATTGCTCTTAAGCATAGAACATACCAAAATTAACATGGTATCAGAGCTGAGGTGAAGACAAAGCCCAAGCAAGAGTGAAAGAGCAATCACCAAAGACAGTTGGAAAGGACAAAAGGCTCAATGGGTTCCTCATCCCACTTCTCGGCCGAAGACAAGCTCCGTGAGAAGTTTGACTATCACGGATGGAAGATGTCTCTTGATCTGACATTGGAAGAACAAGAAGTGTTGGACTATGTGAAGGGTAAAATCCCAAAGCCTCCATCAAATGCACCAGCTCCTACAAAGAAAAAGTACACTAAGGGTGAAGTCAAAGCGAAGAAGATTATCAGAGATTCTATTGACAAGCGTCTGGTGGCCTATATCTCCGGTTTGAACACCTCCAAGGAGATCTACGACAGATTGGTAAGCATGTTTAAGGTTAGTGATGCAAATCAAGTTTTGTTCCTCAAAAATAAGTTGAAGGATATTAAGAAGGGCAAGGACGAGGATATTCAATCCTACTTCTTAAGGATCACTGAGATCAAGAATGATCTTCTATCGATTGGAGAAGTCATTCCTGACAGGGAACTAACTATCACTACCCTTGGAGGGCTCCCATCCGAATGGTATATATTTAAAACCACTCTTCTCAATAATGATCGAATTCCAGGGTTTGAAGAATTGATGTCGAGATGCATTCAAGAAGAGACAAGGATGGTGGAGCAAGAAATGCCTTCAAATAGAGGCAACCCCACTGCTTTCTCCTCTCATGCCAAAAGGAGAAATACTTCTGGGTCTAAAGGTCATTTCAAAGGAAAGCCCGGATCGAAGGGTGGAAGGAAGGGAAGATGCTTTGTTTGCAATAAATTTGGCCACTATGTGAGGGAGTGTCCAAATAGAAAGGACACATCACATGATGATGATCACAATCACTCCAGGGGCAACTTCAACAACAACAATCAAAGGAATGGCAGGTTCAATGGCAAAGGAAAGAGGAATGCGGGAAATCAAGGAAATGGTCAACCCTCCAAGAAAGCAAGGAACTCCAGGTATGAATCAAATGTTGTTAACAATAAGCAAGATGAGTATTATCTTATATCGGCCCTCTCCACTACCTCTCCTCCGGACTCGTTGGGAAATTGGCTTATTGATAGTGGTGCCTCAAGGCACTTCACTAGTTACAAGGAAGCTCTCTCTAATTTGATAGAGAAGGAGACAAACTTGGAGATTATTCTTGGAGACAATGCCACCTATCTCGTAAAGGGTGTAGGGAATGTTACCCTTCAATTAAATCAGGGTAACACGATCCACTTGCAAGAAGTCTTATATGTACCTGATCTCAAGAAGAACCTAGTGTCCATTTCGGCAATGGAAGACAAAGGCTACAAGGTGGCATTCATCGATGGAAAGGTATGTGTTTGGAAAAAGAATTTTAAAGATGCTTTTACTCTTGGGTTCCGGGTTGAATCTTTATATCAAGTTGGAGGAAGTCCATTGGGGGTCATGTCTTGTGACACATCTCTTCAATCTGAACTATGGCACCAAAGGTTTGCCCACCTTCATTATAAGGCTCTACCCGATGTAAGACAGATGGTGACAGGGATGCTCGAGTTCAAAGTAGAGCATGAAGGTGTATGTCTGGGATGTGTCGAAGGAAAACTTAAAAGGGGACCATTCCCCTCAAGCAATAGCAAGACTACTAATATATTGTAGTTGGTCCACTCTGACATATCTGGTATGATGCCTGTAAACTCTTTGGGAGGATATCTATATTATCTCACTTTTACAGATGATTATTCTCGCAAGACTTGGATCTACTTCTTGAAAAAGAAGGATGAAGTGTTCACTTGGTTCCGTCACTTCAAAGCCTTGATCGAAAATCAAACCGAGAAGAGAATCAAGATATTAAGGACTGATAATGGGACCGAGTATGAATCCAATGAGTTCCATGACTTTTGCAAAGAAGTTGGCATTAAGAGGGAGACCACAACACCATACACTCCTGAGCAAATGGTGTGGCTAAAAGGAAGAATAACGAAGAATCGTACAATTGTGGAAGTTGTTCGTGCCATGCTCCATGATCAAAGGCTTCTGAAGTTTCTATGGGCCTAAGCTGCGAATACCATCGTATATGTTCAAAACCAATGCCCTTATCAAGCATTGGACTCCAAGACTCCCGAAGAAATGTTCACTAGTAAGAAACCCGATGTTTCTCATTTTAGAATTTTTGGAAGTCTCATATACTTTCATGTGCCGAAAGAGAAAAGAAGCAAATTGGGTGCATCTGGAAGGAAAGGTATCTTTATGGGCTATAGCAAAAATTCTAAGGGCTATAGAATTTATGTGGCTGGTCAAAGGGAAGTTTAGATAAGTCATGATGTCACCTTTAACGAAGATATGGCTCTTAGCAATGTTGAAAATCTTCCTATTCCAAGGAAGGATAAAGAAGCTGAGACCAGGAAGCCGGATAAAAAGGAAGATGAAACGATGTCAGATGTTAAAGAACCTATGGATCCTATTGATCCTCCTCCTCAAGAGCCCTCCTCCTCTAGGAAGAGGCCCTCATGGCTTAGGGGGACTCTTGAAGATGCCGAGATACATATTGCACCTAGAGGGACTTTCTGTGAAAGCAAGAAGCCGACCAGGTATCAGGGATACTTGACCATTATGAGCACCATCATTCAAAACGAGCCTTCATCATTCGAAGAAGCCGTGAAGCATCAAGTATGGAAGGATGCTATGAATGAAGAATACGAGTCCATCATGAAGAATGATGTCTGGGATGTGGTCCCCAGACCCCAAGACAAATCAGTTGTCACCTCGAAATGGCTTTACAAAATCAAGCATGGAGCTGATGGGAGTGCTGAAAAGTACAAGGCTCGCTTTGTTGCTCGAGGCTTCTCTCAAAAGGAAGGTGTGGATTACGATGAGATATTTGCACCTATTGCCCGATACACCACCATTTGCTCGATCATAGCCCTTGTTGCTTCACAAGGATGGAACCTACATCAGATGGATGTCAAGACCGCTTTCTTGCATGGTTCGATTAAAGAGGAAGTCTATGTGGAACAACCCGAGGGGTTTGAGATTCATAATCGGGAATCTCATGTATGTAGGTTGAAGAAAGCTCTCTATGGGCTGAAGCAAGCACCCCGAGCTTGGTATGAGAAGATCGATAGCTATTTGATGAAGTTGGGATTCACTAGGAGTGAAGTCGATTCAAACCTTTACTTTAAGGTTGAAGATGATAAGCCTATCATACTAGTGTTGTATGTTGATGAGCTCTTTCTGACTAGTGCAGACCTTCTCATTCACAAATATAAGAGGGAGTTGGCTTCCGAATTTGAGATGAAGGACCTAGGACTAATGCACTAATTCCTAGGGTTGGAGGCCTGGCAAAATCCAAACGAAATTTTCCTATCTCAAGGAAAATACGTGGTGAAGATATTAGAAAGATTTGGGATGGTGGACTGCAAGCCCATGACTACCCCGATGGAGCTTAACTTCAAGAAGTTATGTGGTAGTGTTGTCAGACCTGTATTGGGAAATGCTTCTGAGTATCGTCAACTCATAGGAGCACTGATGTTCTTGGTGAACTCCCGTCCTAATATATGTTTTGTAGTCAACACATTGAACCAATATATGGTTGAGCCTCATCACTCACATTGGATTGGTGCCAATAATCTTTTGAGATATCTTCGGGGCACAATCACTCATGGACTGAGATACACTACCGGAGATGTGAGGGTGCACGGTTATTCCGATGTTGATTGGGCAGGCAGTGTGGTCGATCGCAAGAGCACTTCTGGGTGTTGTTTCTCTTTGGGTTATGCTTTGATATCCGGGATGAGCAGGAAGCAGAAGTCAATGGCTTTGAGCACCATTGAGGCCGAATACATTGCTATGAGTATGGCCTCCTTCAGTGAGTTGTTTGGACATACACTAGATACTATCGTGATCCTCTGTGACAACTAGAGTGGGATTCGTTTATCAGAGAATCCTGTATTTCATGATTGCTCCAAGCACATCGATATCAGGTACCACTTTATCTGGGATATGGTACAACGAGGAGCAATAAGGCTCCATCATATTGGGACTGATGAGCAGGTCACCAACATTCTGACGAAGCCCCTGGGAAAGGTCAAATTCTTGACTTTCCGAGAACGACTAGGAGTCGTGGAGAGACCCTCTTATGAGGGTCTTGTATGATATGTACATTGAGCTTTGGGAGCTCCGGGGGGCTTGGCGTACTTCTTGGAGCGATGAGCAACCACAGGGTGAGTGGTTCAACCTTCCCCTAGTGGTTTTCTATGTACAAGGTGAGTGGTTCAGCCTTCCCTTGTGATACCCTGTGGCGACATGTAGGCAGGATGAGTGGTTCATCCTTCTCCTCTTGAGACATCCTACCCATGCAGTCTGGGACTCATGGGAAGTACCTCTCGTCTAGCTAGTGAGTAGGGAAATGAGGATAGGGACCATAGTACTACCGATGGACGCATCGTGTACTACCATACTCCCTATGCTAGGATGATATTGATCTGGGATCAATTGGAATTGACTTCAGGTCAGTAAGAGTGGTATGAGACACTCTCTTTATTTGGAACTAATTTTGAATCCGTAAGAGTGGTATGACACACTCCCTTTATTGGAACTGCCTTTGGCTCAATAAGAGTGGTAGGAAACACTCTCTTTTATCTGGGGCTAACTTCAAGTCAGTAGAGAATGGTATGATACATTCTTGATCACTACTTCTTCATAATTCAATAGAGCAGAGCAGTGCATTAATGGCAGAGATAGTACCGACAGACAGATGGATTAGCAGATGGTTCTCCTTAGTTGAGAGGGAATGTTAAAATTGGCAACTAGGGCTAAACTCCATATGGGTCACCTCATTTATAGTAGCTGATATTTTTCTTGGATTCCTCTCTCCGAGCAGTGTAGGATTGATCTAATGATCATCCGATTCTGACATGCATTCATGGAAATATGAATTTATTTGTATTCTTGACAATTTGTCAAGGTCGGCCAACAAGCAAAACAGTGATTTTCACCCCCAGCTTATCCTTAACGTTTCATATAAAAGGAGACCTTGTGGCATTATTTCACTCATCTCATCTCACATTCTTCTCTCTCTCCTAGCTTGATTGGGTACACATTAGAGGAGCATCTCTCTCACATGTGTCGCTGGAAGGAGGAGGACGCAGATTCTGGTTAGGGCAGCGTTGACTAGGGTTGACTGAGCTGCAAGTGGGCAGAATTGATAGCATTGACTAATTCTTGCATGCGGATTGGGTTAGGCTGCCTCTTCTTGGCAGGCCGCATTTCTGGACAGCACCTTGGACCTGTTTTGACTATGTGTTGACTGTCATGAGGGCTGACTGCAAGTTTGACCAGACGTTGGCTGAAGTTTGACTGATATTTCGGATTGTTTTGGGCTGCCTATTCTTGCTGTTGGAGGCCGAGTTGACTGAGGTTGTCTAGAGGTCAAATCTAACCTGTTTGACCAGCTTTGACTTTGCTGGTTAGGGTTTTGCTGCTGCTGTCATAAAATTACAGAATTGTAAATTTGTACTATCTCTCTCTCTGCTGAATTATTGAAGAATATAAGAAGAATTGATTAAGGGTTTCCCCACATTGGGGTTTGTCCGTCGCTGGTGCCACATCTTGTCTCCTCTTGTCTTGGCTTGTCTTCTACTGTTTATATTTATGTTCTATCTGCATTTTACTATCATGCTGATGTGATTGCTATTCTGGAAATTGATATTGGGCTAATAAGAAAATTTGAAGTAAATTGCTCTTAAGCATAGAACATACCAAAATTAACATTTATACAACCATGTGATACTCTTTTGTTGTAGCATTTATAGGTCGTGCTTCCATATGCATAGCCAAGAAAGGTATCTTCATCTATTCTAGAATCAAACTTGCCTAAATTATCATCATTTATTTTCATATAGAACTTGCTCCCAAATAAGTTGAAGTATTGTAGCTAGTCTACCTTCCCATAATTCATAAGGTGTCTGCTAATATGCATTGTAATTTGTGCTCTATTCAAAATGAAAACAGTTATGCTCACCGCTTCTCTCCAAAAGGTGTCTGCTAGTTTGGCTTCATTCATCAATGTTCTAGCAATTTCGTGTACAGTTTTGTTCTTCCCTTCTGCAACTCCATTTTGTTGTGGAGTCGTTGCTACCAGGACACCTTAGAAGCCGAGTTGAAGTAGAACGGGGTTGAGCAAAGGGAGACAAGGCTGAGTTGAAGAAGAACAGGGCCAAGTTGAGGAAGAATAGGGTCAAGCTAAGCTTTGATGAATTTTCTAGTTATTATCCTGTGCAGTTTGTGCTGTGTCCCTATCGTTTCTGTAAGGAGGCCATGCCCTAGATTATCTACGTTGTAGATCGGTAGGGAATTCTAAAGTGAAGTGACAATAGACCTTAATGTTGAAATTTGGGTAGATCAGAAAGTACTTTTAAGTGGAGAATACCCACAAAAAGTGATTTTGTGAGCAAGATACCTAAGGTTTGGGGTTTTGACCTAAAGGAGTGGGCTTGGAACCCAAGATAATGAATTTTATATCCTAATTAATTGTTAAGTGGTTGAGTGCGCAAAACCCTAAAGGACCAAGGGGTTCCCTAAGTGACCTATGGAAAAGTAAAAATATGCAACCAAAGTAGAGGCTAAGAACAAGAGAGATTAAGATATGACTTCATTTGTGATGAAGCAAGTCAGTAGGAGCAGCCATAGTCAAGTGAAGGAGATTGAATCAACAAGTTTTGTTTAAGGTTTGCTTGTAGTGTTGGAAGATCCGCAGGTAAGGAAGATGGAGCCGCAGACCTTGTGAAGGATGTGGTCGAGGGGGTAAAGTGTTAGTTGCAAGCCTGGCCACATGTAGCCGCAGGGCCGACGATTATAGGCCTGGCCGAGAGCTATAGGACCAAGGGATGCAAGCAGTTGTAGGGTTGCAGGGTCGACAGCCACAAGGCCGCAGGTAGTTGCAAGCCTAGCCGATGGTTGCAGGTCTGCACAACTAAAGGAACAGACTGAGAGCAAAGAATAAGGGTTGGACCAAACCCTGGTTTTGTAGCTAAAATGATATCTCAACAACAAGGGTTAAACAGAGGTCTGGTTGAGGCTGTTGTCAAGGACTGTAGTAGCACACTGAGGGAAGAATGGACAACCATTATTGAAGACAAGCAGACAAAGGACTGTAGCAGCGAAGGAGAGCTACCAGAGAGCTGGACAGAGACTGAGGTAGCCTACCAAAGAACTAGTAAGGCTGGCAGAAAGGTACAACAAGATTGTATAGATCAATGGACTAAAGGAGCAATATGTTGAAGGCTATAGCAAGTTGACAAAGTCTAAAGGAGCAAATGGGCTAGACAGAAATTTAAAGGAGTAGACCAAGAGGACTAAAAGGGTTTGGTTGCCAAGGATAGCAACAACAAGTAAGTACATGTGTTTATTCTTTGTTTTTGGGCAGATGAGAACTTAATGGACTAGGCCTTGGCCCTGGTTATTGGTCGAAGCACTGACTATGTATATTAGCATTGTATCAAGGTTTGTAAAGGGCCATGATCCTGGTACAAGAGCCCTTATGGTTCTCTTATTGTTGGACTAAAAAGGAACATGTTTTGGGCCATAAATATTGTGTATTGTTGTTGATCTCATTGTTGTTATAATGTTGTGCAAAGTTGTTTTTTTGCTCAGGCATCTCTAGTGTGTTTGTATTCCTAGTTACGGCATAGACTTGACCTGGGGTGCATGGAAATTTCAACATTTATGGTTTACGGGGTGTTGTGATAGCAATGAAAAAGGGTACAGTGTTCGGTACAAGTTGTCAGGTGGGCAGATCTTCCTTTTATGCCTAAAAAATTGGCATATAACAGCAAAGTGTTGGTCTAAGTCGAACTACAAAAGTTCAGTGTTGTCGTCTATACAGCAGGTTGGAGCCTGAGCAAATGTAAGTTGGTGCTTACAGAGGATTGGTGTCCTCATCTCCTTGATAGGTTGGAGCTTGCAATATTTTAATTTGGTGCTTACAGAGGATTGGTGTCATCACAGTGGTTGCCTACAACATTGCAATAAATTGAAGACAATTGGAAAAAAAATTAAGCAGTTTTCTCCCAGTTTGGATTTCGACCATAATCTATGTGTTCATGCATTGTGTTAATGGTTGATTATGTGATGTGACTTCTTATTTAAGAATAATTAAATGAAAGGAATTTAAATTTTAGTGATATTGATTCACCACCTTCTCCCCCCCCTCTCAGTATCATTGTTTATTTCCAACAGTTATAAGAGCTCATTTAGCATCCTTTAACTTCCCCAGCCCTACATTTGTGATCTAGGAGTGCTTCAGCACTCATTAAATGGTTAATTTGGGCCTAATAGCTTCTCGTCTCTGTGTTTTACACAGACTTTTACATTTGATTTTATAGAAAAGTAAATTGTTTTGACCCATAGGTCCTAAGACCAACATTCTAAATAGAAAACAAATAATATATTTCATTAGGATAATTTCTATACACCAAAATCGACTAGTCACACAACCCACCTTATGTTATTTGGTGTCTTTTAAATTGATGTTTAGATTTCTGTTGCACAGTTATACCCAAAGACAGCTAGACAGTTTCGGAAATTAACACTTCCAGTTCACTTTGACCACATCTAAGGCACTGATCTTATTTAGAGTTGATTGAGGTTTCATTTGTGACTTTTCCCTTGACCATTCAAGAGACTGTAGGGTCTAAACAGTGGGTGCTTGAACCAGAGTGACAGTGGATCCCTGCCATATGTGTGCCCATCCAACAGATTTGCTAGGATGTTAGTGACCCTGCTACTATCTAAAATATCTTTTAGGATGGATCCATGTTCTAAATAGGGCTCTGGGAAGAATTTATTGTATTTTGTATGTTTATGGAAAATTACATGCCATATTCATGGTAGAAAGACACAAAAAGGCTTCACTTTTGAGAAAAAGCGTTAAACAATGGCACTCAGAAGGGTGAGTTGACATCGTCTGGTGATATTAATTTAATTTAATAGACTATCAATATCTTGCATCATAAGATTATAACCAAGAACACTTAAAACTGACTCAGCAAATCAACTAATGTAAGCCAACTCACTCTAACATATAGAACCTTGTTATTACTCCCCATAACTGGTTGAGTTCACCATTGAGGTTGTCAGACTAGGAGTAACTCCATGAATAACTTGTTGATCTTCATTAAGATAGCATATGACTATATACAAGGAGAGGGAGACTATTGGGTTTCATCTCCCAATGTCTCTTTGTCTTCCAACTTCTCTAATTTTGCTATTTACAATATTTACATAGGATTCCTAATCCCAAAGATTAGGTGTTCAACATTCCCCCCGTTAATCTGAAGGGATGTTGGTAAGTCCAAGCATCATTCTGAATCTTTCAAACTTTTCCTTTCCAAGTGATTTGGTGAAGCTGTCTGCAATTTGCTCATTTGTGGAACAATGTCGTAGGTGGATTGTTTTGGCCTCAACATGATGTCGAATCAGATGATATTTTGTATTGATGTGCTTGGTCCGATCATGGAACTTTGTGTTCTTGGCCAACTTTATTGCAGAAGTGTTGCCAATCAAAAGAGGAGTTAAATGTACTTTTTTCTCCTGCAAATCTTCCAGAATTTTCTTGAGCCACACAATTTCCTTTGTTGCTTCAGTTGCTGCTACATACTCTGCCTCAGTTGTGGAATCTGTTGGCACTAATTGCTTGTGTGACCTCCAGAAGACAGCTCCTGATCCAAGACTCATAACATAACCTGAAGTAGATACCTCGATTTCTTTATCTCCATCGAAGTCTGAATAAAAGTATCCAATCAAGCTGAAGTCACCCACTTGTGTATACTTGAGTCCAAAGTCTTGAGTTCCCTTCAAGTACTTTAGAACTCTTTTTGCAACAGACCAATTACACTCACAAGGCTTTTGCATAAACTTGGACAGGATTCCAACAAAAAAAGAAATGTCTAGTCTGGTAGTAGTCAGGTAGTTGAGACTTCCTACGAGTTGTCTATACTTCACTACATCCTCACATTCTTTTCCTTTAGTAGATGTGAACTTTAAGTTCTGTTCCATTGGAGTAGTCAAAGGATTGCACTCAACCATGCCAAACCTATTCAACATATCTCCAATGTACTTCTTCTAAGTGAGGAATATAAACTTCGAATGCTGAGTTACTTCAATACCAAGACAGTGGTGAACATAGCCCAAATCTGTCATTTCAAAACCTTTCCTCAGTTCCTTATTTATGAATCCAATGTAGCTCTCATTGTTCCCTGTCATTAGAAGATCATCTACATACACCACAAGATATACAATTGTTTTGCCAACTTTCTTGACAAACAAAGTTGCATCATGAAGATCATAATGTTTGAAATTGAGTTTCAAAAGATGCTCGGTTAACTTCTTGCAGTGCTTACTTGAGGCCATACAAGGATTTTACAAGATTGCATACTTTATGTTCATGATCGCTCTCAACAAATCCTTCTGGTTGGGACATAAAAACATTCTCTTTCACATCTCCATTCAAGAAAGCAGTTTTTACATCCATAAAATGGACTTTCCAACCTTTCTGAGCTGCCAAGGCAAAGAGTGTCTGGATGGTAGCCCATTTTGCTATGGGGGCAAAAGTGTCCTCATAATCGACCCCTTCCTTCAGTGCAAAACCTTTTGCCACAAGCCTGGCTTTTTGCTTGTTAAGTGAGCCATTTGCTTTATACTTGTTCTTGAAGACCCACTTGCAGCCTATTGGTTTGGTTCCCAATGGAGGATCAACCAACTTCCAGGTGCCATTCTTTATCAAAGCATAAAAAAATCTCTGCATCGCTTTTTTCCATTCATCATGAGAAGCGGCTTCTTTGAAGGAAGTTGGCTCAAAATCTGTAGACAAATCCATTTCACAATCATAAGAAACATCCATATCAACAGGTGACTCAGAATCGTCTACATCACTTCCATTTTATCTAGTTGAACTTCTTGTCCCTGTCTTTCCAACATCATCAGGACAAACACTTCAAAGTGTCTTTGTCAACCATTTTGGAGGACCTTTCTGAGATGGCCCAAGCTGCTCAGTTGGCTGAGATGGGGCTAAATCAAGATTTAGTCTCCCAATTTTGTCAATCGCATCACTCAAGTGTCATTAGTGGTTGGACCTTCATGCAAGGGAGAGAGGGCTTCAGATGAAGATTCAAAAGATTGATCCAGTATAGGGATCCCCCCTTCAAGATGTGGAATCTCATTATCAAAGTCTTGAAAAGACTTTGCATTCTGAATCTATCCAAGCGATCAAGCTGCCGCTCAACAACATTGTTAGCCTCAGAAGATTCAAGAAAGATCACATCTCTAGATATTATAAACTTTTTATTCACTTCATCATACAAACGGTGTGCTTTGGAGGTATTTGAGTACCCCAAGAAGATACATTTGCAACTCCTTGCACCAAGTTTGTTTCTCTATTCCTTGGGTATCAAGGCATAACAAGTGGAACCAAAAACCCTGAGATGCCTCACCGAAGGAATGTGGCCATACCACATTTCATAGGGAGTCTTGTTTTTTATAGCATTAGATGGACACCTATTCTTTATATACACAGCACATAGAACTGCATCAACCCAAAACATCAGCTTAACATTCTTGAAAAACATCATGGAACGTACCATATTTAAGATTGTCCTATTCATTCTTTCAACTACTCCATTCTGTTGGGGATTATAAGGCACGGTTGTTTGATGTTTGATCCCATGTTGGTGAAGAGTGTTTTCAAATTCATTTGATGTATATTCTTTTCCATTATCAGTTCGAATATATCCAACATGAAATTGTGCATCATTTTCAATCCATGCATGAAAGTTCTTGAATGTTTTAAAAGCTTCAGTTTTGTTCTTCAATAAATAAACCCAACACATTCTAGTGTAGTCATCAATAAATGTCATCATATATTTATTACCATTTGTCGAAGGAAAAGGCATTGGACCACATAAATCATAATGAATGAGTTCAAGTTTTCTATGTGCTCTGGAATGAGAATCATGAAAACACTTTTTTGATGTGCTTTCCTAAGATACAAGCATCACATTGCTTAAGTTTCCTGGGAATTGTAGGCAAATCAGTAACACCATTTTTCTTCAACAAACAGAGGTTGTCATAGTTCAAGTGTCCAAATATAGCATGCCATAAAAGACTTGATGGAAATGTACCTTCATCATAATGAGAACTGTATGAAAAATTTTGTGCACAAGCAGAGATTCCTTGCAGCTTCAGAAGTCTTTCTTCTTCTATCCTAGTCATGACAAGTGAGTGATCTGATGCTTTTCTGACCTCAACCTTGCCATCAAATATGTGAATGGAGTGTCCTTGCTAGTGGATGTGGACCAAAGACAAGAAGTTTATCCTCAGCTTCGGGAGGTATAAAACATCATGTAGAAGAAAGTCTGGAAGTCGAGGCAGCTTGAGCCTAATGGTGACAAGCACTGATGGCTTGAGTTTGACTTGTCTGCAAAGTACATTGCTCCATCAACATTATCAGCGAATTCTTCAAAGAAAACTCTTCTGAAAGTCATGTGGCAAGTTGCTCCTTAATCAAGCAACCAATCACCTTTCCATGAAGCAAGTGAAGCATTGAATAAGTTTTCAGTTACTCCAAAGTTGCAATGTGTCACAACATAATGAGCGGACTTGGGTGCTTTTACTTTCCCTTTGTCAGTTGTTTTTCCTTTTCCTTCATTTCTTTCCTGCTCAATTTTGTCCCAAGGCAGCGTACATGTGGATGCATTATGCCCATCTCTATTGGATCGTATGCAATGAAGATCAGACTTTTCTCCTTGGAAATGTTTGCCCCCCCTCCCTCTAAAATTCTTCCTTCCTCTTCCTCTTCGATCACCTCTTCCTCTAGAAGAATGATGTGCATGATTCTTCTCTTTATGTGCAAGGCACACAACTTCTTTAGTAGACTAAGGAGTTGTATTCTTCCCAAAAACCTTCTCTCTTTCAGCAAACTTCTTCTCAAGAGAGTCAAAGGTAATCTCCTTAAGGTTACCACCTAAGTCACCTGACACGGGGATTCGGGATTCGTAGGATTCGGGATTCGTAGTGTCAGATTCGGACACGTTGACCCCCCGGAACAGGACACGTAGGATTCGTTCTATATTATTTTATTAAAATATATATATATATATATATTAAAAATTAGATATTTCTTACACAAATATTAATTAATGATACAAATTTATTGATTTCAAACATAGATCTTCATCTATAGCATGCATAGCACTGAAGTATAATAAAAACTGTGCCTGTGATTATTAACTCATTTGAAAACAATGCAGCCAAAATTGCTACGGTAATGCCATAATACAATCGAATATTTCAATCTCAAGTCGTGCTCACACCAAAACTACTTAATATTCCTTAAATAGTACCAGGGTGAAAACTTTAATAAACATGTACATATAAAAATGTTAAAACAGCAGGAATCAAACCATCATAATCTCCTGCAAAATTGCTTAAAACAGACAAAATCACCGTCGAATAGATTTAAAATCATGCAATATGCTTCACCCACCAAGTATGGACTAAAATCTCTTCAAAACAACAGCGTATCCCATAACCACAGAAGTCACTTAACTTTCCGGTACCCCACATTCAACATGATCTAATGCTTATATAAATATTCCTTATACTGAAGATCCTCCAATATTCCTGGGCTTAGTGGTCAGTGGTCACATAAAATGCGGCCTTTTCTAACCCGTGGGAGTCCCTTTTCCGCTAAATGAGTCCTGGAAATCAAGACACGCAGTCAAAAATCGGGACACGTTGGCGATTTTCGGGACACGCTTGGGATTTGACGTGTCCTGATAGGATTCGACATGTCCTGTTTTTAGGACACGTTTTTGGGATGAATCGTGTCCGACACGCCGGATTTGGACACGTGGCCTGTAAATAACGAATCAGGTTACTTAGGTTACCACTTACATGCAATGCTCAAGATAATGTGAATAGGTGGAAAATAGTGCCTTGACATAAGCTATGAGAGGAATATCTATTTCAACACCAGTGGCTTTTATGTCATGCATAATGGATCTTACTTCTGATGCTAAGGCAAGAGGGTCATCATTTTTCAACTCAAGATTGAACAACTTGATCATCAATTGAACTATTTCAAGTTTAGAGTTTGAGTCATAAAATTTCTTCAACTTCTTTAAGGTGGATAAGGACGTCGAGGATGACAATTGTGCCATGAGTGCTCATGCGCCTCTAGAGAAGAGGTGGGGCGATATGGAGTTGTAGTCAAGGGGACTACATGCGGGCAGGATCCTTGGGGTGCCCAAACCCTTGGATCACTACAGCTACGGGAGCCCTTAACAATAGTAGCAAACTGACAGGTGTCGGTTGGAGCGAGGTGTGATGGAGCGATGGTGGCAAAGCTAGACTGCCAAAGTCTGAGGCAGCGCAGTGGATGTTGAAGCAGTTCGAGAGACACATAGAAGTTACAGTGCGCAGTAGTAGCAAATGGAGCACAAGTTAGTAGCAGAGGCAGCTTCAACATCACGAGGCTTTTATACTAACCAGGATGTCAGTTTTTGGGTGAAGTATCAGTTACTTACTTCTCGGTAACTGAGTTGCAATGCAGTAGTTAGCAGTGGCAGTGCTATGGGCAGCATGAGGCAACATTTTGAGAGGGAACTGCAATATAGATGTAGCAGTGGCAATGGCAGAGTCATGCGCAACAGTACAGGAAGCAGCAGTGTAGTGGATGAATGGCTTCAGGCCAAGCATCAGCAGCACAGAGGACCGATGCAGAGGATCAGTGTAATGCTTCTATGGTGAAGTGTTGCTAAAGCACATTCCTCGCTAAGAGGGAGTGTTGATTTTGGGTAGCATCGGATGTGCTCTAGCTCCGAAATTTTGTGGAGGGGCTAGAACACATGAGATCTCCAAGACCCAGAAATAGTTTGGAGAAATTCCACCCAGATGAGGAGTTATTAAAATAATTAATATTTTTAATGGGTTCCTAAGTCTAAACTTAGGAAAATAAAAATATTAATGTGTATTAATAAGAATATGGGTGAGAAAGTTCTAAGTGACGAGGATCAAGCCAGTTCTAATCTTAGCTGTTGATTAGGGACTTAATATCACCCGTTGATTCGTCAACAAGAAAAGTATAAGAGGACGCTGAGGGTCAGTTGGAAACACACCAAGAGATCAAAGAGCTCGATTTTTCTGGGGCGAGGTTCACTAAGAAAATCAAGCTAGTGATCTGAGTTGCAGTGAGGGGTAGTTCACAAGGGATATTTTGTCCAAGGCCGAAGAATACATAGCAGAGAGGCAGAGCAACGCCGAGAGAGATAGCGCAATCCCAGAGAGGGTGACGCAGAGGCCGTAGGGTCTGACACAGGTGACGCAGAAGCTGTAGAGGCTGACGCAGGCCCTTAGAGGTAGCGATGGGGAGATTTTGTGGGGCAAAGAATGAGAAAATCAGCAAAATTGACTTTCTAAGCAAGGTAGGCGCAATGTTGGGGTGACGCAGCTCCTAGAGGAGTGACGCAGTTCTAGCGCAGAGCTTGGAATAGCCATCCCTGTCCAGCATTAGGAACAGTTTGGTCACGGTGGGGTTTGATCATCTAGTTGTTGAATTTGCGGGAATATTTGTCTTCGGATAGACGTACTTCTGCCAAGGTTATTCTCTATTGGGTGAGCCGTATTCGGCACCCTAGTTGTATTCACGAATCTACTTAATAATACAAACCCTCTATATGCTGCACTGATATCCCGAATTGGGTTTTTCGGGGGACAATTGTCCAAATATAACGATGTCCCTTGTGTATTTGTCTCAGTTTATTTCAGTTCATGATCTATATGTATGTGTAGGGTGCAATAGTGCTTACATCGATGTTTATGTAATTAAATAACTTGTTAATACAAAGAACAAGTAGGAGATGTCAAACCAATAATTGCAGTAGGGGCTTCTAATGTGTTAGACTCAGAAATTTTCACATGGTATCAGAGCAATTGCAGATCATAGCCGACTGAAGACACCAGCCGAGAAATCCGAGAATTTGCAACAGAGAAGCAGTTGTCCCGAGTGACAGCGTTGTTCCAGAGCCGAAGAGGTAGAAGGAAGAGTGACACAGTGCAGGGAAGGTGACGCAGAGGCTCACGCAGTGCCTGCGTCAGCACTCTGAGCCAGGTGAGGGAGACGCAGTAGCTGGGAGGAGCCCACGCAGTAGATGCGTCAGCCGTCAGGGCCAACACAAAGGCAGAGGGGGGCAGATCAGGCTCACGCAGAGCCATGTCATCTTTCTGAGCCAGGAAGGATTGACGCAGTTGGCCAGGAGGAGTTGATCCAACCCAAGCAGTGATTGCGTAGAGCCTAAAGGGCTCAGATTCTTCAGTTGTTGGGGCTAAGGGAGCTGAGCAAATTTTCGATTTGAGGAGCTGGTGGGACGTTGTTTTTGTTGGTGCAGAACAGTGTCTAAGGAGACTGAACCAAGGTAGAGGGAATCACTGCCTTGACAGATTTCTAGCCAAGAAATCTAGATCCGGGTTGCAGCAAAGGAGGATTGGAGAGGAGTGATTCAATAGTTGGCCGGAGGATTTTCGAAAGGGAAATCAGGACTCAGAAGGAGTCTAGAGAAGAGTTGTTCCTTAGAGGGTTTCTTGTGCCCAAGGAATCCAGATCCAAGTCTTGCTAGATTGATAGCAGGAGAGGGAGAAGTGAACCAGTTCTTTGTTGAGCAGAGATGGCAATGAACGGGTTGACGGATCAGGACAAATTGGACAGAGCTTCCAATTTTGTCATCTGGAAGGCCAAGATCCTGGCAATCCTGGATAAACATCGCATCAAGGACTATGCCTTGAAAGTGGTAGTTGTCCCGGTTGACGCTGATGCAACTGAGAAGTACGAGGAGGCCCAGGCGAAGGCAAAATGCATGATCTTAGACGAAATCAAGGATCATGTAGTACCACATATTGCTGAGAAAGAAATAGCAAGGGAGATGTGGGAGACCTTGACCACCTTGTACCAGGACTCTTTCGTGCAATGGAAGATGTTATTAGAAAATTAGTGGAGACAATATCAGATGCATAAAGGAGAGGAGATATATCCCTTCCTTCTCAAGTTTCCAGGAATTCGTGACCAGCTGACTTCCGTGGGGTCTACACCAAATCCAGAGTTCATGGTCAGGGCTACCCTAAATGCAGTCACCAAAGAGTAGGAGACATTTGTCCAAAGTATTTTGGGGCAGAACGACTCTCCCCAGTTTGGAGGAGATGTGGCCAGCTCTTCGACAAGAAGAACTCAGGAGGTTGACCAAGGCAGGGAGTAGTGGCAAGGGAGCTCAACTCAAGAAGGAGGAGGAGGCTGCAGCTCTCGCATCAGCGGGACAGCAGGGGCAGCAGATGAGAAAGAAGAAGGACATCTCCAAGGTCAAGTGCTTCAACTGTGGGGAACTCGGACATTATGCCACTCAGTGCCCCAAGAACAAAGTCAAGGGGGAGGATTCCGACTCAAAGGCTGCTCCAGCAAAGACGAATAAAGATGTCGAGGATGACGATTGTGCCATGAGTGCTCATGCGCCTCTAGAGAAGAGGTGGGGCGATATGGAGTTGTAGTCGAGAGGACTACATGCGGGCAGGATCCTTGAGGTGCCCAAACTCTTGGATCACATACGGCTACGAGAGCCCTTAACGACAGTAACAAACTGACGGGTGTCTGTTGGAGCTAGGTGTGATAGAGCGACTGTCGCAGAGCTAGAGTGCCAAAGTCTGAGGCAGCGCAGTGGATGTTGTAGCAGTGCAAGAGGCACAGAGTAGTTGCAGCAGCGCAGTAGCAGCAGAGGGAGCACAGGTTAGCAGCAGAGGTAGCTTCAGCATCACGAGGCTTTCAGACTGACCAGGATGTCAATTTTTGGGTGAAGTATCAGTTACTTACTTCTCGGTAACTGAGTTACAGTGCAGCAGTTTGCAGTGGCAGTGTTATGGGTAGCATGAGGCAGCATTTTGAGAGGGAGTTGCAGTACAAATGTAGCAGTGACAGTGGCAGAGTCATGGGCAGCAATACAGGAAGCAGCAGTGCAGTGGATGAAGGGCATTAGGCCAAGCATCAGCAGCACAGAGGATCGATGCAAAGGATCAATATAATGCTTCTATGGTGAAGTGATGCTAGAGCACATTTCTCGCTAAGAGGGAGTTTTGATTTTGGGTGGCATCAGATGTGCTCTAGCTCCGAAATTTTGTGGAGGGGCTAGAACACATGAGATCTCCAAGACCCAAAAATTGTTTGGAGAAATTCCACACGGATGAGGAGTTATTAAAACAATTAATATTTTTAATGGGTTCCTAAGTCTAAACTTAGGAAAATAAAAATATTAATGTGTATTAATAAGAATATGGGTGAGAAAGTTCTAAGTGACGAGGATCAAGTCAGTTCTAATCTTAGTCGTTGATTAGGGACTTAATCTCGACCATTGATTCGTCAACAGGAAAAGTATAAGAGGAGGCTTGAGGGTCAGTTGGAAACACACCAAGAGATCAAAGAGTTCGATTTTTCTGGGGTGAGGTTCGCCAAGAAAATCGAGCTAATGATCTGAGTACCAATGAGGGGCAGTTCGGCAAGGGATTTTATGTCCAAGGTCGAACAATACATAGCAGAGAGGCAGAGTAGCGCCGGGAGAAACAGCGCAGTCCCAGAGAGGGTGACGCAGTGTTGATTTTGGTAGCATCGAATGTGCTCTAGCCATGAAATTTGGTGGAGAGGCTACGGCACATGAGATCTCATGAATCTTGCACCCCAGTTGTATTCAAAAATCTGCTTAATAATAAAACCCTGATATATGTTGCACCGGTTTTCCCAAATTGCGTTTTTCCGGGGACGATTGTCCAAAAATAACGGTGTCCCTTTTGTTGTCTCAGTTTATTTCAATTGTTGATCTGTGTACTTTTGAAGGTTGCAATTGTGTTTACTTCGATGTTTATATTATTAAATAACTTGTTAATGTAAAGAACAAGTAGGAGATAGTAAACCAGATATTGCAGTAGGGGTTTCTGATGTGTTAGATTCAGGAATTTTCACATGGTATCAGAGCAATTGTAGATCAAGGAGGACTAAAGACACCAGCCAAAGAAATCTGAGAATTTGCAGCAGAGAAGCAGTTGTCCCGAGAGACAGTGTTGTTCTAGAGCTGAAGAGGCAAGAGGAGGAGTGATGCAGTGCAAAGAGGGTGACACAGAGGCTCACGTAGAGCCTCCATCATCGTTCTGAGCCAAGAGAAGGGCCAGCGCAGAGGCAGAGAGAGGTAGAACAGGCTCACGCAGAGCTACGTCATCCTTCTCAGCCAAGTAGGATTGACGCAATTGGCCGGGGCGAGCCGATTCAGCCTACGTCGTGATTGCGCAGAGCCTGAAGGGTTCAGATTCTTCAGTTGCCAGGGCTAAGGGAGTTGTGCAGATTTTGATTTGAGGAGCTGGTGGGATGTTGGTTCTGTCAGTACATAACAGTGTCTAAGGAGATGGAACCAAGGTAGAGGGAAGCACTACCTCGACGGATTTCTAGCCAAGAAATCCATATCCGAGTTGCAGCAGCAAAGGGGGATTGGAGAGGAGTGATTCGAAAGTTGGCAGGAGGATTTCCAAGAGGGAAGTCGAGACTCAGAGGGAGTCTAGAAGAGGAGCGGAGATGGCAATAAATGGATTGAGGGATCAGGATAGATTAGATGGGGCTTCCAATTTTGTCATCTAGAAGGCCAAGATCCTAGCAATCCTAGATAAGCATCACATCAAGGACTATGCCTTGAAAATCGTAGTTGTCCCAATTGACTCGGCTACAAATGAAAAGTATGAGGAGGACCAGGCGAAGGCGAAATGCATGATTCTAAACGGAGTCAAGGATCATGTCATACCACATATTGCTGAGAAGAACACAGCAAGAGAGATGTGTGAGACCCTGACCACCTTACACCAGGGCTCTTCCGTGCAACGGAAGATGCTATTGGAAAATCAGCTGAGGGCATATCAGACGCATAAAGGAGAAGAGATAGATTTGTTCCTTCTCAGGTTGCAAGGAATTCGAGACCAGCTTATTTCGTGGGGTCTACACCAGATCCAGAGTTCATGGTCAGAACTGCCCTGAATGCAGTCTCCGAGGAGTGGGAGACGTTTGTCCAAAGCATTCTAGGCAGAGAGACTCTCCCTAGTTGGGAGGAGATGTCAATAGCTCTTCGACAGGAAGAGCTCAAGAGATTGACCAAGGAGGGGAGTAGCGATAAGGGAGTTCGAATCAAGAAAGAGGAGGAGGAGGATGCAGCTCTAGCATCTACGGGACAGCAGGGGGTTCAAAAGAGGATGAAGAAAGATATCTCCAAGGTCAAGTGCTTCAACTGTTGGGAGCTGGGACATTATGCCTCTCAGTGCCCCAGGAAGAAAGGCAAGGGAGAAACTTCTGACTCAAAGGTTGCTCCAACAAAGGCAGAGAAGGATGTCGAGACTGATGACGATTGTGCCATGAGTGCTCAAGCGCCTCTAAAGAAGAGGTGGGGAGACACAGTTGTAGTCAAGAGGACTGCATGCAGGGGCAAGATCCTTGAGGTACCCAAACTCTTGGATCGCATACGGCTACGGGAGCCCTTAACGACAGTAGCATGATGACAGGTGTCAGGTGGAGCAAGGTGTGATGAAGCGACAAGGAAGTGCTAGAGTGCAAAAATATGTAGTAGCGCAGTGGAGGTTGCAGCAGTGCCAGAGGCACAAAGGTGTTTGCAGCAACGCAATGGCAACAGAGGGAGCACAGGATAGCAGCTGAGGTAGCTTCAGCATCACGAGGATTCCAAACTGACCAGGATGTCAGTGGTTTGGGCGAAGTCAGTTACTTACTTCTCGGTAACTAGATTGCAGTGCAGCAGTTAGCAGTGGCAGTGCTATGGGCAAGATGATGCAGCATTTTGTGAGGGAGTTGCAGTACAAATGTAGCAGTGGCAGTCGCAGTGTCATGGGCAGCAGTACAGGAAGCAGCAGTGCAGTGGATGTGTGGCAGCAGGCCAAGCATCAGCACAAGGACCGATGCGGAAGATCAATTTGATGTTTCTATGGTGAAGCATTACTAGAGCACATTCCTCGCTAACAGGGAGTGTTGATTTTTGGTAGCATCAGATGTGCTCTAGCCATGAAATTTAGTGGAGAAGCTAAGGCACACGAGATCTCCAAGACCCAAAAATCGTTTGGAGAAAGTCCACCCGGATGAAGAGATACTAAAATAATTAATATTTTTAATGAGTTCATAGGTCTAAACTTAGGAAAATTAAAATATTAATGTGTATTAATATAATATGGGTGAGAAAGTTCTAAAAGACGAGGATCAAGCCAGTTCTAATCTTAGTCATTGATGAGGGACTTAATCTCATCTGTTGATTCGTCAACAGGAAAAGTATAAGAGGAGGCTTGAGGGTTAGTTGGAGATACACCAAGAGAGATCAAGAATTCGATTTTCTAGGGCGAGGTTTGCTGAGGAAATCGAGTTAGAGATCAGTTGCAGCGAGGGGTAGTTCAGCAAGGGATTTCGATCCAAGGCTGAAGAGTACATATAAGAGAGGTGAGAGGTAGCAGAGTGCCAGAAGAGGCAGCGCACAGCCTAGGATGGTTGATGCAGAGGCAGCAAGGGCTGACGTAGAGGCTAAGGAGGACAACACAGAGGACGCAGAGGGCCAAAGAAGTTCACGCAGAGGTTGTAGAGGCTGACACAAAAGATGCAGTGAGCTTCAGACGCTGCAATGAGGTGTTTCTGTAGGACAGACTGAGATTTGATTGGCTGACGCAGAGCTAGAGAGGGTGACGTAGTTCTAGAGGGGGTGACACAGTTCCAAATGAGTGCGTGGAGCAGCTTTCGCTATCCAAAACAAGGAACAACCAGAGTCACTATGGGATTGTTCATCCAGTTGTTGTTTAGCCGGAATATCTATCTCCAAATAGAGGTATTGCTGTCGAGGATATTCTTTGAAGGGTGAGCCATTTTTGGCACCCTAGTTGTATTCAGAAATTTGCTTACTACTAAAACCCTCATATATGCTGCACCAGTTTTCCCAAATTGGGTTTTTCCAAGGACGATTGTCCAAAAATAACGGTGTCCCTTGTTCTGTCTCAGTTTATGTCAGTTGTTGATCTGTATATTTGTGAAGGTTGCAATTGTGTTTACTTCGATGTTTATATTATTAAATAACTTGTTATTGTAAAGAACAAGTAGGAGATAGTAAACCAGATATTGCAGTAGAGGTTTCTGATGTGTTAGATTCAGGTATTTTCACACACAGAAGTCCTAGGGTCTGATGCAGGTGACGCAGAAGTCGTAGAGGCTGACGCAGGCCCTTAGAGGCAGCGCTAGGGAGATTCTTGGGGCAGAGAAGGAGCAGATCAGAAAAATCGACTTTCTGAGCAAGGTAGGGTCATTGTTAGGGTGATGAAGCTCCTAGAGGAGTGACGCAGTTCCAGCGCAGAGCTTGGAGTAGCAATCGATGTCCAACTCTGGGAACAGTCTGGTCACGATGGGGTTTGATCATCTAGTTGTTGAATTTGTCGAAATATCTGTCTCCGGATAGAGGTACTTCTGCCAGGTTTATTCTCTGTTGGGTGAGCCATATCTGGCACCCTAGTTGTATTCATGAATCTACTTAACAATACAAACCCTCTATATGCTCAACCGGTTTTCCTGAATTGGATATTTCCCGGGACAATTGTCCAAAAATAATGGTGTCCATTGTGTATTTGTCTCAAGTTATTTCAATTCATGATTTGTATGTATGTGTAGGCTACAATAGTGTTTACATCGATGTTTATGTAATTAAATAACTTGTTTATGCAAAGAATAAGTAGGAGATGTTAAACCAGTGATTGCAGTAGGGGTTTCTGATGCGTTGGATTCAGAAATTTTCACAATATTCTTTGTACTGGATTGCTAGCAAGGCATCCAGAGTTTGTATTCAGAAATAACTTCTGCTTAATAATAAAAACCCTCAAATCTGTTGCACCAGTTTTCCCGCATTAGCTTTTTCTGGGGACATTTGTCCAAAAATAATGGTGTCATTGTGTTGTATTTTCTTCCTTGCTCAGTTTCTTGTTTCCACATTATATTTAATTAAGTGAAGGCTGCAGTGTATGTATTTCGATATTTGTCGTAGGAAACAAGTAATTTGTTTAAAGGAATATTAACAAATAGGAGAAATATCATCAGTTGCTGCAGTAGGGATTCTGGTTTAGGAATTTTCACATGGTATCATAGTTACAGGTGGAACAAGAGGAGCAGTGGTAGAGAACCCAGCGCTGAGCAGAGAAAGAAGTCGAATAACTGCAGGAGGCAGCAGTTCGAATACCCAGAGGGATTCCGCAGTTCAAGCCAGGAGAGCTAAATTTTCGAGGAAAGTCTCTCTCTGAGTGAGTCGATAGAGAGGAAGGGCTTCCAGGTCAAAAAAATTTCATGCCAAACGGAGTAGCCCAAAGCCTCTACGTGAGGAAAGAGTTGGTGGGACGCAGTTTTTCTGCAGGCAGTTTGTTGGGTAGAAAATCGTCAGAAGAGAGAAGAAGCACAGTGAGGGAATTTTTCCTCAGTTGACTGCCCGCTAAGAAGTCTGTTTTCTTATTGCTTGAGCAGCAGCAGTAAGAAACAGAGAGGAGCAGTTTGACATTTTCGTGGCAGAGATGGCAACTAGTGGACTAAGAGATCGAGACAGGTTGGATGGGGCATCCAACTATGTGATCTGCAAGGCAAAGATGTCGTGCCTTCTAGATGAGCATTTTCTCAAGGTCTATGTCGACAACATGGTGGATGAGCCTGCGGATCCAGATCAGTTGAAGAAGTACAAGGGAGAAATAGCGAAGGCCAAGAGGATGATCCTTGATGGAGTAAAGGATCATGTGGTTTGTCACATCACTAGCAGAGGGACTGCTAAGGAGATGTGGGATGCCTTGGCGAAGTTGTATCAAGGATCTTTCGAGCAGTGGAAGATGTACTTAGAGCAGAAACTGAGATCTGCACAGATGCAAAACAGGGAGCACATAGATCTGTTCCTCATGAATCTTCATAGACGTGGGACGAGTTAGCAGTTGTGGGGTCTACACCTCAAGGTTCCGAGATGGTGAGACTGGCCCTAAACTCAATCTCAGAAGAGTGGCAAGTATTTATCCAAAGCATCTTGGGCAAGGTAGCTTTGCCAGACTGGGATAGTATGTGGGCAACTCTCAAGCAGGAAAAGCGAAGGAGAGATCTAGTCAAGTGAAAGCTTGACAAAAGCAGCAGCAGCAGTGGGTCGAATCCCAAGGAGGAGGAAGGGAATGCAGCCCTTGCATCCAAGGGGCAACAGGGGCAGCGAAGGCGGAAGGACGTCTCAAAGATCAAATGTTTCAAGTGTGGTGAAATGGGTCACTACGCAACACAGTGTCCTCTCAAGAAGGAGGACAAAGATGAGAAGCATGATCTGAAGGCTACACCCGCGAAGATCGAGGAGGAGTTTGCCATGAAAGTCAAGATACCTCTAGGAGGGAGGTGGGTTGATTTAGAGTTGTAGTTTGAAAGAGCTACATATGGGCAGGATCCTTGAGGATCCCACCTCTCGAATCAATTCCTTGTTACGAGAACCAAGATCAAAAGTAGCAGGATGGACTATTGTCGGTTGGTGCAGACAAGTGTTGGAGCGACAGACACAGTGGCTAGAATGCCAAGTCTGAGAAGCGTAGTGTAGAGTTGCAGCAGTGCAGGGAGGCACAGTGCAGTAGCAACAACAACGCAGTGGCTTCAGAGGGATAGCGTGGGACTAGCAGCAGTCAAATCTTCAGCATCGAGATGCATCTATGTTGAACACTTGTTTAGTAATTTGGGATGTTTTTCTGTTGCTAATGCAGTAGCAGCAGCAGTTTGCAGTGCAGGGGCAGTTGGCAGTGGCAGTGCCAGCAGCAACACAGATGCAGAAATTTAGAGGGAGTTGTAGTACGGATGCAGTGTTGATAGTGGCAGTGTCAGCAGCAGTATAGTTGCAACAGCAATGCAATAGTTGGTGGACAACATGTCAGACATCAGCAACACAGAGGACGATGTTATGAAGTCAGGGTGATGCTTCAGTGGGAGGCATTGCTAGAGCACATTCCTCGCTAAGAGGGAGTGTTGATTTTTGGTAGCATTGAATGTGCTCTAAGTCTCAAATTTTGAAGGGAGGCTTGGGCACATGTATTCCAAAGAACCTAGAAAGTGTTTTGGGAAATTCCACCCGGAGACATTTCATTAAAATAATTAATTATATTTAATGGGACCCTAAGTCTAAGCTTAGGAAATTAAAATAATTAATGGGTATTAATCTAACTGTGGGTGTAAATTCTAGAAGAAGATGAGGATCAAGCGAAAATGATCTTAGCGATTGATTAACTTTTAATCTAGGTCGTTGAATGTCAACGAGAAGATTATTTAAGGAGGCTTGAGGGTCATTTGGAAAACACATCGAGAGTTGATCTGTCAGATCGAATTGTTGAGCCAGAGAATACAGCAGTGATTCGTGGTGATCAAGCAAAGAGGGGCAGAGATAGTTTTGGCTGGAGAATCTTCTCCAGAGCCAAGAATACGCTGCAGAGAGGCTGAGAAAGACGCAAAGGAGGCAGTGCAGTGCTCAGTGAGGGTGACGCAAAGCCAGGAAGGGCTCATGCAGAGCAGCACAGTACCTTTCAAGCAGAAGTTCAAGATTTTGCTGGGGGCTTGACGTTCTGCATCGAGAGGGTTGAAGTCAAAGCTCCTAAGAGCAAATCGATCCAGCAGAGAGGTGTCACAGTGCCTCAAAAGGAGTGACACAGGCCCACGCATGTTGAAATTTGGTACCGGAGGACAGGTGGTTCCCTAAGGCTTTGATCTTTGGCCTAGGGAAAAGTGTCCAAAAGAATTTAATTTTTCTCCTAAAGTGACTTTATAATTTTTATAAAGTCAAATCTAATTTAAAAGTGATAAAGTTACTAAAGTCTAATTTTAAAGTGACTTTAATAAAGTCAATATAAGATTAGAAAGGAAAAGTGACTTTGGAAATAAATGACTAAGTGGGTCTTTATTAAAGTGGGGTGAATTAAAAAAATAGAAAATGAGATTTAAATGAGCATTTAATCTCAGCCCTAGATCTCAATCTATTTCCGCCATTGGATTTAGGGATTCCCCAAAAGTCACTTAGGGTTAGATTGAAGGAGGAAAAGGAGGAAAAGGTCATTACTTTTTTCATGAGAAGATTGAGAGAAGGAGAGCAAGAGAGCAAGGGAGATTTCTGGACAGTGAGGAGAAAGAGGCAGCAGCTTGGCACACATTCCAAGGCAGCGTTTCAGCAAGTCCGTACAACTGAGTTAGCACATAGTGAAAGGCAAACTTTGGGCACGATTTTCTAGAAAGGTCGTACAGCAGTTTTGGTTCAGATTCCAAGGAGGCTGTACAGCAAGTGGTTGTACCTTGGCATGCTTTTCTAGGCAGAAATCCGTACAGCTGTACTGCTGTTTTTCTGCACAGAAATTGAGGAAAACCGTACAGCAGCATTTATGGCAGCATGCACGCTTTTCTAGGTAGTCCGTACAACAGCATTTAAGGCTGAAATTTGGGCACAAAAATTGAGGAGGCCGTACAACATTTATTGTTGTTCTGTTTTGCTGTTTGCAAGTTTTTCCAGTTGACTGTGAGGCATGGAAAATGAGATAAGTTGTAAAAGTTTGCTTACTGATTTTTTTGCTGAATATTTCTCACTGTAAAAGCATTTTCCATAGATAAGAATGAGCTTTCGAATTGGTTTTCCCCAAGAGTTGTAGGGGGTTTTTCCAAGGTCACCTTGACCAAAAATCACTGTGTTTAAATGTGTTGAATGGCTATTTGTATGTGCTGATATTTATTTCTGCATTTTCCAGCATTCTGTAATATTTCCAGAATTTGTGTTTTCAGCAAAATTTATTTTCCAGTTTATGAATGTATGGATATGGGAAAGGCATTTAACTATTTTGGAGAAATAAGGTGAAACTGAAAACCGGGGTGGGAAATGAGAAATTTCTACATGGTATCAGAGCTTGAGTGCTGAAGTGCAGTTTGGGACAGCAAGGAGGAAAGTTACACCCTGCTGATTTTTCACTCAGAAAATTCCAACAAGCTGATTTTTCACAAACAACAGTTTTATCTTTACTACAGTAGTGCTATTTTTCAGTTTTAGGACAGCAGGATGTCATTGGGATTGAGGGTGGAGGATAGGTTGGATGGGCATACCAATTACAGCGTTTGAAAGGAGAGAATGTAGAGTATCTTTGAGGAGGTAGAACTCTGGGAAATTATAGTGCATACCACACAAAACCCTGTTGTTGTGCCTACTGATGCTACTCAGTTGGCTGCTTATAATAGAAAGAACAACAAGGGTAAGAGACTGATTCTAGATGGAGTCAAAGACCATTGCATTCCTCATGTGAGAGGAAAGAGAAATGCCCATGAGATGTGGACAACATTGTCCAATCTCTACCAGAGTACCAATGAGAACCGGAAAATGGTCCTGAAGGAGAAGCTGAAGACCATTAAGATGGGTAATGATAGTGCAACTGGATATCTCACAAAGATTACTAATGTGAGAGATGAGTTGGTAGCAGTTGGAGAGGTCATTCCACTCGCTGAGTTGGTGCGGATTGCAGTGAATGGCCTCCCCCGTTCATGGAAGAACTTTGCTGATGGGGTTTGTGCACGTGAGCCCTTCCCACATGGGAGAGATTTTGGGATGATTGCATTCAGACAGAGATCAGGAAAAGTCAGCTTGGGGCAGCCAAGCCAGTTGAGTAGGATGAGAATGTAGCACTATTGGCAGGAGGCAAGAAAGGTAGAGGGAAGAAGCAGGCTTCCACAAGCAATGGTGGGGGCAAAGACAAAGGTAAAGGTAAACAGGGTAACACGCAAAAGGACTATTCCAAGGTGAAGTGTTGGATTTGTCAAAAGATGGGACACTATGCAGTTGTGTGTCCGGAGAAGAAGAAGAATAAGGGGAAGAACCAGAGCATGGCAGCTTCAGCAGAGGTTGAGAACTTTGCAAATCGTTTTGACCGGGAGTTTGGGTTCACTGCGTGTGAGTCCTCTAGTGCAGGATCACCTGCCACACAGGTTCAGCGGGAGCATGCTTTTCCCTCGATTAGCGGAGCATCTTCGGGTATCTGGTATGTGGACAGTGGGGCTTCACGTCACATGACAGGAGTCAATGAGTACTTCTCAGAGCTTTCAGAGAGTGGCACTGATATAGAGGTAGTACTCGATGATGACAGATTTGTTAGAGCAGTTGGTGTGGGGACACTGACATTTCAGAGGGAGTCCAAACCTCCCTTGAAGGTGTCAGATGTTCTTTATGTGCCAGGGAAGAGGAAGAACCTCATATCCATCTCAGCTTTGGAGGACAAAGGATATGAAGTACTGTTCAGGGGAGGACAGGCGTTGATGTATCCCAGGGGCACTCTAGCTGATTCAGCTAGAGTGATAGGTGTACGCCATGCAAAGGTGTACAAGTTTGCATTCCAACCCCTTTTGGCATTGAGCAGTAGTACCGACAGCAGAGCTAGCAGTTCTAAGCTGTGTGAGATTTGGCACCGCAGGATGGGGCATATGTATCATGGAGCCTTGAGGACCTTGCGGGAGATCACTACAGGTGTGCCAGATTTCAGTACTGATCACTTTGATACTTGCAGAGGATGTGTGATGGGCAAGTTTGCCAAATCCCCTTTTCCCAGCAGTGACAGCAGAGTGACTGGGATACTTGATTTGATTCATTCCGATGTGAGCAGTCGGATGTCTCATGTTTCCTTTAGTGGATATGAGTACTATGTTTTATTCATTGATGATCACTCCAGGAGGACCTGGATTTATTTCTTGAAGACCAAGAGTGAGGTATTCAAGCGGTTTCAGGAGTTTAGAGCTCTTGTGGAGACACAGACAGGTCGGAAGATCAAGTCCCTGAGGTTGGACAATGGGGGAGAGTACACCCTTGGAGAGTTTGTTGACTATTGTGCGGAGGCATGCATTAGGAGGGAGTTCATTGTTCCTTACAACCCCCAGCAGAACGGGGTTGCGGAGAGGAAGAACAGATCCATCAGAGGGGCTGCCAAAGCCATGTTACATGATCAGGGGTTGCCATTGTTCTTGTGGGCAGAGGCCTGCAACACAGCTGTTTATTTGCAGAATAGGAGTCCGCATCGTGCCTTGGGGCACATGACTCCGGAAGAGGCTTTTTCTGGGAAGAAGCTTGATATTGGTCATCTTCGTATCTTTGGGTGCATTACATACTCCTATATACCCAAGGAGAAGAGGACCAAACTAGAGCCCACCGCAGAGAAGGGTATCTTTGTGGGCTACAGTGAGACCTCAAAGGCCTTTCAGATTTACATTCCTACACAGAGGAAAGTTGTTGTCAGGCGGGATGTGAAGTTTGAAGAGGACAGGGCCTTTAGGAGGTCACGAGAGTTAGAGTATCTGGATTAGCTAGACCCTCAGCAGCAGTTGAGTCAGTCACAGGGATCCAGTGGGCAGGGATCAGGAGGATCCGGAGGTACATCTATGAGGATGTCAGGTCCGTCAGTGAGCAGTGGCTCGCCGAGCCAGAGGGGTGGTGCTCCGGGCAGCATGCAGAGCAGTCCACAGAGCAGTTCACTAGGGAGTCCACTGATGGACAGTTCACACGGTACCTCAGCTTCTACAGGTTCAGGTGCAGGCAGGAGGACAGCAGACAGACAGTCAGGAGTTCAAGCTCCTGATGATGATGATGAGGAGGAGTTTCATTCTCCAATGGGAGAAGTACGCTCAGGGAAGAGGAAGCCCAAGTGGCTTCAAGACACCTTGAGAGATGCCACATCTGTTGCTGAGCCTAAGAGGCCGGTCAGAGAGAGTAGACCACCTAAGAGGTTTTGTAGCTATATGGCAATGGGTACCAGGATCCTTGACTCTAAGCCTTCTAGCTATGAGGAGGCAGCTAGCCAGCAGGTCTGGAGAGAGGCCATGCAGGAGGAGTATTCTTCTATCATGAAGAATGATGCTTGGGAGGTGGTGCCGAGGCCTGAGGGCAAATCCATGGTTACTTCCAGATGGCTTTACAAGGTAAAGCATGCTGCAGATGGCAGCATTGAGAAATTCAAAGTGAGGTTTGTGGCTAGAGGGTTCTCCCAGGTAGAGGGAGTTGATTATGAGGAGACCTTCGCTCCCGTGGCTCGATATACTTTGATCCGCTCCATTATATTGATAGCAGCAAAGATGGGTTGGAAGATCCACCAGATGGATGTGAAGACTGCATTTCTCAATGGCTTCATACAGGAGGAGGTGTACATTGAGCAGCCACAGGGCTTTGACTGCATAGGGGTAGCGTAGACGTAGTCAGGGACTCATTGGTTCAACGGACGGATCCACTGGGACTTGCAGTGTAGAGTGAAGTAATCTCACTAATTTCTTCTGCCGAGTGATATTCTTTGTACTGGGTTGCCAGCAAGGCATCCAGAGTTTGTATTCAGAAATAACTTCTGCTTAATAATAAAAACCCTCAGATCTGCTACATCGATTTTCCCGCATTGGGTTTTTCCTGGGACATTTGTCCAAAAATAACGGTGTCATTGTGTTGTATTTTCTTTCTTGCTCAACTTCTTATTTACGCATTATATTTAATTAAGTGAAGGCTGCAGTGTATGTATTTTGATATTTGTCATAGGAAACAACAAATAATTTGTTTAAAGGAATTTTAACAAATAGGAGAAATATCATCAGTTGCTGTAGTAGAGATTCCGGTTTAGGAATTTTCACATCTGCCAATGAGCCATTCGGACAAATACATTTCACAACTATCATACTATGTAGTCAATCACAAGTACATATACAAAACTAGTAGGAATTTTATCAGCAAGCTTTATATAGTGTTGATAATGATTTGAATCTACTTTCTTTCAACCGTTCTTCCTCCCAAATTGGGAATATTATGAAGACTAAACATCTTAGGCAATATCTCTCTCCAGATAGATATGTATACATATAAAGGAGCTTAGAACACTAAAAGAAACAATCATTTTAAGTTTTGATAGAAAGCAGTAGCTTACGCACTAAAAGCAATGAATGTTTATATTTTGACAAACAGCAGCAGCTTATACACTAAAAGCAGCTGTGATTTTATGTCAACAACCATGGAACTACTGAATTTGGTTTTACTGCAGCCAAACAGAATATGGTAGGTAATGTGTAAAGCATTCCTCATTTAATATTAAGAAAACTTAAAATGATTGTCTATAGCATTGCTACTTTCAACGAAAGTTTAAAGGTAGAAAACACAAAGAGCATTCACCTTGGAACACTGAAAAGATAATGACATTTGCTTCCACATGGATGCAAACTCATCGTTTTCATCTTCATCACTTTCACTCTGCATGTCTCTCTGCCATGGTAAATCCATTTGGGTATCATCAGCAAAGTCAGGTCCCAAAATTGTGCCCTCTGCAACCATTGCAGGTTCTCCCATTTTACTCTCATCCAATTTCTCTGTGTTCTGGAGAAGGTAATGTTCTGTGTCATTAGTAGCATCTTCAAAACCTTCTGTAGTTTCCACCATAAAATTCAACTCTTTTTTTCCACCCTCTCTGGCCACCTTTTTCACATCTCTAAGTGCCTGCAGTTCTTTACAGCAATCATCAGTGTTATCTTCTAAGTTCTCTATAGCCCTTTCAAGTTCATTCATTTCTGTCCAGTTGACCTCACCTTTTTTCCATATTCCATCAATATTTTCTGATAGACTTTCTTCATGTTTAGCCTTGTGTGCTTCCTCCATGTCATTTTCCTGCAAGTAATAACTACTTTGGCACTCAAATGGACTATCAAGTTTATAACCTGTGTCATCTACAAGACAAAGTTTTTTCCCTTTCCCTTGTTGTAAGTTGTTTTCATTCAGGAGTAGACAGTCTACATCATCAGTACTTTCTGCTGATAAATCTTCCAACACCTCTACAGAAATGCTCAACTTTGTCATTCCATTTTTCTCACTTGCAGGTTCTGAACTGAGAAGATTATCCTCCTGGGAAATTTTAGCTCCTTCTTGAATAACCATGTCTCAACATTCTATTACATCTGAGCCAGACTCTAGCAGAGGAAAAACAGTGCCTGAAACATCCAAGGATTTTGGGGAGCCAGAAAAATGCTTATCATAATCATGTTGTATTGAAGATCCAAAATCCAATGTACTTGATTTATCTAAAGAGCCTACAGAGATAGTTTTGAGACCATCAATGCTTGAGGAACCTGGGGAACACGGGAAAAGAACTTTTCTGCAAGAATACTTCTCCTCAGTGTCCTGAGGTAAACCATGCCTTGAGCTATTTCTCAAGGTTAGAGGGGATCCTGAACCTAAAAGATTCACTGATTGACCAATTAGTCCAGTTCTGTTAATCCCAGAGAGCATTTCCTGCATCTTTTTCTTCATCTCTTGAGAACAAGCTGTATAGTTGAACACATCTGGTGTTACACTTCCATAATCTTCACCACTCGATTTCCTTCTCTTTGTTGATTTGGACTCTGTTATAAATAATTAAATATTAGAATTGCCAAAAGTCTATTATATAAGAGGTTCCATGTGCAAAAGCATCCTCCCACTATTCTTTTCATACCATAAGCAAAAATGTCTTAAATATTTCTATGGCGTGAAATAATGCCTCCTGATTTTATTCACAGAAAGAAAAAGATATTGTTTTGTCTAGAAGTGACCAAACACGGTTGTACAATGGATATATACAAGAATGGTCAAAAACACAGAAAAGTGCTCAAGGTGTTTCCACTCTAGAACTAGGTCTTGAGTAATAGAACTTGGAACCATCCATGAAAATGATCAATTTTCACAAAAAGAGGGTAAGGAAAGATAATTTATTAATGACCAATGAATGACCACAATACATGGGTAAATGGAATTAAAGGAGTACATCCAGTGTAAGTACAAAGTGGGAGTGTGAAAGCAACCCCTATACAAACACTACCATCCATCCATGAAAATCATCATTTTTCACAAAAAGAGAGTAAGAAAAGATAATTTATTAGTGTCCATGGAATGACCACAATAAATAGGTCAACGGACTACATCCAGTGTAAGTACAAAGTGGTTGTGCAAAAGCAACTCCAATACAAATACTACCAAAAGCCAATATGGACAACGATCTAAGTATCTATACCTAAAAGAAATTATAAGATAATGTACAAATACAAGACATGATAAGATAAAATTATTAATGTCCAACATGTGACCACAAAAGTAAACACTAAAAACTGAAAGTGCGTTCAGTACAAAAGAGAGGACGTCAAGGCAAGCTAGAGCTAGCTGCCAATGTTGATATGTCATCTTGATTGTCAGTGATGGCCAAAGCAAAAAGGTGTCCTCTACTATTAATTATACTCCAAGCAGGGTTTATTGTTGCAATAATATGGAGGACTGTTACAATAATATGAAGGTCTGTTGCTACACTGTTATCTCTATATGGCCAGGTGATGATATTCATTGCTGCCTAGAACAATTTAATGAGAAGGGTCATAAAGATCAATGATAATAACCAGTGTTGATAATATCAGTATCGGGAAAGTATCGGCGAGGGTCCGGAAAATATCTTATCAGCGAAAATATCGGCAAAATATCGGCAAATATCGGCAAGCATAAAAAATGCATAATATATTCATTTTTTTCAGATTTCTAAACATATAAAGCAATAACAACATGAACTAAACACATTGGCACATAAATATGAAGAAGGCATTGATATATATGATGTCAAATAGAAATGATACATCAAACTTCAAAGGCGATACCAAATCCTGCTGATCCCTGATAATTGTCCAATCAAGGACTCAAACAAAATAACATCACATATCCTACTGATCCCTGATAGTGATAAATTGATAATTGTCCAATCAATGACTCAAACAAAATAACATCACATATCCTGCTGATCCCTGATAGTGATAATTGTCCAATCAAGGACTCAAACAAAACAACATCACATATATAAAACTTTAAAAGTATTTCATCATCATGAGTTATAAACTTATATGTAGCAAAAGTTGCAAAACAAATAAAACTAGCAGCTATCTATCTGAGACCATTGGCCTCTCCCTAGCAGCTTTTTTTCTGTCTTGTTCAACAATTGCTTCACGAGCTTTTTGTATAACCTCTGCACTAGAAACCATACAAGGCATCACATCTGCATCATATGCAGAGAGTTTAGCCAGATGGTATTTCAATCGTGTAATCCCTCCTGACATCTTGGTCCCACACAAGTTGCATGATATATATGCCTAATTTGCCCCACCAACAGCCTCCCCATACTCCCAAAATGGGTCCAAGGCTTTTGCCATATTTGACATTTGTAGTGAACTAATTCAAACCTAGGGCACAGAAAAAAACAAAAAATTGGCATTAAACCCCCCAACACAAAATGAAAAAATAATAAGTAATAACAACCTCATTCAAAAAAAATTACTACATTATTTGCATTTTGCAATGTGAATGAAAAATGGCAATAAGAGGGTTCATAAGAAAGTTGAAAAAAAAAAATGAAGCTTGCTGTCCAAATATGGAGAAAACCCTTGCATTGGTTCATGGGCATGAAAATCATAGCAAATGGAAAAAAACAAAGAAACAAAATGTTGGTAGGCAAAGAGGCAAGCAAGCATAACCCTAAATCTATGAAAAAATCATTAACATAGGGGTTTTTAAGAACATACCTACTAATGGAAGAAATGAAGTTTGTCTCACTATTCTTCAATCTTTGATCCACAAAAAAATCTTAATTGGTGGTGATAATCGTCGTTTGATCTTCAAACCCTCCTTGACAAGCACCACAAAACTCTTTCCCTTTCTTCTCCAACACTTAGAAACAGAAATGAAGAAAAAATTTCGTTTGTTATAGCTGCGGAAAAACACGCCCGGCGATATTTTAGATCGTCGCGCGATATTTTTCGGCTCGCCGGAGCCGAAAAATATCGCGATATTTCCGATATTCGGCGATATATCGCCGATATTATCAACAGTGATAATAACCATGCATTCTTGTTGTTGTGTGGTAAAGGGATAGATCAGTGTCATCTGTGCATCCTACTCAGAAAAGTTGCTTACAAAAAAGTGATCACAAGTGCTCTTCCCATTCTTCTTTGTTTATACTGTTTCCAGCCATATAGCATGCCCTTGCTTCTTTCCATTTATACAATAGATGAGGATCCCAATGGCACACTAATCTTCTTCTAACAAAGTCCCATCTCATCAAAAAACTCCTTAAAAACAAAATGCCCAAAATGCCCCTGTATTTTGTGGTGTAACAAGTGGCTCCATATGGAGACTTGTACCCTTCAAAGAGTGCAGGAGAACTCCAAAAGTCTCTGTTGAACCTGCTAAGAACTGCCAAGGAAAGTGAGCAACAAATGTGACAAGATTCACTACAAAACACTGTGATCTGCCCAATTTCCATTACGTCTGCCTCCTTATACTCATATTGGCCCCATCAAGAGACATAGTTGTTCAAGTGGACATGTCGGCCTACAAGAACAAGTCGTCCCCTCCCAATAGTCGTGTCTATTGAATAATGAAAGAATTAATATAAATCAGTGTTATTAAAATCGCGATATCGCAATTTTTTCCCAAAGCCGATATTATCGCGAGTAATACTCGCGTTTTTTTTTTATACACGATTTTTTCCCAATTTATCGCCGAGGGTCGGGGTAGCGCGGTTTTATAAGGGATGCTAAATGTTCGAAATGCAATTTTTTTTTAAAGAAACAAATAATTTTTGAGTGGGGCAGCTTAATGATCAAATCTAGGCCCTAGTATTGATATGCTATTCATGGTAATGTTAAATTCTTAAAGTAAAAGTCATTTTCATCCTTTTACTTAAATTTTTAACATTACCATGAAATGACTCAGGATGTTTGAGAGTGGTTCCAGCCTCATTGGATTTCATATGGAGAAAGTAGAATTTTAGATTTCATTCAAAATCCAGCAGACTTATCATTTTTTCAGGATTTCAGGATTGGGAGATTGTAATGTTTCCAGGTGACACCACCTGCCTGGGCTACCCCTGCCACCAGTAGAGGACGTGGTCTACCTCCTATAGCTCCTACTTCTAGTTCTTCAGCTTCTAGAGCACAGCAGACTCCACTGCCAACTCCACCAGCACCAACATCTACATCTAGAGGGAAAGGGAAAGCTGTGGCATTTTCTCGCAAGAGGGGCAGAGGAAATCAATAGGATTAGACTTTAGTTATTTTCTTCATTTTATTGTATATGACATTATGACATGATGAGATACATTATTATATTTTTTGTTGATATTTTGAGGCTGAGTTGGGACTCAAGAGTCAGGACTTACTATCTAGGACATGATTCAATGTTATGTGTGATTTTAGCATTAGAAATGATATTAAACATCTTATATATTAGTTCTTTTATCATATTTATGTGTCAATATATTTATTTTATGTTGTAGATGGTTTAGATATTAAAAAAATTGAAAAAAATGAATATTTTTGTACCAAACGATTTTTCCCCGATTATTTCCGATTATTTCCCAATAATTACGATTTTTTCCTCCCGCCGATATTATCCCGATAACGATTAATTCAACATTGATATAAATATGGTCTCATTCAACCTCATTTGAGCATCCCAATTCTGTAAAGAACAGAAGAAAATGAACACAGAGCACTTTGGGCCTGAGATAAAAGAATAAGAGGTTCATAACTTGTGAACCTTGGAACTGATTAAGGAGCAAGACAAAGATTACTTCCTGGGTCTTGGTTAAGAATTTTCTGTGGATTTTGTGGCATCTTTGGAACATCTTGGAATACACATTCAGCCCTTTTTGAAGCAGACCCACTCAGTGTTCGAAATACTGAGCGGGGGGTGAATCCGTACTTCTTAGCAATTAGCACTTTATTAATGTGTTTCAGATCATTAGTTAATCTTCAATGATTATTTTCATTGTTCAGTAAGAGCAGTAAACAAAAATGCAGAAATAGAGACAGTAGGCACAAGATTTTAGGTGGAAAAGCCCCTCCGGGTCAAAAACCATCGAACAGTTTTCTAATAAGTTCTCTAATCTTCAGCCCCAACTGAAAAGAAAGCTACAGCTCCCACTGGAAGGACGCCCCAATGCCCTGGTTTTATTAGCAGTCAGCTAAAAGGATGCCCCAACACCCTAGCGAGCCCCAACTAGCCCTAGCACCACCCTACCACCCTAAAGTGTTTACAGGCCCCAACTTGAAGGTGACTTCATTCACCAACCTAGCACCAACCTACCACCCTATAAAGACGAAAATTAAATACAAAGGTGTGGACTCCTGCACCAGGGACAATGATCCACGTTACAATGATATTACAATGATTTTCTTTCACTAACCAATAACACTAGGACCTAGAGTACCCTTGACTCAACGAACCTAGAACCCTTGGCTCAACAAACTACCAGTCCCATCCCAAGAATCTTTTGCCTTCTTCAACTCTAGGCAACTTTGGGCTTCCAAATTAGGAACAATAGCCCAATTACAATGATATACAATATTTACAAATGACACTTATACAGACCCAAATGCTAATTCTTTATCACTGCCTTCTTGTCCTTTCACATCTTGAATTCTTCTTCAATACTTCACTTCTCGTTGTTCTTGTCTTCAGAGTAATGGTCAATAATCCTGCAAGTGAAGGTGCCCATACATCCCTATCCAAAAGAAAAATTCAAAATAAATCCCAACCTTAAATACATACCGTTGCCTGCAATCACAAGTCAGTTTAATAATAAAAATAATGACTGTACTAATTCTGCAAAGATTACAAAACAAACCTGGGCTGCCTTGATGTGATGAAGTATCACCTTGTTATTGCTTTGAATACTTGGTTGTGCATTACTGCTTGACACTTAATGACATATCTAAATGTACCTAACAGACTTACCAGGAATAACAACCCTAACCGAACTAGACCTAACAACCAAAGCTAATTCTAGAGCCAATAAATATGCATTTAAGGAAACTAGACTTAATGTAAATACAATTTTGATCAAAGACACAATCCTAAAATAGAGACAGACCTGAAACATGTGAAAATTTTTGAATCTCTACAAACAGAAATCCTACTGCAGTTACTGGTTTAACATCTCCTACTTGTTATTTCATTCAACAAGTTATTTAATTAGATAAACAATGATGTAAACACTACTGCAGACTACACTGACATACAGATCATAAACTGAAACAATAGATGAGACAAACACACAAGGGACACTGTTATTTTTGGACAACACATCCCTAGAAAAACCCAATGCAGGAAAACCGATGCAACAGATAGAGGGTTTGTATTATTAAGCAAGCAGAATCTGAGTACAACAAGTTGCCTCTCACACTGGCTAACCTTACAGAGAAATCACGACAACAAGAAATACATACGAGGGTTTACCTCGTTCCTCAAGTCACAGCTAATCCAACGAGTGATCTGACTCCTGGCAAACACTGTGAAATCCCTGAGCAATCACTGCTTGGGCCAACGTCTTGCCTCTACGAGACTGTGTCACCCCTCCTGCTGGATCGATTTGCTGGAGGAAGACTATTGTTCAGCCCTCCCGGCTCAGAACCTCGCTTCTCCGACAAAATATTAGACCTCTGACGAATACTCCGCACCGCCACTACAAGAGACCCTCTTGCCCCACGTCAGCGCTGTGTGAGCCCCTCTTGGGCTGCGTAGGCCTCTAAGCTGCCTCTTTGATGCTACTGCTACCTTTCTACCACATACTCTTTGGCTCGGACCTCTTTTTCGATCCAAATCTCTACTTCTTCCCCTCTCAATGCAACTCAGATCACTTGTTTGATTTTCTCAGAAAATCACGCCCCAGAAAAATCGAACTGAGTGATCAACTTGGTGTTTCTTCAACTAACCCTCAAGCCTCCTCTTATACTTTTCTTGTTCATGAATCAACGACCGAGATTAAGTCCCTAATCAATGGCTAAGATTAAAACAGACTTGATCCTCGTCTCTTAGAAGCTTCTCACCCATCTATTTATTAATACCCATTAATATTTTTATTTTCCTACGTTTAGACTTAGAAACCCCATTAAAAATATTAATTATTTTAATAACTCACAATCCGGGTGGAATTTCTCCAAACGATTTCTGGGTCTTGGAGATATCATGTATTCTAGCCCCTCCACAAAATTTCGAAGCTAGAGCACATCCGATGCTACCCAAAATCAACACTCCCCCTTAGCGAGGAATGTGCTCTACCAATACTTCTCAATACAAGCATCACACTGATCCACAGCATCGGTCCTTTGTGTTGCTAATGCTTGGCGTGTTACCCTTCATCCACTTCACTGTTGCATCGTGTACTGTTGCCCATGACACTGCTACATCTGTACTGCAACTCCCTCTCAATATGATGCATCATGTTGCCCATAGCACTGCCACTACTAACTACTGCACTGCAACTCAGTTGCTAAGAAGTAAGCGACTGAATAGCCACCCAAAGCTGACATGTTGGTTAGTCTGGATACCCTGTGATGTTGAAGCTACCTCTGCTGCTAATTTGTGCTGACCCTCAAATCCTACTGCGTTGTTGTTGTATCTGCTTTGTGCCTCCCGCACTGCTCAACACTCTATTGCGCTGCTTCAGACTTTGGCACTCTAGCTCTGCCATTGTCACTCCATCATCCCTCGCACCAACTGACTCTCGTCATTCTGCTATTGTTGTTAAGGGCTCCCGTAGTCGTATGTGATCCAAGAGTTTGGGCACCTCAAGGATCCTGCCCCTGTCTAGTCCTCCCAACTACAGCTCAATATCACCCCACCTTTTCTCCAGAGGTGCATGAGCACTCATGGTGCAATCCTCATCATCGTCCTCCTTGTCAGATTTCGCTGCAGCAACCTTTGAGTCAGACTTCTCTTCCTTGCCCTTCTTTCGAGGGCACTAAGTGGCGAAATGTCCCAGTTCCCCACATCTGAAGCATCTGACTTTGGATATGTCTTTCTTTTTCCTCTTCTGCTGCCCTTGTTATCCCGCTGATGCGAGACTACATCCTCCTCTTCCTCCTTCTTGACTCAGACTCCTTTACCGCTACTTCTCGCCTTAGTTAACCACTTGATCTCTTTCTATCGAAGAGCTGCCCACATCTCCTCCCAACTGGAGAGAGAAGCTCTGCCCAAGATGCTCTGGACAAAGGTCTCTCAGTCTTCAGTGACTGCATTCAGGGCAGTCTAGACCATGAACTCAGGATCTGGTGTAGACCCCACGGAAGTCAGTTGGGCTCAAATCCCTTGCAACCTAAGAAGGAAGGGATTGATTTCTTCTCCCTTCTGCATCTGATACTGTCTCAGCTGGTTCTCAAGCAACATCTTACGTTGAACAGAAGTTCCCTCATACAAAGTGGTCAAGGCCTCCCACATCTCCCTTGTTGTGTCCTTTTCAGCAATATGTGGGACCACATTATCCTTGACCCCATCCAAGATCATGCACTTCGCCTTTGCTTGAGCCTCCTCGTATTTCTTGAAAGGATCAGCATCGACCGGTACAGCAACCACTTTCAAGGCATAATCCTTGATGTGATTATTGTCCAAGACTACCAGGATCCTGGCCTTCTAAATGACAAAGTTGGATGCTCCATCCAATCTGTCCTGATCCCTCAGTCCATTGACTGCCATCTCTGCTCAAATGAGTGTCGAACAGGTTCTCTTCTCCCTCTTTCGCTGATGCCCAGCAAAACTCAGATATGGATTTCTTTGGCGCTAGAAATCCTCTAAGGAACAAGTTTCCTCTAGACTCCCTCTGAGTCTTGATTTCCTTCACGAAAATCCTTCCGCCAAATAATGTCGAATCACCCCTCTCTGATCCTCCTTTGCTGCTGCTCAGCAACCCAGATCTAGATTTCTTTGGCAAGAAATTGTTAAGGTATGGACTCCCTCTACCTTGGTTTAGTCTCCTCAGACATTGTTATGCACCAACAGCAACAACGTTCCACTAGCACCTCTAATATGATCTGCATTATTCCCTCTGCCCCAAAAACTTAAGAATCTGAGCTCCACAGGCTCTACGCAGTCACTGTGTGAGATAGATCAGCTCCTCCTGGCCAATGCGTCACTCCTTCCTGGTCCAGAAAGATGACGTGGCTCTGTGTGAGCCTGATCTACCCCTCTTCTTCTGCGTTGGCCCAGAAAACCTACGCAATCACTGCGTGGGCTCCTCCCAACTATTGTGTCACCCTCTCCTAGTTCAGAATGCTAACACAAGCAATGCGTGAGCCTCTGCGTCACCTTTTACGCACTGCATCACCCTTCCTTTGCGTTCTTTGGCTCTGGAACAACGTTGTCACTCGAGACAGTTGCCTCTCTGCAGCAAATTTACTAGATATCCTAGCCGATGGCTTCAGTATGCTACGATTTGCAACCCTATGATACCATGTCAAAAATTATGAATCTTTACAAACAGAAATCCTACTGCAATTACTGGTTTAACATCTCCTACTTGTTATTTCATTCAACAAGTTATTTAATTAGATAAACAATAATGTAAACACTACTGCAGACTACACTGACATACAGATCATAAACTGAAACAATAGATGAGACAAACGCACAAGGGACGCTGTTATTTTTGGACAACGCGTTCCTAGAAAAACCCAATGCGGGAAAATCGATGCAGCAGATAGAGGGTTTGTATTATTAAGCAAGCAGAATCTAAGTACAACAGGTTGCCTCTCACACCGACTAACCTTACAAAGAAATCACAAATACATACGAGGGTTTACCTTGTTACTCAAGTTACAACTAATCCTATGAGTGATATGACTCCTAGAAAACATTGCGAAATCCTTGAGCAATCACCACTTGGGCCAACGTCCTGCCTCTAGGAGACTGCATCACCCCTTCTGTTGGATCGATTTGTTGGAGAAAGACTGTCGTTCATCCCTCCCGGCTCATAACCTCGCTTCTACGGTAAAATCTCGGACATCTGACGAATACTCTACACTACCACTGCAAGAGACCCTCCTTGCCTGTGTGAGCCCCTCCTGATTACATAAGCCTCTACGCTGCCTCTCTAATGCTATTGTTGCCTCTTTGCCACGTACTCTTTGGCTTAGAACTCCTTTCCGATCCAAATCTCTGCTTCTGCCCCTCTCATTGCAACTCAGATCACTTGTTCGATTTTCTCAGCAAACCACGCCCCAGAAAAATCGAACTGACTAATCAACTTGTTGTTTCTTCAATTGACCCTCAAGCCTCCTCTTATAATTTTCATGTTGATGAATCAATGGCCGAGATTAAGTTCCTAATCAACGGCTAAGATTAAAACAGACTTGATCCTCGTCTCTTAGAAGCTTCTCACCCATCTTTTTATTAATACCCATTAATACTTTTATTTTCCTAAGTTTAGATTGAGGAACCCCATTAAAAATATTAATTATTTTAATAACTCACAATCCGGGTGGAATTTCTCCAAACGATTTATGGATCTTGGAGATATCATGTATTCTAGCCCCTCCACAAAATTTCAGAGCTAGAGAACATCCGATGCTACCCAAAATCAACACTCCCTCTTAGCAAGGAATGTGCTCTACCAATACTTCTCAATGGAAGCATCACACTGATCCACGGCATCGGTCCTCTATGCTGCTAATGGTTGCCCTGTTGCCCTTCATCCACTACACATTTGCATCCTGTACTGATGCCCACGACACTGCCACTGTCACTTCTACATCTGTACCGCAACTCCCTCTCAATACGCTGCATCATGTTGCCCATAGCACTGCCACTGCTAATTGCTGCAGTGCAACTCAATTTCTAAGAAGTAAGCAACTGAATAGCCACCCAAAGCTAACATGTTGGTTAGTCAGGATACCCCGTGATGTTGAAGCTACCTCTGCTGCTAATATGTGTTGACCCTCTGATGCTACTACGTTGTTTCTGTATCTGCTTTGTGCCTCTCGCACTGCTCAACACTCTATTACGTTGCTTCAGACTTTGGCACTCCAGCTTTGTCACTGTCGCTCCAACATCCCTCGCACAAACTGACTCTCGTCATTCTGCTACTGTTGTTAAGGGCTCCGGTAGTCATATGTGATCCAAGAGTTTGGGCACCTCAAGGATCCTGCCCCTATGTAGTCCTCCCAACTAAAGCTCAATATCACCCCATCTCTTCTCCAGAGGTGCATGAGCACTCATGGCACAATCCTCATCATCGTCCTCCATGTCAGCGTTTGCTGTAGCAGCCTTTGAGTCAGACTTTTCTTCCTTGCCCTTCTTCCAAGGGCACTAAGTGGCGAAATGTCCCAATTCCCCACATCTGAAGCATCTGACTTTGGATATGTCTTTCTTTTCCTCTTCTACTACCCTTGTTGTCTCGTTGATGCAAGAGTTGCATCCTCCTCTTCCTCCTTCTTGACTCTGACTCTTTTGCCGCTACTTCCTACCTTGGTTAACTGTCTAATCTCTTCTTGTCGAAGAGCTGCCCATATCTCCTCCCAACTGGAGAGAGAAGCTCTGCCCAAAATGCTTTGGACAAAGGTCTCCCAGTCTTCAATGACTGTATTCAGGGCAGTCCTAACCATGAACTCAGGATCTAGTGTAGACTGTTGACATAGATTGTCATTGATGTCAATATGGCAATATTCGAGGAGCCAGAGGAAGCAAACAGAGTTATCGGAGGAAGCAAACAGAGCCATCGGAGGAAGCAAACAGAGCTATCGGAGCAATGAATGCCAAAGAATACACTATCGGGAGCTATCGGGAGCAATATAGTGTATATGCATGCAAATACACTATCGGAGCAAAGTATGGCAAAGAATGCCAAAGAATACACTATCGGGAGCTATCGGGAGCAATATAGTGTATATGCATGCAAATACACTATCAGAGGCGCAAACACATATATATAGGCCAAATACACTATCGGAGGCGCAAACACATATATATAGGCTATATACACTATCGGAGGCAGAAAAACTTATATATATGCAAATACACTATCGGAGGCGGAAAAGAGCGCATATTTAGGAATACACTATCGGAGGCGGAAAAGAGCGCATATTTAGGAATACACTATCGGAGCGGAGAAATATGTATCACCCCAAACCCTCGACAGCGATATATATGTGCGGACCCGACGAAACATATATGTTCGGGTGTATAAACAGGTGAAGTCCGCCAAAGTGTTCTGAAGCATGCTTTTCAGTGTATTTCAGATTTTCGGGCTCTAAGCCTTGGCGCATTAAAACTTGCGAAATTTGCAACATATATACATATATATTATATAATTGCGATAAAGCATGCGGACCCGCTGAGACACTGCAATATGACTTAATGTTATATCGCATCCGCCCTATCGGTACTCGCATATCGCAATACCCAAAGGGCTGTCACTCCTACAAGCGCCAATTGCGATGAATGTTGCGGACCCGATGCAACAATGCAGTTTGGTCTATTGTTATGTCGCATCTGACATATCGCAAGTGCTTAAGGCCTTGCCGCTTCAAAAGCGCCGATTGCAATATATGTTGCGGACCCGATGCAACATTACAATTTGGCTTAATATCATATCGCATCCGTAGGTGAATCGGCCATCGGCCATCGGGAAGCTGCGACTGCCGATTGCGATATATGTAGCGGACCCGATAAAGTTATAAATGTGGGCGTAATAAATTTGAAGTCCGCCCTTTAACGTTTCAGTCGTTTTTTCATATATTCCTGTGTATTACATTCGCGACCATAAAAAGGCGGGTCCGCATTCCCGGTGCATCCAACCCTCCACCATTGATCATCCCTTCGTGGATCCAACGGTCTACATATATTTCGGGTGGACATGTAGCTCGAGGAATACCCGCCCGAAAAGCGGTATCCTCTTCCTTCCCGCTGCTATGTGTCGCTTGCCGAGTGGAATCAGAAGCCATCCTCTGAATACCAGTTCTCGCTTATGCCCCTTCCGAAATACCACTTGTGGTATAAGAATATCTGTATTGCGTGGGGTTTTGAAGGCCAAAATGCATAAGAAACGCTCCCGATAGTTCAGAAGGCTTGAATGATGCCGATTGCGATGGCGGTGGTGACATGGCAGCTTTCTCTGTGTATTTCGGTTCTCGCCATTAAATCAACATGTCCCAGGAGTGTTGGTGAGCACGAAGAGACAGAGGAAGCTACAACGACCAAAAAGCCAAGAAGCCGAAGGGTAAGCCAGCACAGAGGAAACTGAAAAGCCAAAGCAATGAAGAAGAGGGAAGCCAAAGGACAAGCCAGCGTAGAGGAAGTTGAAGCGAGTGTTGAAGAAGCCGAAGAGCCAGTGGAAAGCGGAAACGAACAGTCAGAGGCATCAGGAATACAAAAACAGGAAAAAACAAGGAAGTGTGTGTGGATAATCAGAGTGAGAGGAAGCCGAAGTTCAGGCAGAGGCAGGAGAGGCAGGAGAAGCAGGAGAACAGGAGTGAAGTAGAAGCTCAGCAGGCTTGGGAGCAGAGAACTACAACAAAACAGTTTATACCAGGTTTGGGTTGGAGCCCACGGGGTTGGAGCCTCAGAACTGAAAGGATTGGAATCCTTGGGAGTTGGTGCTCCTAAGTGCAGAACTATTGCCTTGGCAAAAAAGAGTTGGTGCTCTGGAGGTTGGAGCCTCACAAAATTCCAAGTTGGTGCTTAGCAACTGGTTGCAACCATTTATATATTGTATTTATTTCATTGCACTGTTTGTGTTAATAAAAACATTTATTCCAGCTATCTATTTTTGTGTTCCATATATATATGTTTTGGTGATAAAAAGAACAATTAAAAAGGAATACTGATTCACCCCCCCCCTCAGTATTTCCAACCCCATGGAAGTCAACTGGTCTCGAATCCCTTGCAACCTGAGAAGGAAGGGATCGATTTCTTCTCCCTTTTGCATCTGATACTGTCTCAGCTGGTTCTCAAGCAACATCTTCCGTTGAACGGAAGTTCCCTCATGCAAAGTAGTCAAGGCCTCCCACATCTCCCTTGCTGACGCAATCACTGCGTGGGCTCCTCCCAACAACTGTGTCACCCTCTCCTAGCTCAGAATGCTAATGCAGGCACTGCGTGAGCCTCTGCATCACCTTTTCTGCACTGCGTCACCCTTCCTCTGCGTTCTCTGGCTCTAGAACAACACTGTCACTCGGGACAACTGCCTCTTTGCCGCAAATTTGCTAGATCTCCTGGTTGATGGCTTCAGTATCCTATGATCTACAACGCTCTGATACCATGTGAATATTTCTGAATCTTTACAAACAAAAATCCTATTGCAGTTACTGGTTTAACATCTCCTACTTGTTATTTCATTCAACAAGTTATTTAATTAGATAAGCAAAGATGTAAACACTACTGCATACGACACTGACATACAGATCATAAAATGAAACAATAGATGAGACAAACACACAAGGGACACCATTGTTTTTGGACAACACGTCCCCGAAAAAACCCAATGCGGGAAAACCGGTGTAGTAGGTAGAGGGTTCGTATTATTAAGCAAGCAGAATCTGAGTACAACAAGTTGCCTCTCACACCGGCTAACCTTATAGAGAAATCACGGCACCAAGAAATACATACAAGGGTTTACCTCGTTCCTCAAGTCACAGCTAATCCAATGAGTGATCTGCCTCCTGGAAAACACTGCGAAATCCCTGAACAATCACTACTTGGGCCAGCGACTTGCCTCTAGGAGACTTTGTCACCCCTTCTGCTGGAACGATTTGCTGGAGAAACACTGTTGTTCAGCACTCCCGGCTCAGAACCTCGCTTCTCCGGCAAAATATCGAACTTCTGACCAATACTCTGCACTATCACTGCAACAGACCCTCATGGCCTGCGTCAGCACTGCATAAGCCCCACCTGGGTTGCACAGGCCTTTGTGCTACCTCTCTGATGCTATTGTTGCCTCTCTGCCACTTACGCTTTGGCTCAGAACTCCTTTCCGATCTAAATCTCTGCTTCTGCACCTCTCACTGCAACTCAGATCACTTGTTCGATTTTCTCAGTAAACCACGGCCCAGAAAAATCAACGGCTAAGATTAGAACAGACATGATCCTCTTCTCTTCGAAGCTTCTCACCCATATTTTTATTAACACTCATTAATATTTTTATTTTCCTAAGTTTAGACTTAGGAACCCCATTAAAAATATTAATTATTTTAATAACTCACAATCCGGGTGGAATATCTCCAAACGATTTTTGGGTCTTGAAGATCTCATGTATTCTAGCCCCTCCACAAAATTTCGGAGCTAGAGCACATCTGATGCTACCCAAAATCAACAAAACAAGTAAAAACACAAGCAAAGAGACATAGTTCTACAATTAACAGAGTCCTAAATAAACACGTAAAGACTCTAAACGCTACCCCAACAACTAAACAATGAAATAATATTTATGCTATGCCACTTCTACTTACCTAGATCCTTTAGTTCACAAGACGAGTTTGTCACCGTGTGGAACTGCAATCAATACCAAATTTTAACTGTGCGAGACTTGTGAAAATGTTGAGTTTCTGTGAGTGACTGTACTTGATGACAATGTCTGAATTTCTCACTGTTATTCAATAATGCCGAGTTTTACCTACTTTGAGAAATAGTTTGGACAGTATCGAATTTGCTTCCCACCCGAGACAACCAACTCTGATTTCTCATGTCCAGGACTAAAAATTGATGCCAACGTTTTTCTCGGAGACTGTAATTTTAATGAATTATTTTTCTGTGGGAGACAATAATAGTACCAAAATTTTTCTTTAGGACTGTGAGTAATGTTAACCTTTTCTTCTATTCCCAGAGATATATTTCTTAATGCAGAGCATGGACTGTATTGTATCTAATCGATTATCGAACTTCTTTGGACTTTGCGAGGTATTCAAGGAGACACAGACATGATATTCAGACAAACATTACATACTTCCACCTCAGATCATTTGATTTCTTTCGTAAAAAATTTCAGGTGGTTGAAAGTCCATTGACAAATCCAATTATTCGTTTTATGCATCACAGTGAAGTGGCTAGCCGAGACTTCAGGTATATGGTGAAATATGAGACTGGAATGCCGAGTGAACTTAACTGAACAGAATAAACTTAATGAATCCAAAACCAGATTCGATCCTTCGCTTAATCCTGCAATGTAGACAAACCAGAAAACACAATAAATCAAACCCTAACACATCAGAAATCTTGCGTTGATGCTCCTGTAAGGTGACTTAAGATTCAGAGATTTTCAATTTGTTTTTCTTTTTCTTAATGCGATCACATATTAGAGAGCAAATGGTCATTCATTTATAGATAAGGAGACTTCAACGATTATTATAAGAGGGGCTTCATAACCGTTGGACAAATAATTTCCTTGTGATTAAAGTAAGATCCACGTGTTCATATATTTTTTACTATATTTTTACCATTTGACCATAGAGGAGTTTATAGATTAAATAATGAAGGGAATGTGATTTAATTGCTGGCTTTGCAACCTAAGAATTATATCTTATGATGTGCAAAAATGCCAAGTGATCTTTAATTTAATTAATTACTAAAATAAAACAAAATTAATACCACTAAAATTTTGAAATCAATGATTGGCTTAGTGCATATGGTCCAACCCGAGTGTGAAGTCAATGATTGGTTTACTACCTTTTGATCTTGAAGTTATTCAACTTATATGTGGTGAGATTACGGTGAAAATCCCTGTGATATATTGACAACCATTGATGAACAAGGTGTCATGTCTCTACCCCCTGGGGTTTTAGCCCACAAAACTGTGTCTTCAACTTCAACCTCAATTTTCTCTCAAACCAGGAGGAACCACGAGGCGTACCATATATCAACGGAAACATCTCGTCGAGGAGAATCTATCTAGAAGGATCTTGACACAAGATTCCATGAATTGCCATGTCAAATTTGCCATGGAAGATCGGGATAGCTCCTGGTGCTGTTTGGGTTGCCATCAATGACAACCACCTAAGAACAATCAGCCCTTTGAAGCAGACATATTTCAGCTCTTGTGAAGTGACAGTTTGGCCCTAAGGAGAGACATACCTCAGCTCTTGTGGAGTGACAATGTCAGCCGAGAGGAGAAACACACTTTGGCTCTGTGGAGTAGAAGGTTCGACCTAGAGGAGAGACATATTTCAACCCCATGGAAAGTCACACCTCTGCAACAATTTCAGCCCTATAGTGGCACATATCTCTACTACAGTTTTGGCCCTTTCTATGACACTGAAATTTTTCCTTTTATGATGGTGTTCAGGCTACCTAGACTTGGAAATTTGGCCTTATTGTTGACAATTCTTGAGTATAATCTAAGCCAATTTGAAGAATCTTAAGGTCACTGTTTAAGCAGATTCTGAGAGCAGCTGCCATGAAAATTTTCTGAAGGCATCTTTGAAAAGTCCTTAAAGACTATCATTCAAGTATTTCTGAGTTGTCTTTGAAGTGAGTTAAGAACAGACCCTGAGGAGCCTCTGAAATAGTACTTGTAACAGAATATGGAGCAGCATTATTGAAGGTTTTTAAAGCAAGTTTTGAAATATTATTGAAGTCTCCTTTGGACAAGACTTGAGGCAGATTTGGAGGAGTCCTGTAATCATGTTGAAGCTGTCCTTTGAAAGCAATTATTGAAGTGTCTTGAAATTGTCCTACTTTGAACCACATTTGAAGGTGGTGTTGCCGCCTCGCTTGCACACATGGGTTAGTGTGGGAAAAATCCTCAACCCCACAAGGTGTGACTTGGTGGCAAACTAAGAGAATGGTTGTCACCTATTCCCAACTCTCTCCGTTAAAGCTCTCTCCTAGTTAAGCTAAGTGGGGTGGTCCCTAATGAAAGGTTAGTGAATGAAATGTGAGTTCTCTAGGAGACTAAGGTTAGTGGAAGGCTTGTCAAAAATAACTTGTTTCCAAATATATGAGCAAGTAAATAAGCATACATGAGCAATATTCAAAGATTCACTTAAAAGATAAAGAACATAGACCAGTGCTTTAAAGAAATAGTTGCTAAAGATAAATGACAAATACTTGATCAAGATGGAAACTAAAAAGATGATGACAAGTAATCCTGCAAAATGGCAAAATGTTAGATAAAATATAAAATATCACTTGCAAGATACAAATTGCACTTATAAGGAGATGCTCAAGTAAAGATAATATCATTCATGATCATAAGCACATGTAATAGCAATTTGAAAGAAAATAACTTGCAAATGAAATTCAATGGATGCCAAGTATTACTTGCAAAATATAAGTGGATATGCACTTGCTAAAGAAAATAATCAACAACAAGAGATAATTTCATCAATGAGATATGAGATCATTCATCATCATAAGTACATGAGATAAACAAAACTTGCAAGTAAATTTGAAATGCTCTAAAGTGAGTAAATTAGAATGATATGCAAATCTATCTAATGTGAGATGCAGTTATCTTGGTAAATTTTAAAACTAGATGCCTATCTAGATGTAGTCTTTCTTTCCACTGTTTTGAAACAAGTCTCTAATGTGAGTTGTGGAGGGACACCCAGGGAAAGACAATTGAAGTTGCATTGACGATCCCTCCCCTGGAATATCCAACACACCCAATGCCTCCGGTGTTGCAGAGACTGTGGCTCTGACGACTGCAAGGTTACTGCGTTAACCACAAAAGAGGATCTATGTCCATCAAGTTGATGAAAGAAAGGGGTTTGAAGCAACAAAATTGTAGCTTGTTGAATTTTAAATGTAAAATAAACAAGGGTATTTGTAAATAATATTTTTATTCATAATATGTAATGTACAAGAGATATTGAATGTTACAATGAGGGTTTGCTTATAAACCTAGGCAGGTGTCCTTTCATGATTGAGCATGCCTTTTCACTTAACTAATGACTATTTAAAATAATCATTATTTTGATTATTTATTATTTATATTTATTTATATTCATTTAATTAATATAATTTATATTCATAACATTGCCCCTTCCTTCAAAAGCTTTGTCCTCAAAGCTTACTGTTGACAATTTTCTTCACCTTAATCGCAAACAATTTTCTTCACTTTCCTCACGTCATGTTTGATAAGCATAACTGGTCACTTGTACCAATTTTCTTCACTTTGCTTACGTCACTTTCATATATATATATATATATTCTCTTCTTACTTTTTTTATTTTTTTCTATTAAATAATAATAATATTATTATTACTATTATTATAAAAAAAATTATATACTATACTATATATATTTTGATATATATATATATATATATATATATTGGCCAATGACTTAGATAAGTTGGTGTATATATATATATATATATATATATATATATATCACTTATTCAAGAGTCTTAATTCAACGTAATTTTAATTTAAATTATATTAAGTTTCGACTTCCAACAGGCACGACATATCACAGTGCTTCGTATCGGGTCGGATGAATAGCGGCACAGTCGGCAGGGGACAGGTCTGTCAGGATTGTCGAGTGGCAGCAATTGGAGGATCATGGGCGTGGAGTGTGGACAGGGGTCGAGTGTTGGACAGGGAGCAGCAGATAGGGAGTAGGGAGCAGCAGATGGAGGACAAGATTTGTTCGGCAGCGGAACGATATAGCGCGTGGCAGAGGAGACTGCGACGAATTGGGTAGCGAGGACAGGCAGCGTCGGGGGTCGAAGGAGGAGGGGGGTGCAAGACTAACCATGGTCATCTGTCATGGTTAGCCCAAAGGTGTCGACAGCACTGGATCGATGGCGAAGGGTCGGTGACTCGATTGAACCAGCGTCGAGCACGAGGGAAAATAGGGGCTGGAACAACTGTGATGGAGGGAATACAGAGCGCGAAGTTTTCATGGATGGCTTGATAGACGACGGAGAAACGCTATCTCACATTGTGCAGCTTCCTTGTTGCATATAATTTTGCAGGCATACTCTCGTCCTCTTTTTTTGCATATACACTTTTTCACAACTCCATGTTGTCCTTCACCGAGAACATCCTTAGATATTGTAAGATCGTTCTTCATACATTCATAATTGGGTTCCGGATAACTCTTGTAGCATAGAGTCAGGAGGGCTTCAACTGTTCGTAGCATTGCTCCAACACTTGCTACTGCAATATAATGTCGTAAATGTTCACCCTTTGAAGGTAGAGTTGAATAAGGTTCAACCCGTAAATAGCGGACAAGAGGCATGGTCTTGTTAAATCCATTTATAAGAAAACGTGGGCCTTTTGTTTCATTTATAATCTTGCTTAACACTTCACCAATGGAATCAATAGTAATTCCTCTAACGAAATCATCGATATTCCTTTTTAACTCCGCATAGAATTTGCCCCATAAAGTCTGAATTCTCTCCTGCTCATCTACTAGTACACTAGAATATTTAACTCTGAAATCTCTATCTAATTTGACAACCTCCATATTAATTTGTCTATAACATGGATAACGATCAAATGAAGGAATCCTTAAACTGGCACTTGGATCTATGACAATGGAATCATGTGATGAAGCTTGTAAGTTCCAATCCAACCCATCAAGATATATCGCATCACCTTTACGCCAAGCAGGTTCAGGAAGAAGAGAAGCTACACTTACTATTGCAGCCCCAAATGGACCTAGTGCCGCAGGATCATATGCTACTAATGCAAAATTGTGTACAAGGTGCAGAAAAACAACCTGCCCAGGGATTTCCGCTTGGTATGCAGCAAATGATAACATGACATCTGCCACAGATGTGGGAACTGTATTCCTATCAACTATTCCTATGGTTTTAGAATGATAGACCACCACCCCTGTCTAAAGAAGAGGTTTAGTCTACACACCATCCCGCACTAATAATGGTGGTATATCAACATTAACCATGACAAGGCTTGGTTTTATGACTTCCTCTGCAGATGGGGCTTTAATTTCCAGTGTTCTACCCAACTCATCTTGATCATCCCTTGATGGTGTGCAAACTAAACCTCTTCTTCAGACAGGGGTGGTGGTATATCGACATTAACCATGACAAGGCTTGGTTTTATGACTTCCTCTACAGATGGGGCTTTAATTTCCAGTGTTCTACCCAGCTCATCTTGATCATTCAACCATCTCCTCTTTGCCTTGCCTCTGTCAATAATGATAGAGTCTGAAACAAAAGAAAGGAACGTGGCATATCTCCACCACTGCTTACATTGTTGCCAATACTTTTCAATCCTGGACTGGTAATGAGTTTTGTTGAATCCACTTCTGTTCCGCCAACTTGTTCATTTGCTGAAGATGGGATTGGCAAGATTGCAGGCGTCCTTTTCCACAATCCAGTCTCATCATTTCGAGTGTAGAGTTGAGGTTCTCCATACCAATCATGCCTGTCAATAGTGACAAGGACAACCATGGCTCGATGGCGATCTCGATGTCTCACAAATTCTAGAGGAACACGTGATCCTCTATGTAATTCTGACAAAATAGATATAAATTCTTCATCAGAAGCATTTTCTTCTTCTTTACCTTCATATTCCCAATTGGATATGGAGTTTGAGTGGTCTTCTTCAAGAATTTTGATAATACTCTCCATTTATTCAAGCCAAACCTCCCGATCAGAACTGTCTGTTGACCACTACCGGTCAACCGCCCATAGCAGTACACCCCCTTTTTTCTTTGCAAAAAGGGTAGCGCTTGATCGACATGTCCGTGCCATCCTTCAGTCATCGACAGCTTGATCAATTTATGTTGTAAACCCAGTCTGCATGTATAAATTGTAAATAATCTTAGCAGATATGAGTCATGTCTGTAAATTGCCTAGGTGGACCTAATTTTCTAAGTGATAATCTACGTCCCAGAAGGTTTTTCGTCTCACCGATCCATGATCGCCAGAGTTTTCCTTCAGCCTAACCCCAAAGCCGGGATGGATTTTGTCATTAGAATCTTAGGAGAATCCTAGTGTGTTAATCTGCTAGATTATAGTTGTGTCGCAGAACTGGGTGATTTATGAGGGTCTATGTTAAATGGGTTTTTCCCCTTAAGATGTAAAATTGTAAAAGTCATGATGTAAAGTGTCTTGAGGGTTGGAAAATGTTTTAAATCCCCTCATGAGTCCTAAGTCCTAGGTCCTAGGTGATTTTTCCAAAGGCTAAGTTCGAGGATCCATTTAAAAATGAATTAAAAAATAAAAAATAAATAAATAAATAACTGAAAAATAAGGTAATAAAAAAAAATAAAAATAAAAATTAATAATAATAATAATAAAAGAAAAAATTATAAAATAAAGCAAAAACCCTAAAAAATAATAAAATAATAATATTTTGAGTAAATACATGCAAAATTTTATTTTTTAATGAATTATCAAATTCGACGGATGAGATTAAGAAATGTCTTGATCCTCATCGACGGTCGAGATCATTTCGACATGGATCACTCGAACTAGCCGTTGGGATCATTTCCTTTAAGTAGGGTGCTAGGGGTCATTTTCATTCATTCGATCCGCGAGTCTTGTGCTGAAGAAGCTCTCTTGTATTCTGTTTCTGGTTAATAAAAGAAGACTTTGGGGTTCAAATCTTGCTGGTGTTACTCTCTTGAAGTGTTGTGAGCTATTTTATTTTCTGCATATTTTGTTTTTCAGCCATTAATAACAGCTTATTATAGAGTATTGTGAGCACAGGTATCTTGTTCACTTGCTAGGGTTTGAATGATATTAGGGTTTCTGGAGTAATGGCAGGTATCTCCATTACTTTCTGAAAACTAGTATTATTTTCTCTCTCTTTACTGATGGTTGAAGTGAGCTATGCAGGGAACCATTACTGAAGAAAACCAGTGGGCGTTTGGGGAAGTTCTATGCTGAACCAGCCAACTCCCACAAGCTTTTCCTTGCAGAGCCCAGCCAGTTTTTAACCTGGGTTAATCATTTAAGTTTACTTTTCTAGTTTGCATGAGAGATTTTCTAAGTATTTTCATAGCAAATTTGAAGTTCTAACTTATTATTGATGTAACTGACAAATCTCGCTGTTCTAGAGCTGTCATTTTTTGCGATTTTAGATTAGTTTTGAAGAACTTTACTTTAAATCTTTGCATATATCTGCCGGGTTTTTGTTTTCCATTCGCAGGTTACAGGCCTGAGATAAGATCTGGAGGACAATTTATTTTTGCAGGATCTCTGTCTCAGCTATCCAAGGGTTCCAAACATCAGGTGTTTTCAGATCTGGGTCCCAAATTTTGCAGACAAATCATTTGTCAACCAACGTGTATCCCTTGCCGAAACAACGCTTCAGCACCGTGGCCACCATCTGTTCGAAACTTCACTCAACAAAATCGTACCTCATTTAGTTACCATACGCACACCCTCTCATGCCCACAGTTTTCTTGGCTCAGCTCTCCGTGGTTTTCTATCTCTGCAAAGGAAATCACCTTTTCTACGCCCCCACGCAGTGGTAACCCCCACATGAAGTCATTCCGTAAACAAGCATCGGAGTTCTGCTCCAGTAAAGCGCCTGCACCCCCTCACATTGTCGACAATCCCTTCAAGCCTAAGTCCTGTCATTGCATCTGCAGTCGGCCTCAAACCTGAAAAAACCCACGCGTTTTATTCAATCACCGCCGTCTGGTTGCTGGAGGCTGCACGTTTCAAAACAGTAGCGTAAGATAACTTCTAATGCGTACGCGGACATGCTGTGTGTAAGCATTAGGTAAGAGATGCATCGTTTGAAAGCCTTTCAACGTGAACCGTTCCTCGCCAGGTAGCAAATCCGATCTCAGTCGAAATTGTTCCATTCAGAAATGCTCAGGTGAGCTTCAAATCGATTCAAATTTTGTCCGCTTCCGTCACCTGTGCTTCTGTCGAAATTTTTTTTTCTGCGTTCATTCTTTTTCGCTTTGCATTTGAATCAGGGTTTTTCTATCTTCGATGGCCCAGATAGTATCGTTCGGCGTTTTTATTAGATGTGTTTTGATCTGCTTAAATTTTAGTTTTATCATATATATGCGTAGTTAAGTTTTAGGTTTTGTTAGATTTAAGTTTAGCATGGTTTCGTTATTTTTTTAGGATTAAAGCTAAGTTATATTTAGGATTTGATTTTAGTTTATTTTTCTTTGTTTAGTCATAGTTTAAATTTCATCAAAATGTTAGATTTATTTTAAATAGTTTCACTTTTTTAGATTTAAAAAAAAAAAAAAAAAAATCTTTTAAGTATAGATTTAGATTTTATTTAGTTTTAGCTTAAAAAAATTTTGCCGTATTTGAAAAACATAAAAAAATATTATGGGAGATTTTTGTCGGATTCAGTTTTTCTCGGCAAATTATCATGTTATATTTTTCATGCTGAGATTTAAATTTTCGATTTATGCAAGTATGCACACGAATGATCATCTTGAAGATTTAGCTGCATAAATGTGATATCTGGTTAATGATTCATGATTTGCGTGGTTGTTTAATGCATTCATCTCTTCAAAAAAAAATTCTTTTTTTTTTTATTTACTGGATATCGTTATTGAGATTTGGTCATTATAAGAACTTTGTGGTTTTAACAGATATCTTGCACTGTTCTAGTCATTTGATGATAAATGATTGCTACACATGGTTTACATTTCTGAAATATTTACTAAGTGATCGTTTAAAAAATCAAACCCATAAGGCACTGGTCCATTAACTTCTGAATCAATTAAGTGTTGTTTTCTTTTCGTGTCTCCCAACCCAACTGGTTCACAGTTGGTCACCCTATTTTCCTATAGGGTCTACCCCCCTTAGCCGTGGGAGACAGGCTTAAACGGAGAGATCGGGGATCAGGGTGACAGCCCCTGGTCTGAGCATTGTCGTGACAATCTGTGCGACAACATTTTTTGGCGCCGTTGCCGGGGATAGAGTTTTTTTGTCGTTGGTTCTTACTTCTTTCATCTCAAGCTATTTCGTGTTTTACTTCTTGTTCAGGTGGCGACTCCACTTCATATATTATCTTCAAGAGTGTACACTAGAAGACATCCAAGCAGTCTGTGCAACCCTACACCTGATCCTGAAAAGGTCCTCAGGGTACGATTACACAAACTCGCTTCTCGTACACTTCTTGTAAACCTTGGACAAGAAGCCCTCTCTGATATTCATTTGCTATTGAAAGGTCAAGCTAGGCACAACATCATGGATATGTATGCCCCTTGTGATTTTTCTAACATTCCAGGATATCCCAACGATATTCCATCTATTGGGATCGATAAATTGCCTAATTTTCAAGGAAATAATGCGATTAGTGCTAACTCTCATTTGCGAGATTTTAGCATATGGATGGCTAAGTACGCAAGATCTGCTGATTTTGATCATGAGGATGTCAGGATGACTCTTCTCATCTTAACTCTAGGAGGCGATGCTTATGATTGGTTTGCAGAAAAACCTCGGAATTCATTTAACTCCTTACAGTCTATCATTAATGCATTTAAAGAAAAATATGGAGATAAGAGAGAAGGAAGACACCTCGTAAAAGCTCTTAGCCTAATAAAAAAGAGAGATGATGAAACTGTTGAAGAGTTTAATAAAAGGTTTAAGGGTATTGTTAGAGAATTACCTCAAGACTATAAACCTACAGATAAAACTCTCCAAGATTTTTACATTGATGCCTTTAGTCCTGAGCCATCTTATGAATTAAGGCGTGCTAAACTTAATGATTATAGAGATTGTCAATCCTTAGCTATAGAGCTTGAAAAGGACAAAGCCGCATCTGGAAAGTCTGAGATCCCAGGTTTCGATAGGGCTGCTACGAAACTAAAAGAACCTAAGGGAAAAGCAGTCCAAGAACCTGAAAGTGAGCTTGTTCTCAAATTGCTTCAAAAGATTGAAACTATGGAAATTAATCATAATAAGGAGATAACCACTTTAAAGAATAGGTTGATTCAAATGGAAAGATCGCAAACACAGAATTTTCAACCTCGAAACAATAATAATAGAAATAACAATTGGCAAAGGAAGGGTCAATCTAGTGAGCAGAGACCTCCTAATCCGTTAACTAATTTGGTTGATAATGCTCCTCCTTACTGTTGGGTTTGTGATGATCTTCATGAAGAGGCCACTTGTCCCATCGTTAGAAGAATTTTAGATAATGGAATGTTTGGAACAGGTGATCAAATAAATGTAGTAGGCAGCAAGTTTCCTTTGTCTATGGATGATTGGATAGAGGTCAAGGAAAGGAGTCGTGATGTTGTAAATCCTTCATCAGCTTTTAGTATAAATAACCTTGAAAATGAAGATGATATTTTGGCTAGGTTATATGGTGAAAAACCCTCTCCTGAGCAAATCTTGGAAATTGCTAGAGATAAGGGTTTGACCTATCAGAGAAGGGATAAAGATCAAAGCAGGAATCAAATGCCCCTTCGAACTTTTAACCCTGGTGTAAACTCTGGAATAGATGTCGATTTGGGAAGTTGGTATAACAATGCTAAAATCTGGGTTCCGGTCTCCGAGATTGCTAAAATCCCTTCCCAAAGAGACAAGTTACTAAAAGTGATTCAAGGTCCTCAAGTCAATACTTTTCTACAGAAGACTCGGGAAGTTGACTATCATGATGCTCCCATATATCTGGAAAGCTTAGATGCTGATAACAAAGATCACCAGCCTTTCTTTATCACCTTATTAGTTAATGGGTATAAATTGAATAATTGCATGTTGGATTCTGGTGCATCCGCTTGTGTAATGACTAAAAGGGTCATGGAACATCTTAACTTAAGAGTTTCTAGACCCTATTATAACATATGTGCCATGGATTCTAAGAAAATCGAAGTGCATGGTTTGATCAAAGATTTTCAAGTTCATCTTTCAGTTTACCCAGACATCATGGTTGTTATGGATATTGTTGTTGTGGATGTGCCTGATGCCTGGGGTATGCTGTTATCTAGAAAGTGGGCCTCTGATCTATGAGGAAGTATTCAAATGAATTGGTCATATGCCATGATTCCTTCTCCTAGGGGTGATGGTTTTGTAAGACTAAATAGAGAGCCCGCAAGAGAATTTCATGTTGAAGATCCTAAGAGACCTCACAACGAAATAATCAAAGAGCAATCTGACATTGGGAACTATGCCATAATGTCTAATTTTATAATTCCTCCCGATGATAAGATTAGGGGTCTCAAGGATAAAGTTTGGTATATGTACTTCGATGGTGCATCATCTAGGGCTGGTAAAGGTGCGGGAATAGTGCTTAAATCTCCCCTTGGTCACATTTTCAAGTTTGCCTATCGATTAGAATTTGAGGCAACCAACAATGTCGCTGAATATGAGGCTATATTGTTGGGTCTTGAGTTGGCCAAGTCCTTGAAGGTTAGATTGCTTAGCATTAAAGGGGATTCTGATTTGGTTATCATGCAGCTTAAGAATAAATTCACATGCAGAAATCAAAGATTAAGAAACTATAGAAATGCTGTGTGGGATACTATGGAGCATTTTGATGCCCTTGACCTCGAAGCAATTCCAAGAGAGCAAAATAGTTTGGCGGATGAACTTGTCGTAGCTGCTACTACTTTCCAGTTGTCGGATGAACTAATTAACGATAAGATTAAAATGGAAGTAATATTCAGACCATCTGTTCCAGACAACTCAGAGCATTGGCAAGTTTTTAATGACGAAAAACAAGTCATTCGTTTCCTTAATAGTTTGGATGAGTCTGAGGATTTCCAGATAATTTCTGAGGAGGATGGAGTTTTAAATCGTGAGCATATCATAAATCCTACTCCTAGGAATGTGGTTGCTCTAGAGCAACATTTTGATCGGCGTGATGCTACGAAGCTGAAAGAAGAAAACAAGATGGACCCAAGCGAATATCTCGAGATTAACATTGGTACTTCTGAAAACCCGCAAATGGTTAAAATTGGTAGAGGTACTAGTTTGGAGGAAAGAAAGAAGTTAACTGATTTACTTCGCGAATATCGAGATGTTTTATCTTTTTCTTATGATGAATTAAAGGGTTATAGGGAAGATGTTATGGAACATACTATTCCCCTAAAAGATGAAAATGCTAAACCCTTTTGTCAGAAACTTAGGCAAATTAATCCTAAGTTAGCCCCTTGGTCCAGAAAGAACTTGCAAAGATGCTTGCAGCAGGGATCATCGCTCAAACTAGGCATTCGACATGGTGTTCGAATTTGGTGATTGTTAGGAAGAAGAACGGTACAATAAGACTTTGTGTTGATTTCCGAAACCTTAATCTAGCATGCAAAAAGGATAATTACCCTTTGCCAAACATGGAAACTTTGTTGCAAAGAGTAACTGTGTCTGGAATGATGTCGCTGCTAGACGGTTTTTCTGGGTACAATCAAGTATGGGTTAAAAAGGAAGATCGTCACAAAACCACATTCACAACGCCATGGGGTACTTTTGAATACATCAGAATGTCGTTTGGATTAACAAACGCTGGGGCTACTTTCCAAAGGGCTATGGATTATGCCTTCAAAGGGTTAATCGGGAAGTTTATTGAAATTTACCAAGATGATCTTAATGTTTTCTCTAAAGATGGTATCAGTCATATAAATCATCTTAGGCAAGTCTTCGATAGATGTAGAGAATATGGGATTTCTTTGAATCCAGCTAAGTCTATTTTTGGGGTAACGGAAGGGAAATTACTGGGCCATATTATTTCTAAGGAAGGAATCAAGATTGATCCTGAAAGAATTGAAGCAATCCAAAAGATTCCTCTCCCTCATAATCTTAAATCCCTTCAGTCTTTCCTCGGAAAGATAAATTTTATTAGAAGGTTTATTCCAAATTACGCAGAAATAGCTAAGCCCATTCAAAATCTTCTAAAGAAAGATGCAAAATTTGTTTGGCAAGAAGATAGCAAAAAGGCTTTCCAAGAAATCAAATGTGCTATCGCAAGAGCTCCTCTCTTAGTTAGTCCCGATTATTCCAAGGATTTCATGATTTTTTCTTTCGCTTCCGAAGATACCATTGCTGGAGTCCTGCTTCAAAAGAATAAAGATGGTCATGAGCAGCCTATTGCTTTCATGAGTAGAGCACTTCAAAATTCCGAATTGAAGTACAATACCATGGAAAAGCAGGCTTATGCCCTGGTCAAGTCAAGCACTTTAAAACTTATGTGGGTTATTCTAAAATCATTGCTTTTGTCCCACATTCTGCTGTCAAGGATATATTAACTCAAGCTGATTGCTTAGGGACGCGTGCTAGGTGGGTTACTAAAATACAGGAGTATGATTTAGAGATCAGACCCACCAAGCTGGTCAAAGGCCAAGGTTTAGCTCAGATGTTAACTGAAGGTAATGAAAAGACCCTTGGTTTGTTCTGTCTTAGCGATCTATCTTCATCAGAGTTGCGAAGATTAGGAGAGCATGAGTGGTACAAGGACATAGTTTATTACTTGATGAATCTTGCATGTCCTAACCATTTAGTCGCTCATAAGAGAAGGGCTCTTAGACTAAAAGCCACTAAGTATTGCCTTATGAAGGATGGCCTTGGATGGAGAAATCCTGAGGGCATAGTGCTTAGGTGTGTTGATGACGTTGAGTCCAAGAAATTAATCTCTGAGTTTCGTTCAGGATTTTGTGGTGGTCATTATGCTGCTAGAACTACCGCTCACAAAATCCTGAGAGCAGGCTATTATTGGCCTTCAATCTTTTCTGATGTGCACAAGTTTGTTAGAGCCTGTCAAGCCTGTCAACTATTCACTGGGAAACATAAGCTCGCTGCCCTGCCTCTACAACCTGTCATTGTAGAGGCACCTTTTCAGCATTGGGGTCTGGACTTCATAGGGAAGTTCCATGAAAATTCTAGCAATGGCTACTCATGGATTTTCACTGCTACGGATTATTTTACTAAATGGGTTGAAGCCATTCCTGCTAAGAATGCCACTGAAAAGGTTATTATGGATTTCATTGAAAATAATATCATTACTAGATTTGGTGTCCCCGCTAAGATCACTACTGACAATGCCAAAGCTTTTAGTTCTTTAGAGTTTTCATCTTTTTGTTTCAAATATGGCATTGTCTTATCTCATTCGTCAAATTACTATCCTCAGGGTAATGGTCTGGCTGAATCAAGTAACAAGAATCTCATAACCATTATCAAGAAGATAGTAAGAGACAATAAGAGATCATGGGACAGCAAAATCAAGTATGCTTTATGGGCAGATAGAATCAGTAAGAAGAAAGCTACTGGTAAATCTTCCTTTGAATTAGTTTATGGCTTGGATGTAACTTTACCTGTGCACCTCAAATTGCCAGCTTACCAGCGCCTCCAGAATTTTTCTACTAATAAAGATGTTGTTCAGAATAGAATAGATCAGATTGTGGAGTTAGATGAAGCTCGTAGGACAACTTTTGATGCCATATGTAAAAATCAATCTAACATTAAGAAAAGCTTTGATAAATTTTCTCGATCTAGATCTTTGCAGGTGGGAGATATGGTATTGCTTTGGGACCGCAAGAATGAGAAACAAGGAAAACATAAGAAGTTTCACAGTTTGTGGCTGGGACCTTACATCATTCGAGATATAGCTGGACCAAACTCATTCCACTTGAGTAGACTGGATGGCGAACCACTTGATCTACCAGCGAATGGCCAAATGCTCAAGCTGTTCTTCAAAGATGATATCTGATGCCATAGGGCATCCTTTGTATTGTATTTCTATCCCTACTCCTTGTCATTTCAGCATTTCATTTCTGTTTTAGATTAGATTTACATTTCATGTTACTAGATAGTTAATAAATGAAGAGCTTTTACCTTTCCTGTGCTTAATGTATATGATGATTTTTGGATGGACGCTACTTATTTTTATATGTGTGTTGCGTGGATGCAGATTCTGGATTCTCACATTCCTACAGTGCAGCAACGTGTCCCCAAGTAGAGCCAGATGTTGACCACTACCGGTCAACCGCCCATAGCAGTATACCCCCTTTTTTCTTTGCAAAAAGGGTAGCGCTTGATCGACATGTCCGTGCCATCCTTCAGTCATCGACAACTTGATCAATTTATGTTGTAAACCCAATCTGCATGTATAAATTGAAAATAATCTTAGCAGATATGAGTCATGTCTGTAAATTGCCTAGGTGGACCTAATTTTCTAAGTGATAATCTACGTCCCGGAAGGTTTTTCGTCTCACCCATCCATGATCGGCAGAGTTTTCCTTCAACCTAACCCCAAAGCCAGGATGGATTTTGTCATTAGAATCTTAGGAGAATCTTAGTGTGTTAATCTGCTAGATTGTAGTTGTGTCGCAGAACTAGGTTATTTATGAGGGTCTATGTTAAATGGGTTTTTCCCCTTAAGATGTAAAATTGTAAAAGTCATGATGTAAAGTGTCTGGAGGGTTGGAAAATGTTTTAAATCCCCTCATGAGTCCTAAGTCCTAGGTCCTAGGTGATTTTTCCAAAGGCTAAGTTCGAGGAGCCATTTAAAAATGAATTAAAAAATAAAAAATAAATAAATAAATAACTGAAAAATAAAATAATAAATAAAAAATAATAATAATAATAATAAAATAAAAAATTATAAAATAAAGCAAAAACCCTAAAAAATAATAAAATAATAATATTTTGAGTAAATACATGCAAAATTTCATTTTTTAATGAATTATCAAATTCGACGGATGAGATAAAGAGATGTCTTGATCCTCATCGACGGTCGAGATCATTTCGACATGGATCACTCGAACTAGCCATTGGGATCATTTCCTTTAAGTAGGGTGCTAGGGGTCATTTTCATTCATTCGATCCGTGAGTCTTGTGCTGAAGAAGCTCTCTTGTATTCTGTTTCTGGTTAATAAAAGAAGACTTTGGGGTTCAAATCTTGCTGGTGTTACTCTCTGGAAGTGCTGTGAGCTATTTTATTTTCTGCATATTTTGTTTTTCAGCCATTAATAACAGCATATTATAGAGTATTGTGAGCACAGGTATCTTGTTCACTTGCTAGGGTTTGAATGATATTAGGGTTTCTGGAGTAATGGCAGGTATCTCCATTACTTTCTGAAAACTAGTATTATTCTCTCTCTCTTTACTGATGGTTGAAGTGAGCTGTGCAGGGAACCATTACTGAAGAAAACCAGTGGGTATTTGGGGAAGTTCTAGGCTGAAGCAGCCAACTCCCACAAGCTTTTCCTTGCAGAGCCCAGCCAGTTTTTACCCTGGGTTAATCATTTAAGTTTACTTTTCTGGTTTGCATGAGAGATTTTTTAAGTATTTTCACAGCAAATTTGAAGTTCTAACTTATTATTGATGTAACTGACAAATCTCGTTGTTCTAGAGCTGTAAGTTTTTGCGATTCTAGATTAGTTTTGAAGGGTTTTACTTTAAATCTTTGCACATATCTGCCGGGTTTTTGTTTTCCATTCGCAGGTTACAGGCCTGAGATAAGATCTGGAGGACAATTTATTTTTGCAAGATCTCTATCTCAGCTATCCAAGGGTTCCAAACATCAGGTGTTTTCAGATCTGGGTCCCAAATTTTGCAGACAAATCATTTGTCAACCAACGTGTATCCCTTGCCGAAACAATGCTTCAGCACCGTGGCCACCATCTGTTCGAAACTTCACTCAGCAAAATCGTACCTCATTTAGTTACCATATGCACACCCTCTCATGCCCACAGTTTTCTTGGCTCGGCTCTCCCTGGCTTTCGATCTCTGCAAAGGAAATCACCTTTTCTACGCCCCCACGCAGTGGTAACCCCCACACGCAGTCATTCCGTAAACAAGCATCGAAGTTCTGCTCCAATAAAGCACCTGCACCCCCTCACGTTGTCGACAATCCCTTCAAGCCGAAGTCCTGTCACTGCATCTTCCGTCGGCCTCAAACCTGAAAATACCCACGCGTTTTATTCAATCACCGCCGTCTGGTTGCTGGAGGCTGCACGTTTCAAACAGTGGCGTAAGGTAATTTCTGATGTGTACGCGGACATGCTGTGTGTAAGCATCAGGTAAGAGACGCATCGTTTGAAAGCCTTTCAACATGAACCGTTCCTCTCCAGGTAGAAAATCCGATCTCAGTCGAAATTGTTCCATTCAGAAATGCTCAGGTGAGCTTCAAATTCATTCAAATTTTGTCCGCTGCCGTCCCCTGTGCTTCTGTCGAAATTTTTTTTTCTGCGTTCAGTCTTTTTCGCTTTGCATTTGAATCAGGGTTTTTCTATCTTCGCTGGCCCAGATAGTATCGTTCGACGTTTTTATTAGACATGTTTTGATCTACTTAAATTTTAGTTTTATCATATATATGCGTAGTTAAGTTTTAGGTTTTGTTAGATTTAAGTTTAGCATGGTTTCGTTATTTTTTTTGTTATTTTAGGATTAAAGCTAAGTTACATTTAGGATTTGATTTTAGTTTATTTTTCTTTGTTTAGTCATAGTTTAAATTTCATCAAATTTTAAATGTTAGATTTATTTTAAATAGTTTCACTTTATTTTTAGATTAAAAAAAATAAATAAATAAATCTTTTAAGTATAGATTTAGATTTTATTTAATTTTAGCTTAAAAAAATTTTGCCGTATTTGAAAAACATAAAAAAATATTGTGGGAGATTTTTGTCGGATTAAGTTTTTCTCGGGAAATTATCATGTTATATTTTTCGTGCTGAGATTTAAATTTTCGATTTATGCAAGTATGCACACGAATGATCATCTTGAAGATTTAGCTGCATAAATGTGATATCTAGTTAATGATTCATGATTTGCGTGGTTGTTTAATGCATTCATCTCTTCAAAAAAAAATTCTTTTTTTTTTTTATTTACTGGATATCGTTATTGAGATTTGGTCATTATAAGAACTTTGTGGTTTTAACAGATATCTTGCACTGTTCTAGTCATTTGATGATAAATAATTGCTACACATGGTTTACATTTCTGAAATATTTACTAAGTGATCGTTTAAAAAATCAAACCCATAAGGCACTGGTCCATTAACTTCTGAATCAATTAAGTGCTGTTTTCTTTTCGTGTCTCCCAACCCAACTGGTTCACAGTTGGTCACCCATTTTCCTATAGGGTCTACCCCCCTTAGCCGTGGGAGACAGGCTTAAACGGAGAGATCGGGGATCGGGGTGACAGCCCCTGGTCTGAGCGTTGTCGTGACAATCTGTGCGACAACATTTTTTGGCGCCGTTTCCGGGGATAGAGTTTTTCTGTCGTTGGTTCTTTCATCTCAAGCTATTTCGTGTTTTACTTCTTGTTTAGGTGGCGACTCCACTTCATATATTATCTTCAAGAGTGTACACTAGAAGACATCCAAGCAGTCTGTGCAACCCTACTCCTGATCCTGAAAAGGTCCTCAGGGTACGATTACACAAACTCGCTTCTCGTAAACTTCTTGTAAACCTTGGACAAGAAGCCCTCTCTGATATTCATTTGCTATTTAAAGGTCAAGCTAGGCACAGCATCATGGATATGTATGCCCCTTGTGATTTTTCTAACATTCCAGGATATCCCAACGATATTCCATCTATTGGGATCGATAAATTGCCTAATTTTCAAGGAAATAATGCGATTAGTGCTAACTCTCATTTGCGAGATTTTAGCATATGGATGGCTAAGTACGCAAGATCTGCTGATTTTGATCATGAGGATGTCAGGATGACTCTTTTCATCTTAACTCTAGGAGGCGATGCTTATGATTGGTTTGCAGAAAAACCTCGGAATTCATTTAACTCCTTACAGTCTATCATTAATGCATTTAAAGAAAAATATGGAGATAAGAGAGAAGGAAGACACCTCGTAAAAGCTCTTAGCCTAATAAAAAAGAGAGATGATGAAACTGTTGAAGAGTTTAATAAAAGGTTTAATGGTATTGTTAGAGAATTACCTCAAGACTATAAACCTACAGATAAAACTCTCCAAGATTTTTACATTGATGCCTTTAATCCTGAGCCATCTTATGAATTAAGGCATGCTAAACTTAATGATTATAGAGATTGCCAATCCTTAGCTATAGAGCTTGAAAAGGACAAAGCCGCATCTGGAAAGTCTGAGATCCCAGGTTTCGATAGGGCTGCTACGAAACTAAAAGAACCTAAGGGAAAAGCAGTCCAAGAACCTGAAAGTGAGCTTGTTCTCAAATTGCTTCAAAAAATTGAAACTATGGAAATTAATCATAATAAGGACATAACCACTTTGCAGAATAGGTTGATTCAAATGGAAAGATCGCAAATGTAGAATTTTCAACCTCGAAACAATAATAATAGAAATAACAATTGGCAAAGGAAGGGTCAATCTAGTGAGCAGAGACCTCCTAATCCGTTAACTAATTTGGTTGATAATGCTCCTCCTTACTGTTGGGTTTGTGATGATCTTCATGAAGAGGCCACTTGTCCCATCGTTAGAAGAATTTTAGATAATGGAATGTTTGGAACAAGTGATCAAATAAATGTAGTAGGCAGCCAGTTTCCTTTGTATATGGATGATTGGATAGAGGTCAAGGAAATGAGTCATGATGTTGTAAATCCTTCATCAGCTTTTAGTATAAATAACCTTGAAAATGAAGATGATATTTTGGCTAGGTTATATGGTGAAAAACCCTCTCCTGAGCAAATCTTGGAAATTGCTAGAGATAAGGGTTTGACCTATCAGAGAAGGGATAAAGATCAAAGCGGGAATCAAATGCCCCTTCGAACTTTTAACCCTGGTGTAAACTCTGGAATAGATGTCGATTTGGGAAGTTGGTATAACAATGCTAAAATCTGGGTTCCGGTCTCCGAGATTGCTAAAATCCCTTCCCAAAGAGACAAGTTACTAAAAGCGATTCAAGGTCCTCAAGTCAATACTTCTCAACAGAAGACTCGGGAAGTTGACTATCATGATGCTCCCATATATCTGCAAAGCTTAGATGCTGATAACAAAGATCACCAGCCTTTCTTTATCACCTTATTAGTTAATGGGTATAAATTGAATAACTGCATGTTGGATTCTGGTGCATCCGCTTGTGTAATGACTAAAAGGGTCATGGAACAGCTTAACTTAAGAGTTTCTAGACCCTATTATAACATATGTGCCATGGATTCTAAGATAATCGAAGTGCATGCTTTAATCAAAGATTTGCAAGTTCATCTTTCAATTTACCCAGACATCATGGTTGTTATGGATATTGTTGTTGTGGATGTACCTGATGCCTGGGGTATGCTGTTATCTAGAAAGTGGGCCTTTGATCTAGGAGGAAGTATTCAAATGAATTGGTCATATGCCATGATTCCTTCTCCTAGGGGTGATGGTTTTGTAAGACTAAATAGAGAGCCCGAAAGAAAATTTCATGTTGAAGATCCTAAGAGACCTCACAACGAAATAATCAAAGAGAAATCTGACATTGGGAACTATGCCATCATGTCTAATTTTATAATTCCTCCCGATGATAAGATTAGGGGTCTCAAGGATAAAGTTTGGTATATATGTACTTCGATGGTTCATCATCTAGGGCTGGTAAAGGTGCGGGAATAGTGCTTAAATCTCCCCTTAGTCACATTTTGAAGTTTGCCTATCGATTAGAATTTGAGGCAACCAACAATGTCGCTGAATATGAGGCTATATTGTTGGGTCTTGAGTTGGCCAAGTCCTTGAAGGTTAGATTGCTTAGCATTAAAGGGGATTCTGATTTGGTTATCATGCAGCTTAAGAATAAATTCACATGCAGAAATCAAAGATTAAGAAACTATAGAAATGTTGTGTGGGATACTATGGATCATTTTGATGCCCTTGACCTCGAAGCAATTCCAAGAGAGCAAAATAGTTTGGCGGATGAACTTGCCGTAGCTACTACTACTTTCCAGTTGTCGGATGAACTAATTAACGATAAGATTAAAATGGAAGTAATATTCAGACCATCTGTTCCAGACAACTTAGAGCATTGGCAAGTTTTTAATGACGAAAAACAAGTCATTCGTTTCCTTAATAGTTTGGATGAGTTTGAGGATTTCCGGATAATTTCTTGAGGAGGATGGAGTTTTAAATCGTGAGCATATCATAAATCCTACTCCTAGGAATGTGGTTGCTCTAGAGCAACATTTTGATCGGCATGATGCTAAGAAGCTAAAAGAAGAAAACAAGATGGACCCAAGCGAATATCTCGAGATTAACATTGGTACTTCTGAAAACCCGCAAATGGTTAAAATTGGTAGAGGTACTAGTTTGGAGGAAAGAAAGAAGTTAACTGATTTACTTCGCGAATATCGAGATGTTTTAGCTTTTTCTTATGATGAATTAAAGGGTTATAGGGAAGATGTTATGGAACATACTATTCCCCTAAAAGATGAAAATGCTAAACCCTTTCGTCAGAAACTTAAGCAAATTAATCCTAAGTTAGCCCCCTTGGTCCAGAAAGAACTTGCAAAGATGCTTGCAGCAGGGATCATCGCTCAAACTAGGCATTCGACATGGTGTTCGAATTTGGTGATTGTTAGGAAGAAGAACGGTACAATAAGACTTTGTGTTGATTTCCGAAACCTTAATCTAGCATGCAAAAAGGATAATTACCCTTTGCCAAACATGGAAACTTTGTTGCAAAGAGTAACTGGGTCTGGAATGATGTCGCTGCTAGACGGTTTTTCTGGGTACAATCAAGTATGGGTTAAAAAGGAAGATCGTCACAAAACCACATTCACAACGCCATGGGGTACTTTTGAATACATCAGAATGCCGTTTGGATTAACAAACGCTGGGGCTACTTTCCAAAGGGCTATGGATTATGCCTTCAAAGGGTTAATCGGGAAGTTTATTGAAATTTACCAAGATGATCTTACTGTTTTCTCTAAAGATGGTATCAGTCATATAAATCATCTTAGGCAAGTCTTCGATAGATGTAGAGAATATGGGATTTCTTTGAATCCAGCTAAGTCTGCTTTTGGGGTAATGGAAGGGAAATTACTGGGCCATATTATTTCTAAGGAAGGAATCAAGATTGACCCTGAAAGAATTGAAGCAACCCAAAAGATTCCTCTCCCTCATAATCTTAAATCCCTTCAGTCTTTCCTCGGAAAGATAAATTTTATTAGAAGGTTTATTCCAAATTACGCAGAAATAGCTAAGCCTATTCAAAATCTTCTAAAGAAAGATGCGAAATTTGTTTGGCAAGAAGATGGCAAAAAGGCTTTCCAAGAAATCAAATGTCCTATCGCAAGAGCTCCTCTCTTAGTTAGTCCCGATTATTCCAAGGATTTCATGATTTTTTCTTTCGCTTCCGAAGATACCATTGCTGGTGTCCTGCTTCAAAAGAATAAAGATGGTCATGAGCAGCCTATTGCTTTCATGAGTAGAGCACTTCAAAATTCCGAATTGAAGTACAATACCATGGAAAAGCAGGCTTATGCCCTGGTCAAGTCTCTTAAGCACTTTAAAACTTATGTGGGTTATTCTAAAATCATTGCTTTCGTCCCACATTCTGCTGTCAAGGATATATTAACTCAAGCTGATTGCTTAGGGACGCGTGCTAGGTGGGTTACTAAAATACAGGAGTATGATTTAGAGATCAGACCCACCAAGCTGGTCAAAGGCCAAGGTTTAGCTCAGATGTTAACTGAAGGTAATGAAAAGACTCTTGGTTTGTTCTGTCTTAGCGATCTATCTTCGCCAGAGTTGCAAAGATTAGGAGAGCATGAGTGGTACAAGGACATAGTTTATTACTTGATGAATCTTGCATGTCCTAACCATTTAGTCGCTCATAAGAGAAGGGCTCTTAGACTAAAAGCCACTAAGTATTGCCTTATGAAGGATGGCCTTGGATGGAGAAATCCTGAGGGCATAGTGCTTAGGTGTGTTGACGATGTTGAGTCCAAGAAATTAATCTCTGAGTTTCATTCAGGATTTTGTGGTGGTCATTATGCTGCTAGAACTACCGCTCACAAAATCCTGAGAGCTGGCTATTATTGGCCTTCAATCTTTTCTGATGTGCACAAGTTTGTTAGAGCCTGTCAAGCCTGTCAACTATTCACTGGGAAACAGAAGCTTGCTGCCCTGCCTCTACAACCTGTCATTGTAGAGGCACCTTTTCAGCATTGGGGTCTGGACTTCATAGGGAAGTTCCATGAAAATTCTAGCAATGGCTACTCATGGATTTTGACTGCTACGGATTATTTTACTAAATGGGTTGAAGCCATTCCTGCTAAGAATGCCACTGAAAAGGTTATTATGGATTTCATTGAAAATAATATCATTACTAGATTTGGTGTCCCCGCTAAGATCACTACTGACAATGCCAAAGCTTTTAGTTCTTTAGAGTTTTCATCTTTTTGTTTCAAATATGGCATTGTCTTATCTCATTCGTCAAATTACTATCCTTAGGGTAATGGTCTGGCTTAATCAAGTAACAAGAATCTCATAACCATTATCAAGAAGATAGTAGGAGACAATAAGAGATCATGGGACAGCAAAATCAAGTATGCTTTATGGGCAGATAGAATCAGTAAGAAGAAAGCTACTGGTAAATCTCCCTTTGAATTAGTTTATGGCTTGGATGTAACTTTACCTGTGCACCTCAAATTGCCAGCTTACCAGCTCCTCCAGAATTTTTCTACTAATAAAGATGTTGTTCAGAATAGAATAGATCAGATTGTGGAGTTAGATGAAGCTCGTAGGACAGCTTTTGATGCCATATGTAAAAATCAATCTAACATTAAGAAAAGCTTTGATAAATTCTCTCGATCTAGATCTTTGCAGGTGGGAGATATGGTATTGCTTTGGGACCACAAGAATGAGAAACCAGGAAAACATAAGAAGTTTGACAGTTTGTGGCTGGGACCTTACATCATTCGAGATATAGCTGGACCAAACTCATTCCACTTGAGCAGACTGGATGGCGAACCACTTGATCTACCAGCGAATGGCCAAATGCTCAAGCTGTTCTTCAAAGATGATATCTGATGCCATAGGGCATCCTTTGTATTTTATTTCTATCCCTACTCCTTGTCATTTCAGCATTTCATTTCTGTTTTAGATTAGATTTACTTTTCATGTTACTAGATAGTTAATAAATGAGGAGCTTTTACCTTTCCTGTGCTTAATGTATATGATGATTTTTGGATGGATGCTACTTATTTTTATATGTGTGTTGCGTGGATGCAGATTCTGGATTCTCACATTCCTACAGTGCAGCAACGTGTCCCCAAGTAGAGCCAGATGTTGACCACTACCGGTCAACCGCCCATAGCAATGCACCCCCTTTTTTCTTTGCAAAAAGGGTAGCGCTTGATCGACATGTCCGTGCCATCCTTCAGTCATCGACAGCTTGATCAATTTATGTTGTAAACCCAGTCTGCATGTATAAATTGTAAATAATCTTAGCAGATATGAGTCATGTCTGTAAATTGCCTAGGTGGACCTAATTTTCTAAGTGATAATCTACGTCCCGGAAGGTTTTTCATCTCACCGATCCATGATCGGCAGAGTTTTCCTTCAGCCTAACCCCAAAGCCGGGATGGATTTTGTCATTAGAATCTTAGGAGAATCCTAGTGTGTTAATCTGCTAGATTATAGTTGTGTCGCAGAACTGGGTGATTTATGAGGGTCTATGTTAAATGGGTTTTTCCCCTTAAGATGTAAAATTGTAAAAGTCATGATGTAAAGTGTCTGGAGGGTTGGAAAATGTTTTAAATCCTCTCACGAGTCCTAAGTCCTAGGTCCTAGGTGATTTTTCCAAAGGCTAAGTTCGAGGATCCATTTAAAAATGAATTAAAAATTAAAAAATAAATAAATAAATAACTGAAAAATAAAATAATAAAAAAAAAAAAAAAAAAAATTATAATAATAATAAAATAAAAAATTATAAAATAAAGCAAAAACCCTAAAAAATAATAAAATAATAATATTTTGAGTAAATACATGCAAAATTTCATTTTTTAATGAATTATCAAATTCGACGGATGAGATTAAGAGATGTCTTGATCCTCATCGACGATCGAGATCATTTCGACATGGATCACTCGAACTAGCCGTTGGGATCATTTCCTTTAAGTAGGGTGCTAGGGGTCATTTTTATTCATTCGATCCGTGAGTCTTGTGCTGAAGAATCTCTCTTGTATTCTGTTTCTGGTTAATAAAAGAAGACTTTGGCGTTCAAATCTTGCTGGTGTTACTCTCTGGAAGTGCTGTGAGCTATTTTATTTTCTGCATATTTTGTTTTTCAGCCATTAATAACAGCTTATTATAGAGTATTGTGAGCACAGGTATCTTGTTCACTTGCTAGGGTTTGAATGATATTAGGGTTTCTGGAGTAATGGCAGGTATCTCCATTACTTTCTGAAAACTAGTATTATTCTCTCTCTCTTTACTGATGGTTGAAGTGAGCTGTGCAGGGAACCATTACTGAAGAAAACCAGTGGGCGTTTGGGGAAGTTCTAGGCTGAACCAGCCAACTCCCACAAGCTTTTCCTTGCAGAGCCCAGCCAGTTTTTACCCTGGGTTAATCATTTAAGTTTACTTTTCTGGTTTGCATGAGAGATTTTCTAAGTATTTTCACAGCAAATTTGAAGTTCTAACTTATTATTGATGTAACTGACAAATCTGGCTGTTCTAGAGCTGTAATTTTTTGCGATTTTAGATTAGTTTTGAAGGGTTTTACTTTAAATCTTTGCATATATCTGCCGGGTTTTTGTTTTCCATTCGCAGGTTACAGGCCTGAGATAAGATCTGGAGGACAATTTATTTTTGCAGGATCTCTGTCTCAGCTATCCAAGGGTTCCAAACATCAGGTGTTTTCAGATCTGGGTCCCAAATTTTGCAGACAAATCATTTGTCAACCAACGTGTATCCCTTGCCGAAACAACGCTTCAGCACTGTGGCCACCATCTGTTCGAAACTTCACTCAGCAAAATCGTACCTCATTTAGTTACCATACGCACACCCTCTCATGCCCACAGTTTTCTTGGCTCGGCTCTCCCTGGCTTTCGATCTCTGCAAAGGAAATCACCTTTTCTACGCCCCCACACAGTGGTAACCCCCACACACAGTCATTCCGTAAACAAGCATCGAATTTCTGTAAAGCGCCTGCACCCCCTCACGTTGTCGACAGTCCCTTCAAGCCGAAGTCCTGTCACTGCATCTGCCGTCGGCCTCAAACCTGAAAATACCCACACGTTTTATTCAATCACCGCCGTCTGGTTGCTGGAGGCTGCACGTTTCAAAACAGTAGCGTAAGATAATTTCTAATGCGTACGCGGACATGCTGTGTGTAAGCATTAGGTAAGAGACACATCGTTTGAAAGCCTTTCAACGTGAACCGTTCCTCGCCAAGTAGCAGATCCGATCTCAGTCGAAATTGTTCCATTCAAAAATTCTCAAGTGAGCTTCAAATCGATTCAAATTTTGTCCGCTGCCGTCACCTGTGCTTCTGTCGAAATTTTTTTTTCTGCGTTCAGTCTTTTTCGCTTTGCATTTGAATCAAGGTTTTTCTATCTTCGTTGGCCCAGATAGTATCGTTCGGCGTTTTTATTAGACGTGTTTTGATCTGCTTAAATTTTAGTTTTATCATATATATGCGTAGTTAAGTTTTAGGTTTTGTTAGATTTAAGTTTAGCATGGTTTCGTTATTTTTTTAGGATTAAAGCTAAGTTACATTTAGGATTTGATTTTAGTTTATTTTTCTTTGTTTAGTCATAGTTTAAATTTCATCAAATTTTAAATGTTAGATTTATTTTAAATAGTTTCACTTTTTTTTAGATTTAAAAAAAAAATTCTTTTAAGTATAGATTTAGATTTTATTTAGTTTTAGCTTAAAAAAATTTTGCCGTATTTGAAAAACATAAAAAAATATTGTGGGAGATTTTTGTCGGATTCAGTTTTTCTCGGGAAATTATCATGTTATATTTTTCATGCTGAGATTTAAATTTTCGATTTATGCAAGTATGCACACAAATGATCATCTTGAAGATTTAGCTGCATAAATGTGATATCTGGTTAATGATTCATGATTTGCGTTGTTGTTTAATGCATTCATCTCTTCAAAAAAAATTTCTTTTTTTTTTATTTACTGGATATCGTTATTGAGATTTGGTCATTATAAGAACTTTGTGGTTTTAACAGATATCTTGCACTGTTCTAGTCATTTGATGATAAATGATTGCTACACATGGTTTACATTTCTGAAATATTTACTAAGTGATCGTTTAAAAAATCAAACCCATAAGGCACTGGTCCATTAACTTCTGAATCAATTAAGTGTTGTTTTCTTTTCGTGTCTCCCAACCCAACTGGTTCACAGTTGGTCACCCATTTTCCTATAGGGTCTACCCCCCTTAGCCGTGGGAGACAGGCTTAAACGGAGAGATAGGGGATCAAGGTGACAGCCCCCGGTCTGAGCGTTGTCGTGACAATCTGTGCGACAACACTGCCTAAATTTTTTATTATATTTGGCATAATGTTTCTACTTATACCTTCACACAGAAAATAGTTAGAGCCAAATCCACTTAAATCAAGCAAAATTTAAACATTTTATGTTCTTCTTAGGAACTGCCACTAAACCCTCAAATGGATTTCTCTCATACTCTACATCACGAGTACTTAGGGGTATTGACATTAAATATACTAAAAATTCCTTAATATCTGGAAATTGTGGTTGCAAATCACTTAGTGTAGCTAAACCATTTGTTATATTTGTCATGAAAGTGTAACCCCTGTTGTGCTTGTGATCATCAAGGTCTTGAGGTAATGAAAGTTTGGAATTACAAGTCTTCATCCAATTTAATGGTTGACATGAACTTCTTGGAGGGAGAAACTTCATAATTGCACTTTTAAAAGTCATGGCTTGCAGAGGTCTTTTTTGTGAAATTGGAAACATTGACCTTCTTACTAAAGGTGGCCTTGTTGGTTGCTGTTGAAAAGCATCATCACAGTTATCTTTACCATTATCATAATCCAGGCCATCTTCATCTTTAAGATCATCTTCATTCTCATCATAATCTGAGATTGGCATAACCTCCTCCTGGTCTTCTACATAATGTAGTGATTCTTCATGAATAATTTTTGTAGATTCATTTTCTTCCTCCCTAATTTCATCCTCATCTATCATATACCCACCTTGATTATCATTCTCATTCATGTCACCCTGAGAAGATACTAGTTCAACATGTACAACATCATTTTCTTGGTTAGAACATTCTTTATCACTAGTCTTTTTCATTACAATGTATTCTTCCTTTAGACATGCTGCATATTCTGCAAATGATTTTTTTAATTGCTGAAACGATTCTCGAATTTCACTTAACTGCTCCATGATTTCAGGACATAAACTTAATGGTATATTGTGTGGCGGATAATGTCCAAAGGCTCGCATGGCTCTGATACCACTGAAGCAACAAAACTGTAGCTTGTTGACTTTAAAATGTAAAATACACAAGGGTATTTGTAAATAATATTTTTATTAATAATATGTAATGTACAACAGATGATTGAATGTTACAATGAGAGCCTACTTATATACCTATGCAAGTGTCCTTTCATGATTGGGCATGTCTTTTAGACATGCCTTTTCACTTAACTAATGACTATTTAAAATAATCATTATTTTGATTATTTATTATTTATATTCATTTTATTTATATAATTTATATTCGTAACAGGGTCCCTAAAAGAGTCTTTCAACCAAGCTTATGCTTGGAAGTGCAAATTAGTGTTAAGGATGCCTAAATGAGATGCATGTAGACATTATTGTTTCCCAAAAGAGTGTAATGAGATAAAATTCTTCAAGTGTCCAATGTATCTTAATGGGAACAATAAATGGAAATTATCATCAACTCACAAGCTTTGTAAAAGTAGATTGCATGTAACTAGAAATTTACAAGTGGCCCAAAATTTGCAAGTTTGCTCCAAGTAAATGAAAAATGCTTCAAAAGGTATATCAATGAGCAATATGATTAAGATGACATTAAGCACAAGTTGACATAAAATAGTGAAGCATGTATCAATAAATCATATGAAGCAAATGCTATGGAAATAAAACTAGACCAATCAAATATAGCCAAAAGTGAAATGCTTGCTTATGATATGTTGTAGCAAATAGAATGAGTTGCCCAAAAGATTTGTAAATATTGTAGCTTAAACAACCATGAAAGTAAATTTGCCCAACACGAGATTTAGCAAATGGAAGAGCAAACTTGATTGCAAAGTTGAGAGATTGTGAGTACTATGTGTTGAAATTACAAGTTAAATCATGCATCAGTTAAACTATATTAGCAAGAGAAAAGCATGCAAGTTAGTTAGAAACTACTAAGAGAATCAATCCACCCAAAAGAGAAGTCCTCCTTCTAAATAAGGAGGTGGGATGCCATGGCAATTCTAAGCTCCCTCAAGAAAATGAATTTTTTATTAGATTTGTTACAAAGGTGATCCAAATTGGATCATTATATTGTTTGTCATCCATCTCGATGCATTTGGAGTGGAAAAAGTGGAGGAATCAGCTCACGGAAGCATTTTTAACGGCGGGACCCAGTTTGGCGAAATGCGGTCTGAAACATTCCAGGAGAGTTTTGAGGCATCAAATGACATTTTTTGGGGGTAAAACCTTTTTTCTTAAGCGCCACACCTTTTCATTCTATTCTACACACAGAAACCTTTCCAACGGCGCAAGAATCGCGTCAATTGGAGTTCGTATGCAAAAGTTATGCCACTCAGAAGTTGACCTTCCTATTTTCACACCTATAGTTCGAGAGGATGTCGCGTCAGCCCCCATTATTCATGGAAAAGGGACTAGCCACGTGTTTGCGATGTAGAAGACTCTAGAAGAGTCTATTTTGTAACTCTAGTTAAGAGTTGATGTAGTCAAACTTAACCACTAGTAGGCTATCGGGCTGTGTTATAACCGGGCCACTAGGAGGAAGAGGCATTCCATTCTTTCGAGAGCATTTTGTTCCATAGTTGAGCAAAGATAGCTAGGAGAGATAGGAGGTAGAGCACACAGAGAGGATTTGTGCACTGTAGCAGCCCATGGGCCACAGACATTACTTCTTTGTATCTGTAGCCATATTTCCAAACAGAGAAAGAGAGTGAAGCGGCCTCACCTTCCAGCTGGGTTTTCTCCCGAAAGGGTTTCCCAGAGAGCATATCTTGTATCTTATATGTGTGTGAGCTTATTTTTTCATTCTCTTCTTTTCTGCATAATTTACTTTTACATGCATGCACTAATTACAGCAAGATCTACAGATCTAGAAATTAAATAAAACTGTAATAGTGTAGAATCTCAGAGTTCTTAATAAAATATCATCAAATCTGTTGTGATGAACTGTCCAGTGGAATATCCACGGCAGTTTACAAATCATTTGGTATCAAAGCAAGTTTCTTTGGGTATTTTGTGGAGATTGCAAGGATCTAGATCAGCGAGGTCGAAAATCGTAAAACCCTAATCATGGCTGACGAATCTGTAAACGAACCTCGTGATCCTGCAAAGATGAGGTTTTCACGGCTCCAAGAACAAGTCGCGATATAAACCACAATGTAAACCTCCTCATGGCGGCCCTAAGCAATAAGATAGGGATATTTGGAGAAGAAGGGGGTTTGAATGCAGAGGACAAATCAGAAGGGGGATCAGGAGATCAAGAATACGCAGATAACGAGCCGAAGAAAGAACCCGGAAAAGATCAACCCAATTCGAGTGTCGTGAACCAATCCCTGTTTAAAGTGGAAGCAAAAGTCGATATCAAGCCATACCATGGTGAGATCGACGCTTTGAAGTTGAACCACTGGTTGTAGCAACTAGAAGTTTATTTCAGTGTCCATTAGATCGAGGAAGGGCAAAAGATCTCATTCGCGCGGCTGAAATTGGAGGGCCATGCACTGACTTGGTGGGAGAGCCACACGGAAACCCTAAGGTTGGAGGGAGAACCTCCAGTGACTAAGTGGGAGGATTTCAAAACCCTCATTAAGTCACAGTTTTATCCCATTGGGTACGTGGAAGATCAGTGGATCCGATGGCATTACTTCAGGCAAAAGTTGGGCCAAAGCATGCAGGAGTACACCATAGAATTCAGAAAGATGGCTATAATGTTGGGTATCTCTCCAAAGAACCCAGATGTACTCCTCAAGTATTTGGGGGGTCTACACCACCATCTGTGTGAGCAAGTGATATTGTTCAAGCCCAAAACGGTGGACAAGGCTTGTGTACATGCACAGTACCTGGAGAACATAGGCCTGAAAAGAGCGCAATCAAGTGGATAGAAGTAGAAGGAGCAGTAGGAAACTTCTAAGGAGTGGAAGAAGAAGCAAAAAGGGGGAAAAGATATAAAGACGGTAGCGACAACACACCAGTGCAAAGATCCCAGCAACCACTGCAACATTGATGGCAATAGAGAGGAGAAGTGTTGGAAGTTGCATCCAGAGTTGAACCCAAAGAAAAAGAAGAAAGATAATAAGAAGAAGAGTCTCATGGCCATTGATTTGAGGAACCAAGTTGAAAGCAGCTCGGACGTGGATGAGAAGATCTTTTGCATGTCACTGCAGAAGGAGGTGAATCTAAGTAGCCTTCAGCAACAAGAAGAGAAAGAAATGACCAAACTCTTCCATGTAAAGATACAGATCAAGAAGACGAAGATTGATGCTTTGTTTGACTCAGGATCGCAGGAGAATCTCATTGCAGCAGATTTGGTCAAGAAACTGGGGTTGGAAGTTCGTGATCATCCAAACCCATATCCACTGGGATGGGTACATAAGGATGCAGAGCTGAAGGTAACAAAACAATGTAAAATTAGATTTGCTATCAGTGTTGATTTTATTGATGAAGTAGATCTGGATGTGGTTCCCCTTGATGTATGTGGAGTCGTGTTTGGGAGCCCATACATGTACATACGTGATGCAATATTCATGAGGAAAGCTAACAAGTATCGGCTCATCAAGGATGGAAAATCATTCATCATCAACGCGCACAAAGGCAAGTCGAAAATTTCGCTGGTAAGTGCCAACCAAGCCAAGAAATTGATCAGTTCCAGCAAGAAGTATGTTTTATTGTTTTTAAGAGAAGGTCAGTCTGTAGAGGAGTCAATAAGAGGCAAGGCATCCCTAGAGGGGTGTACTAAGAAACAAAAACAGCAATTAGAGGAGTTGTTACATGCATACAAGGATGTGTTCCAAGAGCCTAAAGGGCTACCCCCTAAGAGATAAGTGGAGCACAAGATCCAGCTATTGCCAGACTCCCCATTGCCAAATATTGGGTTGTACAAGTAGTCTGTTATAGAAGTGAGGTAAAGAAACAGTTGTAGTGGCTACTGGAACATGGTGTCATTCGACTGAGTACACCACCATGTGGGTCAACCATCATCATTGTGCCGAAAAATGATGGAACTTGGCAAATGTGTATAGATTACAGGGTGTTGAATAAAATCACGCTCAAGAACAGATACGCCTTGCCCAGGATAGATGATCTGCTAGATCAGTTGCAACAAGCAAAGTATTTGATGCGGGAGCATTCAACTCAAGAGAAAATCATTGTAGTTAAGTAGATATAGGGGGTCATGTATTTTAAGGAGGTTGGATTCCTAAGTGATGAATTAATGTAATATTAGGCTTTTGAGTGCATAGAATAGGAATTAAAATAGATAATGTGAGGATGTTGTAAATGCTCTCAAATAAATGAGAACATGAGTGGATAATAAAGACAAAAGAGTTAAAAGTCAATTAGGACTCTTAAAACAGTTCCATGATTCGAGGAACTAGAGAGAGCACTTAGGAATTAATTGAAGTAGAAGTGGACATAGAGGATTTAGGAATCAGTTCAGTAGATTTAGGAGGGGAACCAGAATTAGTTCAATAGAGCTTTCTGGTATAAATGTAAGCCTACGGGCAGAGTAGAGAAGGAGGCCACTGATATTGAATAACAAGCCTGTGAGAGACAGAGAAGTCTCGATTGTAATCAGTTGTTCATAATTATATATATAGAGGTTCATTCGGGAACTATGTAAGTGTGTGAATGAATATCGAATGATTGAATTACATGTAAACTATGAATTTGTAGGTTCTGTGACAGGGCTGCAAACAGAGTTCTATAGAATGCGCAGAGAGGAGAGAATGATTTAGAGGAGTCATTAAGGATCTTGGAATCCAGTTGAAGAATCAAAGGAAGTGAAGGGAGAATTCACGGAGTTAAGCTCTGAGGAAGCAGAAGAGTGAAAACCCAAAACCCTGAAGAAAACCCCAAAATCGCAGAGGAACCAATGGAAATAGCGTAAAGTCTAAGTAAAAGGGACAAGTGGAGAAGTGAGGCGTTGGCACAGAGTAATCGTTGGATCTCAGTGATCAACGGTCCAGATTAAACAACAGAGGAACCTAAAGGATCTATTGGAACCGACCGATGGAGTAGATCGACGGTCATCGCATGTGAAAGAGCACAGGAGTTAACACAGCGAAAGGGTGGTTTCACAAGCCTTAAGTGGTATTTCAGGCAGCGAAGAAACAGTAAGTGGTATTGAGGGTCGAGCATCCGATCCCATTTAGTGGAGGACACGTAGCACAAGGGAGGAAAGGAAAACCGCCTATCGGGCGGTTAAATCCCATGCGTGTTGTCAACCCGAAACCAATGTAAACCATTGGATCGGGTAAGGAAATGGACAACGGTGATTGAATTAATCGGAGATCGGCAAAAGGAAGGAGGAGCGCTTCGGCAATGGTTGAAAGGCGCGGACCCGAAAGCTTATAGAGGCGGACTCAATTCTATTTGAGTTCCGGTCTTAAGCTTTGGGAGCAGCGTTCCGTGTATTTCCTTTGTAAAGCGGAGTTCGGAGGAAATGCGATAAGGCGGACCCGATAAAGTATTGAGGCGCGGTTAATAATAATTGAGATCCGGTAGTGCATTATCGCATATCGGATGCGATAGAGCCAGTGTTAACGAAAACCTGCGGAGGAGCCGATACCCGATTGCGATTAGCGATAAAGGTGAATCCTTGAAAGACGTGCAGAGACCGTATAAAGCAAAAAGGTATGTTTTGTGGCATTTCCTTTGTAAAAGGTTTTATAAGGATAATAGTGCCGATAGAAGGTTTTATACGATAAATATATATTAACCAAGCATAAAGAAGGGAAAGGTTATATATATGTGGTTAAAGGGATAACAAAGGTTAGGAAGGGGTTTTAAAGTCCCGATAAGAAGGATTTGAATGAAAAGTCGGAAATAAATATTAATGAGGGTTTAAGCGGGGTGATTAATTTCCGATAGAAAGGAAAAGGTGGGTTATTCTTTAGACTTTGTTAAGCCTATGAATCATTCCGCATAAGACTAAAAGAGGGCCTTAACCATTTATGGTTGAAGATTTGACTCCTTTGAGAGTTAAATACCTGGGGCAAATGTGTGGATGCATTTTACATGCATATTGTAGGTTTAAGTGGGGGTAACCCCAGCATCAGTATTTCACCAAGTTGGACTTGAAGTTTGGATATCACCAGGTTGAGTCAAAGAAGAAGATACATGGAAGACCGCCTTCAAAACTAGGCAAGGTTTGTATGAGTGGTTAGTTATGCCATTTGGCCTATGTAATGCACCAACTACATTTATGAGATTAATGAATGATGTATTGCACCCTTTTATAGATTCATTTGTTATTGTCTATTTGGATGATATACTAGTATATAGTGCTACCTGGGAGGAGCATATTTCACATTTGACGCAGGTGCTGGAAACATTGAAGAAGCACCAGCTGCTAGCAAATCTCAAGAAGTGTAAGTTTGCACAGCAATCTTTGGTGTATTTGGGATATGTCATTGGTGGAGGAGAATTGCAGATAGATCCCTCCAAAATGGAGGCCATCATGAAATGGTCGATGCCTACTAATGTTACAAAGGTTAGCAGTTTCATTGGAGCAGCACAGTACCTAAGGAAATTCATAGCCTCGTTTTTAGCAGTAGCAACACCGCTCTATGCCATAACAACAAGTGGCAAGAGTTTCCAGTGGTGAAAAGGTCACCAAAAGGCTTTCAATGAGTTAAAGAAGACAATCAGTGAAGCATTAGTTCTAGCATTACCAAACTTGCAACGGCCCTTTGAAGTGGAGACAGATGCGACTGGGTATGCTATGGGAGTTGTCTTGATGCAGGGAGGAAGGCCTGTATGTTACCATTCTGAAGTATTTCATGGGGCAATTCTTAACTACCCTACCTACGATAAGGAGCTCTATGCCATGGTGCAAGTTGTGAAGAAGTGGAAGCACTATCTAATGGGAAAGGAGACAATAATCCACATAGATCACCAGCCGTTACAGTACTTCCAGGCCTAGAATAAGCTACAACATACCAGGCATTACAAGTGGATGGGGCTTTTACAACAGTTTCATTTGGTGATCAAGTATAAGAAGGGCAGCACAAACAAGTTGGTCGATATGCTTTCAAGGCCACCCACATCAAAGATTACAGCTTTGGGGACTCTTATGCACATGGAGCCATTCACCCATGATGCATACAGAGAGGCATATTCAAAAGATGAGGACTTCAAGGAGGTGTATTAGCAGTTGCAGAGTCAGAGTCATGTGCACGATGGCGACAGCACCGTTGACTACCATCTCCAGGATGGGTTACTCTACAGGCTGGATAAGCTATGTGTTCCTAAAGGTGAGTGATTGCAGCTGATTAAAGAGGCTCACACCTCCAAGGTTGCAGGGCACTTTGGTGTAGGGAAGACTGTGGCTAACTTGCAAAGGTATGTGTATTGGCCCAAGATGCAAGAGCAAGTAGCTAGGTTCATAAGAGGATGCATACTTTGTTGTACCAGCAAGCCTAGCAACAGGAAACAAAGTCTGTATCATCCCTTACATGTACCTACTCGTCCTTGGGAAAGCATTTGCATGGACTTTGTGGGAGGTTTACCGACAACCAAGAAGGGACAAGACTACCTGTTCGTGGGAGTTGACAAGTTACGAAGATGTGTGTTCTAATGCCCTGTAAAAAGACCATCATCGGACAAGAAGCAGCAAACTTGTTCTTTGGACAGGTCTGGGTATACTTTGGGATACCAAGGAGCATCATTTCAGAGTATACTTTGGGATACGACATGCATAGACTATTATTTGACGTCTTGAGAGACTTACTTTTTCATTTATGAGCTAGTTTGGTGGGTTTGTCACCAAAAGTTGAATTATTAGAACATTATTTTATTTTTTAGGCTTATGTAGGCCAAGGAGGCTAATTCAAACTCCTAAGTTGTGTATAAATACAAGTGAGATGAACTCATTTTCTCATCATCACTTTGGTTTGGATCTTATCTCTCTTTTGAGATTTTTGCTCTTTTTCTAGAGGATGAATTGGAGCTTTATGGATGAATTTTGATGTGTGGATATGAGTCTATCTTATCTTCGAGCTTCTGCTTTCTCAATTGTGGATGGTTGGATATATTTTGTTACATGTAAGTACATGATTTTAATGTAATTCTTGTTTTACTTTGTCATAAACATTGGATTGGGATTTTCGCTATTTTTAGGGCTAATTGTTGCATGCATTTACTACTTTAAATTGTGGAATTTTGTCTCTATTATAGCATCTCTCAATTTATGGGCCATGTAATATGAAATAAATCTCCTAGGGATAATTCTATCAAAGAATTTGACCTTGATAAGCCATTTGCACATCGAGGTATAAAATTTGCAAGATTTTGCTCCTTGACCTAAAAGCCTAGAGAAGTGATTTTGACGCCTCCTTGACTGGGAATCAAGAAATCCTACTCATATTCATCATAGACTCCATTCTACCAAAGATTAAGCCACTGATCTACCAAAAGGTGGTCACCAAAAATCACATTCTTTCACCTCCTTCTAGGTCTAGCCAAGTTGGGGTACCTAGGGCATCAATTTCCCGACAAGCTAGCACTCCAAAAAGTTTGATCTCCTAGGGTCTCCTACGCTGGTGTTTCCTCAAGCTCTCCTCCAATTTTGAAGCCATTCTGATGATGGAGTTGGGAGAAAATCCAAGCCCTAACTCCGGGATCAAACTTTGCCTTAGCATCCCTAAGGATAGTACCTCAAAGGGTCAAGATAACACCTTCAAGTGAAAATTATTTCTTTGATCCTTTCCCCACCTTGTCTAGGGTAAGAACATCATTGGTTTCTATACTCATTCCTCCTATCCTAGACCAGGTCCACTTGGTCCTGTGTGGTCCCATTCCTTCGAAAAGAGAATTCTTCAAGAACCAGTCGGGATACCAACCACAATAAGGATTTTAGGGATTGGGAAGTTCCTTCATAAGTCATATCCCATAAACCTAACCCTTGAATCCTCCTTTCCTTTCCCTAGAAGACTTTGTACTTTGCTTAGGAAGCAAGCAAGGCTTATCCTTCTCACTCTTTCGGGAAAGGGATTGTTTGGGTCACTCCATATCACTTCATTGTCTTATCCTTCATCGTGGACTCCATAATATATCGAGTCTCCTCCCATCAGTGATAGTTCGTAAATAGAAGGGAGCCTTAGCTGAGGTGACATTGGGCTAGGTCTTCATTTGTTTCCTTTGCCTAGAATTTTCCCTTTAGGGATTCCCCCTTAGGACCCATGCTTGTTTGAGCGATAACAGAGCATAGGTTTGCAAATCATTCAGGTTAGTCAATCATCTTAAGTAGCAGGTCTCCATCTAATTATTTGGTTCCAATTTATTATAAGCAAGAATTTGTGACTCCATTAAGGCACTGGTCTCATACTTTAAAATCTAATCTAATCAATAATCTTGCTCGAATTTAACCAATTGGCTAGGCCACTCATCCGTGTCTCCCAAACAAGTTGGTTTCCAACTTGTTTTCCTTCAGCTCATTCCATAAGGACTAACCCGCATAGCCTGTTGTTGGGAGATAGCTAGAACAGAGTGGGTGGGGATCAGAGTGACAGACCTCGTCCTGAGTGTTGTCGCGGTGCCTATACAATCCTGGTGACAACAATACCCATAGAAGAAGTTTCCAAACCTGGTAGTGGATGATGCTTGAGGATAGACCATCCTGGAATTTGATAATCTTGTCTCTTGAAGAAGTACGGTCTCTGCTAGTTTATCATTTGTTTGTCCACTTATTTTGTCTGTTGCAATTCGTTGAAAGTGTTTCTTTGTTGTTGCTCCTTAGGTGTAATGTTTCCTTGTTGTGGATTAAATGTGATGCTCGAATTCTTGTTCTCAGAATGATGAGGACAATCATTATCTTCCTTGACAGCTTTTAGAAAAGTAATTGTCCTTTTGTCCTTTACCTTACGTTCACTGGATTCTCCTTCATAGCCTAATCCAACTTTCATAAGTGAAGCCCTCTGAGCATTTAATATCACATCAATTTTAGCGGATCCCTTTCTATGTTGAAGATTCATATTTAGTTCAGTTTGTGCCTTCTCTAGCTTTTTCTTCAAGGTTACCACCTCTTCTGCCAATCTTTCACACTCGACTTTTCTCCTTTGTTTAAGCAAAATATCCTCCACCTTCTTTGCCTCTTCTAATTCAACTTTCAACTTGACAAGCTCTTTTGAATTTGACTCTTGTTTAACATATTTTAACAAAATATCTTTTTGTTTCTTATTCTTCTCTTTTAGTCTATCTATTTCTTCTAGGGCATTGATCAACTCCCCCTCACGATCTACTTTACCTTCTTCTTCTTCTTCATATTCATTAAGTTCTTTCTCTAGATCTTCTAAGGCCATCAACATGAATTCGCTAGTTCCATCTTCACTGGTGGATTCATTAGCTCTTTCAGATACATTGTTATCTTTCTAAGTATAGAAGCTTTTCTTTGAAAACATTTTCTCTTTTTGCATTCTATTAGACTTGTTCTTTTCTTTCCCTCTAGGTTGATTTTCTTCTTTCTTGTAAGGACATTTGGAGGCATAATTCCCCACTCTTCCACAAATGAAACACTTAAATGGGGGTTTTCTGTTGTACTTACCTATACCTTTCTTCAATCTTTTGACAAACTTTGCCTTTTCTTCATCGGAGCCTGAGCATGAACATTCCTTGCCTTTTGTAGTCTTGTCTGCCTTAAAAGTTGCATCTTTGGTAGCTGACTTTCCTTTTGAAATTCTCATCTCATATGATGTCAAGGAACCAAGTAGTTGATCCCTATTTAGAGTCTCAAAGTTGGTTGTCTCTTCTATAACTGAAACCTTAGGATTAAATTTTGAAGGTAATGACCTCAATATTTTTTGGACTATTACACTCTCTTTGATTGTTTCTCCTATACCCATCATGACATTAACAACTTCCTCTACTCTTAGGAAAGACTTAGCAATATCTTCATCTTCATTCATTTTTAATGCCTCAAATTGCATTCTATATACTTGTAATTTGGCCATCTTAACTTTGGTATCTCCTTTAATATTTTCTAGTTTATCTTAGATTGCTTTAGTAGTTTTAAAGTGTATTACCTTAATAAATTTTGATTCAATTAATCCAAGAAGAAGAGCATTCATAGCTTTTGCATTGGCCATAAATTCCAGTTTGTCATGTTTGTCACTACTCATTGTCTTCAGTTCTTCATATCCCACCAACATAACCGCCCAGACTTCTACTCCAAGAGACATTAAATATGTCTTCATTCTCACTTTCCAGAATGTATAATTTGTGCCAGTGAATAAAAGGGCTTTAATTGTTGAGCATCCTTCTCGACTATCCATTCTAATGATTTAGGACCTCCTTCTAGTTGTTAGACTGATACTAAAGGAACTTGGCTCTGATACCAATTGATATATGCTTGGCAATTACTGAGAGGGGGATTGGATCAATAATTGTATCTTTCCAATTATTTAGCTCAACTTAATTTCCTTTCTTTATTGTCTTCTTATGCAGTTAATGACTTATATATATGTTTTGCAGCTCCCTGAAAGAGACATTTACATATATACTTATTCAGATTTCAAGAGCATTCATACAACATTCAACAAGAACCACATGAAGACACCTGATATAAGTGTAAAGCCATAAGGGAGAAAACCACGAATTTTTGGCTGAAAGTGATGTGAAGGCAACCTCCTACTCCCCTATTACATCAAATTTTTCGAACCTACAAGAGGTTGCTACCTCAAGGAAGCTCCAACTCCCACAAAGTTTTATGCAGGCTACAACCCACAGGAGGCTCCTACCTCAACAGGCTACAACCTGTTATTTATCAAGCTACAACTTGAAAAGAGACTGCAATTTCCCAATCACAATACAAAGTCAAGTTTTTTGTTTACCTGATATCAATTTCTGCCCTCAAGTTTGTTGCTCATCTTCTCTGCTTCTCTTCTACGATTCTATTCCTTTTCTACCACTTTTCTCTTCTTCTCCTCACCGGAATGTTACTCATCAACACTCTCATACAAACTTCTTAAAATTAAAAGTCCTTTTCTCATTCAACAATGTATATTTTATAAGCATAGCTTATTGGTTTTTTGTATTCCATACAGGAATACGAAATGAGGATTTGTCTCTTGGTCTTCTATGGTTGTTCACATTCTGCCCTTTTACTTTCAAATCTAGAAAACAGAGTTTTGCATTATAAAAAAGCGTTGAAATAATATAGGTCAACAGCTATGATTGCAGAAGACAAAACCTGAAATCTTTTCAGATTTGTATCAGCTACATGTTAATGCCATTGAGATTCATGTTTAATAAAAACATACATTTTACAGCTTATGTCTCAAAATATCATGTGCCATTTTTCATTTTAATTGTATGCCATACATCACGATAATCAATCAACATAATTAACAATGTTCAACCTTCACAACGATCAGCATAGTTAACAATGATCAGCCTTTGCACTTCAAGCAATCTTGCAACAATGACAGTGTAGCAATCAACATAAATCAGCCTTAATGAGATCATTTCACATTAATGCCAACATTACCAACAGTGTCTAGATCAATTTGGTGAAGAGAATAATATTTGTTGGAGCTTCGACAATGAGAGGCATGCAGCTGTTGTATTTCTCAAATTGCTGAAGAATTAATAATATAAACTCTCATCTGCAAAACTAGTTTTCCCCACATTGGGATTTTTCCAGGGACTATTGTCCAAATATCTTGGTGTCAATAATTTTGTGTGTGTACATTATTTCTCAGTTCCTGTGTTTATTTGTGAAAATTGCAGTAGTGAATTAATTTTTACTTGCTTAATTAAATTTCTGAAGACAAATAATCTCCAGTAGATGAAGATTAAATTCTAGTTGCTGCAATTAAGGAAATTTCACAGAGTTTGATGGAAAAACCGGTTTTGGCTACCATCATCAAAGGTTATGAAACCATAAATCTTAGTCGAATCGAACTCCTTAACCTTGAGATGCTACCTGATACTATTAACCTCAGTTTGTTATTTGATGCTACGAGGTATTTTCAAGGGAAGCATTTATCTAAACATTTGATTGAAATATAGATTCCATAAATGGAGAGCACCGTCAACAAAACAAATGGCAATTCTAAAAAAACCAAACTCGATGCCATCATCAAAAAGGATTGTGTTGTGAGTCATTCCTGTTGCTATTATAGCTTCTTCTTAAAGGAATGGAAACAATTCACCAAATTAAATAACCTTGCTCTTAAAAGTAAACTTCATAGTGGTGACATAAATCAAACTTATTCCCTCAAATCCTCTGGCAAACATGAATGATACAAAGATAAATTAACACCAGCATTAGATAGCCCTAGAGGGACCTCAATATGACTCATGGAAATGAGGGAATAACAAGTGCTGAAGTTGTCTCTTCGCAACACCTTCATACCATGTGGACTTCAGCTCCACAATGAACTCTTATACCCACGCCAATGAGAAATACCTCCTCAACATGAAGGGCTTTCCTCTTCCACAATAGATATCTAATAGCACATTTTGTTTTTTTACCCACAATCATCTACATTATCTGTAATTTTTGTAGAAAAATATAAAGGAATATCTGGCTCTACATGTTGAAAATATTCCAAGCTGACAATTGGCTGATTACCATAAACAAAAACTTGTTGAATTCTAAGAATATCAAGCTTGTATATTGAAGAATTCATATCAAATTCTTCTAATCCAAGTTCCCAAGGCACACTATCTTTAGGAAACAACATGAACACTAAATCAAGATCATTGTCTTGGAGAATACAGAACTATCTGAATAGTTCATCATTATCTTAGAAATCCAATAATGGCAAGGTCATTCAACAACCTATCCATCTTTTCCAAGTAGTTTGAAGACATTACCATTTTGTAGATCTGTTTGAAAAAATTATATAGGTAGTCCAACTGGAAGAAGGGGTAACAGTGCCGATTTTGTTATCAAGAGCAAGTGTTAGTTTTGAGGATAGAAGGAGCCCCAATCAATGGATTGGCATTGATATTGAAGTCTATCAAGGAAAATTAAGCAAAGGGAATAATTTAAGGGATAAAGGTCCCAGTTAGAAGATCAAGCCCAATCACTGGATTAGGAATGAGGAAAAATTTGAATGTTAAAAATAGGTTCGATCCTAAGATCAAGCCCAATTCAAAGATCAACACTACAAGACAAAAGATAAGAGCAATACAACTCACTTTCAAATCAGATTATTTCCTTCATAAGATGGAAGTCAAGAACGATTTGGAATTGAACGAATTTGAGAGAGGCATTCCATAGGTAAGGGCAAAAACAAAGAACCAAACATTATTCAAAAGGTCCCCAAGTTTCTTGAGAAAACTTAGCACATACTGAGATCACAACAAAGTCCAAGTCAAACTTAAAAATAATCAAACCAATCAAAGCGTAAAATAGCATTCATCATCAACATTGGAAGTGACATATATTTTGGAGAAGTTGTCTAAGGCTCCACATTAGCGCAACAGATAAGGACCATAGTGTCCCATTTCTTGTTGATGGAGTGGAAATCCCAGCTACTATAGATGGGGATTGTGAAAAGTTGCTCATTCAATCTCAAGAGAAATTCATAACCATTCCACCACCACTCTAAACAAAAGTCTAATCTCTTCATTAAAATGTAATAAATATATACACAAGCAAGAAAACCACAATATTAATGGAGGGAAGCTCACATAGACTCTAAACAGGGTCATCATCATTTGCTTCCTACCTTAGGTTAAGGAACATATCAAGACAATAAAAATGGGTGTTTCACTATTACATGGTGAGCTTTGATGAGTACCACCAAGATTGTCACATTTTGTGCATAAGAGAGAGAATAAAAGGAAAGGACACGAAGTTTTCCTCTAAACATCATTGCAACACAACCATTTGAAAGCAATATACATATCAACCTTTTTAACTCAATTGTTTAAAAAATAAAAGAATGCCTCAAATACTACAATTAGATACTAGAATGGTCAAGAATGCCTCAAATACTACAATTAGATACTAGAATGGTCACTAGACCCATCCCTTTATTTTAGAAAATATTAGACTGTTGGGACTTATTAACAAAATAAAGTGGTTAACATTTTTTGCACCAAATTCAATGTGGATGTATGTAATCACATTATAACATACAAAATCGAAATGAAGGAAATTTCTGCAATAAAAAAATCTACTAATAATTCCAAACTACATATGATAATAATGGTATAGCATGAAAAATTGAAAATGTAAGTTGAATCATACTTTCAAGGACAAAAGAATTGTGATTCTCTTGAGGCTCTTTCATAGAGCCAATAACATCCTGGTAAAAGCTTGGGAAATTTGGTGATGCATATGAATTTGGTGTCTTCTTCCTCCTTCCCATTGTCACCTGCATTATTAAAAAAGGTAGTTCTCCTTGAATAAGTAATGAAAATTTTCTCTACTTTAAGTTTGAAGCTACAAATTCTCCATTAAAATACTATATTTAGACAAAGATGCAATTACATAAACTCTAAATGCAATTGAGCAAAGCCCACAATTCAAGGAGAGTTGTGCAAGTTTTGATAATTCAGAATTACACTCCTAAAAATAACACAAAGTTGTCATTTGATTATTTCTTAAAAGCAAACAAGTGGATATAATGTTTCAACATAAATTCAATATCTAAAAATGTTTTAGGCTTAGAATTCAACATCACAAAGAAAAATGGCATAACGTTATGAAATTGCATTAACTCAAGTATTAACTTTAACCAAATCAATTCACCATAAATGACATAAATGTAAATCTATGATGTTCAAATTTGCAAAACTTAGAGCAAATACTGCAAATGGGTCCAAAAATGAAAACAAGCATGGCCAAACCACAAGTCATTAGATATAAACTAACCCTCTCAAATCCATCTACAAAAACCCAAACAAGAACTTATTTCAAAATCTTGCAATATAATTTACACTTTTCATCATACATAACTTCACTCATGTTGCTTTTTTCAATGCAAATCTTAAGGGGAAAATTGAAGGCCTAATGTGTATGTTCATTCACAATAAGAATAAGAATTGGTGTAGTTAATAAGATTATCCCTCTTAAAAATAATAAAGAAATGGGAATCACGGATTTTCTCAAACAACCTCTCAATTGTCTCATATGAATGTGCAAATAACATGTAGTATGAGTACATAACTTTAGTCACATATATGCCATACAAAATATCAAGAAATTATCTCACTTTAAAAATGGTATCTCATAACTTTGTTATATGGATTTTAGAACAACTATCATTGTTGGAAATACTGAGAGGAGGGGTGAATCAGTGTTTTTAAAACCGGAACCGGTGACCGGACCGGTCCACCTAATGAACCGGTTTACCGACCGGAACTGGTCTAACCGGCACTGGTTTGGTCTAAACGAACCGGTTTTAAAAAAATACATTAAATAATTAATTTTTAATGAAACAAAACTATTTTTAAGATGTAAAACCATGATTCCAAGCCAATAGAGACAAAATATGCAAAGTTTGCTCATTTATATACCATGTAAAGGTGAATACATCAAAATGGCACCGAGTGCAATACATATCATCAACAAAATAGCAAAATACATAACAAATGAGGCTCTAAATGGCCTATAAAGTCCAAAAACATTGCTGCAAGCTATGAGGCCATTGGCCTACTACAAGTCTACAGTATACACATGATCAATCATCAAGTTCATTACCACTACTAGTAGTAGACACAAGATCATCATCAGGAGCTACATAGACATCATCTGGTTCAGAGTCTGAGGATGCCTCAGCCTGATCTGCAACCTCAGTATCAATACCACCAATGACAATAGAAGTGGACCTAATGGAAGCACGAGTTTGTCGACCTGCATGACTAGTGCCTTACATTGGTTCCTTGCCTTTCCTTGATGCCGCTATTGATCCTGGTTCTGATGCCACCACATAATCTGCTTCATCCCCCGCCAAAGCCATGTCGATATCAAAATCAGCCTCAAACACAGGTTCTTCAGTCTCCTCCACCCATTCTGATGTTGGATCAATATCGTCCAACACAATGGGATCTAGATCAGGAGTTTTTCTTATCATTTGGAGCTCTAATTGCATTTATTGTTTACCCCCAAACCATGAAATCCTGAAAACCATTAAGTCTGCTGAATTTTGAGTGAAATCTAAAATTCTAGTTTCTCCATATGAAATCCAATGAGGTCGAAACCACTCTCAAACATCCTGAGTCATTTCATGGTAATGTTAAAAATTTAAGTAAAAGGATGAAAATGAAAATTAAAGGAAATGTCACTTTTACTTTAAGAATTTCACATTACCATTAATTGCCAACATTGTTAGGGTTGAAACACCCTTAGTCCCCCCCCCAAAACCCCTCAAACACAGTCAAAAACATGTTTTTTTAACTTTATGGTGGTTGTGCCTAAAATCGGCCGGTTTAGGACAAAACCGACCGGTTTGTAACAAACCGGCCGGTTTTGTCCTAAACCGGCCGGTTTTCACCGGTTAGGGCCAAAAATCGGGCAAATGAAGGGTCTAACCGGGTTTTTAGGCCGGTTCGGACCGGCCAGCTAGCTAACCGGCCGGTTTGACCGGTTACCGGTTTTTCTGAGCGGTTTTTAAAACTATGGGGTGAATTAGTGTTTCTTTTAGAATTGTTATTTTGATGCTAGTTAGGATCACTTAACAAACTAGAACACAAAATGTACAACAAAAGAATAATTTTATTAACAATAGTAACGAGGACTCCAATCCTCTTTACAATAAATCAAGTACAATGATAGTTCAGGGCTCCAACCTGTACTATACCACCAAGCTCCAACTTGGTCTCCTTGAGGATTCCAATCCTCTCAACAATTCAGGCTCCAACTTAGTTTTCCACAAGGATCCAACCTTGTGTGAGGACTCCAATCCTCTCAATCTTCTTCGATTTTTAAGGTAATTTCATAGCTTTCTCAAGGCTTCCAAACTAATCTGTGTCATCTCCACAAGGTCTTCAAATCATGTCTTCAAGAATGTCTTTAATCAAGGCAACAAGTGAGTCTCCAAAGGTCCTTTAACGAACGTCTTCAACTAGCTTCAATAATGTTCTGGGAATTAAAGATTGCTTCTCAAATCTTCAATGGTTGTTGTGTTGGACATTGGATAAACCAACGCTCCTCATGTGTTTCACGACATGGACTAATCGCTTCTCATGGATCCTTATCTCTGACAATGTTATCGTTGACTAACACTTGCAGGTTTTGGTTTAACGGTAATTGTTATTCCCAACAATTGGTATCAGAGCCAATACCTTCACTCATAGCCTAACAGTTGGAAGGTAGATTATTAGAACACAAATGGCAAAGCCAAGGAAGAAAGCCTCCAATCCTTCTAAAAATGTCTCTTCCTCAGTCAAGAATTAAGATGAAAGTCAGGTTGACAAAGCCCCCATGTTGAATGGAACAAATTTTGAAGTATGGAAGGGTAGAATGAAATCCTTTTTGATGGCTCAAGGTTTTGAAGTCTGTGAATCAGTGATTACTGGAAGTACGATGGAAGAGGAATCCAAGGAATTCAATACAAAAGTTATGCAAGCAATCTTGAGTAGTTAACCAAATCCTATAATGGTCAAAGTAAAGAAATGTTCATCAGTAAAAGAGCTTCGGGAGAATCTTCAAGATCTTCACTCAAAAGGATTGTTGGTTGTAACCTCTGATCAAGAAGATGATGGCAAAGAGCACAAAAATGAACCAGAGAAGACAACTGAAAGCAAAGATGAAGGCACCATATGCATAAAGGAAGATGATGATGAACAAATCTTTAAAGTTGAAATTGAAATAGACCTCAAGACAAAGATTGTAGCTGCTCTGGAAGAGATAAGCACTCTGAAAAGGGAAAATGAGGAACTCAAGAAGCAGGTTAAAAATGTTGATCATGACCTTGACAAGTCAAAGGAGGAAGTTATCCTTTTAAAGCATCACAAGAAAAGGATGAGGATCTCAATCAACATAAGGAAGAATCGCAGAAGAACAAGAAGAGACGTCATGAAGAAGTTATATCCATGACAAATCAATTAGACAAAGTAAAAAGGAAGGAAGACAATTTGGCAAATCGTCTTAAACAAATGTCTGAAGAATTGAACAAAGCTGAAGTAGAAATTTGGTCAATATAGGAAAGAAGTCTACTCCCTTAAATCTCAACTAGAAGAAGCATAGAAACAAGCACGAGGAGCTGCAAATGTAATAGAAGGTTTAGTCCTCCTGGAAACAAATTAGTGAAGCAGAAAAGGAAAGAAATGTCATGACATGCCAACTAGAATAAAAATATGAAGAGATCTTCAAATTGAAATCATATGTCATCTCTCTCAAGGACCAAACATGTGAAGCAACAAGGATGAAGGAAGAAATGGAGAACCATGTTGACACCTAATCATAGGGATTGGGTGAACAACTGTAAATAATGTAAATAAATAATAGAAAAGATGAAGAGTCACCGGGAGATGAAATGAACAGTCTCTCCCTCATGTATATAATAATGAATAGCCTGAATGAATTTCATGATTTGTTTTGAGGAGTTACCTCCTGGTCTGACATGGTATCAGAGCCAGCGCCATTTTTGGCTTCCCTCTTTAACTTGTAACTCCTTTATGCCATTTCTACAGTCTGCCAAATTCCTGTCATCCTCAGTCTTCGAGTGATTCTCGCTCCCTGGCGCGTATGAATGCCCGTTCTGCGTTTTTTGTGTTGGCGCGTTTGAAAACCGGTGTGGAGATTGGGTCGAGGCATTACAAACTGTTGCGGTATGAGAATTGAGCCATTAAGCCATTCAATTGATATGTTGTTTCAATTGATACGCTGCTCCAATGTTATTGTTGTCCAGAGCCATTTTTAGCTTTCATGCAGTAACTCCCCATTTCTGCAGCCTGCCATATTCTCTGTCCTTTTGTATCTACGTTAGTCTGGCTGTTTAAAAAAAAGAAACGTTTCCTGTGTAATACACATGGCTGGGAGGTGTGCACTGTAATACCTCGGGCCTCCACTGCATATTTGTGTTGGGTATCTTCTACTTTCTTCATCGAATAAGAACTGCACTCCACCTTTTTGTTTAGAAATTCCTGGTTAGTGGTATGTTTTCGTTGGATCAGATAATACAATACTTTTTCTCTGAGCTCTCTCCACCAGTCGCCATACCGTGTTCCCACACCGCCTCACTGGTTGTGGCATCACACTCCCCACTGCACTTTCATGCCTCCATACTCCCATCCCTTGAATGATGCGTTGAATGTTGTTGAATGCGCAATGGAATCACACACCGCCCTCCTGGTATGTTGTGTTAAAATATTCGAAGAGCTACATTGAACATGTTGAATGTTGTGTTGAATCTAAACTGCGGTAACCATTGAAGCAGTTCTTGAGCAGATCGTGCGTTGGTCTGACAGTTCTTGAGCAGATCATGCATAAGTTTTGTGCACTGGTCAAAGTTGGCAGTGCATTGTATGGAGAGTGTGAATGGTGCATTGAACAATTTAGTTAGTGCAGTGTGTGTGTGTTTTTAATGGTGAATGCCGAATGCTGTTGCAATAACCATATGCGTTGAGCTCTTGTAAAAATCGATTAATGTGTTGGTTGGGATATAAAAGATTATTTATATTTTGATGATCGTGTGCACAAGAACCTGACCTATGATTTTTTTTGGCCCCCTGCAATTTCTTTCACGATTTTGTGCCCCTGTTTTGTAAGATATTGCAACTTGTTTCTTGGTTGTCGTAAGAATTCAAAATATTGCTACTACAGTGCAATTTTTTCTACATCAAAGGCACATTTTTTTTGCCAGCAAAAGTATTTTTACAGCACTCAGATTTTACAATGCATTCAATCATATCTATTGTGGGAGTAGTTCTCACTGGCAAGGAGAACTATCCTGAGTGGTCCAGGAAGATAAAACACACCCTCATTTTCAATGAGTTGTGGAAAGGAGTGTGTGTTGGAGACGGAGACAAAGAGCCAGAACAGCCTACCTCACACAAGGAGTTCGCCATTTGGGAAAATAAGAACAGCAAAGCCTATGCATTAATTGCAACATCTGTAAGTGAAGAGGTGAGTCGACATATTTCGCCATTTTCAAATGCTTTCGAAGCCTTACAAAAGTTGAAGGAACTCTATGACTCACACTCTGCACTTGAAGTTGTTCAACTCATGATTAAACTCTTCACTCTTGAATTACAAAATAATGATCCTCTTGCTCTTGCATCCGAAGTAAAATCTATAATGCATGATATCAAAGCCACTAAAGTTGAATTGGATATTCCTCTGATCGCTTTTCTCAAGGCACTTTATCCTACTTACTCCAATTATCTTGAGTCATTGCAAGCAAATGGAAATCTCAAAGATATTACCTTTGACTCTCTTGTGAAAAAATTTGCTGAAAGAGAGAAAGCTTTTGGAAAGAAGACAGCCCCTGAATCTTCTGAAGAGGTTGTGTGCCTTGCTCATAAAGAAAAGAATCTTACCCAAGATTCTTCCAGAGGAAGAGGTGGTCGAAGAGGAAGAGGAAGATATTTCAGAGGCCAGGGGTGCAGACACTCTCAAGGAGAAAAGTCAGATTTGCACTACATACACTGCGAAAGAAATGGATCACATGATGCCTCCACATGCAAGTTACCTTGGGACAAATTGAGCAGCAAAGAAACCAACCCAAAGGTAAAACTAATGACACAGACAAAGGTAAAGCACCTGAATCCGCTCATTATGTTGTGGCACAATGTAATATTGGAGTAAACGAAGACTTATTTAATGCTTCACTTGCTTCTTCGAAAAATGATTGGTTGCTTGATTCATGAGCAACTTGCCACATGACTCATATAAAAGATTTTTTTGAAGAATTTACTGACAATGTTGATGGAGCAGTATACCTTGCAAACCAATCAAAACTCAAGCCATCAAGGCTTGGCACAATCGGGCTTAAATTGCCTGGTCTTCCAGACTTTCTTCTGCATCATGTTCTATATCTCCTACAGTTGAGGAGAAACTTGTTGTCCTTGATCCACATTTGCCAGCAAGGTCACTCCATTCATATGTTTGATGGCAAGCTTGAGGTGAGAAAAGCATCTGACCACTCACTTGTCATGACAGGGATAGAAGAAGAAAGGCTTCTCAAGCTGCAGGGTACCTCTACTCGTGCACAACATTTCTCATACAATTCTCATTATGAAGAAGGTACACTTCCATCAAGTTTATTATGGCATGCTAGATTTGGACATTTGAACTATGACAGCCTCCGCTTGTTGAAGAAAAATGGTGTTACTGGTTTGCCTACAATTCCTAGGAAGCTTAAGCAATGTGATGCTTGCATTTTAGGAAAGCATAGCAAACAGTGCTTTCATGATTCACACTCAAGAGCACATAGAAAACTTGAACTCATTCATTCAGATTTATGTGGTCCAATGCCTGTTCCTTCTGCAAATGGAAATAAATATATGATGACATTTATTGATGACTACACCAGAATGTGTTGGGTTTATTTATTGAATAACAAATCTGATGCTTTTGAAACATTCAAGAACTTTCATACATGGATTGAAAATGATGCACAATCTCATATTGGCTCTATTCGCACTAATAATGGAAAAGAATACACTTCAAATGAATTTGAAAACTATCTTCGCCAACATGGGATCAAACATCAAACAATTGTGCCTTATAATCCCCAACAGAATGGTGTAGCTGAAAGAATGAATAGGACAATCTTAAATATGGTACGCTCCATGTTGTTCTTCAAAAATGTAAAAATGATGTTTTGGGCTGATGCAGTTCTATGTGATGTATATATAAAGAATAGATGTCCATCTAATGCTATCAGAAACAAGACTCCTTATGAAATGTGGTATGGGCACATTCTTTCGGTAAAGCATCTCAAGGTCTTTGGTTCCACCTGTTATGCCTTGATACCTGTTGTCGCACGGATTGTCATGACAACGCTCAGACCGGGGGCTATCACCTGATCCCCGATCTCTCCATTTAAGCCTGTCTCCCACGGCTAAGGGGGGTAGACCCTATGGGATAATGGATGACCAACTGAGGACCAGTTGGGTTGGGAGACACGAGGGGAAACAAGCACTTAATTGATTTAGAAGTTAATGGACCAGTGCCTTGTGGAGTTAATGATTAAATGATTAAATGTTGCAGAAATATGAACCATGTAAAACAAACATTTATCATCAAATAACCCGAGCGATGTAAGATTTTCAACAAATACACAACGCCTTAACGATGATCCAGCAATTAAACTTAAAGAAAAATTAAACGCTTTAAATGATCATAAAATTTAAATGCTGATCAGCTACCACTCTCACATAGCTAACTTTAACTAAACATTTAAGTGCATTTAGCTATAGAGAAATGGAACATAAACACTGCAAAAGTCGCAAAAAATGAAATTTTCAATTTTTTATTAAGCTTTTTCAAAAAAATTTAAATATTTTTATATTTTTTTTATAAAACTAAAATCCTAAATAAAATAAAATCTAATCTAAACTAAAGTCTAAAAGGTAAAAAGAAACTTTTTAACTTTTTATGAATTTTTATTTTTATAATTTTTTTATTTTTTAAATAGAATTCTAAGATTAAGATAAATCTAAAAATCTAAACTAAATTAAATCAAAATTTAAACTAAAATCTATTAAAAACAAAAAGGAGCTTTTTATGAATTATTTTTTATTTTTTATGATTTAGATCTAACTTTTAACAAAAGTCTAATAAAAATGAACTTTTTTACTTTTTAAGTTATTTTTTTAAAGAATAAAACAAAACTAAACTAAACTAAATGAAGCTTAAAACTAAATCTTAAAAGAACCTTTTTATTTTTTTCTAACAATTTATGAGTTTTTTATATTGTTTTAATTTTTTATGATTTTAAAAAATTTTAATTTAAAATGAAACTAAACTTAAAATCTTAAATGAAATCTAATCTAAAAAGAAACTAGCAAAACTAAAAAAAGGAACCTTATATTTTTTATGAGATTTTTATTTTTATTTTTTTTATTTGATTTTTATATTTTATATTTTTCTGATATTATTTTTAAAATCAAAACTTAAACTAGAATTTAAATCTAAGCTAAACTAACGTGAATGAAATATATACATAAAAAAAAATTCGAAACATCTAATCCTTAAAAACCCAAAACGTATCAAACGTTTGGCAATTAAAAAAAAAAAATGCAAATCGAAATATTTCGAATTTTTATTGTATTTTGCAGGTTTGGACGGCGTAATGGCTGCACGATGGAGCTGGACGGGTAGTCAATGGACAGAATGGAAAGCGTAAAGATGGGTGTGATGAGAGAAATCGGGCAGCAGCGTGAGCATCACGCGGGAGGAGCAGCTGCAGGCAGAGGAAACGGATTGCGTGGAGTTTGCAGCAACGTAAGGCGCAAGATGAATGCTCATGCAGGAAGAAAAATTCTTTGCAATGGCATGGAAATCGAAGCCTGCGTGAGGAGCTGCAGATGAGGCTTGAGATTGCAGGTATGTCAGCGGGAATGGGGACGCGGATCGGTAGGAAGTTTGCAGAAATGACAGGATAAGAGGGAGCCATAGAAAGAAACGATATATGGAATGCATCGTGAGGAGAAAAGCAGGATTTGGAAAGTGAAAAACATAGAGGGAGAAGAGGCTGCCAGTGGGAAAAAGCTGCGGATTTTATACTGGAGCTGGTGGTGCGTTTTGCAGATGTTAACCTTGAAATCGAACAACAACATATAAAAATAAAAAATAAAAAAATTGAGCCTTTTATGCTTGATTGGTGTGCGCAGGCCTGTGACGACGGCTTTGTTTGCAGGTGCGTGGAGATGGAGCGTTAGTGTGGCACCGGGGTTTGAGGAAAGGAGTGTGATTGTTGCTGCTTTTAGAGGAAAAAAGATGGATGCCGCAGGAAAATGGCAGCGTGGGAGTGAAGCAATAACCTGCTCTTTTAAAAAAATTCAAAAATTTCTTCCTGCAAATAAAAATAAATCTTGAGCAGTAAAACAGTTTTGATAAACCACCAAATCCCCTCAGAAAATTAGAAAATCCGCTGAAGATTATCCCTGCTGGAAACCCTGAAAAACTTTTAAGATCTATACCTGCAACCTGAAATGGCAACACAGAACACCGAGAAGTAAAATGTGCCAGAAACAAAACTGAAACCCTAAATCAGCTAAAAATTTACAGTATTTACAGATCTAAGGCTCTTTAGCAGCCAAATTTGTCAATAATCACAGTAGTATTATCAGAATTTAATTTTAATGTGAGACACTTCGGAAAACCCTGCATGCATTCATAAAAAATATCAAATGATAAACCCAGGATCAAGAACTGGCTAGGCTCTTTCAGAAAACACAATCCGGGAGTTGGCTGGTTCAGCCGAGAACTTCCCCTAACGCCCAGTAATCTGAAAAAAGGATTTCCTACACAGCTTAAAATCAACCATTAACATAGAGGGAGAAAACAATAATGAAACCCAGATCAAATGGAGATACCTGCCATTATATTTTAGAACCTAAACTATCATTCAAACCCCAGAGATCAGACAAGATACCTGTGCCTGAATCAATCTTCATCAAGCTAAAATCAATAGCTGAAAATAAAATTATGCAGAAAAATAAATCATCTTACAGCACATTCAAACCCCAGAGATCAGACAAGATACCTGTGCCTGAATCAATCTTCATCAAGCTAAAATCAATAGCTGAAAATAAAATTATGCAGAAAAATAAATCATCTTACAGCACTTCCAGAAGAGTAACACCAGCAAGATTTTTAACCCCAAAGTCTTTCTTTATTGCACAAAAAATGACTACAAGAGAGCTTTCTTTAGCACCAGACTCTCAGATCTAATCTGATCTCAAATGACCCCTAGCACCCTATTTAAAGGAAAAATTCCCAACAGCTAGTTCGAGTGATCCATGTCAAACTAATCTCGACCGTCGATGAGAATCAAGATTTCTTTTAATCTCATCCGTCGAATTTTTAAATGCATTTTAATATATTAAAAAATTAAAATTCTGCATTTATTTACTCAAAAATTTGACTTATTATTATTTTATTATTTTTTTAATTTTTTTATTTATTTTTTAAATTTTATTTTATTTTATTTTATTTTTTAATTATTTTTTAAAATTTTTAAATTATTTTATTATTATTTTTATCTATTTTTAATTATTTATTTTTTATTTTTTATTTTTTAATTTTTATTTTTGGATCCTCGAACTTAGCCTTTGGAAAAATCACCTAGGACCTAGGACTTAGGACTTATGAGGGGATTAAAACATTTTCTAACCCTCAAGACACTTTACATCATGACTTTTACAATTTTACATCTCAAGGGGGAAAACCCATTTGACATAGACCCTCATAGACCACCCAGTTCTGCGACCAAATATAATCTAGCAGATCAACACACTAGGATTCCCCTAAGATTCTAATGACAAAATTCATTCCGACTTTGGGGTTAGGCTGAAGGAAAACTCTGTCGATCATGGATCGGTGAGACAAAAAACCTTCCGGAACGTAGATTATCACTAGAAAATTAGGTCCACCTAGGCAATTTACATACATGACTCAGATCTGCTAAGATTATTTACAATTTACACATGCAGACTGGGTTTACAAAACAATATGATCGGGCTGATGATGACTGTCGAATGGCACGGACATGTCGATCAAGCGCTGCCCCTTTTTTCGAAAAAAAGGGGGTGTACTGCTATGGGTAGTTGACACGTAGTGATCAACAATACCAAAGGTACATAGAAACAAACTTGGTGCAAGAAGTCATAAGTGTATCTTCCTGGGTTATTCAAACACCTCCAAAGCATATCGTCTCTATGATGAAGTCAATAAAAGTTTGTTGTATCTAGAGATGTAATCTTTCTTGAATCATCTAAAACTGACAATGTTGTTGAGCGGCAACTTGATCGCTTGGATGATTCGCAAATGCAAAATCATTTCAAGAGTTTGATAATCAAATTCCACATCTTGAAGGGGGGATTCCTATACTAGATCAATCTGTGGAATCTTCTTCTGAAGCACTCTCTCCCCCGCATGAAACTCCAACAACGGATGATACTTTGAATAATGTAATTGACAGAATTGGGAGACTCAATTTTGATTCAGTCCCAACTCAATCAACGAAGCAATCTGGTCCATCTGAGAAAGGTCCCCCAAAGTGGCTGACAAAGACACTTGAAAGTGTCCATCCTAATGAGGTTGGAAAGACAAGAACTAAAAATTCAAACCGGCAAAATGGAGGTGATGTAGATGAATCTAATTCACCTGTTGATATGGATGTTTCTTATGATTGTGAATTGAATTTGTCTACAGATTTTGAACCAACTTCCTTCAAAGAAGCTGCTTCTCATGATGAATGGAAAGAAGCGATGCAAAAGGAGTATGATGCCCTGATAAAGAATGGCACTTGGAAGCTAGTTGATCCTCCATTAGGAACCAAACCAATTGGCTGCAAGTGGGTCTACAAGAACAAGTATAAAGCTGATGGCTCACTTGACAAGCACAAAGTCAGGCTTGTGGCAAAAGGTTTTGCACAGAAGGAAGGGGTTGATTATGAGGAGACTTTTGCCCCCACAGAAAAATGGGCTACCATTTGGACACTCTTTTCCCTAGCAGCTTAGAATGGTTGGAAAGTCCATCAAATGGATGTAAAAACTGCTTTCTTGAATGGAGATCTAAAAGAGAATGTTTTTATGTTCCAGCCTGAAGGATTTGTTGTGAAAGGACATGAACATAAAGTATGCAAACTTGTGAAATCCTTGTATGGCCTCAAACAAGCACCGCGAGCCTGGTATGAAAAACTAACTGAGCATGTTCTGAAACTCAATTTCAAACATTATGATCTTGATGATGCAACTTTGTTTGTCAAGAAAGTTGGCAAAACAGTTGTATATCTTGTTGTATATGTAGATGATCTTTTGATGACAGGGAACAATGAAAGCTACATTGCATCCATAAAGAAGGAACTAAAGAAAGGTTTTGAAATGACTGATTTGGGCTATGTTCATTACTATCTTGGTATTGAAGTAACTCAACATCCGAAGTCCATATTCCTTTCTCAAAAGAAGTACATTGGAGATCTGTTGAACAGGTTTGGCATGATTACTCCAATGGAACAAAACTTAAAGCTCACATCCATTGAAGGAAAAGAATTTGAGGATGCAACAAAGTATAGACAGCTTGTAGGAAGTCTCAACTACCTAACTACTATCAGACCAGACATTTCGTTTGTTGTTGGAATCCTCTCCAGGTTTATGCAAAAGCCTTGTGAGGGACATTGGTCTACTGCAAAAAGAGTTCTAAAGTACTTGAAGGGAACTCAAGACTTTGGAATCAAGTATACACAGGTGGGCGACTTCAACTTGATTGGATACTCTGATTCAGACTTCGATGGAGACAAAGAAACTAGGGTATCTACTTCAGGTTATGCTATGAGTCTTGGATCAAGAGCTGTCTCCTGGAGATCACGCAAACAATCAGTTCCAGCAGATTCCACAACAAAGGCAAAATATGTGGCAGCAGCTGAGGCAACAAAAGAAATTGTGTGGCTCAGGAAAATTCTTGAAGATTTGCAGGTAAAACAAGTACAATCAACTCCACTCATGATTGACAATACCTCGGCAATAAAGTTGGCCAAGAACCCAAAGTTCCATGATTGAATGAAGCACATCAATACTAAATATCATCTGATTCGACATCATGTTGAGGCCAAAACAATCCATCTCCGCCATTGTTCCACTAATGAGCAAATTGCAGACATCTTCACCAAAGCGCTTGGAAGAGAAAAGCTTGAAAGATTCAGAACAATGCTTGGACTCACCAACATCCCTTCAGATTAAGGGGGGGAATGTTGACACCTAATCATAGGGATTGGGTGAACAACTGTAATTAATGTAAATAAATAATAGAAAAGATGAAGAGTCACCAGGAGATGAAATGAACAATATCTCCCTCCTGTATATAATAATGAACAGCCTGAATGAATTCCATGATTTGTTTTGAGGAGTTACCTCCTGGTCTGACAAACCATCTAGCAAAGAAGGATGAAGAATGCAAGAAGATGAAAGAAGAAATTGATATCCTAAGAAAAGATGTTGATCAACTGAACAAGAGTCTAAAGAACTCTCAAACCCTAGATGACATCCTAAGTCATCAAAGATCCCCCCTTGATAAATCAGGTCTTGGTTATGTAAGTGAACCCTCAAGCAAAAATGATGCAAACCCTAATGCATCAAACAACAAGGATGTGGAGAAGCTTGGAAGAAATGTTGATGCCCCCAGTTCCAACAAAAGCAAGGAGATTAATCAAGATAACCTTAAAAGAAACCCTACTCCAAGAAGGTGTGTAGAAGGTGTCAAGAATGCAAGAGGCAATGGATATCATCAAAGGATCTCAAGGTAGAAAGACTTTAGAAGTTCATCAAGGCAAGCTCCATCCTCCAGGTACCAAGGTATATTTTTTGGTCATTGTTACTCTTGTACAAATTTTGGGCATATGGAAAAGGATTGTAGGGCATAAAACAAAGGACTCTAATCAGTTCCCTAGAAGTAAAGGTGCAAGGAAATACTCCAATGCATTTACCAACAGAAACTATGCTTCATCATTTATGTACAAAACTAAATGCTTCAAATGCCATAATGTTGGACATATAGCTCGAGATTGCAAATTGAAGTGGGTTCCTAAGCAATCTGAAGAGTCGTCAACCAAGCAAGGAAAAAGAATCACAAAGGTTTGGAGAAGGAAGCATGTTGCACCAGAAGAAGAACATGTTGAATGTGCCTTGAATGATCAAGGCATCAATACTTGTTACTGATCAAATTTGGGCATCACGGGAAGAAATTATTAAGAAGAAGACCATGCCTACTATTAGGGGGAGCCTATGATATTGACTAATCTTGCAAGTGACATGCAAAGCTTAGGGGGTGCAAGTGTATGAGTCTAAATGAAAAAGTGATTTCTTATCTTCACTAAACATATGATCAATCATTGTTGAAGATGTCCTTCGCACAATGTCGAGGAAGCAATGATATTTGTCTTAGTTTCTGTTATCACAATTTTAGTCATCAATTTTAAAGCACTGACAATTTCAGTGTCAGCATCGATCTGTAAAAAAAAAAAAGTGCTGACAGTTTCAGTGTCAACGCCGATTTGTAACAAAATAGGGTTAAATCGCTGATAGATAGAATATGAACATTATTATAAATTATGAAAATAAAAATGCGCTGACATTCAGAGTAGCAGCGCATATTTGTAAAAAGAGTCAGTTAAATGCTAGCAACTGGAGTATCAACACCAAAGAAAAAACTCAAATTTTGTTTTATGTCCAAATAATGCGCTGATGGAGCACACGTCAGCAAATGAATAACCATCTATCAAGCGAGCATTGACAAGTCAAATGGTGATGTGATGTAATGGGTTTTCGGGTTCCGCCACCGAGAGGTAATGTTCGGTTAAAATATCATGATTGCACGTTAATATTTTTTGTAATCATATGTCAGGTTCATTATACGATTTATAAGTTGCCACGCTCTGAAATAATTTTCTTCAAATGGTAAAACCCGTATAATGGATGATTAACCGGTTGCATGTTTTACGCAAAAAGAGGACAAGTTGTTAAGATTTCCCGAAAACCCCGGATTGAATCCCACTCCCATTTCCTCTGCTACTGTTTGACAGTGAGAGCTATGGGAAAGAGCAGAAAACTACACAAAGGAGAGCCTAAAGGTCCAGATCTGCTCAAAATTTACCCAGAGATTCATCAACGTTTCCGAGAGGCAGGGTGAGAACAATTCTTCTTCCGCTGCACAGGGTATCACGATGGAGTTCCCAGAGCTTTTGCAGAGGGTTTTGATGGAAAACAAGCTAATGTCGGGGGAATCTCCTTTCCTGTCAATGAGGAGGCAATTGTAGAAGTGACGGACCTACCTGCAAATGGAGAAAGAGCCTTCAAAAGTCATATTTTGGTCGGAATTGATGTGCCATTTTTCCTTAAGGATGAGTTTAAGGAGAGGAACTAGCATTCAGAAATTCAGAGGTCCTGGTTGAAGGACAAATGGCATGGTCTCCTGCGTATAACACAACCTTACTTCACCTGCAAGGGACGCTTCAACCGAGTGAATTCGTACCATATCTAGTTTCTTGCCCACGTCGCAAGTCAGGTCACGATGAACACCCCCTATTTTATGTTGATGAGTTTGAAGCATACGTCTGCTAGGGTTAGGGCAAGACCCAATGCCTCTTCTCATTTCATATATCATAAAGTTCTGATTAAACTATTGATTGAAAACAATTTGAGAAAAGTAAGAAGGACCTAGAAACATTTTCTATTTTGGGGAGGGTTTAAAGAGACTGTAAACCCAAAGGGGCAGAAAGAAAGGAAGCAAGAAGAAAATCAAACAACTCCAAAACCTAGAACAGAGGACCTCATCAGTGCAAACAAGGGGTCAACAAAAAGTAGAACCAGTTCCTCCTTTAGTTCCCAAGTTACCAAAGGCTTATACCAGGAAGAGTGAGAGGCTGAGAAAAACAAAGGATGCCCCTTCACCAAGTGTTCCTCTACCTACAAAAACAAAAGTCAGCAAACAATCAAAGAAGTGCAAGGGAAAAATGATTGAGCCTGAGACAGAGAAAATGCAAACTAACAAAGAACCCACCTTAGTAGAAATGTTCAAAGGTGGAAAGAGGCCACATACAAGACTGGGAACGTTGAAAATTAAACTGAAGCATAACCCTGCGTTAGCAAAAGAAGTCATTGATAAAGACAAAACCCCTCGGAAAGACTTGATTATAAACAAAGAGGAGTCCACAAGCTCAAAGAAAACCAAAAAGACCAAAGGCTCAAAGAAAGGGGTTGCTACAGAGACCTAGAGGACTAAAAGACAAAGAAAGACTAATGTAGACATCCTACTGGAAGCAGCTAGCACACTCAGCTAATTAATTTCACAGTTCAGTTTTGATTTCCAGCTTTTCATATGGACTTTTGACTGAAGGTCGATAACTAGCATGTTAGTGATTTGCGAGGTTAAATTTTGATGAGGGCTGACAGTTTTAGTGTCAGCGATTTGCACTGTGAGATCTTGATAAGCGTTGGCAGTTTCAATGTCAGCGCAATTTTGTAACGATTTTTATAAAAGCACTAACAACCAACCCGTCAGAGATCCTTGTTCTTATCCGGTTTTGAAAGAGTATCAATGGATTGGTCAGCGCTGGCAAATCAAGTAGTATCGAAAGGAGGCGATGCATAACAGATACTATTTTTAGCATGAGCACGAGGCACAAGTTCCAGGAGGATAGGCAAGATATCAGTGAACAATTTTTACTCCATTTTCTAGCTGATATTTCAGCAAATTGTTATGCTTTTAGATACAAATAACTCTGAGTTTATGTATTATGTTCATGTATTCGATATACACTCTTTATATTTAGAAATCTGTAATTAAGTAAATACTAGAAACCTGCTTTTAGTTTGTAATTTTTCCTATAAAGACAAGCTCTTTAGAATGAAGAAGGGTTCGGTTTTTTTTGAAGAAACATTGTGCTCTGTATATTTTGGGATATTTATAATAAAGAGAACAGAAAGCTACAGCAAGGATTCATGTGTTAAGTTTTTTGAACATGTTTTCTCTTGCCATCATGTGTCATCTTCTAATGATTAAAAGAGAGATAATAAACAGAATTCATTCATTGTGATGCTCTATTCATAGATTTAATCATTTGCACTCTCCTTTCGAAAGTTGGAATTCATCTACTTAATGCTCCTTCTCAATGGATTGCTTTTCTTATATTATGCCTTCATCACAGCAAATCAATGGTTCAGATTTTCTTAGCTACCTTTCCTTTGTTGAATATTTTAGTGTGATCTCGCAATTTAAGCCAAATTACACTCCATCGCCCAATGGTATGTCTTTTTCTCCAAATTCCAACCAACATCAACAGTTTTTACATTAATCTGGCCATAGTTTAACAAACCTGCTACCGTTGTGACCTAGGGTAGTTGAGTTTGAGGGGAGATCCCCCTCCGGATTGAAGGGCCAGCTTCAATCCCAAAGCAGTGAGAGGTTACCTTAGAGTTTTTCCCACAGCCAGGGTTTTCTCTGAGTGATAACAGTTTCTACAAGCAAAAAGAAAACAAAAGGATTCTATTCAGGTAGGGGGAGTAGCCAATAGATCACTTGAAGGATTGCATCTCTCTTGTACCACATTGTTAGAAGAAGCAGAAGCATGATGACATGGGGAGCAACATGACAAGCATGATAAGGGAAGCACTTAATGGAAAGACACTATCAGAAAAAGCACCCCATATGCCATTGATGTCAAAGGGGGAGAGAACTTTGAAAGGAGGAGAGTATTGCCATCAATGACAAAGGGGGAGATTGTTGGACAAAGTTGTTATTGATTTAAATACAATGATGTCATTGTTGAAGATGATGGAAACCCTAGTTCTATGCTAGTGAAACCCTAAACCCTAGTTGATGCCCTAACCCTAGCATTGCTTGTTGATAACCCTAATGTGAAACCCTAACACTATGAAGAAACCCTAGGTGTCAAATTTGTGATGCCCTAACCCTAGATGTACATGTTCAGACCCTAAGTGTGCAAACCTTATATCCTAAGTTCATGAATGAAGCTCTAGGTCATGAACTATATGCCAATGGAGATATTGGAGCAAAACCCTAAGTGCATTTATGCCCTAAATGTTTGATGACTACATGATGCCCTATGCTCTAGAAGATGCCTTAGTCCTAACTTGTTAATGCATGCCCTAATCCTATTTAATGAAGCCCATGTGAGGGAGCCTTAATCTAGAAGCCCTAGCCCTATATTTGTTGGAGAAACTTTAGCCCCAGAATTATCATTGATTCACTAGTTTTGTTCATGCAAGGCCTAATGGATGAATGAATAAAGGAGCTCTTATCTTGGAAGCCCTAAATATGTCCTAATTGCAACCTCAACAAACCTGAAAATTTGATTTTATTGTCAAAACAATCAATATCCTAAGAAAACTATTGCATAAACTCGTAAGAGGACACCATCCCCTTTCCAAGGAGTATAAACTTGCCTCCAGACTCCCAACTTGGGAGAAAATGAATAAGTCTGCAAAATATATAACTATATGCTAGCCAACTTGAGTAGGCCTTGTCCAATCTGAACCGACATGTCTCTTCCCATAGACTCCAACAACTATAAATATAACCTGAACTTGTTCATTTCAGAAAAAGGAATTTTGGTCAAATACAGAGAGATAAATCTCGGATCTGAGGAGCAGAACTCGTGAATCAAAGAGGCAAATGAAGATTGTTCTATTGGGCAAACTGTGCATTAGTGAAGATTGTTCTGCAATTTGTGGAGAATTTTGGATGTTTTTAGGATGAACTTTGATGTTTGGATCTATCTTGTTATCTTTTTGGAGCTTCTAATGTCTTGTTGGTGGGCGGATATACTTCACATTGTCTTGTAGGTGCTTTTCATGGTGAAATTTGCTTCTATAAAGCGTCTAATGCATGGAATTTGTTCTCATGATGAAAATGAATGCCCTAACTAAGAACTTGTTGAATATTGTTCAAAATTGTAATTGTGGGAAATTTTGCATGTGTTCCTCATTGATGATGTGGAAAGAATGTTCCTAATGGATAATAGTTGCATTTAATCCATCCAAACTCAATTAACTTGCACTAAAGAAGGTAATTGTTGAAAGGGGTAGTTAGGGCTTCCTCTTTTAGCCTCCTTGAAAGTCAATTTAGCCAATTATAAGCACCCATGACTCCATACTCCCAATGGTATGGGCACTAATCAAGTCCCTTGGTGGTCAACCTCAGTTTTAATCCATAAATTTCTTCTTTTTCGTCCTTTTAAGGATAGGGAGGCCCATCTAGGGCTTGGTGCGTGTGTCAACTACCCTATAGCAGTACACATTTTGCAAAGGAATTCCATCATGTTCAAGCAGTCAGATATCCAGGATTCATCATCATCATTCGTCAGTTTATCAGAGTTGTAAACCCAAATTCTGCAAGTTTATTGTAAATGATGCTAGCATGACTATTTAATTATGTAACAACACCTAGATAAGTCTCTAATTTTGGCAAAGGATTTCATCCTAGGAAGTTTTTTAACCTCACCGAATTACATGTGTTTCTAGTGAGTCCTAGTGTTATATCGAATCTTTTGTAAAAGTGTGTTTGAAAATAATTTAAGCACATTTGGCTAAATTATTTTATCACAAACACACTTGGTCTATACTAGATGATATTGTGTCATAGAATTAGTAAATTATTAAGGGTCTATGTCTAAAGGTGTTTCCCCCTTTCAGGGTTGAATTAATTGTAATATCTTGATATAAAAAATATTTTGGTGCATTGTCCCTCATATTTAGACACCATGGCTAAAATATTAGAGGGTGGAAAAAATTGGTAATCCCCTCTAGTGTCAATTAATTAATTTTTCTGGATAAAATAAAATTAAAATCCTAAGCCAGAAAATTAATTAATTGAGTCAAAATAATTATAGAGAAAAAAAAATTCTTTCCAAATGGAAAAACAAATTTTGGAGAAAGTGGTCACTCCCAAGCAAGAATTAAATTGACAAACCCAACTCCAAGGCAAAAAAATCACAAGAAATTCTTTGGGGCCAGAAAAGAATTAACTTTTCAAGAAAATTATTTTTTTTGGGTCCAATTAGTTGAAGCAAATCTGTGGTTCCAAAAGAAGTCCAATTTCCATAGTCCTTTATCAAGGAAAAAATCATTTTTTAACAAAAATTGAGCTTATGGACCAAGGTGATCAAGTCAAAATTGATTTTTTGAAGAAAAAATGGTCAAAATAATATTTTTTGGACCTAGGAAAAAAAGAGAATTATTATGGAATTCGAATTTCTTCATCAAGATCAAGGGACAAGATTTAATTTTGGCATGGATCAAGCACCAAGTAGTTGTTATTATTAATGATCAAGTCAAAAATATACAACTTCTTGGACCTAGCCATTTTCCACTTGGAGGGGGGTCTAGATCTCTCTATTTTCTATATAAGGAACTTATTTGCTCCGCATTTGTCACCGTAATTTTGTAAAGAAGCTCTGAGTCAAGCTCTACTAGTTGTAATACTTGTTTTTATCAATAAAGCAAAAAGTCTTTGGGGTTTACTCTTGATAGTGTTCCTCTTTATTTTCTTGTGGTAATGTTTTCTGGATCATGTACTTAACACTCTACTAAAAGAACTTAATAGATTCTTATTTCTTTATCCATTTGTTGGATCAACTATTTACACAGGTATCTTGTATTAGTTGATGGATTTTAGCGAAACTTTTTAATTTGATTTATCCAACAATTATCTCTAGATTTTTAAGGTTATTATGTTATCTATGCCTCTACTGATCTAGTAATTTGATTTTAAGTGTGTAGAGACCTCAGGTATTCAAATCTTGGGCGTGAGGGGAAGACTTCGGTTAGACCAACCCACTCTCAAGTCAAGAAAACTCAAGAGCCCATCTTATTAAATTTCATGCCTTATTTAACAATTTGATTTGCAGGGATTTTGGCTACAGTTCATCATAAAAAAAATATTTACCTCATCTATTTGAAGTTATTGGTGCGTTAAAGAATAGATCTGATTATAAGAGCCATAAACCATTGTGAATATTGTACATTATTTTGTAAATAGTTTCACTTCTAACCCTTGTACATATATTTTTTTATTTTTTTGCATATAGTTGTTGGGGTTTGTTTGATTTTTTTTGTGCAGATTTGGAAGAGAAACTTTTCTAGAGGGTCTTATCCCTCACCTAGCCCCATTCTTCCACATAAAAGCTGGCTGTCTGCCCTTTTGATCTCTTCCTTTAGAGCCGCAGTTAATTTAGGGCCTTTCTAAACCTCTCAAGAGATTGATCTGCCATTATTTACTTCAACAAAATATTTCTTTTAAGGCAGGATGCAAGGGTTTGTGACACTTTGGAGGTTTCAATCTGCAATTTTGAGGCTTCATTCATAAAAAAAAATTGAGGGCTCATTGAAAATCTTTGGGAGAGTGGAAATCTGGTTTCAGGGCTTCTTTTGGCAGCCATCTAGCCCTCTTTGTCAAGGCCGCAGATGACTTGACGCCTGATCTAGCATTTTAGGGCTTGGATCCATCACATTCTGACCTCTTTGCTTCAACGCTTGACAAATTGGGGCAGTTGTAGGCCCTGGAGGATTCTTTCTTATTTCTGCTTAGAGTTTTAAGGGTTCATCACTCAGATTAATTTATTCTTGTGGCTAGATCTAATCTTCATTTACATTACAGGCCCTTCTCAAGTCTTCAAAGGGCAGCCGGAGGATTTTGGAGGTGATTATCATTGCTATATTAGTTAGTTTCTGATTTAACTTCCTTTTGCAGACCTAAATGAAATTTCTCTAAGGGTTTTGGCAATATATTTATGTCAAAAATTTTGTCCCATTAAAACCTCATCAAATTTGTGCAAAGGCTAACTGTGGTTGCTTTGTAAACTAAATCATTCTCTGAGGGGTTTCTTCCCTCACTTTTGCCTAATATCCTAGCTGCAGCACATTGGAAAAGTCACAATTCCAACTCCACACTAACTTTGAATCTATTACGAGTATAAATTGTTTGAGGACTAATATTCTCATGGTTGCAGGAAAAGGTTGAAGCATTGTTTTTGTTGCTATATCAGTTGTTGAAACAAGGCCCTAAGGCCTTTAGGGTCTGTTCCTCTTCCCTAATCATCCATTGCTAACTGATTGCTCTCTTTAGCAAGGTTGCAGCCCATATAGCTCACTGTATTACTGTCAAAATTCTATTTCAGATCTGAAGCATATCATTTCAGTGGCACAAAAGGTCAATAATTATTTTAAGAGGATTCTGAACTATAATTGCTCATTAATCTAATCAATGATTATGATCTTCTATTGATGACTTTCCAAGTATTTTCCAAAGTCTGGTATATGATTGCTGGGATCTGAAATGCTCTCTTGAAAATCTGACACATACATTACAGCACCAAGGATTGGCACACAGTAATCATAAGAAAATTAATAAGTATTTTAAACTCTTATCCCTTGCTTCTTTGGTGACTGTTCACTTGTGACTGTGTAGTTACAGAGAACTGAGATCTTGACTAACAGTGATATTTCTGAAGCCTGGTGCATTCTTTTAGCATCAAATCTGGTCTTGTTCCTTAAATTTTGTCATCAAGTCTTCATAAAGGTCTGAGGGGACATTTACCTTTGAAGTATTGAGCTTTCCTTGCAGCAGAAAATCACTTGCTTTAGAATCATCTAGAGATCGTGAGCTTTTCTGACGGTCATCAAATTATTGAGAAATTGAAAGAACTAGAAGACTGTCATTCATTGGGTTGTGGCCCCATGTTTGGTTGGAATTTCATTATCTGATTTGATTGTTTTTTTAGGGCTAATCAGGTTTGTTTTGCAGGCAAGGTCTCATCAAATCTTGAGCCATCACCTTGGGTTTGAATTCAAAGACATTTATAGGCTTATTTCCTTTTCCGCTGTAATCTGCTTTGATCACTGGTACAAACAATTTCAGGGTCTAATCTTTGTTTTGCAGGAAGGTCTTCACTAGTTTCAAGCCATCCCTTTTACAGAGATTTATTCTTGAGCTTGAACCTCAGATTTTCAGAGACTCTTACCTCCTAAACAGTAAGCAAGCTTGGCTACCAAATCATCTTTGCTTGAAGGCAGTGAGCTAAGGAGGATTTGATCTACTCATTTGAAGCTATCATAAGTGGACCTGCTTCTCCTTTGAGGAGATTGTTGGTTTTGTAAAGCTATCATCTTCATTGTAAACTCCTGGAGTGGAGAGCCTTTCAATCTCTCAGAAGGTTTCTTCTCCTTTGTAATTCTCATTAATAAAGGATAAAATTTTCTCTTGGGGAGCTTGGGACTTAGATCCCTTGGCATCATCCATCTCCTTATTTAAAAAGGAGAACTAACACACTAACTTCTGCCCACTAACTTGCATTTGCATTCTAACTTCATTTGCATTGCATAGTTTAATCTTTTTTGGTGCATTTCATCATTTTGAAAAACAGTGTTAGCAATCTCTGTCTTTTAGTTAATTGTGTTGATATCATTAAATTTCACTTGCTCCTATTCTCTATATCTCATAAGTGAAGAACACTCTAATAAATGCTATAACTAAAGACTTTTGATATTGTTATCGTTATCATTGTTTCATTAAGAAATCTTAAGTTTGCTTCATTGTGTTGCTATTGGACATCTTGTAGCCTTGTGATCTAAGCTAAAGCTTGGTTATAAGTGGTTTACATCTTTACATTGAAGCATATTGTCATTATCTCATCTCTTCGAAGCTATCTAACTTGGTCATCATCTTGCATTTGCATCCTAGTTTAGATTGCATCCTAAAATTTACCTCCAAGCATAAGCTTGGTTGAAAGAAAATTAAGACCATCTTTCTTTTGTAGCTTGTGAAGGATAGACTGAAGCGAACAAAATTCCTTCTACAGATTAATTACTCCAAACACTTGGAATATAAAGATATCCATGAGGATACAAATATCATATATTAAAATGTCTTAATAAGAATGATGATACAATGAGAATGAGAGACTTGCTTATATACCAAGCAGGTGTCTCTTCATGGAGAGTCATGTCTCATTTAGACATGACTCTTCAACCTAATTACTAATTAACTAATCATTATTTATGATTATTATCATTTACATTATTTTACATTATTTCCTATATATTTATTCACAACATTGCCTTCCTCCTAAAAAAGCTTTGTCCTCAAAGCTTACTGATGAAAGACTTGATTTATTTTTTTGTTTCGGATGTCTTCTTGTCTCGGAATTGTCATCTTTGTCGAAGCAAGACGATATGATCCTCTAAGTGACAAACAAAACTGACACACTGAGAAGGAATCAGACCATCCTAGATTAATCTTCTGTGGAATATTCTGATCGCTAGAATTTTGTAACGACATGTCATCATAGGTCTGGATTGAGATTACATCACTATTCTCTGGAACATTAGTTTGTTGCTTCTGTTCTAAAAGGTCCCGATATGTAGCATGGTTGAGTTGTATACTATCATGATTTGGATGTAGATAGGGAACTTTTATGGTTGGACTTTCTCTTATTAGGTGTGAGGAAATTTTTTTATTTTCTTCTTGTGAGGACGTTGTTGAGTTCGTTACCAAACCTTCACTTGGGATGTTCATCATCTGAACTACAATATCTAAGTGTATATTTTCTTCAACTTGCTTTTCTTCTTCCTGAGTTGTGACATTCACTGGATCGGTATCTTTTGTTTTTTCGTCAACTTGAATTCCTACATTTGATGCTTCTTTCTCAATAAGTTGTTGTACCTTGTTTACTAATGACTTCTTATCCTTCTTAAGTTTCTTAATTTGCGTCAGTAATTTTTCACTATGGTTGCTCAGCCGAGAGATTTCTTCACTTTTGTCAGTGGTGATTTTGTCAACTTCCTTTTTTCATATTTTGTATCGCTTTTTTACTTTCTTGAAGAATTACTTTTGAGATTTCTTGTGTGTCTTCTGGCGTCACTGAATTTGGCTTCAAAGTAACATCTTGTAGCATTATTTTTTTCTTTTTGTGGGAAAAGGTCAAAAAAATCTTTTTCATATTTAGAATAAATGACCCTAGAGTTTCCATCCAGGTGAGCCCAAAACAATGTCACTATCGTCAAAAAATAAGGTTTTCACGGTGAATTGTGAGGTAAAAGTATAATCCCCAATACTTAGTTGTAGATTGTTTATGTCGTATTGTATGTTACTTGTACCAACAATTGTTTTTTTTTTATAGTTGATTCAGGAATTACAAGATGGTTAGTGCATTTAGCACTAACGCAATTACTATCTTCAGTAGGACAGATAGAGATTATAACATCTCTTCCTGCCAGTGATCCTTTGATTTTAAATAGTGTACTAAAACACAATAAAAGTTTTAGGAAATCTTCCCTCTTTCATTTTTGAATTACACTCAATGTTTTTCTCATCAGTGATTGACTTCATTTTATTTTTGTTCCAGAGATTGACTCTATTTGTGTTAGTTAATAATTTGGTTTTTTTTCCTCCTTTTACTCTTGAAAAATGCTTCCTTATTTTTGATTAGTTATATTTTTTTAATAAATATATATATTCACTTGGTAGCTTAATTATCTTCCCCTTTTCTTTTTTTTCAACTCTTTCACTTATCTATGGGATCCCCTTTATTTTTATTTTTAGTGGATGGATATATATATATATATATATATATATATATATATATATATATATATATATCCTCAACCAACTTTGGAAATAATTAAATATTCCCTTCACTTGGATGATCTAACACTTGGTCTTCGAATTTTAATTGGGAAGACTTTTTTTTTAATATATATATATATATATATATATATATATATATATATATATATATATATATATATATATATATATATTTAATTCTTTTATTTATTTATTTATATTTATTTATTTATATTTTTTATATATAATTTTTATTTTTTATTTTTTATTTTTTCTATGGCCAATTGGCGAATTGGATAACCTTCGAAATCTTGTAGCGAAACGCTCCAACAGCAACAAGGTTGACGAATTTCAACGGCCAATGACCGGATCAGACTGGCTCTATGCAGCGGTTGAGCAGCCAGAGGATCGAACAGCTCTGATACCAAATGAAGCAAACAAAGTTCCTTCTACAGATTAATTACTCCAAAACACTTGGAATATAAAGATATCCATAAGGATACAAATATTATATATTAAAATGTCTGAATAAGAATGATGATACAATGAGAATGAGAGACTTGCTTATATACCAAGCAGGTGTCTCTTCATGGAGAGTCATGTTTCATTTAGACATGACTCTTCAACCTAATTACTAATTAACTAATCATTATTTATGATTATTATCATTTACATTATTTTACATTATTTCCTATATATTTATTCACAACATAGACCCTCTTTAGTGATTAACACGGTGCCCTTGCAATCGTCAGAGCCATAGTCTCTGCAGTGCCAGAGGCATTGGGTGGTTAGATCTCAAGGGGAGGGATCGTTAACCAAGCCACAACTTGCTTCCTCTTGATTTCTCTCCACAACTTACTTTAGAGACTAGCCTCAAAACAGCTAGGAGGAAGGATTCATCTAGATTAGGTATCTTAATTAAAATCAACCAAGATTTTGCATTTCACATTAGCTTAGATCTTGCATTCATTCCTTGTTGATCATTGGTGATTGGAATTGTGGGCTAAATTTATAATTTGCAAGTTTATTGTATCTGGAAATATCATCTCTTCTTGCAATTGTCTATCTTTAAGGTTCATTTCTCATATATCTGGTTATTTTGGTCTTCAAATTTTTGTGCTAACTCTTCTTGCAGCATTGTTGTTATTGTAACTTTGAGTATCTATTTCTTGCAAGTTTCTAAATTCCCATTGAGCATTGTAAAGGCGTTGGTCTGTTACATTTATATTTTGTATTTGTCTTATTGATCCGAATTGCATTTATCTTAATATACATTGCCCATAAACTCTCACACTTGCTTTAATTAATAATCAAGTTACACTAATAATAATTCCCTCGCCCTTAATCTCCTAGGCTTGTTGTTCCAACAAGTTTTCCTTCATTATCATCCTTAGGGACTACCCCCTTGACTTAACTAGGAGAGAGTCTAAACAAAGTGAATAGGGATTTAGAGTGACAGGCCCTATTCTAAGTGTTGCGGCTTAGGTGTGCACTTTAGGCGACAAAAGTGTGAATTGCTAATTGCTAGGGAATAGAGATTGTAGGACTACTTCCTTACAAAATTTGGTGGGCATCCACCTAGATTTCGTCCATAAATTTGAAGGCCTTGGTTTTCACACCAATGGGGAACCCTAGTAGGCTAATCCTTCAACTTGGGGACTTTTTGAGGCAAAATTTTGGTACTTGGTAAAGTAAATCTATCATTGCTTCTTCCCTAATCTACCTTAACCTAGGAGATTACCTATATCTCGTGTTCTACCTCAACCTTAGATTTTGTGTCGCCTTTATTATAAAGGGGTTTTTTTGTGGAAAGTATTTCTAGATCCTCCCAAGGCTCGCACCTTTGTTGAACCTTTCCATTGAATGAGTTGCCTTACCACACTTCAAACCTATCACAAAGACAATTATCACAAGTGAGTAATACTATGAGTCCTCTCGTCGGTGAAAATCCGAGAAGAGCGGAGAGTGGGGGACTTAGGTTGTGGTGACAGTGAGCCTTTGTCCCAAGTGTTATTGTGCCCTCTAGCCATGGTCTTACAAGGTACCCCTTCACAAGGCATGCTAGTTTATGCAGCGACATTTTTCGCACCGTTGTCGAGGACACGAAGCATCTCCAACGATAATCTAAATCAATATGTGGCGACTCCATTGGAAGAACGAAGCCCTATTTCTTCATTGAACTTTAAAGTCGTTGCTCGTAGGTGAAGCAACCATCTCTCAAGGCATTTTGAATTCACCCTGGGGACTCCCCATTGATTTTTTATTTAAAGCTCGAGGAAATGGCCCATTGGAATCTGCATGATGTTGATATTTTTGATTTCTTGCATATAGAAGAAGCCAAATGGGATTTGGTCATCATTTTGAAAATGATCCTATATATCACACTAATGATGATCCCATTTGTCCTCCATCCCCTCATCCCTCCCATCATGTGCCTAAGAATATCATGAAGGCTTCTAAAAGAGAGTTCATAAAGTTGGTCACTGAATCATCCATCCTTCACCTGGAAGATTTGATTCGATGGCGCAAGATGGATCCTTTCCCTTATTTCCAGACCCCTTTCCATAATGAATGGTTCTCTTATTTTCCCGCCTCCCACCCTTATGATTCATCATACCTATATTGCAAGAGAGGATGTGATGTTTTGATTCATGTGATTGAAAAATGTTATCTCGATCTAATTATATGCTAGTTACATTGGTTGTATGACTATACTTAGCACATGGTTTACATACTATGAATAATAGAGTAGGTGCATTGCATATTCATTTTTGCATTAGAATTTAATATCATATTGATTGCTCATGCTAGATTAGATTGCATTTAGCTTAACATTGCATCTTAGAATAGATTTTATTTATTGTATGGTTTTATTATATATTTGATGAAAAACAAGGTGATCAAGGACACCTAGTGCACATGCTCTGAAACATAGTTTGTGATGTGCAGGTTGCAGGTCTACAGTCCCAGAGGATTGTTGAGGTTCTCATGACCTCTCGAATCGAGTACATGGATCATGCGCACTATGGTGAGTTCATGTCCCAGATAAAGCCAGATGTAGCCCACCAAAAGTGGGGTCCCCTTTGGAGAGATTTTCTTTCTGATGTATCCTCCTTCAGCCGACAGAGCAAACCTCTTGACACCACCTAATATCTTTGATGTGCTACTTTATCTCCGCGACCTGAGCTAGCCATCATGTACGCTCGCACGTATGTCGAGATCATATGTTTGAAGGTGGGCCAGTAAATCCTAAAGGTGTGGTTTTTTATTATGCAATCGAGTGTTTATGCTTAATTTTCTTGGGCACATCTGGGTATGGATTACTATGTGACTTGGAAGGAGGAAGGATTTTGATTGTACTCGTGTTCCCTTACCTTAATTGGGGGGTTAATCCTCAACCCTAGTCCCGTGGGAACTCCCCTACAAAATTATAGCTTTAAGATGGGCACTACTTGGGAAACCCCGATTTTGATAGCAAGGACTTGTTTTCCTATTCCACATTCTTCACTCCCTTCTGCACATTACATGCCCTATTTCATCATCTCCCTTTCTGGGTCCACAAGGTTCTAATATTTCCCCCTCCCCTTGTCCACATGTCTGGGTCAAACCTGGAACGACACCCCGGAGGTTGATGCAACTAAAAGAAAGGATAAAAGCATAATATGGCCACATACAAAAGGAAATGTTACCACAAAATGCAAAAGATGGTCGGGACAATAAAATTTAACAAGTGAGCAAAAACCAAACATGAGCTCTACCCCTTACCATAATAGCCATCACCCTAGTTCCTAGGGCCCCTATGAGTGCCCCTTGCATCATTTAACAACACTTTCATGTCCCAACCCCTAGCAGACAATGAACTGCCTCACCTTAGCGGCTAACCACAGCTATATCATTGACAGCATGCTCTCATCCCCTGGTGCCCCGAGCAGTAAAATAAAGAAAAATCAATAAAAGGCAAAATACAAATGAAGAAGGGTGGAAAAACAAAGGTCAGGGTAACTCATGTACCACGAGTGCTCCCTCCTACATTCATATACCCAAATATGTGGACATGCCTCATCATTACCACCCTTGAGCCCATGGCATTTGACCTTGAGACCCCTGTGTCCCATCCACCTCATCATTCTCCACATGACACCTACCAATTGAAGGGTGTACCTTGTGTGAAAATTCCTAGCACAAGGAACCCCTGCTGCAGCAAATTTGAATATACTTCGCCTACTTGATTTTTAAATTACATTCATCAAGTTATTCTTTTGAATACTGAAGCAAATTACTTCTGCAACCTACACTAATTAAATATTTGATCTCATGGAACAGAAAACAAAGCAAAGAACAAAATACATAGGACACACTTATTTTTGGATACAATAGTCCCCGGAAAAATCCAATGCGGGAAAACCGGTGCAGTAGCTCTAAGGGTTTTATTATTATGCAGGAGAAATATCTGAATACAAATCTAGGATGCTCATCTAGCAATCCTTTACATCTAAAATATTGGCAGAAAATCTGAGTGAGTTTTACCTCACTTCGCCCGGCAGAATTCTAGCGGATCTGTCACAAGACTGGCTAACCCCGGCTATTTCTGCGTCACCTCTTATGCCCTCTGCGTCAACTTTCCCGGTTGTTCCGACAATTCCAGCTTCTACCCTCTACTTCAGCTTTCTCGGCAATTCCAGGCAATTTTGACTTCTGCCCTCTACGTCAGCTTTCCCGACAGTTCCAGCTTCTGCCCTCTGTGTCAGCTATCCCGGTCGTTCCGACAGTTCTTGCTTCTACCCTCTATGTTAGCTTTTCCGGCTACTGCACTGCCTCTTTCCAAGCTCTCTTCGCCTCTCTGCAAGTATTCTCTGGAAAGTCTTTCTCCCGATTCTCAGTGCCCCTCCACTGCAAAATGATCACTTAATTCGAATTCCTTAGCAAACCCTACCCTAGGAATCGAATTCTAGATCAATTCATTTTCTGTGTGTGTTTCCAAATGAACACCAAGCCTCCATCTTATACTTTTCCTATTGAGACTTCAACGGCCGAGATTAAGTCTCTAATCAATGACTAAGATTAAAACATGACTTGATCCGCATTCTAGATCATTCTCACCCATATTTTAATTAATACCCATTAATATTTTAATTTTCCTAAGTTTAGACTTAGGAACTCCATTAAAAATATTAATTATTTTAATAAAATACAATCTGGGTGGAATTTCAACAAACGGTTTCTGGGTTCTTTAGAACTCATGTGCCTTAGCCTCTCCACCAATTTTCAAGGCTAGAGCACTTTTGATGCTACCAAAAACTAATACCTTGGAAATGTCCTTCCCTTTAGGGGTTGGGAACGCCTAATAGGGTTGTTTATTAGCCGCTCCTACCAGGAAAGGTAACACCATTACATGCTCAAAGCCCCAAATTTGGAAGGAAAACCCACTATGGAGTCTCATTTATGCCCTTGATTAACAAGCAGTAATATGTCAAATTGTAACACTGCTCATTTTTGTTAAAAATTTATGAGTTTGGCTTTGAATTGTCAGTGATAAATTTCTTCCAACGTGTTGTTTACACTCTACTGTAGGTGCACATTATAATTTTAAATTTCTGGGTATTGCATTCAGTACTTATATATACCAGCAATCTTCCAAAGATACACATACATTCTTTATATCAGCCCAGAAATTCGTAATACCACTGATAAGTGACAATATGACTCACAAAATAGTTATTTTCTCATTAAGAATCTGAATACACAGTGAAGGAATTAAAGATGTGGAACCTGATATGTGATGACAGCCATTCACAAAGGTCCATACAGTAATTTCGGTCTGTATGTGGTGACAACTCCTTATTTGACTTGAGAAATATATCTCCAGGATGTAGTACGCAGACCCAACTCTTTGTATCAGCTCCCAACAGTTCAGAAATAAATACACAGTTGATACAAAATGAAATAACCCACTAACAGCCTTCTCACATTTAAAATTTAAGTATACAGTGAGCAAACAGAAGGGTAACACCTGTTATTTAATGGCAGTCCCTTAATAATATGTACAGACTTTATTATCAGTCCATCTGAGCAACGTTCCAGCCCTTCGTGAAGACATACGCTGCCCCTTTTGGTGAAGAAATAGCCCAGACTCAATGTAAGACCTCCACATCCATTCAATGATCCAGCAGTGAGTAAACTGTGTGCCCTCCTTCACTGTTTTGACCGCTCCAGTATGCACAATCTGACCACGTACCACCCAGCACTATGAATTGATCCTTAGCAGCCCAGAATAGAGACTTTCTGGCCCTTGAAGGCAATAAATACTTCTTTGTTGAAGTTGTTGCTCGCTAAACCACATGAATAGTTAGCAATCTTGGCTTTAGACAGTTTGTATCAGCATGAAACCTAGGTTCAGGCCTTCCCAAAACACAGCAAGGGATTTCGACTTGTCTCACTAGTATCTTTGCCTCTTTTATCAACTGTAAGCTCGACCAGGAGTGAATATTGTTTGCGTTCCCTTATTCACACAGGAATACTGTATAAAGATATAAAAACGATTGATAAAGATTGAGTACCTCAACATTTCTCAGAAATCTCGTTCTCCATTGAAGCTCAATGGTGAAATCTGAATGACTTCACTCTCATATCCAGACTAAGGGATCTCTTTGCAACACTGAAGTCTGCTATGGCAGCTAGGGCTCCAAAGCCCTCAGCTTCCTCTTCCCACTCTCTCCAAGAGCTCTCTCTTCAAACTCACACAATGCACGAATGAATTAGAGTCTCCTCAATTCCCTTCTTTAATGAGTTTAGGATTGTCTTTTCATCTTCGCCCTCCCTTTTGTCTTTTCATCTTCACCTTCCCTTTTCTCTATTTATCATTTTTTTTCTTTTTATTAAATTCACTTTTATAAAGTCACTTTATGATACTCCACTTTATGAAGTTAAAGTGACATCCAACTTGTGTAGGAAACATCATCATTTCTCCTTCTTTAATAAAGTCTCCTTAGGCAAATTTCAGTCCCCTTATTAATTATTTCACCGCTTTCGCCTACGGGAACCACTTTAGGCTAGAGGACTCTGTTATAAGCTTCCTATGGGGACGAGCACATTACACAAGCTTATTCACTCAATTGTACTAATGAATTATTGTGTCTAAAGGTGAGGAGACGCATTGGATCTTATACAAGATTGCATGTGGGTTTTCATCTTGGACTTGGCCTCCCTATACGGGATCCAAACCATCCAAAGGTTCATGATGGCATTTGTAAGGTGAGCGTTGAAAGCCATGGGCCTCCATTCATGTAGAGCATTGATTGCCATATCATAGGCTTCTTCAGCATCATTATTAACTTGTTCGTTGCCCCAGTTATTCGAGAGATGATGGACTTGGACCACAATGCCCCAACCCGATACACATTACATTTGACACTTGGAATCTGATCCAAGGCCCATCAAAGGTTATGTCTTTCCTAGGGAGACATGGGAGGGCATGTGTTGTGAAAATTTGGATGACCAAATTCCTACTGCAACAACTGATTACATTTCTCCTATTTGTTAATTACTGAACCAAATTATTTATTGTTTCCTACAGTAAACACTAAAACGAATAAACTGCAGCCTTCACCATTTAAATAAAACAAGAAACTGAACAAGAAAGAAATACACAAATCTACACAGTTATTTTTGGACAAATGTCTCTGGAAAAAACCCAATGTGGGAAAACCAATGCAGCAGCACTGAGAATTTTATTATTATGCAGTAGTAATTTCTGAATACAATCTCTGGATGCCTTCCCGGGAATCCAGTTACAGAGAATATCACTGACAGAGAGATAAGTGAGGTTACCTCACACCATCACTGGAAATCTTGGTTGATCCAGCCACTGAATGAACTAACCCTAGCTGCCTCTGCGCAGTCACTACGTCAACCCAACTTCACACCCTTTGGGGACTACGTTACTCCTCCCGGCCGATTGATTTGCCTCTGAGATTCTGACTTCTACTCTCCCAGTCTCACAACCCAACTTCCAGCTACAGAAATTGATCTCCTCAGCAAATTTACGGACTTCCTCAAGGCTTGGCGCTACCTCTACGTCACCCTACGCTACCTCTGTGTGGTTGTGCATGGCTTTGTGTCAGCCTCTCTGGCTCTGTGCTGCCTCTACTAGATCTCTCTCTCTTCTCTGCTGAGTATTCTCTGATCGGGAAAGATTTCCCTTTGGATACTATCCCTGCCCCTCACTGCAAAAGATCACTATCGAAAATCTCTCCGACAGTTGCTCTGCTTCAGAAAATCGAACTTCTGATCTCCCCTCTGTGTGTTCTCCAAGTGCCCCTCAAGCCTCTTCTTATATCTTTCTATTGGACAACCAACGGCCCAGATTAACTTCTAATCAATGGCTTATAGATCATTTTGGCTTGATCCTCGTCTTCTTCTAGAATTTCCACCCACAGTTTATATTAATACCCATTGTTAGGTCCCTATAATAATAGTGATTCCCCCATTATTATTGTCATTGTAGCCCTTATTGTTATTGTTGTGCACCTATTGTCCCCATATTGTTATTATTATGCCCCATAGAAGCCCACTATTGTTATTATTGTGCTCTTATATTATTATTGTTATGTTGGCTTTGATTATATTGTGACCCTTAGACTCCTATGTATAGAAAGGAGGTTTTGTCATTTGTATCATCCAAGAATTGTTCATTTGTGTAATGTAAAGGAGGTTGCCCCCTCTAAGAGGCTGATTTTGAAGTCGTTGATCTATCTTTTCTTCTATTTTGTGTGTTGGTTACATAACATTTGGTATTAGAGCTTTGGATTTTAGGGTTTCGTTGCTCCAAACAAGTCATCGTGGAATTTTCGTTATAAATTTTTTTCTACAATGTTTCAGAAGCTGAAAGTAAAACCCATTTGAACCAAAATCTCGGGTCCAAATTTCAGATCTTTTCTCGCTATATTTTCAGAGATAGGATCCAAGGAAGTTAGGGTTTTGCAGGCTCCTGAATTATATCTCAAACAGGTGACCTAGGGAAAATCGTCATAACTTTCTCTCTGAGCATCAGATTGAAATTTCGTAAAAAGTTACAGAAAGAGGACGGCCTGTAGTTTTCTGTGTATCGGTTTCAGGTCCTAAGGTCAAAACAGTGACACGTGGCACTTCGTACAAGTTCGCTCTACTGAACCAATCTATAATGAGGTCATCGAGGGAGATTTGGCATAACTCTTCCTTGGAGAATCCAATCTTGATCAGACTTGCGAGGTTGGAAAGAGGACTCAGAGAGCTACAACACGACGCAATTTCAAACCTTGGAGATCTGCAATTACAGAGATACAATAAATTCAATATCGAGCTCCTGCAAAGTGAAGAAAGGTGTAGTTTTTTAAAAATTTTGCATAAGTTTGGTTTGAAAAATTAGTTTGAAAAAATTCAAAGAGCATAGAGAAGAATAATTGATGCCCCAAAAAAGGAAAATGGAAACAACTAGTAAGCAACCTGAAAGCTCTAGCATGACTCATGAAGAAGAGGAAGAAATGCAACATGATATATCAAAATTACGAGACCAAGTGCAACAAAATTCAATCTCGCAAAATGTAACAGAAGCTAAGATGGATGGTTTAAAGAAAGGTGTGGAAACTAAAATGGATGGCGTGGAAGCTAAGATGGATGGTTTAAAGAAAGGCATGGAAGCTAAGATGGATGCTACAGAAGAAAAACTTAAAGGCAACATGGAAGATTTGAAGACAGATTTGACAAGGTTGCTACAAGAAATGCTTACTAATGGCGAAAGGGTAGTAAAGGACACTCATGATAAGAACCAAATAAATGTTAATCACAATTTCATAGACTCTAACGTTGGATTGAAGACCCACCATGTTCCAAAGATCGATATGAGGAAGTTTGATGGCAAGGTTCCCATAACAACGATACTACAAATGGAGCAATATTTCGATCTCCATAATGTGCAAAACAAACAAAAGGTACGCATTGCAACTTTATATTTGGAACCAAATCAGTTTGTATGGTATTGATGGCTTTGCTCTCGTAAACAAATTGTCACTTGGGAAATTTGTATGGAAGAAATGATAGCACATTGTGAGGATACAAAAAGCAACACCTTTTTTAACCAATTGATAAATCTCAAACAAAAGGGTTCAATGATGGAGCACATTGAGGACTTCCAAATTTGAATATAAGGGTAAAAGATATTTCAGAGGAGCATAGGATTGATGTGTTCATAAGGACTTTAAAGGATAACATCCAACATGAGGTTCGCCTTTGGGAACTTGACTCATTGGAGAAGGCATTCAGGTTGGCAACAAAAATGGAAAGCAAAATTATGGCAACAAGGAATCCTACCACTCACAACTATAAAGATGGAAGTGTTGTTGCCCCTAGCCTTCCACAACCTATAAGGTTGACACCACAACAATTGGAAGAAAAAAGAGCAAAAGGGCTTTGTTACAGTTGTGATAGCAAATACTCTAAAAGGCATAAGTGTACTGAGAAGAAATTATTTTACATAAATTGTGAAAAGGAGGAAAAAAAAAATGTCAAAAGAAGAGGATATACACCAGGAACAAACCCTAGAGAAAGAAGAAATGAATCCAACCATATCTTGCAATGCATTGGCCAGAATTACCACCCCTCAAACTATCAAGATAGAAGGACATATCAAGAAGAAAAATGTAATAGTGTTGATTGATTCTGGCAATACCCATAATTTTATTCATTGTAAGATAGCCAAGGAATTGAATTGCTTCCTATATCCAGCACCAGAGTGTCATGTGATGGTTGCAAGTGGAAAAACCATAAATTGCTCTGGAAAGTGCCATAATATCAAGCTATCCATGGGAGAATATGTATTGAATAGCCCAATGTTTTCCATTCCAATGGGTGGTGTTGATGTTGTACTAGGAGTCCATTGGCTACAATCCTTTGGTACAGTAGCTTTTAATTTTCAAGAACTTTTCATGAAAAATATTTCGGAAGGAAAGGAAGTTGAATTAAGGGGTATCGCAGGGAACCGAGAAAGATAATCAACTCTAATGGAATAACAAAGCCTCTAAAGAAAGAACAACGAGGCGTAATTGCACAATTATGTTTGCTAGAGGTTCCCACTGTTAATCTAGATTGTCATTGATGTCAATATGGCAGTGTTTGTGATGGAAAATTCTTGTAGCATGTGGTTTCCCATTGATGCCCATTGATCATAATACTGCTCATGGAGGATCCAAGGATTGAATACAGACATAATAGAAACAGTGGAACCGAGGAGGAAAGATATCAGAAGCCATCAGAAGAGAAAGAAAGAGTAAAGAGGAGAAGCCATGAAGCCAAAGAATAAGAGGAAGAGTTCATCAGAAGCCATCAAGGAAGCAGGTTATCGCATATGCCCAAGGGTAAGTGCTATCGGAAGAACAAAGAGAAACAGTGATATCAAAGGAGTAAAGAAGAAAACATTGGAGGAGCCATATTGGAAGTATCACATGTAATATATGCCCAAGAAGAACCGATAGGAAGAAAACAACGGAGGAGCATAAATAGAGTTATCGGAGAAATCGTATCAGCAGTATATAGTATCGGCGTTTTCTATTATATGCCACTGCTCAAACCCCCGATTGCAATATAATGGAGTCAAGAAATGAACGACGGAGATCAAACCCAAGTGCTTGCGGAAGGTGAATCACGGAAATTGATCTGGATCGTTAGATCAACAGATCCGTTAGATCAACGGATATTAATGGCAGAAGAAGAATGGCGAAGGAATAGATCTAGATCGTCAGATCAACAGATTTGTTAGATCGACGGTGATTAGCAACTGCGGGGGTAGGAAAGTACAGATTTCTTTGATCGTGGCTGAAGTCCCACACTCAATCCTAGCCGTCGATCTCATATTCAACTCTTAGATCACAGTCAACTGCGGGGGTTAAGGCCGTTTTAATCCGTATGCCAGCCAAAGTCCCGCAAACCATAGATTGCGATATAATACGCGGACCCGATAGCTCCATTAGAACATACCTTTATGTAATATCACATCCGCCTATCGGAACTTTCATATCGCAAGTTATAAAGGGATGTCACATTAAAAACTGTGATTGCGATATTATTGCGGACCCGACTACAACACTATAACATAATGTAATATCCAATCCGTTGAATCGCAAGTTTCAAAGGGATGTCGTGTAAAACCTTCGATTGCGATAATATTGTGGACCCGATGGATTCATTAAAAATAGTTCATTGAATATCGCATCCGCTCCATCGGAAGACAGAGCATGTGCACACTTGTAAAACCTCCGATTTTTATGAAGTTGCAATTGTGGGGTTAAAGGAATGACTCCGATTCTCATGAAACTGCGATTGCGGGATTAAAGGTGGTGACGTGGCATGTGGGACCTCCATGTGGGTATAGCAGCTCTTATATGGTTTCCGTGAATAATCAAGTCTATGGATAAAAGACTCTCTGATATATATTTTTAATATAAAAGTCAGCCTCCAATAGACTTGTCCTTTGGTCATTGGTGAAACTCGTATAAAAACGAGTTAAAACGCTTCAGTTTTGAGTATCTATCTCGGGCATAAAGATAGAGCATAAAGAAGTTCACAACTCGTGAACTGAAGAGAGAGGAAGTCGAAGGAACAGTGAAAAGAAAGCCGAAGGTCGAGCGAGCAAAAAAGGAAGCCAAAGGTCGAGCGAGCGAAAGTGGAAGCCGAAGGTCGAGTGAACGAAAAAGGAAGCCAAAGGTCGAGCGAACGAAAGTGGAAGCCAAAGGTCGAGCAAACGAAAGTGGAAGCCGAAGGTCGAGCGAGCGAAGAAGGAAGCTGAAAGGTCCAGCGAAAGAAGGAAGCCGAAGGTTGAACATTCTGTTGACTGGGTTATTTATTGAAAAGCTCGGACTTGTGTTTGAGAGTCATTCAGATAACAGTTCAAAAGGACGATCTGCGGATCTAAGAAGATTATCTGACTATGAACAAGGTTGTTTTTAATTGAACGCACAATATGAAACCGCGACAGTCACTCCTCTAAAGAAGTCACTCCTGAAGCATTTACCATGATAGTGAGAACAAAGGCTTGAAACAGAGAGCTATTTTTGTGCAGAACTCAGTGGAGTTCATTGTAGACACATTGAAGTTGTGTGAAGACTATTGTAGATCATGATGGCTATTTGAAATCATCATGAGGTAACTTTGCAGACTCTGTTTGGGTAATATGAAGAATTGTGAAGACTCCTTCATATGAAGACAGGTTGTCATTGATGTAGCAGTGAAGTTGTAGATTGACAGAACACAGTGAAGAAGATTTTGAGAGCAATGTAATACAATCAAAACATTCCTTGACAAGATAGGGTTGGAGCCCTTACGGTTGGTGCGTCAGAATTGGAAAGATTGGTGTCCTTGGAGTTGGTGCTCCTAAATCCAAGGTTGGTGCCTTGACAAGATAGGGTTGGAGCCCTTACGGTTGGTGCGTCAGAATTGGAAAGATTGGTGTCCTTGGAGTTGGTGCTCCTAAATCCAAGGTTGGTGCCTTGACAAGATAGGGTCGGAGCCCTTGGGGTTGGTGCCTCAAAATTGGAAGGATTGGTGTTTTTGGAGTTGGTGCTCCTAAACACAAGGTTGGTGCCTTGAGAAGATAGGGTTGGTGCCCTAGAGGTTGGAGCCTCACAAAAGACCAAGTTGGTGCTTGGCAATAGGTTGGAGCATTATATATATTGTACCTGATTTATTGTAAAGATTATATTAATAAAAGCATTTATTCCTATTGTTCATTTTGGGTTCTAAATATAAATGATTTAACTAGTAAAAATAACAATTGAGAAGGAATACTGATTCACCCCCCCCCCCAGTGTTTCCAACACCCACATCGAAATCATCTATTTCTCCAGATCTCCAAAAAGTCTTGGACAATCATTCCAAGGTATTTGAGACTCCCAAAGGTCTCCCAAAGGTCTCCCACCTATTATTGATCATGATCATGCTATTCATTTGATTCCAGGAAGTGTTCCCCCAAACTTTAGGCCTTACAGATAGCCCTATGCCCAAAAGAGTGAAATTGAACGTATGGTTGCAGAAATGCTAGAGGCTGGTATAATTCAACCTAGTCAAAGTTCTTTTTCTGCTCTAGTAGTATTGGTGCACAAGAAGGATGGATCATGGCGCATGTGTCCGGATTATATGGAGCAACAAGCTCACTATTAAAGATAAATTTTCCATTCCTGTCATTGATGAACTATTGGATGAATTGCATGGATCAATTTACTTTACCGAGTTCAATCTTCGAAGACATTCTAAAAACAGCATTTAGAACTCATGAAGGTCATTATGAATTTTTGGTCATGCCTTTTGGCCTTACCAATGCATCTTCTACATTTCAAGGTTTGATGAATTCTATTTTCAAACCCTTCCTTAGAAAATGTGTTAGTATTTTTTGATGATATATTAATCTACAGCAAGTCTTGGAAGGATCATGTTGAACATGTTGACAGGGTGCTACAACTATTGGAGGAGAAACAATTATATGCAAAAAGATCCAAATGTTTCTTTGGAGTACAAGAGGTGGAATATCTGGGTCATATTGTATCTCATGAAGGAGTTAAGGTAGACCCTAGCAAAATTAAAGCCATTAAGGAATGGAAAATCCCCACATCCATAAAGCATCTGCGAGGATTTCTCGGGTTGACAGGGTATTATCACAAGTTTGTTAAGAATTATGGGAGAATAGCAGCACCTCTAACAACATTATTGAAGAAAGATGCATTTTCATGGACTCTAGAAGCAACAAAGGCCTTTGAACATCTTAAAGAGGCAATGTGCCAAGCACCGGTCTTAGCTACGCCAGACTTCACAAAAACCTTTATTGTGGAATGTGATGCCTCAGGAAATGGAATTGGTGTTGTTAAAATACAAGAAGAAACACCCATTGCTTTTGAAAGTCGTCCAATTAAACGAAAGTATTTACACAAAGCTATTTATGAGAAGGAAACGTTGGCAATACTACATGCACTTAAGAAATGGCGACCCTACCTAATGGGAAAACACTTCAAGGTAAAAACGGATCATGATAGTCTTAAATACTTTTTAGAACAAAGATTATCTTCAAAAGAGCAACAAAAATGGGTCACAAAGATGTTGGGTTATGACTTTGAAATCATCTACAAAAAAGGGAAGCAAAATGTTGTGGCAGATGCACTCTCAAGAAAGGATGAGGATGTGGAAGCATTGCTTTGCACCATCTCTATTATCCAACCAGATTGGATAAACGAAGCAAGAGATGAATGGAAGAATGACGAAGAAGTGTGAGCACTCATTCAAAAGATACAACAAGATCCCAGTACATCCTATACATTTAGCTAGAAAAATTATTTGTTATGGTACAAAGATCGCTTATACTTATGTAATAATTCCCAACTCAAACAAAATATTCTTATGGAATTGCACACCTCTCTCTTGGGAAGGCACTCGGGATTTTTAAAAAGTTACCATAGGGTTAAGAAGGAATTTTTCTGGAATGGCCTTAAATCGGATATTCAAAAGTTTGTGGCGGAATGTTTGGTTTGCCAACAAAATAAAGTTGAAACAATTAAGACCCCTGGTCTATTACAACCTTTATCCATTCCAAGCCAACGTTGGGAGGAGGTTTCAATGGATTTTATCACAGGTTTACCCAAGTCCGAAGGAAAGAGTGTCATCATGGAGGTAATTGACAGACTTACCAAATATGCACACTTTTGTGCATTATCTCATCTATTTAAAGCTAGTAAAGTTTCTAATGCATTTATGGAAACAATTCAAAAGCTACATGGAAACCCAAAGATTATTGTAAGCGACAGAGATCCCATTTTTACTGGTTTAAGCACGCTTGAGCCAGAAGCGATCTGGGATAAGTGACCTCCCGGGAAGTCCTGGTTACCGAGTGCAAGCCCCAGAAGTGATAATTGACGCTATGTGATTCATTTCACTAGTTTCAATCCCACTTCTTCACCCTTGTGAGCATCACCCGATGCAATGAGTGCTAAGTGGACTATTAAAAAATTATGAGAAATTAGTCAGTTATGACTACCTCTCATGGAAATGGTCATAGATGAATGACTTACTTAACACAGTTGAATCCCAAAAAATGATATCTACTATAATGCACTGTGAAAAACCCCAATACTTAATTAAAAAAAGTGAAGAGAACTCTACTTGAATGGTTCATGAGGCATAATACTTGCTAAGGTTTTGCAAATGAGGTAGCAAGCTAAGTGGGCTTGATTGTGGGGAAAACTCCACAGTTAAGCGCGCTTGAGCCAGAGGCGATCTGAGATGGGTGACCTCCAGGGAAGTCCTGGTTACCGGGTGCAAGCTCCGGAAGTGATGATTGACGCTATGTGATTCATTTCACTAGTTTCAATCCCACTTTTTCACCACTATGAGCATCACCCGATGCAATGAGTGCTAAGTGGACTATTCAAAAATCATGAGAAATTAGTCAGTGACGACTACCTCTCATGGAAATGGTCATAGATAAATGACTTACTTAATGCAGTTGAATCCCAAAAAATGATATCTAATATAATGCTCTGCGAAAAACCCCAATACTTAATAGTAAACAAATGTTTGGAAGGATATCTTCATTGCTTTGTATCTGATAAACAGACACAATGGGTCAAATGGTTTCCTTTGGTTGAATGGTGGTATAACACTTCCTTCAATACTGCAGCAAAAATGACCCCGTTTATAGCACTTTATGGATATCATCCACCGTCCATCACATCGTATTGAAGAGAAAATTCTAAGGTTCAAGCAGTGGAAGATCACATTGAGCATCAACAACAAGTTCTCCATTCTTAAAGGATAACCTCACTTTGGCGCAAAATAGAATGAAACAACAGGCAGATCAACATCGCAGCGAAAGAAGATTTGATGCAGGTGACTGGGTATTCCTTCGGCTACAACCATATAAACAAATGTCCTTCAAGCAAGCTAAGAAGGATAATAAATTATCACCAAAGTACTATGGTCCATACAAGGAGTTGTAAAAGATTAGTACTATGGCATACAAATTGGAGCTTCCTGCAGCTTCCCTAGTACACCCAGTTTTCCATGTTTCATGCTTAAAGAAGGTTATAGGTGACAAGCTCCCAATTCAAACAATATTGCCAGAACTTGATGAGGAAGGAAAAATCATATTGGAACCTGAAGTAGTCACAGAAACAAGAACTCGACAGCTACGAAATCAATCAATTTTGGAGTATCTCATCAAGTGGAAGAACTTACCCACTGAAGATTCCACATGGGAGGATGAGAATTTTATACAGAAGCATCCAGAACTACTCAAGTGTTGAGGACAACATTTTTTTGAAGGAGAGGGGCATGTTAGGTCCCTATAATACTAGTGATTCCCTCATTACTATTGTCATTGTAGCCCTTATTGTTATTGTTGTGCCCCTATTGTCCCCATATTGTTATTATTGTGCTTCATTTGTGTAATGTAAAGGAGGTTTCCCCCCCGAAGAGGCTGATTTTAAAGTCATTGATCTATCTTTTCTTCTATTTTGTGAGTTGGTTACATAACACCCTTTAATTATTTTAATTTCCTAAGTTTAGACTTACGGTCCCATTAAAAATAATTAATTATTTTAATAAAACTACCTTCGGGTGGAATTTCCCAAAACGATTTCTAGGTATTGGAGAATGCATGTGCCTAAGCCTCCCTGCAAATTTTGAGACTTAGAGCACATTTGATGCTACTAGAAATCAACACTCCCTCTTAGCAAGTTGTTGAAGTTTCTAAGTTTACTTAGCTTAGAAACCCTCCATGCACTTTATCTGATTTATTCCTACCTACTTGTTATTTTTCCTTAACAAGTTATTTACAGTGTAAACACTGCATGCTTAACATATTACAGATCAGCAACTCAAAGAAACAAGAACAAACACACCACATGACAACATTATTTTTGGACTAATGTCCCCGAAAAAACCCAATGTGGGAAAACCGGTGCAGCGATCTGAGGGTTTTCTTATTAAGCAATATCATAATACAATTTGGGTGCCGAAACTGGCCTACCCAACAGAGAATTTCCTTAGCAGCTATACCTCACAGTTTGAGAGAAATCTCCTGGTTGACACCCCGGAAAACCCTTCCGGTAACTCCTCAGCACAAAACTGCTCCTACAATCCCAGCGTCTGCCCAATCTAGACTGCGTCAGCCCCTCTCTGTTTCAAGTTGGTCCTGCATCAACCTTTCTTGGCCTGCGTCAACCCCAGGAGGCCCTGCGTCAGCTCTGGGAGCCTCTACGTCAACACGCTGGCCTCTTTGGTGCTCTGCGCAACACTTGGCTGCCTCTGTGTGGCCCTGCGTGAGCCCTTTCTGGCTCTGCGTCACTCTCCTTGGCTGTTGCGCTGCTCTCCGGGCACAATCTCTACCTTCTCTGCTTCTTTATACTCAATGCCCCTCAGCTGCTCTCCCGATCACTGATTATATCTCTCTTAGCAAACCCCGCTCTAAAGAATAGAATGACTGATCATCTGGTGTATTCTCTAAGTGACCCTCAAGCCTCCTCTTATAATTTTCATGTTCACATATCAAAGGCCGAGATTAAGTCCCTAATCAATGGCTAAGATTAGATCTGGCTTGATCCATGTCTTTTGGACCCTTCTAACACATATTCATATTAATACACATTAATATTTTATTTTCCCTAAGTTTAGACCTAGGGACTCCATTAAAAGTATTAATTATTTTAATATCTCCTGATCTGTTTAGAATCTGCCCAAACCCTTTATGGGTATTGGAGATCTCATGTGCCCCAACCTCTCCACCAAATTTCGTGGCTAGAGCACATCCGATGCTACCCCAAATCAACACGAGTAATGTGCTCTAGCAGTGCAACCTGATGAAGCGTTACTCTGATTCTGAACCATCTCCCTCTGCGTTGTTGATGTCTGACATCCTGTCCACCAACTACTGCGCAACTGCTACATTTCTACTGCTGCTGACCCTACCATTGTCAACACTGCATCCGTAGTACAACTCCCTCACAATTCTGCATCCATGTTGTTGCTGGCACTACCACTGTCAATTGCATCTGCACTGCAACCTTCTCCAACTACTGCATCAGCGACTAAAAAACATCCCAAATTATTGAACTGGTGTTCAGTATGATGCATCTCTTTGTTGGAGTTCTGACTGCTACTAGTCTTCTACGTTGACCCTTTGAAGCCTTTGCGCTATTGTTGACATCTTCTCTGTGCCATCTGCACTGCTGCCAACTCTTCTCTACGCTGCTCAGTCTCTGGTGCTCCTAGCCTCTGTTACTGTCACTCTGACACTCCTCTGCACCAACTGAGATTGGTACATCTTGCTACTTCTGATCTGGGCTCCCGTAGCAAGGAATTGATCCGAGAGGTGGGCTCCTCAAGGATCCTGCCCATCTGCAGTCCTTTCGAACTACAACTCTAAATCACCCCACCTCCCTCTTGGAGATGTCTGGGTTGTCATGGCGAACTCCTCCTCCTCAATCTTCGCGGTTGTAACCTTCGGATCATGCTTCTCATCTTTGTCCTTCTTTTTGAGAGGACATTGTGTTGCATAGTGACCGAATTCACCACACCTGAAGCATTTGATCTTCGAAACATCTTTCTTCTTCTTCCGTTGCTCCTGCTGCCCCTTGGATGCAAGGGCTACATTCTCTTCCTCCTCCTTGGGCTTCGACCCACTGTTGTTGCTTCCGTCAAGTTTACACTTGACTAAGTCTCTCCTCAACTCCTCTTGCTTAAGAGCTGCCCACATTTCATCCCAGTTTGGCAAAGTCGCCCTGCCCAGGATGCTCTGGACAAAGACTTGCCACTCCTCAGATACTGAATTTAGGGCCAGTCTTACCATCTCGGAACCTTGAGGTGTTGACCCCACAGCTGCCAGCTCATCTCGAGTCTCCTGAAGCTTAGAGAGGAATGGATCAATGTGTTCCCCCTTCTGCATCTGCATAGATCTCATCTTCTGCTCCAAGTACATATTCTGATATTCGGAAGACCCCTGATATAGCGTCGACAAAGCATCCGACATCTCCTTGGCAGTATTTCTGCCAGCGATGTGATAGACAATATGATCCTTCACTCCATCAAGGATCATTCTTTTGGTCTTCGCCATTTCTCGCTTGTACATCTTGAGCGGATCTAAATCCGTGGGCTCAGCTACCATGTTGTCGACGTAGACTTTGAGAAAGTGCTCATCCAGAAGGCACGACATCCTTGCCTTCCAGATCACATACTTGCCCCATCCAACTTATCATGATCTCTCAGTCCACGGGCTACCATCTTTGCCAATCGAATAGGTCAAATGACCTCCTCTATCCTGTTGTTGCTCAACAAATGAGAATTTGAATTCCCTGGCTAGGAATTCTCTGAGGAAGAAATTCCCTCAAGTGTCTCTCTTCTTCCTTCTGACATCTTTTTGCCCAGTGACTGCCTACAGAAAACTACATACCACCAAAAACCCCTTCTTTGCTAAAGTTTTTGTTGCGCTGCTCCCTCTACTACTGACAGATTTCGATCTGGAAATCCTACCTCTCTGTCGACTCACTCAAAGAGAGATTTACCACGAAAATGTACCCTCCTGGCCTGAATTGTGCAATCCCTCAAGGGATTCGAATCGCTACCTCTGCACAAATTTTGAACTCCCTTCCTCCTTCAGCGTTGGGCTCTTCCGACACTGTTCTCTTGTTTCACCTATCGCTCCGATACCATATGAAAATTTGGATGCCCAAATTCATACTGCGGCAACTGATTATGTTTCTCCTATTTGTTAATTACTGAACCAAATTGTTTATTGTTTCCTACAATAAACACTGAAACGAATAAACTGCAACCCTCGCCATTTAAATAAAATAAGAAACTAAACAAGAAATAAATACAACAAATCTACACAGTTATTTTTTAACAAATATCCCCGGAAAAACCCAATGTGGGAAAATCGGTGCAGCAGCTCTAAGGGTTTTATTATTATGCAGTAGTAATTTTTTAATACAATCTCTGGATGCCTTCCCAGCAATCCAATTACAAAGAATATCACTGACAGAGAGATAAGTGAGGTTACCTCACACTATCACTAGAAATCCTGGTTGATCCAGCCACTAAATGAACTGCCTCTGCGCAGTCACTGCGTCAGCCCAGCGTCACACCCTCTAGGGACTACGTCACTCCTCCCAGTTGATCGATTTGCCTTTGATATTCCGACTTCTTCTCTCTCGGTCTCACACCCCAGCTTCTAGCTACAGAAATCGATCTCCTCAACAAATTTACGTACTTCCTCAAGGCTCAGCGCTACCTCTTCATGGCTATGCATCAGCGTCTCTAGCTTTGTGCTGCCTCTATCGGATCTCTCTCTCTCTTCTCTGCTGAGTATTCTCCGACCAGGAAAGATTTCCCTTCGGATACTATCCCTGCCCCTCACTGAAAAAGATCACTATTGAAAATCTCTCTGGCAGCTGCTCTGCTTCAGAAAATCGAACTTCTGATCTCCCCTCTGTGTGTTCTCCAAGTGCTCCTTAAGCCTCTTCTTATATTTTTTTGTTGGACAGCCAACGGCCCAAATTAACTTCTAATCAATGGCTTACATCATTTTTGCTTGATCCTCGTCTTCTTCTAGAAGTTACACCCATAGTTTAGATTAATACCCATTAATTATTTTAATTTCCTAAGTTTAAACTCAGGGTCCCATTAAAAATAATTAATTATTTTAATAAAACTGTCTCCAGGTGGAATTTCCCAAAACGGTTTTTGAGTATTGGAGAATGCATGTGTCTAAGCCTCCCTGCCAATTTTGAGACTTAGAGCACATCCAATGCTACCAGAAATCAACATGTGTCATCCTGAGCCCTCATTGATGGAGCAACAACATGATTTTGAGCCACTTGGAGACCCATGAGATGTTAAAATTCTATCTATTGTAGCTACTGCAGATGGGACGCGATACCCCCGCGTGGATCGTCGCCATGCGTAAAGGGACGGGGAGCAGGGTAGGTGGGCGACCCACCCAACGTCCCCACATGTGTAAGGCAATAAAGACCTCGAGAGACTAGCAACAAGTGGTAGTCGCATTGGGAAGACAAATGGAAAAGGAGGGAATACAAGCGAGAAAGGTGGCGAGGGTCGTCATTGTATGCATGCATGGTCTGTGGTGGAGCTCGCCTACGGGAGTAGAGACTGGTAGCAGGGTGGTGGAATTCGCCTGCAGGAGTAGAGACCGGCGCCATCAACAGGACGACGCCAGCAGAGCTTCGGCCAGACAAGGTCACTGGTCTGTCTAAATTACTTCTCCCTCCGACTCCGACACTTCTGCTCCGTGCCAAGGCAAGAGCTCGGGAGGTTCCGCAGTCGAAGGAAATTCTAGTTGAAGGCAACATGGTGAAGGCAAAGGTGGGGCCCGGTAAAAGAGGGTGGCGTCGCCACTGTAAACAGAACAACAACAAAGGGAAAACGCCTCTGGCCTCGACCAACAAGACCCAACGGAAGAGAGAGGTAGGAAAACTGAGGAGGAGAACATGCAAAACCTCATGCATGCTTACAGTGGGGGAACCCCAGCATAGGTGAAGTCCCTAATTTCGTCATGGTAGGCGGAATTGAACGCCAAGGCTGCGACAGAGTCACCTCCAACAAAGGATTGGGAACCCCTGCTTCTAGACCCTGGACACACCCGAGGTAGGCAAACTCTCTTCAAATAGTCAGTCCAACTCCACTGGGTCATGAAGAATTTATTGGCAAAAGCAATGACAGCTACCAGGAATTTGGAGGAGCCATCACAAACCCAGCAAGAGGGGCCTAGCCTAAAAGATATTCAGTGGGAGATCCAGGCAGTACAGGTGCAACAGTACCACCAGAATGTCCGCCTTGGCCGCATGGAAAAACAACTACAAAGCCTGCAGCAAAACGAAATGCCAGGGTCGAGTGCAAAGGACCCAGCTCCCATAGAATCGTCAGATGACTGACTGTCGAGAAGTTATGAACCTCCTGAAAGTTTTTTGATGTTTTTGTTACAATGATTTGGTCGGATAGCATTTACATTGTCAGTAGTAAGTTTAAACATATAGTAGACATAGTAGCTTATATAGCCTGGATGGACATGCTCAAACTGTTTATGTTTTGGATGGCATATGATGTTGATCGGTGGCCAACAGACCTGGTTTCCTTTGGGCAGGTTGAGGCCACTAGACATATATTTTGTAACCTACCTTACATATGATTAATAGAAAAGAAAGGTACTGCAAAGCTTACACACACGAAAAAAATTTGCAGTTTGTTTACTACGGCAAATAACAAATAAAATCACAGCTGCAATTTTCACCATACAAATATTGCGGAAAATAAAATACTGGAAACTGAGAAATTGTAGCACACACATAATAAAATTGACAGTTACTTTTGGACAATTGTCCCCAGAAAAACCCAACTTGTGAAAACCGGTGCAGCGGATGAGGGTTTTATTATTAATGTTCAGCAGCAAATCTGAGTACAATAATTTAGATGCCCAACTGGCAATCTAATCTGAAGAAAACACTGGAAAAAATATTGTGAGAATTTTCTCACACCCCACAACTATTTTTTGCCTCTGAAATAGCTTCCCCAACCTCTACGTCAGCATTTACGCAATCCCTACGTTGGCCCTCCGAAGATTTCAGCCTTCCTTCGTCTCTTTTGGGAACTAAAAACTTTCTCCCAGAATGTTGATGCTCTCCTGCTCCACCTGCTACTCACCCTCTGGCTCTATCTTCTCTACTGAGCTACTGCTACTAAGAAAATTGAATTGCCTGGGCAACTGAGTATCTGCATTGGATGATCTCCATCATCATATCGACTTTGTTTTATAATCCACTATCAGAGCACCAATATCCAAATTAAAACTTAATCAATGGCTAGGATCATTTTTGGGTCGATCCGTGTGAGTTTCTAGACGATTCACGCCTTATCTCAATTAATATTGATTAATTAACCATATTCCCTAAGTTTAAACTTATAAAATATTTGAAAATTGGTTAATAATCTAATTGAAAAACTTCTCGGCGAAATTTCCAGAAACGATTTCTGGTTTTGGATATCTCATGTATTCTAGCCTCTCCACAAAATTTTGCGGCTAGAACACATCCGATGCTACAAAAACTAACATGAGATCCATTTTGGAGCCCTAAGCCCAAAATACGGGTCCCGGAGATGGCTTGCAACATAATAAGGACATTACCCTCTTCACTTCATCGTGATTTTAGAGGCCCTCTACCAAAGCTCCCTCACAAGAGGCCTCAATGCTAGCCTTGGAGAGAACTTCGCATCGATGACGTCATTCCTATGTGGGCTAGAAAGAGAGATAAAATAATAATTAATTGTTAAGATATCTTGGTTGGCTTGTAACCAAGGGTCTTTCACATTATTTTCACATTTTAGGGGCTTCCTCATTAGGATTTTGAATTGATGGCACTTGTATAAATAGATGAGGTCTGCTCTCATCTCAAACCATGACACTTGAGATTTTCGGACATATAAAAATTTCAGACCTACAATTTGTGGAGAATTTTGGATGTTTTTGGGATGAACTTTCATGTTTGGATCTATCTTGTTATCTTTTTTGAGCTTCTAATGTCTTGTTGGTGGATGGAGATACTTCACATTGCGTTGTAAGTGCTTTTCATGGTGAAAATTTCTTTTATAAAGAGTATAATGCATGGAATTTGTTCTCATTATCAAAAATAATGCCCTAACTTGTTGAATATTGTTCAAAATTGTAACTATGGGAAATTTTGCATGTGTTACTCATTGATGATGTGGAAAGAATGTTCCTAGTGGATAATGGTTGCATTTAATCCATGAAACTCCATTAACTTGAACTAAAGAAGGTAATTGTTGAAAGGGGTAGTTAGGACTTCCTCTTTTAGCCTCCTTGAAGGTCAATTTAGCCAATTATAAGCACCCATGACTCCATACTCCCAATGGTCTAGGCATTAATCAAGTCCCTTGGTGGTCAACCTTAGTTTTAATCCATAAATTTCTTCTTCTTTTTCGTCCCTTTAAGGACAAGGAATCCCATCCAGGGCTTGGTGCAAATTTCTAGGGCATAGAGTTTTTGCTAATCTAGTAGCCTATACATCAAGTTGGGGTGTAGGACTACTTCCTCACAAAATTTGGTGGGCATCCACCTAGATTTTGTCCATAAATTTGAAGGCCCTAGTTTTCACACCAAGTGGGAACCCTAGTAGGTTATTCCTTCAACTTTGGGGGCTTTTTGAGGCAAAATTTTGGTACTTGGTAAAGTAAATCTATCATTGCTTCTTCCCTCATCTACCTTAACCTAGGAGATTACCTATATCTCGTGTTCTATCTCAACCTTAGGTTTTGTATAGCCTTTATTATAAAGGGGTTTTTTTGTGGAAAGTATTTCTAGCTCCTCCCAAGACTCGCACCTTTGTTGAACCTTTCCATTGAATGAGCTACCGTACCTCACTTCAAACCAATCACAAAGACAATTATAACAAGTGAGTAATACTAGGACTCCTCCTGTTGGTGAAAATCCAAGAAGAGCAAGGGACTTAAGTGTTGATTTTTGTAGCAATGGTTATGTTCTAGCCACAAAATTTGGTGGAGGCTAAAACACATGTATTCTCTAAAACCCAGAAATTGTTTCTAGAAATTCCACCTAGAGATGACTTAATTAAAATAATTAATCTTTTTTTTAATGGTGCCTAAGTCTAAACTTAGAAAAACTAATTAATTAAAGGGTATTAATAGAGTCATGGTGAAATCTTCTAGAAGGAGACATGGATCAAGTTCTAATTAATCTTAGCCATCGATTATGTTTAAATCTTGGTCGTTGATGTCTCAATGAGAGATTATAAGAAGAAATTCAATGGAGGTTGGACAACAAACTTGGAGCCACCAGAAATTCAATTTCGCTGGGAAATCGATTTCCAGAGTAGCAGCTGTGAGTTGCCGGAGGTGATTCAGTAAAGTCGAAGCAGTGAGAGAGGGGCAGGGATAGTAAGACCGGAAGGAAGTTTCTCCAGTCTGGTGAGTGCATAGCAGAGAGGCAGTGAGTGCCACAGAGAGGCAGCGCAGAGCTTCAGAGGGAGATCCGTATTTTGTTGAGGAGAAGTTGAAATTCAGTGCCAGAAGACGGAGTGGGAGCCCGAAGGCTAGGAGGATAGATTTTCCATATAGCAGTCAATCAGTGAGTGAGAGAGACATCGGTCTGAGTTGTGGGACGCATATCTGCATACACTGACGTAGAGGCAACGCATAGGCAGCAAGGGGCAACTCATCTTGAGCCAAGGACAGTGTTGGATCACCGATGGGAGTGAGATTTTTCTCACTAGATCTCCTGTTAGTGATTTCTCTGTATGGAAAGCTAGATTTTAGCTTCCATAGATTTGTACTCAGATTTACTACTGCATAATAATAAAACCCTCAATTGTTGCACAAGTTTTCCCAAGTTGGGTTTTTCCGGGGACATTTGCCAAAAATAACAGTGTTATTTGTGTGTATGTGCATCTATTCTTCCAGCATTATTTTTCTTCCGTAGTATTTATTTTATGAAGGTTGCAGTGTATTAGTTTCAATATTTGCCGTAGGAAACTGCAAATAATTTGTTCAGTTAATTTAACAAATAGAAGAAACCTAATCAGTTGTTGCAATAGGATTCGGGGTTATCGAATTTTTACATTAGGTTGTGGAGACAGTGGGCCTTTATCCCAAGTGTCGTTGTGCCCTCTAGCCTTGGCCTTGCAAGGCACCCCTTCGCAAGGCATACTAGTTTGTACAACAAGAAGTCCTTCAGGAGAAAGGGTATGATGTTCTCTTTAGAGAGGCTAGAGTGTTGTTACAACACAAGGATTGGAGATCGCCTATAGCAGTTGGGGTGAGGAATCACTGGTTATACAAGTTGCAGTTAGACATGCCCAAGGCACTAGTTAGCAGCAGTAGTTTGAGGGACTAGGGGAAGCTATGGCATAGGAGGATAGGCCATATTAATCAGGGATCACTTACACTGCTTCATGAGAAGGTGACAGTTGTTTCGAAGGTGGGTACAGAGCACGACAATGTATGCAAAAGATGTGCGTTGGGGAAGTTTGACAAGGCATCTTTTCCAAGGAGTTACGGTAGATCGCAAGGTACTTTAGACCTTGTACACTTAGACATATGTGTGCCAATGTCAATGAAATCTCTTAGGAGGTACAAGTAATTTTGTACTTTTATCGATGATTTCTCCAGGAAGACCTAGATCTATTTCTTGAAGACCAAGGATGAGGTCTTCAGTCGCTTTCAGAAGTATAAGGCTCTAGTGGAGAATGCGATAGGCAAAAAGATCTATACTCTTCGGTCAGATAATCGAGGATAATATACCAATAACGAATTCTAGGAGTTCTGTAAAAACGCAGGAATCAGGATAGAGTGGACGGTTCCTTATAGCCCACAGAAGAATGGGGTTGCTGAGAGGAAGAACCGATTGCTTTCGGAGGCAACGAGAGTTATGCTGTATGACCAGGATCTCCCACACTATCTTTGGGCAGAGGCATGCAGTACAATAGTTTATATTCAGAACAAGTTCCCACATAGAGCGCTTGGCAAGATGACTCCTGAGGAGGCTTTCACCGAGAAGAAGCCAAATGTTAGTCATTTTAGGATATTTAGTTGCCTAGCATACTATCACATCCCAGGCGAGACACATTCAAAATTGGATCACGCTACAAAGCGAAAATATTTCGTTGGGTATAGTCAAACCTTGAAGGCATAAAAGATCTTCATCCCAGGGGCCAGGAGGATTAAAACCAAGCAGGATGACAAGTTCACGGAGGAAAAGGCGTACAAAAGGTCTAGAGAGTTGCTAACGGCTCAAGAGCAGAGTGAGCAACCAGCAAAATCACCTAGAGGTGAGAGGCATAATCAAGGGCAACAACAAAGCATGAGTACAGTCAATAGTACAAGCACTAACTCAAGTGTTGGGGTTCCTAAAGCTTCACAAAGCTTGGCACAACAAATGTAGTAGAATAGGGAGATGAATAAAGAGGACATGGAGGTGGACATTCCAAACACCATTATTAGCAGTAGGAACCGAGAGATTAAAGCTACACTCATAGATGCTCACGAATTTGTGGGGGTTCCTAGGGCAGGCAAGAGAGAGCAAAGACAACCAGAACAGTACATTGGCTACATGGCGTTGGTCAGTCAGTTGGTAGATAGTGATCCTTCTAGCTATAAGGAGGTTGCACAGGAGCAGGTGTGGTGAGATGTAATGGTTGAGGAATATTCCTCAATCATGTAGAATGATGTTTGGGAAGTTGTACCGAGATCAACAAACAGGGCGATGGTTGGATAATGTTGGATTTATAAGATCAAGCACAGTATAGATGGGGGGCATCAAGAAGTACAAATCGAGGTTCGTGGCCAAGGGGTTTTCTCAAAAGGAGATAATAGACTATGAGGAGTGTTCATTTCTGGTAGCATCGGATGTGCTCTTAGTCTCAAAATTTGCAAGGAGGCTTGGACACATGTATTCCACAATACCCAGAAATCGTTTTGGGAAATTCTACTCGGAGACAGTTTTATTAAAATAATTGATTATTTTTAATGGGACCCTAAGTCTAAACTTCGGAAATTAAAATAATTAAAGAGTATTAATCTAACTGTGGGTGAAACTTCTAGAAGAAGACGAAGATCGAGTCCAAATGATTTGAGCCATTGATTAGAATCTAATCTGGGTCGTTGGTTCTCAACTAGAGGATTATAAGGACTTCGATGGGCATTTGGAAAATATACCAGGGCAGATAGTCAGTTACCCAAGTAAAATCGATTTTCTCACTGGTCGAAGTTCGACAAGAGGAAATCGATTCAGAGGGAGAGTTGCAGGTGAGGAGGAGAGAGAGGGTAGCAGCATCAGTTGGGAGTGCAAGAGCAGAAGACGCAAAGCAAAGAAGGGGCAGCGCAAAAGCTGGGAAGCAAAGGGACAACGCAGAGGCTGACGTTGGGACTGTGCAGTCCTCACGCAAAAGCTAACGCAGTGAGACGCAGAGGGGGCAATAGGTCCTCTCCTCGATTAGAATCTCGATGGGAAGTGTAAGAGAACTATCAGTAAATTTCTCACCGAGATTTCTCTTCTATTCCGCTGGTTGTATCTTGTACATGAGATTTTTGCTGAAGATTAATAAAGAAAACCTCATTTGTTGCACCGGTTTTCAGGCATTGGGTTTTTCCGTGGACAATTGTCCAAAAATAACCATGTCAAGTGATTGCACTTGTGCTAGTTTTTACCTTGCATTTACTTTCCGCGGTATTTTAATTGTGAAGGTTGCAATAGAATTTATTTCGATATTTTCCGTAAAAACACTATGAATAACTTATTTCTGAATTAATAAGTAGAAGAAATAATATCAGTTACTGCAGTTGGATTTCTATCTAGAAATTTTCACAAGGAGATATTTGCTCTTGTGGCCAGGTACACTTCTATACAAGACGTGATCTCATTAGCAATGCAAAGGGGATGGTAGATCCACCAGATGGATGTCAAAGAGACTCGCGTGTGCAGGTTGAACAAAGCTTTGTACCTCCAAGTGCTTTTCATAATGGTAGCCCATTTTGCTGTGGGGGCAAAAGTCTCCTCATAATCGACCCCTTCCTTCTGTGCAAAACCTTTTGCCACAAGCCTAGCTTTGTGCTTGTCAAGTGAGCCATCAGCGTTGTACTTGTTCTTGTAGACCCACTTGCATCCAATTGGTTTGGTTCCAATGGAGGATCAACCAGCTTCCAAGTGTCGTTCTTTATGAGGGCATCATACTCCTTTTGCATTGCTTCTTTCTATTCATCATGAGAAGCAGCTTCTTTGAAGTTGGTTCAAAATCTGTAGACAAGTTCAATTCACAATCATAAGAAACATCCATATCAACAGGTGAATTAGAGTCATCTACATCACCTCCATTTTGCCAGTTTGAATTTCTGGTTCCCGTCTTTCGAACTTCATCAGGATGAACACTTTCAAGTGTCTTTGTCAACCACTTTGGGGGACCTTTCTGAGATGGTCTAGCCTGCTCCGTTAATTGAGTTGGGACTGAATCAAGATTGAGTCTCCCAATTCTATCAATTACATCACTTAAAGCATCATCCGTTGTTGGAGTTTCATGCGGGGGAGAGTGTTCTTCAGAAGAAGATTCCACATGTTGATCTAGTATAGGAATCCCCCCTTCAAGATGTGGAATCTGATTATCAAATTCTTGAAATGATTTTGCTTTTGCGAATCTATCCAAGCGATCAAGTTGCCGCTCAACAACATTGTCAGTTTTGGCTGATTCAAGAAAAATTACATCTCTAGATACAGCAAACTTCTTATTTACTTACGACTTCTAGCACCAAGTTTGTTTCTATGTACCTTTGGTATCAAAGCATAACAGGTGGAACCAAAGACCCTGAGATGCTTTACCGAAGGAACATGTCCATACCACATTTCATAAGGAGTCTTGTTTTTAATAGCATTAGATGGACATCTATTCTTTATATATGCAGCATATAGAACAGCATCAGCCCAAAACATTATCTTTACATTCTTGAAAAAGAGCATGGATCGTACCATATTTAAGATTGTCCTATTCATTCTTTCAGCTACACCATTCTGTTGGGGATTATAAGGCACAGTTGTTTGATGTTTGATCCCATGTTGGCGAAGATAGTTTTCAATTTATTTGATGTGTATTCTTTTCCATTATCAGTGCGAATAGACCCAATATGAGATTGTGCATCATTTTCAATCCATTTATGAAAATTCTTGAATGTTTGAAAAGCATCAGATTTGTTCTTCAATAAATAAACCCAGCACATTCTGGTGTAGTCATCAATAAACGTCATGATATATTTATTTCCATTTGCAGAAGGAACAAGGATTGGACCACATAAATCTGAATGAATGAGTTCAAGTTTCCTATGTGCTCTTGAATGTGAATCATGAAAAGATTGTTTGCTATGCTTTCCTAGAATGCAAGCATCACATTGCTTAAGTTTTCTAGGAATTGTAGGCAAACCAGCAACACCATTTTTCTTCAATAAGCGGAGACTGTCATAGTTCAAATGTCCAAATCTAGCATGCCATAATAAACTTGATGGAAGTGTACCTTCTTCATGATGAGAATTGTATGAGAAATGTTGTGCATGAGCAGATGTTCCTTGTAGTTTGAGAAGCCTTTCTTCTTCTATTCCCCTCATGACAAGTGAGTGGTCAGATGCTTTTCTTACCTCAAGCTTGCCATCAAACATATGAATGGAGTGACCTTGGCGGATGTGGACCAAGGACAGCAAGTTTCTCTTGAGGTGTGGGAGATATAGAACATGATCCAGAAGAAAGTCTGGAAGACCAGGCAGTTTAAGCCTGATTGTGCCAAGCCCTGATGGCTTGATTTTTGATTGATCTGCAAAGTATACTGCTCCATCAACATTGTCAGTAAAATCTTCAAAAAAATCTTTTCTACGAGTCATGTCACAGGTTGCTCCTGAATCAAGCAACCAATCATTTTTTCCAAGAAGCAAGTGAAGCACTAAACAAATCTTCATTTACTCCAATGTTACATTGTGCCTCAACATAGTGAGCGGATTCAGGTGCTTTACCTTTGTCTGTATCATCAATTTTACCTTTCTGTTGATTTCTTTTCTGCTCAATTTTGCCCCATGGTAGCTTCCATGTAGAGGCATCATGTGATCCATTTCTTTTGCAGCGAATGCAGTGCAAATCTGCCTTTTCTCCTTGAGAATGTCTGCCCCCCCTGCCTCTGAAATATCTTCCTCTTCCTCTTCGTCCACCTCTTCCTCTTGTAGAATCTTGAGTAGGATGCTTTTCTTTATGAGCAAGGCACACAGTCTCTTCAGAAGATTCAGGGGCTGTCTTCTTTCCAAAAGCTTTCTCTCTTTCAGCAAACGTTTTCACAAGAGAGTCAAAGGTTATATCTTTGAGATTTCCATTTTCTTGCAATGACTCAAGATAATTGGAGTAAGTAGGATAAAGTGCCTTGAGAAAAGCAATAAGAGGAATATCCAGCTCAACCTTAGTGGAATTGATATCATGCATTATAGACTTTACTTCAGATGCAAGAGCAAGAGGATCATTATTTTGCAGTTCAAGAGTGAAGAGTTTAATCATGAGTTGAACAACTTCAAGTGCAGAATGTGAGTCATAGAGTTCTTTCAACTTTTGTAAGGCTTCAAATGCAGTTGAATATGACGAAATATGGCAACTCACCTCTTCATTTACAGATGCTGCAATTAATGCATAAGCTTTGCTGTTCTTGTTTTCCCAGATGACGAGCTCTTTGTCTGAGGTAGGCTATACTGGGTCATTGTCTCCTTCTCCGACACACACTCCTTTCCACAACTCATTGAAAATGAGGGTGTGTTTTATCATCCGGGACCATTCAGGATAGTTCTCCTTGCCAGTGAGAACTATTCCCACCATGGATATGATTGAATGCATTCTGTAAAAAAATACTTTTGCTAATAGAATAATACTTCTGATGGCAAAAAAAATGTGCTTTTGTGGAGAAAAAAAAAACTTCTGCTGCTAAAAAAATGATTCTGATATGAAAGTGTATTCAAAACCATCCAAAATCTAAGCAGGAATAGAATTCTGCTACGCCATTCATATATCATTGACCATTGAAAGGAATGTTGATAACCATGCTACCACTGTCATAAAAATCTTCACCGCATATAACTTTTTAATCCATTATATGCCATGTCCATCATATAAAAGGCAATGTGGAAAAAAAAACTAACACGCATTTGAAGTGATATACAGTCATTGTTTAAAATTTTAACACCAAAAAAGGAATGCCCAATGAATATGGGGTTTATCCACAGGAAAAATACCACAGCCAAACAATAACCATCAGCTCGAAATGACATGAAAGACTCCTCTCGAGCCCTCTGACTTGTATAAAGTCAGAAATCCTTCACGGTTGGATTCATTCATTACCATTTCTATTATATGCTCGGCCTCAGAATTGGATGGAAATGAGCTTGTCGGAACTCACGCACAGGAGCTTCACCCTAAGCTACGTCCCGAGTTCGAATGGTCCGCAGCCCTTCACGGTGCGCCGCGATTCTTTTGCCGATGACAATGAAGAGAGCGAGGTGTATTATTCATGCTCGCCAGTCGGTATGTAAAAAACTTGCAATATTTAAATACACAGACAAAAGAGAGGCCGAGGAGCATTATTGACCGGAGGGGGGCAATTCACCGCCCAGTACAGGTCGAGGGGAAAACAATGAGTCACGGAATCAGAATTTTTTTTTGTTTTGTCAAGGTAATGCTCCATAATCGGCTTGCCCAGGGCTCTGGATACCCGATTCAAAAGCCGCGATATTGCTGCCAGAATTCGAAGTCAGATCTCCCGGGAATACTGCAAAACGCCCATGTTTGCCTTCATCCCCAGAGAAGCCGCAGCCAGCAGGAGTTCTTCCAATGGAAGCCACAACAGCAGTTTCAAGGGAATATGGCAGACAGAATTCAAATGTAACTGATAGACAGCGTTCAGAGAATATGAAACGTTTATGGAGTCTAAGCGTATTCAGATAAACAGGGTGCAGGACTTATAAATAGAATATGTCAGGGCAGCACAAACGTTCCCATACCATGTCAGATGAATGTCAGACAGAGAGCGCAGGTACAGAGAGCGCAGGTATGGTAGACAGAACACAGGTAATCTGTCACAAAATTATATGGAGAGAAGAGGAGCAGACTAGGAGTTACAAAGACATAAAGGCTAAACAGGGAGCTGGCTCTGGTACCATGTCAGGCTAGGCAGTAACTCCACAAAACAAAAAACGATTCGTATATTCATTCAATCAGGTAGGTCTGTTATATACATGAGGGAGAGACTGTTCAGTTCATCTCCCGATGACTGTTCACATTTCTCATTTATTTATTTACAGATATTTAACCAATCACAAGGATTAGGTGTCAACAAAGTCAACCTAACTGAGGGGCATAATCTCTTATATAAAGGCAACAACTCAACCTCATTTGGAGCACTCACTCATCAAGTTCGATCTGAAACTTCTAGGGCCAATAAAAGTGTAAAATTCAATGGAAACGAAGAGAAAGTCTAGCAAAGGAGAATGATGTCTCTATCAACCACAAGAAGTCGAAATTCTCTCTCTCTCTCTCTCACACACGTGTGAAGTTGCTAGGCTAATGGAAGGGATGAAGTTACAGTAACATAGATGGGCCGAAATTCTGGATCTACTGGGGGGGCAAAATTCTGGGTTGAAGCTGTTGGACAAGAAGAGACTATTGAAGTTTACTAAATCGTATTGGAAGGTTGAATTGGTGGAGGAAGGTGTTAAAATTGGAAACTAGGGCTAAACTCCACGTGGGTCTTCTTATTTATGGCAACTGATATTTTTCTTGGGTTCCTCTCATCGAGAGGTGTAAGATTGATCTAAAAATCATCTGATTGTGACATATATTCATGGAGATATGAATTTATTTGTGTTATGTGACAATTCATTAAGGTCGGCCAACAACCCAATTTACCCCAACCTATCCTCAACGTTTTATTATAAATAAAAGAGGACCTCAAGTCATTTTTCACACACACACCTCTTGTGATCTCTCTCTTCATTTGTTTGGGTTTTGGTGAAAGAGAGATCTAGAGGGAGTGCCCTATACGCTGCCATGAAGGAGACCTCTACGCTGCCCTAATGAAGATCAAGCTTCAGTCATGGAGAGACCTATACACTGCCCTAATGAGATATAGACGCAGTCCTAAAGGAGATGTCTTAGAGGGAGTGCCCTAGTCTTATACGCTGCCCTAAATTACATTCATGGAGGATACATCTAGATGCAGGCCCTATAGATGCAGTCAATGAGGATCCTTATACGCTGTATAGAGGAGGCCTTAACAAGCCCTAGCCGCACTCCAAACAAGTGTCATAGATGGTGTTCTAGTGTGCCCTAGACGCAGTTGAATGAGGAATCTAGCCACTGTATTGAGAAGAGTTTAGACAGCAGAAAGGAAGACCTCTATACGCTATCTCAAGAAGCTCAATCCGCAGATGAGAGGAGGGATAATATAGGCCCTAAAAGAAGGTCTAAATGCAGTCCTATATCCACAGTTGAAGGAGGCTCCTATATGTTGCATAAAAGATGTCTAAACGTTGTCAAGAGAGACCCAATCTATCCGTTGTTAGGGAGCCCTAATGCGCAATCCTGAAGGAGACTAGATCACAGTCAAGGGAGGACCTATACACTTCCTGAAGAAGCAACTCCTTAACATTATCAAGGAAAGGCCTTAGACATAGTTAAGAATGATGCCCTAGCGACTGTTAGTGCAGCCCTCATTCCGCAGCAAAGAAACCCTATATGCAATAAAGAAAGAGACTCCTTATCCGCAGCAAAAGATGGCACTTATTCATAGCATAAGGAGGTTTGAAAGGACAACATATAAATCGGATTGTTGTAGGTGACAACATGATGATGGAAGACATTTAAGACATGCCTTAAGGACTGTCTGCAAGGTTGGTAAGTCATTGTTACATAATGAAGGAATGCATTGAAGAAATCTGCCCTAGATTAGCTTATGTAAACAGTTGGATGTTTGAAAGGGCTGACAACAGAGTCAAGTTCTTATAGGATAAAATATTGGTGCTTGGATGTTGTTTGATAAAGGACTGGAGGCCTATCTTGTTGCTGGGCTAGGCCGCAGGCCATAGCCAACAACAAAGGTTGTTCTCAGGGTTGCCAATGAGACCTGGACAATGTTGCAGTGGTGAAGTCTCTCCTTGGTTCATCACAGCCTTAGAAGGCCTGCCTTATTGACCATATGGAGAATGAAGGATGATGTCCTATCTTATGAAACAGGGACAACTTATGCAGCAAGAAGACTACAACGTTCTGGGAATTATATTGAGTCAAGGCTTGACTATGTTTAGCTCTGTGTGATGAGCTTCCTGTTGATGATACTTGGGTGAAAGATTCTGTCCAGTTTGACCAGCATTGACTTCTCTGGTCAAGGGTTTTATACTGCTGTCACAAAATCTCAGATTTATGTATTTGTACTCTCTCTCTGCTGAACTATTGAAGAATATAAGAAGAATTGATCAAGGGTTTCCCCACATTGGGGTTTGTCCCTCGCTGGTGCCACATCTTGTGTCCTCTTGTCTTGGCTTGTCTTTTGTTGTTTATGTTTATGTTCTATCTGCACTTTACTATCATGCTGATGTGATTGCTAATTTGAATATTGACATTGGGCTAATATGAAAATTGAAGTAAATTGCACTAAGCATAGAACATGCCTAAATTTAACATGGTATTAGAGTTGAGGTGAAGACAAATCCCAAGCAAGAGTGAAAGAGCAATCATTGAAGACATTTGGAAAGGACAACAGGCTCAATGGGTTCCTCATCTTTCGTGAAAGGTAAAATCCCTAAGCCTCCATCAAATGCACCGGATGCTACAAAGAACAAGTACACCAAGGGTGAAGTCAAAGCGAAAAAGATTATTAGAGATTCCACTGACAAGCGTTTGGTTTCCTACCTAAAGGTCACTTCAATGGAAAGATCGGATCTAAGGGTGGAAGGAAGGGCAGATGCCCTGCTTGCAATAAGTTTGGCCACTATGCGAGGGAGTGTCCAAATAGAAGGAACACATCACATGATGATGATCACAATCATTCCAGGGGCATCTTCAATGATCGAAGGAATGAAAGGTACAATAGCAAAATAAAAAGGAAATGGCCGACTCTCCAAGAAAGCAAGGAACTCCAGGTATGAAGAATCAAATTTTGCTTTTGATAAGCAAAAGGTGTATTATCTTATATCGGCCCTCTCCACTACCTCTCCTTCAGACTCGTTGAGAAATTGGCTTATTGATAGTGGTGCCTCAAGGCACTTCACCAGATACAAGGAAGCGCTCTCTAATCTGATAAAGAAGGAAACAAACTTGGAGATTATACTTGGAACGATGCCACCTATCCCATAAAGGGTGTAGGGAATGTTATTCTTCAATTGGATCAGAGTAACTCTCAAGAAGTTATTTATGTACCTAATCTCAAGAAGAACCTAGTGTCCATTTCGACAATGGAAGACAAAGGTTTCAAGGTGGCATTCATATGGAAAGATACGTAAAAGGAATTTTAAAGATGATTTTACTCTTGGGTTTCAAGTGGACACTTTGTATCAAGTTGAAGGAAGTCCAGTGGGGACCATGTCATGTGTTCAATGGCACCAGAGGTCTTCCCATCTTCATTGTAAGGCCCTAGCCGATGTGAGACAAATGGTGACAGGAATGCTTGAATTCAAAGAAGAGCATGAAGGTACATGTCTGAGGTGTACTGAAGGAAATATTACAAGGGGACCATTCCCTTCATGTAATAGAAAGACCACAGATCTGGAACAACCCGAGGGGTTTGAGATTCATGATCGGGAATCTCATGTATGCAGGTTGAAGAAAGCTCTCTATGATTTAGAGCAAACACCCCAGGCTTGGTATGAGAGGATTGATAGCTAGCTGATGAAGCTAAGATTCACTAGGAGTGAAGACAATCCAAACCCTTTCTTTAAGGTTGTGGATGATAGACCTCTCATACTGGTACCTTATGAGGACGACCTCTTTCTGACGGGTGCAGACCCTCTCATTTGCAAAAGTAAGAGGGAGTTGGATTTCGGATTTGGAATGGTGAACTGCAAGCCTGTGACTACCTCGATGGAGCTTAACTTTAAGAAGTTATGTGGTAGTGCAGCCGAACCTGATTTGGGAAATGCCCTTGAGTTTCATCAACTCATAGTAGCATTGATGTTCTTGGTGAACTCCCGTCCGGATATTTGTTTTTCAGTTAGCATGTTGAGCCTCATCTCTCTCATTGGATTGGTGTCAAGAATCTTCTGAGATATCTTAAGGGCACAATCACTCATGGACTGAGATACACTGTTGAAGCTATGAGCCTGCATTGTTATTCTGGTGTTGATTGGGCAAGCAGTGTGGAAGATCACAAGAGAACTTCTGGGTGTTGGTTCTCTTTGGGTTCTGCTTCGATATCCTGCATGTGTAGGAAGCAAAATTAAGTTTTTTTTAGCACCATTCAGGCTGAATACATTGCTGCGAGGTATGACCTCGTGTGAAGTTGTCTGGTTGTGGAAGCTCTTCAGTGAGATGTTTGGACACATGGTGGATACCACCGTGATCTTCTGTGACAACCAAACTGGGATTTGATTGTTGAGGAATCTCGTGTTCTATGATTTCTCCAAGCATATAGACATCAAGTGCCACTTTATCTGGGATATTGTACAATAGGGGGCAAGAAGGCTCCATTACTCTAGGACTAATGTGTAGGTCACCGATATTCAGATGAAGCCCCTGGGAAAGGTCAAATTCTTGACTTTCTGAGAACGACTAGGAGTCGTGGAGAGACTCTCTCCTAAGGATCCTGTATGATATGGAAATTGAGCTCTAGGAGCTTCAGGGGGCTTGGGGGCACTTCTTGGAGCGATGAGCAACCATAGGGTGAGTGGTTCAACCTTCCCCTAGTGGTTTGCTATGTAGGTAGGAAGAGTGGTTCATCCTTCTCCTGTTGAGACAGTAATAGGGTGAGTGGTTTAGCCTTCCCCTATTGATTTGTTGTGTATAGGGTGAGTGGTTTAGCCTTCCCCTAGGATACCGCATGGTGACATGTAGGCAAGATGAGTGGTTTATCCTTCTCCTCCTAAGACATCCTACCCATGCAATCTGGGACTCATGGAATGTACCTCTCATCTAGCCAATGAGCTAGATAAATGAGGATAGGGACCGTAGTACTACTAATAAACGCATCGTGCAGTAATGTACTCCCTATGCTAGGATGATATTGATCTGGAATCAATTGGAACTAATTTCGGATCACTAAGAGTGGTATGAGACACTCTCTTTATTTGGAATTGATTTCGGATTAGTAAGAGTGGTATGAGACACTCTCTTTATATGGGATTGACTTCGAGTCAGTAGAGAATGGTATGATACATTCTCGATCACTTCTTCTTCTTCATAGTTCAGCAGAGCAGTGCAGGGCATTGTGTTGATGGCAAAGATAGTACAATTTGGCAGATGGATTAGCAGATGGAGTTCTCCCTAGTTGAGAGGGAGTGTTAAAATTGGAAGCTAGGGCCAAACTCCATGTGGGTCTTCTTATTTATGGCAACGGATATTTTTCTTAGATTCCTCTCATCGAGAGGTGTGGATTTATCTAAAGATCATCCAATTGTGACATATATTCATGGATATATGCATTTATTTGTGTTATGTGACAATTCGTCAAGGTCGTCCAGCAACCCAATTTACCCCAACCTATTCTCAACGTTTTATTATAAATAGAAGAGGACCTCAAGTCATTTTGCACACACACACCTCTTGTGATCTCTCTCTTCATTTGTTTGCATTTTGGTGAAAGAAAGATCTAAAGGGAGTGCCCAATACGCTATCATGAAGGAGACCTCTACGCTGCCCTAATGAAGATAAAGCTTTAACCATGGAGAGACCTATACGCTGCCCTAATGAGGTCTAGACGCAATCCTAAAGGAGGAGTCTTAGAGGGAGTGCCCTAGTCTTATACGCTACCCTAAATTACAGTCATGGAGGAGACATCTAGATGCAGGCCCTATAGACACAGTCAAGGAGGATCCTTATACGTTGTATAGAGGAGGCCTTAACAAGCCCTATCCATAGTCCAAACAAGTGTCATAGTTGGTGCTCTGGTGTGCCCTAGACGCAGTTGAATGAGGACTTTAGCCACGATATTGAGAAGAGTTTAGACATCAGAAAGGAAGACCTCTATATGTTGTCTCAAGAGGCTCAATCCGCAGATGAGAGGAGGGATAATATAGGCCCTAAAAGAAGGTCTAAATGCAGCCCTATATCCGTAGTTGAAGGAGACTCCTATACGTTACATAAAGGAGGTCTAAACACTGTCAAGAGAGACCTAATCTATCTACTGTTAAGGAGCCCTAATCTGCAATCCTGAAGGAGACTAGATCACAATCAAGGGAGGACCTATATGCTACCTGAAGAAGCTCCTCCTTAACGCTCTCAAGGAAAGGCCTTAGACACAATTAACAATGATGCCCTAGCCACTGTTAGTGCAACCCTCATTCCACAACAAAGAAACCCTATACGCAGCAAAGAAAGAGACTCCTTATCCGCAACAAAAGATGGCACTTATTCACAGTATAAGGAGGTCTGAAAGGACAACATATAAATTCGGATTGCTGTAGGTGACAACATGATGATGGAAGACATTTAAGACATGCCTTAAGGACTGTGTGCAAGGTTGGTAAGTCACTGTTACATAATGAAGGAATGCGTTGAAGAAATCTGCCCTAGATCAGCTTATGTAAACAGTTGGATGTTTGAAAGGGATGACAACAGAGTCAAGTTCTCATAGGATCAAATATTGTTGCTGGGATGTTGTTTGATAAAGGACTGGAGGCATATCTTGTTGCTCGGCTAGGCCACAGGCCATAGCCAGCAACAAAGGTTGTTCTCAGGGTTTCCAATGAGACCTGGACAGCGTTGCAGTGGTGAAGTCTCTCCTTGGTTCATCACAGCCTTAGAAGGCCTGCCTTATTGACCATATGGAGAATGAAGGATGATGTCCTATCTTATGAAATAGGGACAGCTTATGCAAAAAGAAGACTACAACGTTGTGGGAATTATGTTGAGTCAAGGCTTGACTATGTTTAGTTCTATGTGATGAGATTCCTGTTGATGATACTTGGGTGAAAGATTTTGTCCAGTTTGACCAGCATTGACTTCTCTGGTCAAGGGTTTTATACTGTTGTCACAAAATCTCATATTTATGTATTTGTACTATATCTCTCTCTGTTGAACTATTGAAGAATATAAGAATAATTGATCAAGGGTTTCCCCACATTAGGGTTTGTCCTGGCTGGTGCCACATCGTGTGTCCTCTTGTCTTGGCTTGTGTTTTGTTGTTTATGTTTATGTTATATATGCATTTTACTATCATGCTGATGTGATTACTAATCTGAATATTGACATTGGGCTAATATGAAAAATTGAAGTAAATTGCGTTAAGCATAGAACATACCTAAATTTAACAGAAGGTCTTTAGGTCTAGGGTCTTGGTTTATCTCAACTTGAATTTTCTAGAGGAAGAGTTTGACTGGGTTTTCCCCTATAGAGGGGTTTTAACTCTGGCTGAGTGCCTACATCGTGTGTCTTTGATCTTCGTGTTTTGTTTTCATGATTGCTTGATGATACAAAGATAAAAGAAGAACATAAGAAAGTTAATAAGAACACTAAGACATCACAAGTAATTATCAGCATAAGAAAATATTTCTGCCTTTTCGATTTTCTAACAGAAATGATTCCTAGTCACTCTAGCAATAAACCCTTGAAGATGATCCAAACAATAGTGAAAAGAACCCATGTAGACTTCCTCGCACGTGTGGATATATTCTGAAATGGAAGGTCAAAGTAGCTTGAGATTTCAAACCAAATCGCTTGTTGTTTTGATGGGTGAAATGAATACCAATGACCTCTTATTTATAGGCATCATAAGAGGGTTAATTATACCTAGTAGGGCAGACATCATGTCCCTCTTGAAGCTGACTTGTAGGGTTGATTGAGCGGACTTGTAAAGTTAGGATGGGCCGATTTATAGATGTCACAATTTGATTTCTTTTCCATGTTTTTGATGAAAAATTTTGACCATAGCTACCTTATATTTCAACACCATTTCCATGTTAAAATAAAATTAAAAATAAAGACACAGCCACTCAAGCCAATTGTTAATCATCCAACCATAACAAAACATATAAAAAGTCATGAAAGATCGGTCCAACTACTCAGATCGGGGGTTGTCGCACTGATCCCCAATCACTCCATTTGAGTTGTCTTCCAATAACAAACTAAGGGGGGTAGACCGTATGGAAATGGAAAAATAAAATATTAGTTGGGAACCAACCAACCTGGGAGACACAGTTAAGCAACCAATACTTGTTTTAGATTGCGCAAAATTTTAAGGATTCAAAATAATCTGGAGAAAGTGATACCAGTGCCTTGTGGAGTCAACTATCTTGCGAAGAAAATAAAGTTCAAGTAAAGGATGGGAAACTACTGCTGAAAAGACTCGATTATATCATATGCAAATGAAAATTTAAAACTATGTGAAATGCAGAGACTTGATTAATTTTAGTTAGATGAGGGCCTAAAATTATTTCTGAAATATGTTTTAAATGTTACTTAAATTAAGGCTCAGAAAGGTGGTGATCTAAATATAAAAGCATGTACTTATACCACTGCTGCAAAATGTAAAATCTGCACAAATAATTACTGAAATGCACAATGGACTAAAATGCAAAATGCTGGAATAAAACATCTTTAAATTCAAAACTTTATTTGTATGAAATACTCAATTAGAGATCATTAGATGCATAAGTAAAACTCGCATGAGCATGTAAAAAAACAAATGTATTTATGAAATTAAACTAAGTACTTAAACTCAGATTACATCAATGAAATATCAGTGTAGAAATCTGTTCTTAAAATAATGCTAGCAATATATTTTAAATCATCAGTCTTGTCATCATGCAATATTCAAAAATTTCTATGTTTAACAGTAGAAAATTTTAAATGCCAAACTGATAACTACAATTCAAAAAAATTCTGAGTTTAACTATTTCTGATCTATTAATATATTTGATTTAAAAAATCATAAATAAACTACCGAACAACAGTGAAACAATTTTCAGAAATTTGTTTGCAAAAGTTATTGAAACTAACTTCTATTTAAACAATTATACAACAGTAAAAATGTAAATTAAATATGTTGCTAAATTTAGAAAATTTCCGAGTTTAATTCTTTTTGATCTATTAATGTATTTGATCTTAAAAAACTCAGAAAATTACTAAAAAAAAAAAATTAGCACGCAAAAGTTTCTGAAAGTAATTATATTTCTGAAATGTAATGCAGTGAAAGATGCAAACTAATTTGCTGCTAAATTTTAGATAACTAAAATTTTATGCCGGTATTAATCTTGCTTTCAATTAGATCAATGAAAGAGGTAAGGGTTTAGAAGATGTACACTAGTCAGCCCTTAGGGACTTGAAAACACTTGAAGATGGGTTGCCTAAGTCACTGAAAATTCTCCAATGCAAATGCCAAACTCAAAAAATTTTGAGAAAATTTTGTTAAATTTTTTTGGGAGATTTTAGGAAAAAATTTAGTGAGAAAATTATGGTGAAGAAGGCTGCAAAGATGAGAGTCTTGAGGGTGGAATGATAGAGGCCGAAAATGAGGTTGGAGATGACCAGTGCTGGGCCTCAAGGCCCTAAATTTTTTTCTGCCCACGATCTTCTTGAAATTTATCTTCACCCTGCAAACAAAATGGAGATGCCCTCCGAGGCTTATATATCTCTTCGGAAACCACAAAAATCACCTACAATTTTCAGATCTGTTCCCGCACAAACAAAAGATTAAAAAAACCCAAAGCATGTATATACAAAAATATGAAATACCCAAAACCCCAATGAATTAAAAAATTGATATTTACAAATCTAGGATAATATTTTACAGATCTAACAGATCTGCAAATCAAATCCCTCTATTAACCAGAGTTAAACAAATTTTTGCACAATATTTAGAAATAAATTTGAAATTTTAAAGAGGCACAAGCCCAAGAAAAACCTTGCAAGTAAAATATTCTATAAAATGACTTTGCAAATTAAAAAGATAGTGGGCTCTTTTAGATTTTGTAAATTGAGAGTTGGTCCAGCTGAAGACTTCCCCAAACGCTCAAATTCTGAATGTTAACTTCCGCACACTTAAATCTACTTGTTAGATTAATAGAGATTTAAAAATGATCATAAAATTATCAAGAAATAGAGATATTTGCTACTTCTATCACATTAAAATGATATTCTAAAAAACACAGAAATTTGTGCAAGATACCTGTACACAGATCAATTCTCAAAGACTATTAACTAACAAATGAAAATAAAAGCAGCAAAGTATTAAGAACAATATTACTACATAAATCTGAAAGAGGAACACCACAATCTGAAACCCCAAAGTCTTTCCGTTTTATTTACAAAAAAAATTACAAGAACTTTCTTAGAGCAAGTACATGATTCAGAAATCGGATGCAAATAATGGAAATGTCTCTTATTTATAGGAAAATTCTCCAACAGTTAATTGGTTTGATCCTCCTCAAATCAATCTCAACCTTTGATGGAGATCAAATGATCTTTTAATCATCACCGTTGAAATAAAGTTACTTTTTGAAGAACTTCGAATTTCACTTTTAATTAACTCAAAAATGATTATTTTGAGTTAATTGCCGCAAAAAGTTGACTTTGACTTAATTATTATGGCCCAAAGGTTCAAAATATCTTGAAATTTTCAATATTCCTTTGGTCGGGGACCTTCAAAAATTAAAAATTTTAAAACCCATGAATTTTAAATGTTGGAGAAATTACTTTTTTCCTGAGACCTAAATTAATTAAATTTTTAGCTTTAGCATTTTAATTTATTCTAGTCAAAAATTTTAATTAATTGACTTATGAAGGGATTAATAATTTTTCCAACCCTCTAATATTTAGCCATGATGTGTAACTATGAGAAACCATGCACTAAATACTTTTTACATGAAATATTACATTTCTAAACCATGAAAGGGGAGCACTCATTCGTTATAGACCCTCAATAATTACCCATTTCTGCAATGTTCCACCAAGACTCCGAGACGGAGAGACGCGGGTGCGGGGAGACGCACAAGGGGGACGTGTGGGAGTACCCTCAAATTTTAGGGAAATTTAGGGGGGACGGGGGGACGTCGGGGTATATATATATTTTTTCCTTTTTAATATATATATATATATATATATATCAAATTCATATTCAATAATGAAAGCATAAATACAATGATACATACATAATTGAATTAAATAATGAAATACAATGATCCATACTCATCATCCTTACTAATACATACATGATTCATCCATAGATCACAAGATTCAATAATGAAATACTCCAATCCATATTCATTATTCATTATTCACCATTCTAGAATCTACATTGATTTAAAAACTAAATTCATCATTCATCATTCTAGATTCTAAATTGATTTAAAATTAGAATTCATCATTCATCATTCTAGAATCTAATTAGTACTAAGCAAAATACACTATAATAGATACTGAAATCTGAATACTGGAATAGTAAATTGATATAACTAAAACTCAAAAACAGTGGAGTGATGAGTCTAAAAGTCACTCTAAATTACAAAGAGGGCTTGGTGCTCTTGATTAAATACTAATTACATACCCTTGTACATGACAAAATGCAATGGAAACATTGCAATCCATCGAACCTAAATCCCTGAAAAACTGTTAAGTCTACTGGATTTTGAGTGAGATCTAAAATTCTACTTTCTCCATATGAAATCCAATGAGGTCGGAACCACTCTCAAACATCCTAAGTCATTTCATGGTAATGTTAAAAATTTAAGTAAAATGATGAAAATGAAAGATAAAGGAGAATATCATTTTTACTTTAAGAATTCTTAACATTACCATGAATTGCATGGAATTAGTAGGGAAATATGGTCAAATACTAAGTTTTCCCTGTCATAAATCATTGTTTAAAAGCAAATTTAACAGGGGACGCATAGCCCATATTGAGGGGAGACGCCCAGGAGTCCCCCTTTTGGGGAGTCACGTCCCCCACACTGGGGAAACATCCCCCCCTGCGTCTCCCTGTGTCTCCCCAAAAGGGGGACGTGGGGAAATGTTTCCCAAAACGTCCCCCCGTCCGGGTGCGTGGGGTGCGAGGGGTGTGCGCACCCGACCCTAGGAGACGCGTCCCCGTAGAACACTGCATTTCTGTGACACAAAATATGATCTAGTAGACTAAGTGACTTTTAATAAAATAATATAACCAAATAGTTAGAATTATTCCCAAATTACTTTTACAGAGACTCGATAAATAACACTATGACTCATTTAAAATCTTGACGACAAAATCCACCCTTGCTTTGGGGTAACGCTAGAGGGAAAAACTTTCCCGATCATCCGTGTTTAGAAACACATGAATCGGTGAGACTAAAAATTTCTTAGGATAAAAATCATCATCAAAAAAAAAAAATTTACCTAGGTTGTTATATACATTTGTCTTACTAGGATCATTTACATTACAAAATGCGAAAAGGCTTTACAAAACTCTAGTGTACATATAGCTGATAAATAATGAATCTGTGGATCATCTGAGTGCTCAAACATGATAGAAATCCATGCGCGAAAAGATATATAGCTATGGGGTAGTTGACATGGAGTGGTCAACATCTGACTCTACTTGGGGACATGTTGCTTCATCGAAGGAATGTGAGAATCCAGAATATGCACCCAAAGAAAGCACATAATGGCATAAGTAGCGTCCATTAAAATATAATCCAAAAATCATCATATAACATTATATAAAATAAAAGCTTTGTAACAATTCTACAAACATGAAATGTAAACTTAATCTAAGAACATAAATAAAATGCTAAAATGACAAGTTGTAAGGTTAGAGATACAATACAAAGGATGCCCTTGTGGCATCATATGTGTTCAATATAGTGCATACTGAGCATCTGCCGACTTTCAGGTAGATCAATGGGTTGTTTCTATGATGTGCCATGCCCGATCCTACATATCGTAGGACTATGTCTTATCCAAAAATCGAGTTGCTCTCGGCCATCAAATGCATCAAATCGCTTCCTTCTACTTTTCTACTTTTTTCTCTTCCTCTGGGTGGGTTGTGATGTCAACAATGAGACCACTATAGATTTTCTTTCTTGATCTTGAAGATGTTTGGATGAAAGATCTGAAGAATCTGAAGTATGCCCAATCTTATTCTGAATATACTTTGTTGATGGTGATACATAAGTTCGATCTTCCTTAACCAAAGTCGACTTGTCCGTAATGGGAAAAGTAACCTCCTTGCGATGAGATGGGAAATGTTTCAGTCGACTGGGAGATCTGCGATTCGTGACAAACCCTTTATGCTTTGGTCTAACCTGAAATCTTGGAACTTGTGCATTTTTCATCATTTGCAGTTTATCTTGTAGAGTGGTCTTTTCGATTCTGATGGTATCAATCTGGTTAGAGTGTTCAACTTTCATAGCGTTGATTTCCTTGGCATAGTCTTCCTCCATGGTCAATAATTTATTCTGAAAACATATCTGACTAGCTTCCATATCTTTCATTAATTACACTTGCTTTTCTTCCATGTCCTTCATCATTATGTTATGATTTACTTTTATAGTACTCATTTCTTTTTCATGATGATTAAGCATGTCATTCCTCATAGCCTCCATCTTCTAGAGCACACTTTTCTACTACGGTGGCTACGTGATCAGAGTAATTAATTTTCATGATTTCTATCTCCTCATCACGTTTTTCTATTTGGGTGTACAAAGTTCTCATATCCTTGGTGTAATCAGCTATAAACTTTTCTTGATTAAGCCCCATGTTTTTTACCGGCTGCTTTAGTTATTTAATAAGATGCTTATCATTTTTTCTTTCATTGTCGATACTGATTTGACAACTTGTTTCTTCATTTCCATTATCATGGATTTGTCTTGCAGTGGTACAATTGGATTCATCATGAGAATATTCACAATCCCTACAATATGACATATTTTGATATGGAGAATTGCCTTGAAATTTTCATTTAATAGTTGGGTTCTTTATAAGATCACTTTCATCATTTTGCATAGTACTAGGGGCACAATGCAAGCGACCTTGATTTCCATATCTATATTTAAAAGCATTGATGTATTTTAAAGAAGCGAAAGAATCCCCGAGACAATTACAAAACCAATCCAAAGCATCACCTTCTAAAAAAGAGACAAATAGACACATCTTGATATCTTCATGATTATATTGTGAAGCAAGATAATATCTAGTTATTATATGAGTAACCCTGGAGAGATGCTTTCTAGCAGTGGTTGAATCACCACCTGAGAACAAAGACATTTTATGAATGGCCTCTTCCAGCATATCATGAAGAAAGTTAGTAAAATGGCAGGACAAACAAGTCAGGGACCAAATAGATGCTAAAGAGAAACCCCTACTCAAGAAAATCAATAGATCCCCAAGAAGCGAGCTTCTAGCAGAAATTCTTGTAAGAAATGAAAGAATTGAAGTCGCCACTTGAACATGAATCTAGTTCTAAGATCCAAAAGAAAAAAACGAAATGTTAGTCAAGGAGAAGCGGATGGATATAAATGAATTTTTATTGTATGAGAAATAATGGATGAATAAGTGGAGTCACCATCCAAACAAGAAACCAACCGAAATGTCCAGGTGCTAAAAGTGCAGATGAAAGATAAGGTGATGAAAAGATGAAGAAATATAATGGCACCAGAAAATGTGGCTTATATGGGATAAGAAATGATTAAAAGACTGAAAATATGAAGATGAATGTCGTAAAGCAAAGGTCCAATAAATTGGTCCCCGGCAATGGCACTAAAAAATGTTGTGCCGCTTGACGGGCTAATGAATGGGGGGAAGATTAGATGATTAGAAAAATGTCGTGAGAACCAAGGACATAAAAACTCTATCCCTGGCAATGACGCCAAAATATGTTGTCACACAGAATGTCTAGGCACCGCGACAATGACTCAAATCGGGGCTATCACACCGATCCCAAATTATTACGTTTGAGTTGTCTCACAATAGCAGACTAAGGGGGGTAGACCTTATGGAAATGGAAAAATGAAAGATTAATTGGGAACCAACCAACTTGGGAGACACAGCTAAACAACCAATACTTATTTTAGATTGCGGAAGATTTTAAGGATTCCAAATGATTTGAAGAAAGTGATCCAAGTGCTTTGTGGAGTCAACTATCTTGCGAAGAAAATAAAGTTCAAGTAAAAGATGAGAAACTTCTGCTGAAAAGTCTCGACTATCTCATATGCAAATGAAAAATTTAAAACTATGTGAAATGCAGAGACTTGGTTAATTTTAGTTAAAGGAGAGCCTAAAATTATTTCTGAAATATGTCTTAAATGTTACTTAACTTAAAGCTCAAAAAGGTGGTGATCTAAATATGAAAACATGTACTTATACCAGCATTGAAAAATGTAAAATTTGCACAAATAATTACTAAAATGCACAATGGACTGAAATGTAAAACGCTGGAATAAAACACCTTTAAATTCAAAAATTCATTTGTATGAAATACTCAATCAGAAATCATTAGATGCATAAGTAAAACTCGCATGAGCATGTAAAAAAAACAAATGTATTTCCGAAATTAAACTAAGTGCTTAAACTCAGATTACATCAATGAAATATCAATCTAGAAATCTGCTTTTAAAATAAGTGGTAATACCAGCAATATATTTTAGATCAACAATCTTGTAACCAGGGAACATTCAGAAATTTCTATGTATAACAACTGAAAATTTTAAATGTCAAATTGATAACTACAATTCAGAAAATTTCTGAGTTTAATTATTTCTAATCTATTAATGTATTTGATCTAAAAACTCAGAAATAAACTATCAAACATCAGTAAAACTATTGAAACTAACTTCTATTTCAACAATTATACAACAGTAAAAATGTAAATTAAATCTGTTGCTAAATTCAGAAAATTTTCGAGTTTAATTCTTTCTGATTTATTGATGTATTTGATCTAAAAAAACTCAGAAAATTACTTGAAAAAAAAAAACACTGTGAAATAATATTCAGAAAATAGCATGCAAAAATTCTAAAAGTAATTATATTTCTAAAATGTAATACAGTGAAAGATGCAAACTAATTTGCTGCTAAATTTCAGATAATTAAAATTGTATGCTAGTTTTAATCTTACTTTCAATTAGATCAATGAAAGAGGTAAGGGTTTAGAAGATGTGCATCAGTTAGCCCCTAGAGACTTAAAGACACTTGAAGATGGGCTGCCCAAGTCACTGAAAATTCTCCAATGCAAATGCCAAACTCAGAAAATTTTGTTAAATTTTTTTGGGAAATTTTAGGAAAAATTTAGTGAGAAAATTATGGTGAAGAAGACTGCAAAGATGAGAGGCCTGAGGGTGGAATGATAGAGGCCGAGAATGAGGCTGGAGATGGCCAGCGCTGGGCCTCAAGGCCCTAATTTTTTTTTCCCACGATTTTCTTGAAATTTATCTTTAACTTGTAAACAAAATGGAGATGCTCTTCGAGGGTTAGATCTCTCTCCAGAATCCACAAAAATCACCTGCAATTTTCAAATCTGTCTCTGCACAAACAAAAGATAGAAAAAACTCCAAAGCATGTATATACAAAAATATGAAATACCCAAAACTCCAATGAATTTAAAAATTGATACTTACAAATCTACAATAATATTCTACAGATCTAACAGATCTGCAGATCAAAGCCCTTTATTAACCAGAATCAAACAAATTTTTGCACGATATTTAGAAATAAATTTGAAATTTTAAAGATGCACAAGCCCAAAAAAAACTTGCAAGTAAAATATTCTATAAAATGACTTCAGAAATTAAAAAGACAGTGGACTCTTTTAGATTCTGTAAACTGAGAGTCAGTTGGTCCAGCTGAGGACTTCCCCAAACGCTCAAATTCTAAATTTTAACTTCCGCACACTAAACTCTGCTTGTTAAATTAATAGAGATTTAAAAAATGATCATAAAATTATCAAGAAATAGAGATACCTGCTACTTCTATCAGATTAAAATGATATTCTAAAAAACCCAGAAATTTGTGCAAGATACTTGTACACAGAGCAATCCTTAAATGCTATTAACTAGCAAATGAAAATAAAAACGACAAAGTATTAAAAACAATATTACCACATAAATATGAAAGAGGAACACCACGGTCTGAAACCCCAAAGTCTTTGCATTTTATTAACAAGAAAAAAAGTTATAAGAGCTTTCTTAGAGCAAGTACACGATTCAGAAATCAGATGCAAATAATGGAAATGTCTCTCATTTATAGGAAAATTCTCCAACAGTTAGTTAACTTGATCCCCGTCAAAGTAATCTCAACCATTGATGAAGATCAAATGATTTTTTAATCATCACTGTTGAAATAAAGTTACTTTTTGAGGAAATTTGAATTTCACTTTTAATTAACTCAAAAATGATTATAAATAAAAAATGATTATTTTGAGTTAATTGCCACAAAAATTGACTTACTTAACTACTATGGCCCAAGGATTCAAATTATCTTGAAATTTTCAATATTCCCTTGGCTGGGGACCTCCAAAAATTAAAAATTTTAAAACCCACGAATTTTAAATGTTGGAAAATTTAATTTTTCCTAAGACCTAAATTAATTAAATTTTTAGTTTTAGCATTTTAATTTATTTTAGCCAGAAATTTTAATTAATTGACTCATGAGGGGATTATTAATTTTTCCAACCCTCTAATATTTAGCCATGGTGTCTAACTATGAAGGACCATGCACTAAATATTTTTTACATGAAATATTACATTTCTAACCCATGAAGGGGGAACACACGTTCGTTATAGACTCTCAATACTTACCCATTTCTGTGACACAAAATATGATCTAATAGATTAAGTGACTTGTAATAAAATAATCTAACCAAATAGTTAGAATTATTCCCAAATCACTTTTACAGAGACTCAACAAATAACACTAGGACTCATTTAAAATCCCGATGACAAAATCCAACCCTAGTTTTAGGGTGAGGCTGGAGGGAAAAACTTTGCCGATCATACGTATTTAGAAATACACATGAATCGGTGAGACTAAAACCTCTTAGGATAAAAATCATCATCAGAAAAATAAATTTACCTAGGTTGTTACATACATTTGTCTTACTAGGATCATTTACATTACAAAATGCAGAATCAGTTTACAAAACTCTAGTGTACATACAAGTGATAATGATAAATCTGTGGATCCTCTGAGTGCTCAGAGATGATGGAAATCCATGCGTGAAATAATGTATAGCTATGGGGTAGTTGACATGGAGTGGTCAACACTACCTTTGAAATTTTTAGTTACTCTTTGTGTGAGAGATGGTTGCAATCTGCAATGTGACAAGCTCAAATTCCTGGATACTGATTGAAATTCATCTTAGCAAAGGTTTTTATGAGAATCAAGCCTCTATTATATTAAAAGAGTTTCTTCCTGTTATGTTATCCCTCCTTCTTTTATGCTTGCATTCATTCGATTGGTATCTGTCACTATTCGATATAAAGGCTTTCAAAAATATAGGCATTAAATCAGAGCCTGTCATCACCAAGTGCAAGGGAAAAAATTGGGATCAAGCTCACATTTATTCCTAGTTTGATTAAGTTCAACATGAGACAGATGATGATGTTGCCTTTGCCTTCTACCAACTCTTTTGAGGGTTAATTCTTCTGCCAATTTCACCTTGAACTTGAATCTGGTCTCATCGCTTTTGAGCTTACGCCATTTGGGTGGGCAAAAGAGAGCAAGAAGGAAACCCTGGTAGATGGCTTCACAGTCCATTGACCTCGCCATTGAACCAATCATGTTGGCTCTGTTTGTAATTTTTAGTCACTCTTTGTGTGAGGGATGGTTGCAATCTGAACTGTGAAAGTGAAGGCATGTCTCATAGTCCATGTTGCTGGATAATGATTGAAATTCATCTTAACAAAGCATTTTATCAGAATGGGATCTGCGCATATTCGATAAATGATCTGTTGTCCCTAACTCTTGTGCTTTCATATAAAGATTTTCACGAATGTGGGCATTAAGTCCGAGTCTGTCATTACCTAGTGCAAGGGAAAAATTGGGTCAAGCTCACATTTAATCCTGATTTGATTAAGATCAACATAGGACAGATGATGTTCCCTTGACGAGGAAGAGAGTCATGGATGTGGCTGGATGCCTTGGCAAGACAGTTAGGATTGAACTGAAAGGACAACTGTAGCCTGTCGAGACCTTTCAAGATTACCTTGGCCTCTACTTGCAAGCAACGTTCAATGCCAAGCCAGAGCCCTTAAGAAGGCTTTACAGACTTGATTGATGGTCTAGTTTTGGCAAAAAAAAAAATTCATTCTATTTTCTGGTAATATTTATATCATCATTATCATTTTATAGCGTTTTGAGAACCTTTGAAAAACTAAATGTCAGATGGGAGATTGCGCGAATTTAATGATAGGCATTTTCAATAGGAAAATTGAACTTGGTATTCTCTTTCACAATTATGTTCTTGTTTGTTTTTGGACGTTAGATACAATAGATTGCAAAATTCCCATCTGCTGTGAAATATTAGTTATTAGTTCTGCGCACAACTCTGATTTATAATCCTTGTTTACAGTTTTTATTAAATCCTTTAATCAGGTCAGAGCCTTGATTTATTATGCCCACCTATGTTTTGGTTTCTTCACTATTCAGATCGACTTTGTTAATGGAATAGCCACCACTAAAGGTGCTTCACATTGTTGATTACGTAGCAAGCCAGATAGCAATCAATGTGATGAACGTTATACATAAGAAGAAAAAAACTGCTGCCGCGAAAGCATACACGACCATGACCTACTCATGAATCATATGGTCTGACCCACCGTTGGTTCCAGGGGTTTTAACAGCAAGCAAGTGCCTATTTGCCTCCCTCATCATCGGCCATCAAACTCAGGAGCCTTTGACATCTTTAACTCCATCGTCAGGTCTTCCTATTCCACTCATTCTTTCTTGGCAAGCTATTGATTATTTTGTATCGTGCCATGTTTTCTTATATGCATGTCGTGGTAGCACTACAGTTTGTTTGTTTACTTCTTTATGTTATTTTCAGCAGTCTGTAGGAGCTGCACTTGCAGTCCCACATTGGATTCACGCTTATTGTACTCTTCTGCAGTCGGAATGGCTTACTTTCCTGGTCATTTATTGAACATTAATAAAATTATCTTAAATTATTAACAATCCTGCTTTTCACTTCCAAACAAAAGAGACACTGACAACTGATCAAAAACACCTTTGGATAGTGTGAAATCTCTCAAAAATTGTTGAAAAAAGGTACTCACAGTCTTAGGAAAGATTATTCATCTCTTTGTGTTAGAACTAACTATTAATCGAAACGAGCCTTGTAATGGCTAGTGTCCAAGGGTAGCCCTTGTTTTGGTAATTACATTGACAAAATGTAGGGTGGTTGAGAACATTCTGTCATGGGAAGACCTCAAACAAAGCAAGGATCTTAAGAAAATTAGTGACCAGGAGATCAAGGTTAAATGGTGTCACCAAGCTTGATGATGAAATGGTTGCGAATGTTGGAGTAATTGTCACACTCATTTCATTGGAAATCAATTACATGGACTAACTGCCACCCTGGAAATATAGAATTAACCGCCCATTCAAGGTAGGGTCTGGAAGTTTACTAATGCCTGCAGGTTTTGGTGTAATGGAAAACCTCAACATGGTATTACAGCCTTGGCCCAGGTTTGATTCCCTGAGTTGTGTTTGAGGGGGGCTGTTGGAGTAATTGTCACACTCACCTCATTGGGAATCAATTACATGGGCTAATCACCACCCTGGGAACATGGGACTGACCACCCACTCAAGGTAATGGTAAGGGTTTGGAAGTTTACTAATGCATGCTGGTTTTGGTGTAATGATAAACCTCAACAACAAGAGGCTACTTAGAAATGCACTCTAAATATAAGAGAGGGAGATTCAGCCAATTCCCTTGCTGTAAGTGGATTGACCTTCTAGTAAGTTAAATTGATACACAACGAGGGAGTATTGCTGTAGGATTTTTATTTCCACTGCCAATTTGAGTTTTTATCTTTTGGCTGTCTTTGGACTTCCGATTGCAGGGTTGGCTGTCATTGGTTGAAACCACTATGGCATGTCCCTTCAGAAAGGCAAGTTGTTGAATGTAAGGGAAGCAAGCCACAAACAGATCATGGAAAATGCAGAGATTCAACTTATCAAGCAAAGACTTGGTCCGCAGGATACCTAGGAATATGACAACATCAAACCTCTGAGATATGGTCATCTGATGATTATGACAGATCAGGTACACGTAAGTTTTTATAACTGTAATTTCCATGTAAGTGTAAAGGATAATGTTGATAGAAATCTATTTGTTTAAAATTTGTTTCGTCTAGGAACGTGATAGATTCCTGCTTCAAAGGATTGCTGATCAACTTCGTGCATTATTTCTGGCCATCTCTACTCCTTATTTCTTGAAGAATTTAACACTTCTATTGTCAAGGTAAGTGTTCTCCTTATAGCCCTTGTTCTCACTAAGTGTATAACTCCGTAACTGTATGAGGATGCATACATTATTCATCCCAGGAGTATGGATACTTTTTTGTTAATTGATGCAGGGAACCCATTAGGATGGACGGGTCTGTCTTTTTCGTCATGCCCGATAATAAATCACGGCGAGAATCTCTGGTTGGATCAGTATCAGGATGGACCGTGCAGTACTATGAATTCATGTCAGAGACTTGTTTTATATTTTCCAGTCGCTGTTCTGATTTTTATGAGGATCAGCTAGATTTCTATTTTTGCAGTCATTCCTTGATTTATGCAGGATCTTGGTACATGTGCTTCATAAGAGGGCAAAGAAGGTTTTAAAGATTTGGGCAGACATAAAAAATATTGCATATGTATTTATGAGGAAGATGGAGGTAACAAAATTAGTGTGGAGCAACAAGTCTTTTTGAAGGAAAGAATGCCAATTTGCTCGAAAGTGAACTATCGAGGAGTCTGATCAGCTACGAGAGGCATTATTAGGGAGATGCACTGGGATTTAGGGGGCCACTTTAGCTGGCATAGGACCACCTAATTGGTCTAACATGACACCTGTGGCATACATCTAACAAAAATGTTTTCAAACTACTATAAGATGTAGGATTTGCCAATTAGCAAAACGGAAGAAAAAACACAGGAATGTACATTTGCTTGCCCATTCCAGAGAGATCATGGAATTGAAAAGACATAGTATAGCTCACTTTATCCCTTTTACTGTCTCTGGTTGCTTCGACATGATGAACCACTTTACTCAATGTCCTAAGCATAATAATATTATTTCAGAGATATTCAGATTATATAGGTTGCTAGAAATCATCGTATCATAAACAAATATAACGTCGGCAAGCCAATTTTTGGTGCACTATAGTACAAGTTTTGCCTGCTTACTAATGGGCAAATTGTAGTTGTGAATAAGTATATGGTCAACTTGCTTCATAACTTGGTTGAGAATAAACTCAAGTAATGGGGCTCTATGTTATCATCAGTGTAGAGTTTGCATATAAGAGCATTGTGAACACGAGTACAAAAATGTATTCTGAATTCCATGTGGTATATGGTCTAGGCCAAGAGGCTTTACAAAGATGAGATCAAGTAAGCAAAATTCTTGCAAAATATGCAAGTATCAACATTTGACTTATATTCTTTACCTACTTGCAGAAAGCATCAACAGAAGGCTGGTGAATGACATTTAATTCTTGGCAGAGGCCTCTCATGAAGATATTCCGTCATTCCCAAATCAGTTCCACATTCCTTCAATGGATCTTGTCTTAATCAAGCTCCCCACATTTGGTGATGATAATCTTTGAAAAGGGCCTGTTGAATCCTCTCTCTGCCACCGTTGCTCGCTTATCTCCAATCAACTTTGCTACCCTAGCTCGTACATAACATCAAACAACATTGTGAATTGATCAAAACAACCGAAAAGACAAATGAAAGATAAAAACTCTACTCTCTCAATCTCTACACTCCAAGTCTCTTGTATTTGTAGTGTCACATGAGTAACTGTTGCATATCAGTCACTGTTACTGATTCAGCCGTTAAACAAACAATCTTTAACCTCCATCCTCACTTGAGCTTCCATCTCAAATGTGTTCATACATTTGTGTCATTCTCTGACACATTAGTTACACAGCCCTATTTAATGCATTGCATATCTTCTAACACTCCCATTCATTACTCAACATTTGTAACAGTTGGACAGCCAGATTTAATGTTGGGATGATTAGTGTGGAATTCAAGGAAGACATCTTAGGGGTAGTTGATGTGAAGCTTATGGGGAAGCGGTAGGTAAGTCTAGATGTGCTATTTGAAAAAGTTTAATTCAATGTTGCATGGATTTAATGGACTTGCACGGTTGTTGGCTGGTGAATTTTGAAAATTGAAACTTTGAGAAGATGTCTAATATGGCGTTAATGATCCTGTGGTGCCATGCAGATAGGAACATCAAATCACCGCAACATAGAGACTAGGAATCTTGAATTGAGAAGATCACTGGCTAATATAGTGCAGCTTTAGATTTATTGTATTAACCGTGAAAATTAGAAGATAACAAATGAATGAAATTTGGCCATGTGTCTGTTACAAATGTGGGGAAAAGAAAGAAGAGTAAAAAAAAATATTAAATTCGACAAATGATAAAAATAAGTCAATGGAATTGTAACACCACAACAAACCCAAAATAGTTAAGAGGAAGTACCTAATGGATTCTCAATAAAATCCACTAAAAGAAAGATGAAAATAAGGTATAAAATTGTTCACTGAAAGCGTGGGAAAATGTGTCAAAACCCTTAAAAGTGTACGATTCAAATGGGATCAAATATAAGCAACGATGTGTAGCAGTTTTTGCTAATTGTGAACAAGTAACACCAGAAGCATGGTTAGAGTATCAATCTGTGAGGCAGTTTTGAACAATGACATATGGAAAATGGTCCGGGCTGAGGGGGGTTGTTGAAACTATCCGTGGGGCAGTGGATTGCTATGCGCCTTATCAATGGACATACCCAATGGCCAATCGTCAAGGACAACTAACAATTGGTGGATGAAACTGTGAAGCAGGGAAGATGAGTCTGGTGTTGAAATTTGGTACCGGAGGACAGGTGGTTCCCTTAGGCTTTGATCTTTGGCCTAGGGAAAAGTGTCCAAAAGAGTTTAATTTTTCTCCTAAAGTGACTTTATAATTTTATAATGTTAAATCTAATTTAAAAGTGACTTTAAGTGATAAAGTTACTAAGTCAAATTTTAAAGTGACTTTTATAAAGTCAATGAAAAATTAGAAAGGAAAAGTGACTTTGGAAATAAATGACTAAGTGAGTCTTTATTAAAGTGGGGTGAATTAAAAAATAAAAAGTGAGATTTAAATGAGCATTTAAGCTCAGCCTTAGATCTCAATCTATTTCAGCCATTAGATTTAGGGATCACCCAAAAGTCACTTGGATCACCCAAAAGTCACTTGGGGTTAGATTAAAGGAGGAAAAGGTCATTAATTCTTTCATGAGCAGATTGAGAGAAGGAGAGCAAGAGAGCAAGGGAGATTTCTGGACAGTGAGCTATAGAGTTTCAACAGCGGAGTTTCAGCAGAGCGGAGTTTCAGCAGAGCGGAGTTTCAGCAAGGCGGAGTTTCAGCAAGGCTGAGTTTCAGCAAAGCTGAGTTTCAGCAAAGCTTAGATAAGTTGTAAAATTTTGCTTGCTGATTTTTGCTGAATATTTCTCTTACTGTAAAAAAGCATTTTCCAGAAATAAAGAAGAGCTCTCAAACTGGTTTTCCCCAAGAGTTGTAGGGGGTTTTTCCAGGGTCACATTGACAAAAAATCTCAGTGTTTAAATATGTTTTAATCGCTGTTTAATACTGCTGATTTTTATTTCTGCAATTTCCAGCATTCTGTAAAATTTCCAGAATTTGTGTTTTTAGCAAATTTATTTTTTCCAGCTTGTTAAATGTATGGTTATGGGAAATGGCATTTAACTATATGGGAGAAATAAGGAGAAACTGAAAACCGGGGTGAGAAATGAGAAATTTCTACATGGTATCAAAGCTTGAGTGCTGAAGGACAGTTTGGGACAGCAAAAGGAAAAATTACAGCTGCTGATTTTTCACTCAGAAAATTCCAGCAAGCTGATTTTTTTCATAAACAGCAGTTTTACCTTTACTACAGCAGTGCTATTTTTCAGTTTTAGGACAACAGGATGTCATTGGGATTGAGGGTGGAGGATAGGCTAGATGGGCATACAAATTACAGCGTTTGGAATGAGAGAATGCAGAGTATCTTTGAGGAGGCAGAAGTCTGAGATATCATGGTGCATACCACACAGAACCCTGTTGTTGTGCCTACTGATGCTACTCAGTTGGCTGAGTATAATAAGAAGAACAACAAGGGTAAGACGCTGATTCTAGACGGAATCAAAGACCATTGCATTCCTCATGTAAGAGGAAAGAGCAATGCCCATGAGATGTGGACAACATTGTCCAATCTCTACCAGAGTACCAATGAGAACCGGAAGATGGTCCTGAAGGAGAAGCTGAAGAACATTAAGATGGGTAATGATAGTGCAGCTGGATATTTCACAAAGATTACTAATGTGAGAGATGAGTTGGCAGCGATTGGAGAGGCCATTCCACCCACTGAGTTGGTGCGGATTGCAGTGAATGGCCTCCCCGTTCATTGTTGAACTTTGCTGATGGGGTTTATGCACGTGAGACCCTTCCCACATGGGAGAGGTTTTGGGATGATTACATTCAGACAGAGATCAGGAAAGGTCAGCTTGGGGCAGCCAAGCCAGTTGAGCCGGATGAGGATGTAGCACTGGTGGCAGGAGGCAAGAAAGGCAAAGGGAAGAAGCAGGCTTCCACAAGCAGTGGTGGGGGCAAAGGCAAAGGTAAAGGTAAACAGGGAACATACAGAAGGACTATTCCAAGGTGAAGTGTTGGAATTGTCAAAAGATGGGACACTATGCAGTTGTGTGTCCGGAGAAGAAGAAGAAGAAGGGGAAGAACCATGACGTGGCAGCTTCAGCAGAGATTGAGGACTTTGCAGGTTGTTTTGACCGGGAGTTTGCATTCATGACGTGTGAGTCCTCTAGTGGAGGATCACCTGCCACACAGGTTCAGAGGGAGCATGCTTTTCCCTCGATTAGCGGAGCATCTTCAGGTATCTAGTATGTGGACAGTGGGGCTTCACGTCACATGACAGGAGTCCGTGAGTACTTCTCAGAGCTTTCAGAGAGTGGCACTGATATAGAGGTAGTACTCGGTGATGACAGAGTTGTTAGAGCAGTCGGGGTGGGGACACTGACATTTCAGAGGGAGTCCAAACCTCCCTTGAAAGTGTCAGAGGTTCTTTATGTGCCAGGGATGAGGAAGAACCTCATATCCGTCTCAGCTTTGGAGGACAGAGGATATGAGATACTGTTCAGGGGAGGACAGGTGTTGATGTATCCTAGGGGCACTCCAGCTGATTCAGCTAGAGTGATAGGTGTACGCCATGCAAAGGTGTACAAGTTTGCATTCCAGCCCCTTTTGGCATTGAGCAGTAGTACCGACAGCAGAGCTAGCAGTTCTGAGCTGTGTGAGATTTGGCACTGCAGGATGGGACATATGTATCATGGAGCCCTAAGGACATTGCGGGAGATCACTACAGGTGTGCCAGATTTCAGTACTGATCACTTTGATACTTGCAGAGGTTGTGCGATGGGCAAGTTTGCCAAATCCCCTTTTCCCAGCAGTGACAGCAGAGCGACTGGGATACTTGATTTGAGTCATTCCGATGTGAACGGTCGGATGTCTCATGTTTCCTTGAGTGGATATGAGTACTATGTTTTATTCATTGATGATCACTCCAGGAGGACCTGGATTTATTTTTTGAAGACCAAGAGTGAGGTCTTCAAGCGGTTTCAGGAGTTCAGAGCTCTTGTGGAGACACAGACAGGTCGAAAGATCAAGTACCTGAGGTCGGACAATGGAAGAGAGTACACCCTTGGAGAGTTTGTTGACTATTGTGCGGAGGCAGGCATTAGGAGGGAGTTCACTGTTCCTTACAACCCCCAGCAGAACGGGGTTGAAGAGAGGAAGAACAGATCCATCATAGGGGCTGCCAAAGCCATGTTACATGATCAGGGGTTTCCATTGTCCTTGTGGGCAGAGGCCTGCAACACAGCTGTTTACTTGCAGAACAGGAGTCTGCATCGTGCCTTGGGGCACATGACTCCGGAGGAGGCTTTCTCTCGGAAGAAGCCTGATATTGGTCATCTTCATATCTTTGGATGCATTACATACTCCTATATACCCAAGGAGAAGAGGACCAAACTAGAGCCCACCACAGAGAAGGGTATCTTTGTGGGCTACAGTGAGACCTCAAAGGCCTTTCGGATTTACATTCCTGCACAAAGGAGTGTTGTTGTCAGACGGGATGTGAAGTTCGAAGAGGACAAGGCCTTTAGGAGGTCACGTGAGTTAGAGTATCTGGATCAGCCAGACCCTCAGCAGCAGTTGAGTCAGTCACAGGGATCCAGTGGGCAGGGATCAGGAGGATCAAGAGGATCAGGGGGTACATCTATGAGGATGTCAGGGCCCTCAGTGAGCAGTGGCTCACCAAGCTAGAGGGGTGGTGCTCTGGGCAACATGCAGAGCAGTTCAATAGGGAGTCCACTGATGGATAGTTCACACGGTACCTCAGCTTCTACAGGTTCAGGTGCAGGCAGGAGGACAGCAGACAGACAGTCAGGAGTTCAGGCTCCTGATGATGATGAGGAAGAGGAGTTTCATTCTCCGGCGGGAGAAGTGCGCTCAGGGAAGAGGAAGCCCAAGTGGCTTCAGGAGACCTTGAGAGATGTCTCATCTGTTGCTAAGCCGAAGAGGCCGGTCAGAGAGAGTAGACCACCTGAGAGGTTTTGTAGCTATATGGCGATGGTTACCAGCATCCTTGACTCTGAGCCTTCTAGCTATGAGGAGGCAACTAGCCAGCAGGTCTGGAGAGAGGCCATGCAGGAGGAGTATTCTTCTATCATGAAAAATGATGTTTGGGAGGTGGTGCCGAGGCCTGAGGGAAAATCCGTGGTTACTTCCAGATGGCTTTACAAGGTAAAGCATGCTGCAGATGGCAGCATTGAGAAATTCAAAGCAAGGTTTGTGGCTAGAGGGTTCTCCCAGGTAGAGGGAGTTGATTATGAGGAGACCTTCACTCCCGTGGCTCGATATACTTCGATCCGCTCCATTATATCGATAGCAGCAGAGATGGGTTGGAAGATCCACCAGATGGATGTGAAGATTGCATTTCTCAATGGCTTCATACAGGGGGAGGTGTACATTGAGCAGCCACAGGGCTTTGAGGTGCATGGGAAGGAGTCCCATGTGTGCAGACTGAAGAAGGCCCTTTATGGCCTGAAGCAAGCTCCCAGAGCTTGGTACTCCAGGATAGATACATATTTGCAGGAGATGGGTTTCACAAAGAGTGAGGCAGATCCGAACCTTTACTTTATTGTGATTGGTGAGGAGCCTCTCATTCTGGTGCTGTATGTGGATGACTTGGTCATTACAGGTGCAGAGAGACTCATAGAGCACTGCAAGAGAGATCTTGCGACGAAGTTTGAGATGAAGGACATCGACTTGATGCATTACTTTTTGGGCTTGGAGGTGTGGCAGGAGAAGGGGCATTTCTTCCTGGGGCAGGGGAAGTATATTGTGGACATCCTTAGCAGACTCCACATGGAGGATTGTAGACCCATGTCGACACCGATGATCACCAACTGGAAGAAGCTTCATGCTTCAGATTCCGAATTGATGGATCCCACATTGTACAGGCAGCTGATTGGTTCCTTGATGTATTTGGTCAACACTAGACCAGATATCTGTTTTGCAGTCAACACGATGAGTCAGTTTATGTGTGAGCCTAGGAAGCTTCACTGGGTGGCTGCAAAACACATTTTGCGGTACTTGCAAGGGACAGTGGATTATGGTCTGGACTACAGGCAGGGAGATGGAGTGAGATTGGCAGGATACACTGATTCTGATTGGGCAGGTTGTGCTTCTGATAGGAAGAGCACTTCAGGGTGTTGTTTTGGGTTGGGTTCAGCAGTAGTGTCATGGTTCAGCCGGAAGCAGCAGTCAGTAGCACTGAGTTCAGCGGAAGCAGAGGATATGGCAGCCAGTCTAGCTAGTTGTGAGGCTATCTGGCTTCGCAAGATGTTGTTTGGCTTATTTGGTCAGCCGTTGAGACCTTCAGTGATTTACTGTGATAATCAGAGTTGCATTAAACTCACGAAGAATCCAGTATTTCATGACAGGTCAAAGCATATCGGGATCAGATATCATTTCATCAGAGACTATGTTTAGAAGGGAGCTGTGAAGCTTGAGTATATTTCCACTGATGAGTAGGTTGCAGATATTCTTACCAAAGCCTTACCACGGGACAAGCATATCTACTACAGAAACAAAATGGGTGTGGTGAGGAACACCTTCCTCGGTAAGAGGGACTGTTGAAATTTGGTACCGGAGGACAGGTGGTTCCCTTAGGCTTTGATCTTTGGCCTAGGGAAAAATGTCCAAAAGAATTTAATTTTTCTCCTAAAGTGACTTTATAATTTTATAATGTTAAATCTAATTTAAAAGTGATTTTAAGTGATAAAGTTACTAAGTCTAATTTTAAAGTGACTTTTATAAAGTCAATGAAAAATTAGAAAGGAAAAGTGACTTTGGAAATAAATAATTAAGTGGGTCTTTATTAAAGTGGGGTGAATTAAAAAATAAAAAGTGAGATTTAAATGGGCATTTAATCTCAGCCTTAGATCTCAATCTATTTCAGCCATTGGATTTAGGGATCACCCAAAAGTCACTTGGGGTTAGATTAAAGGAGGAAAAGGTCATTAATTCTTTCATGAGCAGATTGAGAGAAGGAGAGCAAGAGAGCAAGGGAAATTTCTGGACAGTGAGCTGCGGAGTTTCAGCAGCGGAGTTTCAGCAGAGCGGAGTTTCAGCGGAGCGGAGTTTCAGCAGCGGAGTTTCAGCAAGGCGGAGTTTCAGCAACGCTGAGTTTCAGCGAGGCTTAGATAAGTTGTAAAAGTTTGCTTGCTGATTTTTGCTGAATATTTCTCTTACTGTAAAAAAGCATTTTTAAGAAATAAATAAGAGCTCTCAAACTGGTTTTCCCCAAGAGTTGTAGGGGGTTTTTCCAGGGTCACATTGACCAAAAATCTCAGTATTTAAATGTGTTTTAATGGCTGTTTATTACTGCTGATTTTTATTTCTGCAATTTCTAACATTCTATAAAATTTCCAGAATTTGTGTTTTCAGCAAATTTATTTTTTCCAGCTTGTTAAATGTATGGTTGTGGGAAAGGGCATTTAACTATATGGGAGAAATAAGGAAAAACTGAAAACCGGGGTGGGAAATGAGAAATTTTTACATCTGGTAAAAAGGTATAGATATGGGTTCTCCAACTATTTAATACGCGTTTTATTCTCTCCCATCAATGTTTATTCTTATGAAGTTTAAGTAAGTAACCTCAAAAGAAAAACAGAGAGTAGAGATCATTCGAGCACTTACTGGAAGTAAGCAGACTTAGTATTATCTTGCACTACCTTGACATTCCCTATTCTGTCGACAACGTCCATGCCACTCAAAACTCTTCCAATAAGCAAAGAGCTAGAGCCCAAGTCTTCTGCGTTTTTTGTCGCAATGACGAACTCAGTTCCGTTAGGATTTGGCTTCACCTCTTCCTCCCTAATCTGAAACCTTCCCTCTTTCGTCACCAACTTGATCTGGGGAAGGGGCTTAGAAGGGTCCCTAACTATAAGACCAACAGATCCCCTAAATGTCCTAGTCCCTTTACACTGCTTCTCCAATTCTTGGGCTTCATCAACTAAATCATCCGCCACAATGCGACCCCCTTGAAACATCTCGGCATCCACGCCATAGGATCGAATCCCCGCGTTTTGAATGGACGACGGGGTTATCTTGATGAACTCTTTTTTTCGGTACCCAACGCCTTGTCTTCCGGCGACCAGCTCGGCAAACCGCGACACCCCAACTGGAACGTCTTTCCCGTAGAGTCCTATGACAATGCGACCGGCCGCTTCTCCGTCTATGGCCACGTCGAAGAAGACGGATTTCGTGACGGTGAGGTCATCGCACGTCGTGGGTTCGAAACCCTTTGCAGGCTCCTTGTCTTTCTCAGTTGGGCTTTGTTCTTCCTCTGCAAAAACGGACTCCCCACGTCGCGGTTTCGATCCCCATAAGGTGGAGAACAGGACGCCCGATCCTTGAAGAATGAGTCTTCTGGTTTTGTTATGTGGGTCGGCAATTCTACATGCAGGACTTTGTCTCAATGAATATGAAGCGATTGTGATTCGATCACTGCACCACCAAGGCTCGAAAAATGTTAGCAAACGAGAAGGGATTTCAGAGTTAACATAAATTTACAGCTGCAACTTGGATATTCATTCATTCGTTCCATTCATACCTCAGACAAGTTGGAATGAAGTGTGAGGCGGTCATGAATGACAGTGGCTTCATCATTTTCATCCGCTTTAGTTTTCAATACTTATAGCGCGTGAGGGAATTGGGTGGTTCCAGGCCTCTTTTTAGGTGTAGGTATCCATGGATAAGGTAGGTCCAATTTGGGAAATTGTTGCGGGTGGCACTTACCAGAGGCTTATCATCATACATATGGATAATTTTCTTAAAATTAAAAAATTCAATATGCCAAAATTATGGAACCACGTAAGAGAGAGTGAGATCCGGGCACTGCAAGGATCAAATTGATCGATAGATTGCAGAAAACATCAAATGGAAACAGACGAAAACCTGAAATGAAAGGAACTCGGGAAAATGAATTAAAGAAATAGTGAGAGGAGGATTGAACGCTGACCAGCAGGATGAGGTAGCTTCTCCAAATCAGCTAAGAAATTGTTTCTTTTTTTTGTAGTTTGTCATCCGAAGTATGCTTTAGGTAGGCAGCCCCAAAGAGGGAAAGAGTTTTCAGTCAGTGGGCTCTGAGCTTTTGCTGGATCATTGGGTCTTTCTCGACCAGAAAATGTATTTTTATCCATCACCTCACTTAGCTGGAAATGGATTCATGCTAAATGTGTTGGTCTAATCCTTATTTTCTAGTTATCCATCACCTCACTTCGCTGGAAATGGATTCATGCTAAATGTGTTGGTCTGATCACTTCGCTGGAAATGGATTCATGCTAAACGTGTTGGTCTAATCCTTATTGTATAGTAATCTGCTCATTGGCAATTGCCAAATACTATTGACATGTTGTTGCAGCTGCTTCAAAGATAGGTGCAGCATTGGTTTTGTTTTTTTTTCTCAAATTTGTTTAAAATTTTCTACGGATTGGTTGAAAAGTGAGTAAGAGTATTTTAAGGATTTTAGGTTATTGAATTTACTTCATTAAAAACACATTTTAAACTTTAGGAAATTTCATTTAAAAACTCCAAAATATATAATAAGAAAACAATATCTATAAATAAATAATATAGCACATGTTATATTTATATTACTATATCAAGTTTGCGACAGGTTCACTTACAATAGAGCATATAATCTTTATGAGCTTAAATTAATGTTTCTCTAATATGTGCTTACTATGTTTTAACATATTTTCTAATATGTGAATCTTCCTCAAACCATGTGTAATGCCTTTTCGATGAGGACAACATTCATTTAGAGGTTATATCCATTATTTAAGTAGCAAAATATTATTCTTTTCAATTATTGAGTGGAATGTTCTTCATCAAAATACTTTTTTTAAAATATAAGTTCCTATATCACTACACAATATTATTTTAAGTAATGATATTACTTTGGCTTCCTTTTCTTGTGGTGTCATTCTCTAGAGCTCCTCTTAAGTAGGGCATTTGCTCCTTCCTTCCTTCAATCGAATAGGAAGGGTACATGATGCCGTTTTTCATCTTCATAAGTAGAATGTATTTGCTTTGAGTGTTTCATTATTTCAACAATTCAACATGGCATCTCCTTATGCAAAAACTTTACCACCAAATTTGTAAGAAAGGCCTCGAATAATGTCTCTATGCCTCAAATAGCTCCAAAGGTGAAATATACCTATGAATATGTACAAGCTTCTCCGTTAAACTTGTTTCTCGCACCTTCTTCTATTCAACATCCGCTAGTCATCTCCTTGAAGAGGGTGTTTATGCTTTCACACTCATTAACCCTTTCATTACCATATGTCACATTATGGACCTCCAATATGTAAAACATTTTATTCTTTGGGCATTGTTTGACCCTTCCTACATCATAAATCATGCATTGGACATCTCTTAAGGTGGGATATTCATCTTCCAAGTTTTGCGTCTTGCTCACATCAACCATCCATGTGATATTGAGTGTGGTTCAATGTACGAATGAGATTATCCACCTAATGTAATAAAGGTAATGCGGAATATATAGCCAAAGCTTCAAATGTGTGTTATGCGTGCCCCAAATGGGAACTTGTGGTGCCATATGCCCTCATTAAAACCTCCATCAACCCAACCATACTTTTCTACCCCTTTGTTCCTCCGTAGATGATGAAAAACACTCAAGCAATATGGAACAGTGTGCATGGCCTTCGAGTCTCTTCATGCTATGTTGTAACTCCTATTGAACTTGAAACATCTTATATTGTACTAGTGAGAGAAGAAAACCCATAAAAATATGAAATGATAAATGCATTTTTAGGTGGTGTTGTAGCGGCTACAACCACCCTCCAAATTTTGCCTTCGCTTTGTTTTGGAGCCTCCCTCCTTAAATCTTAGCAGCTTGTCTTGCATTTCTCAAGTACTTGTGCTTTCATTTGAATTGATCTTTCGATTTACAGCTTGTGTTTGCTTACTTGCTTTGTTGTCTAACCAAAAGCTAACCCCCCGTAACTTGGTTGATCCGGTTCTTACACTGCCTTGGCAAACTGCGCAGTCCTAGAGGGCAACCAGCCTTGCTCTCAGGAATTGTGTAGAGCAGCCTAACAATGAACCTTGCTCTCAAGAATTGTGCAGATCAACCCAGCAGTGAGCTTTAGCTCTCGAAATGCGCAGACCCAGCTGACAGCTTGTCTTTGGCGGGGAAATTGCGCAGCGCATGAGAGGTAGCCAAAGCCACTCAACCCAGGAATTGCGTAGAAGCATTCCCTCAGCTGTTGCCTGATGCATGTGCCAGCAGGTTGCTTGGTTCACCCCATCACTGCGCAATTTCTCCATGCATGCATGGCAACCTTTTTCGAAAAAGAAAAAAGCAAAAAAATGAAAAAGAATCCTTAAAAAATAGGGATCTATTTTTAGCACTCGGAGTTACTCTTGAGTTAATTTTAGAAAACTACCGCCACTTGTCACTTTTTCCTAGATTTTTGGCATGCACGTCATAAACCCTAAATTGATCAAATCTATTTAATGGACGTTGCCATAGCTCATTTTCACATTCGATCTTGGAGCTCTAGCATTCCCGAAGCATCTAGGAACCTTCGACATGATCAACACAACTTTTCCGAGTAAGTTTTGCTTTTCAAGTCTTTTGTTGTTTTTTCTATCGCTTTTGTTTCCTTAGCTTGTGTGAGTGTTGTTTTGCATGTTTTATTGAATGACCATTGGCGTTTTAGTTTGTTTTAACTTGTAGAAGTGTTGTTTCAAGTTTTGCATTGCCTTTCTTAAGTGTCACATGCATAACCTCGTTTTTGCACTAACGGTTGTCGTTGCGGTAGCTCTCCCCACAAGCTTCGTTGTTCGTCTATTTCACTGATTTTTGCACTTGTTTTGATTGCATGCATGACCATTCACTCAGATCTGCACCATCCTTCGCTCATGCATTCAGATCTACTCATTTTCAAGTTGCCCTTGGGCAGATCTGGGCTGCCTTGGCTCAAATCTAGCTCTTCCCAGCATGCACTATGCATTTCTGGAACTCAAGGCTCTGCCTTGGCTCCAAAAGTTGCGCAAAGGTTGCTAGTCACTGGCTCTAGCTGTGCTCTGCGCAGTTCGAGGAGTCAGTCTCGAGTCTTGCCCATTGGGATTGCACAATGCATAGTCCCAGCTAACATCAAGCCAGACTGAACTACACATTGCACAGTTCTAGTCCACATCAAGCCACACTGGACTGTGCTCTACGCACTTCTAATCATCATTACATCTCATTAGTATCTGGGATTGCAATGCGCAGATCCAACTGACAGTCTCACACCTCTGAGAGTCACAACTTCACAATCTTGTCCAATTTGTTGCATGATCGAACCTTGAAGTGCTTTGTATTTTTAAGCTGACATTTCCTTGTCGTGAGTGTCCGATCTATCTCCAGGTACACTAGTTAAGCAACTTCTCAACAGTAGAGGCAACATGGTTTCCAAGAGAGTTGGATCAAAGGATACTGTAGAGAGAAACACTAGAGATCTAGTTGAATAGGTGCCAATGAACTTGCCTATCTAAGAAAACACACAGTTGTTCGTAGAGGACATGAAGATTACATGGCAAGAAATAAAGGACACGTTTGTAGGCAGTTTCAAGGAAGATCTGGAAGATCGACAGGTCTATGTCAACATTCACAAGTCAAACTTGTATAGGGTTGCATGCATGTACCCCGCCTTCCTGTGCGCAGATATCATTCACTGGATTATCTCACATACTGATCTCGAGACGATGACACAAAGCAGTACTAGTGGAGCACAACTTGCCATCTTCAAGACGGAAAACTACCATAAGATGTATCACTTGCCGCAACCAGTGAACTATATGGATGCATTGTTCTACACTCCCAACAATAATCTGAACACTAGAGACATCATGAAGTGTTGGTAAAAGAGCCATCGAAGTTCAAAGCGACACCCAACTAAGTCTACAAGACGATGTCACTCAGGAAGGCTTACCAACTCTTGGTCATCTTTGCATGTCACTTGGATGGTCAAGAGAGCACAGAGACCTTCCCGCAAATTTGGGTGGTTACGTTGGATCAATTGGCAAATGAAGGAAGGTCATTCAACTAGTCTGACATGTTGGCTCTTCAATTAAAAGTGCATGTATCTAATGCCCAGAGTCAGCCTAAGGATGGGCATGCAATATTCTTTATGTCTGCGTACCTGTTTGATGCAATTTGTTCCAAATAGTGGTTCCCTGGCATGGGTTAGACATGGACACCATCATAGGATGTTGTGAACATCTATTGTAAGTTGCTCTCCGAGTGCTGCCACCAAGGAATCATGGTGAGGTTGGTTGACCACTTCATCACCCCGATGTACAGGATGATATTCGAACATGATCCACCTTGCATGTCCCAAGAAGTGATGCAGGCATTGCTTAACATTGCAGATTGGTATGCCTCACCCGGTGGCACCTTCATCAGGATGTTTGGCGTGGAGAAACCTCCACATGAGCTACCGAGGTTTTCCACAAACAAGCTGGTCATGCAAGAGGTTGCATACCACATCTCCACAAGATTATCAGCAGCACTGCACATGAGGAAGAAGGCACCATGGCCTACTCTTCCTTTGCGGATTGGGTTTTACGAGATTCGTACCTTGAAGGATGTGGATGCCAAGGTCGTGGACTTAAAGAAGTTTGGGTTCGGCGCCAAGAGTTTCAATCCATATGATCCCCACTGCATATGTAAGAACCACTGTGCGAAAGTGTATTACCCATGGATTCACAGGGCGTGTCATTGGTTAGAGGAAGATCCTTGGAGGTATTGCTACAACTCCTCTAGGCTCAATGAACAGGTTAGTATGGTTGTATAATGGAAAGAAACTTTGCAGGCAACAACACCATAGGAAGCAACAACAACGATAGTAATGAACAGTAAACTGGCGCAAGGCAAAGGCAAGAGGAATATTTATGAGAGTGCAGAGGTTGAGCAAAGCTACAAGTTTAGAGAAGATCCTCTTGTTAAGAAAGTAGCTTTGGAGATAGAGGCGAAGAGGCGACAACGTGAAAGGAGAGTAGAATGAAAGAAGAGATAGAAGTAAAGGTTGGAAGATGCAGAGATGAAGTTGCAGGAGATGGAGAAGAAGTTGAAAGCATAACAAGAGCTCAGGAGGATAGAAAGGGAAGTAAAGCAGTAACAGGAATAGGAAGAAAGACAAGGTGCAATGGTGAAGCAAATGAAGAAGAGGGTGATCAGGTGCAGGTTCAGGAATCTGCTCAACAGGTTGAATAGATGGTTGAGGCAATGAACATGGAGACGAAACAAGAGCCACAAAGCCAAGACACCTATCTCATGTCAAGAGCATCCGATGTCGCACCATAATCTCTGCCACCTTCAGAATCACAACCAGTCTCGAGCAAGCAGGAAGAGGTTGTTCTCTTTGATGATGATCCAGAGATGGATGTGTACAATTTGGCATTTGACAAGTCACAACACAGGATTGTGCAGGCACGTATAAATCAACTCCTGGATGATCACACATCACCTGTGCACATAGAGGAAAGGTTGATTGTATAAGATGTTCGAAGACATCCAGTTGCCATGGCCGAGGCTTCTCAGGCTTATGCAAAATCCATGAGTTTGACGGTCAAGTTCTTGATAGTAGAGAATGATCGAATGGCGAAGGACTTGCAAGAGGCCAGGCAGAGAATAGAGCAGTTTGAAGGATCCACTATGGAAGAAATGAAGAAAGCAATACTTACAGAGATATCAACTTTGGAGAACACCCTGCAGATGTTGTATAACAGATTTTCCACCGTGCACAAAGTGGTTGCCATCTATACGGTTTTCAGCAACAGTGCGTGAAGATAGCCCAAACTCTCAAGGACATCCATGTTGTCATTGCGCATGTACATGAATGGACAATGAGGTACAAGGGGGTCCCACTTTACTTGCACAAGATAAGCCACAAGCAGAGTTAGACAAAGCACAGATTCAGATGTTGATATGGAACTATGAATAGCTCCCTTCGCTCATCACTAGCATTGAGGCTTCGTATGCAGGGTTGTATAAGAGTCTGGATGTCATAGTGAGGACACACAAGATCCCTTCCATCGGAACCCTCACTCAAGCCATGAGGAAGAACCAAGTCATGCTGGAGGTCGATGGGTACCTAGAGTAGTTGATGCGTGAAGCCACCAGTGATGACTTGCATTTGAGCGTAGAAAACATGTAGAAGTACATCGATGGTCTAACCCCACTCAGAAGTGTGTTGCGCATGTTTCAGGATGAGTTGGACAGAGGTTTTAGAACCATATACCCGGAAGCCATGGAGGTGAGAGTCTGCTTCGATAAAGACATCACTAAACAGTACAGGGACACAATAACACAATACCAAGCTTGGTAGCAATTTGTCACGGAAGACCAACATGAGGAGGTTACCAAGTTAGTCTTTCGCCAATACCTTGAGTGATGTTATTTATCTTGTTAGGTTGACTCAAGCATATTTTTGTCCCATATGGGTATATGTGGAAATTGTATTATTGTAAATATGTTGTAAGTGAAATTTCAAGTGTCACTAGTAGAATGTGAAAAATCACTATGTAATGTGAAGAGTCATGAGGGTAGTCCAAGAGTCAAAGGGGAATGTCAAGGGTCACCCCACCCTTTGCTATATATAGAACCTCATAACTCATAGTACAGGCTTTTTGGGAGCCGAGCTTTTGGCTAGGCATTGCTTAGAGAAGTCTTGGAGAGTATTTTGACGAGCCTTGGTTTCTCCACATTGTAGAGCAAGTACATCTCTTTGGAGGAGCAGGCGGTGTTGATTGTAATGTTCCACTATTGGGGCTAGTGGTTGTTAATGGTGTATGTATGGATGGAACTTTCACTTAATAATATAACTAAGTCATCAAGTTTTCATGGATATGTTGTTATTGTGGCTCAATTATTCTGGTTACTTTAGTAATGTATGTTATTTTACTTACCATTTGTGTATGAACTGTTTTGTATGTGACTGTATGAATCTTGTTGGAGACGTGTTGTTGTATTAACCTATCACTTTGGATTGTGGACTATTCCGCTTCCAGCTTGTGATGTCATTCTGCTTGTGTGTTCCTTTCAGGTTGTATACTATTACAGGCTTCTAAGGGACACACTTCCTTTCCCCCCTATGTGTTAGAACCCCCATGCATCTCACTTGACTCACTGCAAGGTCACACACTTGCTTCTGAGAAAGTTATCATAATTACCTCTGTGTGCTACCATAGTCAAGGCACTACTGTACTACCCATTGTTGGGACTCCTACTCCAAATGGTCTGAGGTATAGTTGGGACTTCTTAGTGAGGAGATCCCCTGACATGTTGGTGGGTCCAACAATGCCAACATTTCTGGCGCTAGAAGGAGGGCCAGGTGACAAACTGAGTCCTCATTCATGACTTACGTTACAATCTCAACTCCGAAATGTTTTTATCATGCACATGATTTCAAAGTGTTGGAGGAATTCATTGATGACTTGTCAAAAATTAAGTATGACGGTGAAGGTGGAGCAACCCTGTGAAGGCACGAAGTTTCCTTTGCAGGCTTCTGTCACAGGAATGAAGTCCCCTCGGATGACATTGCATGTGGGTTGTTTGCTTACATGCTTGATGGGCATGCTGACCAATGGTGTCACACATTGTCCGCAGCATCCATTCACTCTTATGATCACATGATTGATGAGTTAATATGTGCTTTCTATCATTATGACTGTAAAGCACTCAACAAAAAAATTCTAGAATTATGGAAAGCACCTAATGAATCTCTTGCACAATTTTGGGTGCACTTCTTAAATCTTTCTTTTCGAATCCCTGAAGATGAAATTGATTGGAAATTTCTCAAGGAATGGTTTCAGTATCTTCTTCACATATCTGAAAATCCTCACAAGTTAGAATCATTCGAACCCCTCCCAGCATACCTCAGTGTTAGAGCTACCAAATCTAAGACGGACAAGGTTGTTGTCACAAGTGGCCCACTGTCTGCTCCTCATCAAACAACTCTAGCTCCGTTGGAAGAGGTGGGAGAAGTTGTGAACCCGTCTGTTAAACTGTCATCTCCTCCCACCCCACCTGATCTGGATTTCTGCGTCGATGTGGACTACGAGCTTGTTGATTGTCACGTGAACTTGTTTTCTCAACCTCCATCCTCTTGTTCTGTTGATCCTTCGGATTTTGGTGTCTTGTTTGGTGTTGATCCTCTAGTATGTGATGGCTACTGCAAGGATTTACCCTCTTTGCAAGAACAACTGTGGAATTCTAAAACAAAATGTGTCATGTATAACAATCTTCATAATAAGGATCTTGATATAATAATAGATCTAACCTCTGCAAAAGAAATCTCGGATAGAATGAAACTCATGCATGAGGAGGCTAGTAGCAACAATGTAAAGAAAGGAAAGAGAAAGAGGAAGGAGAAAAAACCTTGTCAAAAGGAAAGTGTTCACTTAAATGAAACCTCTATCTTTGAGAATGTACTTGACCCTCATGAAGAAAAGACAGATGGAAATCAAGTTAGGCATGACTTATCGTTGGCTAGTATAGAAAGATTGAAGAACGAAAACAAATATTTGAAGAAACTGGTGCAGATATGTGATGAGAAAGAGCATGAGTACAAGGAGGAAATCGTCAGCCTAAAGACTCAACTTGAAGAAGCAAGGAGACTAGAGGAGGTGATGAGCAGTAAATTCAAGGAGAGAGACCTACAGTGTGAAGGATTAGAGGCTGAGGTTAATTCAACTAGAAGTAAGTTAGAAGAAAAGAATAGGTTGTGTAAGCAGCTAGAAGAGGACCTTGCCTCCATGAAAAACTCAGCAAAGGAAACCATTAAATATCATAATGAAGCAACCCTAAAAGGAACTACAAAAGAAGAGTCTAACAACATGTTTTGTAAAGAAAACAAAAATAAGCAGCAATATCAAAACCAATGAATGAGTTGAACAAGTTCGAAAGATCTCAAAGGAGATTCATTGCTCCTTGGAAAAACATCACATGTTTTTATTGCCATGAACATGGACATGTGGCAGCAAATTGTAAGAACAAGAAGAACAATACTATTCAACAAAACATGCAACAAACAAGAAGGTACTATCCAACAAGAAAACAAAGGAGAACACCAGCAACTAGGTACATAAACTCTTTCTATGATTATTGTTATATGTGTCATGAATTTGGACATAAAGTGGTTGAATGCAAAAAGTATGTAAAGGAAAATATAAATGACTCAAGAAAACACACATCATTTATTCCTTTTCTCGGCCATATAAGGTGCTATCTATGTAGAAATTCTAGTCACAAAGCCAAAGACTGCAAGTTGTGCTATACCTTAAAGAACTCTAGACAAAAGATGGACACTGCAAGAAATCCAAAAACTGAGACAAAAGAAAATGTAGACACGAGAATACAACCAACTAAAGTGTGGAAGATAAAGAATAAGAGAAACCAGTGACCTAGATTGGTCTTAGTGGGAGTTACTCAAGAAAGAAAAGAAGAATTTGTCAGTGTTAGATCAATATCACTTGAGGGGGAGAGAAACTCCATTATTGTCAACAAAGCTTCGAATATGTAGGTGTGAAATACATCTGTACTGAGGAAAATATATTGAATAAAATATTGGATAATAAAGGATGATTTAGTGGATGGCATTTCCACTATACTATACCCAACTTGCAGGAAAAGAAAAAGAAAATGACCTTAGTGCAAAGTTATCTCGAATGTCTTGGAAAGAATTTGATATCAATGATGCATCCTCTAGCAATTCAAAAATATCTCAAAAGGATTAAGAGAAAGATGATTTTACAGTATGTTGGGCCAACTTAATTAGAGGATTTGAAATTTGTGTGTAGTAGCTCCATCACAATTTTAATAATGTTGAAGAATTTTGTAAGGCAAAAGAGGGTTATGCTCATAACGAATCTGTAAAATTTGATGAATTTGAAGGAACACCTCTCCTAATTGCAAACAAAATCATCACAATTCTTTGGAAATAACTATGTCAAACAAAGTGTGGCAACAAATGAAAGAGGTAGGTGTTGTACTTGAGGATATTTTGGATTAGGAGTTGATTTTATTTGATCTAGAAATTCATCATTGTATTGGAAAGCAACAAATTACAAAAGGGAATGTGTCACTTCTTTGAGAACCTGAAATAGTAAGAGATATGTGAAACAATCCAAAAAAAAGTTGAAAGATAATAAGAGATTTTTTTTTCAAGAAAGCTTATGCAAAATCTGCAAGGAAAAAATGGGACATCTCCAACATTAATTCATCTCAACAATTGAATAATTTCATACATGCCAAATGCTGCAAATAAAAATGGAGAAACAAGACAAAACCCTAAAACTTAAAAGATTGAGATCCATCTTGAGTACATCAATTTCAAACACAGACCAATAAACTCTGAATGGCCTTGATTGCTATTGTGGATACAAATCTCAGAGAACAAGACATTCTCATGCATTCGATTACAATAGAGAAATTGTGAGTCAAAGAGAACCAAAGATCAGGAAAAATGGATGTATAAAGCAAGAGAGCCTCATATAAGACATTTTTTAATAATGGGAGGGAGTTGAATTGAGTCTTGACAATGTTATTCATATATATATATGAAGCAAAAACTTCAATTTCAATGAGAGTAATAAGAGATTATTTCATTGTAGCGCACTCCAAGCATATGAAACCATACTACTTGTGTGATGAGTGATAGAAGTTATTTGCACATGATCATTAAGGATATGTGCCATATTTGGATGCACTCCATTTCAAACAAAAGGGATCTTTGAAGCATAATTCTATAACTCATCCCTACATCAATGATGGCTACCAAATGAAACAACGACTAGAAACAAAATAATATCTATACAATGGAGAACCACTAAGCTTTAACAATTGCTAGAATCTCAAGATAATAATATAAAAAGGAAGTTGCAAGAAACAAAAGGGACCTATGCAATCTAAATGATCTAAGAGCCATTCATGTATACATAATTTGTAGACTTACAAGCTGGGGTTGTATGAACTTGTGGTAATGGTAATATGGTCTAACCTAGAACGGTCCACTATTTTTTCCTCTATGGATACTAGTGCCAAAGTAGTGGGAAATGGATAATGAAAAGATATACAGCATAACTGAAGCTTCAACATAACAATTACGTACTCACTGGATCATAAAACAATTATAAATATTATTGCAAAAATATGACAGAGACTCAAAAGATATTTTGAGCAAACAAATATGGCAACGCTATAATATTAGTAGCGTTATGACAATCTTGTGGGTCAAAATGATCGCTATGGTGTTATTTCTTTTGAAAATAATTTCTAATATGCTTTACATTCAAATCAATTACTTAGCCTGTGTTATAGATGGACAGAGACAGTGCAGATGACAGGTAACAAAGATAGGTTATTACATGGACGTTATGGAAATTGAAGGAAGCGTTGGAATTTTGCTACCCAACATAATACATATCAACCAACATTTATACAGTTGTATAAAGGCCCGCTCTCTTCAAAGCTCAACTACCCAGTCGATAGCATTGGCACATATTTCATTTGGAAACAGGATGTTATATGGAACAATGCTTAGGGTTTTATGCCATAATCTGAGCAATATTCGTGCAGAGAGAAACTGAGCGTTTGGGTTATGTTCATTCAAATGCGTTCGCATGGAGCACCTCAGCAGAAGCCTCAGTAGTGCTGTGGAAGTGTGTGGGATTCCTCCCTGTCAATAGAAGGAAAAGTCGACAAACAATGCAGTTTAATTAAATGCGTTGAAATATTAATCGGTTGGTACTAATGTGTTGGTATCGCCTTGAAGTAGTATTGAAGTATTAAATGCGTTGAAATATTAATAGGGGTACGGATGTGTTGGTATCACCTTGAAGTATATTGAAGTATTAAATGCATTGAAATATTAATCAGTTGCTACTAATGTGTTGATATCACCTTGAAATAGTATTAAAGTATTAAAATATGCACGAATAATGCATTGAAATATTAATAAGTTGCTACTAATGTGTTGATGTCACCTTGAAATAGTATTAAAGTATTAAAATATGCACGAATAATGTTGCAAAGTGAAGGCACTGTGGAAATAAAACAGTGTGAAGAAAAGGTAGTGCGAAAACAATGAAGAACGCAGTGTAAAAATAAAGACTGCTCTTGCTTTAGAGTCTTTGAAAATCACGCCTTTGAAGTATTAATGCGTTGATATCAATGAGTTGAAATAAACATATTAATGCGTTCTTATTAATGAGTTGAAATATAAGTATTAATGCCTTGATATTATTGAGTTCGTGTGATTGAGAAATAAATGTTGCTCTACCGTTGGATGCATGAATAATGTTGATATGGATGAGTGGAAATTGTAACAATCCAAAGTAAATCTAAAATTAATTTCTTATTTAAAATCAGAATCAAAAAATAAGTACATACCTATGTTACCTGTGATCAATGTTTGCCAAATGATAACAAGGTTTTGGGGATGACTCTCCACTCAACCGTAGGCTCAATTGCGCAAAGATTTGCTACAACTGGCCACCCCTGAGCCCTAAATCAACGTGCTAATGCCAGTGACTCCTAAGTCTTTAGAACATCATTCTCCCAAGAGAAGGAAAGATAGAAATTCAGAACAAATATTGGAAGAGGAACCACATGCACACACTCCATGCATCTACATGCAATTTTCTTTTGATTTTTAGTTTTCTTGTTTTATTTCTTTCTTTTTGATAGTTTCCTTGTTTTATTTATTCTTATCTAGAGGTAGTATGGTTATTATTATTATTATTATTATTATTTTTTTTTTTTGTATATTTTTAATCTTATTTATTATTTAACATTTATGATTTATGATTTTTATTATTATTAAGTGATTTATTCATTATTATTTATTATTTATATTATCATTTATTATTTTTTGTATTATTTATTATTTATTATTAAGGGAGAGATATTACATACTCTCCCACTTTAAGGAACTTCGTCCCGAAGTTAAGTTGAATTATTTATTATTTATTATTTAATTTGATTCATGTTGCCAACACCTTTTGCTGAACTAGTATAACCAACAGGCATCGAAAGTCCCCACACCCGGGAAATCTCAAGGAATCTCTGTCATTTTTCCCACTTTCGGCACCAGGCATAAGCCTGACTCAATCTGTATCCTAGTCCAAGGCTAGCCCCAAAGCTTGCGCCTGACTCAGACCTCATCTGTCCCAAGGCAGGCATCCGGTCCGGTACTCAATGACCTCGGGCATCTCGCAAGGCTGGCCCACTCCCTCCACAACTACTAAGGCGCACAGCCCCAGGCATCGAAGTCCTTTACATCCCTTCCAAACTTCGGCATCCCAATCCCACAGGTCCCAGGATCGAAACCTGGCTTTGATACCATATGTAACAATCCAAAGTAAATGTAAAATTAATTTCCTAATTAAAATCAGAATAAAAAATAAGTACATATCTATGTTACTTCTGATCAATGTTTTCCAGATGACAACAAGGTTTTGGGGACGACTCTCCACCCAACCGTAGGCTCAATTGCGCAAAGGTTTGCTACAACTGGCCACCCCCGAGCCCTCAATCAACGTGCTACTGTCAGTGACTCCTAAGTCTTTAGAACATCATTCTCCCAAGAGAAGGCAAGATAGAAATTCGAAAAGATGAAATGCAGGAATGCTTCTGATCTTCCTCACCATCTATTAAATAGAACAAACATTGGAAGGGGAACCACATGCACACATTCCATGCATCTATATGCAACTTTTTTTTTTTTTAGTTTTCTTGTTTTATTTCCTTCTTTTTGATAGTTTCCTTGTTTTATTTATTCTTATCTAGAGCTTTAGTATGGTTATTACTATTTTTATTTGTATATATTTTTAATCTCATTTATTATTTAACATTTATTATTTATTATTTTTATTATTATTAAGTGATTTATTCATTATTATTTATTATTTATATTATTAATTATTATTTTTTGCGTATTATTTATTATTATTTTTGTGTATTATTTATTATTTATATTATTAATTATTATTTTTTGTATTATTTATTATTTTTATTATTTATTATTTATTATTAAGGGGAGGGATATTACAAAAATAAACATATTAATGCATTGATATTAATGAATTGAAATAAACCTATTAATGCCTTTGATCAGTGTTACTTGGGAGTGGGAGCGAAAGCAGGGAGTGGGAGCGACATTTTTAGAAGCTCCCGGTTTGGGAACGAATCTCGAAGCAATTTTTAAAAATATAAATATTTTTTATATTTTGATACATATATGTCAACAAAAACATGTAGAATGATGAATTAGATATAACAAAAAAAAAAACATAGATTGATCATTGAACCATATCACATCAATCATCTAGAAGTTATAATCTTCATCAACCACGTCCACAAGTTAGTAACATACATATTACAACTGCAACATATTGAGTCTTGTGAATCATGATTCATCAAATTCAATCTTAAAGTTTCAACTTCAAGTTTTCAAAATTGAAAATTCAATATATAACATTTATCATCATTGATCACCAAAGTTGTACTTGTAAGCTAAGTTTAACCATTACAAGAAATAATATCTAAGTTTCTAACTGTTAACATGAAATGAAATGTTATAAAATGAATTATGAAATGAAATGAAACAACTTCAGTCTTTCACGAAGCATCATATTCATAATTCACAATCAGTACCAATGAGTTATAATTGCCAACTTCAAACTTCAAACTTTCATTGTCACAATCATATATTGTTTACAAAAAATATCATTATGATATGAAAGAGTCAAGAGTCAAGAGTCAAGGACTCAAGACTCAACAGTTATGAAAACTAATAGAAACTAGAAAAGACAAGTAAACTGTAAATCTTTATCTACTACTACATGTGGCCCTTGCCACGAGAGTCTACTGTATGAGCAACTTGTGGTGGTCTTCTAGGAGTCTCTCGCACAGATTGACGACCAGAACTAGAAGGCACATGCCCTCCATGTGAGGGTGTAGATGGAGGTGATGACAGCAAAGGAACAAGACTCGGAACTAGAGCACTGCTACTGGATGGTGGAGGTGGCATGGTTGCTGCAGCTACTTCATCTTCATCCCTTATAAGTTCCTCTTCCAGTTCTTTAAGATGTATAGTGTCATCCTCCAAATTGTCATCCTCTGGGTGGTTGTCCCAAATTTTATATGTTGGATCCTCATAAGCCCAATCACAGTAATGACTCAACAACCTCAAGTTGTAGTGCACATAAACCAGGCTTTCTGCCCGGTTTTCATTGAGTCTGTTTCTTTTCACATTATGTATGAAGTTGTAGGTGCTCCAACACCTCTCTGCAGAAGAAGTATTTACAACATGTGAAAGAAATTTTTTTGCCAATTTTGGCAAAATTCCCCAGCCGCCATATGATTCCCACCATGTGAGGCATCAAATCTGTCTCTGTCTTCCATTGCATGGAAGGTACCAAACAAACCAGTGCCACTAAAGTATCTACCTATTTCAAGGCACACACTAGCACATTCCTCCCTGTCAGGTATCAACTTTTCTAAAGCATCCAAATATCCTCTAGTTACCTCTTCATCTAAATGGGGTTTGGTCCTAACCCCACCCCCTGGTGCAGGTTGGCCCAACCAAAATGTAGAGTAGTATTTTGGCATAAGGATATACGCCAAGAAATGTAGTGGAAGATTAAGTTTATTCCACCTTACACACACACAATCGTGAATCAGTTTGTACAAGTCGGGATCATTGTTATGAACAATATCTTTTATTTGCCCCAACATGGTATCCATCTGCTCATACACCTCGCCAATCATTGGTTTGTCTATATCTGCAAACCGAATCATGTGATAAATGGGCTTGGTGAAATCCAATACTTGCCTCACACTTGCCCAAAACATACCATCAAGAGCGACCTCCTCCACCAGTTCAAAACTGCGCCTGTCAGCTGCATTTGTAGCCCTTTCCTTTAATACCTGCCAGTGTGGACTTGATACCATGCTAGCCAATGACTCCCTTACCTTCAAAAGGCGCCTGAAGGTGAGGTAATAGCTACCTAATCTAGTCCTCGCAATCTTCAACAACTCTAATCTTGAGTGACTGTGGAAAAGGCCATGGGTATTGCTATGATTTGTAATAAATTTTATCATTTGTTTGCCTTTCTTGTACAAATCACCAATCCATTTGTATTGTTCATTTTTGTTCTTAACAACATCATGCATCAAAAGGTTCAATATGTGAACCAAACGCCCATGCCAAAATATGTTGGGGTATTTATCCTCAATAATTGCTCCCGCTGACTTACAATTAGGAGCATTATCAGTGATGACTTGGATGACATTGTATGGCCCAATACAGTCAATTGTTTCAAGTAATGCTTCTGCAATGTTGATGCCGATCTTGAACTTCTCTGAGTAATCATATGCATTTAGAAAGATGGCACCACTAAAAGACACAGTAAGAACACTTATCAATGGATTGCTTTTTACATTTGTCCATCCATCAGATACAATGGACACCCCATGGTCAGTCCAAGAACTTGTCATTCTATTCAAAGAATGTGATATTTTTGCTTTTTCATGATCAAGTCCAATGGTTCTTGCCTTGTCATACCCAGGGCTCTTGTATCCTTTAGGGGCATAATTTATGGCAGAAACCATTTTGTGCCAATAAGGTGAGCGAAGAACATTGAATGGTATCCCACATGCATAGAGAAACCTGTAAAACTTTGAATCCACATCATTCCTACACCCCTCATCAAGAAAATCTGATATGGTTCTACGCCTTAAAGCTGATGACCCTATGCCTCCATATCCACTGCCTTGGGAGGATGCTGAAGGAGTTCTTTGTGCTTGTGATTATGAGCTTGGTTCAAAAAAACCCCTTGATTTTTTAAATTTGTATTGGGCTTCCTCCTCTTCCCTTATGTATTTGGCTCTATCTGCTGCTAACACAACTGCACAAGTTTTGATTCCTATTTGTTTATCTCCATCTCATGGCCTCTTCCCGCAGAGGTGTTTTTTGGCACGGGTGTATGAACCTTTGTAATTATTGTTGCAATGGGGGCAATGAAATTTAGTGGTTCCACCCCCTTTCCCTGCTTTAGGCCTGTTAACATATTTCCATAATGGGGTTTGGTCTTGTTTAGTTTTTCCAGTTGTTGAATCATGTTCACCCTCTTCCAGATCCTCCTCACTGGGGTTTTCATCAGATCCACTTTTTCCCCCTTCTTCATCCCTCTCTTCATTTTGACCCCTCATTTTCCTACTCTCCAGCACCATAATAACCAGAAAAGGAACCAAGAAGAAGAAAATGCCAAGAAATATAACCAGGTCCATGATGTTTGAAATTTGTAGTTTTGAATCTGCAAAATTTAATGGGAATGGGAATGAGAAAATAAAAAATGTATTTACTATTTATTAATTTTATTTATTTAGATTCATCATTCTAGAAATAAGTTACTAATACTAAGTTACTAACCTACTAAATTACTAAGTTACTAACCTACCTCAAATCCAAGACTCCTTGCAGGCTTGCTCCTTGCTCCTCGGCGCTCGCTCCTCGCTCCTCCTCGCTCCTTGGCACAAGCTCCTTGGCTCTCCTCCAACTCTCTCAAGTCACAATGACAAAACAAAAGCCCTCCAAGCCCTTATATATAAAAAAAAAATCATAAAACTAATTTTTTTTTGACGCGCGGATTTTTTTTCCGCTCGTTTCGCTCCCGGCGGCAGCCCGCGTCGCTCTGGGAGCGAAAAATAAAGCCCGGGAGCGATCAATCCCTGATTGCTCACAGGCTTTATTTTTCGCTCCCGGAGCGACGCTCCCGAGGTCGCTCCTTGTTTTGGCAGGGAGCGCAAATTTTTTTCCAGGAGCGCGCTCCCAACTTGCTCTCGAGCTGCTCCCACCCGGAGTGCAGATTGGGAGCGGGTTTTGGGGGGGGGGGGGGGGGAGGGTACTCCGCCGCAACACTGGCCTAGATATTAACGAGTTTGTGTGATTGAGAAATACATGTTGCTCTTGTGTTGGATGCATGAATAATGCTGATGTGTGAAGAACACAGTGTGAAAATAACGCATTGTGAAGAATGCAGTGTGAAAAATGTAGTATATGGGTAAACTCAAGATATGGATGGCCTTTTTATCGAATATGGATATAATTTATGCCTGTTTTGGTTTATATACAATGTGGTTTATATGTTGTTGTTATTTATTCATACAAGGTAGATATTCATACAACCCATTCAATTTAACCATCTTTTTTGTTATCAAAATCAAAATTGATGTTGGAACTTTTTAGTCTCGTGTGGTCGTGTGGAAAGATTCAAAGATCAAACTTTTTATTTGAAACGTATATTATTTGTATTCTTGTTATCAAAATCAAAATTGATGTTAGAACTTTTTAGTGTCGTGTGGAAAGATTCAAAGATCAAACTTTTTATTTGAAACGTATATTATTTGTAGTCTCCACCAAGAAAAAAATAGTATTATTTTGTTTGAAATTATTTTTGCAACAAAAGACCAATGCTAATCTTACAGCCAGAAAACCCTATTATTTAGCCAAAAAAACCTATTATTTGCTCAACCTCAAAATTTACTGCTCCAACTTATATTACTACAACTTTGTATTTCAACCTATAATTTTCCACCTATATTTCTCCAACAATTATCGTTTCAACCTATATGCTTCAACAATTATGGTTTCAAGGTATATCAAATCCTCTCTGATATCATCCATTAGTGTTTAATATTATCATGTTGGAGAGAGACTTCAATATTATTATGGGTAAGAACTTTATTATTGTGGAGAAGCATTATCATGTTGAGAGGGTTCAAAATTATTATTGGAGAGTGTTAACCTCGGAATATGGCTTCATGAAGATATTTATATATATTGGAAAGAAAGCATATATATTGGAAAGATATTTATTGAATCATTTATGAATAAATAGTTTGGAGGAGTATATGGTTTTTTGAATTCATGTTGGTTTGGTTTGCAATATAAATGGTTATTAAGAAAAACCATGAGTTGTCTTTATAAACTATGGGCTGATTTAATGATGAGTGGATTTTACATATGAGTATAATATAAATGGTTATCAAGAAAAACCATGAGTTGTCTCTATAAACCATGGGCTGATTTAATAATGATTGGAATTTACATATGGGTATAATATAAATGGTTATCAAGAAAAACCATGAGTTGTCTCTATAAACCATGAGCTGATTTCATGATAGTGGAATTTACATATGGGTATATTTGGTGTTTTTTTACCATAGTGCATGAGATCTTATTTTACATATAAATCATTATTGAAATTACTCAAGCACGATCAAGCAATTGCAAGTGAATATTACCATAGTAAGTCGCTTTGGTGAATATTATCTTGATGAGTATGTTGGTGCTCTGTGTTGCTATAGGGCTGAGAATAGACTATGGGACATATTGCATTGGTATTTGTTGCCTATTTGTTGGGTTGTTGATTGATGTATTACAATACATGAAGCATTGGAGCAACATTAATATAATCCATTCTTGAAGTAGGGTTAAAAAAAACTATGGAATAGTGTTAATTCATCCCTGGAGCAGCGTTAACATTTTATTGCCAACAACATTTTTAATTACCAACAACATTTTTAATTACCAACATTGAATTAATATGCAGACATATTATTATTATTATAATGTGTTCTTATATCCCAACTTACATTGCAAACATGGAATGATATTAATTATTTTAATGCACTATTATTATTATAGTATTCAACATTATAATAAATTGAGCACATAATAGAATTAATGGTGATATAATATGCAAAGTGGAAACTCATATCATGGAGCGCATCCGAAAATGTTATTAATAAGTAATATGGATAACGAGTTATATTTCAAGTTATGGAGAGCATATTATGGAGATACGAAGAGTGTACTTTATGGTATTATGAAGCATTATTTGCACCACATTGTTTATAATGCTTCGATATGCTACTTTAATATGGAATTTCGTCAAGAATTGGTAAATGGAATGTTACTGTGCTATCAGGAATGCTATGGAACGTTGTGTCAAGAACCTTGAGTACAATGAATGGTACTTTCAATGAGAATGCTACAATACTTGGTTGTTGTCCTTATGTTTGTTGGCTTTAATACAATGCTCACTGGGGTTAGTGTTTGTTGGCCATACTTTTGTTGGTAGCTACAACAAAATCCAGCCATGGGAAAAGCACTAAACACTATATTTATGATGCCCCTTCCAGTGATTAAAACATCTGCTTTAGATGTTGACAATGAATGCAACAAATGTTGGTGTACTACAAGAGAATATTTGACAATGAATGCAACAAATGTTGGTGTACTACAAGAGAAGATCTTTGTAAGCCAGCACAAAGAGTGAGGGAGCTCCACAAGAAAAATATAGATCCATTGTTCACAACTATGAAGAAGAGAATCATTTACATGTTGAAGTTATTGGAATCAATTGTCCCCTAGATGTTGTCAGACTATTGGAAAAATGAACTGATAATGCATGCAATCTTGTGCAAGCTCAAAGCGAAATTGCAACTCATGTGACCATATCCTAATTTGTAGATTGTGCATTTGAAGTCCATGCTAGAACATTTGTCTCAGCTTCTATTGATAGGTCTAAAGAAGGTTTATCTCAAGGAGTACTACTCTATGATATTTCACATTCTCAAATCACATTGAAAGTTCATCTATTGTGTCTGCAATAGGAACAAATGTTATCAACAGTCAAACCATATGCAGTTCGTATTAGTTATAATGAAGCCTACCTTTAGATGAATTTATACCTAATAGTCTAGGTGTTTATATTCTCTCACAACAATATGTGATGCACTTCTTATTTGGAGAGTTGTGGCTATCTAGTTGATACAATAATCATAAACATGATCCTCAATTATTATGGTACTTAACAGGAGTTCAAAAGCATTAAGACATGGCTTAGAAGAATGCAATTTGATAACAATGGTTTGTCCATCACGCGATGTAATGCAGTTTCTAATTATTTCCCTATTCTTATATTTTTTACGCTTTTGCAAGAGGACCTTTCTCAATATAATGTATTTATCATGCATGCCATGCTTTCCTTACAAAGTGTCCTCTCAACAGTATTCTTGCAACATTTTACAGAGTGTTCTCACAACAATATTTTGCAGCCCTCTTACAATGTTAAAAATTTATGAAGCGTATTTGGAGCAATATTTATATGTCATATGGAGTGGCATTCATTCAATAATAGTGTCAACATTGTTTATGCAAAACAAGACATTGTAGGTTATAGAGCATTAATGCAATGATGACATCTACACTAAGGACACTTTTACAGGCTACAAGGCATTTGTAACCCCCTTGCCATTGATGTCAAAGCAAGAGGTAATGAAATGAAGAAAGACACTTCGTAGAGTGAAAAGGGGAGGACAAATTTGTTTCCATCAATGCCAAAGAGGGAGATTGTTGGCAATATTGTCATTGATGGCAAAGGGGCATTGAAGGAATGTAAGGAGCAGCAAGCAGCATCAAGAAGTAGTAAGGTAAGGAGCAACAACAAGCACAAGGAAAGGAGTAGTAGGTAGTAAAATAAGGCAAAGAAGGAGGACTTGTGATACATTGAAATGTTTTGATAATGTTGTAGAGATTTCTATATTGAAGAATTTGTTGTGATGTAAAATTGTTGATTGAGTTGAATTGTTGTGATGCAAAGGAAAGACTCCAAGGCAAAGGAAAATATGTTGCAAAGATTGTTGTGATGCATTAATGATAAATATTGATATTTGATGTTGGCATTAGGTTGATGCATTTAATGATTACATGTGGCTGAAATTAATATTGGATGGATTATTTATTTTTGTGTTCTAATATTCAAGATATGAAGAGTTTGGAAACGAATGAGTGGAAGGCAAAGAGTCAAGCCTATTCACTTCATATTCCTATGTGGGATACAAACATCCAACAAACTATCTTTATAAAATATGTGATTTTGGAAGGCATTGAGAAGGTTAGAGAATGGGAGAATGTGAGGAAGTAGATTGAGCTATTATGCATTAGTTACCTGGCACTTATGCAATTGATATGAAGCAGATTTGAAGGGAAGAAGATGCAGAAATGAAGATGGAGATATGCATAAATTATGACCAGGTAAACCAACACATTGTTATTTCTTGTTTGCATCAAGAGATGGTAGTCTCCTTTCAAGTAGTGGCTTGATAAACATCAGGTTGGAGCATGTTGAGGTAGGAGCCTCCTGTGGGTTGTAGCCTATAGAAAACATATGGGAGTTGGAGCTTCCTTGCAGTTGTAGCTTGCAGAAAATTGAGGTAGCAGCCTCCTGTAGGTTGGAGTCTACAAATAAGAAGATGTAATAAGTAGTAGGAGCTTTCCTTTGCATCACAACAATAATAAAATCATGGTTTTATCCCTTTACAAGTTTCCACATACATCTAGTGTCAATATGTGTTGTTATCATGTGTTGATGTGATGTTTTGATTAGCTTATTACTTGTTGTTCACATATTCAATATGCTAGCCATTATTTGTTAAGCTGCTCATGCAATGCCTCAATTAATGAGATTAAGGAAAATAATTTTAATGTCCATGAATATACTAAATTGATTCACCCCCCTCTCAGTTTAGTCAAGTTTTCATCAACCCAGCTGGCAACTTGTCTTCGACTAGAAAATTGTGTAGAGCATGAGAGGCAGCCAGAGCCACTCAACCCAGGAATTGTGCAAAAGAATTCCCTCAACTTCTATCGAATGCATGTGCTAGTAGGTTCCCCCCATAACTGCATAATTTCTCCATGCATGCATGGCATCCTTTCCTCGAAAAAAGAAAAAACAAAAAAGAAAAAAATAATCCCTAAAAAATAGGAACTATTTTTAGCACCGGGAGTTACTCTTGAGTTAATTTTAGAAAGTTGTTGCCACTTATCGCTTTTTCCTAGATTTTTGGCATGCACGTTATAAATCCTAAATCGGTTGAATCTATTTAATGGAAACCACTAAAGCTCATTTTCACATTTGATCATGGAGCTCTGGCATTCCAGAAGCATCTTGGAATCTTCAACACAATCGACACAAATTTTCTGGGTAAGTTTTTCTTTTCAAGTCTTTTGTTTCTTTTTCTATCACTTTTGTTTCCTTTGCTTGTGTGAGTGTTGTTTTGCATGTTTTATTGAACAACTACTAACGTTTTAGTTTTTTTTAACTTGTAGAAGTGTTTTTTCAAGTTTTGCATTACCTTTCTTAAGCGTCGCATGCATAACCCTGTTTTTGCACTAACGGTCGTCGTTGCGGCGACTCTCCCCACAAGCTTTGTTGTTCGTCCATTTGACTAATTTATGCACTTGCTTTGATTGCATGCATGACCATTCACTCAGATCTACACCATCCTTCGCTCATGCATTCAGATCTACTCGTTTTCAAGTTGCCCTTGGGCAAATTTGGGCTGCCTTGGCTCAGATATAGCTCTTCTCGGCTGGCACTGCACATTTCTAGAACTCAAGGCTTTGCCTTGGCTCTAGGAATTGCGCAGAGGATGCCAGTCACTAGCTCTAGCTGTGCTTTCCATAGTTGGAGGAGTCAGTCTTGAGCCTTTCCCACTGGGATTGCGCAATGCGCAGTCCCAGACAACATCAAGCCAGACTGAACTGTGCATTGCATAGTTCCATTCCACAACAAGCCACACTGGACTGCGCTCTGCGTAGTTCCAGTCATTAGTACCTCTCAATGGAAATTGGGACTGCGCAATGCGCAGATCGAGTTGACAGTATCACACCTCTGAGAGTCACAACTTCACAATCTTTCCCAACAGTTGCCCAGTTTGTTGGATGATCGATCCTTGAAGTGATTTGTGTTTTTGCGCTGACATTTGCTTGCCATGAGTGTCTGCTATGTCTCCAGGTACACCAATTGTTAAGAAACTTCTCAGCAGTAGAGGCAACATGGTTTCCAAGAGAGATGGATCAAAGGATACTGTAGAGAGCATCACTGGAGATGTAGTTGAATAGGTGCCAATGAAATTTCCTATCTATGTAGACACGCAATTGTTTGTAGAGAAGGACATGAAGATTACATGGAAAGAAATAAAGGACACATTTATAGGCAGTTTCAAGGAAGATCTGGAAGATTGACAGGTCTATGTCAACATTCACAAGTCAGGCTTGTACAGGGTTGCATGCAGGTACCCCGCCTTCGCGTGCGTAGATATCATTCACTGGATTGTCTCACATACCGATCCTGAGACAATGACATTGAGAAGTGCTAATGGAACACAACTTGCCACCTATAGGATGGAAAACTACCATCAGATGTATCACTTGCCACATTTAGTGAATTACATGGATGCATTGTTTTACACTCCCAATAGTGATCTAAACACTAGAGACATCATGAAGCGTTGGGTAAAAGAGCCATCGAAGTTTAGAGTGACACCCAACCAAGTCTATAAGATGAAGTCACTCAGGAAGGGTTACCAACTCTTGGTCATCTTTGCATGTTGCTTGTATGGTCAAGAGACCACAAATACCTTTCTGCAGAGTTGGGTGGTTATGTTGGATCAGTTAGAAAATGAAGGAAGGTCATTCAACTAGTCTGACATGTTGGATCTTCAGTTGAAAGTGCATGTGTCTAATGCCCGGAGTCTACCTAAGGATGAGCAAGCAAGATTATTTATTCCCGCGTACTTTCTTGATGCAATATGTGCCTAGCAATAGTTCCCTAACATGGGTTGGACATGAACACCATTAGCAGATGTTGCGAACATCTATTGCAAGTTTCTCTCCGAGTGCAGCCACTAAGGAGTCATGGTGAGACTGTCTGACCACTTCATCACGCTGTTGTACAGAATGATATTCAAACATGATCCACCTTGCATGTCCCAAGAAGCGATGCAAGCATTGCTTAACATTGCAGATTGGTATGCCTCACCGGGCGGCACCATCATCAAGATGTTTGGCGCAAAGAAGCCTTCGCATGAGCTACTGAGGTTTTCCACGAACAAGTTGGTCATGAAAGAGGTTACATGCCACATATCCATAAGGTTATCAGTAGTACTGCACTAGAGGAAGAAGACACCATGGCCTACTCTTGGGTTGTACGAGATTCGTACCTTGAAGGATGTGGATTCTAAGGCTGAGGACTTGAATAAGTTTGGGTTCGACATCAAGAGTTTCAATACGTACGATCCATAATGCATATGCAAGAACCACTGTGCGAAGGTGTATTACCTAGGGATCCATGAGGCATGTCATTGGTCAGAGGAATATCCTTAGAGTTATTGCTGCAACTCATCTAGGCTCAATGAACTGGTTAGTATGACTATAAAATGGAAAGCAACACTGAAGGAAACAACACCACATGAAGCAACAACAAAAAAAACTATGATCAACAAACCGATGCAAGACAAAGGAAAGATGAAGATTGTCGAGAGTGCAGAGGCAGAGAAAAGCTACAAGTTCAGAGAAGATCCTCTTGTTAAGAAAGTAGCTTTGGAGATAGAGGCGAAGAGGCAATAACATGAAAGGAGAGTAGAACAGAGGAAGAGAGAGAAATGAAAGTTGGAAGATGCAGAGAGGAAGTTGCAAAAGACAAAGAAGAAGCTGAAAGCAGAGCAAGAGCTCAAGAGGAGAGAAAGGGAGGTAAATCAGAAAAAGGAACAAGAGAAAGACAAGGTGCACTAACAGAGCAAATTGCGCCTATACAAGTTGAGACAGTAGATCAACCAACAAATGAAGAAGAGGGTGGGAAGGTATAGATTTAGGAATATGCTCAACAAGTTGAGCAAATGGTTGAGACAACCTACATGGAGATGGAATAGGAGCCACAGGACCAAGACAACAATCTCATGTCGAGAGCATCCAAGGTCACACCACTGTCTTCGCCACGTCCATAATCACAACCGGTCCTAAGAAAGCAAGGAGAGGTTTTTCTCCTTGATGATTATTCGAAGATGGATTGTGTACAATCTATCATTTGACAAGTCACAACACAAGACTGTACAGGCACATAGAAAGCGACTCCCAGATGATCACACATCAACTACGCACATAGAGGAAAGGGTGATTGTATCAGATGTTGGAAGGCATCCAACTGCCATGGCCGAGGCTTCTGAGGCTTATGCAGAACCCATGCGTTCGATGGTTAAGTTCTTGATAGCAGTGAATGATCAGATGGCAAAGGACTTGCAAGAGGCCCATCAGAGAACATAGTAGTCTACAGGATCCACTATGACATAAATGAAGAAATCAATACTTGTGGAGATATCAACTTTGGAGACCACCATGCGGACGTTGTATAGAATATTTTTCAATGTGCACAAAGTGGTTGTCCATCTATACGGTTTTCAGCAGCAGTGCACGAAGACAACCCAAACTCTTAAGGACATCCATGTTGTCATTGTGCATGTATAGAAATGGACAATGAGGTACAAGGGGGCCCCGATTTACTTTCAAAAGATGATGAAGCCGTAGGCAGAGCTAGACAAAGCATGGATTCAGATGTTGATCCGGAATTATGAGAAGCTCCCTCTGCTCATCACCAACATTGAGGCTTCCTATGCATGCATGGTTGTATAGGAGTTTGGATATCATATTGATGACACACATGATCCCTTCCATCAGAATCCTTACTCAAGCCATGAGGAAGAACCAAGTCATGCTGGAGGTTGACGGATACATAGAGCAGTTGATGCGCGAAGCCACCAGTGATGACTTGCAGTTGAGTGCAGAGAACATGCAAAAGTACATCGGTGGTCCAACCACACTCAGGAAAATGTTGCACATGCTTCAGGATGAGTTGGACATAGGTTTCAGAACCATATACTTGGAAGCCATGGAAGCAAGAGTCTGCTTCGATAAAGACATCACCAAATAGTACAAGGACACAATAGAGCAATACCAAGCTTGGTATTAGTTCGTCACCAAAGACCACCACGAGGAGGTTACCAAGTTGGTATTTCCCCAATACCTCGAGTGATGTTGTTTGTCTTGTTAGGCTGACTCGAGCCTAATTTTGTCCAACATGGGTATATGTGGAAATTGTATTATTGTAAATATGTTGTAAGTGAAATTCCAAGTGTCACTAGTGGAATGTGAATAGTCACTATGTAATGTGAAGAGTCATGAGGGTAGTCCAAGATTCAAAGGGGAATGTCAAGGGTCACCCCACCCTTTTCTATATATAGAACCTCATAACTCATAGTACAAACTTTTTGGGAGCCAAGATTTTTGCTAGGCATTGCTTAGAGAAAGCTTGGAGAGTATTGTGATGAGCCTTTGCTTCTTCACAGCGTAGAGCAAGTACATCTCTTTGGAGGAGCAGGTGGTGTTGAATGTAATGTTCCACTATTGGGGCTAGTGGTTGTCAATGGTGTATGTATGGATGTGTTGATGGTGCTGGACCCACCAACATGTCAGGGGATCTCCCCGGTAAGAATTCCCAACTAGAACTCAGACCGTTTGGAGTAGGAGTCCCAGAAGTGGGTAGTAAAGTTATGCCTTGACTGCGATAATGCACAAAGGTAAGCGTGATATATTTGTCGGAAGCAAGTGTGTGACCTTGCAACGAGTTAAGAGAGATGTGTCGGAAGATTCTAACACACAAAGGGGAAAGGAAGTGCGCCCCTTAGAAGCCTGTAATAGTACACAACTTGAAAGGAACACACGAACTGAATGACAACACAAGCTGGAAAGCAGAATAGTCGACAATCCAAAGTGATGTTTTAAATCAACAACACGACTTCAACAATATTCATACAATTGTATACGAAATAGTTCATACACAATTTTTTTAAGTTAAACAACATACATTGCTAAAGTAACGAGAATAGTCGAACTACAATAACAACATATGGATGAAGATGTGCTGGCTCTATTATATTATATGAAGTGAAAGTTCCATCCATACATACAAACGTAACAACTACTAGCCCCATTAGTGGAACGTTACAGTCAACACCGCTTGCTCCTCCAAAGAGATGTACTTGCTCTGCACTGTGGAGAAGCCAAGGCTCGTCACAATGCTCTCCAAGCCATATCTAAGCAATGCCTAGCAAAAGATTGGCTCCCAAAAGCCTAGTGTATGAGTTATGAGTTTCTAATTATAACAAAGGGTGGGGTGACCCTTGAAATTCCCCTTTGTGACTCTTGGACTACCCTCATGACTCTTCAACTTCATTACATATAACACTTTACATTACATATGACTGTTTTCATTCCACTAATGACACTTGGAAGTTCACTTTACATCATGTTTACAATAATAATACATTTTCCACATATACCAATGTGCGACAAAAATACACTTGAGTTAGCTAGACAAGACAACAGTAAGACTTGAACTGTTGTGGAAAGAGCAACTCATCAACATCCTCTTCGTGATCCTAAGTGATGAATTGGTGCCAAGCTTGGTAGTGCGTAATGGTATCGGCGTATTCTTTGATGATGTCTTCTTTGAAATGAACTCTTGCCTCCATTACTTCCGGGTATATTGATTTGGAACCTCTGTTCAACTCGTCCTGTAACATGTACAACTTAGTCCTGAGCAAGGCTGGACCAATGATGTACATTTGCATCTTATTTGTGCTAACTTGCAAATCTGCACTGGTGGCCATGAACATAATTGATCAAAGTACGCGTCGATCTCCAGTCGGACTTGGTTCTTCTCTTTGGCCTCAGTGAGTGTTCTAATTGACGGGGTGCCATACTTTCTCATGACGACATCCAAACTCTTAAACAACCATGCATACGAAGCCTCAACATTGGTGATGAGCGGCAAGAGTTCCTCATAGTTCTGGATCAAACTCCGGATGCCTGCTTTGTCCAACTCTACCTACGACTTCATCATCTTGTGCAAGTGAAGCGAGGCTCCATTGTACCTCATTGTCCATTTCTGTACATTATTAACAACGACATGTATATCTGTGAGTATTCGCGCTATCTTGGTGTAGCGCTACTGATGACCATGTAGATGGACAACTACCTTGTGCATGGTGACGAATCTATCAAACCGTCTCTACGTGATTGTCTCAAGAGTCGATACTTCAGCAAGTATCACTTTCTTCATATCTTCTCTGGCGGATCCTGTTGATTGTTCCTCTCTCTTCTTGGCTACTCACCCTGTTCCTCATCTGTTGTTGGTTCTGAGTCTTCAACCTATATCAACGCAGTTTGCAATGTCTGTGCACCTTGCACTTCCTCCTGTTCCTGTTCATATTCCTGTTGTGCTTCCTTCTCTCTTCTACACAACTCGTATTCTTCTTTGAGCTTCTGCTCTACTTCCTGCAACTTCATCTCCATCTCTTCCAGCCTTTGCTTATCTCTCATTTTATGTGCTCCTCTCCTGTCGCGTTGTCACCTCTTTGCTTCTATCTCCAAAGCTACTCTTTCCAAAAGTGGGTCTTCCTTAAACTTGTAGCTTTGTTTTGCCTATGCACTTTCAACAATCTTCCTCTTGTTTTTGTCTTGTGTCAGTTTGCTGCTAGTTGTTGTTTTTGTTGTTATTCCCTATGGTGTTGTTGCCTTGTGTGCTGCTAGTCAGTCTATTCCCATGCTGACCGGTTTATTGAGTCTGGAGGAGTTATAGCAATATCTCCATCGGTCTTCCTTTGGCCAATGACACGCCCCGTGGATCCAATAATAGTACACTCTCGCATAGTGGTCCCTACATAATCCATGTGGATCGTACATATTGAAATTCTTGGTTCCAAAATGAAGCTTCTTGAAGTCCTCAACCTCGGCATCCGTTTCTTTCAAACTTTAGATTGCGTACAACCCAATCCATAAAGGAAGGATAGGCCATGGTGTCTTCTTCTTCCTATGTATTCCAATTGATAAACTTGTTGAGATGTGGTATGCAACCTCCTACATGATCAGCTTGTCTGTGGCAAACTTCGGCAATAAATGCGGAGCCTTCTTCGCGCTGTACATCCTGATGAGGGTGCCCTTGGGTGAGGCATACCAATCTGCTATATTCAACAACTGCTCCATTGCTGCTTGGGACATGCAAGGCGGATCTTGTTCAAAGATCATCATGTACAGAGGGGAAATGAAGTGGTCAAATAGTCTAGCCATGACTCCTCGGTAGTTGCATTCTGAGAGAAAATTGCAATATACATTCACAATATTCTCTAAAGGTGTCCATGCCCAACCCATGCGAGGAAATTGTTGACGGACATATATTTCATCGAGCAGGTAGGAAGACATGAAGAATCTTTCTTGTTGATCCTTGGGTAGACTTTGGGCATTGGATACATGCACTTTCAGCTGGAGAGCCAACATGTCAGACCAATTGAAAGGTTTTCCTTCACTTTACTGCTGATGCAACATAACAACCCAACTTTGTGGGAAGGTCTCCATACTCTCTTGGCCATACAAGCGCCATGCAAAGATGACCAAAAATTGGTAATCATTCTTGAGTGCCTTCATCTTGTATATCTGGTTGGTTGTCATCCTAAACTTTGATGGCTCCCTTACCCAACACTTCAAGATGTCTCTTGTATTCTTGATGTTGTTGGTAGTGTAGAACGATGCATCCATCTTGTTCACCGGCTGCGGCAAATGATACATCTACTGATAATCTTCCGTCCTGAAGGTAGCAAGATCTACTCCACTGACACTGATCAACATCATCGTCTTAGGATCAATTTGTGAGACAATCCAGTGGATCATGTCTGTGAATGGGAAGGTGGGATACCTACATGTAGCCGTGTACAATCCTAACTTATGAATATTTACATAGACTTGTTGGTCCTCCAGATTCTCCTCAAAGATGCCTGTGAAAATAGTGTTGATGTCTAGCCATGCGATCTTGATGTCTTTTCCAATGAACATGTGTGTGTCTGCGTACACAAGAAAGCTCATAAACACTTGCTCAACCACATCTCCAGTATTGATTTCAACTGTGTCTTTTGATCCAGCTCTCTTGGAGGCCATGATAAATGCACTGCTGAGAAGCTGATCAAAAACCTATGGTACCTGGAGGCAGAGAAGACACTCACAACAAGTCAATGTCGGCTAAAAAACATAAAGCAACTCAAGAATCAATTAGGCAACAAAATGGGTGACTTTTCGGCAAGTTTGCGTAGCATTGACTTTGGGAGGCTGGGAGACTATCAACTAGAACTACACATTGTGCAGTCTCAACTGCCATTGAGGCTGACTTCTGACTGGAACTGTGCAATGCGCATTCTAGAGAGGTTGATTGCTGACTGAAACTACGCAATGCATAGATTAGTCAGGCTAGGTTGCTGGCTGGAATTACGCAATGTGTAGTTCGAGTGGGCAGGACTGGGGACTGCTTCCCAAGATTGCGTGGATCACAACTAGGAGCTAATGTGGGTAGCCTCTGTGCAATTCCAAGAGGCAAGGCAGAGCCTTGACTACCAAGAATGTGCAAAGCATGATGGGAGAAGCAAGATCTAGGCCAAGACAACCCAGATATGCCCAAGGGCAACCTGAAAATGTGAATGACTAAATGTGTGTGCAAAGCTGGTGCAGATTTGAGTGAATAGGCATGCACGCAATTCAGGTAAGTGCAGAAACCAGTCAAACGAAAAAACCATGAAGCTCATGAAGAGAGGCACCGCAATGATGACTATCAGTGCAAAAACAATGTTATGCGTGCGACACTAAGGAAATGCAATGAAAAACTTGAAACAACACTTTTACAAGTTAAAACACTTTGAAACGTTAACGATCATTTAATGAAACAAGGAAAAAAACACTCATACAAGCCAAGGAACAAAAAGTGATAGAAAAAGTGGTAAAAAACATGAAAATCAAAACTTACCCGGAAAAGTTGTGCCGACTGTGCTGAAGGTTCCTAGATGCCTCGAGAATGCTAGAGCTCTAAGATCGAATGTGAAGAATGAGCTCTGAGGCATCGTTTAAATAGATTTGGTGAACATAGGGTTTATGATGCGCATGCCACAAATCTAGGAAAAAGCGACACTTGGCAGGAAGTTTCTACAATCGACTTTGCATGTAACTCCCACCGCTAAAAATAGATCCCTAAAATATGTAGATTATTTTTCGTTTTTTTACTTTTTTCCTTTTTGGGAAAAGCTGCCTAGCATGCAAGGAAGGATTGCATAGTTATGGAGAGAACCGGGCAACCTACCAGCACATGTAACAGATAGTCACTGAGGGAAAATCCTCTGTGCTAATTCTGAGCTTAGTGGCCTGGATGGCTGGCCAGCTCTATGCAATTTTCCAGAGTAAGGACACTTCCCTGCTCTACGCATTTCTAGAGAGCAGCGTTGGCTGCCCTGCTCTGTGCATTTCTAGAGAGTAGTGTTGGCTGGCGTGCTCTACGCAATTTTCCAGAGCAAGGCTGGATGTTATGCTCTGCACAATTTTTGAGTGCAGGGTAGCTGTTGGGTTGCTCTACGCAATTCCTAAGGGGAAGACATACTACCCTACATGATTGCGCAGTTTTCTGAGACAACACAAAGACTAGATGTGAACCAAGTGCTGGGTCAACTTGTGGTTAGTTCTACGAAACAAGTAAGTGAAGACAAGATGTTAAGCGACAGATAAAATCAAATAAACATAAGTACCTGATCAGTGCAAGATGGTTGCTATGATTTTGAGGAGGGAGGCTTCAAAACGAAGTGTAGGAAAATTTTTGGAGGGTGGTTGTAGCTACTACAACATTGGCGACACACTGGTAGAACTCCTCTCTGTATGGACCTTGTTCGTGAAAGTGATTCTAACTCATCCGAAAATATTGTTCGATTCTTTGATCATCATGGCTTGAACACTAAGCTTGAGTTAAAGATATAGTCCCTACCATCTTCTTGATCGGTCGGCACACATACCAACCTAAGTCAACTGAGTTGTTTCTATTGGGGATGAGGGGTATATTGGTGCACAAGTAACATAGATGTCATAGTCTTATTTTCATCTCTGGTGTTACTCCGTTGCTAGCAGGCCTAGACAGTACCCCGACGGAGTCATGCAGGAACACAAGCATCGCTCTGCTGGCAGCGAGCATGGTTAGTACCCCAGCAGATTTACTTGCATCACCTTTTTGTGCATGGAGTCTTTCTCTTCTTTCACCTTATTTTTTTTCATTTTTTTCAAAGAACTGGGTATAGGCACTTATTTATTTCAGAGGTGGAAGAGGGATCTCGACTTATTGAGAGCAGAAGAGGTTGTTCCTTCAGAGAAGTATTTTATATATACCTATAACGATACTTGTTAAGGTTTTCCCCCTCACCTTACTCTACTTGACTAAGATGACAAGGGTTAACCCAAAGGAACCGATTAGAGTGGGTGGTACTAGTTAACAGAGAAAGCATTGTGTTTTCACCAAGATTCACTCTGAACAGAACATATTTTCCATTAGGGTATCATCGATTGAAGACGACAAGCTCTTCATAAAGAGAGAGGACTACATATAACCAAGTGTTGATAGCTATATAAGTCCTCTTGTACTTCACCTTGATTGTCTCGAGAGCCACACACGGTTCCATATGGAACTAAACCTATGGGTGCATAAACAAGCAAACAAAACAAATGAGCAAAGAGTAGAAGTAAAGTGAAAGCAAAGCAAGAAAGTTTTGTAGCCACAACCACCACCCTATTAAAACTTTCCTTGGCAGCAATTTTGAATGGGTCCCCTAAAATTTTATCTCTCACCTCTCTGACTGATCTGTTTTATCCCAGAGACTCTAACCCGTTGCCGAGTCAAATCTACAATTATTAATGATCAAGACCCCCCTTTAATAAATCTCTGCTACATAATTCATCCACAACCTAGTCTAGCCCTTCATTCATATCCTTCATTGGGACTCTTTCAAATCCTCATAAACATTCATGGTGCCCTATGCCCACACATATAATCACCCCTCTTGTTACCCCTTGAAACTTGCTATCGCACTTTTATTTCCATTATAACTCTTTACAATGGAAATACTTCACAAACATGCATAAATCACCCTTTTCTGCCTATCGTGATCAACACTAAGGCATAATGTTCACCACTATACTCCGAACCCGACGACATTATTAACCATATATATATATATATATATATATATATATATATAGATATCATCACATATCACAATTGGTGGGATTCCAAGGCTATATATATATATATATATATATATATATATAGATATATATATATATATATATATAGATATATAGATATATATAAGGTGCACCTGTCTTCCAGAGCCGATGGCATTATTAACTGCATTATATATATGTCGGGTCTGGAGCTCCATCACATATCGCAATCGGCGGGGTCCAAGACTTATATGTAAGGCACACTACTATATACCGGACCCGCTGATAAATATAAATTCGGGTGCATAATTTTTCAAGTCCGACCTTATGGTCAGCCGCGGGTTTCGCAATCGGGCTTCAATGAAACCCAAAGTCTGTTCACTCGCCATTGAAACATTGCAATGCGATATGGTAGAACCGAAGGGATTATGAACCACGACATATATGTGTTTTGGGTCCGGCTAATTGAAAGTCGCAATCAACAGAGCTTTAAGCTCAAACACATGGCACGATGCGATGCGATAGTATTTTGTGGAACCGATAGGGTATGGGTTCCCGTCTATAATATTTCAAGTCCGGATTTTGGATCCGGTTCTATGTTATGCGATGATTTTCAATGTAAATTGAGTTTACACTTGCGGGACTTAATCAATGAGTGAATCAAAAAACAGGGGCCGATTCTTTCACATTTATTCATTTTGATGTAATAAATGTTTAATGAAGGTAGGACGTATGTTTTTTAAGAATTTCTATCATATTTTCATAAGCATAACTGATGTCTGTTATCTCTGTAGGCAAGGATCGAGAGAAGACAAGTGAGTTCAAAGAACGGATGTATAAGCATCAAGTATGGCTCTAGATAAAAGATGCATGAGCAGATATGAAGAGTTTAACCATGCGGATATGTTTATTTAAAGATTTGGCTTTAGGCATTGGAGGTCATGTTTCCAGGTGTTACCTGTGTGTTTCGAAGGTTATGCAGTCTCGTGCCTTATCATAAAAAAATGACACGAATACCTCCTCCTTTCAATCGACATCTATTCATTTCCCCAGGAAATGAAATGCTCCTATGGATGTGGCCTTTACGGGTCAGCCGTTTCACCGATCAATTGGAGGCCTATATATTTTTATTTGTATATCGAAAAGAGTAGGGAGGGGAAAAGGCAAGGAAGACCGAGAGTCATTTCCAACTGCATAAGTAATACCTCCAGATAGGAGAGAGGGACTTTTTTTTGGGCAAAACAACTTTTGATTTATTGTGAATAAAGCAGATTGTTTGGGTCTAAAAGGGGCCTTTTGTTTCATATCTATTCTCTTCTTCTTTTATATGTTTGGAATCAGGGTGTTGTCACTAGCATAAAGATAAATATGATTTTCTTTGTGCATATTGATAACAAGCATCTCATGGTTATTCCTGGTTATTTGAATATAATTCAATTGCATTGTTAATTCATGAAAGGTTGCTGATTTGAGACTTTGTTAAACATTAGTTGCAAGTGTTATTTGTATGGAAAGGAATATATATTCTTGTATAAGTAATTGGATTGCAATTAGGATTTAATACAACCTTGTTCTTATGTGGACCAGTAATTGATTCATTTGGACTTGGGATCTATATATGATGTTTAACCTCTTTTGTTATGTTCCTGCAGGATAGATTAGGATAGTTAGGACTAGACTAGAGTAGCTAGAAGTAGTGTAGATAGGATTTGATACATGTAGGTTATCTATTTCTTTTGTTGATTTAATTGAATCCTTCCTCCAAGAAGAAATCTTTCAACACCTTTAATAGTTCACAAGATCCTTTAAAACCCGTTGGAACTAGCCACTCCAAACAAAAGCAGGTCTAATTGGGGCCTGCGATCAGGTTAGTTCCCCTTGTTGGTATAGCGAAAAGTCGCCATGTCAACAAAATGGCGCTAGAAGGAGGGCTTGAACCGCCATCCACAGCTTTTCAGGATTTCATCTATAAATGCCTGGCATGGATTCAAAAAGGTTAATATATGGATCGTAAAGGTCGAAAAGATCATTCCACCCATTTGAAAGAGCCCCATTTCGAAGAAACTGAGGCCCTTCTCAGTCCAGTTTCTGGGTCACCCGAAGAAGAGAGACTGTGGGAGTATCCGATCACTCAGGAACAACCAGTCAGAGTGCTTACTCGTGCCTATGCTCACTCCCTATCTCAGCTTCCCATCTTTCATTCTTTACCTTTGACAGCTAAAAGAAAGCCAAGGATCCTTCCTATAAGCGAAGAGACATCTGCAGCCCCTTCTCTTGAAGATATTGTGCTAGACTCTTTGCAAAGTATCAACACTCCTTGGGAATAAATTCCTGAGGATTCCCCCTTTGAAGGTAACCCCTGGTCCGATTTGGAAAATCCTAGCAAAGAATGCCTCGAAGAAACCCTCAACCAGAACCTCCATATCCATAACATGGCTAACGTTCCCCCTCCGGGTGGGAATCGACCTCTACTTCCCCCTTTGGGTGGGAACCAACCTCCACCATCTCCCCCAGGTGGGAATCAACCTCCACCTCCTCCGAGAGCACTCCCTCCCTGGCTCGCACAGGATGCCATAGCGGTATCTGGGTAGCAACATCCCTTACCCAAGAACACAGAAAGAGTATTGCCTAAATTCGACCCTGAGCGGGGAGATACTGCTGATAACCATATTCATTCTTTCTTCCTAGTCGTGCGCATGTTGGGGGTATCCGATGAGGATGTGGTATGTCGCTTGTTCCCTTTCACATTGACTGGTATGGCCTCCACATGGTACTTCAGCTTGAGAATAGGATCGATCACCTCATGGGGTGCCTTTCAGCAGGCCTTTCTAGATAAGTTTGGTGATGACAAAACACCTGCAGCCTTAGTTTTAGAGCTATCCCGTTTGAAAATGGATACCAAAGAAAGGGTCAAGGATTTTAACATCCGGTTCAACACTTTGTTCAATAGAATCCCGACCAACGCTAGGCCTACTGATGAAGTACTTATGGAATTCTACGTCACTACTCTCCCTATCCCTACTGTGATGTGGGTCAAGAGAAGTAATGCACAAACCTTACAAGGTGCTATCGATGAAGCCATAAAAGTCGAGAATGAAATGATAAGTCTCACAACATGTCATCATATAATCGAAGGAAAGAAAGCATCTCAGTCATCCAAGAAGAATAGTGGGAATGATAACAAAGTGGCTGAGGGTAAAGAAAGGGACACCATAGATGTGGAAGGTTTGCATTGGATCATTAAGAAACTGACAAACACAATCATCGATATGAAAAGGAATTCTGGAGAGAGTGGAGGAGAGTATAACAACAGAAAACCCTTCAAACCTTTCTTTCGCAAGAAGACATAAGGTGGTCATGGTCAACTTGCGCTGCCTGCTCCACCCAATGAAGTGGGTTTAAATATGGAAGAGCTGGCTCTTATTGGATTGCTCCTTAACAAAGAAGAACCTATAGTGGAGATGGAGCTAGAACAAGAAAATGAGGAAAAATACCAAGTAGAAGAACCCTTGGACGAAGAATCTCAAATCAATGTACTGTGTGATTTCTATACAGATGAGAATTATGATGATGAAGAAGATATTATGGCGAAAATCCACACTAATGAAATCCAGACACGAAGTAAAGGGCCACTTGCGGGTGTGATGAACCCTGTAGACCAGACAAAGAGAGATGTTCACCCTTCGAAGGCACCCGCTCCCAAAATTCCTATTGAGAAGGCTAGACGTAGTGGTTAGTCCAAGAATACCCCAGCTGCAAACCATCTGGAGAAAGATAACACATCTCCCACTGCAGTGAAGGCGACTCAAAATGGTCAAATCCCACCTAAGAATGGAAAAACTGGTATATTCACTCTACCTTATCCTCTTTAGAACATTGATTACAATATTGTAGACGATCTTAAGAAATCTAGGGCTAATATCACATACTTTGATTTGCTAAAATTAACGTAGCAAAGGGATCTGCTCTTGAAAGCTATGAATGAGCGGAATTGCAAAACTCCTACCATCCCAAGCAACCAAACCAAGAAGTCGTTGTCCAAACATGTTAGTACCTCTAGTACAACCCAAAAACCATCAGCTATGGAAGCCACTCTGTCTAAAATGAATCAAAACCCCCAAGATGTCAGTGCAGCCATGATAGGGAGGAAATCAAAATCCATGACTCCACCTTTTCTTATCACATTTGAAATCCTCAACATGAACGTACACAATTGCTTGGTAGATTCTAGTGCCTCATCCACGGTGATGCCTTACGCTGTTGCCAAAAGATTGCATGCAATACTCGAGAAAACTGGGACTTGAATTATGCAATTAGACAGGACAAATGTGAAAGTGATTGGGGAATTGAAAGATGTGTTGATTCGGATGGCTGCTAAACCACAATACACACAAGTCATTGATATAGTGGTAGTCGATATACCCGAGGCTTATGGAATGCTGCTTAGTAGGGACTGATTAGCAAAAATCAATGGGTATTTCTCAATGGATTGGTCCCATCTCTTGCTGCCTCAGAAGGGAAAGGGTGATATGTTGAGAGTTGATCAGGAGAGATACATGAAGTATGTGGTGACGAAACTAAATGGCCCCAATGAACCTATAATGTTTACCAACTCTATCCTTGGGAATTATAGTTTCGATGTTTGTGCCACCGAAAACTGTTTCAGAGAATTCCATGCAGAGACAGTTAAAGAAAATTTGACAAACACATAGTTGGAAGCTCTCCCCTGTAATCCAACTAATGAATTATCCTGTATTATAGTAGATGATATGAATAATTTCATAGATAACAGTTCAATTGATGTAACATTAGATTCTATATTTTGGACACTCTACTTTGATGGCTCTAACTGCTTTGAAGGTGCAGGTGCTGGGAGCATTCTCATTGACTTGCAAGGTAACCAACATTTGATGGCCAACAGGTTGGAGTTTGCATGCACCAACAACACGGCAGAATATGAAGGCTTGTTGTAGGGCCTGAAGAAAGCCATTGATATGAAGGTAAAAAATCTTAAAGTTTTTGGTGACTCACAGATAATTGTGGACCGGGTGAGGAAAAGGATACATTGCAATTCGCCACACCTGGTAAGGTACCAACATGAGGTATGGAGCTTAATTGACAGTTTTGATTCTTTTAATATCACATACATACCTCGAGGGAAAAACCAAGATGTTGACCTAATGGTTGGTATGGCTGCAAAACGTTTGCCTGATTTTAGATTAAAGAAGAACAAATGTTATGTTGAATTGATTTTCAGACCATCCATGCCTGATAACATCTCAAATTGGGAGGTGTTTGAAGATGACGAGCAAATCCTGGAGTTCTTGCACTGTGAGAAGACATTCAAGAATGCAGTCATTGATGAAAAGGAGCATGACAGGCTTATGAATGAGAGGGAAGATGAGGAAACAGATCATTCCAATATGATTCCCAAGTCGGTTGTCAAGATGGAGCACTTGTATGACTTGCATTATAAATTCAAAAATCCGACTAACTGCAAAACGCATAGCTCATCCATGAAGTATGAATTGGTCAACCTTGGAACCCAAGAAGACCCAAAAATGCCAATTTGGGCTTGGGGTGCTCTCCATAAGAAAAGGCTGCATTTGTCAAGCAATTTAAAGAATACAAGGATGCATTTGCATGGACATATGGAGACCTAAAAAAATTTAATACCAACGTTATGCAACATGTAATTCCTTTGGAAAAGGAGACTAGGCCCTACCAACAAAAGCTTCATAAGATGCATCCAAGCCTAGAACCATTGGTGAAGAAAGAATTAAACAAAATGCTAGATGCTAAAATCATCTTTCCTATCAGACACACCCACTGGGTAGCCAATCTCGTGCCAGTAAGAAAGAAAAATGGAGACATCAGGTTGTGTATTGATTTTAGAAACCTGAACAAAGCATCGCAAAAGGATAACTATCCTGTCCCTTCTATGGAACACATTCTTCAGTGCGTTTCTGGGTCTGAAATGTTGTCCCTATTAGATGGGTTTTCAAGATATAATCAAGTGTTGGTATCTAATGGGGATCAACTTAAGACAACCTTCAACACTAAATGGGGCACTTACGCATATCGTAAAATTCCTTTTGGACTTATTAATGTGGGCGCCACATTCCAGAGAGCTATGGACATAGCTTTCCGAGGGTTGATTAACAGATCAATAGTGGTTTACATGGATGACATCATTGTGTATTCATATCACAGAAGGGATCATATTTATCACCTGAAATAGATTTTCGAGAGATGCCGAAGGTATGGAATATCGTTGAATCCCAAGAAGAGTGTCTTCGCAGTCACAGAAGGGAAACTAATGGGTCATATCCTCTCTAAAGAAGGGATTGTTATTGATCCTGAAAGAATAGATACCATCATGAGAATACAACCCCTTGCAAATAAAAGGGCAATGCAATCTTTCTTCGGGAAGATCAATTTCATTAGGAAATTTGTCTCAGGTTTCACGGAAATAGTGTGCCCCATGCAGCTAATGATGAAGAAAGACGTTGTGTATAAGTGGAGCGATGAAGCCAAGAAAGCGTTTCAGCGAATTAAAGAGGCCATCGCAGAAGCCCCTACGTTGGTTAGTCCCGATTTCGACAAGGAATTCCTCTTGTACACTTTCACTTTTGATGTTTCATATGCCGCAATCCTCACCCAAAAAAATGACGAGGGCAACGAAGTCCCCATTTCCTATATGAGCTCTAATATCTAGGGAGTAGAACTGAACTACCCAGATGTGGAGAAACAAGGCTTTGCAATTTTTAAGGCCATAAAAAATTTTCGCCCTTATTTATTAAAGGCTAGGACTAAAGTGATCGTTCCCCATCGTGTTGTAAGAGCCCTCTTCGTGCAGAAAGAAATGGGTGAACAGAGAGGAAATTAGGTAAGCGCACTTCAAGAATACAACCTCGAGATTAAGCCAACGAATATAGTTCGAGGGAAGGGACTGTGTGAGCTCATTGCAGAAGCCTTGGCAGAGAAAGTAGGGGCATCCGAAGAACCAAAAGTGCAGAACCTACAGAATGCACAAGTTGCACAAGTGGGCTTTAGGGAGGAGCCCCTATGGATTAATGAAGCGCTGATGTGTGAGCGCGAAATGTTGGAAGCCCTTTTGGATCCTGAGTCGTGGTATTATGATATTCGCTTTTATCTTACACGGGGGTCATGTCCTGAACACATGGATGCATCACAACGGAGAGCACTCAGATTGAAATCTAATTAGTATCATTTGGCCAATAACACATTATACAGAAAAAATTATGATGGAATCTGGCTGAGGTGTTTGGAAAAGGATGATGCCTACCATGTCTTGAAAGAAATGCATGACGGCCTAGCAGGTGGTCACTATGGCGGAGAGACCACTACTCACAAAATATTAAGAGCCGGATATTATTGGCCCACAATGTTCAAAGACTCGCATGGGTATGCTCGGAAATGCAAGGCATGTCAAACTATCGTAGGATGATAAAGAAAGTCAGTCATTCCCCTTAGGTCCGTTATGATTTATCTCCCATTCCAGTAATGGGGCCTAAACGTCATAGGCGAGATCACTTCAAACTCTTCACAGCAGCATAAGTATATACTCACAACGACCGATTACTTCACCAGATGGACCGAATCCATCCCGTTTCAGAAGGTAAATGAAGATGAGGTAATATCATTTATTGAGAAATTCATTATCAATAGGTATGGCATCCCTGATGCTCTCATATTTGATAATGATTCTTACTTTTCATCATTGAAATTGACTGAATTTTCTATTGATAAATCAATTCACATAAGGTATGCATCAAAATACTATCCCCAGGGAAATGGAGTTGCAGAGTCCTCAAATAAAATTCTTATCCATATAATCTGTAAATCTGTCACCGACAACCAGAGGAACTGGCACAACGCTTTAACAAATGCCCTTTGGGCCGATAGGGTCACCCCAAAAGTGGCCTTAGGGAACTCCCCATACTTCCTCGTCTATGGACAGGAAGCCATCCTACCTCCCAACATTACCCTTCCCTCTTTACAACTCTCCCAAGCCTCAAGAGGGACCCCTTCAGCCTTACTCCAAGAAAGGATCAACCAACTGGTGAAGTTGGAGGAATTGAGAGATAAAGCCAGAAATAAATTCAGAAATCACCAAATGATTGTGAAGAGATGGTTTGGTCGCCATCTGGTAGGAGATAAATATTACCAAGTAGGAGAGCTTGTCCTTAAGTTGAATGAGCCAAAAGGTAAACACACAAAATTCCAACACTTATGGCTGGGCCCATTCCAAGTTGTGGAAAAAATTGGTAAGGGAAATTACAGATTGAAAACTTTACAGGGAGAAACTAGAAAACTCCCTATTAATGGCCAACATCTGAAGAGATACTTCTAGTAGCCACCACATGGTGGTTACCTCCTGAATAGGTTAGATTTCATTTCATTTTTGTTGTTAGCTTAGTTATATTTCCGTCTTTTCCATTCTTGTTTTTCTGCAAAGCTTATTTTCCTTCTGTTTTGAATTTCAACCAATTGATTTCGGTCCTCTAGTCTCGTTTTCACCTTTTTCAGATTGCCCTCATTCACCACCTTCAGCCTTTGCCTCCCTTATTAACCTGTTGATGAGTCTTCTGATTTTAAATCCATCGTTACCTTGCAAATCAAACAAATTTTCAATGAGCCCATGAGAACTGGAAAATTAGCGGTGGAATTCAAACCGAAGCCACTCATTGGCATCTGTTGGGAACTAGGTAAGATCTGTTGATAACTTGGATATCTGGAGCATGTAGGGGCATCTTTATAAAACAAAAAAATGTGTAACTATAGCAAGACTGGCATGGAGGAATGATGTATTTTTAAATAAACCCCACTCAGACCTAGCCTATACTTACCTATAAGGTTTGCAATTATTCTCCATTTGATCCAGGTGGATATTGGTGGCCACCTGCCAGGTCCACCTGGACCCCCACCATTGTCTTTCTCAGCATTTTCAGTTTCCTTAATTGTAGCACAGTTTACTATTTTTAGCAGTTTTTTCGGGTCCTGAACTTCCGGAGCCGTTTTGAGGCCCTAAACGACGTTTTTTTGGAATTCTGGGGCGACCGAGCCATATGTTGCCCCCCAAAGTGGTAGTACTCGGATAGATCTTTCTAACGCGCTATCGTACACGTCAAACGGAGATCGTATGCCAAAGTTACGACCCCGGGAAATTGATGTACCAATTTACCCAAACGGGGCCCACAATTTGGCGTTTCATCTTCTAGGGTTAGGTTTCGGTATGTGAAGGGTTTTCCATTGTTTCTCAACAATAAATAGGCCTTCGAGCCTCATTGTAATACAGTTCGGAACAGTTCAGAGGCATGTAGCCGCCACATCTCTTCTCAGAGATAAGCTACCATCGCCCTAGCTGGTTTCTTTCCATTTCTGTTTGTAAGCATATTTCAATATTTTACAGTAATGAAATGAAGTATTATTTGCGCTGCATCTCTATTTTTATGGTTATCGCATCTCTGTATTTATGGTTATCTCTGTAATTTGTTGCGTTCCTGTTTAAAATCCGGATCAGTGGTATCAGAGCGGTTTGCTTTTTCTCTGTTTTTCTTTGCATGTCCCCAACGAGGTCGGGATATAAGGAGTTAGGGCTTGAACTGGTCGAACCTTTGCAAGACCGGCCTCAAAAATCCCGACGGCCTCCCATGGCGGATGAGAAGAAAGACGAGGGGGCAGGAGATCCTATCAAAATCTTGCTCGAAGAAGCCCTCGAGCGACAACGGAACGCGATGATGGATAGATTTGCGCAGATCCTTCAGCGGCTACCCAGAGGCGACGCATCGGCTTCCAACAGCGACTCTGGAAATGCCACACCCTTCAAGGTACAAGTTAATTTTGAAATCCCCATATTCGAGGGTCAAATAGACGCAGATGCCGTAGATAAATGGTTAAATATGCTAGATGGGTATTTTTCTGTTCATGAATTTTCAAGTCGGGAAAAGATTGTTTTTGCTCTTCTCAAAGCAGCCCCCCACGTCAAGGACTGGTGGGAAACCTACTGCGAGCAGAAGGATGAAAATACAGGCTCACTATTTTCAGCCGCACCCACTTGGAATGACTTCCGGGATGCCATCAAAGAGCAGTACTACCCTGTCGGAAGCTATGAGGACAAATACATCAAATGGACCACACTGCGACAGGGACGAGACCAAGATGTGCCGGAGTTCACAAACATTTTTCATACCCTTCGCACACAGTTGGGTATCAAAGATTCTGAGCTGCATCTGGTACTCAAATACCGCGGCTGCCTGCACAAATACATCCAAGAAGAGATGGTGTTCTTGAACATCTCCTCACTCGGCACAGCATACCGATACGCTGTCAAAATCGAGCAAAAGTTCAAACAGAAGAAGCGAGACTTTGGATCTACAAATCCGAAGCCCAAAGGACAAAGCCAAGGCGGGGTGACCCAAGATAACCCGTCAAAGCCACAAGAAAAGAACAACACCACGAAACCGAAGAAGGACACAGGAAAGTGGTGTGAGTTCCACAAGAGTCCCACTCATAACACAAGTGAGTGTCGGACCAAGTAGTCGTTGGTGGCCGAGTTGAAGGCTTCCGAATCAGATGCATATTCTGACCCTGAGCCAGAACCCGACAAGGGGAATGGCAAAGGGAAGCAGATCATTGATGCGGATCCCAGCGCCACTGTTGCCACTGCCAAGATCAAGAAAAATGAGCCCGAAGATCCAGAGGAGGGGGAGCGTCTTTTCCACTCACAGATGTGGGTGAAGGGTTCACCGCTGCAATTCATTGTCGACAGTGGTAGCCAAAAGAACCTGGTTTCAGCAGAGGTCGTGAAGCGGTTGGGCCTACCGACTACACCACACCCACAGCCATACAGTATCGGGTGGCTTCATGAAGGACGAGATCTGAAAGTTCGCCAGCAGTGCCGCCTTCCCTACAGCATCAAACCCTTCACAGACGAGGTATTGTGTGATGTTACACCTCTGGATGTTTGTGATGTACTATTAGGCCAGCCATACTTATGGAGGCGACATGCTGTGTATGAGTCAAGGCCTCGTGCTGTCATTATTTCTTTGAATAATTCATTATACAGGATACCAGAGGTAGCCCCACCTACTGCCACATCCTTGATCACTACCAAGAAAGGCAGCAAGCTCATATCACAGACCAGGAAATTCATCTGTCTGGTTCACTCCCAAAATAAGGGGAAGATCGTTGCTACATCCATGACCCCTGCAAAGGGTTCCTCCACGCAGTAGCAGCAGAAAAGGGATACGGTCATGACAGAACACAGGAACAACTTCTCCTCACCCAAAGGGGTACCACACAAGTTTCAGGTGGGCAACAATGTCTGGTGGCATCGACAGAAAGAAAGCCTTACCAGAACCCATCAGAAGCTCAGACCACACCGACATGGTCCTTACAGCAGTACCAAGGCTATGGGGAACAATGCTTTGGAGCACATCATTCCTCCATTCCTTCGCCTGCACCAAATGTTCAATGTGGACCATCGTCGACCATGCTTCCCACCATCACTGGACACATCAGAGATTGCAGGACAAGTTCAGCAGATGGAGGAACTCAACGCAATGGGGACCATTGCTTCCTAAGGGGGGAGGAATGATCCAGGTGGATATTGGTGGCCACCTGCCAGGTCCACCTGGACCCCCACCATTGTCTTTCTCAGCATTTTCAGTTTCCTTAATTGTAGCACAGTTTACTATTTTTAGCAGTTTTTTCGGGTCCTGAACTTTCGGAGCCGTTTTGAGGCCCTAAACGACGTTTTTTTGGAATTCTGGGGCGACCGAGCCCTATGTCACCCCCCAAAGTGGTAGTACTCGGATAGATCTTTCTAACGAGCTATCGTACGCGTCAAACGGAGATCGTATGCCAAAGTTACGACCCCGGGAAATTGATGTACCAATTTACCCAAACGGGGCCCACAATTTGGCGTTTCATCTTCTAGGGTTAGGTTTCGGTATGTGAAGGGTTTTCCATTGTTTCTCAACAATAAATAGGCCTTCGAGCCTCATTGTAATACAGTTCGGAACAGTTCAGAGGCATGTAGCCGCCACATCTCTTCTCAGAGATAAGCTACCATCGCCCTAGCTGGTTTCTTTCCATTTCTGTTTGTAAGCATATTTCAATATTTTACAGTAATGAAATGAAGTATTATTTCCGCTGCATCTCTATTTTTATGGTTATCGCATCTCTGTATTTATGGTTATCTCTGTAATTTGTTGCGTTCCTGTTTAAAATCCGGATCAGTGGTATCAGAGCGGTCTGCTTTTTCTCTGTTTTTCTTTGCATGTCCCCAACGAGGCCGGGATATAAGGAGTTAGGGCTTGAACTGGTCGAACCTTTGCAAGACCGGCCTCGAAAATCCCGACGTCCTCCCATGGCGGATGAGAAGAAAGACGAGGGGGCAGGAGATCCTATCAAAATCTTGCTCGAAGAAGCCCTCGAGCGACAACGGAACGCGATGATGGATAGCTTTGCGCAGATCCTTCAGCGGCTACCCAGAGGCGACGCATCGGCTTCCAACAGCGACTCTGGAAATGCCACACCCTTCAAGGTACAAGTTAATTTTGAAATCCCCATATTCGAGGGTCAAATAGACGCAGATGCCGTAGATAAATGGTTAAATCTGCTAGATGGGTATTTTTCTGTTCATGAATTTTCAAGTCGGGAAAAGATTGTTTTTGCTCTTCTCAAAGCAGCCCCCCACGTCAAGGACTGGTGGGAAACCTACTGCGAGCAGAAGGATGAAAATACAGGCTCACTATTTTCAGCCGCACCCACTTGGAATGACTTCCGGGATGCCATCAAAGAGCAGTACTACCCTGTCGGAAGCTATGAGGACAAATACATCAAATGGACCACACTGCGACAGGGACGAGACCAAGATGTGCCGGAGTTCACAAACATTTTTCATACCCTTCGCACACAGTTGGGTATCAAAGATTCTGAGCTGCATCTGGTACTCAAATACCGCGGCTGCCTGCACAAATACATCCAAGAAGAGATGGTGTTCTTGAACATCTCCTCACTCGGCACAGCATACCGATACGCTGTCAAAATCGAGCAAAAGTTCAAACAGAAGAAGCGAGACTTTGGATCTACAAATCCGAAGCCCAAAGGACAAAGCCAAGGCGGGGTGACCCAAGATAACCCGTCAAAGCCACAAGAAAAGAACAACACCACGAAACCGAAGAAGGACACAGGAAAGTGGTGTGAGTTCCACAAGAGTCCCACTCATAACACAAGTGAGTGTCGGACCAAGCAGTCGTTGGTGGCCGAGTTGAAGGCTTCCGAATCAGATGCATATTCTGACCCTGAGCCAGAACCCGACAAGGGGAATGGCAAAGGGAAGCAGATCATTGATGCGGATCCCAGCGCCACTGTTGCCACTGCCAAGATCAAGAAAAATGAGCCCGAAGATCCAGAGGAGGGGGAGCGTCTTTTCCACTCACAGATGTGGGTGAAGGGTTCACCGCTGCAATTCATTGTCGACAGTGGTAGCCAAAAGAACCTGGTTTCAGCAGAGGTCGTGAAGCGGTTGGGCCTACCGACTACACCACACCCACAGCCATACAGTATCGGGTGGCTTCATGAAGGACGAGATCTGAAAGTTCGCCAGCAGTGCCGCCTTCCCTACAGCATCAAACCCTTCACAGACGAGGTATTGTGTGATGTTACACCTCTGGATGTTTGTGATGTACTATTAGGCCAGCCATACTTATGGAGGCGACATGCTGTGTATGAGTCAAGGCCTCGTGCTGTCATTATTTCTTTGAATAATTCATTATACAGGATACCAGAGGTAGCCCCACCTACTGCCACATCCTTGATCACTACCAAGAAAGGCAGCAAGCTCATATCACAGACCAGGAAATTCATCTGTCTGGTTCACTCCCAAAATAAGGGGAAGATCGTTGCTACATCCATGACCCCTGCAAAGGGTTCCTCCACGCAGCAGCAGCAGAAAAGGGATACGGTCATGACAAAACACAGGAACAACTTCTCCTCACCCAAAGGGGTACCACACAAGTTTCAGGTGGGCAACAATGTCTGGTGGCATCGACAGAAAGAACGCCTTACCAGAACCCATCAGAAGCTCAGACCACACCGACATGGTCCTTACAGCAGTACCAAGGCTATGGGGAACAATGCTTTGGAGCACATCATTCCTCCATTCCTTCGCCTGCACCAAATGTTCAATGTGGACCATCGTCGACCATGCTTCCCACCATCACTGGACACATCAGAGATTGCAGGACAAGTTCAGCAGATGGAGGAACTCAACGCAATGGGGACCATTGCTTCCTAAGGGGCGAGGAATGATCCAGGTGGATATTGGTGGCCACCTGCCAGGTCCACCTGGACCCCCACCATTGTCTTTCTCAGCATTTTCAGTTTCCTTAATTGTAGCACAGTTTACTATTTTTAGCAGTTTTTTTGGGTCCTGAACTTCCGGAGCCGTTTTGAGGCCCTAAACGACGTTTTTTTGGAATTCTGGGGCGACCGAGCCTTATGTCACCCCCCAAAGTGGTAGTACTCGGATAGATCTTTCTAACGAGCTATCGTACGCGTCAAACGGAGATCGTATGCCAAAGTTACGACCCCGTGAAATTGATGTACCAATTTACCCAAACGGGGCCCACAATTTGGCGTTTCATCTTCTAGGGTTAGGTTTCGGTATGTGAAGGGTTTTCCATTGTTTCTCAACAATAAATAGGCCTTCGAGCCTCATTGTAATACAGTTCGGAACAGTTCAGAGGCATGTAGCCGCCACATCTCTTCTCAGAGATAAGCTACCATCGCCCTAGCTGGTTTCTTTCCATTTCTGTTTGTAAGCATATTTCAATATTTTACAGTAATGAAATGAAGTATTATTTCCGCTGCATCTCTATTTTTATGGTTATCGCATCTCTGTATTTATGGTTATCTCTGTAATTTGTTGCGTTCCTGTTTAAAATCCGGATCACCATTGGTCCCATCCACCACACTAAATTCTCCAATACCTGTCATCTACAAGTATACCTCCTTTCATGGGCTAAGCTCACTGTCATACACCCTGTGGCAAATCAAATTGTGCTCTAGTCCTTGTGCTTGAAACTGGAAGGACTTATTTAAAAGAAAATGAAATGTCAAGTCCTTGTGCCAATCTAGAAGGAAAAGTTGTTTGGGAAACCAGTTAGAGTAGGGACTATTGCTGGGCTCAGAGTACCGATTGACACAGCAAGCCCAACCTTGCTTAAGCGGTTTAAAAATATGGCATGATACATGGTTGCGCTCCATTCAATCATATGAAAATGTAGCACTAAAATTCTCATATAAAGTGCAGATAAACATATATACATCAAGTCTGATGAGCAATAAATAGCTGAGGTACACACCTAAACAGGTATTGACAGACCAGTGATGGCCCCGAAAAGATTTTTGAAAGCAAGAAATAGGTAAAGGAAGGTCAATAAATTCCATAATACTACTAGTGGAGAATGCCTGTCAAAACCTAGTCAGTAGGTAGAAGCTATTTGTCTTTATCCCCCTTGTAGCAATTAATGTTGAAGTGGAACCCATGCATGTCCATCTATGCAGTTTCCATTTCAAGTTTATCTTAACACCCAGATGTTCTACTGATCGAAGGTTTATTTGGAAGCAGAGATAACTGGTTCACCCAGCGGTTCACCATTTGTTGTAGCCACAACCACCACCCTATTAAAACCTGCCTTGGTATCAATTTTGAATGGGTCCCCTAAAATTTGATCTCTCACCTCTTCGAATGATCTGTTTTATACCAGAGACTCTAACCCGTTGCCAAGTCAAATATGCAATTCTTAATGGTCAAGACCCCCCTTTAATAAATCTCTGCTACATAATTCATCCACAACCTATACTAGCCCTTCATTCATATCCTTCATCAAGACTCTTTCAAATCCTCATAAACGTTCATGGTTCCCTATGCCCGCACATATAATCACCCCTCTCGTTACCCCTCGAAACCTACTATCACACTTTTATTTCCATTATAACTCTTTAAAATGGAAATGCTTCACAAACATGCATAAATCACCCTTTTTCGCCTATCGCGATCAACACTAAGGCATAATGTTCACCACTATACTCCGGACTCGACAACATTATTAACGATAACTATATATATATATATATATCGGGTCTGGAGCCCCATCGCATATCACAATTAGCGGGATTCCAAGCCTATATATATATATATATATATATATATATATATATATATATATATATATATATATATATATATATATATATATATATATAAGGCACACTTGTCTTCCGGACCTGATGGCATTATTAACCGCATTATATATATGTTGGGTCCGGAGCTCCATCGCATATCGCAATCGGCGAGGTCCGGACTTATACGTAAGACACACTAGTATATACCGGACCCATCGATAAATATCAATTTGGGTGCATAATTTTTCAAGTCCGGCCTTATGGTCAGCCGCGGGTTTTCCCGTGTATTCTCATGTATTGCGATAATACATTGTGGTCGGGGTTTTCAAAGGGGAAGCTTATGTTGCGGATTTGAAGGAACTATTAAGCGCGATATATATCTATATATATATATATATATACATATATATATATATATATATATATATATATATATATATATATATATATATATATATATATATATATATATATATAGATTGGGTTCGGAGCCCCCATCACATATCACAATCGGGCTTCAATGAAACCCAAATTCTGTTCACTCACCATTGAAACATTACGATGCGATATGGCAGACCTGAAAGGATTATGAACCACGACATATATGTGTTTTGGGTCTGGCCAATTGCAAGTTGCAATCGGCAGAGCTTTAAGCTCAAACACATGGCGCGATGCGATGCGATAGTATTTCGTGGACCCAATATGGTATGGGTTGCCATCTTTAATATTTCAAGTCCGGATTTTGGATTTGGTTCTTTTTTATGTGATGATTTTCAATGTAAATTGAGTTTACACTTGCGGGATTTAATCAATTCATAAATCAAAAAACAGGGGCTGATTATTTCATATCTATTCCTTTTGATGTAATAAAGATTTAATGAAGGCAAGATGTATGTTTTTTAAGCATTTATATCATATTTTCATAAGCATAACTGATGTTTGTTATCTCTGCAGGCAAGGACCAAGAGAAGGCAAGCGAGTTCGAAGAACGGATGTATAATCATCAAGTATGGCTCCAGATAAAAGATGCATGAGTGGATCCGAAGAGTTTACCCATGCAGATATGTTTATTTAAAGATTTGGCTTTAGGCGTTGGCAGTCATGTTTCCAGGTGTTACCTGTGTGTTCCGAAGGTTATGTGGTCTCGGGCCTTATCATGAAAAAATGACACAAATACCTCCTCCTTTCAATCAACATTTATTCATTTCCCGAGGAAATGAAACGCTCCTACGGATGTGGCCTTTACGGGTCAGCTGTTTCACCGATCGATTGGAGGCCTGTATATTTTTATTTGTATATCAAAAAGAGGAGGGAGGGGAAAAGGCAGGGAAGACCGATAGTCATTTCCAGCTGCATAAGTAATACCTCCGGATAGGAGAGGGACCTTTTTTAGGCAAAACAACTTTTGATTTATTGTCAATAAAGCAGATTATTTGGGTCTAAAAGGGGCCTTTTGTTTCAGATCTATTCTCTTCTTCTTTTATATGTTTGGAATCAGGGTGTTGTTGCTGGCATAAAGATAAATGTGATTTGCTTTGTGCATATCGATAACAAGCAGTTCATGGTTATTCCTAGTTATTTGAATATAATTCAATTGCATTGTTAATTCATGAAAGGTTGCTGATTTGAGACTTTGTTAAACATTAGTTGCAAGTGTTATTTGTATGGAAAGGAATCTATATTCCTGTATAAGTAATTGGATTGCAATTAGGATTTAATATAGCCTTGTTCTTATGTGGACTAGTAATTGATTCATTTGGACTTGGGATCTATATATGATGTTTAACCTCTTTTGTTATACTCCTGCAAGATAGATTAGGATAGTTAGGACTAGACTAGAGTAGCTAGAAGTAGTGTAGATAGGATTTGATACATATAGGTTAGCTGTTTCTTTTTTTTATTTAATTGAAGTCTTCCTCCAAGAAGCAATCTTTCAACACCTTTAACAATTCACGGGATCCTTTAAAACCCGTTGGAACTAGCCACTCCAAACGAAAGTAGGTGTAATTGGGGCTTGCGATCGGGTTAGTTCCCTTTGTTGGTATAGCGAAAAGTCACCATGTCAACAGAAAGAAAAGAAAGCAAACAAGCAACACAAATAAAGTAAACAAAGTAAGCAGGGAAATTTTAAGAACCCCCCCTAAATTTACATGTATAATAAATGGGTGAATCTCCATGGTATATAGGAAAAATGGGAGGCGATTTTATCAATAATATGATATGTATATATAATTTTTTGGCGAATCTCTCACCAGGCATGGCGAATATTTTACTCAATTATAAAATCTTGTGTTTATTGAATACACAAATGAAATCATTGCATTTCTTTAAAATATCTTTTGAAATCAAAATTACCAAAATTACATATCGATAACCTAGTGGGTGTAGGATAAAATTCACCCGGGTGTAGGATAAAATTCACCCGTGCCATTCAAAGAAAGCATGAGAAAAAACGTAATACTATATATAAAACCAAGAAAAATTCAAATTCATCACTTCTATGGACCTCGTAACCACCCTGCCAATACACAAGTATGTTCCTGTTTGCAATTAGAAAAATTACCCAATTTACAATCTGTTTACTCCAGTATGTGTTAGAAAGTTATAGAAGGATGACTAGTGCAATCAATCCATTCCTTTTAGCCCTGGATTTGTTTCAGTTTAAAACATAAGTATACAAATATACTTGTCCAATGTCTATGCTTTAACCATTCACCTTAAGATGTTTTTACAATATAATTTCCTAAGTCTATTTAATATCTTCATTATCATAAAAACCAACCTCTATCCATCTTAACTCCACATCTACCACTCTTAGGGGGATGAAATCTATTTATCCCTCTGAGCACTTGGTAGACCCAGAATTAAGATGGATCTAAGATGATAGAATTTCCCCTTTAAATAGTCTATGCTCACATGAATACCATGGTATTACCATGGGTCAATACCATGGGTTATCATAAACCTGGAGCCTAAAAATTGCTATTAGTAATTTATAAAAATTAATAAAATTAATAGTTGATTTTTATTTTATTTTTTATTTTAACCAAGCTAAAATGTTTAACATACATTAAATTACAACATCCATTTTTGCTCTTGATCGGATCAAATATTTTTTCACTCTATGCTAGTTTTCATATCACGATATTTGATACCTCTGGTAGATCCATAGTAAAGATGGATCTATGCTGGTTTAATTCCCCCATTTAAATAGGCTACATTCCAGGTGAATACCATGGGTCAATAACATGTGCCATTTTTATTTTTATTAATACTAATATTAGGGTTAATAATGTTTTTTTGCATGGTATTAATAACAATCTAGTCCATGGTATTTGTCCCATAGTATTTTGCCCATAGGTTTCACCTAAATATAACGCATTTTTTGAGTGTTCGTAAATATAAGGTGACTTATGGAGTAAATATAAAAAAATGTTTTATTTTTTATTTGTTTACCATACCTCTCGTTTATTTATATTTTTATTAATTTACCATACCTCTTTTACAAATATGGTATTTGGCCCATAGGATTCACTTAAATAAAACCTTTTTATTGAACCTTTATATTTTTATTAATTTACCATACCTCTTTTACAAATATGGTATTTGGCCCATAGGATTCACTTAAATAAAACCTCTTTCTTGAGCCTTCATAAATAGAACGAGGGTTATGGACTAAGTATAAAAAGAGGTTTTATTTATTTACCATGCGTCTAGTTTATTTATATTTTTATTTATTTACCATACCTTTTGAGTAAGTATAAAAAGACGTTTTATTTACTTACCATACCTCCACTTTAATTATATTTTTATTTGTTTACACCCTTGCATGTATATAAGGTGACTTATGGAGTAAATATAAAAAATGTTTTATTTATTTACCGTACCTCTCATTTATTTATATTTTTATTAATTTACCATACCTCTTTTATGAATATGGTATTTGGGCCTTTGGCCCATAGGATTCACTTAAATAAAACCTATTCTTGAAAATGGGCGAATGGATTCACTTAAATAAAACCTATACTTGAAAATGGGCGAATGGAAGGTTGCAACTCCTAATTTCAAGGGCTAAATTTACCTTTTTTACCCTCTCCCTTAAAATAAGGTGGGCTATTTGAGGTGATTTGTAAAAATGTACTATGATACAAAATATTCGCCCACTAAAAATTTAAAACCCCTTAATTTCGCCAAAGGGCGAACATTCGCCCCTAAAATTTTCTATGAAAGTAAGCATGCAAACAAATAAAAACAAGAAAGCAAACACTGCTCCTACTCCTAAACTAAATCACGCATGGGACTACTCGCGTAAAGTGATATTTCCATTGTAGCTGTTACACAGTAATTTGTCACTGTCTCCCTGTCAGTCACCCTACTGTGTCAAGAATTCACAATAATCAAGTTCATGCCTTCTGAACTGGCCAAAAACCCACTTTTCCAAAGTTTTCCTCATCAGTGCGTCTGTTTCTAAAATATCCGCGATGACTGGCGCTTTATAACAGACCGCGTGCGCTGCCAGCGCGGAAGCACACGCCTTTCCCGCGCTGATCGAAATTTCATGACCAGCGCAGCCTCTGTTTGTATCTACCCACGCTGACATGGCCTTTTCCATTATGTCGTTGCGACGTCAGCGCGCCAGACCAGTTATGCACCCACGCTGATCCAGTTTTGGCGAATTTGTTCCAACAGCCAGCCTTCCAGATAACTCCAGGCTTGGTTGTTGGTCTTGTGAGTATCGACTCCCTTCTATGGCATGTCTGTTCGACCCTTTGCAACCACTTCCCTTGAGGATAAGCTCATCCTTCCACCCTTTTAGGAGGCTCCTTCTCCTATATAAACTTCCGCCATTACCATGAGAAGCTAGTTTTTGAATAGCTTGGATTGTGTAGAGCTTATAGTGCTCAGATTGCTGCTACTATAGGTATTTGGTGTGATAAGTGTGGAAGTGCATGATAGCTTAGGGAAGGTTGTGTTGTGTTGCTTGTGTGAGAGAGAGAGTTTCTTGTCTTGGGAGAATCATTTCCAAAGGTGGATGCTTGAGACACTTGCTGACTGGCCCCTCCTGAGAAGGTTACCGACGTCAGAACATTTGGTTGTACTCTTCTCTGCTTGATTAATAATAGATGACTGCTATTATTGTTCCATTCTCATTTGTCTATGCAATGGTTAATGTGAATTACATCTTTTCTGACTGATATATGGTTGCTTTTATTAGATTTCACGCTTGTGTTTGTTTCCTCTTCGTGTGTGCAGGTGTCTATTCGCGGAGATCGCGGAGGATCGTGACCAGCCAAAGCGAAGGAGTGAAGGTGGCATCTCTTCATCAAACAACAGCGCTGGAATCCAAGTAGGTGCTCTTTACCTCTTGTTTAATTGCAATTAGGAACATGCATAGTAGCATTGACTGATTGTTGCTAGACCCTTGCTGGGCTAGTAGGGATCGCCTCTATCCGTAGAGGGGATTTACCTCTCCAACAATTTGGCGACTCCGCTGGGGATCAGCCTTTTGTCTCTTGTGTCCATTCTTTGTGCTTGAATTTGATTTTTCTCTCTTTTCAAGTTTTGGGGATTGTTTCTCTGCTTGTAGCCTTCCTGGGTCCATCTGGGAAGTGTCTTGATTGTTAAAAGGTCTCTACCTTTGGTTTGGGAGTTTTTTGCTTTGATTCTACTCGTTTTTACCTTCAGCGCGGTTTAATTCAAAACAGACGCGCTGACGTCGCACACCTGCTTCTTTGTTTTCCCTGTCATCGCCCCTGTACGAATAACAGTCGCGCTGACCTCGTTTTTGAGACAGCGCGCTTTATCCGTGTTCTTCCGCGCTGACGTCGCAAAGTTGCTACAGGCCTTCTCTTGTCAGCGCCGAGTTGCTGAAGGCTACCCGCGCTGATCCTGTAGAATTCATTTTTGTCCAAATTAGCCCCCTGAACCTGTTGCTTTGACTTTCCCCTCTTCTCTCCACTTGGTTTGTGACTTGTTTTTCATTACCTGAACTCTGAGCTGCTTGTTTGCGAAGTCTTGTTCCACAGGGTTTCGTTTTTGCTCATTTTTCGGTTTTGCGAATACCTTCCTCTTGGCTTTCGCTGCTTGGTTTGTATTTCCGCCATCACTTTTACAGTTGCTGGATTGTGTTGAATCTCTAATTGACTGGTTGGGACTCTTATCCTCCGGGTGTTTGCTTTTCTCCATTGATTTCGCACTCTAGCCCTAGGGCATCTAGTGGCCGTGTGTGTGTCAAGCCTTCCGTAGGGATCTTGTTCTTTTGTTTGACCAGCCAACTTCAGATTTGTTTGTTTTTACACTTGTTCAGTGATTGTTGAAGTATTTCTGGTTGTGTTTCCAAGCGGTTTTTGCTTCTTCCTTGCTTGAATCCTTGCTTGTCTTGCCGAGCTTAGATCACATAGCTCGTGCGGAACTTGGTTTTCCTTTTGATTTGGAAATCTTTGTTGGATGTTTTGGGAACTTTGTGTGCTTTCATTAAGTGATTTGCTTGGTGTTCCTGTTCCTCAAAATTCATTTAGATGCTTTGTTCCATTAAAAAAAATCAAGCTAGTAGCTTTTCTTTCAAGAATTGAAAAGGAAAAGAACATTTCATTGATTCGCATTTTCAAAAGAAAAAGTTTCCTTTCCTTGCTTTTAGCTGCATTAGGTTGTTTGATCGCTCGTGTTCGTTTTGTTTGATAAAAAATTCTTTGCCTTCTCATAGCTAGAATTCATCGAACAAAATGGTATTCTTTGGCATGTAGTTTGCATCTAGGTAATTGTGAGAGAACATACGATAGGACCTGAAATCGAAACTTAATTTCAAGATCAACTATAAAATGAACTGAATTAACCTAAAAACGCATTGGAACTAAACGCAAACATCTAGAGGTCTAGGTTAGAGACGTGTTCCGACGTCTTTAAACATAGTCGCTGTTGTTTCACATTATGGTTGGGTGATTCCTCCTTCTGTGACTCGATAGTGGTCTAACACGGACTGTGCTCCCACGTACCGTCGCGTATATAGGGAGACCCCACTAGGCTTTTATCCTTTATCCATAGGAAGCCGAGTCTGCCGCCTTGTGAACCGTAACGCACCGAACACAGCATTCGGGAAGATTGACTGCAGTACGGAAAGTCCTTGGCTCTCATACGATTGCTAAGGTGTATAAGCAGTTTTACGGGCCGCTTGGTAAACCCTATACCTAGAGTCTCCAGAGCAGTCACTTTTGATCCTTTTCGGACTCCCTAAATGAAAAGGTGCCTGTGAGCGTCTTGTCACTTCGTGCTCATTAAACATTCGAAGGAGACTGGAGTCATCTTTTCGTCCTTTTCTCGACTCTTGAAACATGAAAAGGTCAAGTTTGGTTCTTGTGTCTTAAAATTAATTCGGCCACGATAACATCACCTGGTTAGATCTTGTGTGCGTTAGCTTTGAGTAAGGTCTTAATCGTTAGTTTACTTTAGGTTTTCTAAGGGGTCTTGTCATCCTAGCTGACCCGTCAACTCCCGGTTCGAGTGATCAAGGTTCTCCATCTTCCGTTGCTCCAGAGGTACCAGTTGTAAGCGATACTCTTCCCATTGTCCCAAGTATCCAGCCTATCAACGTACGCGCCCCGGGCGACGAAGATTACATAGAAGATTGGAACCCTATCTGGGAGCCTGACAGCGATAATACCCCCCGTACTCCTCTCGGTATGTCGTCTCCGATGTCTACTTCCCCCATGGATGAGATAGCTTCCAGCATAGGTGAGACACCCGTGGTGATGGACATTGAGACTCCGATCCCGACTTCCTCTCCACTCCCTCCACGATATCAGTCAATGAGGGATAGGATAGCTGCTAGAACTACTTCTATGACTATATGGGATCCTAGTCTTATTGCCACCATGGGGCCCTTTATTTCGCGACCTCTTAATACATCTCTTACTTCAGGTCTTAATATGCCTGTTACCTCAGTTCCCACCAATCCAACCGTTTGTGTAGCACGCTCGACTCCGGTCATCAGTGTTGTGCCAGCATCCTCATCTACAAACCCTGGAGCTGGTCCCTCTTCTGGTGGCATTCCAGGAGCAGGGCCGTATGATGCCCATGGGCAGCCCATTGTGGACCCAGATTACCAAGGTCCACTCTTTTATTATGATGCGAACGGTCAGTACCTCGAGAACGTTTCGTCCCTACCTCGTCGTCCTTTCGAGGAGAACCAGGAACCGTTGGACGTTACATATGATCCCGTTACTCATGTTTTTCATGGGCGCCGGAATCCTCCCGGATAGCCCCAAGGACCACCCAATCAAGGCCAGCCGCCTTATGTGCAAACCCCTCAAGGGCAACCACTTTATGGCCCGCCTTACCCAGGACAATCTGGGGGCCCACAGGGACAACCCTACCCGGGACAACCCTCGGCTGTTGGAGGTCCGTTGTATTCATATCAAGGTCAACCTACTGGATATCCAGGGCAACCAGGTACCCAGCAAGGTTACCCAACTGGACAACCCGGGCAGCCTTACATTTAGCAAGGTCAACCCGGTTTCCAGCAAGGGTACCCATCTGGACAAACTGGGCAAACTTATACTCCTCAAAATCAACCAGCAGTCCAGCAGGGATATCCTCTTGGGCAGGGGGGGCAACCCTACTTACAACAGGGCCAACCTACTGCCCAGTCTGGTCATCTTTCTGGGTAGGGTGGGCAACCCTACGTTCAGCAGGGTCAACCTACTGCTCAATCCATGCATCCTTCTGGGCAAGGGGGGCAGCCTACTATACAGCAAGGCCAACCCACTGCTCAGCCTATGCACCAAGGGGGGCAGCCCGCTATACAGCAAGCCCAGCCCTCTGCTCAGTCTGTGCACCCTGGGGGGCAGACGGGCCAACCTTCTATGCAGCAAGGTCAACCCGCTGTCCGCCCTAATCATCCATCTGGACAAGCCGGCCAACCTCAGGGTCAGCCAGCTGTTCAGCCAGCTCAGTCATCCGTTCCGCAAGGACAACCCTTGGTGGTTCATGGACAACCCGGCGCCCAGCAAGTTCATCCTGCTGGCCAGCCAGGACCATCTCAAATCCAACCAAGTCAACCTTCGGGACAGATGATTCAACCCCAGCCGGTTCAAGGACATTACTCTGGGCCTCAAACTCAAACGGGTTATCAAACGCAAGGTGGGCCACAACCTCAACCTTCTTACCAGACGCAGCCTCCCTATCAGGCTCAGTATGGGGCCCAGCAACCATATGGCTACCAGCAACCCCAGGGGCAAAATCAGTTTGCTCCTTATCAAAATTATCAACAGCCACAGGTCACTCCTTACCAAAACTATCAGTATGGTGCACCTGTGGGGCAAGCTGCTAATACATGGGGAGCTGGGGGGCAGACACAGGGACAGCCGTCCGCATATGGCCAGAATCCGTATGGACAGAACCCCTACGGACAAGCTCCCTATGCGCCAGGCCCTTTTGGGCCAGGTCCATCGGGACAAAGTTCTTACGCACCAGGCCCTTTTGGGCCAGGTCCGTCCAGACAGAGTTCGTGGGGGCAACCACCATCTGGTTGGAACCCTAATGTCGCCTCGAATCCGCAGCCACAAATGTCCTTTAACCCGCAGTTACCATTCTTAGCAACGTTGGAACTGCCTGATGTGTCCAAGTTAACAAATGATCCTATTTTGCATAATCTGTATTGGCCACCGGTCCCGACCAAAATACCAGGTGATTGCCGAAAGTTTGATGGCAAAGCTGGTGAAGACCCTCAGGCCCATGTAATGACTTATCACCTTTGGTGTTCATCGAACTCATGGCTTGATGATTCTATCCGGCTTCGCCTCTTTCAGAGGACTCTCACTGGTTCAGCCGCTAAGTGGTACATCGAACTGAATCACGGCATGTTTCAAGATTTCAACTCGTTGGCTATGGCCTTTTTGACTCATTTTCAGTTACCCATTCGGTACGAGACTGGGACACATCTTCTCACGTCTCTCAAACAGGATACGGCTACGCACATCTCTGATCATATACATGAATGGAGAAGGCGTCGTCGCTTGATTAAATTTTGGATTCCTGATCAACTCCTGACCGACTGGTTCACGACTTCCTTTGTCCCTAAGATTGCAAAAGACATCGCAATGGGAGCGTGTGTAACTGAAGAGCAAGCAATCGCGCGAGCTCAGTACCTCGACTTAGTGTACTCTCAGTCGGGTACTTTGTATGAGTATTTGCCAGATGCCCCGAGGCCTGGACAGCCCAAGGCTCCACCAAAGCCCTCTGTTGATGGGGTCATTGGTTCTGTCAATTCGTCATCAAAGAAATCGACCGCGAACCCTGGGAAGCAGAAACAGAACACCTCTAACGAAAATGCTTCTCAGGGCCAATCAATTTCTGGGACTACCTCCGAGGTAAACGCCGTCCAGTCCACCGCGGCGGATAAATCCTCGAAAGGCAAAAAGAAAGGGAAAGCTAAAGATAAATCTGGACAGCCCAAGCAGGGCCCCCCTAAGCCTCCCTCCGAGGAAGGAGCTAAGCGGAAACCTAAGTATCCTTGTCTCATCTGCGATGAGGATCACTATACCAAGGATTGCCCAAGGCGGTCCGAAGTTAGTCGACTTTTGAAAGGTGCTCCGGGGCCTCCTGCTGTGCTAAAAGAGCCTTTCCCTTCCCAGCAGACCCAAATGGTGGCAGATCCCTCTCAATCCTCTTCCTCGTTCGGTTCTCAAGTGTTCATGGCTGGAACGATCCCCATCCATGTTTCAACTCGAGCGAAAGATTATCCATCTCCAGCCGGGAAAGAGCCGGAGGTTCCCTCCAGCGCTCCTTCGTCCAGTTCTGGTCCCCTTCACATCGAACGGCCCAGCACTGAGACGATCCCCCGACCCCCTCCCAAAGGTGTACTCAGGAAGTCATCTTATAACCCCAATGCTCATGCTGCCCAGCACTATAGCATTGTCGAGGACTTAGCTCAGGCTCTGTCTACTATGTCCGCGTTAGAAGTCCTCCAGAGCTGCCCCTCCCAGAGGAAGTCCTTGCTATCAGCAATTGGTGGCATCGACCCGGCAGATTCGGATTTAATTTCTTTTGATCTCGAGGGTTTCACACAGAGACTTCCTCACCAAGTGGCTTTCCTTATGCAGGTCCTCATCAACGGCAAAACGATCCATCGTACAGTCATTGATGAGGGTGCCTCAACCTGCATCATGTCAGTTGCTTGCTGGAAGGCTATTGGTTCTCCTGCTCTGAGCCAGTCTCCTACGACCCTGGAAGCTTTCGATGGAAGAGAATCTCGTCCATATGGTATCCTCCCACGATTGCCTATCTCTTTAGAAGGGAAAACCGTAGAGGTAGAGGTTGAAGTTGTTGACGCTAATCTCACTTACAACCTCCTCCTTGGACGAAGCTGGACATACGCCATGCAAGCCGTGGCTTCCTCCTTGTTCCGTGTCGTTCGCTTCCCCCATCAAGGAAGAATCGTCACGGTGGACCAGCTGTCCTTTTTTGCTTCCTCTTCTGAAGGAAATGTGCCGTTCGTGGAGCATACCTCCAAGTCATTAGTGAGTGTGGGTGCTGGACTGTTCAAAGATCCCTCATTGATGGGAGTCTTTCCCCTCCCACCTCCAAATCTCGCCCCTGTCAACATGATTTCAGTACGTTCTGATCCATGGGTTCTTCCTCCCTTGAATCAGGAAGACTCTTGGGGTGACATGATGCCGTTGAGTCCTGCCGAGCTCAACTACATCGAGATTGTCGCTGCATCGGCTCCCCCTCCTGAACCTGCTTTTCTAAGCAGCGTTCCCGATTCATATGATCATTTCCCTTGGCTGGGAGATGAGGCCACTTCGGATCCCCTGAAGGAATCATTTCCCTCCGATGAGGCCATCATAGAGACTATGTCTCTCGAAGAGCTCCCTTGGTTAGATCACCACCATCGCTCTTCGTTTCTCCCTCCACATTCGGAAATGGTCGCATGTCTTGAGCGGTTTGCTTCATGTGTCCCATCTCCACCTCTCCAAACACCTGTTCAGTTATATCAAGTGTCTTCGGAAGGCAATATGGGTAACATCACGCAGACCCAGCCTATCGACATCTCTGTCAAACCAGGGATTGTCGAGAATATTTTCATTGGAGTCACATGCACTCCTGAGGAAGTTCAACTTTATACCGCTTTATTTCGTGAATTCCGTGATGTCTTCGCATGGTCTTACGAGGAAATGCCCGGCATCGACCCTAGTATTGTGGTGCACGAAATACCTACTTATCCAGGCGCTAAGCCTGTTCGTCAGCGCTTACGTCCAGTGCACCCCCGAAAGGCCGCAGCCATCAAGGCCGAAGTTGAAAAGCTTCTTCGAGCTGGTTTCATCTATGCCATCCCCCTTACGGAGTGGGTGTCCAATATAGTCCCTGTGAATAAAAAGCAGGGCACTATCCGGGTCTGTGTTGACTATCACGATATCAATCGTGCCTGTCCAAAAGATAACTTTCCTACGCCTTTTATTGATCAGCTTATCGATGACTGCGCAGGAAGTGAGATTTATTCGTTTATGGACGGCTTCTCTGGTTACAACCAGATCAACATAGCCCCCGCAGACCAGCATAAGACAGCTTTCATTTGTCCTTGGGGCACCTTCGCTTATAAGAAGCTTCCTTTCGGCCTTAAAAATGCCGGTGCCACTTTCCAGCGTGCGATGTCATATGCTTTTCATGATATTCGACACATCGTACAGCCTTCCTGGATGACCTCCCAGCTCATTCAGCTAAACGTCAAGACCATCCATCTCATCTACGCGAAATTTTTCTCCGCTGTCGACACTACCGTATTCGACTCAATCCGCATAAGTGTGTCTTCTGCGTAGAATCTGGCCGACTACTCAGGTTCATCATCTCCCGGGAAGGCATCCGTTTGGATCCCCTCAAGGTTGAGGCCATTTTGAACCTTCCTCCCCCTGCCTCTTTGCAGCAATTGCAGAGCTTGCAGGGTAAAGCCAATTTTCTCAGATGATTCATTCCGAATTATGCCGAGGTGGCTAAGGGTTTCACACGGTTATTAAAGCGAGACACACCCTTTCGTTGGGATGCTATCGCCCAGGAATCTTTCGAGCGCCTTAAAGACCTTCTTATCTCAGCTCCGCTCTTAAGACCCCCGAACTATCATCGTGATTACACTCTCTACCTAGCTGCCGCTGACACCACCATCGGCATGGTTCTAGTACAGGATGATGATGCCGGCACCGAGCACGTTATCTATTATCTTAGTCGCAACCTTCTGGATATGGAAACTCGTTACGCATATGTCGAGAAGTTGGCATTGGCAGCTGTCTGCGCCGTCCAACGATTCCGGCATTATATCCTGTTGCGCACAACGACCGTGATCTCTGACTGCAACCCCATGACCTACATTTTGTCACGTCAACTGCTGGGGGGAAAATACTCGAAGTGGATTGTAATCCTCCAAGAGTTCAACTTGGAATTCACTGCGGCCAAGTCTAAGAAATCTCTGGTCTTTGCTGAACTGCTCTGTTCCTTACCATCTCATCCTGCACCATCTCGTCCAGAGGAGCATATCCCGGATGAAACATTGTTTCTCATCAGCACCCTCGACCCGTGGTACGGGGACATTATCGTATATTTGCAGACGTCTTCCTTCCATCCAAATGTATCGAAAGATGCTCGACGGCGTATTCGTCACCAATCTCAACCCTATCGCATTATGGGCGATACCCTGTATCGCCTCGGCGTTGATTCTGTTCTCCGCCGATGTTTGACTCTCGAGGAAGCTGAGCGGGTGTTGAATGACTGCCACTCCGGCGCTTGTGGTGGCCATATGTCCGGATATGCTACCGCCCAGAAGATCCTCCGTGCTGGTTATTTCTGGCCTTCCATCTTCAAGGATTGCATCCTTGCTGTACGTGCATGTCATGAATGCCAGGTTTACCACCGGAAGATGCGTGCACCTGCTGCACCACTGCACCCTGTTGTCACCGTAGGTCCATTTGCCAAATGGGGCATCGATTACACGTCCTGTAACCCTCGTTCGGCCGGGGGGCATGGGTACATTATCGTTGCCGTGGATTATTTCACCAAGTGGGCCGAAGCGATGCCTACATTGAACGAAGACGGTTACACAGTGGCGCAGTTTTTATTCAATCATGTCATTACTCGTTTCGGAGTCCCTCAGGCTATTGTCACGGATCACGGAAAGCATTTCCGTAATCACATGATGACAGAACTCACAACCCAACTAGGCTTGCGTCAAGATAGTTCGACACCGTACTATCCACAATCCAACGGTCAAGTCGAGGCCGTGAACAAAGTTTTGATCACTATGCTTCAACGCACCGTCAATACGCACAAGTCTAATTGGCATCTGATGTTGTTCCCAGCCTTGTGGGCCTACCGGACTTCTGTGAAGGACGCCACCGGTTTCACTCCGTTTCAGTTGGTTTACGGACTGGAGGCTACCCTTCCTGTCGAATGTGAGATTCCTTCATTGAAATTAGTTGTCGAGTTGCTTCCCAACACCACTTCGGTGGAGGAACGGCTTCTTTACCTAGAACGATTAGACGAGACTCGTCGTTTAGCTTCTCTGGCTATCGAAGCGCAAAAGAAGAGAGTCAAGGCTCACTTTGACCAGAACATTCATCCTCGTTCCTTTGTTGAGGGAGATCTAGTACTGCTCTACGATCAAGATAAAGATAAGCTGGGGGCAGGAAAACTCGAATCCATGTGGCTAGGTCCCTATATCGTGAAAAGAGTTTTACAAAAGGGCGCATATGAGTTGATTGATTACGAGAGAAATCCTCTTGACAAGCCCCACAACGGGCTGTATTTAAAGAAATATTATGCATGACTTCATGCACTCAGTTTGTACATACGCATGTTTAGTGTGTTTTGTGTGCATGATTTCATGTTTTTCTTTGGTGTGAAAGCGTGTTTGCCTCTTATTGTGTTTTCTCCTTCTTGTGCAGATGTCTAGTGCACCTTATGTTGGTTTCGCTGATGGCGCCTGCCGTAGTACTTGTAATTTGTCCTCTGCGGCGTGGGCAATCTATGATCCTCACGGAGAGTTGCTAGACCTTCAAGGTGTCTGCCTCGGTCGTACCACTAACAATGTTGCCAAATACAGTGCCGTAATTGAGCTACTAGCCGAAGCAGTTGATCTCGGCATTCGTGCAATGACGGTAAACCTGGACTCCTAGCTTGTCGTTCATCAACTCAACGGGCGATATTCCGTCAGAGACCCACGTATCCTAAGGTTGTATCTATGTGTGAGATTGTTAGAAAGGAATTTTGACTATATCACATATCAACATATTCCGAGACGATTAAACACGTTGACTGATGCATTGGCAAATCATGTGTTAGATAGACATTTGCGAAATAGATAAATATCATACAAGAAAGCATAGAAAGCATAATAGAGTAAAGCATATGTAAATAAGATATTTCTCAAGCATAGTTTGCATGCGTGCTGTGTGTGCTTTTAAGCTTGCATTAAAAACATTAAAATACATGGGTCATGTGTTGTGCAAATTCATACATAAGATTACATTTGTACTGAACATTTGCATAACATAAACAAAACATCATCATATGTAACAAGATCCATCCAAAATCGCTATGTATATATATATATCGTGTGGCGCACTAAGGCGCTCAAAAATAAGTGTATGTGTCAAAAATGGAATCACTATCCTCAGTACATCCGAGACATATGTCTCTCAAAACATCAGTGGAAGTAAACCTAGGCGACTACTGTGCTGGGTTATGCTCTCTGTAGCATACAGCTGGTCGCGCCACCCGCCTCAAAAGGCGGTGCACCCTGGGTGCTACCCCCACTGTGTGGATCTGGTGCTCTATAGGGACCTCCTCGACCCCCTGGTAATCCGGCACTCCCTTCAGCAAACCCTCGAGGCTGCGGGCCACAGTCTCCGATGTATCCACTCCTGGAGGAACTAAGGCAAGGGCTCCAGCTTCTGGCCCCTCTCTCCGTGCCGTTGGAGCTAGGCCAACGGGTCTCACAGGTCCCACATCTGCATACAGTGACATTTATTAAGACATGTACATGAAAAACCAAAAACATAAAAAAATGTTAAAATGAGATCAAGTGACATACCTCCATCATCCCAATGCTCTCCTGCGGGCAGTGGCATGTCTGGATCATTGCGGAAGTCCATGCCGGCATATGGCCAGTCCTCCACAATGACAACCTGGCGCTCCAGCCACTCTCTGAAGTACACTCCCCAAGATACTGGGCGACCACCACCTCCACGTGGCATGACGCGGGCCCATCGACCAGCCCTCGTCTCCCGAGGACCTCTAGGTGGATCCACAGCCATCGTCTGTAGCTGTAGAACCGGCACCCGCTCTAGCATGAGCGGAAGAAGAAGCGACCCATAGGAAAACTGCTTCGTCTCTCCACGACGGCAGTTGCTTAGTTGCCTCTTCATGCTAGCGGTCACGGCAGTCGCCCAGTCAAAGATGGTGGGCTGTAGGCACTCCAGAGCTAACAACAGCTGGTTCTTCGAGGCCTCATGATTGGCCAAGGAACCCGCTGCCCGTGTCACTAGGAAGAGTATCGTACGGAGAGGCATGTCCCGCACTGTCGGGATAGCAACCTTCCCGCTCCGTGTCTTTTCAGCTCCTGGGCATACTCTAGCCATCAGCTGGTCCAGAGTCTCGCCGCTGGGTCGCTGCCCCTCCAGGATGGGCCTCTGGCCCCGGCGCGAGAAACCGGTCAAAAAGTAGATATCCGGGGCATCAAACTCGATATCTTGCCCGCGGATGGTGAATTTCCCGTCTACGGGGTTCCAAGCTCTGATCAGGAACTCCAGCAAGTCAGGTTGCGCTCTTAGGCGTGGAGTCAGGAAGAACTTCAGGATTTATGCAAGTCAGGTTGCGCTCTACATGTTTTAATATGTTTTTTAACGCGTCGAACGGATTTATGCGGGTATTTTTATTGTGCAGGTCCTCAGAAACAGTGAAGTCATAATGATCCTAAAATCACTTGGTCCCAAAAAAATGTCGTCTTTGAGCTCTTTCCGACATGAAACAAGAAAAGATGGCCGAGCTTCCTTTCAGCTCGTTAAAGGGAACGAGAGGCGGTCATTTTAAGCTCTTTTTCCGACCGTGTAACTTAAAAATATTGCCGGGTGTTTGTCGTTTCGCACTCGTTATCGGCTCTAAAACGACGTGTTTCCGACTGCTTTTTTACTTTTTCGGGTCGAAGGCACTATTTACGAAAAGTACTCCTCGATCGTAATGATCGGGCGGTTCTCTCGAGCATTGTTTTATACTTTTTCGGGCTCGAGAGACACAACTGTACGAAAAAGGACCCCCTGGAGTCTCCTTTTCCGCTGTCTTTTCAGACTCTCTAAACAAGAAAAGACGCCGAGTTTTTCCTTTGTCAGGCTCGTTAAACACTTGATGACATCGGGCATTGTCGAAATGACACTCTTCAAGCATATGCTATCCCCGTCAAGCTTGTCATCCAAAAATAACCGGGGTACCTGCCAGAAATGGTGGGGAAAATGGAACTGCAATTGTTGCGTCGGCAGTATGTCGCTCTTGAACATGGCACTGGTCTGCATTCGTGTCGGGTGGGAATTTCTCATTTTGTTTCACAACTGACCTCCATGGGTACGGGTTATCCTATTTGGCCTCTCATTTGCTCATTGCCATCATCACCATACCCTCTGCTCATTTGATGTCAAATACTGCCAAATCCACTGTCGTGCCGCCGATATGTTCAAGAGAAGTTGACCTCTGCAATAATACAACCTCCTCTGCTATCTCACACAAATCATTTTACCTCTGTCTCGTGTCGATGATGTGGGAAACATCATAGCCCACCTTCGATCAAGGTCACTTCCTGTCGACTTTAGCTCATTATCCGGGAAGGTGACTTAGAGACTCCCTTCAGGTGCCTTAGAGCCTGCATGCCTCAATGGCAGGTTCTTCGTGTTCGACGCGAGGTTTACATCATTGGCCTCCGATCGAATGATTCCGTGGGTGTTCGACACCAGCTCATTGATTCACACGCCGCGGATTGTACCTATAGTACCTTGAGGACCATTGTCATTATTGGTGGTACCTCTCGCGTCTGTTAACAGTTTTCATCATTGACTGGTAATCAGACGATGTTCATGCATGTTCGACTTCAGCTCATGTATTCACATGCTTGGACTTGTACTTTGTTCGGGTCGGGACGGAGCACAAGACCCTGGATCTCTGTCTGTTATGATCCAGGTTGCGATTTTGTGGATGATCATTACATGACTCATTGATGGATGGTTGCGCCCATACCTGAGTCTTCATGGATGGCTGCGACCATACCTTATCATTATTCTGGTCTCTTTGGCCGGGTGGCTGCGTCCATTCCACAGACCTTTTCGCATGTCTTTCGGATGGCTGCGCCCATACCTAGACTGCATGTACTTGATTATCAGAGATATTCGGTCCTTCCTGGTGGTGTTCCAGTTCGGCGAGTGTTGTAAAGCATTTCACCCCTCCCACTCTCTCGGTCTTCATGCTTTAGGGGGCATCTGTTACACAGTAATTTGTCACTGTCTCCCTGTCAATCACCCTACTGTGTCAAGAATTCACAATAATCAAGTTCATGCCTTCTGAACTGGCCAAAAACCCACTTTTCCAAAGTTTTCCTCATCAGCACGTCTGTTTCTAAAATATCCGCGATGACTAGCGTTTTATAACAGACCGCGTGCGCTGCCAGCGCGGAAGCACACGCCTTTCCCGCGCTGATCGAAATTTCATGACCAGCGCAGCCTCTGTTTGTATCTACCCGCGCTGACATGGCCTTTTCCATTATGTCGTTGCGACGTCAGCGCGCCAGACCAGTTATGCACCCGCGCTGATCCAGTTTTGGCGAATTTGTTCCAACAGCCAGCCTTCCAGATAACTCCAGGCTTGGTTGTTGGTCTTGTGAGTATCGACTCCCTTCTATGGCATGTTTGTTCGACCCTTTGCAACCACTTCCCTTGAGAATAAGCTCATCCTTCCACCCTTTTAGGAGGCTCCTTCTCCTATATAAACTTCCGCCATTACCATGAGCAGCTAGTTTTTGAATAGCTTGGATTGTGTAGAGCTTATAGTGCTCAGATTGCTGCTACTATAGGTATTTGGTGTGATAAGTGTGGAAGTGCATGATAGCTTAGGGAAGGTTGTGTTGTGTTGCTTGTGTGAGAGAGAGAGTTTCTTGTCTTGGGAGAATCATTTCCAAAGGTGGATGCTTGAGACACTTGCTGACTGGCCCCTCCTAAGAAGGTTACCGACGTCAGAACATTTGGTTGTACTCTTCTCTGCTTGATTAATAATAGATGACTGCTATTATTGTTCCATTCTCATTTGTCTATGCAATGGTTAATGTGAATTACATCTTTTCTGACTGATGTATGGTTGCTTTTATTAGATTTCATGCTTGTGTTTGTTTCCTCTTCGTGTGTGCAGGTGTCTATTATCGTGGAGGATCGTGACCAGCCAAAGCGAAGGAGTGAAGGTGGCATCTCTTCATCAAACAACAACGCTGGAATCCAAGTAGGTGCTCTTTACCTCTTATTTAATTGCAATTAGGAACATGCATAGTAGCATTGACTGATTGTTGCTAGACCCTTACTGGGCTAGTAGGGATCGCCTCTATCCGTAGAGGGGATTTACCTCTCCAACAGTAGCCATTGGCGCATTGGTTGACCCATGTTGGTGAAGGCCTAGTTAACAAGAAAGAGAAGCATGTAAACCAACAAAAAAGAAAGATAAAACAATGAAGACCAAAACGCTTCGAGTTTAAAAATGTCCACAGAAAAGAAAAGAATAAAAGTGCAAGATAAAAATTCTGTGGACCTATCATGGTTATGCAACACACTACGTGCAGACGATAAGCATGTACACTCTTTTGACCGTGAAAAATGAGAAAACATAAAAAGAAAGACAACTTACGTTTAGCAAGAGTGCTCGATGTGTATGATTCCTCCAGTACATGAGCGATGGGATCATGTGAGTCTTATGGAGGATGTGACAACTGTGAATTAGATTGATCTTCAATGTAAACAGGAGAGTGATGAGGAGCCTTGGGTGTTTCAACAAATTTCTGATCAAGATTGGAACTAACCTTGAGACATCAAGGACCTGACATAACCATCAGAGTGGGTTGAAATGCATCGATAGCTCGTGGGGTTTTCACTTCATCGACTAATAGATCATCAAATATGTGAGGCTTAGAAAGATCAACAATGAATGAATCGACATCGTGATCGAATGAAGGAGTAAAGAGATCATGACAGCCATGATATGAAAATTTGATAAGTTCATCGACATCCTCATGATCTGACGAATTATACAGAGGGGTTGATGAAAAGCAATAATGTTCACCCTCTGCATTTCTAGAAATGATAGATGAAATATTGAGTGGATTTGCAAGGAAAGATGTGTCCTTTCCGTTATGCAATGACAGATTGATATCCGGTGTGTTATGTGAATGATCGAAAGTAGATGTATCTGAGAATGAATTCTCACATGGAAAATTAACAATGGCAGTATCACCAAAGATGCCAGGGAAAAGTAGATGAGGTGCGGATAGAAGGAGGTCATCCTTCACTGCAGGTTCTTCTTCAGATTCCCACAAATACTCATCATAAATGATAGTGGAGGTTGGATTCTCAACACCAACTTTGTTGACAACTTGATCCTCGTCAACAACAAGTGTGGAGTCCAGAATGAGAGAATGCAACACAGTACAATCTGGAGGATCAACAGAATGTAGGGATGGAGGTTGAGGAAACAAGTCCGTGTGACAAACAACAATCTTGCAAGCCAAATATGTGCAGATATCCAGAGTAGGTGGCGTGGGAGGATGTGACGGTTCAACAGATGGGTGGGCACTTTCTCCCACCTCGCACTGCGGAGCTAGAGCTATTTGATGAGAAGAGGATGGGCAGTCACTTATGAAAGCAACCTCTTCTGTCTTAGATTTGGTAGCTCTAACACTGAGGTATGTTGGGAGGGGTTCGAATGATTCTAATAATTTTAGATTTTTAGATATGTGAAGAAGATAGTGGAATCTTTCACCAAGAAATTTCCAATCAATTTCATCCTCTGGGAATTGAAATGCGAGATTACAAAAGCGTTCCCAAAATTGTAACAAGGATTCATTAGGGGCTTTCCGTAATTCCATAATTTTTTTTTTAAGAAATTTACAATGAAAATGATGGAAAGCATGGTCCACCTCTACAAAAAATTGATTAAGAGAGTGAATAGATTGATCGGGCAGTGTGACACACCATTGTAGTGGATGCCCTCGAAGCATGAATGCAAACAATGAGCAGGTCATGTAATCCTCATAGATTCCATAACTATGACAGAGACTGGAAAAGACGACTCTGTGTCTAATCCAGGTTGTTCCGCCTTCACCTTCATATGTGTTTTGTGACAAGTCATTCCAGAGATCCTCCGATATTTCAAACTCATTTCCATAAGACATACATCTTTGAGGAAAAATTGCACAGTTAGTCATGATAGATGTGCGCAAATTCAAAATAGACTTTGAGGACTCATCTTGTCATCTGGCCCTCCTTCTAGTGCCAGAAATGTTGATGGTGCTAGACCCGCCAACACGTCAGGGGATCTCCCTAGTAAGAAGTCCCAACTAGACCTCAAATCATTTGGAGTAGGTGTCCCAGTAGTGGGTAGTAAAGCTATGCCTTGACTGTGATAATGCACAGAGGTAAGTGTGATATCTTTATCAGAAGCAAGTGCGTGACCTTGCAGCAAGTCAAGAGAGATGCGTGGGGAGATTCTAACACACAAAGGGGAAAGGAAGTGCGCTCCTCAGAAGCCTATAATAGTACACAGCCTGAAAGGAAAACACAAGCTTAATGACATCACAAACTAGAAATAATAAGAGTCGGCAATCCAAAGTGATGGGTTAAACCAAAAACACAACTTCAACAAGATTCATACAATCGTATATGAAATAGTTCATACACAAATTTTGTACGTTAAACAACATACATTGCTAAAGTAATGAGAATAGTCAAACTACAATAACAACATATGCATGAAGATGTGTTGACTCTGTTATATTATATAAAGTGAAAGTTCCATCCATACATACAACCATGACAACTACTAGCCCTAATAGTGGAACGTTACAGTCAACACCTCCTGCTCTTCCAAAGAGATGTAGCCACTCTGCACTGTGGAGAAGCCAAGGCTCGTCACAATACTCTCCAAGCCCTCTCTAAGCAATGCCTAGCAAAATCTTGGCTCCCAAAAGCCTGGTGTATGAGTTATGAGGTTCTATTTATAACAAAGGGTGGGGTGACCCTTGAAATTTCCCTTTGTGACTCTTAGACTACCCTCATGACTCTTTAACTTCATTACATATAACTCTTTACATTACATATGACTGTTTACATTCCACTAATGACACTTGGAATTTCACTTTACATCATGTTTACAATAATAATACATTTTCCACATATACCCATGTGGGACAAAAATAGGCTTGAGTCAGCCAGACAAGACAACACTAAGACTCGAATGATAGTGGAAAGACCAGCTCATCAACATCCTCTCTATGATCCTCGGTAACGATCTGGTGCCAAGATTGGTAGTTCGCAATGGTGTTTGTGTACTCTTTGATGATGTCTTCCTAGAAACGAATTCTTGCCTCCATTGCTTCTGGGTATACTAATTTGGAACCTCTATCCAACTCGTCCTGTAACATGCGCGACTTAGTCCTGAGCAAGGCCAAACCGACAATGTACATTCGCATGTTATCTGCACTGGTGTCCATGAGCATCAACTGATCAAAGTACGCATTGAGCTCCAATCAGACTTGATTCTTCTCTTTGGCCTCGGTGAGTGTTCCAATTGATGGGGTGGCATAATTTCTCACCACAACATCCAAACTCTTAAAAAACCATGTGTGTAAAGCCTCAACATTGGTGATGAGCTGCGGGAGTTCCTCATAGTTCTGGATTAGACTCTGAATGCATGCTTTGTCCAACTCTACCTACAGCTTCATCATCTTCTGCAAGTGAAGTGGGGCTCCCTTTCACTTCATTGTCCATGTTTATACATGATCAACAACGACATGTATATCTGTGAGTGTTTGTGCTATCTTGGTGCAACACTGCTAATGACCATGTAGATGGACAATTTCCGTGTGCATGGTGACGAACCTATCATACAGTCTCCGCGTGACTGTCTCAAGAGCTGATACTTCAACAAGTATCGCTTTCTTCATATCTGCTATGGTAGATTATGTTGATTATTCCTCTCTCTGCCTGGTTGCTCACCCTGTTCCTCATCTATTGTTGGTTCTAAGTCTTCAACCTGTATTGGTGCAGTTTTTGATGTCTATACAACTTGCACTTCCTCCTGTTCATGTTCTTTTTCCTATTCATGCTACACTTCCTTCTCTCTTCTGCGCAACTCTTGTTCTTCTTTGAGCTTCTTCTCCACTTCCTGCAACTTCCTCTCTGTCTCTTGCAACCTTTTCTTATCTATCCTTTTCTATGCTCCTCTCCTATCGTGTTGTTGTCTCTTTGATTCTATATCCAAAGCTACTCTTTCCACAAGCGTGTATTTCTTAAACTTGTAGCTAAATTTCTCTGCCTATGTGTTTTCGGCAATCTTCTTCTTGCCTTTGTGTTACATTGGTTTGCTTTTGTTTTTGTTGTTCCTTGTGGTGTTGCTACTAGCCACTCTACTACCATGCTAACGAGTTCATTGAGTCTGGAGTATTTATAACAATATCTCCATGGGTCTTCCTCTAGCCAATGACACATCCCGTGGATCCAATAATATTACGCTCTCACATAGTGGTCCTTTCATAAGCCATGTGGATCATACGGATTGAAATTCTTGGTGCCAAAATTAAACTTATTGAAGTCCTTGACCTCGACATCACTTCTTTCAAACTTAGGATCGTGTACAACCCAATTCACAAAGGAAGGATAGGCCATGGTGCCTTATTCTTCCTATTTAGTCCAACTGATAATGCTGTCGAGATGTGGTATGTAACCTCTTGCATGACTAGCTTGTTTGCAAAAAACCTTGAAAAAAAATGTGGAGCCTTCTCCGCACTGTACATACTGATGAAGGTGTTATCAGGTGAGGTGTACCAATCTGCTATGTTCAACAACACCTCCATTGCTGCTTGGGACATGCAAGGCGGATCTTGTTCAAAGACCATCATGTACAGAGGGGCGATGAAGTGATTAGATAGTCTAGCCATGACTCCTCGGTAGCTACATTCTGAGAGTAACTTGCAATATACATTCACAACATTCTCTAAAGATGTCCATGCCCAACCCATCCTAGGAAATTGTTGATGAAGACAGATTACATTGAATAGGTAGGTGGACATGAAGAATCTTACTTGTTGATCCTTGGGAGGACATTGGGCATTTGATACATGCACTTCCAGCTAGAGAGCCAACATGTCAGACGAGTTGAAAGGTTTCTTTCACTTGACAATTGATCCAACATAACAACCCAACTCTGCGGGAAGGTCTCCATACTCTCTTGGCCATACAAGCGACATGCAAAGATGATCAAGAATTGGTAAGCCTTCCTGAGTGTCTTTGTCTTGTATATCTGATTGGGTGCCATCCTGAACTTTGATGGCTCCCTTACCCAATGCTTCAAGATGTATCTTTTATTCGTGTTGCCATTGGGAGTGTAGAATGGTGCATCCATCCTATTCATCAGTTGCAGTAAATGATACATCTGTTGATAATATTATGTCCAGAAGGTATCAAGCTCTACTCCACTGACACTACTCAGTATCATTGTCTTAGGATCAGTGTGTGAGACAATCCAGTGGATCACATCTACGCATAGGAAGGTGGGATACTTGCATGCAACCTTGTACAATCCTGACTTATGAATATTTACATAGACTTGTCGGTCCTCTAGATTCTCCTCAAATATGCATGCGAAAATAGTGTTGATGTCTTTCCATGTGATCTTGATGTCTTTCTCAATGAATAGGTGTGTATCTGTGTACACGAGCAAGCTCATAGACACTTGCTCAACCACAACTCTAGTACTGCTTTCAACTGTCTTTTGAACCATCTCTCTTGGAGGCCATGATATTTGTACTACTGAGAAGCTACTCAAAAACCTATGGTACCTGGAGACAGAGAAGACACTCACGGCAAGGAAATGTCAGCTAAAAAACATAAAGCAACTCAAGAATCAATTGGGCAACAAACTGAGTGATTTCTGGGAAAGAGTGCGCAACATTGACTCTGGGAGGGTGGTAGACTATCAGCTGGAACTTCACATTGCACATTCTTAGCTGTCAGTGAGGCTCTCTGTTGACTGGAATTGCAAAATGCGCAGTCCATAGAGGTTGATTGCCAAATAAAACTACATAATGCACAAATCAATCAGGTTGGGTTGTTGGCTGGAACTGCGCAATGATAGTTCAAGGGGGCAGGAATGGGCACTGCCTCCTAGGATCGCACAGAGCATAGCTAGGAGCCAATGTGGGAAACCTTTGTGTAATTCTTGGAGGCAAGGCAGAGCCTTGACTACCAGGAATGAACAAAGCATGCCGGGAGAAGCAAGATCTAGGCCAAGACAACCCAGATCTACCCATGGGCAACCTAAAAGCGTGAAGGACTTAATGTGTGTGCAAAGCATGTGTAGATCTAAGTGAATAGACATGCATGCAATTTGGGTAAGTGTAGGAATTAGTAAAATGACAAAACCATGAATCTCATGAAGAGAGTCGATGCAACGACGACTACTAGTGCAGAAACAATGGTATGCATGTGGCACTAAGGAAATGCAATGAGAAAGTCGAAAAAACACTTCTACAAGTTAAAACACATTGAAACGCCAACGGTCGTTCAATAAAACATGGAAAAAATCACTCATACAAGCCGAGAAATAAAAAGTGACAAAAAAAGCAGCAAAAGACATAAAAAACAAAACTTACCCAGAAAAGTTGTGTCGACTGTGCCAAAGGTTCCTAGATGCCTTGGGAATGTCAAATCTCCAAGATCAAACGTGAAGAATGAGCTTTGAGGTGTCATTTAGATAGATTTGGCGAACTTAGGGTTTATGACGTGCATGCCACAAATATAGGAAAAAATGACACTTGGCAGGAAGTTTCTAAAATTGACTTTGCATGTAGCTCTTGATCCTAAAAATAGATCCCTAAAATCTAGGGATGATTTTTTGCTTTTTGCTTTTTTCCTTTTTGGGAAAAGTTTCCGGACATGCAAGTAAGGATTGCGTAGTTCTGGAGAGAACTGTGCAACCTACCAGCACATGCAACGTACAATCACTAAGGAAAAAACCTTTGCACTGATTCTGGGCTAAGTGGCCTTGGCTGGTTGTCTAACTCTGTGCAATTTTCTAGAGCAAGGCTGCTGGCCTACTCTGTGCATTTCTGGAGAGTAGTGCTGGATGGCCTGCTCTGTGTATTTTTGGAGAGCAGTGTTGGCTAGCCTGCTCTGTGCAATTTTCTAAAGCAAGGCTGGCTGGCCTGCTTTGTGAAATTTTTGAGTGCAAGGCCACTGCTGGGTTGCTTTGTGAAATTCCTGAGGGGAAGACAAACTTCCCTCCAGGATTGTGCAGTTTTCCCAGACATCACAAAGACTAGATGTGAACCAAGTGCTGGGTCAGTTTGTGGTTAGTCGTCGGAACAAGTAAGTGAACACAAGCTGTTAAGTGACACATAAAATCAAATAAACACAAGTACCTGATCAATGTAGGATAACTGCTATGATTTCGAGGAGGGAGGCTAGAAAACGAAGCGAAGGCAAAATTTTGGAGGGTGGTTGTAGCTGTTACAATAGGATGGAACTTTCACTTAATAATATAATTGAGCCAACACGTTTTAATGCATATGTTGTTATTTTAGTTAGATTATTCTGGTTACTTTAGTAATGTATTTTATTTAACTTACACATTTGTGTATGAACTATTTTGCATACGATTGTATGAACCTTGTTGGAGACGTGTTGTTGTATTAGCCCGTCACTTTGGATTGTGGACTATTCTGCTTCCAGTCTGTGATGTCATTGCACTCGTGTGTTCCTTTCAGGGTATGTACTATTATAGGCTTCTAAGGGACACACTTCCTTTTCCTCCCTATGTGTTAGAACCCCCATACATCTCACTTAACTCGCTGCAAGGTCACACACTTTCTTCTGACAAAGTTATCATACTTACCTCTGTGCGCTACAATAACCAAGGCATTACTATACTACCCACCGTTGGGACTCCTACTCCGAACGATTTGAGGTCTAGTTGGGACTTCTTACCGGGGAGATCCTTTGACATGATGGAAGGTCTGGCACCATCAACAGGTGGTAACATACCCAAAGAACCGTGGGAAAAACAATTAATGAATGTGAACAATACTTGAGCATAGTTATCTACTTGAAGAGAACCATCTAGATTCTCATTTTTTTAGAGGTGGCATTTAGTGGTTGTTTTGACCTCCATTTCAAAAAGCAATGCTACTTGTACCATCTTTTTTTCATGGTTAAAATTACAAATTTTTGTAACCATGGTCTTAAAACCTTCTAATATTAACAAAAACCCTAAAATCAATCCCCAAATCAAAAGTGGTGGTACTAGTAGCAACTTTTTATGAGTTAGAATTATAATTTGTTTCAAACCATGGCCTTAACAATTGGGTTTATTATATCCAAAATCTTAAAATTACCCCAAGTACTGTAACCAGTGGCATGCTCTATTTTTTTTTAATTAAAACTATCTTAGAAATTGATACCATCTGAACCAAGAACTCAAAATCAACCATTAAATCAAAAAGTGATACTACCTCTTTTAACTGGAATTAAAATTGTAACTTTTTAAAACTACTATTTTCACAATTTAAAATCAACCCAAAATAAAATAAAAACAAAAAATACTACTAATGCAACCCTTTTTCCAAATTTAAATTACAACATTTCAAGATCATACTTAAAAAAAATTACAATTACCAACAAAATATTATAAAGAAAAATAAGCAACCATTTTTTTCAATAGTATCTCATTAAATAATTAAAAAAAAAAACAAAAATATTTTATGCTAATTGCTATGGCAAGTATTAGGCATTGGGTAATAGGTTGACCACCTATTATTTTTGTTGAATAGAATAAATAATTTTCAATTTTCCAAAATGAAACTTTAGAGATTAATTTTCTATTTATTACGAAAAAAATTATTAGCATTTATTTATAATGCTATTGGTTATAATTTTAATGATTTTATTGGAGCATGCCTTGTAATTTGTGATATGATGAATGCTATTGGTTATAATTTTAATGATTTTATTGGAGTATGCCTTGTAATTTGTGATATGATGGTAATGCTTGAAATTTAATGCTCGTCAAATCATATCAACTTTTCTCTCCTTGATAGCTGCACAAACTCTTGGGGATCTCATTTCATTAAAAACAATGATACAAAAGCTCGCACAGTTGGATCAATGTCATTCTCGAATTGTATCCCCGACCAAGCTGTGCATTTCCCCAGTAAAGCCGGAATATATCAATACAAATAAATCAAATGCACCATTAAGTATGGTTTAATGGGTATGGATCAATGTTATCTTATGGTGTGATGTTATTAATTTTTAAATTTTAGATTATATATATATATATATATATAGGTTTTAGTGAACATTAATCATCATCATCATCATTATTATTTGATTCGTATTATTTTTTCTTTTCAAAATATGTTTGTCAGTCACTATTTATTATTTTATTTTAATGTCATTTAATAAAAAAATAAATGTAGAATTTGCTATTTAATAAAAAAATAAATATAAATTTAAAAATACAAATTTAATTTATACTTTTTAACATTTAATAAAAACCTTTATCAACATAATAATTACTTATTTTAAATTTAATTTTTTGTAATTATTTAATTTTAAAACATTTTTTTTTTCCTTTCAATTAAATACAATATTAAGTTGAATTAACATTATTTTAATTGATGTAATTTCATTAATAAAAAATATTTTGTATTTTTCATTTTTTTTTTTAAATTATATAACTTAATTTAATATATATTATATTTGACATAGTTACCAGAGAATCCACAGTAAGAACCATTTTAAAATCTCTTATATTTTTAAAATTTATATTGTTATACTATTTCTTATAGGAGCAAGATTGCATGGTCAAATTCTAGAAAATATTTCTAATTTGCCTTTAAAGTCCTCATCATATTGGAAATAAACTTCCATATATTTTCAATTTTCTAATAAACTTTCATTATATTATAAGTGGTTGGACACTTTCACAGTTATTCATATTGTTGTTGGAGATTTCTAGAATAAAACTGTGTAATATTTGTGATCTTTCCATCAAAAGGGACCAAAGAGCTTTCATTATATTTGCAACCTTCTCTTCAAATAAGTACAATATTATCTTGAATTAAGTACAAAATCCTGAATTCCGAAATGATATGATTTAACTTTATTAACAATATTATCTTAGATTATTTAATTAATTTAAATTTTATTAATAAAAAAATATTTGATATTATTTATAATTGATTATTTATTAATTTTTTGAATTAAATAAATAAATTTATTATTTATTATATTAAAATTTTATAATATTGGAATTTATATCTTTAAATAAAATAAAATGGAACACAACTTTTTCCAAAATGAGAAAAGGTCATACAACATAGTATAAAACAAAATTGCATGATCACATTCTAGAAAACATTTCTAATATGATTTTAAAGTCTATGACCCTATTGCAAATAAACTTTCATTAAAAAAAGTGTTGTACATTATTTTTGTAAATTGCATGATCACATTCTAGAAAACATTTCCGATTTGATTTTAAAGTTTATGGCTGTATCACAAAAAAATGTTTGTCGCAACAGGTATTAGGCATTTGGTAATAGGCTGACCACCTATTACTTTGGTCAAAGAGGGTAATCAAGGTAAGTAATGTTGAATTACAAATAACCAAATACCTCAATTTACCAATCACTGGAATCTAAATTGACTCAATTATAAACCTTCATACTAACTTGAATTTAATATTTTTACTTTGATTTAATTGCATTTAAACTAAGTGGTAGGCACTAGCTACTATGTAGCCCCTATTATTTTGGTCAAACATGTTAAATAATGTTGAATTACAAATAACCAAATACCTCAATTTACCAATCAGTGAAATCTAAATTGACCCAATTCTAAACCTTAATACTAATTTGAATTTAATATTTTTACTTTGATTTAATTACATTAAAATAAGTGGAAAGTACTAGTTACTATGTAGCCCTTGTTTTCAATGTATATTATCCACACAATACCTCAATTAAAATAAATGCAAATAAAACCGATAATTTATATGCATTTAAACGAACAATACAATGGTACATCATCCTCAAAACATCACCCCTTCCCTTTCCTTCTCTTCCCTTCCCATATAAATAACTAATTTATGTGCATTGAAAGGAACAATACATCGGTACATCATCCTCAAAACCTCACCCCTTCCCTTCCCTTCACATATAAACCAACATATGTCCATCTTAAGTATGGATTTAACATGAGCCGAGAGAGGAAATTTCTTCACATGTAAACATTGTTAGAGTGTAAAATATAATGTGTTATTCTTCATTTTTTAAATTGTATTATTAGGCATTTGGTAATAGGCTGACCACCTATTACTTTGGTCAAACAGGGTAAATAATGTTGAATTACAAATAACCAAATACCTCAATTTACCAATCACTCCAATCCAAATTGACCCAATTATAAACCTTCATGCTAACTTGAATTTAACATTTTTACTTTCATTTAATTGCATTTAAACTAAGTGGCAAGCACTAGCTACTATGTAGCCCCTATTACTTTGGTCAAACATGGTAAATAATGTTGAATTACAAATAACCAAATACCTCAATTTACCAATCACTGAAATCTAAATTGACCCAATTCTAAACCTTAATACTAACTTGAATTTAATATTTTTACTTTGATTTAATTATATTTAAACTAAGTGGAAAGCACTAGTTACTATGTAGCCCTTGTTTTCAATCGTATCTTATCCCCACACAATATCTCAATTAAAATAAATGCAAATAAAAACAATAATTTATATGCATTTAAATGTACAATATAATGGTACATCATCCTCAAAACATCACCCCTTCCCTTTCCTTCCCTTCCCTTCCCATATAAATAACTAATTTATGTGCAGTGAAAGGAACAACACAATGGTACATCATCCTCAAAACATCACCCCTTCCCTTCCCTTCCCTTCCCTTCCCTTCAGATATAAACCAATATATATCCGTCTTAAGTACGATCTAACATGAGTCGAGAGAGATGAGATTTCTTCACGTGCAAACTTTGTTAGAGTGCAAAATATAATGTGTTATTTTTCATTTTTTAAATTGTATTTTTTAATGCTAAATATAGTATATATAGGACCAAATAAAATTTTTAACCATATCTATATATATATATATATATATGTATATATATATATATATATATATATATATATATATATATATATATATATATATATAAGTTGCTATCCACTTGAATTAGTTAACATAGATCTTCAAATAGTTTATTTAAATCTCTTGTTAAAATATTTTTGAAAAGTATAAGATTTAAATATCTAATTTACACATTTTTTTACATATAATTATTTTAGAGCATATTCATTTTTTTAATTATAACCAACATTATTTTTATATTTAGAACATAGTTTTTAATTTTTAATTTTATTTTAAAGGGATACAGACATACAAATAAACTTATACACCCCTCATACTGGGTTGTTGTTAGGATTAGGTATGTTCTATGCTAGAGCAATTTATTTAAATTTTCACAGTTAGCAATCACATCAACATTAAGATAAACTGCAGATAGAACATAAATATAAATCGTAGAAGACAAGCCAAGGCAAGAGGACACAAGATATGGCGCGAGCCAAGGAAAAACCCCACAATGTGTGGGGAAACCCTTTGATCAAATCTTCTTTTATCTTCCAAGTTCAGCAGAGAAAGAGAGAGAGAGAAAGAGATAGTACAGAAGTCAACACTTTGACTTATCTAGATCTAGCATAGATAATTTCGTATAATGATGAGATCAGTTGAAGACATTCTGCTTCAACTGATTCTCCAAGGTGACAGCTTCACCTATCGTAGTGCTGCGTCTAGTCCACTTGCTGCACCAATGCATGCTGCACTAATCATGATTATCATCATGCTGCCCATGTCCATGATCTTATCCATCATCATGCTTCATGCTGCCCACGCCGCCCATGATCTCATCATGCTTCATGCTGCTTATGCTGCCCATGATCTTGATCTCATTTATCATGATGCTGTTCGTTGCATCATTTATCACAATTGCACCATTGAAATCAACACACATATATATACGTCACCTTTTATGTCTGCATATATCATGTATAGTATCCATGCTACTGATGCGTATATCAGTACGTTACACATGACAATGTATTGTTACCCTTACCTGTAGCTCCAAGAATTGACAACGGCTCCATACCTTGACAACAGTTATCTCTGTGCATATGGACAGCGTATATATATTTCATTATTATGAACAACGTGTATATATATATATATATATATATATATATATATATATATATATATATATATATATATATATATATATATATATATTATATATATATATATATATATATATATCTATATATATATATATATATGAACTGCGTGTATATGACAACGGATGGCATGATGACTACGTATTCTCCATGTTGTGCATATATACCTGTATCCAAGGTTCACGTGGATTCTATTTCTTCATTGACTACGAGAACAACTATGGCTTCATATATTGACTGCGGATTTGTGTATTGACTGCGGCTTCATTGTTACCCTTACTGCGATAGGGTTTCACCATGAATAGTGCAACTATTTTCCTTGAACAGCGTATCTGGTTTCACCATAGTGTATCAGGTTTCCTTGAACAACGTTTCACTATGAACGACATATCAGATATTAACATGAAACGGCATATCAAATATTAACGTGAAACGGCATATCAAATATTAACATGAAACGACATATCAAATATTTCCATGACTGCGTATGAGCTGCGCGTCACCATTAATGGAATATCAGATATTACCATGACTACATATGAAATGCGTGTCACCTTGAACATCATATCAGATATTGCCATGAAAACGTATATATGTATCTGTTGCTGGGTTGTGTCATTGCCCGTGAATTGCGCGTTATGACTGCAGCTCTTCAGGGCAGATTCTCACGTTGACTGCAGATTAGGGCAATGTATCACAACAGCTTCCATTTACTGTGGCTCCCTTCTACTGCGGCTTCCATCTACCATGGCTGCGTATATTTCATTACGTTTACTGTGTATTGTTGTGCGTTAGAACTAGGGCATCATAGGAAATACTCTTAGCGTTTTCCCCTTCTCCAAAAACCCAGACGTGGAGAGGAGATCACCTTAAGAGTGTGTGTAAATGACATCAAATCCTCTTATATTTATACTAAAATGAGGGTGATGAATAGACACGTCGGTTGGGCTTCTAGAGCCTACATAAGAGCTGGTCGGCTTGATAATAATTACATAAACAAAATAAATTCATATCTCCATAAATACTTATCGGAATCAGATGATCTTTGGATCAATCCTACACCTCTCGACGAGAGGGATCCAATAAAAATATCAGCTGCCATAAATAAGCCGACCCACATGGAGTTTGGCCCTAGTTGCCAATTTAACACTCCCTCTCAACTAGGGGGAACTCCATCTGCTGATCCATATGTCCGACTGTACTATCTCTGCCATCAACGCCCTGCACTGCTATGCCCAGCTCTGCTTGCTCTTCTCAGCTCTGCTGGCTTTGTTCTGCTCAACTCAGCGCTGCTAGCTCTACTAGCTCTGCTCTGCTGAACTATGAAGAAGAAGAATTGATCGAGAATGTCTCATACCATTCTCCACTGACCCGAAGTCAGACTCAGAGTGCGTACCACTGGTCCCAGACCAGTCTCAACTGACCCAAAGTCAGCGTCATAGTATGTACCACTCCTACTACTGGTCCCAGACCAGTATCGCAGTTTCAGAGAGTGTACCACTGGTCCCATACCAGTCTCAGCGGACCCAAAGTCAGCGTCATAGAATGTACCACTCTCACTATTCCTAGACCAGTACTGCACTGACACAAAGTCAGTCTCGGAGTATGTACCACTGGTCTCAGACCAGTCTTAGCTGACCCGAAGTCAGCGTCATAGTATGTACAACTCCTACCACTAGTCCCAGACCAGTATCATTGATCCCAGATCAATGGAGGACATCCTAGTGTAGGGAGTACGGTAGATACAACGATGCGTCCATCGGTACTACTATGGTCCCTAACTTCATTTCCCTGCTCATTGATCAGATGAGAGGTACTTCCCATGAGTCCCAGACTACATGGGTAGGATGCCTCGACAGGAGAACTTAATCAATCCTGTCCTCACAGGAGAACACATCAATCCTGCTACAAGCGCCATGGAGAACACATCAATCCAGGCTGTCATGGAGAACACAACAATCAGGGCCTCACAGGAGAACACATCAATCCTGCTACAATCGCCATGGAGAACACATCAATCCAGGCCTCATAGGAGAACACATCAATCCTGCTACAATCGCCATGGAGAACACATCAATCCAGGCCTCACAGGAGAACTAATCATCCTGCTACACAAGAGAGCGAATCATCTTGTCCCACAAGAGAGCGAATCATCTTGTCCCACAATAGAGCAAATCATCTTGTTCCAGCGCGGACCACCAGGGGAGGGTGAGTCACCCTGTGGTCATATGTTGCTCTAGTAGATTCTGTAAGCCCCACAGAGCTCCCAGAGCTCAATGTATGCAACATGCAGGACCCTTTTACAAAGGTCTCTTGATGACTCCAAGTCATTCGGGAAAATCACAAATTTGATCTTTCCCCCAGGGCTTTAGCGACCTGTATATCATCTCAGTGCGATGGAGCCTCCTTGCTCATCGACTTTCCATATCCCAGATAAGGCAGTATCTGATGTCTGTCCACTGGAGCAATTGTCGAATACAGGATTACTCAATAGTCAAAAACAGCTAAGAAATTCCGCAACCATGCAGCTTCATACAAGATCATACTCGTAGCCATGTATTCGGTCTTGGCGGTGCTTATAGTGACCGACTTCTACTTCCTGCATCGAAGCAGAATCCAAAGAGAACCAACACTGAAAAGTGCTCTAGTGATCCTCCACACTGCCTGCCCACTCATCATTCGAATAATCATGTGGTTTCATATTTTCGGCAGTGTATCTCAATCCATGAGAGATTGTGCCCCTGAAGATATCTCAGAAGATTCTTGGTACCAATCCAGTGAGGCTCAACCAAATATGAGCTCACCATGCTAACTGCAACACATATGTTCGAACGGAGGTTCTCCAAGAACATCAATGCGAATGAGTTTATGAAACTCAAAGGCATTTCCCAAATCTGGTCCGACATCATTACCATATAACTTCTGAAAGTTAAGATCCTCGAGGCAGTCACAAGCTTGCAGCTTATCTTCCCACATTCCGAATCCAACTCCCTCTGTCTCCTATAAATGAGAGGGTTTGCACCTGTCAGACATAGGTGCTGGTACGAGAGGTTTATCATCCACAACCTTCGAGTAATGGTTTGGATCGGTTTCACTCCTAGTGAATCTCAGCTGCATTAGACAGCTATCAATCCTCTCATATTATGCCCGAGGTGTTTTTCTTCAAGCCATAGAGGGCTTTCTTCCATCAAACTCCTCGGGTTGTTCCAAACTTGTGAACCTGCTGCATGAGGGGAAAGGTCCCCTTATAATATTTTCCTTTGGTACATTTCAGACATGTACCTTCATGCTTCTTTTTGAATTCAGGCATCCTAGTCACCATCTGACTCACAGACCTCCAGTGCTGAGTCAATGGACATGGTCCCTAGTGGACTTCCTGCAACTTGATACAATCCTGAACTCAAAACATCTTTAAAAGATCTATTTTCAAACACATACCTTTCATCTATAAGTGCCACCCTGTAACCTTTGACTCCCATTTCCGAGATGGACATCAGGTTCGATCAGGTACATAAAAGAGATTTTTGGGTTCCTTGCTTTCCTGGAAGAGTCGACCATTTTCTTGATGACCTGCATTACCAGTCATTCTTTTGATCATTGAAGATGTCCCAAGAATGATTGTTATCTTCATCAAGAGATGTGTCTCTGTCATTCGAACACTCCTTCGCATAACGGCCAAACTTATTTCAACAAGGCATCCGCCTTTCCTTCCACCCTTAGATCCGAACTTCCCAATGAAGTGATCTTAAGATGGACCATCATAATCTTCCGTTGCGCCATTCTGATAACATTCTCTGCTTTGACTTCACCCTAGGTGAATTATGAGGAACCCATTGATCCTTCTGTCTTGTCCCAACTGTCTTCGGTGATTGCTCTTTCACTCTTGCTTGGGCATTGTCTTCACCTCAGCTATGATACCATGTTAGGATTAGGTATGTTCTATGCTAGAGCAATTTATTTAAATTTTCACAGTTAGCAATCACATCAGCATTAAGATAAACTGCAGATAGAACATAAATATAAATCGCAGAAGACAAGCCAAGGCAAGAGGACACAAGATATGGCGCGAGCCAGGGACAAACCCCACAATGTGTGGGGAAACCCTTTGATCAAATCTTCTTTTATCTTCCAAGTTCAGCAGAGAAAGAGAGAGAGAGAAAGAGATAGTACAGAAGTCAACACTTTGACTTATCTAGATCTAGATAGATCATTTCGTATAATGATGAGATCAGTTGAAGACATTCTGCTTCAACTGATTCTCCAAGGTGACAGCTTCACCTATCGTAGTGCTGCATCTAGTCCACTTGCTGCACCACTGCATGCTGCACTAATCATGATTATCATCATGCTGCCCATGTCCATGATCTTATCCATCATCATGCTTCATGCTGCCCATGATCTCATCATGCTTCATGCTGCCCACGCCGCCCATGATCTCATCATGCTTCATGCTGCTCATGCTGCCCATGATCTTGATCTCATTTATCATGATGCTGCCCGTTGCATCATTTATCACAGTTGCACCATTGAAATCAACACACATATATATACGTCACCTTTTATGTCTGCATATATCATGTATAGTATCCATGCTACTGATGCGTATATCAGTACGTTACACATGACAACGTATTGTTACCCTTACCTGTAGCTCCCAGAATTGACAACGGCTCCATACCTTGACAGCAGTTATCTCTGTGCATATGGACAGCGTATATATATTTCATTATTATGAACAACGTGTATATATATATATATATATATATATATATATATATATGAACTGCGTGTATATGACAACGGATGGCATGATGACTACGTATTCTCCATGTTGTGCGTATATACCTGTGTCCAAGGTTCACGTGGACTCTATTTCTTCATTGACTACGAGAACAACTATGGCTTCATATATTGACTGCGGATTTGTGTATTGACTGCGGCTTCATTGTTACCCTTACTGCGATAGGGTTTCACCATGAATAGTGCATCTATTTTCCTTGAACAACGTATCTGGTTTCACCATAGCGTATCAGGTTTCCTTGAACAACGTTTCACTATGAATGGCATATCAGATATTAACATGAAACGGCATATCAAATATTAACATGAAACGGCATATCAAATATTAACATGAAACGACATATCAAATATTTCCATGACTGTGTATGAGCTGCGTGTCACCATTAATGGCATATCAGATATTACCATGACTACATATGAACTGCGTGTCACCTTGAACATCATATCAGATATTGCCATGACAGCGTATATATGTATCTGTTGCTGCGTTGTGTCATTGCCCGTGAATTGCGTGTTATGACTGCAGCTCTTCAGGGGCAGATTCTCACGTTGACTGCGGCTTAGGGCAATGTATCACAACAGCTTCCATTTACTGTGGCTCCCTTCTACTGCGGCTTCCATCTACCATGGCTGCGTATATTTCATTACATTTACTGTGTATTGTTGTGTGTTAGAACTAGGGCATCATAGGAAATACTCTTAGCGTTTTCCCCTTCTCCAAAAACCCAGACGTGGAGAGGAGATCACCTAAAGAGTGTGTTTAAATGACATCAAATCCTCTTATATTTATACTAAAATGAGGGTGATGAATAGACACGTCGGTTGGGCTTCTAGAGCCTACATAAGAGCTGGTCGGCTTGATAATAATTACATAAACAAAATAAATTCATATCTCCATAAATACTTATCGGAATCAGATGATCTTTGGATCAATCCTACACCTCTCGACGAGAGGGATCCAATAAAAATATCAGCTGCCATAAATAAGCCGACCCACATGGAGTTTGGCCCTAGTTGCCAATTTAACAGTTGTAGAATGAACCTATGGATGTAGAATGAACCTCTCCGCTCAACAACTGTTTGAAAATAGGTTCATTTTTCTTTTTAAATTTTTGTTTTTTAATTCAATTTTTTATTCTTTAATTATTTTAGTTGTAATGTATTGATTTTTTTTTAACATAGTGTTATCACTCAGGTTGTTCCCCAAACGTTATGAGAAAAGGGAATACGGCTGAGGTAACCACTAACCAATCTTTTAGATGCAGATTCTAGCCAATCTGCAGCCAGAGAGGGCTCTCTCTTTATATTTTAGCTTTGTTTTGTTATATGTTAGGCTAGTTATGAAGCACAAGTGTTTGTTTGATTTTTTGGATGGTGATATTTCAATAGAACAGGGGTGCAAAGTATGAGAAGTTCAGACCATTGGGTTAATGGAGTCAATGAAAATAAACTTCTGGGTATGGTTTCTTTGGCAAAAGGAGGAACTACAGAGCAAGATAATTAGTCATGGAACAATTTTCAAGCTGGAATCAGGTGAAATGGAGTCAGGGAATGAAAGGCAATTAAGGATCTTTCATCATGCTAACAGAGGGAAAGTGGGTAAATATTACCAAGGAGCAGTTGAGAATTCCTTGATTATATTCAGGGTGTAGAACCAAGGAGACAGGAGCAGTTAAGAATTCTTGCCTATGCTAGTCCTGAAGAAAACATAAAAAATGATAGGAATTGAACACAGAGTACAATTAAGTAAATTCTGGGCTATTCTTTCTTCCTGCAATTTAGAACATGATATATAGATGATATATAAAACACAGAAATAATAAAACAAGAGTTAAAAAGACTTATTGATCCATGAGATAATTCAAGAATTCTGCAACATGGGCTTCTGCCATCAATTCCATAACCAGAGAGTTCATCAGCAAAGCATTCCAGCAATCTTTTATTCAAAAGAGTTCTCAAGTTTACAACGCAGTTCCAGAATGATATTCACCAACCCCTTATACTTAGCTTGGGGAGGTATTTGTACAAAATGTTTACAAAATATCTTCAAGGAGATAAGATCTTGCAATAACTTCTTTCACCTACTCTACAGAAGGAGTAAATGCTCTTGGGAACAGAGAGAAATGAATGCAAAGTAAGAAAATGCTGTGTTGGCCGTTTTTCTGGTGAGATGCATTGATTGTTTGCCCAGTAAGTCGGTCGATGGATATTTAGTGAAATCTCGTGCTGCTGGCATTGCTTTCCTAGGTGCTTTTCCTTGCGCTTCAATTAACTGCTGTCCAGTGCAATTTTGTCTGCTCTTTTTTTACACTTTATGACATCTGTTATGTTTTGGAAAAATAAACAAAACTTTGAAATCCGCTTACAGGATTTCCAACATACTCTGCCACCATTCATCATCTGGTAACTGGTGCCTACGTATTTTAATTAGAGTTTCATCTGCATCTGTGTACCTGAAAAAAGTGGGCTGGACTGTGAAAAGATGCCTCACTTCATGTTCACTGAAAAACAAGTTCTCCAAATTGTCATATAGGCTCTGTCCAGATGGGAGTGCCTTCTCTCCTGTAGAACTTGATGATGTTGTAGCTTGAATATCCACATATGTATTTAATTTGTGTACATAGGCTGCATGTGACATTAGTCTATAGTCATCAGTTAACAAACTGGGTAGACCCTTTTCCTCCAAAACTCTAAATTTCTGTGTGAAAGCATTTATTTCCATTTGCATTTCCTGGCACTTCCTTTCCAGATTTTGTATGAAATTCCTCATGGTCAGGACCCTTTTAATTATTAAAATAGTGCTTGTTCTATCCCTGATATCTAGTTTTGCCAGATCTTCTTTGGTGTGGGTGTTCAAGAAATGTATTAGCCTATTGGCCTGTTCGGGCATGTTTCCCAATGAATCCCTGGCCTTTTGAATTTCTTCTTGAGCTGTTGCCACCAAATCAATCTGCTCATGAATTATCTGTATTGATTTCCACATATCAGTGATGGATTGGCCAATATTGGCCCACAGAATGCTCCTAATTTCTGCCAGAGGTTTGTCTAGTAAGAGGTCCTTTTCCAATGCCTTTACTTTATTCTCCAATGCTTTCACCTCCCTTGTTTTTTCTGCCACTGTCATTTTAGATTTATCATAACTAATTTCCAACTTGGCCAATTGCTCTTTGGCATCCTTTAATTCAGATACTTGGAGTTTTAAATCCTCCATAGCCTTTATCAGTTGCTCAGTAGTCATGGTAGTGCTGCTGCCTGCTGTTGTTGTTGTTGAAGTGCTTGGTTCTGTTGATGCCGGGACAGTAGGAGGGACTGCTGCTGACTGTAGAAGGAGGAATTGTAACTATTGGAGCTGTTTGTGATGGCTGAGAGACCAACTCTCCCTGTTTTCCTTGTAGTGCTTCCTCCAATGCCTTCTCTGTTTTTGCCAATCTTTCATTCATTTTTATCAGCAGTTCCATTGCATCTTCCTGTGATTTTTTCTCAACAATTTATGTAGTTTTGGGATGCATGGCAATGGGCAGCTTGAGCTGCTTCCTGAGAGCTGCAATGTCTTCTTCTTTCTTCCTTATTAATGCTTGGATGCCTTTGGGATCCTTGGGATCATGTCCCAGCTCTATGATAATCGCTTCTAAGGATTTAATTCTATTATCCTTAGCTAAAGAGGAAGCTTTCTCCAATTCCAATTGGGCAGAAGTATTATTTAGAGAATTCTGCAATTTGTGGGCCAGCAATGCCTTATTTGCCAATGTGGAGTATACCATTTCTCCGGTTTGCTTATGTAATTCAATTTGGTCCATTGGCTAGATATCCTTGGCTAATACTTCTAGATTGGTCCTGATGTAATCAACAGCTGACTGTGGCTGTAGCATTTTGGGCTTGAAGTGACTCAGGATCATCTTTCCTTCTTGGATGTCATATGCTGACATTAACCTTTGTTGATTTTTGGGTGCCATCTTCAGCAAATGATTGTAAAGTTGAATCCTTATTGGCTCATTCTTTGCTTTTATTTCAGTGAATGTTTTCTTAATGTCTGAGCCTTGTTTATTTTGCTTTCTGGCAGAAGAGAATTCCACACTATGTTGTCTTCCAATCTCCTGTCTATGTGAACTGGCTGATGTTTCTGTGACTGGAGATGTATCCTGGCTGACTGCTCTTTCTTCCCTTGGACTATCTGTGATCTCCTGAATGAATTCCTCCTCTAATAGGGGGTTCAATCTTTGCCTTTTCTCCCCTGGTTGATCTTCAAGGCTGCTGATCGGTGTGTCTTCTTTCTTATCCCTTTTCTTGCCTCTTTCCTCATTTAGAGGAGTTTGTAGTATAGGGATTTCTAGTGCTTTTGTTTGTGCTGGGGGAACCTGCCCTTGGCCTTGTTCCTTTGTTGTAGCTGGTTGGTTTGTCATTATATCTTGCTCTAAACCTATTACCTCCTTGCCCTTTGTTGACCCTGTGCTGGCTTTTTGTGTGGGCTGCTGAGAAGTCCCTGCAAAAGATGTATCACCTGCTGTGTGCTGGGGTTGCTTGGAGGGTACCTGCCCAAAAGAGTCCAGGTCAAGCATTTTTTCAAGCTCTTTCATGGCTTTTTCCAATTTTTCTTCTTCAGTAATCTCTTCAACTAATGTGCCTTCTACCCATTCTTGTTGGTTAGCATATTGTTGAATTTCAGGGATTTTGTGGTGAACATATGCTGTAAGCTTGTTTTTCACTTTCCTATAACTTATGAAATGTTCAGGGTCATATGGTTCCCAATAAAAGCTTTGTTTCAGCATAAGTTGCTCCCCTAAAATCTTATCTACCTCCTCCCAGGCTTCCCTTTTGTTAAAGATAAAAGGGCCCAATTGATTTCTTATCTTGAGCTGTGCCTTTTTCCTAGCACCATAGAAATGAGTCAAATCTGAACTAATAAATTGCCTGAAGTATTCCAGGGCAAACAGTCTCATAGGGACATACTTTGGCAGCTTGTAGGGGCATAATTCACAGCCATAAATCCTGATCACTATGTGATTCTGGTAAAAGTACCAGTCACCTATACTGTAGTCTTTTGAGAGATGTAAAATTTTCTGCATTTCAGCAGAGAGCCTGGCAGGAGGAGCTGTAAGCAATAAAGAAGTGGCTGGATATATGAACAGGTCAATGAACTCACAATATGTATAAGGGGAGTTATGGACTTCATGGAATACCGAGGTCCAGAATATTACAGATCTCCTTTCTCCTTTGAGATCCAACCTTCTAAGAGGAATTTGAAAATTATTAGGTTGATTGTACAACAGCAAGTGATATATGTATGATGTGTATTTGAACACTCTTTCTCTGTCCAGGCTCATGAATTTCTCATGGATTTTATTAGCTATGAGGGTGGCAAAATCATATTTGACAGCAGGGGGTTGTCCTGGAGTGAATATGGACATCAAAACTAAGGTAGCCTCATCAGTATACTCACTGGTTTTAAATCCTAAGATGTAGGATATCATGTCTACAATGAACCTCCCTGCTTCAGTGAACCAAGAATGCAGATAAGGAGGAGGTTGCTCAGGCTGGCAATTTGGTTTCATGAACAATTGAGCTATTCTGGTTATCTCTGAACTGGGCAGTTTGGCACCTTGGTCAAGCAAGAATCCCATGGTGAGAGGAGCCAGAGGCTGAGTTGGCTTAAAGTGCAGCATCTCATTTATGGATTGAGGAGTAATATAAAAGAGGACAGTCCCAGATGGAGCCATAACTGCTCTTTGTGTGGGGTCATAATTGGCACAACATAAATGGATGATATCAGGGAGCACATTTACTGAAGGGAGGTAGTAGATGGGCATGTTGGACTCCCAAATTCCAAAGACATCAGTATTGCTTCGGTAGCTATTCCTAATTTCACAAAAAGCTTGAAGGTGAGGCTTGTCACCCATCATATCCTTAATTTGGAAATCCCTGTCAGCAAGGGGCATCCATTCCAATTCTTTGTGTGGTGCATTCAAGGGGGCAACATTCAGGGCCACTGGAGCCTCCATTATACAGTCTTTGGTGATTTTTGAATTTGAACTATGGGTTTTATGTAGAAACAACAGGTAAAATAGTAGTTTTGGAGATTTATCAAAGAATTCTACAGGCCGAGACTGGTTGGAATTTAGCTTGGTGGGCAATTTTTGCAGAGGGAGATGGAGCCTGCGGGTTTTGATGAATTTCTTGCTAAAAATGAGCACAAACAGTGGCTATAGTGGAGAGGTTTGAAGGTAGTACCGAGATTTTAATCGCAATTTGGGCACCTTTGGTGAATTTACAGAGAAAACAAGCAAAAACATGGTTTAGGAGCAGAACTCGGGTAAATACCTGTTTTATGGACGCCCTGTACAAAATGCAGGTGGCAGACCGAGTTGAGGGGTCGAGCTGTGGAGTCAATTTCTTTGGGTGGCGGACTGTGCCGTGGAAATGCCGTTTTGAACGTTAAAGACCTTGCAAAAGTCACACAGGATAAACAAACAGAAACAAACAGAAATGAACAAACAACGACTTTTTATGCGTTTTTAACAAAAAATTGATTTTGGCGCATTTTGGTCGGGTGACGTTAGCATGACGTAATATTTGTCGTGTAGCGGGGGTACGGAAGCTGACTTGGCGGTGACGTGGCGGACATAGCAGACGTTACAGTGATGAGGTGGCAGCTAACGTGGGTGACGACGTTAGCGGTGGGAAAGGAGGGCGGTATATGGTATTATCGCACCGCTTTTTGGACAATGGTGGTTTTGGGTGGAGTGGATGCGATAAAACGAGGTGGTGACATGTGTTTTTTGTACGATGGTGAAACCGCCAATTTCCCGGAGGCTATCGTTTGGTCATCGGAGGGGTTCCGATATCGACATGGGTCGTTGGATCTATGTGTTGCGATCTAATGGATGGCGGAAAACAAAACATGGCGGAGAGCTAGAGTATGGGACCCACACGATATTATTTATCGTTTTGTAATGTTTTTGCGGGGTTTGCAATGTATTCCAGCTTTGGGTTTATGTTCGGGTTTGGTTATTCATTTAACCAGATGTTAAATGAAACCCATGGTTTATATGCGTGCGCGGGGAAGGGTTGTCCAAAGGTTTCGGATAAACCTTGGACCCCCTAAAACATTAACATATGGCTTTATATAAGCCCGGGGCGGGATATTTAAGAATTTCGGGGTTTTTTTGTATTTTTACATAGTATGGGAGGGGAAATATTATGTAGGAGCTATATAATAGTGTTAATAGGTTAAAATGAGAAATATTTATGGACCAAAAGCACTAAGTAAAAGGTGAAACTTAGGCTTAGGGGAGTGAAAGGTCTCCAAGTTATGGATTTGGAAAACTTAGTAGAATGGGTCAAAAGTATTTTTACACAAGAAATGTGGCTTCCTTTGCCTAAGTAAACACAAAGTTTTACTTAGTCTTTCTCATAAAATGAAGTGAACTAGGACCACTGAGCAGATCTCAATGTCCTTGGGGGGAAATTAGTAAATGTTCTTGGAGAAATGAGAGGGGAAATTAGTGATGCTTCAACTGTTTTGCAGCCACCTTGCTATATCACTTATGATATCCATGAGATAGATCATATTCAAAAAGACAAAACTGATCACAAACTTGCTTCTGCAACACCAAACTGCCTACCCAGCTTAATACACCTAACATTTTTTCTTCCTTTTGATTGGGTGCATTTGAACTAGCAAACCCTTTTTCTCTTGTTTTCTTTTAATTGTCCTCCTATCTAAGTCTGCCCTTATTTCTTCCAGGGGCTCATATTTCACTGTTGAGCACCCTTGCTTCTCTACCTAACTACTGATCTGCCAAGCTTAAACTGTTTGGACAGAATTCACTCCCTATTTCTAAAACAAGAAATTTAAACATGGGGAGGCCAAAATTGAGCTATTGGGCCATCCATCAAGTGTGACAGAAGTCACTGATTGCATATTTTGAACTTCTTTGCAAAAAATAGAATAGCAGTGGCATTTTCGACTAGCCCACTCTCCTGGTCTTTTCTTTGGGGTTCATTTTCTTTGTTCTTTTGACCAATTCATTTTTTTTGCCCTTTGATTTTTCTTTTAGGGCATACCCTCTTTTCATTTTTTAAATTTTTGATTTTTTTTTTTAAATATGGAACCTTTGTAGCATGGAAAGGATGATCATATTTGGCATTTTAACAGTCAATCATGAAATATGACACCTATTGGTATAGGAACCTAACACATAGATTTCAAAAATGTTGCAAATTTAAGTTTGAAATCATTTTTTAAATTTAAAAATATTCAGTTTAGATCTAAAAATAGATTTGATCCCTCTAGGTACTTGATAGATTTGGAGTTAAGATGGATCTAGGCTTGTTTAATTTTCCCCTTTAAATACCCTATATTCCACATGAATTCCATGGATTTTCAATACCATGAGTCTTTGTTTTATAGAGTTATTATTTTTTTTATTACCGAGTTACAATGTTTCCATTAGATTATTCTTTTAATTTAATTTAGTTTAAATAATTAATTAATTTTTATATAATTTGTCTTAGTCAAAATGTTAAGCATTATACTATAACATCTCTATCATATTAGACTGGACCCTTGACACAAAAATATATTATTAAAATACTTCTTTTTAATTCAAAATTTAATTTCAAGATTTTTGTTTTTTTAGCATTGATTGTCAAGAACCCAATTTTAAAAAATTGCAATTATAATCCCAACTAAAGAAAAAATAATTTTTTACTAATATCATCATTTTTCAATCATGGCCTTGAGTATAATATTTCATTGCTACAATAAAGGTTATGGTTTCAATAAAATTGCAATTTTAACTTTTGAAAGAAATTTATTGTACCATTAGTAGCACCACCTTGTTTATTGGGGGTTTTGTTGAAGATAATGGAGAATATCTTAGAATAGGTTAAGTTGGTTCACGTAACCTCAGGATAGGAATTAGTTTATATTTCTTAGGATGCTGTTCCAACTTCCCTAAAACCATGTTTTCTATTTAATGTGTAATGTGCATGAACAATGTAGAGCATTCTGCAGAGCCAGACTCTCCTGGTTCAAACTCTCTTTTGTAGAGCTGACCAGTGGGTTTTATTCTTTAATACAAACATTGCCATTTTTATCATGGTATCAGAGCGTCAGGGTTGAGGAACCTGTACGTTGGCTGGTGGGTGGTTCTTTGAACCGAGATCATCGCAGTTGTGAGGAGGATAACTGCGACGAATTTGAAATCGTCGCTGGTTGTGAGTGTACCTCTGCGACGAGTGCACTGTAGCTCCTTCGCGCATATTTTAACTTTTTTCATCGCAGGTATTTCGTGTACAGTTGCAACGACATCACAGAAAAGACAAGCATATCTGTGACGATCGTGTAAATCAGAGAAGCTGCATGGGGAAGCCAAGAACAAGGCTGTAGCTATCAGAGAAGCTGCGTGGGGAAGCCAAGAACAAGGTTGTAGCTGACAACAGAAGGTTGTCTGGAGGCTGAGAAGGAAGCCACGATGATCTGCGGGTGTGCTGCGAGATCAAACAACATTGAAGAACAGTGATCTATCTCTGTCACAGATCTAGGGTAAATTTAACATCTTTTAATTGTCGAATTTTTTTTTCTAAATCGCTAAGATGAATAACAATATATTTGATCATGCATGAATGAGCATAACAAGCTCGATGGTTTCAATCATGCAAATTGGAAATTCAAGATGCAGACTCTGCTAGAAGCACAGAATGCTTGGATGATTGTGAATGGGGATGAGCCGAAGCCCACGGCTGGATCAACATCAATCCCAGATTGGGAAAAGCGAGAAAGTAGAGCAAGGACAATGTTAAAGATGTCAGTGAAAGACTGCATCATACCGCACATCAGAGAATGTAAGACAGTCAACGAGATCTGGGGAATTCTGAAGGATTTGTATGAGATCAAGAATTCAAATTGTCTTCTGTTCCTTAAAAGTAAGATCTTATCCCTGAAGATGGATGAGAATGAAACAATTGCTTCATTCGTAGCAAGGATCAAGGATTTGAAGAACAAATTAGCAAACATTGGCCATACAGTTGACGATACAGATCTTGTAACCATTACAATGAATGGTGTCACTGATGATTATCAAATGTTCATCAATGGGATAAATGCCAGAGAGAAGATCCCAAAATTTGAAGAGCTAACAGATATACTGATGCAGGAAGAAGACAGGAGATTAACTCTGAAGCCCCAGAGTGTCAATCTTGCATTGATGGCAAAGAAGAAATTCTACAAAGGGAAAGGAAGTCCACAACAACAAAACGGAGCAAGTTCACAGAAACGGCCAAATCAGACCCAAGGTATGCATCCCAATAGAAACTACACTGAAACTAAATGTTTTTATTGTGGAAAACTAGGTTATATTGCCAGAGAGTGTAGGAAAAAGAAATATCATGAAGAACAACAGAAGCAGAAAAGACATGCAGGACATCTCGCAAATGGTGATCAGGTGCAGAATTTTAGATTGTTCATGGTAGATCATGATGAAAATTTTGATGCAGACATTTGGTATGTAGATTTGGGAGCGTCAACACACATGACAGGTAATAAGCACTAGCTTGAATATTTTTAAAGAAATCAATGAAGGCGCATAGATTTACCTAGGTGATGACAGACTTCATCAAATCAAAGGATGTGGGAAAGTTTCTGTCATTCTACCTAATGGTAATATCAAACAAATTTATAATGTAATGTATGTGCTTGGTATAACAAAGAACTTGATTTCTGTATCTATGATTATAGATCAAGATTTGAAAGTTGAATTTTTAAAATCTAACTGCTACATTAAAGATCTGCTAGATGGCATGAAGACAATTGCTATAGGAATCTGAACAAGAGGACTGTACAAGTTGGATGTAAGACCTGCACCAATTTGAGCATTGACAGTAGCGAGCCTGACTAAAGAAGAGATTTGGAATGAGAGATTCAGCCACATCAACTACAATGATTTGTTGTTATTACAAAATATGGAAATGGTAAGAGATCTTCCTATGCTAAAGAAAGTACATAATGATTGTGATGCCTATACTTTAGGAAAAATGCATAGAGAAGAATTCCGTGTTCGAGTAGAAAAGAAACAGAGGGATATACTGGAATTAGTGCACACATAACTTTGTGGACCCATGCAGACAAAATCATTAGGAGGTGCACTGTCTTTTGTATTGTTTATTGATGACTGTACGAAGTTTTCTTGGACGTATTTCTTAAGTAAGAAGAGTCATACATTCAAATACTTTAAGCAGTTTAAAATATGATTGAAAGACAAACAGGGAAACAAATAAAAATTCTTCGTTCTGATCAAGGGGGAGAATACAGGAAGGATGAGCTTCTCAGATATTGTAAAGATCATGGAATTTTGTAGTAGTTCACAATACCCCATACTTCACAGTAGAATGGAGTAACAGAAAGAAAGAATAGAACACTGGTGGAATGTGGTAGAGGTATTCTGAAAGGTAAGAATCTTTCGAATGGTTTGGGATGAAGCTGCGAATACTGTAGTTTATTTGGAAAATAGGAGTCCTACAAAAAGTATTGAGTCTAAAAATCCTTTTGAAGCATTATATTAATATAAGCCTACAGTAAAACACTTAAGAATATTTGGATCAAAAGCATTTTCCCACATTCCAAAGGAAGATAGAAGAAAATTAGATTCAAAAGCCATCGGATGTACTTTTATAGGGTATTGTTCGTCATATAAAGCATACATATTATTAATCCCTCTACTCACAAGATTTTTGTTAGTAGAGATGTTATATTCCATGAGCAGGATCATGAAGAACCTGATGAGCACTATGAGGAATGGGACATCCTTTACTTTGTGGAAGAAGAAGTAGAGAACAGTCAAGGTTAGCAACAAACAAAGGCAGAGGATGAACAACAATAGCATCAACAACAACAGCAACAACAGTAGGAAGAAAAAGTAAATGATGATCAAATAATGTTTGAAACCACCACCCCACCACTCAGGAGATCAGGTAGGAAAGTTCAAATGCCTACAAGATATAGGGAAAATACTTTTATAACTAGTATGATGAATGTGGTTGAACCATCTAGTTATAAAGAAGCAAATGAATGTAGTGAATGGAAAACAACCAGGGAACATGAATATGATTCAATAATCAAAAATAACACTTTGGAATTGGTTGAACTTCCTAGAGGAAAACAAACCATAGGTTGTAAATGGTTATATAAACCGAAGATTAATGCAGATGGATCCATAGAAAAATTGAAATCTAGGTTGGTTTCAAAGGGGTACTCACAAAAAGAATGGATAGACTATGAAGAAACCTTCACCCCTGTAGCTAAATTGAATACTATCAGAATGTTAATTTCTTTAGCTACTAAGAAACATTGGATGATGCACCAACTAGATGTAAAGTCTACATTTTTGAATGGAGAACTAAAAGAAGAGGTTTATCTAGAGCAACTGGAAGGGTTTGTCCAAAAAGGAAAAAAAAACATTTGGTCAGTAGATTGAAGAAAGCACTTTATGGACTAAAACAAGCTCCCAGGTCGTGGTATGAAAAGATTGATTCATTTTTTCTACAAGCTGGTTATAATAGAAGTAAGAATGACCCTAATCTTTACACCATGAAAGATGAACAAGGGCGCGTAGTATTGATTTCATTGTATGTAGATGATTTGATAATTACAGGTGATGCTACATATCTAATCGATGAAATCAAGCAACAAATGTCACAGATGTTTGAGATGAAGCACCTCGGTGAAATCATATACTGTTTAGGTCTCGAGATCTGGAGAGATTCAGGTCAAACTTTTCTATCCCAAGAAAATTATGTCAAAGGCATGTTAGAAAAGTTTAGAATGGATCAGTGTAAGCCTACAACAATACCATTGCAACAGAACATCAAATTGCAGTGTGAGGATGGCTCAAAAGTGGCGGATGCAACACTTTACAGACAGCTGGTTGGGAGTCTAATCTACCTAACCACCACCAGACCTAATTTGGCTTATGCAGTCAGTGTGCTAAGCCAATTTATGTCTAAGCCACTTGAAAGCCATTGGAATGCAACGAAGAGTGTTTTGAGGTATCTACAAGGTACTGTAGATTACAATATTATTTACACTGACTCTTCTGATGTTAGATTGGCAGGATTTGAAGATTTAGATTGGCCTGGAAATGTAGATGATTGCAGATAATCAAACTGGCCAATAATCGGTGTTTCAAAAAGCACTAAACATATTGATACACAATTCCACTTCATCAGGGAGAAAGTGCAATCCAAAGAAATTCATTTGGAATATTGTAATACATGTGTTACAGACATTTTCACTGAGCCTCTTGGAAAAGTTCAGTTTCAAATGTCTAGGGAGATGTTAGGCATATATGTGAACCCATTCTCCATTAAGGGGGAGTGTTGAAGATAATGGAGAATATATTAGAATCGGTTGACTTGGTTCACGTAACCTCAAGATATGAATTAGTTTCTATTTCTTAGGATGTTGTTCTAGCTTCCCTAAAACCATGTTTTCTATTTAATGTGTAATGTGCATGAACAAAGTAGAGCGTTCTGCAGAGCCAGACTCTTCTGGTTCAAACTCTCTTTCTTAGATCTGACCAGTGGGTTTTATTTTTTTAATACAAATATTGCCATTTTTATCATATTTCAGTTCTTTGATATTAATGAAATGAAGTTTTATTTCTACTGCATCTTTGTGTTTACATTTATATTTGTATTTTGTTGCATGCCTACATAAGACTAGATCACTATGGCTCCCAAGAGATATGTCTCAAAGGACACTATAGAGAGCAGCACCGGGGAGGCAGCTAAGAGTACTCCAGTGAATTTGCCAGTTTACTAAGATACTCAGCTGTTTATAGAGAAAGAGTTAGACATTAGATGGCATAAGGTTAATGAGGTGTTCTTAGGAAAATGCTTCAAAGCAGATCTAGAAGACTAGCAGGTGTATGTCAATGTCCAAAGGTCAGGATTACACAAGATTGCATGCAAGTACCCAATTTTTCCATGTGCAAACATTGTCAGCTGGATACTGTCCCATACAAATAACAAGACCATGACTCTCAACAGTGCCAGTGGAAAAAACCTTGCATCTTTTATGGCACATGATTTTCATATTATATATCATTTGTCACTTCCAGAATATTACATGGATTCATTGCATGTAAGGAGGATCCAAGGGAAGGGCCTCTCACCTTTTTCCCTTACCCTTTAACAGAACCCTCTAAGAATGGAAATAAAATAGCTCGGGTGAAGGTAACTTATCTCTGAGAAGAGATGTGGCAGCTACATGCCTCTGAACTATGTTACAATGAGGCTCAAGGGCCTTTTTATTATTGAACAACAAAGGAAAACCCTAAATAACCAAAACCCAAATCCCAAAAGATGGAATGCCAAGTGTTTGTGGGCCCTGTTGGGGTTACTGGGCAACCAACTTCCCGAGGTCATAACTTGGTCATATGATCTACGTTTGGTGCATACAATACCTCGTGGGAAATATCTTTCTAAGTACTACAAGATTTATGTTAGGCCATTACTTATGGTTATACGCTTGTTATGGACCTAAAAAAAACACCGTTTAAGGAGTCAAAACAACTCAAGAAGTTCAGTACCCCAAAAACTATTACAAATAGTAAATGTTGCTATAATCAACGAAACTGATGAAACCAACTGGAGGTATAGGTGGAATAGATGGGTGGCCACCAATATCCACCTGGATCAATCCCCCCCAGGAAGCAATGATCCCCATTACATGCAGAGCCTCCATGAGGTGAGGAACTTTTTGTTGAACCTAGTCCTTGGTGAACCACTTGCCCTGGTGAAGAAGTTGGCTTGCTTTGAAAATTTGATATAGTTGGATCCTTTGCTAGAAAGTGTTATTGATCTATGCGTCCATGATCCTGTCAATTGTGGCATGTTCGATGCAGCTCAGGTTGAGCTCTGTTGGTTTCAACTGCTCAACAATGTTGAATGTGTCCAACAATGGGGGGAAGTATGGTCGCAGTCGGTCAACATTAAATACTAGGTGCAGGCCAAGAAATGATGGAATACTGATCTTGAAGGAATTGTCCCCTATAACCTTGGTGTGGTGTACTGCTCATATCAGAGTGGGTGAAGCTTGTAGTGGTACCCAGTGAGGCGCTCCTGCAAATGTAGCTAAAATTTCTCGCCCACCTAGAAATTGTGTGGCAACTGATGTTGATCATGACACTACTTGTAATTAGCATTGGCTCTGTACAATATGTCATGGACCTATTGGTGGATGTGCTGAATTTTCTCAATGAAGATGTTAGCCTTGTAAGTGTCTGATCAGGTGCTCAGAATTATGCTCAAAGATAAAAGTGTCAGAATCTTCTCAAACTTAGCTTTAGACTGAAGAGGTTGTCATTCTGAATCCAACAGTGCGAACAACACTCAAATCTGAGTTTGTATGCAGAAGTTAGAGCAAGTCAAAATTCATGTTTGACTTGCCTACATGGCAGGATTGGGATGATGTGGCAAGTATTCAATGAATAAGGAGGCGCCAAGTGGCAGCCCACCATTGGCCTTTGCAAATCACATATCGCAGCAGTAAGTGTTTCAGTGTTACAAATCAGTCCCTGGTGTTGGCATTATGATGTATGTGTTGTACTTGATGACAACCCACTTATAGCAGAACAACCCACTTGTATATGTTAACTAGATGAAGTAATATCAGTTGTGACATAATGCATGACAATAGTATTTGCAGATGTGATGAAATGCAGGACAACTTCAAGGAATTAATTCAGAAGGCATCTCACTTAGATGACAGATCACAGTTCAGCAGGTTAACAACACAGAGTTACAGATCAGAATAAATAAAGAGAGGTATACGCAGGTTCACTAGTGGCCAAGCCACGTACACACGTGGGTTCACTGTATACAAGTCACATATACGTACACACCCACTTTCACGAAAGGAAAAGCGCGTATACCTTGGAAAACTAAATTTTTGGTCCAAAGTATTTGGTCCATGGTATTTTGATCCATGGTAATGGTCCAAGGTATCTGGTCCAAGTTATTGACCCCAGGTATTGGGTCGAAGGTCTTGATCCTAAGTGGTTTTGGTCCATGGTATTGAGAAAGGCCTAAAACTATAAAAGGAGGAGAAGATAATTAGGCCAAAATACTCAAGCATTGAATATCTGATGAAGAGTGAGATCTATTATGTAGGTTATTGGGTTATGGTGCATTGTTGGATCTGAACCAAGGAGGAATCTTATTGGTTGATGGAGGATAAGATCTAATGATGGATCGGGATCTTAAGGTGTAAAGTGAACTATCATTATGTGTTTATGGTCATGAATATTCTAGATCTGAATACTGACGCACACATTATTCTATAAATGACATGATCTGGGTATAACTGAAGTCTGGTATCGCTGCAGTTTATGAATTAATATTTGCATATGTATATGCTAGTTGGCTTTGTGGAAGCATGTATACGCGTAGGTTCGGCACAAGAAAGTGGTGTATAGCTTATATTCTATGTTTTAGTTGCTATTGTTTGTTGTTGTAGTATTCTGGGTTCTGGCTTGGGTTCTGGTTATTGTATTCTGGTGACAGAATTCTGAAAGATCAAATTGATGGGTTGAATGAATTGGTTGTGGAGATTGTTTGATGCAAATATACTTGATGATTGAATGATGTTGTTGATGGATCCAGTCTGAAAATTTATGAAATGTGGTCCCTGGAAGAAAGGAGAAGGTTGTAGCCTTCTGTAGGTAGAAGCCTGCGTACTGGTATAAGGTTGCACCAGTACAAAAATTGTAAACAGAATTTTCTTATTATTAAAAGAAGACAGAGACGATTGCAGCAGGTGGTTTTCACCCACATTGGGTTTCCACCTTATATCTTGGTGTTTATGTGTGTTGCTTATGCGTGTTGCTATATTCTCCGTTTACTGCATTGTTTAATGAATTACTAATATATTGATTAAAGTTCACTACATGATAATTTGGGTAAATCAAAAGATCTCTACATATACGTTGGTTTCATTAAGTGTAGTTGCGTATACGGGCTAGTTCACTAAGCTAAAGTAGCGTATAAAAATCAAATTTTGAAAATTAAATTATTGATTCACCCCCCCCCTCTCAGTATTATTTCCAACAATTGGTATCAGAGCAGGTCCTTTAGAAGAAGCTTGATCACTTGAAGGAAGATCCTTCATCATGAGTAATCAAGAAAGAGAGGGATCCATCAGACCGCCAATCTTTGATGGAAGCAACTTTGTTTATTGGAAGGTAAGAACCACAACCTATCTTCAATCTCTTGGAATAGATGTCTAGGAAATCGTGGAAGGAGGATATACATTTCCATCAACAATTCCTACAGATACGGCAGGTAAAAAGCAATATTAAACCAATGCCAAGGCTGTTAATACATTATCGGGAAGTCTGTCACAATCATAGTTTGTCAAAGTTATGTAGCTCAAATCTGCCAAAGAAATATGGGACAAAATCGTTCTAAGCTATGAAGGAGACTCTCAGGTAAAACGTGCTAAACTGCAAACTCTTAGAATTCAATATGAAACTCTTAAGATGCACAATGATGAAAGTATAGCTAGTTACTTCTTACGTATAGATGAGATTGTTAATTGCATGAATAATCTGGGTGAAGAGATAAAGGAAGTTACTTTAGTTGAAAAGGTTTTAAGATCCTTTTCTGCTAAGTTTGAATCAAAAGTATCTACCATAGAAGAAAAGCATGATCTGCAGACTATTACTATGACACAACTGCATGAATCTTAACTGCCTTTGAGATGAGAAAAGGAGGTAGATTGGATATGAGAGAATTCGCATTTAAAGCTTTAGAAAAAAGAAAAGAATAACTCAATGAATCAGGACATATTTCAGAAGGAGAAGAAGAAGCAAACTTTGTCAAGAACCTTCAATGGGGTTCCGGAAGATTCAGAGGTAAACTACCTTTTAAATGTTTTGCCTATGGTAGAGTTGGTCATTTGGCTGCCAAATGTCCTCATAAAGATAAATATGATAAAGGGAAGGAATCTACAAAATGGAATAGAAAACAAAGTGTAAGTAAAAAGAGCTACTATACTCATGAAGATAACGATGGTTTATCAAATAGTGATGAAGATGAAAATAGTAATGACTATAGACTTTTGATGGCTGATGAAGATGATGACTTTTTGGATGCTTTAGATGAAGATTACCTTTATGAAGAAATCTCTAAACTAAAAATCTGTTTAGAAGAAAAGAATATGATTATAGATACCTTGACATACCAACTTGCTAAAAGAGAAAAACACAATGAAAAAATAGAATGTGAAATTGTGGGTCTAAGAAAGGATCTTGAGAAAACAAATGCTCTCAATCTTAGATTTGCTAAAGGATCAAAAACCTTAAATGAAATTATCAAAGTGCTGCGTTCTCCTCTGATAAAGACAGGTCTTGGATATACTGAAGAAGCATCTCAAGCACAGAAGCCGTCAACCTCCACTAAAAGCTATCTTGATGCAGCAAAGAGTAGTGAACAGTTTGACAATTGTCAACAAAGACATAAAGCAGACCACCAGGTAAAATAGGCTCAATTTACTTCAAGGATGAATAGAAGCCACAACCAACCTCAAGTAAATCGAACTCAATTTGCTTCAAAAATGAATATCAATAGAAACTACAATCACCAGTTCAGTAGATTCGATAATCGTAGGAACTTCTTTAATGGTCAATGTTTTTCATGTCATAATTTTGGACACAAAGCTGCTCAATGTGTTGCTTACAAAACCATCATGACTAGAGAAGCACGAAATCAAAGGAATGTGACAAGGATCAAGAAAAGTTCCTATAATAACTTTTCTCTGCTTGAAAATGAAATAGAATGCTCAATCTGTAACAACTTTGGCCATGAAGAATCTGAATGCAGGAGAAAATTTTAGAAAATATCTCAAAAGGAGCAAACTCCATTAAATCCCAAAATATGGAGAAAGAAAGAACCACAAACAGAAAGGTGCGGTATACCTTTGTATGCAGAAGGACAAGAAAACTAGTGGTACATCAACAGTGGATGCTCAAAACACATGATAGGTGACAGAGAAAAACTACACTCATATAATGCCTTAGAAAAGGAAAAGAGTGTCTCATTTGGAAACGACACTCCTGCTATCATAAAAGGTAAAGGATTTGTTTTCTTGAAAGAAAAATTTAAAGTTGGGAATGTTATGTATGTTGATGGCTTAAAGCATAACCTGTTGAGTGTAAGTCAAATGTGTGATCAAGGAAATTAAGTAGTGTTTCGATCAAATGGATGTGTTGTTCGTGAGCTTGATACAGGAGAAACCATGATTAAAGGTACAAGAACTCCAAACAACCTATACATACTCAAGGGAGGACAACAATAGTGCTATCTAAGCAAAAATGATGAAAACTGGCTATGGCACAGAAGATTGGGACATCTAAGCTTTTCTCAGATAAGAAAAGCATGCAAATTCCAGGTTGTTCGTGATCTTCCAAATATCAACTTTCCTGAAAATACAATTTGAAAATCATGTCAATTCGGTAAGCAAACCAGATCTCAAATCATTGAAAAGGAAGGGTAAGCTAGTAAGCCTCTTGAACTTGTTCATACTGATTTATGTGGACCATCAAGGAAAAAGTCACCTCGTGGAGAAGAATACTTTATATTGTTCATTGATGATTTTTCTAGAATGTGTTGGATAGGTCTTATAAAGCATAAAGATGAAGCATTTGAAAAGTTCAAAGCCTTCAAAGCGTTGGTTGAAAATGAATCAGATTGCAAAATCAAATGTCTCAGATTTGATCGAGGAGGGGAATTTACCTCAGATGAATTCTTTGACTTTTGTGAACAACATGGAATAAAAAAGCAATTCTCCACCGCAATGACTCCTCAGCAAAATGGAGTGGTAGAAAGAATGAACATAACTGTTCAACAAATGGCTCGATGTTAAATTGGAAACTAGGGCCAAACTCCATGTGGGTCGGCTTATTTATGGCAGCTGATATTTTTATTGGATCCCTCTCGTCGAGAGGTGTAGGATTGATCCAAAGATCATCCGATTCCGATAAGTATTTATGGAGATATGAATTTATTTTGTTTATGTAATTATAGTCAAGCCAACCAGCTCTTATGTAGGCTCTAGAAGCCCAACCGACGTGTCTATTCATCATCCTTGTTTTGGTATAAATAGATGAGGATTTGATATCATTTATACACACACATTCTTGAGGTGATCTCCTCCTATCCACGTCTTGGGTTTTTGGAGTAGGAGAGAGACACCATGAGAATATTTGCTGGCCTATGATGCCCTAGTTCTAATGCATAGCAATGAATGTTGACAATGGAGCAACTACGCACAACAATGAACTCTATACACTGTCATCTATACGCGTAGAATTGAAGACTACTAATACGCAATTCTTGAAGATTCTTATTCGATGTTCATGATGACATTTATGCTATACATTTAATACGTTGTTCTTGAACCATATGCAGGGCAAAGATAGTCAACGTGATGCCCTAAACACATGCTGCAGTCATAACCGTGGTCACGAGGAGGTGAAGCCGCAACTAAGGCGTGGAGCTGTAGTCACAAAAGGGAATAAAGATCAGCCGCAGAGAATAGGGATTAAGGAGCCATAGATATGTGGGCCGAAAAGAGCCAAGGCATATGAAGCCAAGCTGTAGTCAGGTATATGGAACCGCTGAAGAAGAACCGAAGTTACATGGAGTCAGTGAAGGTCACATATACACTATATATATATGCTATACAAGTATGGGAATTCTATGTGAAGTCGGGAATAGGTATGGCCATTATACATATATATGCTATGTACGGAAATTATAACCGTGACAGCCGCAGTCAAGTGAAAATGACGAAGCCCCTGGAAATGAAGAAGCTACAGTCATGTATATGAAGATGCAGGGTAGCCGCAGTAATAAGGAAGAGCTGCAGGGAACTGTAGGTCACCGCAGTAAGGTAATGAGGCCGCTGGAACGAAGCCGCAATCAATCAATGTAAAACTCGGTGGTGTCCCTGTGATAGTTTAGAAGCAATGAAAAACATAACTCAGGTTGCACAATGAAAATTACGTTGGGTATCATCTGAGTCTCACAGATGTATGTGTTACTGTCATAACCATAATGATGAAGTAGGTTTTATATTGATCAAGAGCTTCTCAGCATACATGTAAAAGGAGACATACAGTGGAAATAGTCGTCACAGTATTCAGATCTAGTATTCTTGATATGAACAGGTATCTCAGAGGTGCAGCAAGGATGATAATCCCAACAACATGATGATGGATAAGATCATGGACATGGACAGCATGATGATGGATAAGATCATGGACATGGGCAGCATGATGATGGATAAGATCATGGACATGGGCAGCATGATGATAATCATGATTAGTGCAGCATGGTGCTACATGCAGTGGTACAACAGAGAACCAAATGCAGCACGATGACAGGGGAAGGAGCCACCTTGGAGAATCAGTTGAAGCAGAATGTCTTCAACTGATATCATTGTTATACGAGATGATCTATGCTTAGATCCAGACAAGTCAAAGTGTTTACTTCTGTTGTAATTGTACTATCTCTCTCTCTCTCTTTCTCTGCTAAACTTTGAAGATAAAAGAAGATTTGATCAAAGGGTTTCCCCACACATTTTGGGGTTTGTCCCTGACTCGCGCCATATCTTGTGTCCTCTTGCCTTGGCTTGTCTTCTGCGTTTTATATTTATGTTCTATCTGCAGTTTATCATAATGCTGATGTGATTGCTAACTGTGAAAATTTAAATAAATTGCTCTAGCATAGAACATACCTAATCTTAACATGGTATCAGAGCTGAGGTGAAGACAATGCCCAAGCAAGAGTGAAATAGCAATCACCGAAGACAGTTGGGACAAGACAGAAGGATCAATGGGTTCCTCATAATTCACCGAGGGTGAATTCAAAGCAAAGAATGTTATCAGAATGGCGCAGTGGAAGATTTTGATGGTCCATCTTAAGATCACTTCATTGGGAAGTTCGGATCTAAGGGTGGAAGGAAAGGCGGATGCCTTGTTGAAATAAGTTCGGCCGTTATGCGAAGGAGTGTCCGAATGGCAAAGACACATCTCTTGATGAAGATAACAATCATTCCTGGGACATCTTCAATGATCAAAAGAATGACTGGTAATGCAGGTCATCAAGGAAATGGTCGACTCTTCCACGAAAGCAAGGAACCCCAAAATCTCTTTTATGTACCTGATCGAACCTGATGTCCATCTCGGAAATGGAAGTCAAAGGTTGTAGGGTCGGCTGAGACTGGTCTGGGACCAGTGGTACATACTCCGAGACTGACTTCATGTCAGTGTAGTACTAGTCTGGGACCAGTGAGAGTGGTACATACTATGACGCTGACTTCGGGTCGGTTGAGACTGGTCTGGGACCAGTGGTACACTCTCTGAGATTGCGATACTGGTCTAGGACCAGTGGTAGGAGTGGTACTTACTATGAAGCCAACTTCGGGTTAGTTGAGACTGGTCTGGGACTAGTGGTATGCACTCTGAGACTGACTTCAGGTCAGTGGAGAATGATATGACTCATTCTCGATCAATTCTTCTTCTTCATAGTTCAGCGGAGATGAGCAGAGCAGAGCAGAGCCAGTAGAGCAAAGCTAGCAGAGCTGAGCTGAGCAGAGCAGAGCCAGTAGAGCTGAGCAGAGCAGAGCTAGCAGAGCCAACAACACTGAGCAGAGCAGAGCCGAGCCAGTAGAGCTGAGCAGAGCAGAGCAAAGCCAACAGAGCTGAGCAGAGCCAACAGAGATGAGCAGAGCAGAGCAGAGCCAGCAGAGCTGAGCAGAGCAGAGCAGAGCCAGCAGAGCTGAGCAAGAGCAGAGCAGAGCTAGAGGAGATGAGCAGAGCAGAGCAGAGCCAGCAGAGCAAAGCTAGCAGAGCTGAGCTGAGCAGAGCAGAGCCAGTAGAGCTGAGCAGAGCAGAGCTAGCAGAGCCAGCAGCGCTGAGCAGAGCAGAGCCGAGCCAGCAGAGCTGAGCAAAGCTAGCAGAGCTGAGCAGAGCCAGCAGAGCTGAGCAGAGCCAGCAGAGCTGAGCAGAGCTGAGCAAGAGCAGAGCAGAGCTAACAGAGCTGAGCAGAGTAGAGCAGAGCCAGCAGAGCTGAGCAGAGTAGAGCAGAGCCAGCAGGGCTGAGCAAAGTTGGGCAGAACAATGCAGGGCACTGATGGCAGAGATAGTACAGTCGGACTTATGGATCAATGGATGGAGTTCTCCTAGTTGAGAGGGAGTGTTAAATTGGCAACTAGGGCCAAACTCCATGTGGGTCGGCTTATTTATGGCAGCTGATATTTTTATTGGATCCCTCTCGTCGAGAGGTGTAGGATTGATCCAAAGATCATCAGATTCCGATAAGTATTTATGGAGATATGAATTTATTTTGTTTTATGTAATTATAGTCAAACCGACCAGCTCTTATGTAGGCTCTAGAAGCCCAACCGACGTGTCTATTCATCATCCTTGTTTTGGTATAAATAGATGAGGATTTGATATCATTTATACACACACATTCTTGAGGTGATCTCCTCCTATCCACGTCTTGGGTTTCTGGAGTAGGAGAGAGACACCATGAGAATATTTGCTGGCCTATGATGCCCTAGTTCTAATGCACAACAATGAATGTTGACAATGGAGCACCTACGCACAACAAGCTCTATACACTGTCATCTATACGCGTAGAATTGAATACTACTAATACGCAATTCTTGAAGATTCTTATTCGATGTTCATGATGACATTTATGCTATACATTTAATACGTTGTTCTTGAACCATATGTAGGGCAGAGATAGTCAACGTGATGCCCTAAACACATGCCGTAGTCATAACCGTGGTCACGAGGAGGTGAAGCCACAACTAAGGCATGGAGCTGTAGTCACAAAAGGGAATAAAGATCAGCCGCAGACAATAGGGATTAAGGAGCCATATATATGTGGGCCGAAAAGAGCGAAGGCATATGAAGCCAAGCTGTAGTCAGGTATATGGAACCGCTGAAGAAGAACTGAAGTTACATGCAGTCAGTGAAGGTCACATATACACTATATATATACGCTATACAAGTATGGGAATTCTATGTGAAGTCGGGAATAGGTATGGCCATTATACATATATATGCTATATACGGAAATTATAACCGTGACAGCCGCAGTCAAGTGAAAATGACGAAGCCGCTGGAAATGAAGAAGCTACAGTCATGTATATGAAGACGCAGGGTAGCCGCAGTAATAAGGAAGAGCTGCAGGGAACTATAGGTCACCGCAGTAAGGTAATGAGGCCGCTGGAACGAAGCCGCAATCAATCAATGTAAAACTCGGTGGTGTCCCTGTGATAGTTTAGAAGCAATGAAAAACATAACTCAGGTTGCACAATGAAAATTACGAGTCTCACAGATGTATGTGTTACTGTCATAACCATAATGATGAAGTAGGTTTTATATTGATCAAGAGCTTCTCAGCATACATGTAAAAGGAGACATACAGTGGAAATAGTCGTCACAATATTCAGATCTAGTATTCTTGATATGAACAGGTATCTCAGAGGTGCAGCAAGGATGATAATCCCAACAACATGATGATGAATGAGATCATGGACATAAAGGGTAGCATGATGATGGATAAGATCATGGACATGGGCAGCATGATGATGGATAAGATCATGGACATGGGCAGCATGATGATAATCATGATTAGTGCAGCATGGTGCTGCATGCAGTGGTACAGCAGAGAACCAAATGCAGCACGATGACAGGGGAAGGAGCCACCTTGGAGAATCAGTTGAAGCAGAATGTCTTCAACTGATATCATTGTTATACGAGATGATCTATGCTTAGATCCAGACAAGTCAAAGTGTTGACTTCTGTTGTAATTGTACTATCTCTCTCTCTCTCTTTCTCTGCTGAACTTTGAAGATAAAAGAAGATTTGATCAAAGGGTTTCCCCACACATTGTGGGGTTTGTCCCTGGCTCGCGCCATATCTTGTGTCCTCTTGCCTTGGCTTGTCTTCTCCGTTTTATATTTATGTACTATCTGCAGTTTATCATAATGCTGATGTGATTGCTAACTGTGAAAATTTAAATAAATTGCTCTAGCATAGAACATACCTAATCTTAACACTCGAGCTATGCTAGATGAATCTAGAATTCCTGCAACCTTCTAGGGTGAAGCTGCATTCACCGCCGTCACTATTCTCAACCAAGCAAATGTTCGGGTAAGCAACACTCAAACTCCACATAAGCTTTGGTATGGTAAGACTCCTACCGTAAAATACTTCAAAGTCTATGGAAGAAAATGTTACATCAAAAGGACTGATAAAAAAATTGGTAAGTTTGAGCCCAGAGCAGATGAAGGTATTCTCCTTGGCTACTCTTCCCGAAGTAAATGATATAAATGTTATAATAAAAGACTTGGGAAAGTTATTGAAAGTATTGATGTTATGGTTGATGAAGCATGCAAAATCCAAAACAGATAAAAACCGATGACTATGACGATTATGACAATGAAGAAGATGAGGATCATTTTCCCACATCAAATCACACTGATTCTGAAAAAGGAACCAATGAAGCACTAGAAGAAGAGATAATGATAGGAGAAAAGACTCCGTCCAAGTATGTTCAGAAAAATCATCCAGAAACCCAAATTTTAGGGAAAAAGGGGCAGGTGTGCAGAAAAGAAGAACCATTGCCGAAGCTTCAAGCTATCTAGCAGTACTATCTTCCACTGAACCTCAAAATGTAAATGAAGCATGTAGAGATGAATGTTGGGTCAAGGCCATGAATGAAGAACTTGAGCAAATTGAAAAGAATAATACTCGGGAATTAGTTCCTAGACCTCATGATAAGAACATCATAGGAACCAAATGGATATTCAAAAACAAGCTGAATGAAAATGGAGAAGTTATCGGGAACAAGGCCAGACTCGTTTGCAAAGGATATGCTCAACAAGAAGGTATAGATTTTGAAGAAACTTTTTCTCCTATTTCTAGACTTGAAGCCATAAGAATGTTTCTAGCTCTTTCTAGTTTTCAAAAATTCAATGTATATCAAATGGATGTAAAATCTGCCTTTCTTAATGGAGACTTAGAAGAAGAATTCTATATTGAACAGCTAGAAGGATTCATTCTTGGAAATGATGCAAAACTTGTATGTAAACTCAGAAAGGCTCTCTATGGTCTAAAACAGGCTCCAAGTACATGGTATTACCATTTTGACAAATATCTCCACCAACAGGCGTTTTCAAAGGGATCAATAGATAGCAATCTATATACAAAGATTGACTTTGGTAAATTGCTAATAATTGTTGTTTATGTTGATGACATCATTTTTGGTAGCAATGAAGAATCTATGAATCAGAATTTTGCTTTGGTAATGCAGCAAGAATTTGAAATGTCCTTTCTTGGTGAGCTCACCTACTTTCTTCGTCTACAAGAAAAATAAAGATGGTATTTTTCTCTCACAAACCAAATACCTCAAATAGATCCTGAAAAAGTATGGCGTGGAAGATTCTAAACTAGTATGTACCCCAATGGTAACAGGATGCAATCTCAGCTCAAATGATGAATCAGCAGTGGTGCATCAACCAACTTACAGATCCATGATGGGCAGTTTGCTTTATTTAACAGGTACCCGACCGAATATAATGCATGCAGTGGGAATAGTTGGAAGATTCCAAGCAAATCCAAAGGAATCACACCTTTAGGCAGTCAAAAGGATCTTCAAATATATTCAAGGAACACAGAACTTTGGTTTATGGTATTCTAGAGATACAGATATTACACTTCATGAATATACAGATGCAGATTGGGTAGGAAGTGTTGATGATAGAAAAAGCACTAGTGGTGGTGCATTTTATATGGGATCCAGGTTAGTGTCTTGGTTTAGCAAGAAACAAAGTTCAATTGCATTATCTACAACTAAAGCAGAATACGTGGTTGCTGCATCTTGCTGCACACAATTGTTTTGGATGATGCAAACCTTGCAAGACATTCAGATCACATGTACTCCACCCATCTCCATTCTATGTGATAGTACAAGTGCCATCAATATTTCAAAGAATCCAGTAATGCACTCCAAGACCAAGCACATACCCATCAAATATCATTTTCTACGTGAACAAGTGCTTGAACAAAAGGTCAAAATGGAGTATGTTCCCTCCAAAGAACAGGTTGTTGATATTCACTAAACCACTACCCAAAGAGACATTTGAATATCTCAGGCAAAAGCTGGGAGTAGTTGCTACATCATCATGCTATTAAATCCTATCTTCTTCAAAGAAAGGTGGTTATAAATGTGTTGCATGAAGTGTAGTCACGTATATATCTGGTTTTTGTGGATATAGTTGCGTATATGTTGGTTTGAGGAAAAGCAGTGGGCTAAACTCAGGAGAAAGGGGTCTGATATGGTTTAGTGAATTATCTGCTCTGCTTGATGATGGTTATAACTTGTTAATGACAGGTTTAGGGGGAGCATATGCTTCTAATAATGCATTGTTGGCATTATCTTAGAAGATCTTGGTACATATTTTGTTTCAGGTGGAACATGTTCAGGGGGAGAACATGATTGCTAGTCAGGATGCTATTGTTAGATACTTATGGAGCAAATCATACATTGTGTATGATAGTTGATGATCTTGTTTAGATATTTGGTCTCTGTTATAAATGTCATGTATATCATTCGATGTAAAAGACATATAAAAAGAACCATGATGTAATAATTTGTCTCTGTCTGTTGAAGTCTTTTGATGAATCCCTGATGTAATTTGTACCCCACTTGGTTGGGAGGATGAGTCAAATTTGGTATATCCCCACTTAGTTGGGAGATGGATGTATGTATGATTCATTGGTGATAGGAAGGTCATTTATGATGTATGTCTAGAGTCATGTTCTTTTAGAACATCTTTTTGCAGACCTTGCTCAGGGGGAGCATGGACTTGATCATGGGTGCTCAATCAACACACTTTAGCAAATCAGAAAAGTTATCATGCACTTAGGGGGAGAATGCCATTTGCCCTTGATGTCAAAGGGGGAGAGTGACTTGGTGTGGTTGTTGCCATCAAGTCCAAAGGGGGAGATTTTTGGCATTATGATGTATGTGTTGTACTTGATGGCAACCCACTTATAGCAGAACAACTCACTTGTATATGGTAACTAGATGAAGTAATATCAGTTGTGATAGAATGTATAATAATAGTGTTTGCAGATGTGATGAAATGCAGGACAACTTTAAGGAATCAGTTCAGAAGGCATCTCACTCAGATGACAGATCACAGTTCAGCAGGTTAACAACACAGAGTTACAGATCATAATAAAGAAAGAGAGGTATATGTAGGTTCACCATTGGCCAAACCACGTATACACGCGGGTTCACTGTATACAAGTTGTGTATACGTACACATGCACTTTCACGGAAGGAAAAGCGCATATACCTTGGAAAACTAAATTTTTGGTCCAAAGTATTTGGTCCATGGTATTTTGATCCATGGTATTGGTCCAAGGTATTGACCCTAGGTACTGGGTCCAAGGTATTGATCCTAAGTGGTTTTAGTCCATGGTATTGAGAAAGGCCTAAAACTATAAAAGGACGAGAAGATCATTAGACCAAAATACTCAAGCATTGAATATCTGATGAAGAGTGAGACCTATTATGCAGGTTATTGGGCTATGGTGCATTGCTGGATCTGAACCAAAGAGGAATCTTATTGGTTGATGGAGGATAAGATCTAATGATGGATCAGGATCTTAAGGTGTAAAGTGAACTATCATTATGTGTTTATGGTCATGAATATTCTATATCTGAATACTAATGCACACATTATTATGTAAATGACATGATTTGGGTATAACTGAAGTCTGGTATCGCTGCAGATTTATGAATTAATATTTACATATGTATACACTAGTTGGATTTGAGGAAAGCAAGTATACATGTAGGTTCGGCACAAGAAATTAGCGTACACCTTATATTCTATGTTTTAGTTGCTGTTGTTCGTTGTTATAGTATTTTGGGTTCTAGCTTGGGCTCTGGTTATTGTATTCTGGTGACAACATTTTGAAAGATTAGATTGATGGGTTGATTGACTTGGTTGTGGAGATTGTTTGATGCAGATATACTTGATGATTGAATGATGTTGTTGATGGATCCAGTCTGAAAATTTATGAAACGTAGTCCCTAGAAGAAAGGAGAAGGTTGTAGCCTTTTGTAGGTCGGCACCTACGTACTAGTATTCGTATCAGGTAGTACAAGAGCTGGGGGGTTGTAGCTTCCTTCTAGCAGAAGCCGGAGAATGAGAGAAGGTTGTAGCCTTCTATAGGTAGAAGCCTGCGTACTGGTATAAGGCTGCACTAGTACAAAAGTTGTAAACAAAATTTTCTTATTATTAAAAGAAGACAGAGACAATTACACCAGGTGGTTTTAACCCACATTGGGTTTCCACCTTATATCTTGGTGTTTATATGTGTTGCTTATGCGTGATGTTAGATTTTGTGTTTACTGCACTATCTAATGAATTGTTGATATACTGATTAAAGTTCACTACATGATAATTTGGGTAAATCAAAAGATCTTTGCATATATGCTGGTTTCATTAAGTATAGTTGTGTAGACACGCTAGTTCACTAAGATGAAGTAGAGTATACAAATCAGTTTTTGAAAATTAAATTATTGATCTGATAATACTGATTCACCCGCCTCCCCCTCTCAATATTATTTCCAACCCCTGGAAGGATCAAGATTGTGATGCAATGAGGCAATCGCAAATCACAGTCGCAATTGATGAAGGGGAGAACAAAACAACTTATTAGCCCCGACCCTGATAAGGTTTGAAGTCGTGATGCGATGCGATTGAATATCACAATCACAGGAAAGAAGAGGAAACAAGAATTGACCCCAACGTGGTTGAGTTTTGAATACGATAGATCCGGACACGATAATTTTTATGTTGCAGTTTAATACACCATCGTGTTAAAGTTTCGAAGTCTAACAGTTAGAAACCCTCCATGTACTTTCTAATTTATTCCTTCCTACTTGTTTTGATTAATTAACAAGTTATTTACCATGTAAATACTGAAAATAAACACAAGTAAATGCTCAACACATTACAGATCATCAATTGAAGGAATCAGAAACAAGCACACAAATGACATCGTTATTTTTGGACTAATGTCCTCGGAAAAACCCAATGCGGGAAAAATGGTGTAGCAATTTGAGGGTTTGATTTATTAAGTAGTTTTAGAATACAATCTATGTGCCAAATCCAGCTCACCCAACAGAGAAAAATATCGGCAGTAGTACCTCTCCTTCGGAGACAGATGCTCCAGTGGAAACCCCAGATAAACACTTCGGCAACTCCTCAGCTCCAATCTGTCCCCCAAAAAATCCCAGTGTAAGCCTCTAGGGACTACGTCAGCCACTTCTGCCCTTTGTGTTAGCTTTCCCAGCAGTTCCAGCTTCTGTCCTCTACGTCAGCTTTCCTGATAGTTCCTGCAGTTCCCAATAGTTCCGGTTGTTCCCAACAGTTTCAGTTTTTTCCCTCTACGTTAGCTTTCTTGGCAGTTCCCAGTAGTTCCAGCTATTCCCGACAGTTCCGACTTCTGCGCTCTGCATCAACTTTGTCGACTGTTTCGGCAGTTCTAGCTGTTCTCAGTAGTTTCGGCTTTTGCCCTCTCCGTCAACTTTCCTAGTTATTTCAACAGTTCCCGAAAGTTCCAGCTATTCCCCACAGTTCTAGCTTCTGCCCTCTATGTCAGCTTTCCCAACTGTTCTGACAGTTCCCTGCAGTTCCGGCTTCTACCCTCTGTGTCAGCTTTACTGGCTGCTGCGCTGATCCTCCCGGCACTATCTATGCCTCTTTGCTTCTGTATTCACTACCCCTCAACTGCAACTCTAGATCACTATCTCAACTTTCTCAGCAAAACCAGCCCCAAAAAGTCGAAATCTTGATCTCTTGGTGTGTTCTCCAAGTGACCCTCAAGCCTCCTCTTATACTTTCCTCGTTGTCAAATCAACGGCTGAGATTAAGTCCCTGATCAATGGCTAAGATTAGATATGGCTTGATCCATGACTTTTGGACCATTCTAACACAATTTTATATTAATTCACATTAATATTTTAATTTCCTTAAGTTTAGACTTAGGGACTCCATTAAAAATATTAATTATTTTGATATCTCCTATACTATTTAGAATCTGCCCAAACCCTTTCTGGGTATTGGAGATCTCATGTGCCTTAACCTCTCCACCAAAGTTCGAGGCTAGAGCACATCTGATGCTACCTCAAATCAACACGGAGGGTCAATAAAATCACAATCGCGATGTTCTGTCAGGTAAACAAGACCTTGCGCCCACCCAAACTCGTCGATTGCGATGAGAGGTAGGTTCTAGACGTGGGAATTTGATATGTTATAGTTCATTATCCCGTCGGGTCTACAATACCACACACAACATTTACTGTGTTAAGAGCCTGTAGCACTAACGATTACGATTTGCCATACAACCGATAGAATATGGCCCGCATTGGGGAGAAATTATTGCCCAGTTAGTAGGTTTTGGGGCTAATTTATAGTTTTATATCGGTTTTAGAGTATTTTATGGAACGAATAGTGGGAGAATGGGGAGAAGTCATAAATCCTTCATTTCTTATCCAAATTTGATGCAAAAATAGTATATTCTAGTAGTTTTTGGTATTCTAAACTCATGGAGCAGGTTTCATAGGCATCTGAGCATTGTAAACACACTTTTGATGTAATTTGAGCTAAATAGAGAGGCCCAATGTTAGGTCCCTATAATACTAGTGATTACCCCATTACTATTGTAGTTGTATCCCTTATTAATATTGTTGTGCCCCTATTGTCCCCATATTGTTATTGCTGTGCCCCATAGAATCCCTCTATTGTTATTTTTTTTCCTTTATATTATTATTGTTAGGTCGGCTGGGTTATATTGTGATCCCTTAGACTCCTATAAATAGAAAGGAGGTTTTGTCATTTGAATAATCAAAGAATCATTCATTTGTGTAATGTAAAGGAGGTTTCCGCCTCGAAGAGGTTGAATTCTAAGGCGTTGATCTATCTTTTCTATCCTTTTGTGAGCTGGTTTCATAACATTTGGTATCAGAGCTTTTGGATTCTAGGGTTTTGCTGCTCCAAATAGGTCATCGTGGCATTTTCACTATAACTTTTTTTTGTGACGTTTTAGAAGAGAAAAAAAAACCCATTTGAGAAGAAATTGCACTAAACCTCGGGTCCATCAGAGCTTTTTGCGCTATATTTGCGGAGATATGATCTGAGGAAGTTGGTCTTTTTGCAGACTCCTGAATTACATTCCAAACAGGTGACCTGGGGAAAATCGTCATAACTTTCTCTCTGAGCATTGGATTGAAATTTCGTAAGAAGGTACAGAAAGAGGACGAACTGTAGTTTCTTGTGTATATTTTGCAGAGCCAAAGGTCGAAACAGGAACACGTGACACATCGTACAATTTCGCTCTACTAAACTAGTATATAATCAGGTCACTATGGGAGATTTGGCATATCTCTTCCTTGGAGAATCCAATTTGGATCAGATTGGTGGCATTGGAAAGAGGACAGAGAGGGATACTGCAGGTCGTAATTTCAAAACTGGATGATTCGAAATTACAGAGATACATCAGAGGCAATATCGAGCTCCTACAAAGTGAAAAAAGGTGTGTAGATTTTTTTAAATTCTTGCTTAAGCTTGGCTTGAAAAATTATTTTGAAGGAATTCAAAGGGAATAGTAGAGAATTATTATCGGTAACTGATGCCCCGAGGAAAGAAAATGCAAACACCTAGTAAGCAACTTGGAAGCTCTAGAAGCCCCAAGAGTTAGCTCAATCGGTCAAATCAGTGCCTCGCCAATCGGGAGGTCACAGGGTCAATTCCCGAAAGCTCTTGGGGTCAGGTCAGCATAGGCCGAGGGGTGTGCTCCCCTTCGGGGTATGAGCTACCCAGTTCTTACCGTGGACGTAGCGGCTGCCCATTGACCATGGGTATCCGTGAACCACATGTGAAAAAAAAAAAAAACTTGGAAGCTCTAGCATGACTCATGAAGAAGAGGAAGAAATGCTACATGATATATCAAAATAACAAGACCAAGTGCAACAAATGTCACTCTCACAAAAGCTAAGATAAATGGCGTGGAAGCTAAGATGAATGGCATGGAAGCTAAGATGGACAATTTGAAGATAGATTTGAACACAAATTTGAAGACAGGCATGGCAGATTTGAAGACAGATTTGACAAATTTTCTACAAGAAATACTTACTAATGGTGAAAGGGAAGCAAAGGAAACACATGATGCGAACAAAAGAAATGTTAATCATGATTTCATAGACTCTAATGTTGGATTGAAGACTCACCATATTCCAAAAATCGATATGAGGAAGTTTGATGGCAAGGATCCCGCAACATGGATATTACAGAGGGAGCAATTTTTCGATCTCAATAATGTGCAAAACACACAAAAGGTACGTATTGCAACTCTATATTTGGAACCAAATCAGTTTGTATGGTATCAATGGCTTTGCTCTCGTAAACAAATTATCACTTGGACAATTTTTATGGAAGAATTGACAGCACATTATGAGGATACAAAAAGCAACACTTTTTTTAGCCAATTGATAAGTCTCAAACAAAAGGGTTCAATAATGGAGCACATTGAGGAGTTCCAAAAATTGAACATAAAGGTAAAAAATATTCCAGAGGAGCATAGGATTGATGTGTTCATAGGGAATTTAAATGATAATATCCAACATGATGTACGCCTTGGGAACTTGATTCATTAGAGAAGGCATTCAGGTTAGCAAGAAAAATGGAAAGCAAAATTATGGCAACCAGGAAGCATACCACTCAAAACTATAAAGATGGAAGTGTTGTTGCCCCTAGTCTTCCACAACCTATAAGGTTGACACCACAACAATTGGAAGAAAAAAGAGCAAAAGGGCTTTGTTATAATTGTGATAGCAAATACACTAAAGGTCATAAGTGTGCTGAGAAGAAACTATTCTACATAGATTGTGAAGAGGAAGAAGAAAAGGAGCAAGAAAGGTCAAAAGAAGAGGATATACTCCAAGAACAAAGCCTAGATAAAGAAGAAATGAATCCAACCATATCTTGTAATGCATTGGCTGGAATTACCACTCTTCAAACAATCAGGATAGAAGGACAAATCAAGAAGAAAAAGGTAATAGTGTTGATTGATTCAGGAAGTACCCACAATTTTATTCATTGTAAGGTAGCAAAAGAATTGAATTGCTTACTATATCCAGCATCAGAGTGTCAAGTGATGGTTGCAAATGGAGGAACAATAAATTTCTCTGGAAAGTGCCATAATATCAAGCTATCCATGGGAGAATATGTATTGACTAGCCCATTGCTTTCCATTCCAATGGGAGGTGCTAATGTTGTACTAGGAATCCAATGGCTACAATCCTTGGGTACAATAGCTTTTAATTTTCAAGAACTTTTCATGAAATTTTCTACGGAAGGAAAGGAAGTTGAATTAAGGGGTATTGCAGGGAAACTGGGAAAGATAATCAGCTCTAACGGTATGACAAAGCTTCTAAAAAAGGAACAAAGAGGTGTAATTGCACAATTATGTTCGCTAGATGTTTCCACATCGAAATAATCTATTTCTCCAGATCTTCAAAAAGTCTTGGACAATCATTCCAAGGTATTTGAGACTCCCAAAGGTCTCCCACCTATTCATGATCATGATCATGCTATTCATCTAATTCTAGGAAGTGTTCCTCCAAACATCAGGCCGTATAGATATCCCTATGCCCAAAAGAGTGAAATTGAACTAATGGTTGTAGAAATGCTAGACGCTGGTATAATTCAACCTAGTCAAAGTTCTTTCTCTTCTCCAGTGGTATTGGTGCACAAGAGGATGGATCATGGCGCGCATGTGTCCGGATTGTAGGGAGCTCAACAAGCTCACTATTAAAGATAAGTTTCCCATTCCTGTCATTGATGAATTATTGGATGAATTGCATGGATCAATTTACTTCACCAAGTTGGATCTTCGTTCAGGATATCATCAAATCCGAATGAAGACTGAAGACATTCTGAAAACAGCATTTAGAACTCATGAGGGTCATTATGAATTTTTGGTCATGCCTTTTGGCCTTACCAATGCACCTTCTACATTTCAAGGTTTGATGAATTCCATTTTCAAACCCTTCCTTAGAAAATTTGTGTTAGTATTTTTTGATGATATACTAATCTACAACAAGTCTTGGAAGGATCATGTTGAACATGTTGACAGGGTGCTACAAATATTGGAGGAGAAATAATTATATGCAAAAAAATCTAAATGTTTCTTTGGAGTACAAGAGGTGGAATATCTGGGTCATATTGTATCTCATGAAGGAGTTAAGGTAGACCCTAGCAAAATTAAAGCCATTAAGGAATGGAAAATCCCCACATCCATAAAGCATCTGCGAGGATTTCTTGGGTTGATAGGGTATTATCGCAAGTTTGTTAAGAATTGTGGGAGAATAGCAGCACCTCTAACAACATTATTGAAGAAAGATGCATTTTCATGGACTCCAGAAACAACAAAGGCCTTCGAACATCTTAAAGAGGCAATGTGCCAAGCACCAGTCTTAGCTACACCGGACTTCACAAAACCCTTTATTGTGGAATTTGATGCTTCAGGAAATGGAATTGGTGCTATTTTAATGCAAGATGAAAGACCTATTTCTTTTGAAATTCGTCCAATCAAGGGAAAGTTTTTACACAAATCTATTTATGAGAAGGAAATGTTGGCAATACTACATGCACTTAAGAAATGGCAACCCTACCTAATGGGAAGACACTTCAAGGTAAAAATGGATCATGATATCCTTAAATACTTTTTAGAACAAAGATTATCCTCTAAAGAGCAACAAAAGTGGGTCACAAAGATGTTGGGTTATGACTTTGAAATCATCTACAAAAAAGGGAAGCAAAATGTGGTGGCAGATGCACTCTCAAGAAAGGATGAGGATGTGGAAGCATTGTTGTGCACCATTTCTATTATCCAACCAGATTAGATAAATGAAGCAAGGGAGGAATGGAAGAATGATGAAGAAGTGTGGGCACTTATTCGAAAATTACAACAAGATTCTAGTACATCTAATACATTTAGCTGGAAAAATGATTCTTTATGGTACAAAGATCGCTTATACCTCTGTAATAATTCCCAACTCAAGAAAAATATTCTTATGGAATTGCACACTTCTCCATTAGGAGGGCACTCAGGATTTTTAAAAACTTACCACAGGGTTAAGAAGGAATCTTTTTGGGATGGCCTTAAATCGGATATTCAAAAGTTTGTGGTGGAATGTTTGGTTTGCCAACAAAATAAAGTTGAAACAATTAAGACCCCAGGTCTATTACAACCTTTATCCATTCCAAGCCAATGTTGGGAGGAGGTTTCAATGGATTTTATCACAGGTTTACCCAAGTCTGAGGGAAAGAGTGTCATCATGGTCATAGTTGACAGACTTACCAAGTATGCACACTTTTGTGCATTATCACATCCATTTAAAGCCAGTACAGTTTCTACTGCATTTATGGAAACAATTCAAAAGCTACATGGAAACCCAAAGATTATTGTAAGTGACAGAGATCCCATATTCACTGGAAATTTTTGAATATAATTATTTTCTTGTCTCAGTACTCAGTTAGCTCATAGCTCATCTTATCATCCTCAATCTGATGGGAAAACTGAGATAGTAAACAAATGTTTGGAAGGATATCTTCGTTGCTTTGTATCTGATAAACAAACACAATGGGTCAAATGGTTGCCTCTGGTTGAATGGTGGTATAACACTTCCTTCCATACAACAACAAAAATGACCCCATTTATGGCACTTTATGGATATCAGCCACCATCCATCACATCATATTTAAAATAAAATTCTAAGGTTCAAGCAGTGGAACATCACATCGAGCATCAACAACAAGTCCTCCAACTCTTAAAGGATAACCTCGTGTTGGCGCATAATAGAATGAAACAACAGGCAGATCAACATCGCAGCGAAAGAAGTTTTGATGTAGGTGATTGGGTATTCCTACGGCTACAACCATATAAACAAATGTCCCTCAAGCAAGCTAAGAATGATAATAAATTATCACCAAAGTATTATGGTCCGTACAAGGTGTTGCAAAAGATTGGTACTATGGCATACAAATTGGAGCTTCCTGCAGCTTCTCGAGTGCACCCAGTTTTCCATGTTTCATGTTTAAAGAAGGTTATAGGTGACAAGCTCCCAGTTCAAACAATATTGCCATAACTTGACAAGGAAGGAAAAATTATATTGGAATCGGAAGCAGTCACAGAAAAAAGAACTTGACAACTACGAAATCGATCAATTTCAGAGTATCTCATCGAGTGGAAGAACTTATCCGCTGAAGATTCCACATGGGAGGATGAGAATTTTATACAGAGCATCCAGAACTACTCAAGCGTTGAGGACAACACTTTTTCAAAGTACAGGGGCATGTTATGTCCCTATAATACTAGTGATTACCCCATTACTATTGTAGTTGTATCCCTTATCAATATTGTTGTGCCCCTATTGTCCCCATATTGTTATTGTTGTGCCCCATAGAATCCCTCTATTGTTATTCTTGTGCCTTTATATTATTATTGTTAGGTCGTCTAGGTTATATTGTGACTCTTTAGACTCCTATATATAGAAAGGAGGTTTTGTCATTTGAATCATCAAGGAATCATTCATTTGTGTAATGTAAAGGAGGTTTCCCCCTCGAAGAGGCTGAATTCTAAGGCGTTGATCTATCTTTTCTATATTTTTGTGAGTTGGTTTCATAACACCCAAGCCATTGGAAGCTGGACATAGGAGATGTAGCCTAGGAGGGGTGAACTCCTTTATCATGTGCTTGTTGTGTGTTATATTTTGATGTTCTTTTCTATTATATTTCCGTTGTTCAACATATGTTTTTATGTTAAACTGTTTATAACATTTACATAATAAAATTTCATGGGAATTTATTAATTGCAAAAGTTTTGAATCCTTAAGCACTTGAAAAAGAAAATGATAAGAAACTTGGGTTTATTTCTAAATGGGGAATTAGCACAACATTACTAATTTGCTCCAATTCAGATCAAGTTGGTATCAGAGCACTGGTTTTTCTTACTAGATTTTCTTTGTGAAGGAAGGATTTAATTGTTTGCAAGTTTATGTCATGCTCACAAGGTTAAAGCTCAAAATAGGTGAAGGAAAGTTGGTTGAAAGCCATGAAATTGGGTCAAAGGGAAGAAGAGCAAGGTTTCCAAAGTCTTCTTGTTATAGACATATTTGGGCACTTCAACCCCAATCTTATATGTCGATAAACTAGGGCTCTTCAACCCCTAAAAGTGTTGTTTCATACCCTAAAAGAACATGGTCAACTGATTACATCATTCCCCAAAAGTTCCACCTGAAAAACCATCCAGAATTGGCCTAAACTGGACCATATTGACTGCTCCACTGTCAGGGTGTGATGCATACTGACTTCTACACTAGCCAAGTGTGCTGCATATTGATGAGGCCTTCTGTAGGGTGTGATGAGTGAGGATGGACAAATGTCTGAGACAATTTGCTAAGTGGATGCTCAGCGAATCTTCTAGAAACTTCTCCTATGACACTTGCCTCTATGAATTCACCCAGGGATGAGTAAGAGATCCAAAAAATCTCCAAGTGGAACCAAATGCAACAAGTGGAATGACACTAATCAAAAACCTAGAGATGACTCACACCCTTGCACACATCTATAAATGGATCCCTCATCTAAGAGATCTAGAGGCTGGAATTTTGTAATTTGCAAGGAAGTTCTGATAGTTTGTATTTGATAAAGATCATTGTACTATTAGTGTGATCTTGTTATTTCATGAGGTGAAGAGGGCTTTGATGCTAGGAGGATGATGCTGGATCAGGCAACTAGGTTGTAATTCTCCCTTCTATTTAATAAAGTTCTTCGAGTTTTCTTCCATATAATTGTGCAATTGTGAATGTTATTATTTGTGAATGCCATTGTATGTTCATTATACATCTGATTCTGTAATGCTTATGATACAATAGATCAAGATGCTTTGATGGTTATTTGCTACTGTGTTTTTATAGGTACTCTTCAAGCGGGATAAGTACGGAGAGGAGTTGCAAGCTCTGTCAAGGGGGAGAATGATCAAGCAAAGGATTAAGCGGAAGTTCCAAGTTGGTCCTCTCATCTTTCTCTTATCTATTGTGCATATAAGGAATCGTTGAATTACTTTGAATTGTTGTTTCTATGGTAGCTGCCAAACCTAGAGGGCTAGTCGATAAAAAAGACACTAGTTTTCCCAGAAACAAAATGGTGACTCCACTGGGGATTTATCCCGCTTGAAGAGTACCTGTAGAAACACAGTAGCAAAGAACCATCAAAGCATCTTGATCTATTATATCATAAGCATTACAGAATCAGATGTATAATGAACATACAATGGCATTCACAAATAATAACATTCACAATTGCACAGTTATATGGAAGAAAACTCGAAGAACTTTGTTAAATAGAAAGGAGAATTACAACCCAGTTGCCTGATCCAGCATCATCCTCCCAGCATCAAAGCCCTCTTCACCTCATGAAATAACAAGATCACACCAACAATAGAATGCTCTTTCTCAAATACAAACTATCAGCACTTCCTTGCAAATTACAAAATTCTAGCCTCTAGATATCTTAGATGAGGGATCCATTTATAGATGTGTAAGGGTGTGAGTCATCTCTGTGTTTTTGATTAGTGTCATTCCAATTGTTGCATTTGGTTCCACTTGGAGATTTATTGGATCTCTTACTCATCCCTGGGCGAATTCAGAGAGGCAAGTGTCATAGGAGAAGTTTCTATAGGTACTCTTCAAGCGGGATAAGTACGGAGAGGAGTTGCAAGCTCTGTCAAGGGGGAGAAAGATCAAGAAAAGGATTAAGTGGAAGTTCCAGGTTGGTCCTCTCATCTTTCTCTTATCTATTGTGCATAGAAGAAATCGTTGAATTACATTGAACTGTTGTTTCTAGGGTAGCTGCCAAACCTAGAGGGCTAGTTAATTGAAAAGACACTAGTTTTCCCAGAAACATATTTGGGCACTTCAACCCCAATCTTATATGTCGATAAACTATGGATCTTCAGCCCCTAAAAGTGTTGTTTCATACCCTAAAAGAACATGGTCAACTGATTCCATCATTCCCCAAAAGTTCCACCTGAAAAACCATCCAGAATTGGCCTAAACTAGACCATACTGACTGCTCCACTGTCAGGGTGTGATTCATCCTTGTTTCTGTGAAGCCTAGGTGCGACGATTGACTGAACCTATTTCCATTCTAGAAATTTGGGGTTTTTGTCCTTGTTTTCAATTCTGTTTAGTTGATTGCTACTTATGAACAATGCCTCCTTACTGAAGCCTGCTTGCATAACATAGATCAGCCTCCATTGATTAGGATTAGTAAATGTTTTTATGTATTTGTCCATCATTTACAATCCTTTATCAAAAAGATGCTTAAATTGATCTATCATTTTGGTACAAAAAGTGTCGTAACTGACGTTTTGTGTCAAAAAGAGAAGTGTCATGGAGTCTTGCTTCCCTGAATAGTCGATTGAACTTTTTGTCATGTATTTGATTTGATTAGTTGTTATTTGAAGTGTCAAAAGCATTTTATATTCAAAATTGAAAAGTGTCGTTTAGTATTCCTTTCTATTTTGAAAAAGAAAATGTTGAAATGTCGCTTTGAGTAAAGTATTTCAGATCTTTGCTACATTTGTTTTTCCTTTTTGGCATTTTTCACATTAAGGAGAATGGAAAACAAATACATGCATTTGCATTTGCATTTAGTTTGCGTGTGAAAAATGATTTAGGAAAGTGCATTAGTATGTGCTCTTTGCTGTTTGTTTGAAATAAATTGTAATCTTCTTTCCCTAGTAGCTAGGATTTTCATTGATCAAAATAAACAATGATTGTTTATCATTATAGATTGCATTTTTAGGAATTTCAAATCAACATCACACGGTGAACCATTGAAAGACAAACTTTTAAACAAGATCAACTCTAAAATAAATCTCAATGAACCTAACAACACTTTGGAACCTAACGCAACACATCTAGAAGTCTAGGTTAGAGATGTGTTCCAGCGTCCTAAAAACTAGTAACTATCATTTTCATTGAAGGTTGGGTGATTCCTCCTCCTTGATACGACAAGTGCTAGCACGGACTTGTGCTCCCTGTACCGTTGCGTATATATTGGGAGACCACAATAGGCTTATATCCTTTATCCATAGGAAGCCATGTTTGCTGCCCTATCGATCACAATGCATTGAACACAGCATTTGAGAAGATTGAATGTTGTGCTAAGTCCTTGGTAATTTTTCTCTAATTTATCACCAAGGTGTATATTGCAGTTTTGTGATTGGTTTGGTAATTCCTCTGTCTAGATTTCCAAAGTAGTCACTTTCATTCCTTTTTGACTCTTTAAAAGAATAGGTCCATCTGAGCACTTGTCACTTCAGGCTCATTAAAAATCAAAGGGGACTAGAGTCATCTTTAGCTCTTTCTCGACTCTTAAAAATTGAAAAAGTGAAGTTGTGTCAAAGCGTCATTAAAATTTATTGAATTCAGAATAACATTATTTTCCCTATAATTTTGAGTTGATCAAGTAATCCGCAATCGTGGAAGAAAGTCAGTCAAAACCTTGTCGTTCGCAGAGGCTAGCGAGTCAACCATCTTTGACTCCGGAAACGGAACCATTCCGGGAAAAACGGCCTCTTTTAACTAAGTCCAATTCATCTGGTTTATTCGAAACTTTTGTTTCAAAACCTTCATAGACTATAGTTACTCCAATCATTTTTGGTACATCTGCCTCTAAAGAAGAAGTTCTGTAGTTACAAGAAGACATTAGAACTGATCCTAGTGTAACGATAGACACTTCTATACCTGAAATAGCTCCATCTAGAGTTGATCCAGAGATTGAAGTTCACTTACCTGAATGTCTGGAAGTTGAGTTCCAGAATTCAGAAGGTGTCACCCCTCCAGTATCTATCACTGCAGAAGCTACACCTTCTTTGGCTCCAGAAATATTTTACGGACCTAACGGTCTACCTCTCCCACTTGGACTGATTGCTATAAAGAAGATAGTAGAGGATCCTCCATCCGGTACCTCATTACATTTTGGAACTGGTATTCATCTGTATCCTTCTACTCTTGAAGTTGGAACTTTTAATCATCCTTCATCGCAAGTTCCTGTTGAATCGCTAGGAAATATTTTGGATAGACTAAACATGTCTGAGAAACCATCAACATCTAGGACCGTGTCATCTGATACAGCCATAGCAGAACTTCCTGCTGCCATTCCTACAATGTTTTCTAGTATACCGTCTATCCCAGCTAGTTATCAGTCACTAGATGGAGTCCACTCAGGGGCTGTTTCAACGACATGGTCTACTCCTATTTATTCATCCGAAGTCCCATCTGGTATTTCTTATGTTGAAATTCTACAAATTGATCCTGTAGGCCAGTATCAATTTGGGCGGACTAGTCTTCAAAGATCGATATATCCTTTGAACACTAGACTGCCGCCATATGGAGGGCAGTATGCTTTTTCATTTTTCCCTCCTGGAGAAAAACCATATGAGAGTTTACAACAAAATTCAGGTGAAATTGGAATTACATCCAGCGGTTGGGTACCCATACTACCTCAACAACCAAGGGTTCTATATTTAATGCAACCGATCCAACCTGTGTCGAATATTCCCACTACACCTGCTATTGCGACTGTGTTGCAAGTACAAGCACTGCCTGTTGTGTCTCAACCTCCAGTCTCTCAGGTTGCAATACAACAACCTCTTGTCTCTACGGCTCAATCGCAACCTCAGGTTAGTGTTTCCTTACCTGGAACGACTCAGGCTCAAACGGGTATTATCACTCCGCATCTTGGTCAATCTTCCAGTGTTGGGCAACAACAAATGGTCCAAAAACCATGGTTGGTACAATACCAATAATCGCAATTCCAGCAAACCCAACCTCAGTTTGGGCTTGGTCAATATCAAACCTACCAAGGACCTGAGCAACAAGGCTTTGTAGGTAATGGACAGCCGTATTTTCAAAACGGTTATCAACAACCACACTATACTAGTTATGTCCAACAACCTTATCAAAGTTACCAGCATCAGATACATTATGCTGGTATGCAAAGACCTATTACTCAGGTGATTCCATCTTATCCTTGGTATGCTTCACCTAACCTGAATCAGCAATTGCCTTTTGTGGCAACTCTAGAATTACCAAATTTGAACCGGCTAACGAATGATCCAATTGCATACAACCCTTGGTGGCCAGAAATTCTTCATAAACTTCCCTCCAATATTCCTAAATTCAATGGAAATCCAGGCGAATATCCATCAAATCACGTAATGACTTTTCATTTGTGGTGCTCATCTAACACCTTGAATGATGATTCGATTAGGCTTCACCTTTTTCAGAGAACGCTCACTGGTCTGGCAACGAAATGGTATATTGAATTGCCTAGACCTTCGTTCGATAACTTTAGCACCATTGCCACTACTTTTCTAACCCACTTTCAGTTACCCATAAGGTACGAAATGGGAACAGATTTCCTTACCAACTTTAAACAAACCACGGTCACTCACATATCTGATCATATTCATGAGTGACGATGTCGTCGTCGAATGGTAAAGACGTACGTTCCTGATCAGCTTTTGGCTGAGTGGTTTATTAAGTCCTTATTGCATTCCATCACTGAGGACGTGGAGAAAGGAGGAGTTGTCACTGAAGAGAAAGTCATTGCTTGTGCCCAATATTTAGACTTGATCTATACTCAGTCTGGCACGCTCTACGAAAAAATTCCTGACGCTCCTAGACTAGAATTTTCCATTCCACCCCCTCCTAAATTGAACAGGGACTCTCACGCCGGTGATGGCGTGATCGGTACCTCAAGCACGCAAACCGCAAAGGCTCCATCTGGTAAAACCCTTGCAGTTTCTAGTCAAAAATAAAATGACAAACCTCTTGCCTCGGAGATTAATGCCATGTCATCTAACAAGGGCAAGAATCCAAAGCAACCAGGGGGCAAGAAGAAAGGGAAAAATAATAAGAAGAAACAGGAGAATTCGACTCCTGAAAAATCTTCTGAAAACCCTACTGGGCCAAAGAAACCTCCTCATGATCCATGTTACATATGTAAGGAGGAGCATTTGACGAAAGATTGTCCACATCAAGCTGAGATTGTGAAACTTTTAAAGACTTCAACTACCTCAGCGGTGTTCACTGATCCATTTCCAAACCCAGAAACAAATCTGGTTGCTATCGATCATGCTTCCACATCCCAAGTGCTTATGTTATACATCTAAAAACAGTAAAATGATGCTTTGATATTGACAAGGAACAAAGATTATGGAAATCCAACATCGTCAAACAATCAGGCTATAGATCAACCTAGTAGTTCGACAACGACTTCGCCAGAAGTTGTTCCACCCATTATTCTTGAATTAACTATAAAGCCGCCAAAGGGAGTCGTACATAAATCGACATTTAATCCTCGTGCTCGAGCTGCACAGAATTATAATATAGTGGAGGATTTGGCTCAATCGCCATCCGCTATGTCGACACTTGAAGTACTGTAGAATTTCCCCTCCCAAAAGCAGGCTTTGTTATTAGCAATAGGTGGGATTGATCCAGCAGATTCCAATCTTGTGGCCTTTAATCATAAAGGATATACACCTCAGTTACCAGCCCAACTCGCTTTCCTTATACAGGTAAAAGCCCTCAATAAAACTGTTCATCGAACAATCATTGATGAGGGGGCATCTACCCATATTATATCAATGAGTTGCTAGAAAACTTTAGGTTCACCACCCTTTTCACGATTATCAACAACATTAAAAGAACTCGATGGAAGAACATACACCCTGTATGGGATTTTAAGTAACTTGCAAGTTGAACTGGGGGGCAAGACAATAGAGATTGAAGTCGAGGTAATTGACGGAAACTTTGATTACAATATCTTATTGGGAAGACCCTGGATTTATGCTATGGCTGCCATTGTGTCAACATATTTTAGAAATATTGCATTTCCTTCCAAGGTGGAATTACAATCGTTGACCAACTAGCCTTTTTTCCTAACAGTTCACAAGCTACTGGAAGCATTCCATTGATCCATGGAAGTTCTCAATTGCTTCAAAATGTCGGAGTAGGTCTCCTAAAAGACCCTTCCTTAATGGGTACTTTTTCCCTCCGGCCTCCAACTGGTCTTGCAGAAGTGGCCACAGTGGAAACCTGCTATATGATATCTTGTACATCATTTGAGATAAAAAAGAGCTCCGACCATTTTGATAGTGTGGATCACCGCGAGGTGTTTCCCCCAAGCCCCATAGAATCTTTGTAGCAATCAATTTTTTGGGCCTGGGTGACAAACCCAAATCAGCACTCAACGAGTGTTTGGATAGATAGGTCTCTAGAGTAAGGTACCTCTTCCAATCCATGGTATTGTATACATTCTACAGACAAGTCTCTTTGACATTCGTCTGGTGGATCTACCATCCCCTTTGCATTGCTAATGAGATCATGTCTTGTATAGAAGTGTACCTGGACATAAGAGCAAATATCTCCTTGTGAAAATTTCTAGATAGAAATCCATGTTATGAAACCAGCTCACAAAAAGATAGAAAAGAGAGATCCATGCCTTAGAATTCAGCCTCTTCGAGGGGGAAAACTCCTTTACATTACATAAATGAACAATTCTTGGATGATACAAATGACAAAACCTCCTTCTATATATAGGAGTCTAAGGAGTCACAATATAATCCAGCCGACCTAACAATAATAATATAAACCCACAAAAATAACAATAGAGAGATTCTATGGGGCACAAAAATAACAATATGGGGGTAATAGGGGCACAACAATATAAATAAGGGGTATAACTACAATAGTAATGGGGTAATCACTAGTATTATAGGGACCCAACATGCTCCTCTCCTTCAAAGAAGTGTTGTCCTCAACGCTTGAGTAGTTCTGGATACTTCTGCATAAAATTCTCATCCTCCCATGTGGAATCTTCAGCGGATAAGTTCTTCCACTTGATAAGATACTCTGAAATTGATCGATTTCGTAGCTGTCAAGTTCTTGTTTCTGTGACTGCTTACGGTTCCAATATAATTTTTCCTTCCTCGTCAAGTTCTGGCAATATTGTTTGAATTGGGAGCTTGTCACCTATAACCTTCTTTAAACATGAAACATGGAAAACTGGGTGCAATCGAGAAGCTGCAGGAAGCTCCAATTTATATGCCATAGTACCAATCTTTTGCAACACCTTGTACGGACCATAATACTTTGGTGATAATTTATTATCCTTCTTAGCTTGCTTTAGGGACATTTGCTTATATGGTTGTAGCCGTAGGAGTACCCAATCACCTACATCAAAACTTCTTTCACTGCGATGTTGATCTGCCTGTTGTTTCATTCTATTTTGTGCCAACACGAGGTTATCCTTTAAGAGTTGGAGGACTTGTTGTTGATGTTCGATGTGATGTTCCACTACCTGAACCTTAGAATTTTCTCTTAAATATGATGTGATGGATGGTGGTTGATACCCATAAAGTGCCATAAATGGGGTCATTTTTGTTGCTGTATGGAAGGAAGTGTTATACCACCATTCAGCCAGAGGCAACCATTTGACCCATTGTGTTTGTTTATCAGATACAAAGCAACGAAGATATCCTTCCAAACATTTGTTTACTATCTCAGTTTGCCCATCAGATTGAGGATGATAAGATGAGCTATGAGCTAACTGAGTACCAAGACAAGAAAATAATTCTGTCCAAAAATTTCCAGTGAAAATGGGATCTCTGTCACTTACAATAATCTTTGGGTTTCCATGTAGCTTTTGAACTGTTTCCATAAATGCAGTAGAAACTGTACTGGCTTTAAATGGATGTGATAATGCACAAAAGTGTGCATACTTGGTAAGTCTGTCAACTACCACCATGATGACACTCTTTCCCTCAGACTTGGGTAAACCTGTGATAAAATCCATTGAAACCTCCTCCCAACGTTGGCTTGGAATGGATAAAGGTTGTAATAGACCCGGTGTCTTAATTGTTTCAACTTTATTTTGTTGGCAAACCAAACATTCCGCCACAAACTTTTGAATATTTGATTTAAGGCCATCCCAAAAAAATTCCTTCTTAACCCTGTGGTAAGTTTTTAAAAATCCTGAGTGCCCTCCTAAGGGAGAAGTGTGCAATTCCATAAGAATCTTTTGTTTTAGCTGGGAATTCTTACAGAGGTATAAGCGATCTTTGTACCATAACGAATCATTTTGCCAGCTAAATGTATCAGAAGTACTGGAATCTTGTTGTAGCTTTCGAATAAGTGCCCACACTTCTTCTTCATTCTTCCATTCCTCCCTTGCTTCGTTTATCCAATCTGGTTGGATAATAGAAATGGCACACAACAATGCTTCCACATCCTCATCCTTTCTTGAGAGTGCATCTGCCACCACATTTTGCTTCCCTTTTTTGTAGATGATTTCAAAGTCATAACCCAACATCTTTGTGACCCACTTTTGTTGCTCTTCAGAGGATAATCTTTGTTCTAAAAAGTATTTAAGGCTATCATGATCCGTTTTTACCTTGAAGTGTCTTCCCATTAGGTAGGGTCGCCATTTCTTAAGTGCATGGAGTATTGCCAACATTTCCTTCTCATAAATAGCTTTGCTTAAAAACTTTCCCTTGATTGGACGACTTTCAAAAGCAATGGGTCTTTCATCTTGCATTAGAACAACACCAATTCCATTTCCTGAAGCATCACATTCCACAATAAAGGTTTTTGTGAAGTCCGGTGTAGCTAAGACCGGTGCTTGGCACATTGCCTCTTTAAGATTTTCAAAGGCCTTTGTTGCTTCCGGAGTCCATGAAAATGAATCTTTCTTCAATAATGTTGTTAGAGGTGCTGCTATTCTCCCATAATTCTTAACAAACTTGCGATAATACCCTGTCAACCCAAGAAATCCTCGCAGATGCTTTATGGATGTGGGGATTTTCCATTCCTTAATGGCTTTAATTTTGCTAGGGTCTACCTTAACTCCTTCATGAGATACAATATGACCCAAATATTCCACCTCCTGGACTCCAAAGAAACATTTGGATCTTTTTGCATATAATTGTTTCTCCTCCAATAGTTGTAGCACCCTGTCAACATGTTCAACATGATCCTTCCAAGACTTGCTGTAGATTAGTATATCATAAAAAAATACTAACACAAATTTTCTAAGGAATGGTTTGAAAATTGAATTCATCAAACCTTGAAATGTTGAAGGTGCATTGGTAAGGCCAAAAGGCATGACCAAAAATTCATAATGACCCTCATGAGTTCTAAATGTCGTTTTCGGAATGTCTTCAATCTTCATTCTGATTTGATGATATCCCGAACGAAGATCCAACTTGGTGAAGTAAATTGATCCATGCAATTCATCCAGTAATTCATCAATAACAGGAATGGGGAACTTATCTTTAATAGTGAGCTTGTTGAGCTCCCTATAATCCGGACACATGCGCCATGATCCATCCTTCTTGTGCACCAATACTACTGGAGCTGAGAAAGAACTTTGACTCGGTTGAATTATACCAGCCTCTAGCATTTCTGCAACCATACGTTCAATTTCACTTTTTTGGACATAGGGATATCTGTACGGCCTGATGTTTGGAGGAACACTTCCTGGAATCAGATGAATAGCATGATCATGATCACGCATAGGTGGGAGACCTTTGGAGTCTCAAATACCTTGGAATGATTGTCCAGGACATTTTGGAGATCTGGAGAAATAGATGATTCCAATGTGGAAACATCTAGCGAACATAATTGTGCAATTACACCTCTTTGCTCCTTTTTTAGAAGCTTTGTCATGCCATTAGAGCTGATTATCTTTCCTGGTTTCCTTGCAATACCCCTTAATTCAACTTCCTTTCCTTCTGTAGAAAATTTGATGAAAAGTTCTTGAAAATTAAAAGCTATTGTACCCAAGGATTGTAGCCATTGGACTCCTAGTACAACATCAGCACCTCCCATTGGAATGGAAAGCATTGGGCTAGTCAATACATATTCTCCCATGGATAGCTTGATATTATGGCACTTTCCAGAGCAATTTATTGTTCCTCCATTTGCAATCATCACTTGACACTCTGGTGCTGGATATAGGAAGCAATTCAATTCTTTTGCTACCCTACAATGAATAAAATTGTGGGTGCTTCCTGAATCAATCAACACTATTACCTTTTTCTTCTTGATTTGTCCTTCTATCTTGATGGTTTGAGGAGTGGTAATTCCCGCCAATGCATTACAAGATATGGTCGGATTTATTTGTTCTTCATCTAGGCTTTGTTCTTGGAGTATATCTTCTTCTTTTGACCTTTCTTGCTCCTTTTCTTCTTCCTCTTCACAATCTATGTAGAATAATTTCTTCTCAGCACACTTATGACCTTTAGTGTATTTGCTATCACAATTGTAACAAAGCCCTTTTGCTCTCTTTTCTTCCAATTGTTGTGGTGTCAACCTTATAGGTTGTGGAAGACTAGGGGCAAAAACACTTCCATCTTTATAGTTGTGAGTGGTATGCTTCCTGGTTGCCATAATTTTGCTTTCCATTTTTCTTGCTAACCTAAATGCCTTCTCTAATGAATCAGGTTCCCAAAGGCGAACATCATGTTGGATATTATCCTTTAAAGACCCTATGAACACATCAATCCTATGCTCCTCTGAAATATCTTTTACCCTTATGTTCAATTTTTGGAACTCCTCAATGTGCTCCATTACTGAACCCTTTTGTTTGAGACTTATCAATTGGCTAAAAAAAGTGTTGCTTTTTGTATCTTCATAATGTGCTATCAATTCTTCCGTAAAAATTGCCCAAGTGATAAATTGTTTACGAGAGCAAAGCCATTGATACCATACAAACTGATTTGGTTCCAAATATACAGTTGCCATACGTACCTTTTGTGCGTTTTGCACATTATTGAGATCGAAGAATTGCTCCATCTGTAATATCCATGTGGCGGGATCCTTGCCATCAAACTTCCTCATATCGATTTTTGGAATATGGTGATTCTTTGATCCAACATTAGCGTCTATGGAATCATGATTAACATTTCTTTTGTTCTCATCATGAGTTTCCTTTACTACCTTTTCACCATTAGTGACCCTTTCTTGTAGCAACTTCTTCAATTCTTCCATGTCTGTCTTCAAATCTATCTTCAAATCGTCCATCTTAGCTTCCACGCCATTTATCTTAGATTCCACGCCATTTATCTTAGATTCCACGCCACTTATCTTAGCTTCTGTTAGCTTTTGTGAGCGTGACATGTGTTGCACTTGTTCTTGTAATTTTGATATATCATGTAGCATTTCTTCCTCTTCTTCATGAGTCATGCTAGAGCTTTCAGGTTCCTTACTAGGTGTTTGCATTTTCTTTCCTCGAGGAATCAGTTACCGATAATAATGCTTTACTATACCCTTTGAATTCTGTTAAACCAAGCTTACACAAAAAAAAAAAAAAAAACTACACACCTTTTTTTCACTTTATAGAAGCCTGATATTGAATCTGATGTATCTCTGTAATTTCAGATCATCCAGTTCTAAAATTGCGATCTATAGTAGCCTTCTGTGTCCTCTTTCCAATGCTACAAGTCTGACCCAAATTGGATTCTCCAAGGAAGAGTTATGTGAAATCTCCCACAGTGACTTGCTTTTAGACCTGTTCAGTAGAGCGAACTTGTACGACGTGCCACGAGTCACTGTTTCAACCTTTGAATCTGAAACATGCATACAAGAAACTACAGTCCGTCCTCTTTCTGTACCTTCTTATGAATTTTAATCTGATCCCTAGAGAGAAAGTTATGACAATTTTCCCCAAGTCACCTGTTTTGAATGTAATTCAGGAGTCTGCAAAAACACCATCTTCCTCAGATCATATCTCCGCAAATATCACGCGAAAAGATCTGAAATTCGGACCCAAGGTTCAGAGAGATTTCTTCTCAAATGGGTTTCTTTTGCGACTTCTGAAACATTACATAAAAAAAGTTATAGCGAAAATGCCATGATGACCTGTTTGGAGTAGGGAAACCCTAGAATCCAAAGCTCTGATACCAAATGTTATGAAACCAGCTCACAAAAAGATAGAAAAGAGAGATCCACGCCTTAGAATTCAGCCTCTTCGAGGGGGAAACCTCCTTTAAATTACATAAATGAACAATTCTTGGATGATACAAATGACAAAACCTCCTTTCTATATATAGGAGTCTAAGGAGTCACAATATAATCCAGCCGACCTAACAATAATAATATAAAGCCACAAAAATAACAATAGAGAGATTCTATGGGGCACAGAAATAACAATATGGGGGTAATAGGGGCACAACAATATAAATAAGGGGTATAACTACAATAGTAATGGGGTAATCACTAGTATTATAGGGACCCAACAATCCAACTGCAGTAACTGATATTATTTCTTCTACTTATTAATTGAGAAATAAGTTATTCACAGTGGTTTTACGGAAAATATCGAAATAAATTCTATTGAAACCTTCACAATTAAAATACCGTGGAAAGTAAATGAAAGGAAAAAACTAGCACAAGTACAATCACATGACATGGTTATTTTTGGACAATTTTCCACGGAAAAACCCAATGCGAGAAAACCAGTGCAGCAAATGAGGTTTTCTTTATTAATCTTCAACAAAAATCTCATGTACAAGATACAACCAGCGGAATAGAAGAGAAATATCGGTGAGAAATTTACTGATAGTTCTCTCACACTTCCCATCGAGATTCTAATCGAGGAGAGGACCTATTTCCCCCTATGCGTCTCACTGCGTTAGCTTCTGCGTGAGGACTGCGCAGTCCCAACGTCAGCCTCTGCCTTGTCCCTTTGCTTCCCAGCTTTTGCGGTGCCCCTTCTTTGCTTTGTGTCTTCTGCTCTTGCACTCCCAACTGATGCTGCTACCCTCTCTCTCCTTCTTACCTGCAACTCTCCCTCTGAATTGATTTCCTCTTGTCGAACTTCGACCAGTGAGAAAATCGATTTTACTTGGGTAACTGACTATCTGCCCTGGTATATTTTCCAAATGCCCATCGAAGTCCTTCTTATAATCCTCTAGTTGAGAACCAACGACTGAGATTAGATTCTAATCAATGGCTCAAATAATTTGGATTCGATCTTCGTCTTCTTCTAGAAGTTTCACCCACAGTTTGATTAATACCCTTTAATTATTTTAATTTCTGAAGTTTAGACTTAGGGTCCCATTAAAAATAATCAATTATTTTAATAAAACTGTCTCCGAGTGGAATTTCCGAAAACGATTTCTGGGTATTGTGGAATACATGTGTCCAAGCCTCCTTGCAAATTTTTTGACTGAGAGCACATCCGATGCTACCAGAAATCAACACTCCTCATAGTCTATTATCTCCTTTTGAGAAAACCCCTTGGCCACGAACCTCGATTTGTACTTCTTGATGCCCCCCATCTATATTGTCCTTGATCTTATAAATCCAACATTATCCAAACATCGCCCTGTCTGTTGATCTCGGTACAAATTCCCAAACATCATTCTACATGATTGAGGAATATTCCTCAACCATTACATCTCACCACACCCGCTCCTGTGCAACCTCCTGATAGCTAGAAGGATCACTATCTACCAACTGACTGACCAACGCCATGTAGCCAATGTACTGTTCTGGTTGTCTTTGCTCTCTCTTGCTTGTCCTAGGAATCCCCACAAATTCGTGAGCATCTATGAGTGTAGCTTTAATCTCTCGGTTCCTACTGCTAATAATGGTGTTTGGAATGTCCACCTCCATGTCCTCTTTATTCATCTCCCTATTCTACTACATTTGTTGTGCCAAGCTTTGTGAAGCTTCAGGAACCCCAACACTTGAGTTAGTGCTTGTACTATTGACTGTACTCATGCTCTGTTGCTGCCCCTGATTATGCTTCTCACCTCTAGGTGATTTTGCTGGTTGCTCACTCTGATCTTGAGCTGTTAGCAACTCTCTAGACCTTTTGTACGCCTTTTCCTCCATGAACTTGTCATCCCGCCTGGTTTTAATCCTCTTGGCCCCTGGGATGAAGATATTTTATGCCTTCAAGGTTTGACTATACCCAAAAAAATAATTTCGCTTTGTAGCGTGATCCAATTTTGAATGTGTCTCGCCTGGGATGTGATAGTATGCTAGGCAGCTAAATATCCTAAAATGACTAAGATTTGGCTTCTTCTCGGTAAAAGCCTCCTCAGGAGTCATCTTGCCAAGCGCTCTATGTGGGAACTTGTTCTGAATATAAACTATTGACCTGCATGCCTCTGCCCAAAGATAGTGTGGGAGATCCTGGTCATACAACATAACTCTCGTTGCCTCTGAAAGTAATCGGTTCTTCCTCTCAGCAACCCCATTCTTCTGTGGGCTATAGGGAACCGTCCACTCTATCATGATTCCTCCCTTTTTACAGAACTCCTAGAATTCATTATTGGTATATTATCCTCCATTATCTGACCAAAGAGTATAGATCTTTTTTCCTATCGCATTCTCCACTAGAGCCTTATACTTCGGAATGCGACTGAAGACCTCATCCTTGGTTTTCAAGAAATAGATCTAGGTCTTCCTGGAGAAGTCATCGATAAAAGTACAAAATTACTTGTACCTCCTAAGAGATTTCATCGACATTGGCGGGATACTCATGTTGTAGTCATGTATGTCTCAATTGAGATCCCTTTGATGCCATGTTGGTGGGATGCTCATTATTTTTGGATGCGAAATTATATCATACTGATAGGAGTCCTTTTTGAATGAGAGTTCCTGCATCGAAACATCTCTTGGAGCCACTCCTACGTGAGGGTATATTCCTTGTATGATAGAGAAAACACATGCATGTACATCATCACTCTTTCCAGCACTTAATGTAGTGGCCTACACCATCTTGACACTGGGGCCCGAAGACGTAGTCCCTCCTGGACGAACTCTGTTATCAACGTCTTGTATTTTTATGTTGCTGATTTTCGTCATGTTCCTTCTTCTTTACAATATGCATTTATGTTCCTTTATGCTATTTTAAATGAAATTCTAATCACATGACAAAAGTAAAGATCTTGGTTAAATCCGGGAGTTGAGTTAACTAGGATCAACGAACCAGATGTTCGAGTTTCCACAAATACAGTTCCACGTTACAAACAATTTTATCTTCATAAATATTTGTAATAGAAATCCTTATGAATGCTCAAAGTTTTATTAATCAGATAGGATTAGATCTCATAGATATCGATGGAATCTAGCCCAGGTGGCATATTTTGTAAAAGACATCTTTCTCTATAAATATGTAGAATTTCGACTCGCCAAAGAGGATCGATGATGTGAGAACCATTGTTGTATTGTTTTCATGTAATAGAAAATACAATTGTAGCATACTTTGTTTTAACCTGAGATTCATTCTGGTTTCAGTCCTATTCTATCATGGTCCTTTGTTATTAGTTTTCAGAAATTATTTGATTACTTGGAATTCAATGTTGCATTGCTCCAACTTCCTTCAATTTGTTGTGATCACTGTGAATGTCCATTTCCACATTAGTAAATCAAAGATGCCTCAACTTCCATGAAAAAATGTTGTTTGTTGTTGTTATTCTTTAATTGAGTCCATGCCCAGTGGTGGTTGTCCTCACACTCTTTCACCCAAAATAGAAGACCAGAGTTAGCCATCTATTTTTTTTTTTAAATATTGAGATAGCCCTCACAGATTGGAAGGGCTAACCTCCAATCAAAAGCTGGTTTGAAATAGTTACTCTGGGTTGAAGGGTTGACACAACCCAACCTGCTCTAGCTCAGTTGATAATGTGATTTTTATACAAAAAATAATTTTCAAATTCTACCATTACATATTAGGCATGGAAAACTTACCATGGTTTTGATGATCTACTAGCATTTTAGAATTACATCTTTAAAAATAAGATCACAATTTGTGTGTTCCCTTTATATGTGTTATTTTCTATGTTATAGAGCATCCAAAGGAGAATGCTATCAATTTTAAATAATTATTCAAAGCTTATTGAAAGGGTTAGAAAATGGTTATAATTCTTCTTAATAGAATTTGACAAGGTGAGATATGCAAGAAGATAGATTTTATAAAAAAAATTAGAAGTACATGAGATGAAGTGCTAATGGGGTTGAGAAATCTCAAAAGCATAATCAACTACTTAAGGGAAAACCTAAATGTGTTTTTCCAGCATAGATGGATCCATTTTGATTTGGATCCATCTCCCTATGAATGCATCATTGCATAAATAATAAATTAAATGTTAATATTGGTTGTAATTTGAACTGGCAAGTTCTAAGCTTTTAACTTTCTCATTTTTAAGAAGGTTATATGAATTGTCAATCAAGCAAACTTTTGAAGTATATTTCTATCTACTTTGTAGCTATATCTAAACTTGCAAGTCTTAAGCTTATGGATTTCTTATTTCTAAATGGATTGCATGAATCATTAGTAAAAGTAACTTCTAACATGGTTTATTGTCTGCTTTGTAGTTGTATATATACAAAGATAGCTTTCCAAAATAAGATATGACTATTATTGAATGGGCATGATTAAATTCATATCCTACATTTATAAAATTCATTATGGCTTTCTAGATAGAGTGGCCATCATTCGTGGCTACCCTCATTAAACACAATTAAATTGGTATTTTTGGTTTAAAAATTGATTATTGTGTCACTAAAATATTTAATTTGAGTAACAAATATTAGTATGTTTATAGAGACTCGTTTTTTAAAGAAAATCTCATTTTGGCCCTGACATAGGATAGCTAGAAGGAAATGCCAACCTTCTCAATTTATTTCTACAAAAGGAAAAAACTATTATGAAAAATAAAATGATTATGATCCCCACATAACTACATTTAGACCATTTTCAACTAAATTTTTAAAGATATGCCACCATTTATTTTGGGTGTTTCTCCCATCTATGATTTGAAGTCTACTCCAACCAAGACATTTTTATATTATTTATATATAAAACCAGTGATGGCATATGATGTCCTTCAATGAAAATCATCAATATATAGGCATATTGGAAGCATAGTGTAATGAATATATACACCTTGAATGCTTAAGAATTGAAGCTCAATATATATGACATGTGATAGCATGAAACTCTTTGACTTTAATGTGGCGATGGACTCGGAGTTTAAGGTTGTGATGAGCGACCTTATGGGTCACTGGGATTAGCGTGAGACATGACTATCTCACTCAATTGTAGATTCTATTTCATTATCCACGTGTTTAGGCCCGTCCATCATTAAGGTTGTAACTGGCGACATTGTGTGTCACTGGGAACCATAGTGAGACTCTTGAGAGTGTTTCAATTGTAGTTTCCATTTTTTGATCCACGTTTCTGAGGCCTATTTGTTGTTAATGATGCAACGAGCAGTTCACTAGGCATCGAGGTGAGACGCAGAGAGTATCTCGATTGTAGATTCTATTTTGCTATCCATGTGTCTGTAACTGGTTTGTTGATAGGGTTGCGACGAGGGACTCTTTAGGTCACGGGAACCGACGTTGGACTCTATGAGCGTAAGAGTGTCTCGAGTGTAGATTCTATTTTTCCATCCATGTGTTTGAGGTTCTCACTTCCCTATTGTGATTCCTCTATCTTCCAACTCCTCCCTACTGAGGAACTTGGCATTTGGGAACCAACCACTTTCCCGCGGGACCCCATCCCGCCAAAGCTAGTATAAATTCCCCAAATAAAATTTGCGGAGCTACTGTGTTATGGTAGGTTCTTTATAAAAAAAGGAGTCGAGTCTCATTGCTTGCGAGAGAAGGTTAAAATAGGACCTCTATGGCATATTATTTTGGATACAAGTGGATGATGTTTTTTTCCTCTTCGACATAAATAGTGGATGAAAGATAAGAGGAGTGTTTTGGGAAAATATGGATAGTTGGGCTCAATCAATAGCCATTTTTAAGAGTTAGAAGCCTTTTTCTATGGATTTTTTTTGTAGACTTCATAAATAGGGATCTGTTATTGTTACGAACAAAGTTCGTATACTTAGAGGAATGCTCTGATACCAATGTAATGAACAAAGTTCATATATGTAGCAATAGTCTTCAAAATACTTTGAAGACAAACACATCCATTGTAGGATAATTAATTGTATATAAAAATATTTGAATACAAGTGAGATGATTACAAATGAGGGCAAGGGCCTAGTTATATACCTAGGAAGATACCTATTCACCAATGGTCATGTCCTTAGGGACATACTTTTTCATTAACTAATTACTATTTAATTAATCATTATTTATTGTGACTAATTTAAAATGAGAAATTAGTGATTAGGTGACTAGAAAAGTTAGTCACCACAACTTTTGCAAGTGAAATATGACAAAAAATGAGAAATCTTAAGTGACACAACTAAAAATGACTAGCATAAACAACTAAGTTAGTCCGAGGCTAAAATATATGACTAATTAATAAGCAATACAACTAAAATTGACTAACTTTAATGACTAATTTAGTCTAGGAACATAAATACGACCACGTAACAAGTACTACGATAATACAAATCAGTGATTTATGTTAGTCATTGTAATTGTGTATGGAAACTTCAAGAAGATGGATAAAGATCTTTGTGAATAGAGCCTAACCAATAATATTTTCCTAAAAAAATTTGAGAGTGTGTTTGGGATTGTAAAACAGACACATGTCAAAAATTACAAAACAAAACAAAACAAAAAAAACTTTAAATTATGTCTGGATTTGTAACATAAGCACATATCAAGACTTTCTATAGCGATAAATTTAATGTTTATCTTTAAAGATTCTTATGGTGACCTTAAGGTACTACGCATACTCTAATATGATTGATACAAATATAATTGATAACTTCTTGTCACCATGTAAATTCAACCCTACTTCGAGAAGCCCAAATAACCACTAGAAAATGATGTATAATTTTTTTAAAGAAAACATGTAGATAGATTTACGTTTATATAATGTAAACACATACTCTAACCTCTTGGTGCCATGAATTCGAACCTAGGGTCATATGCCAGTATTGAAACTCAAGGCATTGGGAAAAGAGCCATGTGAATAGAACTTCATTCACTCGAAGACCAAATTTGATATTGAACTTACTAAGTGGATCTCAATGTGACCAAGTGATAACCTATTTTAGTTTGTATTATTTAAAATGAAAGAAGACAAATTCCCGACAAATTCAAGTCAAACACTTTCTACTCTGATGAAAAAATACAAATAAAAAAAGGGTTGACGCATTTAGAGTTTTTAGATTTATATTTACTCAACATGCAAATGAAAATAAAATAAAATAAAATGTGTGAGAGGGAGAATTCAAATGAAAATAAAGTTAAAGAATGTGAGGGAGGGATGGATAAATGTGATTGATAACCTATTTTAGTTTGTAGTATTTAAATTGAAAGAAGATAGATGCCCAACAAATACAAATACAACTCTTTCCACTCTGATAACAAAATACTAATAAAAAGGGTTGATGCATCATAAGGGTTTAAGGTCCCCAAGAGGGCTTATATTTATTCATTTTTAAAATGAAAATAAAGTAAAAAAATATAAGTGAGGGAGTGATTTTATAATTTCCCTGGTACCTACTGTTGCTACTGATATCTATCTACATTTAGGGTTTCCCTGGCAACAGAAGATGGCATGAGCAATGAGATAGAAAAATAAGTTTTATGAAAAGTGGTAGCAGACGATCATCAATGGATCCCTACAGGACCAAAACCTAAGTCCATCTCGACAACAATGGAGATGCGAACCCCAACTCCACAGGTATTCTCTTTCTCATTCATCTTTCTTCCCACTATGCGAACACTAGTCTTCTCCTTTTGTATTTCAACCAAACTTGCCATCAAATATGAATTTGTTGTAGCCTTAGGATTAACCATTGGCCCCTTGAAAGGGATTGTCTCCAAAATTCACTCTCCATCATCAAGGCATCACAACTTGCCTCTTCAAAATAACTAGAAGGCTCACATATGGAAGTAGCCAATGCAACGTGGTTAGCATATCTCCTATGGGTTATACTGATTGAAGATATGGAAGTTTTTGCACACTTCTGCGCATCTTACATTGTTCGAGTAATTTGTTTGGGCTTCCTGTGGGTTGGAGTACAGGGTGAGGATATATCCTTCTTCAAGCTCTTTTTTCCCACACTTGACCTCATTCTTTTGTAACCTTTGAATTATATTTTGGAACAACCACCTCTTCACAAGATACCTATGATCTAAAGGAACACACAACCCCATCAAACTTCACATCTAAGTGAACCATAGAGTCCCACTATGTTGGGATATAGATCTTGTAACCTTTAAATGTCTCATTATATCCAACAAACAAGATATTATCATAGCACCTTGAAATTATTCCTAGCCAAGGGCTTGATCATTTGAGAATTGAAGGAAAATAACCTTAGATCATTAGCAACCCCTCCTTAAATCCACCATCTCTCAAGTCAACTTTATCGGTCTAATATTTAGACACCACATCATGAACTATTTAGGACTTCTTGCAAAGATTTTATACACGGTCAAGACAAGTGGGTCAAATATCTCAAAATGATAAAGATCAAAATATGTACAAATCTCACCTAGATTGAAATACCAAGTTCATAGTGCCAGCAACTGCCAAGATAACACTTCTAACAAACCGTAAACGTGGGTGTATTTACAATGCACCTCAAAACATTCAACAATTGAACCAACCTGCATAACAAGTTGAGCTACTTATTTTCAATAAAATATCCTAGTCATTGGAGCAAGAGCCTTATCAAAGTCAATTTCCTCTTTTTGAGACAAACCAACAATGCTTTCTTGGTACATGTCAAAACTCACATCAGTGGAAAGATTTAGAATCAATCATTGATTTCACAATAGGTTTTTAACTTATCTTAATGGAATCTCTTCATACATGCTTTGCATAATCCTTCTGAGGGCTAACCTAGTTCTTCTTTGGACATAGAAGAAACATAGGCTCAACAAGTACCTTGTAAAGGTTAGCATCCTACATAACTCTAGCTAAATTCCTTGGAGTTGCTAGACTACAATTATTGATAGTGCATTATTTTCCTTAAAATGCAACATTCAAGAAGTCCTTATGATGGATCCTAGTTGGGATTTGAAGCATTGACAGAAAAATGGTTTTTACTGTGATTCTCCGGTAACTAAGTCAAAAGATATAAACCACTGATATCTTAAATCCAGATGCAACTCTAAAGTGAAAATATATCATAGAAGAATTTGAAAAGAGATTTTTCTTCAAACCACGATTAAACAAAATATATTTCAACTCAATCATTAGTCTCTAGAATGAAATTTGGCCCACTTCTTTCATAGGATATGTAGTATCATCACCCAAATTCACTCTAGTTCCTTTTTTCCTACTATTGAACCATACACAAGAGTGCAAGTCATGTATTCATACCCCACTATTCATATACCACTTAACAATTGAAATAATGTTAAAACATGAACATGACACCTTAGAGAAGGTAGTCTCAAGTTGTGATGATAGCTCATCCACTCTTTCTACAATGCTTGGACTCCATGTAACCTGTTTCTGTTGCTTGGAATTCCCATCTTCTTCTTTCAACATTGGTTTTCATAATTTCCCTTCTAGTATTTGGATTTGTACTCTTTCCTATATTTATTTTCTTAGTCTTCAACTCTATTATTACTACATGTTTTCGATCTCCTGCCATGGCTTACACTGGGGTGATATTTATTATACTTATTTTATATATAACTTGGGAGTATTTTGACACAAAGTGATTCGCATCTCTTCGAAATCTTCCACGAGTACTTGTTTGGATATTATATATCTCCCAATGTATCTCAGCCTCCAGACAAACTCTCTAGAATACCAACATTACATTACTAATAGTTGATTGTGTTTTCCATCATCTTTATCAAAACCTTATGGAATTTCTAATAATGTGTGTGAATAATTTGTCCACCTACCATTTTTTTTTATTGTAAATTTCATTTTACATTCTGCTCTCCAATCTGAAACATATTCAATCCAAGAAATGTATCCCATCAAACCTTATCAGAAGGTGTTATTTACAGATTGCCAATTTGAAACTCATGCATATAGCCTATGAACCATCAAATTTCTAACCTCACAATATCAAAGTAAATGCAACGATCCAGATTCCAATCCTCATGATCCAAAAAATTCTCTTGTTACCACATCATGACATAATTGTTCATATTCTCTACAACTAATTCTCTAGATTCATTTCATAAAAATGTTGAAGTACCTTCACTAGTGCTAAATATATCTCTTGAGTATTCTTTGTCAACCTAGTGGCTTAAAGTCAACATTTGATGGGAACATTTTAGTTACCATTAGCATTGGTGGGTACTTTTCTATGTTGCCAGGAAGCTATTGGTTGAGACTTGATGGGTTGTCAGTACTCAACAATTTACTAATGGAAACCCTTGAATTTATAGTATGGTCTCGATTCCTACCTATACTTTTCACATCATCTATCTACCATACATATTACCTACCTATAAATCATGAGGCAAATTTCTTATGTATCTATATATTTATGCCATTCCTACTCTACCTTCTCCCCAAATAGTGTAATAGAAAGGTCTTCCTCCAAGTCTTTAGTGTCTTCTTCCCATAAAAAAAAATATTATTTCACCAAGTTCTCAATCTCTTCTTGTCATAACATGTTATGAGGCATTATGTTATATGATATTATTGACACTTATATGGGTCTCATATACTTCCTGAAATCGATTAGTCAAGAATGTGGTAGGTTATACCTTTAAATATCCTTTATCACAATTTCTCGTTCTGCATCAACCTCCATGTTGGGGTTCAAGTCAGCATTTGGTTGGAACGTGATGGTTCTTGTTAGTTTTTGGTGGATGCTTAGTGGGATTCTTGTGGGTACTTGGTTAACAGTGGACACTTGGCAGGTTCTCAGTTTTCAACAGATTTCTGATGGAAACTTCTTGAATTTTTAATGTTGTTTTAAGTCTTACCTATACATTTTACATCATTTTTTATATGAAACTTTACCCACCATAAATAGGAATTATTGAAATTTAGAGTTCCATATATCACCATTTTTACCTCTTCTTTCCAAGACACTTTCTAGTCTTGATCTGAGACAACACAATTTTTTATCATTTGATGTAGTTTCATCTAAACCTGCAATCTCAAGACTTGTGTCATGGAGATCAATGTAGAGATCCCCAAGTTCTATTGGAGCATCCCCTACCATTTCCTGAGTGTAAAAATTCATAAGCACCTTATTCATACCTGACACAGAAAGGCATCCCACCTTAATATCAGAAACCAAGTTCGTACAAAGGATATCAACCTTCATAGCAACGCACATCAAATCTATAGGGGTCCAATCCTTTGCTGTTATATGGAAAATAAAAAGTTTCAAATCCCTCAAGAAGGCACAACCACTCTCATAACTATGTCCTAGCTCTTCCTCTACAACCAAGGCTATATCATATAGAATTTCTTGATGATATTCTCATTGAGTAAAAGGAGGCATTGCAGTAAGTTCAACCATTCCTCCATACATCTTTGTCAGGAAGTTTTCACGAGATATTTTACAAATTTGTAGAAGTTTTACATGGAATTCATCTTTCAATGTCTCTACATCAGAAACATCCGCATCGTTGATAGCGATGAAAAATAGTCCCTTGAATATATTTTCATCATTCTTCACCAAGTTCACCCCACTTTGGAAATGCCGGGAGATAGCTTTTGTCTCATTGTCAAGTTGAAAATCCTGACTAAGGAAAAAAATACCATGGATGGTAATTAATATTTAAATAGCTATGGAATTTATGTAGAAAATTTGGTGGTAGGTTAACCCGATAATGCAATATAAATCAAAGCAGAATACTATAACCTACTTCTACTATCAATTTGCGGAAGCTTAAAGATCAAGCTGAAAAATATAACCAGAAGAAGAATAATTAATGGCACAATACACATGAAAATACTTTGGGGAAAGCCTCAACTAAAATCCCCACATTATTGTATTATCATGCATGATGGAAATACATAGGAATTATACAAAGCCTTAGCTCTCACAACTAGCCAGATCTCAGTACAATCCTCACAGATTCTCACAGGCAATCTTGGCTTCTCTCCAGCCTTCCTCTCTGCCCTCCAAGCTCCTATTTCCTTGCGTTGTTCCTTGTGGATGATTTTCCTGTTACCAAGTGGAATACCTCCTTCAAAACTGCGAAATCATCGAGGATAAATCCTTGACTGTATGCATGAGTTTTCTCCATGAGAAAACACATGCAACTGATAGGACATTGTCCTTGAACATTAATCTCAACTGGGTGTTTCTCAGAATAGAAATGCATGAGTTTCTGATGAGGGAATCTTCAGTTAACTGGAGTAGCACTAGTTGAGTGCATTAATGCATCAATTGACTGTTAACTCACTATTAGTTCCTCAAATAGTTTGGAATTAATTTAACTGGACTTAACTCAGTAAACTGAGTTAACTAATTACAACTCAAATATAACTCAATCTTTCTCCTTAATTTAACGGTTAACTCTTGCATGACTTCAAAAATACTTCTAACTTGAATTTCTCCAACTAATTAATTTAAAATAAATTAATTAATTATTTCCAAGTAGCTGTTAGGACTAAATTCGATTTTAATTCACAATTTAATTCAAGGACAAATTAAATTGGAATATTCTTGTTGCCATATTTCAACACTCCCTCTCAACAAGAAAGGAATTATCTGCCACCCCGATCCTGTCTTTATGGAACTCGAATTTACACTTTGACAATGCCTTTGTCAAAATGTCAGCATCTTGCTCCTTTGTCGAAATATACTGCAGCAACATGATCCTCCTTGCTTGTGAAAAGCCACGAGAAACAAATATTGCCTTATGCTTCTCCACACTACCATCAGCAGCTTTATTTACCTTGTAAGGCCAACGGGAACTCACAACTGACTTGTTCTTCAGTCTCGGAACCATGTCCTAAACACTGTTACGAACTATGGAGTCATACTCCTCCACCATAGCATCAACCCAAATCAGCTGTTGCACTGCTTCCTCAAAGGAAGATGGCTCGGTCTCAACACATTCCCTAGAAAGGGCCATGTATCCAGTGTACCTCTCAGGTGACCTCCTCTATCTGCGCTGAGAAGATGGTGCTCCCACATTCTCTCTCGCATCCTCCAACAATTTGTTAGCTTCTCTTGTGCGCTTCCATCCATCTTTGGAAGACTCTGCTTGAGTGGATGTCTCCACTCCTAGAACCTCTGCATGCGGCTGCTCCGCATCAGTTTGAGGCTCCTCCTCCTTAGGAACCAACAGTTCCTCCATAGTCTGTAGTTGGGGCTCCCTCTCAAGGGAAACTTCCATGGCCTTTTGCTCATCAAGCTTGAGATCTTTGTGAACCACTATCCTCTGACTGGTAGGCAAGTACACCCGATAGTTGTGAGGTGTATCAGTGTACTCCACAAATATCTTCAACTCTGCTGTCAGCTCAAGCTTCTTCCATGCATCATTTTTCACATGGCAATAGGCCGATGTGCCAAAGATCCTGAAGTGACCCACATCTAGTCTCTTATCGGAGAAAGCTTCCTCTGGTGTCTTCATCCCAAGTATGCAATGCAAGCTTCTATTATGAAAATAGACCGCTGTGTTGCATGCCTCAGCCGACAAGTGAAGTGGTAGAGCTTGGTCATGCAACATTTCCCATGCTACCCCTACAATAGTTTTGTTCTTCCTCTTGGCCACCCCATTCTACTGTGGGTTATGAGGTACCGTCAACTCTTGTTTAATTCCTTCTGCTGCACAGAAGTCCTTAAACTCTTGAGAGACATATTCTCCACCATTGTTGCTTCTCAAGGCCTTGATATTCTTCCCTAACTCTTTCTCGACCAAAGCTTTGAACTCACAAAACTTTGTGAAAGTTTGTTCCTTCTTCTGCATGAAATAAATCCAACATTTTCGAGAATAGTCATCAATGAAAATGTTATGCTCTTGGCCTGCGAGAAGATACTATAATACCAAATATGCGAAGAAATATGCCCAGAACATAGAACAATAAGAAATAATAGCAAGTATTTTATTATTCAGAAATGAAAGCAATGTTCACTTGCCTCTTCGAGGGGCAAACTCCAATAGAGCTGAGCTCAATTACAAAATAAGACATGTTGCTCCTCGAGGGGAGTCTATATCCTTTATATAAGATTCATACATGCAATACCATGGGTCAATACCATGGTTCTTATTAATATCATCTATCTAATACCATGGCTCATTTGCAACTAACTGTGGTCCCTTCATTAAATGTAGGTCAACCACTTACAATTATTAATATGGGCTTTATTGACTATTTACTTAACTATAACTATGACTTGACCCTATTACATAAATAATGGGGTTAGGGTTGGACCTTAACATGCCCTCCCCCATAAAAATAGCCTTGTCGTCAAGGCTGAAGCTGCGGAAACTGCTGAAGGATAGTGGCTAGTTCCTAGGTCGCATCTTTTGGAGAGGTGTCTTTCCACTTGACGAGGACTTCCTTGATCGTGCGGCCGCGCAGGTGCCGTTCTCGCGTGTCCAGAACCTGTTCAGTTTGGAGCCAGATTGAACCTTCTTCATCCAATTTTGGTAGACTGGTTTGAATTCGGTAATGGTTTCCAATCACTTTCTTGAGGCATAAGACATGGACGATTGGATGGATTTTTTCCGTGGGTGGCAAAGCTAGCTTGTATGCTACTTCTCCGATGCGCTGAAGTACTTGATATGGTCCATAGAATTTTGGAGATAATTTCTGACAACCCTTGTCTTTGAGTGATGTTTTCTTATATGGTTGCAGCCTCAAAAATACCTGATCCCCTTCTTGAAATTTGCATTCTGAATGATGTTGATCTGCCTGTTGCTTCATGCGGTTTTGAGCTTGATGGAGATTCTCTCTGAGGTGGGCCAGCATGGTTGTGCGGTTCTGTAGGAGGTGATCCACTGCTTGTACCTTCAAGCATCCCTGGATATAAGAAGTAGGTGAAGGAGGGAGTTGACCATAAACTGCTTCATATGGAGTCATTTTGGTGGTGGCATGATAGTTAGTGTTACACCACTATTCTACTAGAGGTAACCACTGTACCCATAGATGTTGCTTTTCTGAAGTGAAACACCTAAGGTAGGTCTCCAGACATTTATTGACTGCTTCCTTTTGACCATCAGTTTGGGGATGATAGGAAGTACTGAGTTGTAGTTGGGTACCTTGTAGCTTAAAGAGTTCCTGCCAAAAGTTACTAGTGAAGATCAGGTCATGATCAGACACAATGGAAGTGGGCATGCCATGCAATTTGAAGATCTGGTCCATGAAAGATTGAGCCACCAAAGCCGGTGTAAAAGGGTGGGGTAGGGCACAAAAATGAGCATACTTAGAAAGTCTGTCCACAACCACCATGATGACTAACTTGTTGCCTGACTTCGAAAGACCCGTAATGAAGTCCATAGAAACCTCCATCCAGATTGAGGCTGGGATGGGAAATGGTTGTAATGTGCCTGGGGATTTGACTGTTTCTCCTTTGTGGTGCTGACATATGTCACACTCAGCTACAAAATTAAGATGTCCTTTGTCTTGCCTGTCCAAAAGAATGAACCTCGAGTGCGAGCACAAGTCTTCTGAAAGCCTGAATGGCCTATAGTGGGATATGAGTGCAACTCCGCCGAAATGCGACTTTTGAGGGTGGATGATGATGATATCATGACTCTGTCCATGTAGCGAAGAATCTCATCCTGCCAAGAGTAGCCCGCTGTGGAATTTGGATCTGCCTGCAATTTATTAATGAGTTGGGAGAGAAAAGGATGTGAAAACCATTCCTTGAGATCCGCTTCAGTCCATTCTGGAATGGGAAGGGAGATTGCGAGCAGGGTGTTTTCCTCCTCTAATTGGCGTGATAAAGCATTTGCGATGACATTTTTGTGCCCTTTCTTGTAAATTATCTCATAGTCATATCCCAACATTTTGGCGAGCCATTTATTTTGTTGTGGCGAGGATAGGCATTACTCCCAAAAATATTTAAGGCTTTGATGGTCGGTGCGGATTTGGAAACATCACCCCAATAAGTATGGTCTCCATGTATCTACTTCATGTAAGATGACCATCATCTCCTCTCATAGGTAGATTGTCCCAGATTTGTCCCACTTAGTTCTTGGCTAGTGAAGGCCAAGGGTCGATTTTTTCTGCATTAAGACTGCCCCAATACTCGTACTTGAAGCATCACATTCAATCACAAAAGATTTGGTGAAGTCGGATAGTGCTAATACGGGAGTGGAACACATGGCCTATTTGAGAGATATAAATGCTTATTGTACCTCATCATTCCAGAGAAATGATTTTTTCTTGAGAAGATGAGTGAGGGGTCTAGCAATGCAACCATAATTGCGGACAAATTTGCGATAGTAGCCTGTGAGACCCAAAAATCCTCTCAAGATATTCAAGGTATTTGGTTGAGGCCAATCCTGAATTGCCTGGATCTTTTTGGGGTCCACCCTGACACCTTCATGCCCCACAATGTGGCCCAAATACTCAGCTTCTTCCATGCCAAAAGAGCACTTGGACATCTTAACAAAAAATTTATGCTTCCGGAGTAGTTACAAGAGCAGATCTACATGCTGAAGATGTGTTTCCCAAGTACGACTGTAGATGAGGATGTCATCAAGAAAACAAGGACAAATTTTCTGAGATATGGTTTGAGCAGGTGGTTCATGAGGCTCTGAAAAGTGGATGGGGCATTACAAAGACCAAATGGCATGACTAGGAATTCATAATGGATTTCATGAGTTTGGAAAGCAATCTTTGGAATGTCTACTTCTTTCATGTGAATTTGGTGATAGCCCGAGCGAAGGTCGAGCTTAGTAAAGAATTGAGCCCCATTTAGTTCATCCAGCAAATCATCAACAACCGGGATGGGAAATTTATCTTTGACCGTCAACTTGTTGAGGGCCTTGAATTCTAGACATACGCCATTCCCCATCTTTCTTGAGCACCATTACCATAGGTGATGAATAAGGATTAACGCTAGGACGAATGACGCCTGCTTCCATGAGTTCCTTGATGATATTTTCAATTTCATTCTTTTGGTGGAATTGATATCTATATGGACGCACATTTGGTGGTTGGGTCCCTGGGACCAAAGTAATGCTATGATCATGTTCCCCTCTTGAGGGTGGAAGCTCATGAGGCTTGTCAAAGATTGGCAGATGGTTGTTTAAGATCTGTTGCATCTCAGGATGAATATGAAGAGAAGTGGATTCGAAGGCTTGGATGGCATTAAATTGGGCTATAACTCCATGGTGGCCTTTTTTTAACAATTTTTCCATCCTATGCGAGTTGATGATAGAGGGAGCACCCGCCTGGAGTCCACGGAGGGTATGTGTGTGGTTGTTTTGCTTAAAGCTCATATATAACTCCTAGAAATCCATTGTGATTGGGCCGAGTGTGCGGAGCCATTCAGCACCCAAGACAATGTCACACCCTCCCATGTGTATGGCAAACATGTGGGTCTTTAGCTGATAATCCCCCATTTGAAGTTTGACATTTTCACAGCGGCCTTCACATTTCATTGTCCCCCCATTAGAAATTTGGACCTGGAAGTTAGAGACTGCTATGACAAAACAATGCATTGCTTCCGCGACTCTTTGATGGATAAAGTTATGTGTACTGCCACTATCAATCAAGACTACTACAGGGAAATGCTTAATAAAACCTTTGATTTTGAGAGTTTGGGGAGAAGAAATCCTTACCAAATCATGAAGCGAGATAACTGGTTCTTTAGGTACATTCTCCGGCTGGTTGTCATCATCTTCCTCCTCTGGTTTGTCAAGTGGTGGGGCTTCCTCCGATGAACTATGATCAGTAGCATCAATTTGAAAGAATTTGGGCTCCTTGCATTTATGCCCCGGGGAGTATTTCTCATCATAGTAGTAACAAAATCCTTGCTTTCTTCTTTCCGCCATTTCTGCAGGTGACACCTTTTGAACCTTGAGTGTTTGGGTAGTGCTTTGAGCCTGGGTAGGGCGACCTTTGGCTATGAAATTTGGGCAATTGGTCTGGGCCACTAACGCATGTTCTACTTCACGAGCTATCTTGCAAGAATCCATCCATAAGGTTGGGTGTTGCAGTCAGACGTGGGCTTGTATGGCTTCTTTGAGACCACTGACAAAACATTCAAAGTATAATTGATCGTGTAGACCTCCTGTGCGGAAGGCTAAGGTTTCAAAGGCTATAATATATTCGTTCACTATTCCTGTCTGTCAGAGCTTAGTAAGACAACCCAAGAAGTTAGATTCATGGTCAAAACGATCCATCAGGGATTTTGAGAATGTCTGCCAAGTCACGGGCCTTCCATAGCAACGTTGATGCCACTGCCACCATTGCCACCTTTCGTGGTCCAAGTACATTCTACCCACACTTAGTTGAGTCGCATCATCTCTGATGTGATTCAATGTGAAATATTACTCCATTTGTGCTAGCCATGTGGCTGGATAAGAGCCATCAAATTTATACATGTCCAGCTTGGGTGGTCGCAGCTGGGATTGTTGGTGGTCTCGAAAAAGGTGAAGAGAATGGCTAGACTCACCCTCAATGTGTTCATTAAAAGCATATGCCTCTGAGTGTTCCCCCGACTTGCCCTTTGTCATTGTGTCAACTAAGGTCTGGATCGTCTTCAGTAATGTGTCCAACTTTTGTTCAAGGGTGTCAATCTTCTCATTGGCCATAGCTTGAGCTCTGGTTTGTACCATGCACCGATCTGGTGCACTTGTCGGTACTGCGAGAAAAATAAAATTTGGGACCACCCAAAATTTTTATGCTAACAAGTGAATGGTACCACCTTACTCAGCTCGTCGACCTGATTCTTATGGGCTAAGTCTCCTATAAGCGTCCCAAAGGAGTTTTACTCCTTGCTTAGGAATACTGTAGTAGCTGAATCTCAGAAGAGTAAATTCTGCCCAATGTCCTGCGAGAATGAAACCCAGGTATAGGGGTCCACATAAATAGTGAGACCTGTCTGCGAACCCTCAACTGCGGAGTATGAGTAGGAATGTGGCAGTGATCGAACCCTTGCTGCTAGATCTAAATCACAGATCTGATTGTGGAAACTACTATAGAACCCAAATGGCTCGATCTGAATGATCAGTGCCAAGATTAACTAATTGAAACCTCAAAGTTGAACTTTGGAGTTTTGAATTAGTGGGTTTTTATAATCTGTCCTTGAGATCATATAAGTCCTCTAGCTTAACCACAGACTTAGGTATGGAATTTATAGTCATTTCTTGCTTAAGCTGAGAGTCATGTTGATCTTCATCTAATATCTGGTCGTCATAAGAGCCTTTAGATGTTAAAAAACTTATGATATTCGAATCATTATTAAAGACTTGCCAATTGGTGATATTGTGAGGAATAGAAGGCCTAAAAATGAATTCAATAAAAAACGATCGGGGCTATAATCTTCTGATGGAATGAGCTTGGATGTAACATTAGCCAAAAGAGCGGCACTTGCATTTTGGAGTCTTGGGATAGGGGAAATATTAAATGTTGTAAAGTGAGAAGTGAGGTCCTGGACTAATGATTGATAATGTTTCAAATGTCTAGACAAACAATGTATAGTATTTCTTACCTATTTTATTACAATTTTTGAATCTCCAAACACTTGAAGATGTTTGATATTAAGGTTGATAGCCTTATATAGCCCTTGAACCAATGCCTCATATTCGACAGTGTTGTTTGTGCATTCAAATTCAAGACTGCATGCTAGCATAGTTTTTTCTCCTTTTGGACTAACTAATATGCATCATGCTCTAGCTCCATCGTTAGATTTGGATCCGTCAAAAAATAATTTCCAAAATAATGAGCTAACTACATGTTTATCTAAAATTTTTATACACTTAGAAGTATATTTTTGAGAAAAAATGTCAACTTGTGATATAACAAAATTTTCCAAGGAGGGTGAAGTATTTGCATTAAAATTTCCTAGAAACGATTCAACTGAGTAGTTTCTGATGATATTGTTGCTATATGCAATTGGCTCATTCTCTCCTTCCAGTTCTGTAACGATATACTTTTGATGTTTTTCATGGTCAACCCTTATTTGATTTGGATTTCCATTATAGGGAAGCCACATGTGGGACCAGTCAGTTGCAAAATAGCCATGAAGCTTTTCTGGCCAGTCTCTACTAAGGATTAAGCCGTAGAACTCGGGGAGATCAGCCACAAGAATGTCAATAAATTTTCACACTTTCAGGTTTGACGAGAGTCTAATTGTGACTTGATTGAGTTCTCCTATAACTTCGACTTGAGATCAGTCTAGCTGCACAATGTGAACAACATATTTTTGGGGCTCAACATTCAATTTCACACAAACAGTTCGTGGTAGAATATTAGATGAAGCTCCAGAATCAACTAAACAATTGTGTATATTCTTTTTGAAAACTTCAAAAGTCAAAAGGAATGGAGGAGTATGGGATTTGGATCTTCCTCCTATTAGAGCAATATCAGTAGGACTGATTCTATCTAATGAGGTATTAGGAGGCCTTCCCATTTCTTGGGAAGCTTGCGAGATTACAACAAGGGAGGCGGTGAAGTAGGGACTGGATTTAGATCTTTGAGCAATAGCTTATTTTCATGTTTCACATTGCTAAGCTTGTAAAAGGTAATGCTACCCCTAGTCTTTTTCATATCTTCCACTATGTTGTATTCCATTTCATCAGAGACTAACAGGGTTTTAGCTGAAGGTGAAGAATTTGTTTGAGAAGGAGTGGTTTGAGTAGATTTAGACGAAGATTTCTTACCTATTGTTTTGTCTTTGGGAGCCGGAGTTGATACATTGTGCTTTGGATTTGTTTGTGGCGAGTCAACAAGGCTTCTACTACTGGTTGCAACGGGTAGTGCTTCTGATGCTTCTTCATTGAGAAGGATAAAATCCCACATTCCTTGTAACTCGACTACCTCTTCATCATATGTTTGCTCTTGATTCGTTGAAACTTCATCTTCCTCCACATCCGATTCAAAATTTGATATGGTGCTTGGAGGCTTAATATCAGAGGGGGGATTTCTTTTGTATGGTTTGAAATATTTCTTTGAGGAAGTCTCTGCTACCTGTTTCTTGATATCAACCATTTCATTGGACATGGTTTTAAGAACCTTTTGTAGTACTTCAAGATCAAAAGGATCTTTAGGTGGTTTTTTCTTGGATTCGTCTGTAAAAGTTACTTTCTTGGATTTGCGTTATTCTAATGCATTTTTCTTATCTAAAGCCAGAATACATCTTTCTAGAACTATGGCTTCTTTCATGTTTTCCGCCAAAGTTGGTTTGGCAGCCCTATCGACAAAAATAGTTGTGTTTGAGGGAAGGGTAGAGATGTACCATTCATTTTGGACTTCATCACTGGGCTTGGATTTTGTTTGCATTTTATTCAATAACTTGTTAAAACGTGAATTGAATTCCTTAATTGGTTCTTTAGGTTAAACTTTCAAGTTGGAGAGATCATTGATAAGAGTAGCTGTTCATCTGTCATCTCCAAATTTGGTTAGGAACTGCTCTTGAAAGGCACCCAACTATTAATGGAACCTAGTACCATGCCCCTACTGATCCTTGTAAGGTATAAGGGAATAATATTACAATTGCATCTTCTTCCACTACTTCGTTTAGGTTTATGGACAACATAAAATTGTTTATGTGTTCTTTGGTTGGTAAAGCATCATCGAGATTTAACTTTGGTAACCACTTTTCTGGATGGGATGGAAATGGATGTAAGGGTCCCGCCATCTGCACATCTCCTGGATTCGTCCATGGCCTTTGTGGGTTTTGAACCATCGTAGGTATATGTGTAGAGGAAGATGTTCCTGTATTTGAAGGTGATTGGGTAGAGGAGGCTTGTGCTCTAGTACCAGTGTAAACCATGATCTTGAATTGTGAGGCGGATGGTTGATTTTTTTATGAAGTGGATGGAATGAATGAGGATGTTTGAGGTGATGATGAGAGAACCTCACTATGGGATTCAGATTGTGTCCTATTAGCTCTCTTACAGTTTGGTAGAGGGAATTCAAATGGGGGGATCCCAAACTTTTCACTCTGTGCTCTAGTTAACCTTTGAGATGAGGGGAACTAAGAAGAAACACTAGCTTGGGATAACTCAGATTCTTCTTGAGATATTGAAATCCCCTGTAGCTTATGGATCAAAGACTAGACTTCAGGGGTTTCTATAGAAGAAGATTGATATGACTTTTTGAAATCACATTAGCGGATTCTAAAGGGTTATTTACAACTTCTCTCTTAGTATTTGAAGATTTGGAATGCGATCGAGAAGTTGGAGGAGATGGTGAGGGAGTTTTACTCTTAGAATGGCCTATTGATTTGAATTTACTTGCCATTCATAATTAGGCCCTCCTTCTAGCACCAAAATATTGAAGCCTCGAAAATCATTGCTACAACATGGGGGAAAACCACCCGGTCTGGACCTTGGTTAGCAGCTCCTTTTCCGTTTGGTGTAGTGGCTCCGACTGGGCATAATGGGACCAATTTCCCAGAAAATATTTGATAGTGTTGTTGGGGTGATATATGATGTAACGAGAGAATGACTACGATAAGTGTAATCTAATCTGATTAACAAACACATGCATATATCCTAGTTTATCAATATTTATCTATAAATATACCTGAGAATTAAATACAATATGCGATCTACAATTATTTCCTACAAAAATTGGAAATAAATATAATTCAACTGCAATAAGAAGTGAAATCGTTTAAAAACAATCGTTTTGGATAAATAGTTAGCCAAAACGATTGTGAAAGATATATCACATATAAAATCGTTCATGTATTCAAAATAAAGTCAAAGCCAACATTATACAAAAGTGCTATAATGTTAAACTATAATCATACTTTCACACATAAAATAATTAAAAGAGGAAGTATTGCCTGATACATAAATAAAACAAGATCATAAGATAAAAGTACCATATATGACGAGTCCTGCTCATGTGCTTCAACAATATTAATCTAGTCTCAATCAGTCCAACACATTCTAAGAGTAAAAAAGTGCATTTTAGTAGAGCATGTTAGTATTTGAAAGAAAATAAATCATGTTCCATCCATTCCATCAGAACCTCCTCAAAAGTACAGAAGTGCAATGTTTCAAAGAATGTTTCTGATAAAATTTCTGGACCCCTCTCTAATTGCATGAGAGGGGTTTAAATACTAAATTATAAGTCCTAAAATAGGTTATTACAAAAATATCTGAGGAGGTTTGGATCTCTGTCTCTTTGTCAATAATTTCCGTAGCATAGGGTCCTGCGAATTGCGATAATTTTGTTAGATTTTCAGATGGGTCCATGGGCGAGTCCTTCCATACAATTTCCATTGGTTCATTGTCAGGAGTCGTAACAACTACAACGTATAAAGAGACAGCTTTGTGGGTAGGAATATAAAATACATCTAGTGGAGGAATTTCCTCAATTCTCAAAATAATCTCTGAAGTGGGGGTGGCAGGAATGAGCTCAACATCCGGAGTGCCTACAACTTTTTCTATTGTTGTTTCTTGAGTTGACTTGTGATGTGTTTTCTCAGGAGTCTATATCTCAGATGTTTTTTCATCTGTGTTGATCCGAATTGGATCCACAAACGATTTTCGAGAACCTTTTCTGTGTCGAGTTGAACAAATCCTTGAAAATTCCAAAATAGTGATAAAAAATGCCTTGAACCAGTGGCAATGGCCGCCAACGTAGAACGATGAGGACCTCGGTCAAAGTGCGCTGACCGAGGCCGATGGAGACTGTGCAGGAGGTCAAAGCAGCCCCTGGGAGCCCCGGATCGGGAAAAGGAGGCGATTTTGATGCGCTTAGCGCTAATCGCGCATCGCTGGGAAAACAGGGCCAAAGTGGAAGAGCCTTAAGCACTCGGTTGCATTGGGATCCGGAGAACCGCGGGCGGAGAAACAAAAAAAAATGCTAAAGGACAAAGGCGGGACCCGCACTCTGGAAAACCAGTGGTATTGATCAGGGCGCCCTTGAATGGTAAGAGGTTTTGGAGGAGAGCGGAGTGATCCCACTTAGCGATCGATGCGTGGCAGAGAAGGTGAGAGAAAAACCACCGTTGATCGTGCGCTATCGGTTGAGCAAGTCAACCGTGCTCGACGTGCGTATGACGTTGGATCTGGAGGAGCCCAGATCGGATGACTGAGATTGCGCCTGATGGAGGAAGCAAAATCGACAGGGGATTAAGCCGAGTTCTAAAGAGATTTGGAGTCCGTTTGACCGCCACGGTGGAGAAAGAACGCATACATGATGTAGCGGCAGAAACGAACCGACGAAGCGTGTTGGCACTAGTTAGATGGAGACACGTGGCCATTGCCTGAGTGTTCGTGCTGATGCCAAACAAGGAATTCCAAGTGCAGTTGCAGAAGGCGAATCGCCGCAGGTGGGAGAGGAACCGAACAAGCATAGGGATTGAATGACTAAAGCCATGAATAGAGACAGTCGAAACAGAGATCAAGTGGTAAGAGACAGAGAGAAGAGAAGAGTTGATTGGAAACCCGAATTGAGAGGAGTCCAAGCAAGTAAGGGAGATAGTGAACACAGAGAGCAGTAAATCCGAGCAGAGGAGACAGAGGTCCGAGCTAACCACAGGTAGCATCGAGCACTAGAGAGCTTGAATATTCAAGCCTTCCCATAGAGGAATTTGTCCGGATCGAGCATCACAGTTGGCTCTTTCCACTGTAGACCAAGGGTCACAGAGCAGGTAGGAAGAACAAGAGTCTGCGTACTACGAGTGGTTTGGGGAATCCAAGAACCACCCTGCCAAGCAAACCTGCTTCAGGAGATATTGCATTGAGTCCCTGTATTTTGTAATTCTCTGCTTAAAGACACAATAAAACAAGGCCACCACTGAGTGCTGGACTGGAGATGTAGCCCTCGAGAATAGGGTGAACTCCTTATTAAAAATTCTTGTGTGTCTTTGTGTTGCTTACTCTATTTCTCTGTTGTCTTTCCACTTATTTTCTATGTATTGGAAATCTGATCGATCCGTTGTTTCAATAACACAGAACACACACACTAGCACATGAGTCTGTAATACCTTTTGTTTAATAAGTTTTCAAACTGAGGTCACTCATAGGGTGATTATCAGATCAAGTGGTATCAGAGCTCTAGGCTGTAGGGTTAGACAAGCTTGTGTTGGTTTAGCTGTGAATACTCACTAGATCAAAGCTCAAGTTAGGGGAAGGAGAGTTGGTGGAAACTAATCCTGAAATTGGGAGAGTCTATTCTCGGAAGACAATGTCAGAGGAAGGTTCTATAGGGCCAGACCCTCAATTCCTAGAAAGTTTCCTAGCTATAAAGTCTATGGTAGAAGAAATGTATAGGGACTTTAGAAAGCATAGGGATGAAGATTCATCAGTCTCTAAACAAGATAAAGAAAAAGATGAGTCTCATTTCCATGACCACTCCAAAGGAAAGGGGAAAGAGGAAAGCTTTCTCACACCTCCTAATAGCCCAGTGCATAATAAGAAAGCATCTTTGATTAAGTTAGATGTTAAATTTGATTTGCCTATATATGATGGAGAGCTAAATGCTGAAAAGTTGGACAATTGGATAAGACAAATTAATGTGTATTGCAGGGTACAAAACATAGACTCAGACAAGAGTAAGATTCAGCTAGCAAGCCTACGCCTAGGAGGCACTGCCTTGGTTTGGTGGGAAGGCAAAACCCAAGATGATATGAAGAAACATGGTAAGACCATCTTTGTCTGGAGTGAATTTGTTGCTACAATCAAAAAGTAGTTCTATCCGTTGGCCTACATGCAACAAGCCATGATGAGTTGGCAAACTCTTTGGCAGTTGAAAGGGAAAAGTGTACAAGGGTATACTCAAGAGTTTAAAAAGAGAGCATTGATGTTGGGTATCTCATTAGACTCACCAGAGACTCTTTTGAAGTACATTGGTGGTCTACATAGCTACATGAGGCATACCATCCTCATGTTTAATCCCACTAGTATAGATGAGGTATCTGTACAAGCTACTCATCTAGAAGCTAGAGAAAAGAATGGAAATCCAGAAGTTGGGGGACCATCCCAACCCACTATAAGCAAGAGAAAGGAGAAAAGGAAGCAGAAGTGGAAAGCAAGGAAGGCTAACACTGCATAAAAAGGCAAAGCTTCATGCACTCACTGTAAAAAGGAGGGGTATGATGATGAGCATTGTTGGATTCTGCATCCAGAGCTGAGACCTAAGAAGTCCAAGGGAAAGAAGAAGAAGACTGCTGCAGCTATTCAGAAAGATTTGGGGTCAGACTCGGGAGACGAAACAATCATTGCACCACAGGTATAAGAGGTAAGAATTCTGAAGCATCTACTAGTAATTTTGCTCAATCTGTTATTGACGAAGAACATGAGAGAAAAAGACATGAGCTTTTCCATATTCGAGTTGTTTCCAAAAATCAAAAGATTGATACTTTGTTTGATAGTGGCTCCCAAGTAAATCTGATTTCTGAAGCAATTGTAAAGAAATTGGGATTAGCAACTACACCTCATAAGAAGCCATACCCATTAGGATGGTTGAATGATAAAGCAAAACTACAAGTGACTAGACAATCCAAACTCAAGTTGTCTTTTGGGTCAGCATTTGTAGATGAGGTTGAGTTAGATGTAATTCCTTTAGATATATGTGGAATTGTTTTAGGAAGTCCCTACTTGTATGATAGAAAAGATATTTTATATAGAGCTGAGAACAAGTATCTACTTGTTAAAGATGGAATCGAATACTTTGTAAGCGCTCATAAGCTCAAGAATAACTATACTCTCATCAACTCAGGACAGATGAAAAGAATGATAAATTCATGCAAACAGTTCTTACTAATGGTTGTAAAGGAAAAGAAATTTGATAAAACCAATGTATTTGGGGGCTGTAATGCTGATCAGAAAGCTGATATAGAAAAGATTGTTTCAGAGTATGATGTCTTATTTCAAGAACCTAAAGGTCTGCCACCCAAAAAGGGAATAGTACATGATATTATTTTGTAGCAAGATGTTCCTTTGCCTAACATTGGGATGTACAGGTTGTCTGCTTTAGAGAATGCTGAAATCAAGAAGCAAGTGCAGGAGTTGCTCGAGAAAGGGTTCATCAGGCCTAGCACATCACCATGTGGGTCACCCATCATCTTGGTGAGAAAGAAAGATGGCTCGTGGAGAATGTGCATTGACTACTGAGCACTAAATAAGATAACAATAAAAAATCATTATCCCCTTCCTCGCATAGATGATCTCTTAGATCAATTGAAGGAAGCTGTTTATTTCACCAAGATGGATTTTCACAGTGGATACCATTAGGTCAGAGTTGCAGAGAAAGATGCATGGAAGATTGCTTTCAAAACAAAGCAGAGATTGTATGAATGGCTGGTTATGCCTTCTGGCCTAACTAATGCTCCTACTACTTTCATGATATTAATGAATGATGTACTCAGACCTTTTCTTGATGATTTTGTTATTGTGTATCTGGATGACATTATGATTTTTAGTAAAATGTGGGAAGAACATTTAAAGCATGTTAAGCAGACATTAGAAGTTTTGAGAAGAGAAAAACTTTATGTTAAACTCTCCAAATGTGAATTTGGAAAAACCTCTCTAAATTATTTGGGTCACATAGTAGGGGGAGGTAAATTGAAAATAGATCCCTCTAAAGTGGCAGTCATTGTAAACTGGCCTAAACCGCAGTTTGCTACAGAAGTGAGAAGCTTCTTAGGAGCAGCACAATATTGGAGGAAGTTCATTTCAAATTTTTCCTCAATTGCATCTCCCTTACATGATTTGACAGGATTGAACAAGGTGTTCCAGTGGGGAGGCAAACAGTAGAAAGCCTTCGACACCTTGAAAGAAAAGATTAGTACATCACCTGTACTAGCACTGCCAGATCTACAAAGACCATTTGAGATCCAAACTGATGCCAGTGACTATGCCATGGGAGCAGTGTTGACACAGCACGGTAAGCCCATATGTTATCATTCTGAGACTTTTAATCCTGTAGTAGTTAACTATCCTACCTATGATAAAGAATTGTATGCATTAGTTCAGAGTGTGAAAAAGTGGAAACATTACTTAATGGGCAAAGAAACAGTAATACACACTGATCATCAGCCACTTCAATATCTACACTCCCAAACTAAGTTGCAACAATCAAGACATTTCAGATGGATGGGTTTTCTACTACAGTTCCATTTAGTCATCAGATATAAAAAGTGCATACATAACAAGGTTGCAGATATGTTATCGAGACCAATTATAAAAGCATCTACCATACTTAAGCATAATTCTATGCTGCATGAAAGCTACATAGAACAGTATGCTCAGGACATGGACTTTCAAGATGTATATGAAACTTTGAGTCAAGGCAAAAGAGTAGAAGAATTGGAATATCATGTGAAGGACCGACTCTTATATCGTTGTGGGAAACTCTGCATTCCACATATTTTGAGAGTAAAGATAATTAGGGAAGCCCACACTTCTCTAATATCAGGTCACTTTGGGGTAAGTAAAACAGTTGCATAGCTGCAAAGGTTTTGCTATTGGTCGAAAATGAATGAAACAGTTTCTAGATATGTAAAGGGGTGTGCTATGTGTGCAAAAAGCAAGCCCATCAATAGAAAACTAGGCTTATACACTCCATTACCAGTTCATTCTCACCCTTGGGAAATCATTTCCATGGATTTTGTTGGAGGACTACCCAATTCTAGGAAAGGTTATGATTATCTGTATGTTGTTGTGGATAGATTCAACAAAATGTGTATTTTGATACCCTGTAGCAAATAGATTACAACAGAACAAAATGTAAAATTATTCTTTGAACATGTATGGGTTCATTTCGGATTACCCACTTCTATTGTATCTGATCGAGACACCTGATTTGTGGGGAATTTTTGGTCAAGTCTGTGGGGACTAATGGACACCAAGTTAAAGAAAAGCACAACTTTTCATCCACAAACAGATGGCCAGACAGAAGTAGTTAACATGACAATGATCCAGTTACTGAGAGGATATTGTAGCAAACACCTTAAGCTTTGGGATGAACACTTGTGTTATGTGCAGCATGCTTACAATAGAGCCAAATACTCTTCTACACAGAGATCTCCTTTTGAGACCTGTATGTCAGCAAGGATAGAATGCAAGGTGAAGGTAAAAAGATAAAACCTATCAGGTATGGACCCTTCAGGATACTTGAGAAGGTTGGTGAAAATGCCTTCTGCCTTGAGCTACCAGCTTACATGCACATCTACTCAGTCGTAAATGCATATTGTTTGAGGTTGTTTGAACCTTCAATGATTGAGGACCCTGAAGAGCAGAGTCATTACCTTCTGTTGACGACCTGCTACTTGAATATCTTAATGAGTTGCAGGAAGATACAGTGCTGGACAGGAAGATAAGGACGACGCGTAGTGGACAAGTGGAATACCTCAGGATTGGGCTTAAAGGTTCGAAGCCGAGAAGTGCGAAGTGGATTGAGGTTGGACAAGTGAGACAACAGTTTCCTCACTTAGTCGATGCTTGAAGAAAACTAGCTTTTGGTGGTCTAAAAGCTTTTTTAGTGAGAAGGCCATGATCCAAATTGGATCCACAAAAGACTGTCAAGAACCTTGACTGTATCGAGTTGAACAAATCCTTGAAAATTCCAAAACAACGATCAAAAATGCCTTGAACCAGTGGCAATGGCCGCCAACGTAGAACGGCGAGGACCTTGGTCAAAGTGCGCTGACCGAGGCCCATGGAGACTGCGCAGGAGGTAAAAGCAGCCCCTGGGAGCCCTGGATCGGGAAAAGGAGGCGATTTTGATGCACTTAGCGCTAATCGCACATCGCTGGGAAAACAAGGCCAAAGTGGAAGAGCTTTAAGCACTCGGTCATGTTGGGAGCCGAAGAACCACGGGCGAAGAAACAAAAAAAATGCTAAAGGACAAAGGTGGGACTCGCTCTCTGGAAAACAGATGGTATTAGTCGGGGCGCCCTTGAACGGTAAGAGGTTTTGGAGGAGAGCGGAGCGATCCCACTCAACGATTGATGCATGGCAGTAGAGGTGAGAGAAAAGCCATCGTTGATCACGTGCTATCGATCGAGCAAGTCAACCGCGCTCGACATGCGTATGACGTTGGATCTGGAGGAGCCCAGATCAGATGGCTGAGATTGCGCCTGATGGAGGAAGCAGAATCGACAGGGATTAAGCCGAGTTCTAAAGAGATTTGGAGTCCATTTGACTGCCACGGTGGAGAAAGAACGCATACATGATGTAGCGGAAGAAACGAACCTACGGAGCGTGCTGAAACCAGTTAGATGGAGACACGTGGCCACTGCCTGAGCGTTTGTGTTGATGCCGAACAAGGAATTCCAAGCGCAGCTGCAGAAGGCAAATCGCTGCAGGCGGGAGAGGAACCAAACAGGCATAGGGATCGAATGACTAAAGCCATGAATAGAGACAGTCAGAACAGAGATCAATTGGTAAGAGACAGAGAGAAGAGAAGAGTTGATTGGAAACTCGAATTGAGAGGAGTCTAAGCAACTAAGGGAGATAGTGAACACAGAGAGCAGTAAAGCCGAGCAGAGGAGACAGAGGGCCTAGATTACCATAGGCAACATCGAGCACCAGAGAGCTTGAAGATTCAAGCCTTCCCATAGAGGAATCTTTCTGGATCGAGCATCACAGTTGGATCTTTCCACTGTAGACCAAGGATCATAGAACTGGTAGGAAGAACAAGAGTCTGTGTACTTTGAGTGGCTTGGGGAATCCAAGAACCACCCTGCCAAGCAAACCTACTTCAGGAGAACTCGCATGGAGTCCCTGTATTTTGTAATTCCTTGCTTAAAGACATAATAAAACAAGGCCACCATTGAGAGTTGGACCGGAGATGTAGCCCTCGAGAATAGGGTGAACTCCTTATTAAAAATTCTTGTGTGTCTTTGTGTTGCTTACTGTGTTTCTCTGCTATCTTTCCACTTATTTTCTGTGTATTGGCAATCTGATCGATCCGTTGTTTCAATAACACAGAACACACACACCAGCACATGAGTCTGTAATACCTTTTGTTTAATGAGTTTCCAAACTGAGGTCACTCATAAGGTGATTATCAGATCATGTGTGAAGCTTCTTGTTGAAATGTTCCCATTCCTTTTCCAAATCAATAACTGGGGTTTTTTCTGACTGAGTGGATGTAGAGTGAACTTTTTCCTGTTTCTTTGTCATGGTTTGCTTGACTATTTCCTCTATAGTTCCAGCTGTGTCCCTTTCAGACTCTTTATTTTTATTTCCTCCCCCATTTTGAGACTGGTGCTCTGAGTGCTCTGACTCATGAGTAGATTTCTCTTTGGTTTCTTCTTCAGAATTCTCTTTGGAGCTGTCCTCCAAGCTTACACTAGGAGTTGGCTCCCTTATTGATTCAATCTGCAATAGGTCCAATGGGACCTTCAATAATCTCCTTTTTCTGTATTCATGGAAAGATTTAAAATCATCCGGGGTAAAAAGTAGTGATGCCATGTGTGTCACTTCTGAAAATGTTTCTTTTTGTACGAAGAGGTCATCGAAGGCATCCTCCTCATGGATGAACAATTTTACTTTCACCATAATAGTGAAGTCCTTAGCAGTTCCATTTGGGTCATACTACCTTCTGGAGATTGTAGCTAATCTTGGAGACTTCATGACCTTTGCTTCTTTGCATGCATGTTCAAAATCATGTAGTGCAAACGCACCACATTGCAATGGAAATGTAGGCCAAATGGGCTTCTTCTGCTCTTTCAATCCTTTTCTCAACCCACCTTCCCCTACCATTTGGTAGGCTATCTACCTGGCCATTAATTTGTCAAGGACATAGTATGGGAGAACATGTGGTGAAGCAATGCTCCCAAATACTCTGATATAGGTAAATGTTTCCTCCCGAAACCATCTGGCTACAGGCAAGATATCCACTTCAGCGTTTTTTGAAAACCTAGGGACGGTTGTGTTGTAGACTTGTTTATGGATGGGTAGCATAACCACTTGAAAAATCTTATAAAAATGGGGGTGAAACCGAGACTCCAAAAAAATCTTATGGTACACATGGATAGTCCACTTCCATCGCATAATTGGAAATTTGGAACTAAAACAGATTGCGTCCATTACAAAAGCGCTCATGAAAAATGGGGGATAAACCCTCAAAGAAGGACTTATTTTTCTCCTATATCCCATAATGGATTTTGCCAAATTATCAAACAAAATTTGAGCCCAATTCATTATCGTTGCATTCACATCTGCATTTATTAATGGAAGCCATTCTAGGTAAAATTTGGTGTTATCGAGTTTACCAAACTATCTACATAGCATGGCTACTCTGAAACTATAAGGGGAAGAGATAGATGCCATAGAATACATACCCGTCTTATCTCATTTGAGCTTGCATTCGCTTGCTGTCCAGGCCCGCGTGACGTCTGCCAGGTATTCATTCTCCTTAGCAAATTGCTCAAGGAACTGTTTATTGTAGAGCTTCTGTGGCTTTGGTAAATGGTACATTAGCGATAGGTTGTCTGTTGAAAAATATCCCATAACCTCTTGCCTGTGATTCTTTAATTCTTTGTTTGAGACATCCACCACATCAATTATCTAATTGACCATATCCGTGTATGGGATTATCTTCGGTCTTGCGGCTATGCAGTGTAGGAATGAGCACACTGTCTCGAAGTAGGAGACATCAAAGGAAACATGAGCATTGGTCGTTGCCTTTGCTACTAGTCACCTTGGTTTTTCCTCTTCTAACAAATCATACATCTCCTCCCATGTTGAAGTTCCCTCGTCTCTGCTACATGTAGTATCAAAGAAAAGAAGGATCATTTTTGACTTTTTAGATGCAGCTACCTTTACCCTCTTTTTGATTGCTTCTAACAACTCTTCTTGCGTATTTTTCCTGAAATGGAGAAAAGCAGATGCTGTCAGATAGACACAAGAAATAATGAAAAATGAGGATGAATGATACAGATAACCTTGAAAAGGTGACAAGAAAGGAGTTTTAATTAAACATTGAGCCGCTTTTCAACAAAAATGCTATTAACCCATAATAACTATCCACTAATAGTTCCTTATTGCTACTTTTATTCCTCATTAATGTTCTGCATCGTAAGACGAGAAGGAATTTTTTTTAATGTGGCGAGCTTTAGTTGTGAGAATGTCGATTTTGCGATTGCGATGCAAAATCGCAAATCGCATTATCACATATTTGATTGTGCACTTTCTTAGAGTTCCTTAGGTTCCTGCGGGATGTGAGATGTGGGATGGTGGTGTGTTCTTTATTGTTTAAAGCGTAGCTTGTTTGATGGAAATTTTACCTTATAAAGCGTTTTTTATTGCGTGGCAGACTTAAGTGCTACTTTATGACATAAGCTTTAATCGGGTCTGGGATTTTATCACATTTTGCAACATCGCGTGATTCGTATGTTTTAAGACCTCTCTTAAGTGTTCCGACATGATGTGATAGGTCGACCATCTCATTGCAATATCACATTTTCCACATTTCAACATGCTTCGTGAGAGTGTTCCTTAGGCCTTAGTTTTAAACAAAAAAAGCCTAAGATATCTAGGTTAAGTGTGGTGACTCTTTTGATTGCTTTTCGCGAGTTTTGCTTATTAATAATGCTTTTGACACACTTGGTCTAGAGGTAGGAGAAAAGGCAAGTATTGCTAGCTTTCAAAGGGTTTTGACTTGATATCTTGCTTTGTTTCAAAAATTTAAAAGAAAGTGTCTAAATGCTAAATTTGTTTTTTGAAGGATTTTATCAAGGGTTCATATTCATTAATAGATTACTGGCTATTATATTAACAAAATGGGGGGTTGTTGAATATCACAACAAGATGCAACATCTTTCAAGCCTTCATTCTTATTGTCATACATTTTTTCCAAGGCAAGTTTCATGAGTTAGGTACACCATATCTTAAAGAATATTTAACTGAATTAAACAAGAATGCTCTTCTCAATTTTCTTGCTTTTATTTTTATATTTGAAGTAAATTATAAGTTCTTTCCAGTAAATTATTCAAAACTTTCTTTGAAACCAATTCAACATGAATGATATAATGTACTTCTATTTTCTTGAAAGTGTGCAACACATTGAATTAGCGCCCCGCTGCCTCTATCTAAGAAAAAAGGGTACACCAACTGCGATGCACTTTCTAATATAAAACCCAGGAAAAAAACATGAAGAGAACATGCATTAGGTAATAAGATTGTTCTCGTTCCAAATAAGTTCCTGTCATTTCCTTATCCCTCATTCATGATTTAAGTGGGAAGGTTTACAAACAAAATGGGAGAAAACGAGAAGGATGGGAAATTTCAAAAGAAAATAAACAACGAAATTTCTCATGTGATATTTTATTTTTTGTTGAATGGTATCACTTATTTCCTTGAATCCATTTTCACTTTCTTCACAATTACCTTATTTCCAATTTCTTAAAAAATCTCTTCCCTTCAAAACTTGTTGCAAAATTGTTTTAGTAACCTAAACATGAAAATGCAATGAAAAATATCTTTGTGGATGATTTATGTAGATCGATGATCTTACAAATCGTTTTAAATCAAATATTTAAAACAACACATCATGCCAATGTAGTAATGGAGCATAGCTACACTAAACATCATTGACGAGATCCAAAAAAATTCCATAAGGAAAAATGACAGCATAACCAAATTTTTGATGGAGTGGTATCAAACAACAAGAATTATACAACAGTCACCACAACAACAAGGAATCTTCCAGTCAATATCGACTTATTTTACAAGAAAAATAATGACTCAAACTTCAATATGCCACAATCTGTAACTTCTTTTCTTCCACTAGCAAGATTACAAGGATACTTTTTACAACTTCTTTTGTGAGAAGATGAAAATCATGGCAACTGCAACAAGATATATTCTGGTAGCCCTTGTCTTGATTTTTTCCTATGTTGAAAGGACAATCTCCCATGAGAAAAGGAAAATCATGGCATCCCATGAAAAAATGAAAATCATGGAAACTGCAACAACATATTTGCTGCTAGCCCTTGCCTTGATTTTGTTCTGCGTTGAAAGAACAATAGCCCAATAGATAGTATGAGACAATATGAAATATGCACTTACTTATTGTGATATATTACAATAACTCTCCAAAGTCATTATTTGTACATGCTGGAACAAGTTATTAGTTGCACTTTGATAAATCAAAGACAAAATCCCGTGGAATGGAAAATGATGTTGCAACATCATATTTGTGCTGATAGTCCCTTTGGTCATTGAAACAACAACTGAGCAGAGTGGAGTTCATTCCAAGTATCAGGCACTCCTAGAAGACACCAATGCAAACAATCTTAAAAGGCATCTTTTGATTTGAGACTGTATCTAGATAGATGTGCATCATCCCTTAACTTTGAAATCCCAACGATATCTAAGCTCTCAACTCTTGTGCCCTGAACAACACTCTCAGCATAAGGATCATTCTCTCATTTGCAAGAACCATTGTGAATTGCAAACAAAATTTGGTGTTATTGCAACGACCGCTCGAGTTCCAATCCCCATTAAAGAAGTGTCGAGGTGATAGGCTTCTCACGAAGACCCTCAAATTTGGATACTTATCAAACTGCTTAACAAGCCATTTCACAACACTATGGACTGTCAAATTGTGAGCACTCTTGAGGTCTCTCAGCTTCCTAACATTCTTTAGCTGTCCAATTACATACATGTGCCATCTGTTTGCTTTCAGTTTCCCCCAATTCCAATGGTGCCATGTATTCAACACTACTACATCAAGTCTATAAAGATTAGTATGCAGGAACCACGCTGGTTGATCAAGATACGTTGCAAAACCCGTGGATAGGTTTCCCGGGTTTAGGGGTTCAATTTCATTGAGGCTTTCTGACCAATAATATAATACAATTGTGTTCATCTTTGGGTATCTAAATGCCCAACCAGCTGGACTTATAGCACCACGGGCACGTACTAAAACTTATTCTTTGCCTATGTCTTGAACATCTGGATTGTGTTTTCCACCTGTAATTGTTGTGAAGGACTACCCTTAGCTATAGCCAGTGTGGGAGGGGAGAAAGAAAGAGAATCGGGGGGCCCAACTATCATCCACCCACCCACCCCTGGAAGGACTTCACTACATAGAATTCTTCAAATGTCGGGTAACCTATAATTTATGTAGACAAAATAACCACTCATGTTTGAATCCAGCCAACTATTAGTTCTATTTTCAGAAAGAGAAGGAAGTCTGAAATGTAACACAAACCATAGCAAACCCTAATTTATCCAACTAAGCCTACTTATGTAGAAAAAGAGATAGAAATTGATGAGATGAATGCCATTGACTGCTGGGAAGGTGAATTACACCTATTTAAACTACTTCTGAAAGAAAATGAGAAAAGAGCTTCCTTTTGTATTTTTTGAGTGTTTTTATGTGAAATTATTATTCTTGTAATTTATCGGATTGTGATTGTGGTAGAGCTTTGGTGGCGATGGAGGATGGATTTGGTTTTTTCAGAGGTGGAGGAAGGTGTGGAGAGGTCCTAAGAAGCCCCTAGTACCCTTCTAAAGACTTCCCTTGCAATCAGACTTCGAAAAATCACTCACAGGAAATTCTACAGGAGGCTGCAGGGGATCTACAGGAGGAGGCCGAGAGCTATTTTTGGAGGTTTTGAAGGTGGAAAAATGATGGGAAAGGGTAACTGAAGGCTAGATGAAGGTGTTGAGGTGTCTGGAGCTTGTCAAGGAAGATCAAGAGGGAACATGATGGTTGGATTTGTTCAAATGGCAAGAGGGAAGCTTATGGAGAAAAACACAGAAATTAGGGCAGATTGGTGAAATGTTGTGAATGACTTGGGAAATATGTGAGAAGTGAGCTGATGCTGGCTGCTTTATGGATGTATGGTGAGCTGAGGTGCCCTGCAAGAGATCTACACATCTACTTACAAAAACTGATCAAAGAAAGGACTAACTATACCATGAAAACAAAACTTTCTCTAGCTTGACCTAATTTCTGACCTACAAACAGAAAATGCTGAACAGTAACCTTTGAACAGAAAAGCATGCAGAGAGATCTATTGTAAAATAACAGGAAATGATCTAGTAAAATAAATTTGAAGTAATACATTAATGTTTCCAAATCAAGTCATCACACTAGAAATTGCATGGGAGAGCAAAACTGTGTTTTTGGTGGCAGTAGTAGTACCTTGACCTCAAATCATAGTCCCAAAAAGGGAGAAAGGAGATTAGGGCCTGCTATTGGCCTTTTTGAATCTTAGTTTGTCATTGCATTAACCTACTTGAGCAACTGAAACAAAAACAGCTATGCAAACCATCAAAAGCAACCTAATCTAAACAAAGTAAAATGAATCTATGTAATAGAAATTAACTCATGAACTCAAGCAAAAACATATAAGTACAAAGCAAGAGGTGCTGGGAAACTTGGGTTGGGCCCTAACCCAAGAGCTTCAGCCCTCTGAAAGAGATCAGTGCTAGCTCAAAAACTGTTTCATCTCCATTATCAAAAGTAAAAGTCACATTACATAAACTGTTCTAAAAAAGGAAGCTCGAAAATGAGCTGAACAAGTGCTGCACAAAAGTGCGAAAATTCTACTAATGACTGGCTAACCTACTGAGGCTCTAAGCCCCCTTATTTATACAAATGGAGTCCCCCAACAGCCTTCCTAAAATCAAGGAGCTCGGCTTCCCAGAACTAGAGATAAACAACAATCCTTCTTTACTTGCTCGACTGCCCCTTGGATGCATCAATGTGGTTGCTTGTGCTCCAAGTTGCTGATGGAGGATTCAAGGAAAGGGGTCATAAATGAAGGAGACACCCCCCTACAAATCCTCTTCCTTGTTTTCCTCGAATATTTGCTACCATTTTCTCATAAATCCTTTGACTTTGTCCAAAATTGACCAAAAAATCTACATAAAGCACATATTAGATTACATGGCAAAATGACTAACCCAATTCACTCTATTAGCATAAATATAATAAAAAACATGCAATAAACTAATGAGAATGGTGGATTAAGTCGAATTAAGAGGCAAAATGAGCCCATATAATTACCCATTTCTGGGGCTCATCATCACCCCCCTACTGAATGGGTTGCTCATCCTCTGAGCAACTAGTCTAACTCTTCATCCTTCATAGCTCTAATAGATTCCCTAACATCCCATGCTTCTGATGTGATATTTTACTCTTTTTTATGGAATCCTGCCTTTCTATCCACCTCTTCCCACTATTTCTGTTCTTCCTCCTCTTTTACTCCTTCCAGCAGTCCTAGCAGCAGTGGAGGCCTGAATTTGAGGCCAATCCAATTGGCCTTCAAGCTTTGCATAGAGTGCTTATATAGTGGCACCCTCCTCATGGCTTCCCTCATCCTGTTTTTGGAGTGATACTCCCTGATCTGTAGGCTGTGTGGCAATGTGTTCCACCTTCTCATGCAAGCATGAATGCAGTCATCTCCAAACAATCTCTCCATGTCCTTGAAATGTGCAATAGCCTGGGCCTGCTCATCAACATATTTGGGGACACTTTGAGGATTAGCTGCAAGGTGTTGGTGGGCATAGATGAGAGCCATGGGGTTTGTTGGCTCTGCTCTAATTATCAGAGGTTCATTCAACTCTTTTGCCATCATTTTCTAGATTTCTGCTGCCCTTTTCTCTTCATGGCTCATCCAAGATGCCATGGCAATTAGCTGCAAGTCTCCTAACACAGCATTGGGATCCCATAGGTTCATATCAGTAAGGGCCATGTTGTGTAAGTAAAACTCTTCCAGCTTCACTTTTTTCTCAGCTAAACTGTGATCACATAGATCCATGAGTTGGCCATAATCCTAAAAAGTTATGGTGCCTCTCTAGGCCAGAGTCTTGATTTGAAATTGGAGCCATTGATACTTGAGGTACACTGCATATGATTTAGCTGACTGCCTACACTATAGTGCCTCCATAGCCCAGCTGGTCATGCAGGCTAATTTGGCTTCCCTTTCCTGTAGCTGCCTTCTTAAGATTAATACCTCATTTTCTGCCTGGGGTTCCCTTTCCTGTTGCTGTTTTATTAATATCTCACCTTCTGCCTGGGGTTCCTTTTCCTGCTGATGTATTTTTAAGAGTAACAACTCATTTTCTACCTCGAGTTCCATTTCTTGTAGCTGCTTTTTTTAAAAGTGAAAATCGAATAATGTTTCACGAAAATTTCAAAATAAAAATTAGAAATGTCAATAGAATATACATACACACGTGTGTAAATAGGAAAAATCTTGATTATTCACTACCTTGTAAGAAAGTGTTTCCCTTCAAAGTCGGGCATGTCACAGTTATTAGGTTGCCACTTATATTTTTCATAAGAAAAATCAAGGCGTTGGGTCAACCTGCATGCCGACATTCCTAATAACCAATGCTTACACATCTTGCCAGAATATATTGGCCTCCTTCTATCTTGAACCAATTTTCCTTTGGTATATAGTCACATACTAAAAGAAAAGCACAGATTGCAATTTTAATAAAAACCACTAAATGAAATCTGTGGATTTGATTCAACAATTGATATCAGCTTGCTTCAATTTCATTTTTTGCTAGGTATATTCTAATAAAATTGTAGTTGTGATTGAGGCTCTTTGAAGTTATCAAATTTGGCCTAGTGCAGCCAGTGTCAAGCAAGATAAAAACCTCTCTTCTCAATAGTCGTTGAGTTTTTAACCTTTGTAGGAAGTAATTCTTCAGCAGTAATGACACAGGAATTTTCAATTGCTGAGTATTTCTCTTTTTCATCTAAGCTGGACTTCATATTATCAGCCTCCAAAAAGAACAAACCTCCAACAAGAATATCTTTTTCTGAACTAGAATGGGAATGTGCAGTCCGCAATTCTTTGGCCGGGCTAGATGGTGATTTGTCTACTGAGAAATATTTAGCTGCATTAGATGACAATCTTGAGATGCTTGGAAATTCTTTAGCTGATATGGAATCAAGTTCTCCAATTGGTGGAGATGGAGAAATTTATACTGTTATTGGTATAAAATATTAGAAGACATTTGATGAATGCTCCAAACAATAGAACTTTTGCAAATCGATGCCATTGTCATCTGATAACTTAGAAAAACTTTCATTTGGTTCATAAAAGTCATAGATCTGCATGTGCCGAAAATGACACCCTGAAAATTAATGAAACCAATAGGGTAGAGTCTACTTTCCACTTAGCGATCAACGATATGCCCAAAACAATCCAGATACTATTTAGAAACAAAAAAAACAAAAATAGGCAAAATGACATCCCGAGAGGAAAATACTGGTTTCTCTGCCAATTTAATGAACGAGATGGATCTTAAAGGAAAACAACAACCAAAAGATGAATATAATTTATATTAAATGGAATGCCCAAACACAATGCATGCAGACAAACACCTCGAGAAAAGCGTCTATGTCGTATTTTAACTATTTTATGTTTTGAATTTTTTTTGGCTTTTGCTTTATTTTGTCTTAAATTTGTTGGAAATGCAACAAAAATTTGTGGAATTTTATAGATTTCTAAATTAGTTGAAAACTTAGTTGTTAGATTTATAAATTAGATGAAAACTTAATTACGATCAAAACTTAGTTGTAAATTCTTTTGTATACTAAAGAATACCTGTTAAATAGTAGAATATTTAAACAACACCAGTTTCGAGTTCATTTCAAGAGAAAAATTACTTTACTATGAAAAAGGGTATTAATTGAAAAGGCTAACCTGAAAATAGTGCTTCTAACCTATTCCTCCGCAATTAGTATGCTCAAATCAACCTCCTAACACCTTCATCTGCTGGAAGAACACTCAGAAATGGGGCTCCTTCTAGTCCCCAAATAATAAATGTGGTGCAAATCAATGCAATAAGCACCAAGGAAACCTGCTTCCCTCGCAATCCCAACAAAGATACCCCGTGTTGGAAACATTAATTCTAGCCACCAAACTCATTAAATGCTCAACAATCTCAAGAGTTCTTGAGATGGCCTTGAGACTTCTGGAGACTTTCGGTAGCGTCCCGAAGAAGCCACCGACAACTAGAATCCAGAAACTTCTCCATCGTGTATAAAAATCCTTGCTTAGTAATGGAATGAATAAGTTGTAATTTGTGTTTAGTGTTCATGTTGTGTTCTCTAATTTGGTATCAGAGAATGGTTGAGTGTTGAGAGTGTAAGATTCTTCCATGAGAGATCGCTGAGGGTGTGATGACAAAAGTCTGTGTGCAGTGCCTAAGGTCCCGATGAAGGGCGAGCTGGCTGAAGGATTGAGGTTACTTCCAGTCCGTCTTCTTGCGCATAAGAGTGTGCTCGTGCATAGAATTGGTTTGTTAGGCTCATTGGAGGGAGTCAAACCGCTGAGAACGTCTATGTGAAGTGTTCTTGTGTGCTAGTAAGAAAGGGTCGAAGAAACTGGGTAAATCCTTGATGCCCAGTGTTTGGAGTTTGATGTAAACTCTATAGTATTTGTTGATTGTGCTATAGCAAGATATTTCATATTATGTGACAGAGAAATCCACCTCTAGTTTTTTAAATCGAAGTGTGGGTAAGGTTCAGTTGTTGTTCAGATGTGTTTTGAAGGCTTCGTTAATCCCCCTGTAGTTTTTTAAATTTAAGTGTGGGAAAGGTTCTGTCATTGATAGAATTTGGTTATTGGATATGTTTTCGAATGTTTTGGTGTAACGACGATTTAAAAAATAATTTGTTTCTTATGAATCTCAAAGGATTTATGGTTAATGCAAAGGCTAAAACTAAGTGAAAAGTAAATTATGGAAGTTGCTTAAAATAATTAATGAAGTTATGTATCCATGGCGGTGAATGGTGGAATAATATATATAAAGAAATAAAAAATAAAAAAAAGGTGTTGTAAAGGAGCAAGTAAAATTAGCAAAAAAAAAGTGTTATTATTTGTGATTAAGGAGCCATTAAATTTATTAGTAAAGAAGGTGATATTATTTAGCCATTAAAGTGTTTGGTATTTAAGGATTCACAAGTTTAGTATCATGGCTAATGTTTTGGCGAAATCTTATTTATCCGACTCTAACAAGCTAGATAGTGAAAACTATGCAAATTGGAAGTTTAAGTTGCAGACTTTGATGGAACGCTACAATATATGGACGATTGTGTCTGGATCTGAAGTCAAGCGAGTGCCCCTCAAGCCACAGACACTGCAATTCAATATTGGGAGCGACGAGAAAAAAAAGTTAAGGTGCTTTTGCGGATGTCCGTTAAGGACAACATTATTCCACACATTGGAGACTACAAAACATCCAAGGAGACATGGGACACTCTCAAAAATTTGTATGAGACGAAGACTACAAATCAGATATTGTATTTAAAGAGTAAGCTTCTTTCAATTAAGATGGAAGAAAATGAGAATGTCAATAATTTTATTTCAAAATTACGGATCTAAAGGATAAATTAGGTGACATTGGTGAAACAATATCTAGTACAAACTTGGTTACTGTGACATTAAATGGAATGCTTGATGAATATCAAATGCTTATCACTGGTCTTTCAGCTAGAGAGAAGGCTCCTACTTTTGATGAGTTGGCAGGTATACTTATGCAGGAAGAAGAGCAGAGAAGAAGTCTTAAACAAAAATCTCCCAGTTCAAATTTAGCATTGATGGCCAAAGGGAAGCAGTCCTTCAAAGGAAAATATTGGGAGAAAAATAAAGGCAAAAAGCCACAGATAAAATCATTTCAAGGTACACCTTTACCAAGGGCAAATGCCAAATCAGGTAGAGATGATGTGTGTTATTACTGTGGAAATGATCCAGCTGGATCTCCAAACACCAGTGGCATGGAAAAGGCTAAAAAATCAAAGTGGCGGAAAGATGATGAACTTGACATCAGATCAAAGTTCTCGTCACCCTGATTCCAACGATGCGAATGACACTCCAATCCGATTCCAGATGAAGGAGATAGAAGCAGTCAAAGTTGGGTTGACTTTTTGATGACTGCGCAGGATTAATGAAGGCACAATATAGAATTTTTCTGACAGACGGAATCCAGCCAACTTCGGCCAGATTCCGGGAAAAATCGTTACCTATTTAAAATGACCCCTTCGGTCAAAAACCAAATTTCCAAAAATTGCACATTTTGTTTTATTAAACAAAAAGAATATAAAAAAAAGTCCCGCCAACCCAACTCATAACCATTCAACATAATTACGGAGGGGTGGGCCATGACCCCTGGCCCCTTCCCACATCCCTCGGGACTGTTGTAACAATAAACAAATGGGGTGGGTGGCCATGACCCCGCCACCCCATGTTACAGGGAAAAGTGTCTACACAGAACTGCTTATCCCACTAAGGTGTAGTAGCTACCTTAGAAACAAACAAAGTAAAGCTACTTTCGTTTTTCCTTTATGAAATATAGATGAGAGAAGAACAAAGAAGAACAACCTCTGTCTTGCGCTAATCTCCTAGTTTGATTCTTCTCTCTCTTGATAGTATTTCGCTACTTGCTCCTCTGTACGCCCACCTTCACAGAGTACCTGTAAGATCACAGTAGCATAGTACTATACAAGAACATGGATCTATAATCATAAACAATCTAGGATCAGATGTAAATTGACCATACAAATGCATCAAACATAAATGACACAAGAGTATGGAGGAAAACTTGAATAGCTTTTATTGATAAACAAGAAAGAGCCAAGGAAGTTACAACTAGTTGTTCTGACCCAGCATCATCCTCTCAGCAAGGAAGCCCCTCTTCACCTCATACAAAGCTTGGATCACCCAACACTCCGATGTTGTCTCAAGAAACCAACAGCAATTCCTTACAATATGAAAAATTCCAGCCTTTGGATCTCTGGGATGAGGGATCCATATATAGATATCTGTAAGGGAGATGAGTCAGCTTGTGATTTGATTAGTGTCTTCCCTCTGATAGTTCTTGCTTCCACTTGGAGATTGATGATCTCTTACTCATCCTTGGTCGAATTCAGAGAGGCAAGTGTCACAGGAGAAGTTTCTAGAAGATTCCATGCCTCTCCACCTCGCGGAATGACACTGCCATTTGTCACTTCTCGCCCATCGCACCCCATAGAAGGGATTTTTGAAATGCAACGCACCCACACAGTGTATTTAGGTGAGATGCAACGCACTTTTCCTATGGAGCAGCTGAAATGATCCTGTTTTGACCAGTTCTGAGCAGTTTTTCATGGAGAACTTCTGGGAGAAGTTGTAATCAGTTGACCTTGTTCCTTTAGGGGTTAGAACAACACTTTTAGGGACTTAGGAGCCCTTGGTTTATGGACATTTCATGCTTGGGGTTGTAGTGCCCAAAAATGTCTATAACAGTTGCCTCCTAAAGCATGAGGTCGTTAATCTTTTGATGTCGGGTGAAATGCTTTATTATGAGGATCTCAAGTTCTTTCAAGCTGGGAGGAGACCTGTAATAAGATACAATACAATACATTATCTTCATAAGTTTTCGTGATCTAGCTGAGGCGGGCATTCCCATGCTCAGCTTTATAAATTCATTTTCATGTACATAGGACAGACAATCGTCTGAGTGTAGACTGATGATTCTGGTGGAGTCATCATCCCTTTGATTGGATGATTATCTATACAGCAATGATGTACATTTGATGTCTTTATTTCCCTGAATATATATCGCAGCCCAGATGGATGAAACTAGATCCGGGGTCTTCAATCTTGTTCGATCTTCATTCGAAGTACAAGTCTATCCATGTGAGAGATGTTCTGGAGTCGAACATGGAAAGACATCACCTGATTACCAGCCAATGATGTAAGCTGTTAACAGGCGCGACAGCAATCACCAATAATGATAATGACCCTCAAGGTACTGCAGTACAATTCACATGGTGTGAATAAAGGACTTGGCGTCGAACACCACACAAAATCTTTCAGTCGAAGGCCATTGATGTAAACCTGTCGCTGGAAGTGAGAAACTTGCCATTGAGGCATGCAAGCTTCAAAGTACTGAACGGGGTGTTCCTAGATCGACTTCTTGGATAATGAGCTGATGTCAACAAGAAGCGATCCATCACAGGAGGGCCTTAATGAATCCCACATCAATGACACGGAATGGAGCAAATGATTTTAATGGAGGTGAAAACGATCTGATGACATAAGGTTCAGGGTGGCGGTCATGAAAGAATGGAGTGTAAATGTATTGTAGCGGGTGAGACACAGGTGAACTCTCTGAATGACTTCTCTTGAACATATCGGCGACACTGACATGATGGATTGGTAGCATTAACCCCAAATGTGGATGGTGTGATGGGACCATGGTGATGTGACCGGTGAATGAAACAACCCAACCCAACTTGGATGTGGAGTGAAAGTGTCATGTTCAAGAGCGACTTGCTACCAACAAAGTTTCTTCAAGTTTTCTTCCCAATTTTTCCCCAGTCATTGCTGACCAGTACCTCTTTATTTTTGTCAAGCTTGAGGAGGATAACATATGCTTGTTCTATAATTTGCCCTTCGGGCAAACCCATCGCTATGTTTTAACGAGCCTAGCGATAGTGAAACTTGTTCTTGTCTGCTATGGACAAGTTTGTCGCTATTAAGTTTTAACGAGTTTAACGATAAAGATAACTTGGTCCTTTTCAATTTTAGAGAGTCTGAAAAGGAACGTAAAGGAAACTCCAAAATTCATTTTTCGTCATCTAATCCCTTAAGTCCGAAAAAGTATAAAACAATATAGAAGGGATGAATTTTCGATACTTTTAACGAGCCGAACAAAACAAGCGCTCGATCTTTTTGTGTAATAATCCCTCAGGTCCAAAAAGATTAAAATCTAAAGGAGGGATAGCACTTCCGGTCCCTTTAATGAGCTGGAGAGGCCAATGGCTTGGCAATCCTTTCATATTTTACGAGTCAGTTGAAAAGAGCTTAAAGGAGACTTGTCTTTTGAGGAACGAGTGATAAAATTGGGTAGCAGCTGATTCCAGGTAAGGTTTGGAATTTTCCAATCATGACAGTGTTACAAGGATGGCTAGTGAGATCACTCTTCACAGCTGTTCCTCAAAAGGGGTAAACAATCAAATGGAGGTGAATGATCGGCCAATACAGAGTGGAGGTGATGATGAGAACACGACCAAGGCTTTTAAAGGTTGAAGTACTACATTCACGATGGTTATTTGCCAGAAATCGGTTCATTGTTTTTTGATTGAGCTTAAACATTGGGGGAAACATTTGCTCATGACTTATGTTTATTTTTTAACGAGCTTGAACTATGTGCTAAAACTGCTCGATTAATCCAGTCGTATAATAAGAATGTCCCATATATGATAACGGAAATTTTTAGAGTTTTGCCCCACATCCTTTCTTTATGCAAGTTAGGAAACGACCAATCCAAAAAACAGATAAATGATCGTTCTTCACTTGTACGCCAAAAGGTTTGCATGCCCCCAGGTATAAAACAGAGTTTCAAGGTCACCCTTCAAACCACTGAAAAAACATTTGTTTTATCAGGAAAGGTCTACCTCTTTCAGGTTACCAAAGATTGTTCTATTCACAGCGCAAACAAAACACTTCTTCGGCGATGTCTACCGAAATAGACAAAGGTGAGACAATCCACTCACATAACTTTGACGACAGAATCTTATTCCAGAATAAATCCCTCTTCCAATCACGAACGAGTGTACAGACCAGTCATATATCTCTTGTGGAAACCTACCCTATACCCAAATTTTTCCTGCCGAAGCAGACCAGGGTGCATGCCCCCTGGGTTTCAGTCATGTCCCCCGAATCACTTGCGCTCATCTGGTGGACGGACTGGAGATTGATGCGACATTCCTTGCGTGAAAAGACCATCCAGGGATGGCATATGACTATTTGCTCTGTGTGATCTGGGAAATGAAAGCTGGTCTACGAGCTTGACCACTCTTCCTTCATGCGGAAAACACATCACTCTAAAGAGTGATGAGACAATGGCTCCCATGCAATAAATATAGTCTCGTCCAAGGAGTAGATTATAATCCAGGGGTCCTTGAACTACCATTACGTTCATATGAACGGTTTTCCCTCTCAATGTTATGGGCACATTGGGAAGGATCCCTAACGGTCGACTGGTTCCTTTGTCAAAGCCTGTTAGATTTCTCATCTCAGGCAAAAGCGATGGCGAACCAAGCGCTTTCCAAGCAATCGAGGAAAGGATACTCACAGAAGCCCCTTCATCTATGATGGTACCAACCATAACCATTCTATATATTTGAGCAATGATTCGGAATGGTACACTAGCTGGTAAACGGGGTCTGCCTAGTTGATTCCAGTCGAAGGAAACAACTAGGTTGCTTGGAGGTGAGACCGAATAGACGGCCGTGTACGACTCTAACGAACTTCCTTCCTGCGGTAAAGGAACGGGTATATTACCCCCATGTTCATCGGATTCTGTGCTTATGAAAAGAATTTGGACGGTGTCATCCTTATTCTCTTCTGTGGCTGTATCATCTGAAGATGGAACCTCTGAAGGCAAGACCGGGTCAACTGCCACCTCGACCTTTTGACTTTCATCTAATATGGGTTCAGATGGTTTGTCTTCAATGGTAGATGCTTCGGCTGACCACCTGGGTGGGTCAGCCGGATTTTCAACCAGTGGTGGACTCGGCAAGAGTTTTTTATATCCAGGAGGAAGTCATAACGGTGAAATCGGACGATCGTCCAAAACTATTTTAGCCTCGTCTAAGAAGGGACAACAGTGGACGACATGATCGCCTTCGCACAGTTTACAAGGAAATCTATATTTTCCTTTTTTTCCTGGGGCTTCACTTTCACTAGTCGACGATGTGCTTTCAACATGATCATCAGAGGTTGACGACACCGGGTTGTGAAAACGAGGAGACCAGTCCCTTAAGATCCGAGGGATGCAGTGACAATCTCTATGATAGTGGTCTCCTTTTCAAATGACACATGGCGATTTAGGCCTGGTCGGTGCAGTGTGTGGATTTTCGCTAGACGATGCTTGGTTGCCCCCTTTCGCTTTTGGATCCTTCTTCTTCTTCTTCTCTTTCTTCTTATTTTCCTTCTTCTTCTCAGATACTTGATTTTTGGCTTTACCAGCCCCATCAAGCGAAGAGGAAGGAGGAGAGGAAGAATTGGAGGAAGTAGAAGGTTGGTGGGTAACTCTGGATTCGTCTAGTTGCTAACTCGATTGTTCAGGAATTGTGGTGTTATGAACAACAGAGGTTGTGAAGAGCCATACGGGCAAGCCGATTGTCAATCCTGGAAGCGACAATGTCGCCATATGGGGTGCACCAACATCTCCCCATGAGGAGAAGGGACTAGGATTTCCCCCAAGGGGAATTCCTTGGTTGGTGGGTTCCATTTTCACAACCTAAGATCAACGTAGGAAAGGGTGATGATTATTCCATTTAAAATAAATTTTAGACGCTTTGAAACAACTTGTTTTTTTCAATTTTTAAGAGTCGAGAAAAAACAAAAGATGACTCTAGTCGCCTTCGATTTTTAATGAGTCTGAAGTGACAAGTGCTCAGATGGACCTTTTTCGTTAAGGAGTCTAAAAAGGAACGAAAGGGGCTGCTCTGGAAATCTAGGTAGAGGGATTACCAAACCAATTGCAAAACTGCAGAATACTTTTTACGGTACGACAGTCAATCTTCCCGAATGCTGTGTTCAGTGCATTGCGATCGATAGGGCGGTAGACACGGCTTCCTATCGATAAAGGATTATGCCTATTGTGGTCTCCCAAAATATACTCGACGGTACGTGGGAGCACAAGTTCGTACTGGCACTTATCGTCTCAAAGCGGAGGAATCACCCAACCATCAGTGAGAACAACAGTTACCAAACTTTACGACGCCGGAATACGTCTCTAGCCTAGACTTCTAGATGTTGTGTGTTAGGTTCCAAAGCGTTGTTAGATTCATTGAATTTATTTTATAGTTGATCTTGTTTATGAAATTTTCCTTTCAGGGTCACCGCGAGATGTAGATGTATAATTCCTAAAATGCAATCTAAGATGATAAACAGTGTTTTATCTTCTTTGTGCAATGAAAATCCTAGCTACTAAGGAAAGAGAGACAATATTCTTTCACAAAGAGCAAAGAGCACACACTAAATGCACAGTCCTAAATCAAACCAATCAAACAGTCTAAATGAAAATGCACATGCATGTATTTGTTTTCGGCTTTCTTAGTATGTGAATGGTAAAAAGAAAGCTAATGCACAAATCTGAATTACTTTTCAAGCGACAATTATTAACAAGTTTCTTTTCAAAATCAAAAATGGAGACAATCACAACATTTTACGATTTGGAAATGAATACTTGTTTTTGACACTAGAAAAACTACAAATTCAGACCAAATACAATAGTAACAGGATAATCAACTATCAATAGCAACCAAACTCTTTCCTATGACTGAAAACGACACTTGCGACACTTTCAAATCAAAGGACGACAATACGATTACGTTACTTTTTGCAAAGGAGAACTGAAAATGACTCAACAAAAACACAAAAACATTTACAGTTCTTTTGCACAAAGGACACGGAATAACAACAAGGAAAAGGGGTTTCAAACAGAGATATACTGATTATAGGCAACAAAATTCATGAATAGAACTAGAAAGAATGAATCACAGAAACCAAAACTGAACAATGCCTAGTCTGATCAGCGCCCCTGTAACACAGGGAATTTGAAATGCAGCGCACCTACTACACTCGAGAAGTGCGCTGAATTTCAGATTCATAGAACAATACCTGCGCTGGGCCAGAGACGAGACTTTGCTTGGGTTCCGGGTCACAGTTTGCAGTTCAGTTCATGGGTTTTGGCCGAGCAAATGGTAATAAGTAATGCAACAATCAGGGGTAGATCTAAGGAGGCTCTAAGAGCTACCACAAGGGTGAATCGGAGAGTTTGTAAATCAGTTGTTTAATTTATAAAAAAATCCCGGAGATTGACTGAAGCGACATTTATCTACTTTGCATTTGCATAGCAAATGCAGTTCGAAAGCTACCTGGCTCGACTTCAGGCTCCATCTGTAAGTTTATAAAATAGACAACAAGGAAGATAAACAAACAAACTAATTCGTCCCCAGTGGAGTTGCCATTTTGTTACAGGGAAAAGTGTCTACACAGAACTGCTTATCCCACTAAGGTGTGGTAGCTACCTTAGAAACAAACAAAGTAAAGCTACTTTCATTTTTCCTTTATGAAATATAGATGAGAGAAGAACAAAGAAGACCAACCTCTGTCTTGCGCTAATCTTCTAGTTCGATTCTTCTCTCTCTTGATAGTATTTCGCTACTTGCTCCTTTGTACACCCAGCTTCACAGAGTACCTGTAAGATCATAATAGCATAGTACTATACAAGAACATGGATCTATAATCATAAACAATCTAGGATCAAATGTAAATTGACCATACAAATGCATAAAACATAAATGACACAAGAGTATGGAGGAAAACTTGAATAGCTTTTATTGATAAACAAGAAAGAACCAAGGGAGTTACAACTAGTTGTTCTGACCCAGCATCATCCTCTCATCAAGGAAGCCCCTCTTCACCTCATACAAAGCTTAGATCACCCAACACTCTGATGTTGTCTCAAGAAACCAACAACAATTCCTTACAATATGCAAAATTCTAGCCTCTGGATCTCTGGGATGAGGGATCCATATATAGATATCTGTAAGGGAGATGAGTTAGCTTGTGATTTGATTAGTGTCTTCCCTATGATAGTTCTTGCTTCCACTTGGAGATTGATGATCTCTTACTCATCCTTGGTCGAATTCAGAGAGGCAAGTGTCACAGGAGAAGTTTCCGGAAGATTCCATGCCTCTCCACCTCGCGGAATGACACTGCCATTTGTCACTTCTCGCCCATCGCACCCCATAGAAGGGATTTTTGAAATGCAATGCACCCACACAGTCTATTTAGGTGAGATGCAATGCACTTTGTCTATGGAGCAGTTGAAATGATCCTGTTTTGACTAGTTCTGAGCAGTTTTTCATGGAGAACTTCTGGGAGAAGCTATAATCAGTTGACCTTGTTCCTTTAGTGGTTAGAACAACACTTTTAGGGACTTAGGAGCCCTTGGTTTATGGACATTTCATGCTTGGGGTTGTAGTGCCCAAAAATGTCTATAACACCCCACACCATGGATTAATTGAAACAAAAAATATACGGATTGGGTGCGCTGGCCCTTGGGGCACAAACCCAACCCCAACACGCAACCACCATCGATTTAATATATGGAGCCAAAAAGGTGGAGGTGTGGTTTGATAGCCCGACCTCCTCCATACTAACCAGACTCCTTAACCAGCTCAGCCAACCGCCACCTTGGGAAAATCCGCCGGTGAAATTTTATTTAAACACAGTTTGTCAGTGCGCCCAAGAGAGAGGAGGCAGTGCACACAGTTTAAGGCAGAATTTTGTAGGAGGGCCAAATTTTCAATTTGTTAGATTTTGACAAATTTTATATGGCTTCAGCACTTCTTGACACCACGAATGCAATGGCATTATCCATTTCTCCATTATATTTTTGCATTTTTCATCCATTTTTCAGTATGGAGGTGGAACCATGACTGCTGTAGAAACAAGGAGCGGAACCATGATCGTTGAAATTTCCTTGAGGAGGTAATTTTTCTCCATGTCGGAATATAGTCAAGTTTATAGTTGTTTTTCATGGTTTTTCACAGGGATCACAATGGCGAGGTCAAATTCGCCTTTTGAGTTGCAGATTTCCAGTCCACCCATCCAGCTGAATCTTTGAGGAATCTAGGGGGAATCTAAATGATTCCTTGAGCCCCAGATTCTCAATTTCTTAGAATTCAAAAAATTGATAGTCGATTTTACACTATTCGACACCACAAATATGATGGTGCATTCAGATTTTTCATTTGATCATTTTATTTTCTAGCCACTTTTCTAAGTGGAGTGTAGGTGTCAGCATTCATCATGTGAGCAATCATCCCATGAGATTTGACGCAACAAGGTTGATGGTACGACTAGCTTCAGCAATTTGACATCCGCTTCTTCAGATGGCCCCACATTGTGAGTTATATGCAGTGCGTTCATGTACTTATTTGCCATGCATTGTGCTACATAGATCCCTATTTGATGCTTGATGTGGGAGCTTGTTTCTTACTCGCTTTCATGATTACTACTTGAAGTGATGCGAAATCATCTGTGTGATGTACTTGTTGTCATGATTCATCATATTGTGTTGGAGATCCCTTTGTTGTATGTTGATGGGATACTCATGTTGTCGTCATGCATGTTTGCATTGAGATCCCTTTTATGCCATGTTAGCGGGATGCTCATCATGCATGAGTTTGTGTCATACTGATAGGAGTCTTTTGACTGAGAGTTCCTATAGCGGAACATCTCTTAGAGCCACTCCTGTGTGAGGGCATTTTCCTTGTATGATAACGACATCACCTCTATGTACATCATCACTATTGACAACACTTAATGAAGCGGCCTACACCATCTTGACACCAGGGCCCGGAGACGTAGTCCCTCCTGGACAAACTCCGTTTTAAACAGCTTATGTTTTTATGTTGTTGATGATTGTCATGTTCCTCTTCTTTACAACACGCACATGTATTCATTTATGTTTCTTTTAAAAAAGCAATTTAACACACCATGAAAGTAAAAGGTCTTGGAAGGGTCCTTTGTCACACCCGAACCTAGATCAAGTGGTATCGGAGTGGTCTTTGTGTGGATATGAATTGCAAGTGTGAACAATGGAATGTGTAGCAACAGAGGATGAAAAAGTGATGTACGAGACCATGCTCAACATTTCCAAAAGGGTAGAGATAATGTATGAAACTCTATAGAAAGAGACAGAGGAAAAGGAGCGATTGCAGCTTTAGTTGCAAACCATGGAGGAGGCCCTAGAGGAACTAAAGCATAACAAAAATAATCTTAAAACAGAGAACATTGAATTGAAGATGCGTCTACATGAAGAGAAAGAGGAAAAATAGAGTTTGCTACGACAACTGCAAGCAAAGGACGAGGCCTTGGAAAAGATGTAGTGTGACCCATGCGAGGTAAAAAGTAGTTCTCCATCATCATGTATGTTTCCTGATGATAATTTTGCTGTTTTTGAAAATCATACCATAGGAATTGGCTCCAAACTATTAAAGAGAATGGGGTATGAAGGAAAAGGCTTCAGCGTTAATAGCCAAGGCATTGTCAACCCCATCAAAGTAGAGGAATTACCTTGTCGAGTAGGACTTGGGTATGTCAGAAAGGAAGTTGGGGAATGTGCCACGATAGTTAGCGAACCACCAGCAACAGATGATGAGTAGCCCTCATCAGTTCTTTCCAAGCCCACAGAGGAGGTAAAAGATGTTGATTTCCTTTCGGTTCTGTCTTCACATAGTATGCTTTCTGTTGTAAATGTGGAGATCCCAATTACGGGGACAAACATGAGGCTCCTTACAAGGATGAGGCACAAGGAGGAAACAGAACTTGGCGTCAATAACCAAGGCATAACTCAACCATTGGAGGTTGTGCAGAGACCTCAATTTGCAGGCTCGAGATACACCAAAGGAGAATGCTTGAAGGTGTCAGACTCTTCCAAGACATATTTGGAATCATTGAGGAAAGAGAATGATGGGAACATATCCCCATCATCCCATGGCAGTGCACATTGCAGGGAAGGAGATGAAGCAATCTCTCATCACCTTACTTACACTAGAGACGACAAGGAAAGGTATAACCAGTTTCGACATTCGAATGTTCATTTCGACTATAATCATGTTTTCAAAGATGAACGTAAAACATGGCATCGGAAAACATGTACCTTTTGTGGATTACATAACCATACATTTTCTAAGTGTTGGAAAAGAATGGCAGCACACTGTTGAAGCCCCGAAAATCGGGTCGAAAACAAGGGGGATAACCGCCCGGTCCGGACCTTGGTTGGCAGCTCCTTATCCGTTTGGTATAGCGGGTCCAACTGGGGATAATGGGACCAGTTTCCCAATCTATGAGTGTGTGTGTGTAGAACTCGATGTTGCTGATCTAACAGTTCCTATTTAAGATATTCTAATTCAAACTTTAATCTAATTCTATGCTATTGTAATCTAATAAATAGTAACATCTAAATCTATACTAAATCGGGATGTAATTCTTCTATTATGCGATCTAAAGAGATTTCAAATAACAACTGGTAATAAAGATCATTCAGCGATTATAATAAAGGAAATTAATAAAGATGAACCACTTCGCATAAAAAGTTAGGCGAAACAGTTTTGGAAAACATATCGCATAATGAGCTATTCATACATTAAGCATAAATAAATAGCTATCACCATACAAAAGTTCCAAATGATAACTCAAGCATTCATGCAATAATACATAAACAACTAAAAACATAAGCAGAAATGGTCAAGAGATAAAAGTACCATTTATGACTAGTCCTACTCATAAGCTTCAAGCGACAATGATTTATCTCTCCTTGCTCTAACATCCACTAAGAGTACATAAGTGCAACATCAGTAGCAGATATCAAATGCAAACATCAACAAATCTTGATCCATTCATTCACCAAAACCTCCTCTGAGGGTGCAAAAGTGCATGCTCTGAGGACAAGTTTTTGATAAATTTCTGGACCCTTCTCTAAATGCATGAGAAGGGTTTAAATACTACTAACTAAATAACTTAATTACACAGATTCAAGATACGATTTAAATGACTGCCCTTTTTCTAGGCAAAACTATTTCTAAAAATTAAATCTAATATCTAAATATTTCTGCATTTGCTCCTTAATGTTGCAAACATTCAGTATTTGCCTGGGTAGAGTCGACTGACTGTCTTCCGCTTTTGGTTGAGCTAAGCAAATAGAAATGGTAAGAGCTGGCACCATCTTTTCAAAAACATCAATGATATACTCGAGAGTCGTCCTTTGGTTATGTGGAATTACTGCGTATGCCCAATAATAATCCAAGTTCAACTTGGTTAACCCTTGAATTGCTTCTGCCTTTTTCTCTAGCTTTCTGTTTCTAGTTTGTTCTTTACCATTACTTTCTTGCATTTTTCGGGCTTACAAGTGACTGAGCAATTAGAGGCTTTCCTTCTTGCACAATTTTCTCAGCGATGCGTGATTCGCGCATCGGAAACTACCTCCGTTCCTTGATCCGGGCTTTTCTGATGTGTTTTTCGCCTTTAGCGCCTTTTTCTTCACCGGATATAAGTTTCAAAATTTGTAAAAACACTGCTTTCATGAGCTCCTGACCTTGAGCGTTAAACCGCATGTTGATATCAGCATTGTTCAATACTCATTCAACCATGGCTGTAAATGAAAGATTTGGAATGGATAGCTCAGTAGCGTTCTGTGAATTTGCGGCTCTGTTGCACGCGGTATCCATTTATGAGGGCGTCTTTTCTCTGTCTTTGAACATTGGAGCGTTACCCTTTTTCCTGATATCTCTCTGCACATTGCTTTGCGTAACTTCTGTTTTTCGTTCCTGCAGTTCACAAGTGAGGAAAGAGTAATGACAATAAAAATCGACAGGAAAGCTTTAAACTCTACAGATGTACAAAAACATGCCACCTGACGTAACCTGGCTCTTCGAAAAACACAAAACCGTCTTTCATTAACAACTGGCGTATAATTCATTAATTATCATTAAAGCGCGTATCCAGTTCTTGGTTTATGGAAAACTTTTCTTGAACATTGAGCCAGGAAAATTTGCGATGGACTGTTTCTGCGATTTGCATCGCAGCATCGCATTTCGCAGTATCGCATTATCACAATTTCATTGTGCTGTGTTATCGCAAGGTCGCTTGATCGCGCTATCACAATATCACGGATCGCAGTATCGCAAAATCGCAGATCGCTGTAATCGTTAAATCGTTATGTGTTTTTCATGCAACTTTGCGATATGCGATATCGCATATCGGCGATTTTTTTTTTAGGTTTTCCAATTTGAGTGTTTCTTAATGCATGCGATGCGATGGAGTTATTCGGTCTACCCATAAAGCATATATCAAAGCCTTGTGCCAATTCTTATGATTTTGGTCAACTGTTCTTTTAATAATCCTGATTAGGTTTTTATTTGTTGACTCAGCTAGCCCATTGCCTTGTGGGTAGTAATTGGCCGAATATTTAAGTTTGAATCCTCTTTTAAGTGCGAATTCAGTCATTGCATTTCCAGAAAAGTATGATGCATTATCAAACATTAAAGTGGATGGAAATCCAAACCTGGTGATTATAAATTGATCTATGAACTCAATGATATTTTCAGAATTAGCCATCTTGAGTGGAATTGCTTCTACCCACTTGGTAAAATAATCTGTTGCTGTGAGGATGTATCTATGCTGCTTAGAAGAGTGAGGAACGATCTCACCTATTATGTCCAAGCCCCACTGACTGAAAGGTTGCTCGATGTTTACCGGTTGTAGTGGCAAGGATGGCTTCTTTTGTCTTCCAGCAGTAGTTTGGCAGACTTGACATCTCCTCACATAACTGTGCGAACCTTTAAACAACGTGGTCCAGTAATATCCTGCGCGCAAGATTTTATGTGCAGTAGCATCTCCAGCATAGTGTCCGTTTGCCGGCCCATCATGGAGTTCCTGCAAAACTTTTTCAGCTTCAGCTTTCTCAAGACACCTAAGAAGAACAAAATCATAATTTTTTCTAAAAAGAATATCATTTATGAGCTGATATTGTTTGGCTTTCAACCACAGAGCTCTTTTCTTAGTATGATCGAGGTGTGAAGGAGCATACCCATTCTTAAGATAATAAATGATATCAGTGTATAATGACTCTGCATCGTTTAGGCTTACCTCACACATTTGTACCTCTTCAGATGGAATTTTAGAAATTTGTGATGCTCCAGCCAGCATTTTGCAGAAGCCTTGACCTCTTACAATGTTTGCTGGTTTGATCTCAATGTCATATTCCTGTAAGGCAGTAACCCAATTGGCCCCTTTTTCACCCACATCCTTCTGTTACTACTAGAAGGTTCCTTACCGTTGGAAACAGTACTATAATCTTAGTATGGGTTTTGAGTAAGAAAGGTCTGAAGTATTTGACTGCTTTGAAAACAGCATAAGCCTGCTTCTCCACGTCTGGATAATTTAGTTCAACACCCTATAAATTTGGACTGAAAAACGCAATTGGGGCTTCTTCTTTTTCTTGATTTGCTTGAGTTAATATCGCAACATATGACTTATCTGAGGCAAATGTGTATAAAATAAAAGGCTTTGAAAAATTCAGAGTTGCTAAAGATGGAGCATTAATAATAGCTTGTTTGATTAGGTTGAATGCTTCATGTTCATCTTGGCCCCATTTAAAATTTGAATTCTTTTTAATCATGGTTTGCAAAGGAGACACGATTAGTGAAAAATTTGGAACGAATCTCTTTACAAAGTTGATCTGACCAAGGAAAGATTGCATGGCTTTTTTGTTGTGAGGTAGGGATATTTCAGAAATTTATTTGATTCTGTCGGGATCAATGTGAATACCGGATTTTGACACTATGAATCCTAGAAGTTTCCCTTCACTTAGTGCGAAAAAAGATTTCTTTGGGTTAAGTGAAATTCCATACCTTAAACACCGTTGAAAGATTTGTTTCAAGTCTTTGAGATGGTTGCTTCGTTTCTTCGAGTACACTGTTATATCATCCAAATAAATTACTACAGATTTATTGACTAGACCTTTGAATGCGATGTCCATGGCTCTCTGAAATGTGGCACCAGCATTAATCAAACCAAATGACATCTTTTGATATGCGTATGTGCCCCATTTAGTTCTGAATGTGGTTTTCAATTGATCATCAGGATGTACCAACACTTGATTGTATCATGAAAATCCATCCAAGAAAGACATTAATTCTGAGCCCGCCATTGCCTGCAGTATCTGTTTCATAGGTGGTAGAGGAAAATTATCTTTTTGACAGGCTTTGTTAAGGTTTCAAAAGTCAATGCAAATCCTAATATCTCCGTTTTTCTTTCTAACAGGTACCATATTGGAGACCCATTTGGAATGTCTGATGGGAAAGATTATTCTGGCTTTCAATAACTTATTGAGCTCATTTTTTATCTGATTTTCTAAATTGGGGTGGATCTTTCTCAGATTTTGTTGGACAGGTTTTTCATTATCGATCATGGGAATAGTATGTTGGATGATGGAAGTGTCGTATGTTTTGAGCTCATCATAATTCTAGGCAAAAACATTTTTATATTGTCTCAAAAGACGAATATACGCTAGTTTCTCTTCAGGGGCTAGGCTGAGGCCTAGATTAATGTTTTGTGGTTTAGCATCGGTTCCTAGGTTTACTAATTCGTAGTTCAAGGTTGAAATTTGGAGTTTTGAATTGGTAGACCTCTTAAACCGATCTTTCAAATCGTACAAGTCTTCTAACTTGACCACCGACTTAGGTATAGCATTGTTAGTGCTATCTTGTTGCAATTGTCGATCATGCTGGTCTTCGTCAATTATTTGATTGGAGTAGGATCCTTCAGATGTGAGGAAATTTACAATATCAGGATCGTCATTGAATACTCTCCAATTTGTGATGTTATCAAGAATGGATGGTCTAAAGATTAATTCTATTGAGAATCTATCTGGACTAAAATATTTGGAGGGAATAAGCTTAGAAGCTACGTTAGCCAAAAGGTCTGCACTTGAGTTTTGGAATCTGGGGATTGAAGAAATATTAAACGCTATGAAATGCTCAGTCAGATCTTGAACTAAGGATTGATAATGTTTTAAATGACCTGATAAGCAATGTATAGTGTTACGTACCTGTTTAAACACAATCTCAGAGTCTCCAAAAACTTGAAGGTACTTGACGTCTAACCTGATTGCTTTGTACAGGCCTTGGACCAAAGCCTCATATTCTGCTGTATTGTTGGTGCAATCGAATTCGAGTCTACATGTGAGCATGATTTTATCTCCTTATGGACTAATCAGAATGCATCCTGCTCCTGCTCCTTCGTTAGATCTAGAACCATCAAAAAATAATTTCCAAAACAAAGATTTATTTACAGGTTTATCTAAAAAATTGATACATTTCGAACTATCAGTTCGAGAAATATTTTCGACTTGGGATAGAACAGAGTGTTTTAAATAGGGTGACACATGAGCATTGAAATTGCCGAGGAAAGAATCTACCGAGTAATTGCCAATAATGCTGCTGTTATACGCTACTGGTTCATTCTCCCCCTCTAGCTCCGTTACTATGTACTTCTGATGTAGCTCTCGTTCAACTTTTATTTGATTCGGTTAACCGTTGTAGGGTAGCCACATGTGCGACCAATCGGTTGCGAAATATCCATGAATTTTTTCTGACCAATCCCTACTAAGAATTAAGCCATAGAATTCTGGGATATCAGCAACTAGAATGTCAATAACTTGACATACCTTTGGGTTGGATGAAAACCTTATGGTTACTTGATTTAGTTCGCCAATCACTTCAACTCAAGATCGATCTAGCTAAACTATGCGCACAACAGATTTCTGCTGTTGAAAATTTAACTTGGCACATATGGATTTGGGTAAAATATTCGATGAAGCACTAGAATCTACCAAACAATTGTGCACATTTTTATTGAAGATTTCATAAGTAAGGAGAAACGGGGGAGTGTGAGATCTTGATCTTCCTCCAATTAGAGCGATGTCATTTGGATCAATCTTATTGATCGTGTTAGTTGGAGGTCTTCCCATGTTATGGGAAGCTTGAGAAAGTACAGCGGAAGGCAAAGGTGCAACTGGCACGGCATGTAATTCTTTCATCATCATCTTCTATTGATGTTTTAACTTGCTCAGTTCGTAAAGGGTGATGTTAGCCCTAGTATTTTTCATGTCTTCTATAATATTGTACTCCATTTCATTTGACACGATCATTGTTTTAGATGGAGTTGTTTCATCTGTTTGGACTGGGTTGGTTTGAGTCGCTTTAGACGTCGTTTTCTTTGTTGCGACTTTATCCTTTGTTGCAGAGCTTGTGCCCTTCGGTTTAGGGGTAGTTAGGGGAGGATCAAGCTTATTTTTGCTTCGTGTGCTAACTGGGAATACTTCTTGATCTTCTTCCCGTGGGAGGATGAAATCCCACATTCCTTGTAATTCCACAACTTCTTCGTCATCATTCTGCCCTTCAGTGGCAATTTCCTCTTCCTCTTCCTCGGATTTAGCATTTGAAATGGCATTGGGTGGCTTTGAATCCGTTGAAGGACTTATTTTAAAAGCTCTGTAGGGATTTTTTGAAGAAGTTTTTGCTACTTGCTTTTTGATATCGACCATTTCATTGGACATGGTCTTTAGAACTTTCTGCAATCCTTCCAAATCGAATGGATCTTTTGCTTGTTTCTTCTTGGAGTCTTCTTTGAAGGTGACTTTTTTGGATTTACGTTCTTCTATCACAGATTTCTTTTCAAGAGCAATTATTCGTTTCTCTACTGCTATTGCTTCTTTCATGTTATCGGCTAAGGTTGTTTTATTGGCCCTGTCCACGAAGATTGTTATGTTCGATGGTAGAGCAGTAATATACCATTCACATCGTACTTCTTCGCTGGGTTGGAAAGCAGTAGGAATTTTGTTGAAAATTTTGTTGAAACGTAAATTGAAATCCTTGATAGGTTCTCTAGTTTCGGCTCTAAGGTTGGATAGGTCATTGATTAACGTTTCCGTAGACCTGTCATCACCAAACTTGGTCAGGAATTACTCTTGGAAGATTTCCCAACTTGTGATGGATCCGAAGGGTAATGAAAAATACCATGACCCGGCTGTTCCTTGCAGAGTATAAGGAAAAAGCCAAACAACAACATCTTCATTAGTAACCCCATTAAGATTAATGGAAAGCATGAAGTTTTTTATGTGCTCTTCTTCTAGCATCCCCGCCTCGGGATTAAATTTAGGCAGCCATTTCTTAGGATGGGCCGATATTTGACTCAAGGGTGCAGGCATTAGGACTGCCCCAGGGTTATTCCATGGAGACTGGGCCATTGTTGAACTGCTAACAAAGGAAAGTGCAGAAGATGATCCCTGTGGCTGGGAGGATGAGGATACTACGATTGTAGATGATTGAAGAGGGGTTGTGGGGATTCCAGTGGACGTATGGACGATGATCTGGAGTGGTGGAGTGGATGGTTGACTTCGCGGTGAAGAAGTTGAGATGGATGATGTTGACGAAAGAGTCTCGCTGTCGGACTCTTTAGGTGATTTCCTCGCTCTTTTCCTGGTGGGAAGAGGTAATTCGGTTGGCTGAATGCCAAACTTTTCACTCTTTAGCCTAGTCAGGGGATGAGCAGGGTTATACTGCGAAGTCACGCTACCTTGAGATTTATCAGACCTTTGAGGAGAAATGGAAAATCGCTGAAGTTTTTGAATCAGAGATTCGACTTCAAGAAGTTCAATGGTAGATTGTTTTGAAATATCAGGGTGTGTAGCAACGGTTGATACTCGAGCGACTTCTAACTCTAGATTTAAGTGTAATGGAGAAGTCGGGGGAGATGGCGAGGACGATTTACTCTCGGAATGGTATTCAGATTTAGATTTTCTTGCCATTCATAGTTCAGGCCCTCCTTCTAGCGCCAAATATGTTGAAGCCCCGAAAATCGGGTCGAAAACAAGGGGGATACCCACCCGGTTCGGACCTTGGTTGGCAGCTCCTTATCCGTTTGGTATAGCGGGTCCGACTGGGGATAATGGGACCAGTTTCCCAATCTATGAGTGTGTGTGTGTAGAATTCGATGTTGCTGATCTAACAGTTCCTATTTAAGATATTCTAATTCAAAATTTAATCTAATTCTATGCTATTGTAATCTAATAAATAGTAACATCTAAATCTATACTAACCCAGGATGTAATTCTTCTATTATGCGATCTAAAGAGATTTCAAATAACAACTGGTAATAAAGATCATTCAGCGATTATAAGAAAGGAAATCAATAAAGATGAACCACTTCGCATAAAAAGTTAGGCGAAACAGTTGTGAAAAACATATCACATAATGAGCTATTCATACATTAAGCATAAATAAATAGCTATCACCATACAAAAGTGCCAAATGATAACTCAAGCATTCATGCAATAATACATAAAAAACTAAAAACATAAGCAGAAATGGTCAAGAGATAAAAGTACCATTTATGACTAGTCCTACTCATAAGCTTCAAGCGACAATGATTTATCTCTCCTTGCTCTAACATCCACTAAGAGTACAGAAGTGCAACATCAGTAGCAGATATCAAATGCAAACATCAACAAATCTTGATCCATTCATTCACCAAAACCTCCTCTGAGGGTGCAAAAGTGCATGTTCCGAGGACAAGTTTTTGATAAATTTCTGGACCCTTATCTAAATGCATGAGAAGGGTTTAAATACTACTAACTAAATAACTTAATTACATAGATTCAGGATACGGTTTAAATGACCACCCTTTTTCTAAGCAAAACTATTTCTAAAAATTAAATCTAATATCTAAATATTTCTGCATTTGCTCCTTAATGTTGCAAGCATTCAGTATTTGCCTGGGTAGAGTCGGCTGACTGTCTTCTGCTTTTGGTTGAGCTAAGAAAACATAAATGGTAAGAGCTGGCGCCATCTTTTCAGCAACATCAATGATATACTTGAGAGTCATCCTCTGGCTATGTGGAATTACTGTGTATGCCCAGTAATAATCCAATTTAAACTTGGTTAACCCTTGAATTGCTTCTACCTTTTTCTCTAGCTTTCTGTTTCCAGTTTGTTCTTTACCATTACTTTCTTGCATTTTTCAGGCTTACAAGTGACTGAGAAGTTAGAGGCTTTCCTTCTCGCACAATTTTCTCAGCGATGCGCGATTCGCGCATCGGAAACTGCCTCCGTTCCTTGATCCGGGCTTTTCTGATGTGTTTTTCGCCTTTAGCGCCTTTTTCTTCATCGGGTATAAGTTTCAAAATTTGTAAAAATAATGCTTTCATGAGCTCCTGACCTTGAGTGTTAAACCACCTGTTGATATCAACATTTTTCAATACTCATTCAACCATGGCTGTAAATGAAAGATTTGTAATGGATAGCTCAGCAACATTTTGTGAATCTGCGGCTCTGTTGCACGCGGTATCCGTTTATGAGGGCGTCTTTTCTCTGTCTTTGAACATTGGATCGTTACCCTTTTTCCTCATAGCTCTCTGCACATTGCTTTGCGTAACTTCTGTTTTTCGTTCCTGCAGTTCACAAGTGAGGAAAGAGTAATGACAATAAAAATTGACAGGAAAGCTTTAAACCCTACGGATGTACAAAAACATGCCACCTGACATAACCTGGCTCTTCGAAAAAACACAAAACCGTCTTTCATTAACAACTGGCGTATAATTCATTAATTATCATTAAAGCGCGTATCCAGTTCTTGGTTTGTGGAAAACGTTTCTTGAACATTGAGCCATGAAAATTTGCAATGGACTATTTCTGCGATTCACATCGCAGCATCGCATTTCGCAGTATCGCATTATTGCAATTTCATTGTGCTGTGTGATCGCAAGGTCGCTTGATCGCGCTATCGCAAGATTGCGGATCGCAGTATCGCAAAATCGCAGATCGTTGTAATCGTTAAATCGTTATGTGTTTTTCATGCAACTTTGTGATATGCGATATTGCGATATCACATATCGGCGATTTTTTTTTTTAGGTTTTCCAATTTGAGCGTTTCTTAATGCATGCGATGCGATGGAGTTTGCGTCACAATCTCGTAGTTTATAATTTTTACTCATAAGGAAATGTCCTATCATTCTTTGTGCGATGCGATGTTTCTTAAGGAGTAAAAATACATGAGCCTTAATTGATTTTTTGAATTTTTTCTAAGGGTCCCCACTTACCTAATGTTATTGCTAATACTAAATAAGGAGGGGGGTTGTTGGTGGCCACAACACACACAAAAGGATGAGGCATGAAAGACCCCCTTAACAACAGGGGAAGAAACATGTTAAGCAAATCTGGATGAAGAAAACCTATTGCAGTCATTGTGAAAGAAGTGGCCATCAAAGAGCCACTTGTTTGAGGCTCCATCCAGAGCAGCGCCTTAAAGACAAAGCATCAGTGCGTGAACCAGGTGAAGTAGTTTTTCAACAAGAAAAACTGCCACAAGGAGGCGACCCATTCACATTGATAAGTGAAAAATGGTTTCTAAATATGTTAGCGTTTCATGGTCATTCTTTTGTAAATCATTTGTTGCATTTTAAAATGTAAAAGTGATGATTGTTTCCATCACTTGTTCAACAACAATGATGTTTGATATTATTTTGGGTTGCATGTTAAACTTTGAAAGTGATGTCGTGTTTCCATCACTTGTCAAGAAAATAGTCTTTGGCCTTATGATTGTAAATCATGTGTTGTAGTGATGATGTGTTTTCCATCACTTGTTGAAGCAACAATGATATGTTGGACTTGTTTTCATAGCTGGAGTGTTGCGTCCATCTTGATGTAAACTTGACCACTGAGTATGTGTTATAAACTCGTGGCAAGTGTGGGATGCTTGGGTCATTAGTTGGTCATGCAAGTCAAGCATGTAAATTGCAAAACAATGTACTATAGGTTGCAGAGGTGGCAGGTGTCGGCTCATCGCTTAAGGCTCCGAATAACAAAGGTGAAGGAGACAAAAGCGAGGCCTTTCAAGATGCTCATGATGTAGACAAGGTACAAAAAAGTTGCAAATTTTTTTTCATGCTTTTGGAGGACCAAAAGCTCCTTAGTGGGGAGGATTGATCTAGGTGGATCTCTAGACACTAGTGGCATGGAAAAGGATAAAAATTCAAAGTGGTAGAAAGATGATGAACTTGACATCAGATCAAAGTGCTCATTTCCCTGATTCCAACAGTGCGAACGACACTCCAATTCGAGTCCAGATGAAGGAGATAGAAGCAGTCAAAGTTGGGTTGACTTTTTGATGACTGGGCAAGATTAATGAAGGCACAATTTAGCCTTTTTCTGGCAGACAGAATCCGGCCAAATTCAGCCAGATTCTGGGCAAAATTGTTGCCTATTTAAAATGACCCCTTCGGTAAAAAACCGAATTTCCAAAAATTGCACATTATGTTTTGTTAAACAAAAAAATATATATAAAAAAAGGGGGTGGCGGGCCACCAACCCCGCCACCCCAACTAATAACCATTCAACATAATTACGAAGGGATGGGCCATGAGCCCCGGCCCCTCCCCACATCCCTTGGGACTGTTGTAATAATAAAAAAATGGGGTGGGCGGCCATGACCCCGCCACCCCACACCATGGCTTAATTAAAACAAATAATATACGGATGGCGTGGGTCGGCCCTTGGGGCATGAACCCAACCCCAACACGCAACCACTAGCTATTTAATATATGGAGCCAACGGAGATACAGTGGGAAGGCTGCCCAAGGCAGGCCCAACCTAACCAAAATTTTAAAGATTCGTTTGTAAAAAAAAGGAGGAGCCGGGGTTTGACTGCCCAACCTCCTCCATAATAATTGGACTCCTTAACCAACTCAACCAACCGCCAACTTGGGAAAATCTACCAGTGAAATTTTATTTAAACACAATTTTTCAGTGCGCCCATGTGAGAGGAGGAAGTGCACGCAGTTCGAGGCAGAATGTTGCAGGAGGGCCGGATTTTCACTTTGTCAGATTTTGACAAATTTTATATGGTTTCAGCACTTCTTGATGCCACGAATGCAATGGAACTATCCATTTCTCCATCATATTTCTGAATTTTTTGGCCACTTTTCAGTATGGAGGTGGAACCATGACTGTTGTAGAAATAGGGAGTAGAACCATGATCCTTGAAATTTTCCCAAGGAGGTAATTTTTCTCCATGTCGGAATATAGTCAAGTTTACAATCGTTTTTCATGGTTTTTTGCATGGATCGCAATGGCAAGGTCAGATTCGCCTTTTGAGTTGCAGATTTCTAGTCCACCCATGGAGCAGAATCTTTGAGGAATCTAGGGGGAATCTAAAATATTCTTTGAGCCCTAGATTCTCAATTTCTAAGAATTCAAAAATTTGACAGACGATTTTGCACTAGTCGATGCCACAAATCTGATGGTGTGTTCAGATTTTTCATTTGCTCATTTTATTTTCCGGCCACTTTTCCAAGTGGAGTGCAAGTGTCAGCATTCAACGTGCGAGCAATCATCCCATGAGATTTGATGCAACGAGGTTGATGGTACAGCCAGGTTCAGCTGTTTGACATCCACTTCTTCAGATGGCCCCTGGTTGTGAGGTATATGCAATGTGTTCATGTACTTCTTTTGGCATGCATTGTGCTGCACAGATCCCTGTTTGATACTTGATGTGGGATCTTGTTTCTAACTCGCTTTCATGATTCCTGCTTGATGTGATGCAGAATCATCTGTGTGATGTACTTGTTGTCATGATCCCTCATGCTGTGTTGGAAATCCCTTTGTTGTATGTTCATGGGATATTCATGTTGTCGTCATGCATATTTGCATTGAGATCCCTTTTATGCCATGTTGGCGGGATGCTCTTCATGCATGAGTTTGTGTCATACTGATAGGAGTCTTTTGACTTAGAGTTCCAGTAGCGGAACATTTCTTAGAGCCACTCCTGGGTGAGGGAATTTTCCTTGTATGATAACGACATCACCTCTATGTACATCATCACTATTGACAACACTTAATGCAGCGGCCTACACCATCTTGACACTGGGGCCCGGAGATGTAGTCCCTCCTGGACAAACTCCATTATCAACAGCTTACGTTTTGATGTTGCTGATGACTGTCATGTTCCTCTTCTTTACAACATGCACATGTATTCATTTATGTTTATTTTAAAAATGCAAATTAACACATCACGAAAGTAAAAGGTCTTGGAAGGGTCCTTTTTCACACCCAGACTTGGATCAGGAAAACCTGGTAACTTTGCTAAGAATTGCATGAAAATAAGGTCTAATCAATTTACACAAAGAAGGCATTCATGAAATTATGTTGATATAGATGAAACAATTAGTCATGACTTTAACAATCTTAAATTGTTTGTGTCCAATGCTGCTATATCAGTAAAAATTGATGATGATAATGCTTGGTTTATAGATTCTGGTGCATCAATACACATGTCATGCAAAAGATATTGGTTTGATACTTATCATGAGATTAATAATGGTGGACACATCTATTTAGGAGATAATAGGTCACATGAAATTAAAGGATATGGTGATATAAGTGTTCTGATGCCTAATGGACAAGAAAAAAAAATTCAAAATGTGGTGTATGTTCCAGGATTAAAGAAGAACTTAATTTCAATCTCTACTATTAAAGATCAACATTTAAAAGTTGAATTTGTGAAATCACATTGTTTGATAAAGGATGTGCAGGACAACTACAAGGTTGTTGCAAATGGAATGAGAGTTCGAGGATTATACAAGTTGGATGTAATGAAGAATGGGCATCAAGCTTTGGCATCAACAAGCATATCAAATATAGAGCTTTGGCATCAAAGGTATGGACACTTAAATCATAATGACCAAATATTACTACAAAAGAAATTGATGGTAGAAGGTCTTCCAAATATTAAGGGTGAACACTTTGAATGTGAAGGTTGTGCACTAGGAAATGAACATAGGGAAGAATTTCTAATGCATGAAAATATAAGAAAACGTGAAATACTTGAGCTAGTGCATACTGATGTATGTGGTCCAATGCAAACTAAGTCACTTGGTGGAGCATATTACTTTCTTATATTTATTGATGATAGCACTAGATAAACCCGTGTGTACTTTATAAGAAACAAAAGTGATGTGTTTGAATACTTTAAATAATTCAAGAGTATGGTTGAAAAGCAAACAGGAAAGAGCATTAAAATTCTTCGATCAAATAAAGGTGGTGAGTACACTTCAGGAGATTTTATCAAATATTGAAAACAAAATGGAATTATGCAACACTTTACCATACCACATACACTTAAGCAAATTGGAGTAGCTGAGAAAAAGAATAGAACATTAGTTGAAAGTTCTCGTAGTATTTTAAAAAGTAAAGGAATTTCTAATAGATTTTGGGTTGAAGCCATTAATGTAGTTGTATACCTTAAAAATAGAAGCCCTACTAAGTATATTGAGCACAAAACACCATTTGAATCATTTTATGGTTTTAAACCTAAAGTTAGTCATTTAAGGATATTTGGATGCAAGGCCTTTGCTAATATTCCTAAAGAGGATAGGATAAAGTTAGATGCCAAAGCCATCAAATGTATTTTTATTGGATATTGTACTGATAAAAAAGCATATAAAATGTATGATCCAAATACTCACAAGGTCTTTGCAAGTAGAGATGTTATATTTCATGAGCATTTAGATAAACAAATAAAAGAAGATGAACATAATGTATGGCAACCTCCTTATGACAACTTTAAGGAAGAAGAAGAAGTTGTGGAATCAACTCAAGCTCAAGAACACATGGACATTCCAAAAGACATGTCAAGGAGTCAAAGTCCACAAAGAAGTGATGAAGGCACTCCACAGAGAAGAAGAAGAGGAGAAGGTACTCCACAGTGTAATGAACCTCTAAGAAGATCAACACGACAAATTCAAACCCCTATCAGGTATAAAGATTATGTTTTAATGTCTCATGTAATGATTGTTTTTGAGCCCTTAAATTATGAACAAGCTAAAAATCATAAAGAATGGATGGAAGCTATGAAAGAAGAATATGAATCTATAATGAAAAATGAAACTTGGGAATTAACAGAATTACCTGAAAATAAAGTTCCTATAGGGTCAATGACAAAATTTTGTTGGGTTGTGTTATATTCTTTCCACGACTACCCCACGTAGTTAACCGAGGGGTTAGAGGGGGGGTGGAACCCCCTCTTCGTTACGTCGATTGTGTAGCGGGGTGTCACAGGGGGTTTGAGGGGTACCCGTAACCCCATAAGTTAGGTTGGGTGGACCCACCTATGGTTTTGTGCATGATTTTCACACATGGTTTTGGACGCGATGGTTTTCGGTCCATGGTATTGGATGCTTCGGAATGTATAAATATGTATTGTAACATTGAAAGGAAAATAATTAAAAATCAAGCTAGTAGTCTTGGTTTTGGGATCTAGGGGAAATCTTTGTGTATATGTGTTTTATGTGTTATGCTCTCGTATTGTTTATTTTCTGTGTTTTAGAATTCGTATGTAGGTAATTTCTGTACGGGGTTAAAACCTACATTTGGTATTGGAGCAATTTTGGCTTCAAGGAGATGCCTTTGTTGTTGAGGGGTTTCGCTCGGGCTTGTGGTAGACCTTGTTCAGTGGGAGATCTGCGAGATCAATTCTGGTGGTGAAAGAAGATGGCGAGTAGTGGAAAGATAGAGATTGAGAAATTTAATGGTTAGAGTTTTGAGTTGTGGAAACTCAAGATGGAGGATCTGTTGGTGGATAAAGATCAGTGGATCACGGTAGATCCAGGTACTAAACCAATGGGAGTGTCCAATGAAGAATGGAAGAAGTTGGATCGGAAGGCAAAGAGCACAATACGATTGTGTGTCTCAGATTCAGTATTGTTGAATGTATCAGGGGAAGCTACGGCGAAGGCTTTGTGGGACAAGTTAGGGACTTTGTACCAATCTAATTCTTTAGTGAATAAACTGTTCCTGCGGAAAAAGATGTATAACATGAGGATGAAAGATGGAGACTGGGTGACAGAGCATCTGAATGCATTTAATACTGTGGTAAGCCAGTTAGCATCTGTTGATATTAAAATTTCAGATGAAGATAAGTGCATCAGTTTGTTGTGTTCTCTACCAGATTCGTGGGATATTCTGGTTATTGCAATAGGTAGCAATGCAACTGCCTTGCAGTTTGATGAAATAGTTTTAGCCTTGTTGATGGAGGAGATGAGACGGAAAAATATGGAGAGCCAGAATGGTGATGCCTTGTCTGTACGAGGACGGTCCCAGAACAGAAACAAAAACAAGTCATCGAGTGGGAGATCTAAATCTAGAGAGAGATCTAAATCTCTACGAAAACTTGTAAAGGTGGTGTGCTGGAAATGCGGAAAGGAAGGGCACTGCAAAAGAGACTGTAAATCTAAAGCTCCTGATAAAAGAAAGGGATCTGATGATGCTCCTTCTGCAGAGGCGAAAACCACCTCAAATGAAGGTGGGGATGTGTACTTGTCTTCTTCAAGTACACATGTAGATCATGAGGCATGGTTGATTGACTCGAGTGCATCCTTTCACTTCACTCCCCATAGAGAGTGTTTCTGTGAGTATGAGAAATACAATGGTGGTGATGTCTTGTTAGCGGATGATAGGAAGGCTAGAATCATTGGTCCTGGAAAATTAAAGTTGAAGTTGCAAGGTGGAAGGGTTAGAACACTTCTGGGTGTTTTGCATATTCCTACATTGGACAGAAATCTTATTTTTGTAAGAAAGTTGGATGATGTAGGTGTAAAAACAGTGTTCGAGAAGGATACCTGCAAGATGGTTCGGGGAACACTAGTATTGATGCGGGGAGTTCGGAATAGAACTCTGTACAAGCTGGAAGGTAGCACTGTTGTTGATGGGTGTAATAGTTCTATGGTTCTTGAAAGTGGAGCAGAAAATCTAGTGGTCTCTGGAGAGAAGACCATGCTGTGGCATCAAAGGCTTGGACATATTGGAGAGAAGGGCCTTCGAATACTTCATGGTAAAGGTATGAGTAATAGCTCTCTGGATTTTGATTTCTGTGAAAATTGTGTATATGGGAAGCAGAATCGGGTGAGTTTCCCTTCTGGTAGTAAGAGGGTGAAATAGATATTAGAGCTTGTGCACAGTGATGTGTTTGGACCTGTGAAGGTTCCATCATTGGGTAAGTCTGTGTACTATGTATCATTTATAGATGACTTCTCAAGGAATACATGGATATATTTCCTTAAGAAGAAGCCTGAAGTATTTGACAGGTTTAAAGAATTTAAGGCTCTCGTGGAAAATCAGATAGAGAAGAAGATAAAGATGCTGAGAACAGATAATGGTGGAGAGTTTTGCAGCAAGGAATTTGAAGAATACTGTAAGAAGTGTGGTATAGCACGGCAAAAGACTACTCCATATACACCTCAGCAAAATGGAGTTGCAGAAAGAATGAACAAGACGTTGATGGAAAGCGCAAGAAGCATGCTCAGTGGTGTCGGGTTAGGATAGAACAATGTAAACTTTGAAATGGGAACTGATACTGTCCCCCGTTTCGTAGAGATAGCAAAAAAGTGACCCGATTTTGAAAAGGGGTGATGCAGAACACATATGTTTTTTTTAGAGCATAGTTTTTGGCACTTTAATTTTTTTTATGTACATCATGTTTTAGAATGGTAGTGATTTTCATGCTGATTTAAAAAAGTGAGTATTCTGCATCACACCCTTTTTTTAAATGACCTATTTTTTGACTTTAAATTTTCTAGTGTATGAAATGTAAATAATTATTTTCTAAATTTGATAGCTTTTGAAGTGATCGTTTTCTTCATACTTTCTTGTTTTTTTTTTAGTGAGGTTTTTATTGTTTTGCATTTTTAAATTAGAAAGTCGATATTTTGAATTTTGGATAATCTACATATTTATACATCCTTAATTAATTTTTCAATCCACATGAAATAATTGTTTCTAAAAAATAGTATTTTTTAACAATGGACATAAAAATAACCATTTTTAACATAAATATAACAAAAAAACTACATGTTTTGATAATTTTTTGCTAGAATTGACATGTCAAAATCACAATTTTTATACGAAAATTTTAACTAAAAATGGTTTAATAATAGATTTTTTTTTATGAATTTCATGTCAAAAAATAATAATAATCACTTTTTTTCAAAAAATAATGATTAACTTCAAAATCAATGCGAAAATCACATATTACAAATATTGAACGCATAACAACTTTAATTGATTGATTATTCTTCTCATAAAATGTCAAATTCAAAACATTGCAAAGCTTGATTTCCAAGCATAACTTAATTTTAATCAACAATGTCACGTAATCCAAACTCTTCATCCTCTAGAGTTTCATCATTGTCTTCTTCCACAATATTTTCTGCTTCATTTTGCTCATTTTCCTCTTCTAATGGATCTTTGATGTCTGCGAATCTCCCAATGTATGTCTTTCCAAACATTCCATGTAATGGTGGTTGGGGTTCCTTTGCCTTTTTTGCCACACGTGATTCACTAAAGTCCCCTTTCTTCAATCCAATTTCTTGCATTGCATCTGGAAGAAATTGAAGAGCATTAATTCTTTGCTGAATGAAATTGCACTGTAATGGATCTTTCTCAATTGCAATGCAATTTCTTCCTTTTTGAAGGCAACATGCTAGTGTTGTACCTAATTATCAAGCAAAGAAATAATGAAGTAAATTAGTACAATGACATATTAATTAAAAAAAGAACATATTGAAATTCAATTCCATATAACAAAACTTACCTGAGCCAAAAAATAAATCCAGAACCCAATCTCCTTCATTTGAACATATGTCTATAAGATAGTTAATCAATAATTGTGGTTTTTGATAAATGTTAACTATCTCTCCTTTTGTTTCTTTGTCTTCATATGTTAGTTTTCTCACAATAGCATCATAAGTCAGTATTTGGCTATGACTCTTTCTGTCCACCCGATTAAAAATCAGAGACATATGGTTATCATATTTTGCCCAACTATCAATATGAATGAACTCACAGTCATTTATAAATTGTTGATCTTCATTGTTAAGAAGATTTAACTTTTGCCTGTAACATGAAATAGTAAAAGTTCAATTAACTTGTACATAAATGAATTTTTCAACATTAATCAAATATACATTTTAAACGTCTTACCATGTAAGTTGCATCCTTGAATTTGTTTTCCCCTTGAAGCTTGACAATATCATTGCCAATTGTGTGTCTGAATGAAATGTCACAAATCTCCATAATGGTGATGACGTAACTTCTACAAATCCCGCAACCAATTTATTAAAACCTTGATAAGTATAAGCGTCACTATCATAGTAAATGTTTGGAGTATTGAAACCATGGGGAAAATCTGCAATAACTAGGGCATAATCCCTTTTTGGTATGAGTTTAGCAATGTCTTCACAGTCGCCTTGTATTACTTGATATTGAATAGTGTCTAGCACTGCCCAACCCAACCCCCCGACCCCCATCCCCCCCCCCAGGGCGCCGACCCCCCCATCTCCCCACCAAACCCCCGGGCACCCACTCCCCATCCCCCCCTCGGGCGCCCACTCCCCATCACCCCACTCGACGCCCTACCCAACACCCCCCCGGGCGCCCTGCCCAACCCAACCCCCCTGGGGCACCCCACAACCCCCCCGGGGCGCCCTGCCCAACCCAAACCCCCCCCGCGCCCTGCCTAACCCAAACCCGCCCCGGGGGCGCCCCCGGGATCCCGCCCCCCGGGGGCCCCCCACAAACCCCAGCCCCCAAACCCCCCCAGGCGCCCTGCCCAACCCAACCCCCGCCGGGCGCCCCCCAAACCCCCCCAACCAGCGCCCGGCCCCCACCCGGTTGTTGTTGGGAAAAGTATCCAATTCGGAATGCCCCTATCCCACTCTAAGAGGTGATAGTGCCTTAGCAACAAACAAGGAAACTTATTCGAGTATTCTTCTTTACGAAATGTAAATGAGGAAGAAGGATCTAACTAACCTGTGGCTTCCGCTAGTTTGTCGATCCAAATCACTCCTATCTTCAGTAGCTCTCAGCTTCTTGCTCCTTCACCGGCCCAACTTCACCGAATTCCTGCAAGATCACAAGAAAGAGAAACTACACAAAGATACATATATACATTCATAAAAAGCTCAAGATCAGATTAAGCTAAACATGTAAGCATAACAAAACATCATTGGTATACGACATGTAGGAGAAACTCAAATAGTTTATTGACATGATAATAAAGTCCAAGAGGAGATACAACCAAGTGAGTTCTGATCCAGCATCTACCTCCCAGCAAAGGAATCCCTTCCTCTCCTCCAACAAAGCATAAATCACCCAATGTACTAATCTCAATCTCAAATCAACAACAATTCTCTGCAAAGTACAAAATTCCAGCCTCCTGAACCTCTGGGTGAGAGATCCATATATAGATGTAAGCAGAGAGGATGAGTCAGCTTATGTTTTGACTTGTGGCTTCTCTCTGTCAGTTCTTGCTTCCACTTGGAGGTTGAGAACCTGTTACTCATCACTAGTCAAATTCATTGAGGCAAGTGTCATTGGAGAAGATTCTGGAATCTTCCAGGGTCTTTCCACCTCGTTGAATGAGCTTGCCATTTGTCACTTCCTGCTCAGCGCACCTTGGTAGTGCTTCCACCTGCGTTGCAGTGCACCTAGCCAGTGTAACTTCTGCATTTCAACGCAGGCAGCTAGTGGAGCTTCTGAATTGATCCTGAATTGACTGTTTTTGAGTGGTTTTTGGTGGAGAACTTCTGGGAGAAGCTGTCATTGGTTGACCTTGTTCCTTTAGGAGCTGTAACAACATCTTTAGGGACTTTGGATCCGTTGAATTATGGACATTTCATGCTTATGGCTGTAAGGCACAAAAATGTCTATAACAGTTGCCCCCTAAAGTATGAGGCCGTTTATCGGGTGAAATGCTTTATTAGGAGGATCCGAAGTTCATTCAATGCTGGGAGGAGACCTGTAATAAGATACAATACAATACATTATTTTTCATACTGCTTTCATGATCTGGTTGAGGCGGGCATTCCCATGCTCAGCGTTATAAATTCATTTTTTGTGTACATAGGACAGACAATTGTCTGATGATAGACTGATGATCCTGCTGAAATCATCATCCTTTGGTAGGATGATTGTCTGTACTGCAATGCTGTACATGTCAATGTCGTTATTTTTCCTGAATATATATCGCAGCCTGGATGGATGAAGCTAGATCTGGGGTCTTCAAACTCGTCCGATCTTCACTCTAAGTACAAGTCGATCCATGTGAGAAATGTTCTGAAGTCGAACATGGAAAGACATCGCTTGATTACCGGTCAATGATGTAAACCGTTAACAAGCGCGAGAGGAATCACCGATAATGATAATGACCCTCAAGGTACTGCAGTAAAATTCACGTGGTGTGAATAAAGGACTTGGCATCGAACACCACGCAAAATCTTTCGGTCGAAGGTCATTGATGTATACTTGTCGCCGGAAGTGAGAAACTTGCCATTGAGGCATGCAAGCTTCAAAGTACTGAAGGGGTTGTTCCTAGATCAACTTCTTGGATAATGAGTTGATGTCGACAAGAAGTGATCCATCAAAGGAGGGCCTTATTGTATCCGACATCAGTGACACGGAATGGAGCAAATGATTTTGATGGAGATGAAAACGATCTGATGATATATGGTTTAGGGTGGCGGTCATGAAAGAATGAAGGATAATGTATGGTAGTGGATGGGACACGGTTGACTTCTCTGGATGACTTCTCTTGAACATATCGGCGACACTTATGTGATGGATTGGTAGCATTTAACCCAAAGATGGATGGTATGGCGAGACCATGGCGATGTGACCGGTGAATGAAACAACCCAACCCGACTCAGGCATGGAGTGGAAGTGTCATGTTCAAGAGCGACTTGCTACCAATAAAGTTCTTTGAGTTTCTTCCCAATTTTTCCCCAGTCATTGCTGACCAGTACCTCTTTATTTTTGTCAAGCTTGAGGAGGATAACATATGCTTGTTCTATAATTTGCCCTTCGGGCAAACCCATCGCTATGTTTTAACTAGCCTAGCGATAGTGAAACTCGTTCTCGTCTAAAGACAAGTTTGTCGCTATTTAATGTTTTTAACGAGTCTAACGACAAAGATAACTCGGTCCTTTTCATTTTTAGAGAGTCTGAAAAGGTACGTAAAGTCAACTCCGAAAGTCCTTTTTCGTCATCTAATCCCTTAAGTCCGAAAAAGTATAAAACAATACAGAAGGGATGAATTTTCGATAGTTTTAACGAGCCGAACAAAACAAGCGCTCGATCTTTTTGTGCAATAACCCCTCAGGTCCAAAAAGATTAAAATCTAGAGGAGGGATAGCACTTCCGGTCGCTTTAACGAGCTGGAAGGCCAAAACTCGGCAATCTTTTCATATTTTACGAGTCAGATGAAAAGAGCTTAAAGAAGACTCGTCTTTTGAGGAATGAGTGACAAAACGGGTAGCAGCTGATTCCAAGTACGGGTTGGAATTTTCCAATCACGGCAGTGTCACAAGGATGGCTAGTGAAATCACTCTTCGCAGCTGTTCCTCAAAATGGGTAAACAATCAATATGGAGGTGAATTATCGGCCAATGGAAAAGTGGAGGTGACGGTGCAAACACGACCAAGGCTTTAATGGCTGATAATGTTACATTCACGGTTGTTATTTACCGGAGGATAGTTCATTTTTTAACGAGCTTAAACACGGGTTGAAACACTTGCTTGATCTTATGTTTATTTTTTAACGAGCATGAACTATGTGCTAAAACTGCTCGATTATCCAGTCATATGATAAGAATGTCTCATGTAAGATGCCATTTTTTATGGAGCTTGCGCCTTACAAAGCTTTGCCCCGCATCCTTTCGTTATGCAAGTTCGGGAACGACTAATCCTACGAGTTTAAAGGGTTAGAGGTCCTAAAAATTTTAAAAATAAATAGCCGCCCCTTGCCTGCACTCCAAAAGGTTTGCATGCCCCCAGGTATAAAGTACGATTTCAAGGTTACCCCTCAATTTGCAGATAAAACATTTGTTCTACCAGGAAAGGCCTACCTCTTTCAGGTTACCAAAGATTGTCTCATTTGCGCAGCAAACAAAACATTTCTTCGGCGATGTCTACCGACATAGACAAAGGTGAGTGACAACGAGCGCCAAACACATAACTTTGACAAAAGAATCTTATTCTAGAATAACCCCTCTTCCAAGATGGACGGGGTACAGACTAGTCATATTCTCCCGCGGAAACCTACCCTATACCTAAAGTTTTCCTGCCGAAGCAGACCAGGACGCATGCCCCTTGGGTTCCAGTCATATCCTTCCGAATTACTCGCGCTCATCGAGAGGACGGACCGTGGGTTGAGACATTTCTTGCGTGAAGAGACCATTTAGGGAAGGTATATGACTATTTGTGATGCGTGATCCGGGAAATGAAAGTTGGTCCACGAGCTTGACCACTCTTCCTTCGTGCGGAAAACACATTACTCTAAAGAGTGAGGAGACGATGGCTCCCATGCAATATATATAGTCTCGTCCAAGGAGTAGTTTATAATTCGAGGGTCCTTGAATGACCATCACGTTCATTTGAACGGTCTTCCCTTTCAATGTGATAGGCACATTGGGGAGGATCCCTAAAGGTCGACTGGTTCCTTTATCAAAGCCTGTCAGATTTCTCATTTCAGGCAAAAGCGCTGGCGAACCAAGCGCTTTCCAAGCAATAGAGGAAAGGATACTCACAGATGCCCCCTCATCAATGATGGTGCCAGCCATGACCATTCTGTATATTTGGACGATAATTCTGAACGGTATGCTTGCTGGCAAACAGGGTCTGCCTAGTTGGTTCCAGTCGAAGGAGACAACTAGGTTGCTTGGTGGTGGGACCGCGTAGACGGCCGGGTATTGCTCTGATGAACTTCCTTCCTACGATAAAGGAATGGGGGGATTGCCCCTGGCCGCTCTGTCCAACCCAACCCCCCTGGGGCACCCCACAACCCCCCGGGCTCCCCACAAACCCCAGCCCCCAAAGCCCCCCAGGCGCCCTGCCCAACCCAACCCCCGCCGGGCGCCCCCCAAACCCCCCCAACCAGCGCCCTCCCCCCACCCGGGCGCCCGCCCGCCTGCCGCCCCAACCCCTGGCTCGCACCCTCCCCCCATCCCCCTACGGGCGCCCCACCCCTTGCCCCCGCCCGGGCGCCCCTCCCCACCCACCGCCACCCCCCTGGGGCGCCCGCCCCCCGGCCCGGCCACCAGTGCCTTCCTTCCCCCAAATGGGTGCCCCACCCCACCCACTGGCACCCCCCTCGGGTGCCCGCCCCCACCCCCCGCCGCCCTCCTCCTCTCCCTCCTGCGGCCCGCCCCCGGCCAACGTCCGACCAGGGGTGGGCCGCGAGAGGGAGAGGAGGAGGGTGGTGGGGGCAGGGGGGAGTGCAAGTGGGTGGGGTGGGGCACCTGGGCGGGGGAAGGGGGTGGCGCACATGGGTGAGGGAAGGGTGCGTCCCGAGGGAGGGATGGAAGGTGCCAGTGGCCGGGGCGGGGAGCGGGCGCCCCGGGGGGGGGGGTGTGGCAGTGGGTGGGGAGGGGCGCTCGGGTGGGGGAAGGGGTGGGCTGGGATGGGGGTTGGGTGGCGGGCGCCGGTGGGCTGGGGGGTTGGGTTAGGTAGGGCGCCCGGGGGGGGGAGGGTTTGGGGGGCGAGGGTTGTGGGGTGCCTAGGGGAGGGGGTTGGGTTGGGTAGGGTGCCCGCGGGGGGTCGGTCGCCTAGGTGGGGGTGCTAGTGGTTTTGGTGGGGGCGGGGGGGTGTGGGGTGCCCGGGGGGGTTTGGGTTGCGCAGGGCGCTGGGGGGGGGATGGGGCGCGGGTGCCCGGGGGTTTGGTTGGGGGTGAGCGCCAGGGGGTGGGTGAAGGAGGTGGAGGGCACCCCGGGGGGGCGGGTGCGGGGGGCCCACGGGGTGTTGGGGGTGGTGAGAGAGGGGGCTGAGGGAAAGATGGGCGCAGGAGGGGTGAGGGCGCCCGGTGGGGTGGGGGGAGGTGAGAGGGGAGTGAGGGGCAGATGGGCGTGGGAGGTTGAGGGGGGAAGGGGAGGTGAAGGGGGTAGTGATGGAAGGAGCCCACCCCGTGACACCACGGTGGCCCACCCACGAGTATTGAGCGATTGAGTTTGATTGGGCCCACCATGCTCACGACGGATGTAATTGTCATTTTGGCTCAGGAAAATTATTAATTTAAAAAAAAAATATTTTTCATTAAACAAATTTAATATGAAAATTTTCAAGGAAAAATTTTTAACTTACCTTTCAATTGTGAGAATTCTTCGGTGAATATGTTGTTGATAGCGATGTAGCTGCTCCACAAATTCACGAGTCTTTCAACGATTTTCAGAAAGCCTGGATGTGATGTGAGTAATAGTGATAATGAAATTTTAATATATAAGTGAAATTACGGAGATGTTTTACCATATGGTTAATATGGGATAATTTGTTTTAAAATATTATAAAGCGAATATTGTAGAATTGTTTTACAACGGGTTGAATGTGGGATAATTTGTTTTAAAATATTATAAAGCGAATATTGTAGAATTGTTTTACAACGGGTTGATGTGGGATAATTTGTTTTAGAATATATTATAAAAATTAAAAAAAAATTCAATTGTTTAGTAAATATTATATATTTTAACTATTAGAATACTTAATCTAGAAATTGTAGTTTACAATTTTAATTTTAGTGATTTATTTCATAAAAAAATTTAGTTTACATTTCTCAATAAATTGTAGAATAAAATAATGAAGGTAAATAAATCTAACAAATTTTTTGGAGGGAAATATTTTCGCGAAATTTTTTGGAGGGAAATATTTTTGCGAAAATTTTTGGAGCAAAATATTTTGGAGGGAAAATTTCATTCTTTAAGCTATATAATATCCTTAGGAGACTCCATTTGTATCATTCAACATCTTCTATTTGAAAGGGATGGATTGTTCTGATAGTGAAGTTTCAATTTATACACCATCAACATCTTCATCGTGTAACAACTCTATTCATATTGATGGATATAGCGGGAATTCTTCCACTATGACTAGAAAATCAATTCTTCCACTTAGTCCTGATTCTAAAGACTATGAGAGCAGCACTGATGAAAGAGGGGATGGAGAATTTCAAATAAATAAAGAGTCACAGATTCCACTTAGTCCTAATTCTAAGGACTATGAAAGCAGAAGTGATGAAGAGCATGATGGTGAAGTTCAAAAGAATGGAGCTTAGTCCTAATTCTGAGGACTATGAGAGTAGCAGTTTTGAAGAGCATGATGGTGAGGTTCAAAATAATGGAGTGTCATAGTGTCCACTTAGTCCTAATTCTGAGGACTATGAGAGCAGCAGTTTTGAAGAGCATGATGGATAATTTCAAAAGAATGGAGTGTCACGGTGTCCACTTAGTCCTAATTCTAAGGACTATGAGAGCAACAGTGATGAAGAGTGTGATAACGAATTTCAAAAGAATGGAGTGTCAAAGTTTCCACTTAGTCCTAATTCTAAGGACTACGAAAGCAATAGTGATGAAGAACATGATGATGAAGTTCAAAAGAATGGAGTGTCACGATGTCCACTTAGTCCTAATTCTGAGGACTATGAGAGTAGCAGCTTTGAAGAGCATGATGGTGAAGTTAAAAAGAATGGAGTGTCATGGTGTCCACTTAGTCCCAATTCTGAGGACTATGAGAGTAGCAGTGATGAAGAGCAGGATGATGCACTTAGTCCTAATTCTAATGAGTATAAAAGTAGCAGTGACAAAGGATAGGATGTAGCATCTTCAATAAGTAAACAGTCACATTTTCGACATAGTCCTAATTCTATGGACTATGAGAGTAGCACTGACAATGCACATGAGGAAGAATATCCATTAAACATTGAGTCAAATTTTCCATTCAGTCCGAATTCTAAGGACTATGACAATAGCACTGAAGAAGGGGAAGATGAAGAATATCGTCCAAGTCAATATTTGAAAAGCAGAGCTGATCATTGTGTGGATAACATTCCTCTTAATGATGATGAAAATCCTTATACAAATGATGATCCAATGATGGAGATGTTGCCAAGAAATATTGTATTGAGGAGTAGGAGCAGACCTTTTCGTATCAATGCAAGTTGTTCTAGTTATACAAGGGGTAGAGTAGAATATCTGACGAGAAGAAGTTCTATCAACGCTCTCATTTCAAGTGAATGTTACCAAAAAATATTGCTTGAAACATATGGATTTCACATTTGCATTAGAAAGCAGGAAGAGATATTTGTCAATGAATAAAAGCATGCAAAATTCATATTTAGTTGGGTGCATGCAATCTACATTGTCAGGTTATGATTATCATATTAGGAATTTATTTATGTGTAGAAAAGCTTTCAAAATGTTTCATTCGATTGGGAATTTTCGTCTCTCGAGAATTCAAGAAAATTTGGAAAAGGATCCCACATTTTATTCAGAAGTACGTCATAAAAGAGAGTTTGGGCCATTATCAAATACTGCAATGTCATGGATGAAAGATTTCTTTTCAAAGCATGGAGAGTGTATGCCAAATAGAGAGACAATACATATTCCAGATAATTTTTCAAGACGAGAAATCTACAACTTATACAAAGAATATGCAGAAGGTGCTGAGGGACATGGCCAATTTATTACATATCAATATTTTGTGAAGGTATGGAAGAAAGAATTCAACAATGTCCGTATTCCTAAGAAGACAAGGATGGGGATTTGCAGTACATGTGCTTCTCTTAAATAAAAAAGGGACAAATGTGAAGGCTCAGAAAGAGGTAAGCGTTCATAACTTTAACTTTTAAAATTGTATAGTCATCAACTATGAAAACGTATTTCTTAATGAATTTCTTTTATGTTGTGTAGATTTAATTGTTAAAGAACTTCAGGAGCATCGTGAACAACAAACAAATGAAAGGAAGAAGTTGTACAAGCATCGAAAGAAGTGTTATGATAATCCGAATAAATATTTGGGTTTGATAATTGATGGTATGGACCAGAAGAAAACACTTTTACCACATTTTGTTCGCACACCCAAAAATTTACAGGAGGAAAATTTCATTCAGTTTCACTTGGTCGGTTGTATGGTTTTCAATGGGAAAATGTTGCCAACGGTGTACTTCACAGCTTCAAATATTCATAATGATGCAAATCTGACCATAACCATAATTCATGATGTGATTTCTCATTGGTCTGGTAATATTCCTGAAGTTTTGTAACTACAATTGGACAACACTTGCCATGAAAACAAAAATCAGGTTGTTTTTGGATATCTAAACATGCTTGTTGAATTGAGAATTTTTCAAAAGGTAAAGTTTGGTTTCCTTCTTGTTGGGCACACTCATGACCATATTGATCAGATGTTCAGTTTTTTTTTCAGTCACATTGAGGAGGAAGGAAGTTGGGAGCTTGCCATCACTAATTGAATGTATTAAGAAATCATACATGCCAGAGCCTACTTTTGATGTGTTGGAAGAAACTGTTGACATGCAAAGGTTTATTCTGGGATCATATGGTGAGGAGAAATGCATTGAACAAGCTAATGACATTAGCTTCCAACATCAATTTCGTATCAAAAAAATTAATGGGAAAACACTAATATGGGGCAAGAAGTATTCAACTACTACAGAATGGGCATCATCATCAGGTTTGAAATTTTTGAAGTTCATTCCAGATCATCCAATATTTGCATCAAAAATATTGTTATTACAATCAGTTGGTGAAGTTCAGAATGCACGCAGACAGAATAGAGATATAAATTATTCTGATTGCCTCGAAGAAATTAAAAAATGTATTAGATATACATATGAGTACTTTGACATTGTTTATTCAGTTTGGTGGGAGTCATTTTTCAATAATCAAAGTGATATCATTTCAACAACAACAAATGAAGATATACCTTTTAAAAATCCATTTATTTGGCCACAAAATGTGTCGAATGAACATGAGGAAGTAAACATTATTGAACAACAACAATCTCAAGGTATTATTAATTCTTCACAGGTAGCGGAAAGAGAGATGTATATTGGTTCCAGAAGATCTCGTGCACAACGTGAAGCCATGGAAGACCTTTATAGGGGTTCAGTATAGGATATTAAGGAGGGTTGCATGATTGCAGTGCTAGCAGATGGAGATCCCAATGGCTATCCATTTTGGGTTGCTAAAGTTATAAAGGTCTTTACAGAAAATGAGGATGTTACAAGTGTTGAAGTACATTGGTATGCCACAAATACACACCCATTCAATGGTGTGTATAAGCCAGAGATGGTAGTTGACAAAAAAATGGCGGAAAAAGAAAAAGAAAGGGTACAAATATAAATCACTGCCGCACAAACATATTAAAATTGGAGGATGTTTACATACTTGTTTATGACTTCAATTTAACAAAGAGAGGAACTCTTCACTTCAAGACGATAGAGATTCTGAAAAGGTTGTTACCAGAAGGAATAGTGTTGACATGGGATTCTGCTGAAACCAGTCGTAGATCTAGAAGAATTTTGAAACCTGAAATGTTGGGCATGCATGTGGACTTAGACAGGGCACTAGTTGATGAAAGAGAAGAATATGGAACATCTTCGTTAACATCCAGTCACTCATTTAAAGATGTGAATTCTGATGGTGTGTAAGAAAATATGAGTAATTTTGAATAATTGTTTAAGACAATTTATATAACTGATGTATGCATTGTGTCTTCAAATAAAATTAATGTTTTTCATATGGCGTTAAATGAGAAGTTATGAGGCATTTTTATGTTGTTGGATTATATGTCTTAATTATGATAAATTTTATTGTTTAAAATATCTACAATGCAATATTAAATTAGAGATATAATGTATGTTTTATTCAATATACAAATAATGACTTTTGAATTCATTTAGTGATGTAATTTGTTCATAATGTCATGGTTTTTTAATTTTATAGTTGAAAAATTTTCAATTTCTTTTGTATCTAGCATGTTATGGTTGAAAACATGTTAAATTTATACTTAGGAAAGAAAAATGATATTCTACCAAAAACATTAATGTGTTTTTTTCCTCATAAACAACATTTTTTGACACATAAAAATTTGGTTTTATTAGCATTTTTTAAAATTTTGAAAATTGACCCTAAAAAAAAAAATCATTGTTCCAGTATCATCACTTTAATTTTGAAGCTATATTTTGCACGAAAATTTCATAGTAAATTTTGTAGTCACTGCCATTTTTAAAACATGTTCAAAATTGATGCCTAAAAAATAAAAACATTGTTCCAGTATACACACTTTTCGTTTTTAGCACTCTTTTTGATGGTTTTTTGGGGTTTTTTGGCTAGAGTTCCTGTTTTGAGTTTATAGTTCCTGTTTCAAAGTTTACATTGTTATAGGAATTCTGGGCAGAGGCGGTGGATATTGCATGTTACCTGGTCAATAGGTCACCTTCATCAGCATTGGAGGATAAGAATCCACAAGAAGTATGGACTGGTAAGAAACCCTCTCTTTCACATCTAAGGGTATTTGGATGTGATGTACATGTTCCAAAGGAGAAAAGAACCAAGTTGGATAGTAAATCTGAAAAGTGCATCTTTATTGGGTATATGGATGGTTTAAAGGGTTATAAGCTTTGGAAACCAGTAACAAGGAAGGTTGTGTACAACTGAGATGTGCTATTCAGAGAGGTGAAAGATGTTATTAAACATAAGTCCAACCAAAGGAACCTGAGAAGATAGAGTTTGAGCTAAAGGAGGAAGAATCAAACTCTACAACAAAGGAGGAATTAGAAGATGAAGAGCCACAAACTCCGACTGTGACAAGATCAGTTCGAGAAAGAAGGCAACTAGAAAGGTATAGTCCATCTGCTTTTTATTCAAATGTTGCTTTGTCTGTTACTGATGATGATCCCAGAACTATGAAGGAAACAGTGGATTCAGAGGATGGAAAACTCTGGAAAGAGGCCATGGTTGATGAAATGGCATCTTTACACAAAAATGAGGCTTGGGATCTGGTGGAGTTGCCAGCTGGAAGGAAACCCATTGGCAGCAAATGGGTATTCAAAAAGAAGACAAATGCAGAAGGAAAGGTGGAGAAATAAAAAGCTCGGTTGGTAGCAAAAGGTTATTCCCAGGTGTCGGGAATTGATTTTGGTGATATTTTTTCTCTTGTTGCCAACGTAACTTCTATTAGATTACTTTTATCTGTTGCTGCTACTTTTGATTTTGAGGTAGAACAGATGGATGTGAAGATAACATTTCTTCACGGGGATCTGGAAGAGGAAATATACATGAAGCAACCTGAAGGCTTTGCGGTGAAGGGTAAGAAAGAACTAGTATGCAAGTTAAAGAAGTCTCTGTATGGGTTAAAACAATCACCAAGGATGTGGTATTAGAAATTTGATACATTTATACAGGGACTTGGCTTCACTAGAAGCAAAGAAGATCACTGTGTGTATTTTAAATTAATTGGTGACTGTGTTATTTATCTTGTCTTATATGTGGATGATATGTTGCTGGTTGGAAATGACAAAGAAATCATCCAGGATTTGAACACCCAATTGTCCTCCAAATTCGACATGAAAGATCTTGGTGCTGCAAACTATATTTTGGGCATGGAAATTAAAAGAGATCGGGCAAAGAGGAAGCTCTGGTTAAACCAGAGGAAGTATGTCGAGACAATACTGCAGAGGTTTAATATGCAGGATAGTAAACTGGTGAAGGTTCCTATTCTTGTAGGTGTGAGGTTATCTGCTGAACAGTGTCCCAAGACACAAGAGGAGGAAGAGGACATGTCCCGTGTTCCATATGCAAGTGTAGTCGGTAGCCTGATGTATGCAAATGGTCTGTACTAGACCGGACATTGCACATGCAATGGGAGTATTGAGCAGGTTTATGTCAAAACCAGGAAAGGAGCATTGGACAACAGTGAAGCGGGTTTTCAGGTATTTGTGTGGCACTAGTGATTATGGTTTGTGCTACAAAGGAAGACCAGGATTGGACAGAGTGTTGGATAGTCATGGCTTTGTTGATGCAGATTGGGCTAGAGATCTGGATTAGAGAAGATCTACAAGTGGGTATGTGTTTAACCTATTTGGAGGTGCAGTCAGTTGGATGAGTAAGAAACAATCTGTAGTGGCACTATCAACTACAGAGGCAGAATACATGGCAACCACTCATGTAAGCAAGGAAACAATTTGGTTTCGGAGATTGTGTTCAAGTATGGGGTTAGTACAGGGAGCTATAAGGATAGGCTGTGACAGCCAAAGTGAAATTTTGTTGGCAAAGAACCCTGCATATCATTCAAAGAAAAATCACATTGATGTTCAGTATCACTTTGTGAGGGATATGATAGAAGACAAAAAGGTGTTGCTGGTAAAGGTGGACACTTTGAAGAATACTGCAGATGCATTGAAAAAATCTGTGAGCTCTGAGAAGTTCTCTTGGTGTAGAGAGACAATGGGAATTTCAGGGCTGGAAAAATGACTAAGCTTTCTTGTGGCCCCCTGTGGAAAGAAAAAAACAAGTGGGAGAATGTTGGGTTGTGTTATATTCTTTCCACGACTAGCCCATGTAGTTAATCAGGGGGTTAGAGGGGGGGGGAGCCCCCCTTCGTTGTGTCGATTGTGTAGCTTGGGGGGGGGCGGGGGTCACAGGGGGTTTGAGGGGTACCTGTAACCCCATAAGTTAGGTTGGGTGGACCCACCTATGGTTTTGTGCATGATTTTCGCACATGGTTTTGGACACGACAGTTTTTGGTCCATGGTTTTGGACGCGATGGTTTTCGGTCCATGGTATTAGATGCTTCGGCATGTATAAATATGTATTGTAACATTGAAAGGAAAATAATGAAAAATCAAGCTGGTAGTCCTGGTTTTGGAATCCAGGGGAAAATCTCTGTGTATATGTGTTTTATGTGTTATGCTTTCACATTGTTTATTTTTTGTGTTTTAGAATTCATATGCAGGTAATTTCTGTACGGGGTTAAAACCTACAAATTTAATGCAAAAGGTAGCATAGACAAGTACAAGGCAAGATTGGTTGCAAAATGTTATTCACAAAAAAAGGTATAGATTATGAATATATCTTTTCTTTGGTTACAAAAATGAATACAATCAGAGTAACGATAGAATTGGCAAGTAAATATGATTGGAAGTTACATCAATTAGATGTGAAGTCGGATTTTCTAAACAGTGACTTAAAATAGGATATTTATCTTGTTCAACTAGTGATGAGCCTAGGTATTGCAACAAGAATGTTGCATCTCCCAGGGCTACCAACTTTACTTATCAACTTGGGGTTCGTACAAACTTGGAGGTGACAATGATATATGCAAAAGTAAAAGTGAAGGTATTGCCTATTGTCACTGCTCATCTGGCAAGAGACCCCAGGGGTTCTAAGCCATACTTCTATAGGGTCAGAAGAAGCTTAACTCTTTCATGGAAGTGTTGACCTAGATTGTCATTGATGTCAATATGGCAATATTCTAGATACTGGATGATGATATGAAGCCAAGGAGAAGCAAAGCAGATCCATGAAGAGACAAGAGCAAGGCCATCAAGATAGCCAAGCCATAAGCAAGAGGACTTACCAAAGGAGGCATATAAATCATATTACAGGATATCAGAGGAAGAGAGGCATTCATATATGCAAGGAGGTCTTTGAAAGACACTGCCAAGCCAGAGGAGCCACATTGGAGCAAGAGGAGCTACAGGAGGAACCATATATATATATATATATATATATATATATATATATATATATATAAATGCCAAAACAGAGCTATAGAGGAGCCATATATATATGCCATATATATGCCAGAGAAGAATAGAGCAAACAGAGCAAAACAGAGCCATCGAAGAGCATATCGTAGGAGCAAGGCGTAGGCATATATATATATATATATATATATATATATATATATATATATATATATATATATATAGATGTCCGTTTACACTATCAGAGAGCCATATATGCCACAGATAACACTATTGGGAGCATATATCATATATATGGATGCATTTAACAGCTATCGGGAGCTATCGGAGCAAATATGCCAAAGGCTCGGAATCCAAAGGAATACCGATCAGAGGAGCATAGAGGAAGAGTGGAGGACACAGTGGAAGAGTAGTTAATGGAGGATTATTACAACAGAGCAGTATATAATATTGGAGGAGCCACATAGAAATGATAGAAAGGAAAAAACGGAGCAATATATAAATAGAGTTAAAGGAGTGGAGCTATATACAACATCGAAGGCAAAGACTTGAATATATATGTATTCACACTATCAGCGGCATAAACATACATATATAGGTTGTATACACCATCGGCGGCAAAAAAAAAAGCCATACAAATATGCAAATACACTATCGGAGCGGAAAAGGCAGTATTTATATAAGTATGCACAGAATACACTATCAAGGGCACAAACAGAGGCCAAAACATATATATAGGAAAATATACTATTGGCTATCGAAGCGATAGTGTAAATCGGCTGTTCGGGTATATGCCACCACAACAAACCCCCGATTGTGATATATAAGCTATGGACCGGAAAACAACATTATGGAAGGTGTATATTAGATCGTATCCGCCCTATTAGGATCTGTTGATCGCAATAATGCCCAAAGGGTTGTCCTCCGCAAAACGCCGATTGTGATTGCAAGATCGGACTCGATGCTATATTGCGATTTGGCTTAATGTCTTATCGCATCCATCAGCCATCGGCCATCGACCAAGGGCAACCCCCGATTGTGATACATATACACGCGGACCCACCACAACATTGTGCTATGGGTTAATAATGTATCGCATCTTCCCATCGCTATGCTACACAGAGGGCTATCCGACTACAAGCACCGATTGCGATCATAATGCGGACCCGATACAGTATAGATGCGGGTATAAAATTTCTTGAAGTCCACCCTTTAGCCGTTTTTGCCTATTTTTTCTCATATTTCCTATGTGATATTTGGCCTGCGCGGGGTTTGGAGGTAGAATCGCAATACAATAACGCTCCCAATAGTTTAGGAGAGTTTAATGAGTTGAATCACGCCGGTTGTGATTGCAATAGAACATGGCATGTCCATTACATTGTAAAGCCATGTGTATGTCGAAGAATTATTGATAAAAGGTGCGTTGTTATAGGTTTTAACTTGTAATAAGTATTCTCTGTATATTGGGCCCTCTCTCATGAATTAACGTGTCCAGTGAGCACGAATAGATAGAGGAAACTGAAAGCCAGGAAGTCGAAGAAGCAAGTGAGCACAGAGGAAATGACAGTGACTGAGGAGGAAGCTAATAGGATAAGCGAGCGTTGAGGAAGCTAAAGGGCCAACGAAGAGAGGAAATCAGGAGACAAAGGCATGGGAATGGATAAAGCAGGAAAAACAGAGAACGGAGGTGGTTAATGCTATTGAAGGCTATTCAACGCTGTGGAAATAAGTTGGAGGAGATAGAGTGTTGGGTCCCTATAATACTAGTGATTACCCATTACTATTGCAGTTATACCCCTTATTAATATTGTTTTGCCCCTATTACCCCCATCTTGTTATTACTATGCCCCATAGAATCCCTCTATTGTTATTTTTGTGGCTTTATATTATTATTGTTATGTCGGCTGGATTATATTGTGACTCCTTAGACTCCTATATATAGAAAGGAGGTTTTGTCATTTGAATCATCCAAGAATTGTTCATTTATGTAATGTAAAGGAGGTTGCCCCCTCGAAGAGGCTGAATTCTAAGGCATTGATCTATATTTTCTATCTTTTCTTGAGCTGGTTTCATAACATTTGGTATCAGAGCTTTGGATTCTAGGGTTTCGCTTCTCCAAACAGGTCATCGTGGCATTTTTGCTATAACTTTTTTTTGTGACGTTTCAGAAGTCTAAAAAAAACCCATTTGAGAAGAAATCGCGCTGAACCGTGGGTCCAAATTTCAGAGATTTTTGCGCGATATTTGCGGAGATATGATCTGAGGAAGTTAGTCTTTTTGCAGACTCCTGAATTACATTCAAAATAGGTGACCTGGGGAAAATCGTCATAACTATCTCTCTGGGGATTATATTGAAATTCAGTAAGAAGGTACAGAAAGAGGACGGGCTGTAGTTTCTTCTATGCATGTTTTATATCCAAAGGTCGAAACAGTGACTCGTGGCACGTCGTAAAAGTTCGCTCTACTGAACTAGTCTATAAGCAAGTCACTGTGGGAGATTTCAGATAACTCTTCCTTGGAGAATCCAATTTGGGTCTGACTTGTGGCATTGGAAAGAGGACACAGAAGGCTACTACAGCTCACAAATTCAGAACTAGATGATTGGAAAGTACATAGATACATCAAAGGCAATATCAAGCTCCTACAAAGTGGAAAAAGGTGTGTATATTTTCTTAAATTTTTGCTTAAGCTTGGCTTGAAAATTTATTTTGAAGGAATTCAAAGGGCACAGTAGAGCATTATTATCGGTAACTGATACCCTGAGGAAAGAAAATCCAAACACCTAGTAAGGAACCTGAAAGCTCTAGCATGACTCATGAAGAAGAGGAAGAAATGCAACATGATGTATCAAAATTACAAGACCAAGTGCAACAACTGTCCCTTGCACAAAAAGGAACAGAATCTAAGATGGATGGTTTAAAGAAAGATGTAGAAGCTAAGATGGATGGTTTAAAGAAAGGTGTAGAAGCTGAGATGGACTGTTTAAAGAAAGGCGTAGAAGCTAAGATGATTGACGTGGAAGCTAAGATGGATGATTTGAAGATAGATTTGAAGACAGACATGGATGAATTGAAGATAAATATGAATAAGTTGCTACAAGAAATGGTCCCTAAGGGTGAAAGGGTACTAAAGGAAACTCATGATGAGAACAAAAGAAATGTTAATCATGATTCCAATAGACGCTAATGTTGGATCGAAGACTCACTATATTCCAAAAATAGATATGAGAAAGTTTGATGGCAAGGATCCTACCACATGGATATTACAGATGGAGCAATTCTTCGATCTCAATAATGTGCAAAACTGTTATGAAACCAGCTCAAGAAAAGATAGAAAAGAGAGATCAATGCCTTAGAATTCAGCCTCTTCGAGGGGGCAACCTCCTTTACATTACATAAATGAACAATTCTTGGATGATACAAATGACAAAACCTCCTTTCTATATTTAGGAGTCTAAGGAGTCACAATATAATCCAGCCGACTTAACAATAATAATATAAAGCCACAAAAATAACAATAGAGGGATTCTATGGGGCACAGAAATAACAATATGGGGGTAATAGGGGCACAACAATATAAATAAGGGGTATAACTACAATAGTAATGGGGTAATTACTAGTATTATAGGGACCCAACATGCCCCTCTCCTTCAAAAAAGTGTTGTCCTCAACGCTTGAGTAGTTCTGGATACTTCTGCATAAAATTCTCATCCTCCCATGTGGAATCTTCAGCGGATAAGTTCTTCCACTTGATAAGATACTCTGAAATTGATCGATTTCGTAGCTGTCGAGTTCTTGTTTCTGTGACTGCTTCCGGTTCCAATATAATTTTTCCTTCCTCGTCAAGTTCTGGCAATATTGTTTGAACTGGGAGCTTGTCGCCTATAACCTTCTTTAAACATGAAACATGGAAAACTGGGTGCAATCGAGAAGCTGCAGGAAGCTCCAATTTGTATGCCATAGTACCAATCTTTTGCAACACCTTGTACGGACCATAATACTTTGGTGATAATTTATTATCCTTCTTAGCTTGCTTTAGGGACATTTGCTTATATGGTTGTAGCCGTAGGAATACCCAATCACCTACATCAAAACTTCTTTCACTGCGATGTTGATCTGCCTGTTGTTTCATTCTATTTTGTGCCAACACGAGGTTATCCTTTAAGAGTTGGAGGACTTGTTGTTGATGTTCGATGTGATGTTCCACTGCCTGAACCTTAGAATTTTCTCTTAAATATGATGTGATGGATGGTGGTTGATACCCATAAAGTGCCATAAATGGGGTCATTTTTGTTGCTGTATGGAAGGAAGTGTTATACCACCATTCAGCCAGAGGCAACCATTTGACCCATTGTGTCTGTTTATCAGATACAAAGCAACGAAGATATCCTTCCAAACATTTGTTTACTATCTCAGTTTGCCCATCAGATTGAGGATGATAAGATGAGCTATGAGCTAACTGAGTACCAAGACAAGAAAATAATTCTGTCCAAAAATTTCCAGTGAAAATGGGATCTCTGTCACTTACAATAATCTTTGGGTTTCCATGTAGCTTTTGAACTGTTTCCATAAATGCAGTAGAAACTGTACTGGCTTTAAATGGATGTGATAATGCACAAAAGTGTGCATACTTGGTAAGTCTGTCAACTACCACCATGATGACACTCTTTCCCTCAGACTTGGGTAAACCTGTGATAAAATCCATTGAAACCTCCTCCCAACGTTGGCTTGGAATGGATAAAGGTTGTAATAGACCCGGTGTCTTAATTGTTTCAACTTTATTTTGTTGGCAAACCAAACATTCCGCCACAAACTTTTGAATATCTGATTTAAGGCCATCCCAAAAAAATTCCTTCTTAACCCTGTGGTAAGTTTTTAAAAATCCTGAGTGCCCTCCTAAGGGAGAAGTGTGCAATTCCATAAGAATCTTTTGTTTTAGCTGGGAATTCTTACAGAGGTATAAGCGATCTTTGTACCATAACGAATCATTTTTCCAGCTAAATGTATCAGAAGTACTGGAATCTTGTTGTAGCTTTCGAATAAGTGCCCACACTTCTTCGTCATTCTTCCATTCCTCCTTGCTTCGTTTATCCAATCTGGTTGGATAATAGAAATGGCACACAACAATGCTTCCACATCCTCATCCTTTCTTGAGAGTGCATCTGCCACCACATTTTGCTTCCCTTTTTTGTAGATGATTTCAAAGTCATAACCCAACATCTTTGTGACCCACTTTTGTTGCTCTTCAGAGGATAATCTTTGTTCTAAAAAGTATTTAAGGCTATCATGATCCGTTTTTACCTTGAAGTGTCTTCCCATTAGGTAGGGTCGCCATTTCTTAAGTGCATGGAGTATTGCCAACATTTCCTTCTCATAAATAGCTTTGCTTAAAAACTTTCCCTTGATTGGACGACTTTCAAAAGCAATGGGTCTTTCATCTTGCATTAGAACAGCACCAATTCCATTTCCTGAAGCATCACATTCCACAATAAAGGTTTTTGTGAAGTCCGGTGTAGCTAAGACCGGTGCTTGGCACATTGCCTCTTTAAGATGTTCAAAGGCCTTTGTTGCTTCCGGAGTCCATGAAAATGAATCTTTCTTCAATAATGTTGTTAGAGGTGCTGCTATTCTCCCATAATTCTTAACAAACTTGCGATAATACCCTGTCAACCCAAGAAATCCTCGCAGATGCTTTATGGATGTGGGGATTTTCCATTCCTTAATGGCTTTAATTTTGCTAGGGTCTACCTTAACTCCTTCATGAGATACAATATGACCCAAATATTCCACCTCCTGGACTCCAAAGAAACATTTGGATCTTTTTGCATATAATTGTTTCTCCTCCAATAGTTGTAGCACCCTGTCAACATGTTCAACATGATCCTTCCAAGACTTGCTGTAGATTAGTATATCATCAAAAAATACTAACACAAATTTTCTAAGGAATGGTTTGAAAATTGAATTCATCAAACCTTGAAATGTTGAAGGTGCATTGGTAAGGCCAAAAGGCATGACCAAAAATTCATAATGACCCTCATGAGTTCTAAATGCTGTTTTCGGAATGTCTTCAATCTTCATTCTGATTTGATGATATCCCGAACGAAGATCCAACTTGGTGAAGTAAATTGATCCATGCAATTCATCCAGTAATTCATCAATGACAGGAATGGGGAACTTATCTTTAATAGTGAGCTTGTTGAGCTCCCTATAATCTGGACACATGCGCCATGATCCATCCTTCTTGTGCACCAATACTACTGGAGCTGAGAAAGAACTTTGACTCGGTTGAATTATACCAGCCTCTAGCATTTCTGCAACCATACGTTCAATTTCACTTTTTTGGACATAGGGATATCTGTACGGCCTGATGTTTGGAGGAACACTTCCTGGAATCAGATGAATAGCATGATCATGATCACGCATAGGTGGGAGACCTTTGGGAGTCTCAAATACCTTGGAATGATTGTCCAGGACTTTTTGGAGATCTGGAGAAATAGATGATTCCAATGTGGAAACATCTAGCGAACATAATTGTGCAATTACACCTCTTTGCTCCTTTTTTAGAAGCTTTGTCATGCCATTAGAGCTGATTATCTTTCCTGGTTTCCCTGCAATACCCCTTAATTCAACTTCCTTTCCTTCCACAGAAAATTTCATGAAAAGTTCTTGAAAATTAAAAGCTATTGTACCCAAGGATTGTAGCCATTGGACTCCTAGTACAACATCAGCACCTCCCATTGGAATGGAAAGCATTGGGCTAGTCAATACATATTCTCCCATGGATAGCTTGATATTATGGCACTTTCCAGAACAATTTATTGTTCCTCCATTTGCAATCATCACTTGACACTCTGGTGCTGGATATAGGAAGCAATTCAATTCTTTTGCTACCCTACAATGAATAAAATTGTGGGTGCTTCCTGAATCAATCAACACTATTACCTTTTTCTTCTTGATTTGTCCTTCTATCTTGATGGTTTGAGGAGTGGTAATTCCCGCCAATGCATTACAAGATATGGTCGGATTTATTTGTTCTTCATCTAGGCTTTGTTCCTGGAATATATCCTCTTCTTTTGACCTTTCTTGCTCCTTTTCTTCTTCCTCTTCACAATCTATGTAGAATAATTTCTTCTCAGCACACTTATGACCTTTGTGTATTTGCTATCACAATTGTAACAAAGCCCTTTTGCTCTTTTTTCTTCCAATTGTTGTGGTGTCAACCTTGTAGGTTGTGGAAGACTATGGGCAACAACACTTCCGTCTTTATAGTTGTGAATGGTATGCTTCCTAGTTGCCATAATTTTGCTTTCCATTTTTCTTGCTAACCTGAATGCCTTCTCTAATGAATCAGGTTCCCAAAGGCGCACATCATGTTGGATATTATCCTTTAAAGACCCTATGAACACATCAATCCTATGCTCCTCTGGAATATCTTTTACCCTTATGTTCAATTTTTGGAACTCCTCAATGTGCTCCATTATTGAACCCTTTTGTTTGAGACTTATCAATTGGCTAAAAAAAGTGTTGCTTTTTGTATCCTCATAATGTGCTATCAATTCTTCCGTAAAAATTGCCCAAGTGATAAATTGTTTACGAGAACAAAGCCATTGATACCATACAAACTGATTTGGTTCCAAATATAAAGTTGCCATACGTACCTTTTGTGTGTTTTGCACATTATTGAGATCGAAGAATTGCTCCATCTGTAATATCCATGTGGCGGGATCCTTGCCATCAAACTTCCTCATATCGATTTTTGGAACATGGTGAGTCTTCGATCCAACATTAGAGTCTATGGAATCATGATTAACATTTCTTTTGTTCTCATCATGAGTTTCCTTTAGTACTCTTTCACCCTTAGTGACCATTTCTTGTAGCAACTTATTCATATTTATCTTCAATTCTTCCATATTATCATCCATGCCATCAATTTTAGCATCCATGCCATTCGCCTGAGCTTCCATGCCCTTTATCTTAATTTCCACGCCATTTATCTTAGCATCTGTTAGCTTTTGTGAGCGTGACATTTGTTGCACTTGTTCTTGTAATTTTGATATATCATGTAGCATTTCTTCCTCTTCTTCATGAGTCATGCTAGAGCTTTCAGGTTCCTTACTAGGTGTTTGCATTTTCTTTCCTCGGGGCATCAGTTACCGATAATAATGCTTTACTATGCCCTTTGAATTCCTTCAAACCAAGCTATGCAAAAATTAAAAAAAAACTACACACCTTTTTTTTACTTTGTAGAAGTCTGATATTGAATCTGATGTATCTCTGTAATTTCGAATCATCCAGTTCTGAAATTGTGACCTGTAGTAGCCTTCTATGTCCTCTTTCCAATGCCACTAGTCTGATCCAAATTGGATTCTCCAAGGAAGAGTTATGCACAATCTCCCACAGTGACCTGATTATAGACTAGTTCAGTAGAGCGAACTTGTATGAAGTGCCACGTGTCACTGTTTCAACCTTTGACTCTGAAAAATATATAAACAAAAACTACAGTCCGTCCTCTTTCTGTACCTTCTTACGAAATTTCAATCCGATGCTCAGAAGAAAGTTATGACGATTTTCCCCAGGTCACCTGTTTTGAATGTAATTCAGGAGTCTGCAAAAAGACCAACTTCCTCAGATCATATCTCCGAAAATATCACACGAAACGCTCTGAAATTCGGACCCAAGGTTCAGCATGATTTCTTCTCAAATGGGTTTTTTTTTGCAACTTCTGAAACATCACAGAAAAAACGTTATAGCGAAAATGCCACGATGACCTGTTTGGAGCAGCGAAACCCTAGAATCCAAAGCTCTGATACCAAATGTTATGAAACCAGCTCAAGAAAAGATAGAAAAGAGAGATCAACGCCTTAGAATTCAGCCTCTTCGAGGGGGCAACCTCCTTTACATTACATAAATGAACAATTCTTGGATGATACAAATGACAAAACCTCCTTTCTATATATAGGAGTCTAAGGAGTCACAATATAATCCAGCCGACCTAACAATAATAATATAAAGCCACAAAAATAACAATAGAGGGATTCTATGGGGCACAAAAATAAACATATGGGGGTAATAGGGGCACAACAATATAAATAAGGGGTATAACTACAATAGTAATGGGGTAATTACTAGTATTATAGGGACCCAACAAAAACACACAAAAGGTACGTATGGCAACTTTATATTTGGAACCAAATCAGTTTGTATGGTATCAATGGCTTCGCTCTCGTAAACCATTTATCACTTGGGCAATTTTTACGGAAGAATTGATAGCACATTATGAGGATACAAAAAGCAACACTTTTTTTAGCCAATTGATAAGTCTCAAACAAAAGGGTTCAATAATGGAGCACATTGAGGAGTTCCAAAAATTGAACATAAGGGTAAAAGATAATCCAGAGGAGCATAGGATTGATGTGTTCATAGGGTCTTTAAAGGATAATATCCAACATGATGTTCACCTTTGGGAACCTGATTCATTAGAGAAGGCATTCAGGTTAGCAAGAAAAATGGAAAGCAAAATTATGGCAACCAGGAAGCATACCACTCACAACTATAAAGATGGAAGTGTTGTTGCCCCTAGTCTTCCACAACCTATAAGGTTGACACCACAACAATTGGAAGAAAAAAGAGCAAAAGGGCTTTGTTACAGTTGTGATATAGAAAATACACTAAAGGTCATAAGTGTGCTGAAAAGAAATTATTCTACATAGATTGTGAAGAGGAAGAAGAAAAGGAGCAAGAAAGGTCAAAAGAAGAGGATATACTCCAGGAACAAAGCCTAGATGAAGAACAAATAAATCCAACCATATCTTGTAATGCATTGGTGGGAATTACCACTCCTCAAACCATCAAGATAGAAGGACAAATCAAGAAGAAAAAGGTAATAGTGTTGATTGATTCAGGAAGCACCCACAATTTTATTCATTGTAAGGTAGCAAAAGAATTGAATTGCTTCCTATATCCAGCACCAGAGTGTCAAGTGATGATTGCAAATGGAGGAACAATAAATTTCTCTGGAAAGTGCCATAATATCAAGCTATCCATGGGAGAATATGTATTGACTAGCCCAATGCTTTCCATTCCAATGGGAGGTGCTGATGTTGTACTAGGAGTCCAATGGCTACAATCCTTGGGTACAATAGCTTTTAATTTTCAAGAACTTTTCATCAAATTTTCTACGGAAGGAAAGGAAGTTGAATTAAGGGGTATTGCAGGGAAACCAGGAAAGATAATCATCTCTAATAGTATGACAAAGCTTCTAAAAAAGGAGCAAAGAGGTGTAATTGCACAATTATGTTCGCTAGATGTTTCCACATCGGAATCATCTATTTCTCCAGATCTCCAAAAAGTCTTGGACAATCATTCCAAGGTATTTGAGACTCCCAAAGGTCTCCCACCTATGCGTGATCATGATCATGCTATTCATCTGATTCCAGAAGTGTTCCTCCAAACATCAGGCCGTACAGATATCCCTATGTCCAAAAGAGTGAAATTGAACGTATGGTTGCAGAAATGCTAGAGGCTGGTATAATTCAACCGAGTCAAAGTTCTTTCTCTGCTCCAGTAGTATTGGTGCACAAGAAGGATGGATCATGGTGCATGTGTCCGGATTATAGGGAGCTCAACAAGCTCACTATTAAAGATAAGTTCCCCATTCCTGTCATTGATGAATTACTGGATGAATTGCATGGATCAATTTACTTCACCAAGTTGGATCTTCGTTCAGGATATCATCAAATCAGAATGAAGACTGAAGACATTCCGAAAACAACATTTAGAACTCATGAGGGTCATTATGAATTTTTGGTCATGCCTTTTGGCCTTACCAATGCACCTTCAACATTTCAAGGTTTGATGAATTCAATTTTCAAACCATTCCTTAGAAAATTTGTGTTAGTATTTTTTGATGATATACTAATCTACAACAAGTCTTGGAAGGATCATGTTGAACATGTTGACAAGGTGCTACAACTATTGAAGGAGAAACAATTATATGCAAAAAGATCCAAATGTTTCTTTGGAGTCCAGGAGGTGGAATATTTGGGTCATATTGTATCTCATGAAGGAGTTAAGGTAGACCCTAGCAAAATTAAAGCCATTAAGGAATGGAAAATCCCCACATCCATAAAGCATCTGCGAGGATTTCTTGGGTTGACAGGGTATTATCGCAAGTTTGTTAAGAATTATGGGAGAATAGCAGCACCTCTAACAACATTATTGAAGAAAGATGCATTTTCATGGACTCTGGAAGCAACAAAGGCCTTTGAACATCTTAAAGAGGCAATGTGCCAAGCACCGGTCTTAGCTACACCGGACTTCACAAAAACCTTTATTGTGGAATGTGATGCTTCAGGAAATGGAATTGGTGCTGTTCTAATGCAAGATGAAAGACCCATTGCTTTTGAAAGTCGTCCAATCAAGGGAAAGTTTTTAAGAAAAGCTATTTATGAGAAGGAAATGTTGGCAATACTCCATGCACTTAAGAAATGGCGACCCTACCTAATGGGAAGACACTTCAAGGTAAAAACGGATCATGATAGCCTTAAATACTTTTTAGAACAAAGATTATCCTCTGAAGAGCAACAAAAGTGGGTCACAAAGATGTTGGGTTATGACTTTGAAATCATCTACAAAAAAGGGAAGCAAAATGTGGTGGCAGATGCACTCTCAAGAAAGGATGAGGATGTGGAAGCATTGTTGTGCGCCATTTCTATTATCCAACCAGATTGGATAAACGAAGCAAGGGAGGAATGGAAGAAAGTGTGGTCACTTATTCGAAAGTTACAACAAGATTCCAGTACATCTGATACATTTAGCTGGAAAAATGATTCGTTATGGTACAAAGATCGCTTATACCTCTGTAAGAATTCCCAGCTAAAACAAAATATTCTTATGGAATTGCACACTTCTCCCTTAGGAGGGCACTCAGGATTTTTAAAAACTTACCACAGGGTTAAGAAGGAATTTTTTTGGGATGGCCTTAAATCAGATATTCAAAAGTTTGTCGCTGAATGTTTGGTTTGCCAACAAAATAAAGTTGAAACAATTAAGACACCGGGTCTATTACAACCTTTATCCATTCCAAGCCAACGTTGGGAGGAGGTTTCAATGGATTTTATCACAGGTTTACCCAAGTCTGAGGGAAAGAGTGTCATCATGGTGGTAGTTGACAGACTTACCAAGTATGCACACTTTTGTGCATTATCACATCCATTTAAAGCCAGTACAGTTTCTACTGCATTTATGGAAACAATTCAAAAGCTACATGGAAACCCAAAGATTATTGTAAGTGACAGAGATCCCATTTTCACTGGAAATTTTTGGACAGAATTATTTTCTTGTCTTGGTACTCAGTTAGCTCATAGCTCATCTTATCATCCTCAATCTGATGGGCAAATTGAGATAGTAAACAAATTTTTGGAAGGATATCTTCGTTGCTTTGTATCTGATAAACAGACACAATGGGTCAAATGGTTGCCTCTGGCTGAATGGTGGTATAACACTTCCTTCCATACAACAACAAAAATGACCCCATTTATGGCACTTTATGGGTATCAACCACCATCCATCACATCATATTTAAGAGAAAATTCTAAGGTTCAGGCAGTGGAACATCACATCGAACATCAACAACAAGTCCTCCAACTCTTAAAGGATAACCTCGTGTTGGCACATAATAGAATGAAACAAAGGCAGATCAACATCGCAGTGAAAGAAGTTTTGATGTAGGTGATTGGGTATTCCTACGGCTACAACCATATAAGCAAATGTCCCTCAAGCAAGCTAAGAAGGATAATAAATTATCACCAAAGTATTATGGTCCGTACAAGGTGTTGCAAAAGATTGGTACTATGGCATACAAATTGGAGCTTCCTGCAGCTTCTCGATTGCACCCAGTTTTCCATGTTTCATGTTTAAAGAAGGTTATAGGCGACAAGCTCCCAGTTCAAACAATATTGCCAGAACTTGACGAGGAAGGAAAAATTATATTGGAACCGGAAGCAGTCACAGAAACAAGAACTCGACAGCTACGAAATCGATCAATTTCAGAGTATCTTATCAAGTGGAAGAACTTATCCGCTGAAGATTCCACATGGGAGGATGAGAATTTTATGCAGAAGTATCCAGAACTACTCAAGCGTTGAGGACAACACTTTTTTGAAGGAGAGGGGCATGTTGGGTCCCTATAATACTAGTGATTACCCCATTACTATTGTAGTTATACCCCTTATTAATATTTTTGTGCCCCTATTGCCCCCATATTGTTATTACTGTGCCCCATAGAATCCCTCTATTGTTATTTTTGTGGCTTTATATTATTATTGTTAGGTCGGCTGGATTATATTGTGACTCCTTAGACTCCTATATATAGAAAGGAGGTTTTGTCATTTGAATCATCCAAGAATTGTTCATTTATGTAATGTAAAGGAGGTTTCCCCCTCGAAGAGGCTGAATTATAAGGCATTGATCTATCTTTTCTATACTTTCTTGAGCTGGTTTCATAACATAGAGGCAGTGAGAGGATCCAGTAGAACAGAAAGAGGGCCGAAGGGCCAACAGGACAGCAGACATTCGAAGGGGAGAAGTAGCCAACAAAGAACATAAGCTTGAACAGGAAGTTGTTCTTTATGTAGAGCTTAGTGTAGCTAATAGTAGACTGACTAAAGCTATGTGAAGACATTATTAGAGAGCATGAAGGGTATTGGAGACTATGTGTGGGCAGTGTGTAGAGTTGTGAAGACTACTTCATAAGAAGACTGGTTGTCATTGATGCCGTAGCTTGGAGACTATAGTGAAGCTATAAATAGACAAAACTCAGAAGAGAAGAGTTCTGAGAGTAGAACATTACTATCAAATGAACCTTGACAAGATTGGGTCAGAACCCTTGAGGCTGGTGCCTCAGAAGTAAGTAGGATTAGAGTCCTTGGGGCTGGTGCCTGAGAAGCAAGAAGGATAGGAATCCTTGGGGTTGGTGCCTCAGAAGTAAGTAGGATTGGAGTCCTTGGGGTTCATGCCTCAGAAGGAGGAAGGATATAAGTCTTTGGGATTGGTGTCTCAGTAAATGGAAGGATTGAAGTCCTTGGGAGTTGGTTCTCCTAAGTCCAAGATTGGTGTCTTGGGGAAATAGAGTTGGTGCTTTGGAGGTTGGAGCCTCACCAAAGTCTGAGTTGGAGCTTGGCAATTGATTGCAACCACTTATATATTGTATCTATTTTACAGCAAAGATTATATTAATAAAAGCATTTATTATTGTTGTTCATCTTGTGTTCTAAATATATATATGTTTTAACTGGTAAAACAATAGTCGAAAAAAAGAAATACTGATTCACCCCCCTCTTAGTATTTCCAACAGGAAGAAGAGAAAATCTATCCTAAGGGAGAGCTACTTCTACTGCAGTATTGAAGAAAACAACATGAAATGCTAAACAATATCATAACCTAACTAACCATCCAAACAACTATGCTAAGCAGAATTGCTAAATTAACACTAATATAATGCTGCTATCTAAGTTACAGAGGTAAAGAGCATCAAAACCAGACTAAGGTGTAAGAAAATGAAACTAAGCTAAATTAGTTTTCAATCAGAAGAGAAATTGGAGGTCAAAATCAATGAAAGGAGGACGTAAGGATGCAGTAGCACATAGGGACCGTTGGATCGATCAACGAACAGAAGATGGACGGTGGAGATCTTATCGCGGGGCTTAAGTGAATAAATGGATGAACGAGGTTAATGAACAGGATGAACGATGGAGATCGTATCATGAGGGATTAAGTGAATGGATGGATGAACAAGGTAACAAATCAGATCAACGGCGGAGATCGTATTGCGAGGGATTAAGTGAGTGGATGGACGAAAAAAAATTAAAAATAGATGAATGGCTAAGATCTAATCACGAAGATTAAGTCAAGAGATGGATGGAAAAGTTTAACAGGAGTGATGAATGGTTCATATCTTATCGTGGGGGTGAAGTCAAGATATGGACGACATAGATCGTATCGTGGGAAAAAGGAACGTTCGGAAATGATGGAGCAGGTTTCCAAGAAGGTAAGTAGTTTCTCACGTGCCCTCAAGGCAGTGAGCGGAATTTTGAAATTTCATGCGATTAGACATACTACGTGACACATAGCATGAGAAAACCACTTTTCTCGGGTGCTCTCGGGTAGATACGTTTGTGCACTAATCCGCGTGAGATTGCGCGATAGCTGTTGGATCAAGCCGGGCTAATCAACGGTGGAGATTGGCTAAGCTAGTTGGCAATCAGGTGAAGCGATAGCCATCGAATCAGGCAAGGTAGATCGACGGTGGGGGTTTAAAGTGCATAAAGTTATCGGGTGATGCGATAGCCGTCGAATCAAGAGACAGATCAATGGTGAGGATTAAAGCTCAAAAATAAAGTGGTGGACTTCATGCAAGGTGATAGTTGAATAAAACTAATGATTTGGATGGTGGTTCTGAAGGTTTGTTGTGGATCTAATGGTGAAGAAGTGATGCATGAAGAACGTGCTGAAGGAGGTTTTTAATTGAAAAAGACAGAAAAGCCAGTGCGGGTGAACAAATAACTGCATCAAACAACGAACTCCATAGCTCATGCGAGAATAAGAAACCTGTGTTTTTAGGGTTGCTGAAGGGTCTCTTCCTCAAGTCATGGCCCCAGAGGGAGGAGATGAGGTCGAGACACCTGCACACAACCTAATAGTGATATTTTTCACCTAGCTAACCTGGAAACTGAAAGAAGGCACAAATGGGAGTAAACTACAACACAACCAATCTACTCTACGCTACTGTAATGAAAATGCAGCTACCTAAGCAAATAACTAGAAAAACCATGAATCCTACTGAAGAAAATGAAGAGAACTAGGAAGCTACTTAATCAAATAAACAGAAGCAGAAAGCTACTAAGCAGATAAAAAATGAAAAGCAGGAAACTATGCTAGCATACATGTACAATAAAGAGGAGCTTTGGCTGCTCGGGTTGGGCCCTAACCTAAGAGCTTCAGCCATCTGAGTTAACTCAAAGATGGCTTAAACATAACTCATTCTCATTATAAAAACCATGGATTACATAACAATTGTCACAAGTCTCTTGCAGCTTAGAAATAAAGTAGAGTTTTACAATGAAAGTCCTAATCCTAATGAGGTCCTAAACCTCTCTACTTATACATATGATAAATTGGTTTCTATCACTTTCACTTGCTCGACTGTCTTCTAGTATTCAAAGTGATGGTTGTTTGCACTCCAATGATGGAGGAATATTCGAATGGAGGGGTAGTAAATGAGGAGGATTTACCTCCTATAATTACTCTCCCTTGTCCCATTTGAGTTTTGACCAAGGTCTTTGCCATAGTTCCTTGCTTTTATCCTTTATGCCTGCATTTTTCCTTGCTTTTATCCTTTATTCCTGCATTACATGCACTTTAGACCACAAAGCAAAATATCCAACTCTAACTCATCTCATAAAAAAAATATAATCAAAAGTATGCAATAAGTTGTGAGAATAGTTGGTTTGACTAAGCTAGGAGGTGAATTAAGGACAATTAAGGCCCATATAATTACTCAATGATGAGGCTCATCATCACCCCCTACTAAAAGTGTTTCTCATCCTTTGAGCAACTTAGTCAATGTCCATGTCCTTCATGGCTCTGGTAGCCTCTCTGACATCCCATGTTTCTATTGTGGTCTCTTCATCTTGTTTATAGAAGCTTGCTTTCCTTTCTACTCCTTCCCACTGCCTCTTTTCCTCTTTTTATTTTCTCCCTTCTAACATCTCTAGGAGTAGTGGTGGACTGAGTTTTAGGCCTATCTAATTGACCTTCAACCTTTGCATTGATTTCTTATACGTAGGTGTCCTGTTGAGTGCCTCTCTCAACCTTTGAGGGGAGTGATATTCTTTGATCTTCAATCTGTGTGGCAGTGTTTTCCATCTCCTTTAGTAGGCATGTATGTTATCATCTCTTAGCAGCCTAAACATATCCTCAAAATGTGAAATTTCTTGCTCTTGGGTAGCAAGATATCTAGGTGCCAGTTGAGGATCATTTGTAATTAGATTATGGGTGTTGATTAGGGCCATGGGATTTGATTGTTTAGCTCTGATGAAAAGAGGTTCATTTTGCTCTCTGGCCAATATTCTTTTCATCTCTGCAGCCCTTGACTTCTCATGGTTCATCGATGATGCCAAAGCCATTAATTGTAGATCTCCTAGCTCTACATTAAGATCCCAAATATTCATGTCTGTGAGGGCCATGTTGTGCAAGTAAAACTCAACCATTTTGGCCCTATCCTCTAGTGCATTTTGATCACAAAGCTCAATAAACTGCCTGTAGTCCTGAAATGGCATGGTGCCCCTTTGTGCTAGTGTTTTAATCTGAAATTGCAGCTATTGTTCTCTGAGGTAAGGAGCATAGGATTTAGCTGGAATCCTACACTAGATGGCCTCTTGCTGTTCTTTCTCCTCTGTTTCAATGCCTTCTTCCTCTTGCTGTTCTTTCTCATCTCCATCAGTTTCTTCCTCTGTTTCAGCATCATCCTCCTTGTGTTCTCTTTCATCATGTTCCTCTGTATTAGTTTCTTCTTTCTCCATGACAGAAGGACTAACATCATAGATGAGGGTTTTGATGTCATCCTCTGTTGGTAAGTCTCTGAAGACTGACCATTTTATAGGGATCCTGAGGTCTTGGATGGCATCCTTAATTAAGATCCTCATCAACCCATGGTGAGCCAACTGTTGGGAATTACCTTTCTTTACTTTTTTGCTGGAGTCTATGAGTGATTTCATCAGAAAATAGGGTATGCTGAGTCTTTGTTGAACTGGTGTTTCTACCCGAAGTCTTAATTCTTCAAGTCTTATCAAATGGTTCTCATAACAATATTGTATTTATGGACTCTTGAATTCTCTTTTGACTTATTAAATAATTTCAATTTTTGCCAACTTTTCACTTATAAACCAACTACCTCTTAACCTTTACAACTATTGTTCAAATGATGCATATGAGTGAGTGAGTTGGATACTTACCTGTGGTCTTGATGCCATTTTGCAGTTGTCAAAGATCAGAGGTGTTGCTGATGGTCATTCTTCTTCCTCCTCTGTTGTTTACTGATGGTTTATTGGAATTTGCAGTTGTCTATGACTGAAGATCTGATGCTGCTATTGCTTCTATGGAGCTCCTGGATTTGATGTTGTTGTTGTTCATATGGAGCTCCTGGATTACCACTTGGAAATGTTTGGTTTCTCCCTTAGAATTTCTTGATCATGTTGTTGGTTGGTGCTGTGAGGATGCTGTAATGAATGGACAGAGGGAGTAGGAGTGTGTGTGGATGCAGGGATGACGGTAATGGTTGAGGTGATTCTGGTAAAAAACACAATCTTCACCTGAATTGAAGCAATGAAGTGAAAAAAATGGGATTGATGGAGGGATGCATGGTAAGGAGTGGAGGAGATGAATATATGTGAGGTAGGGTTCCCTTTGGATCTTTTCTTTGCTCCTTGATTATCTTTCTCACCCACCTACAAATAAAAATTATGTTTTTTTCTTTTACTTTATATATATATATATATATATATATATATATATATATATATATATATATATATATATATATATATATATATATATAGATATATATATTAAAAAAAAAAAACACCTTGGCTGCCTCAAAGAGGGTTTCACCCTAGATATCTTCCTGGCACGCCTCAAGGAAGGTTTTCACCCAGGGATCTTCTTATCCTTTTAATTTTTCTCATCCTTGGGCCGTCTCATGAGGTTTTCAACCCAAAGATGGGACTCAGGTGCCTCATGGAGGTTTTCGCGTGAATCCTTATTCCTTTTTCCTTTTTCAGTGACCTAATGAGGGAGGAGCTGGAACTTGCTCCACCATCATCACTGTCTTATTGATATTGTCAATGAAATCTTGTTTTGATAAAGGCCTCTTGTATATTTTCAATCGGTGTCCATCAACTAGAAATGGAATGGCTTCTTCATCAATAGCTCTAATTTACACTGAACCATTTTCATGGCATCTTTCCACCACATAAGGTCCGAGCCATCTTGTCCTTAGCTTGCCCTTGAAGTCTTTATACCTGGAATCATGTAACAATGCCTAGTATCCCACTTGAAATTACTTCTCCTTGATGTGGTTGTCATGCCAGATCTTCCTCTGAAGCTGAACTATCTCTGTATGTAGCAGGGTCTGCATTCTGAATTCATCCAAGCCATCCAAATGTACCAACCTTTCTTTTTGTGCATGACTGAGATCCAAATCTAGTTGGGCTGCCATCCTCAATGTGTTATATTCAAAATCAATGGAAAACAAACCCTTTTTTCCATAGACCAACTCATAGGGTGTAGATCTAGTGGTGGTCTTCCATGTTGTATTATAGGCCCAGGTGGCCTCAACTAGTCTGTCTGCCCAATCCTTCATGTTGTTGCTCACTACCTTGGTTAAGATGTTCTCCAGTGCCCTGTTGGTCACCTCCACTTGCCCATTAGCTTATGGATGATAAGGAGTGGAGGTCCTATGCTTGATTTTGTGATGGCTGAGCAGTTCTTCAATCATGTTGGAGGTAAACTCGCTGCCTTGGTTTGTGACTGGCTCTCTAGGGTACCCAATTTTGTAGAATATACTCTCCCTTAGGAATTTAGCCACCTTACCTTCTATTGCTGCCTTAATTGCCTTTCTTTCGGCCCACTTAGTCAAATAATCAGTGCACACAATGATGTGTTGTTTTTGCTTTGAAGGAGGGTTGATAGGCCCAATGAATTCCATGCCCCACTTGTCAAATGGCTCGAAAGTCACTTGAGGTTGTAGGGGAATTTCATCTCTTGGAGTAGGCTTTCCCATCATTTGGCACCGATCACACTAACTAATGTACTTTTCCACATCCTGATGAAGAGTAGGCCAATAATAGCATGCTTGTAACACTTTGAATGTTGTCCTTTGTGCTACAAAGTGACCTTCATAAGGCCCATCATGACAGGTCATAAGGATGTCAAAGAATTCCTCTTCCCTTACACACCTTCTCAAGATTTGATCTGGGCCAGGTCTGAAAAATTTTCCCCTAATCCAGGTGAAGGGGGCACTTTTCCTTACTATCTTGCTCTTTACCTTGGAGGGCAAGTTTGGTGGGAATTGTGCTGATACCAAATAGTTTTCTATATTAGAAATCCATGGGGAGAGAATTGAAATAGAAAACAAATGCTCATCTGGTAACTGGTCATCCACCATTCCTTCTTCACGTGTAGGCAGATTCATTCTTGATAGAAAGTCAGCAACAACATTTTCCTTACTAGGCTTATCAACAATAGTTAGATAAAACTGCTGTATAAAAGCAACCATCTTATAATTCTAGCATTCACATCTGGTTTTTTCATTAAATATTTGATTGCAGCATGATCAATATGCGCAAATGATTGATAGCCTGTAATTTAATGCCTAAATTTGTTCAATGAATGCACAAAATCTAGGAGTTCCTTTTCAGTCACAGTATAGTTTAGCTCAACCTTTGACAGGTTCTTACTGATAAAATAGACGGCATAGGGAAATTTCTCCTCTTCTTGACCTAAGGTTGATCCTATGGCTTTGTGTGAGGCATCAACATGAATATAAAAATGGAGGGCCCAGTTTGGGCCCATAAAGATTGGTACAATGGTTAACTTACCCTTTAGAATGTCTAAGGCCTCTTGACAACTCTTTGACCATATAAACTCAGAATCTTTGGCCAACAACCCAAACAAAGAAGAGGCCAACTTGTTGAAGTCCTTTATGAACCTTCGGTAGTATCCAGCTAACCCTAAGAAACTCCTGACATATTTCTTCTTTTGTGAAGGTGGGACCCTTTGGATGATTGCTATTTTGTTTGGGTCCACCTGCAGTCCTTGCTGAGATATTGAATGACCTAGCATAGTCCCTTCAGTCATTAAGAATTCACATTTTTCTGGACTGAAAGGCAGATTCATTTCAATGCATTTGTGTAATACTTTGCCTAGGTTAGTCAAGGCTTCTTGAAAATCATAGCCATAAGGTGTAAAATCATCCACATAGATTTCCATAGCATCATGCACTAATTCAGCCAAAATACTCAAGATTGCTCTCTAGAAGGTGGCAGGAGCATTGCATAAGCCAAAAGGAAGGACCTTATAGGCAAAAGTACCTCAAGCACAGGTGAATGTGGTCTTATCCTGGTCTTCTGGGCAGATTTGGATTTGGTTGTACCCACTGAATCCATCTAGGAATGAAAAAAACTTCTTCCCTGCCATACCATCTAGCACTTCGTCAATGGAGGGTAGGGGAAAATGATCCTTCTTTGTGGCTTTGTTCAACTCCCTATAATCAACAAAAATCCTCCACTTACCATTTTTCTTGGGAACTAACACTAAAGGAGAGACCCACTCACTCTCTAAGATAAGGTAAATGAATCCTGCATCTAGCAGTTTTTGCAGTTCTTCTTTGACTATGTCTTTAAGAGCTGGATTCATCCTCCTTTGTGGTTGCTTGACTAGCTTGCAACCTTCTTTGATGTATATGTGGTGAGTACACACTAAGGGGTGTACTCCCTTTATTTCCTTATAACTCGAAGCGAAGGCTTCTAGGTTTTCTCTCAACATGTTGCATAACTTTTCCTCTTCTAAAGCAGAAAGAGATGGATTAATTTTCAGAGTTTTCTCTGTGCCAAATTCTATGGTTTTGACATGGAGTGGGTTGGAATTGGCCAAGCATAAGTCAATTGGATAATTGTTTTGGGTTTCCCTTACTTCTTCCTCTAATGGTAGTGAACTAGGAGTTGGACTTTGGAGCAGGTGTTCAATTAAGTCATCCTCATCTTGTTGTCCTCCTCCTATGGTTTCTTCCAAAACATAAAGTTGGGCAAAATAAACCTCATCTTCTTCCTCCTCCTCCAACCATAAAGGTAAATCATGCTCTAGGGTAGGTTGAGCAAGAGGGTATAGGACTAACTATTTGGACATATGCCCATTCTTGATGGTCATATTCCCAGCTCTGCAGCTAATGTAAGCATCAGCTTTGGCCAACCATGGCCTCCCAAGGATGAGAGGGTAACCGGTAAGCTTAGCCTTAGGCTAGAGAACTAGGAAATCTGTAGGGTATTCCTAGGAATCAATGGAGACCATCACATCCTCCACAATTCCCTCAGGGGTGTCTATGGAACAGTCTGCAAGTTGTAGAACTATTGTGGTCTTTCTCAATGACCCTTGGAGGTTGAGCTTGAGCACGGTGTCCTTGGTCATCACATTAATGGCAGCCCCAAGATCAATTAGAGTGTGTGGGACAATAGTGCCATTGATGTGCACATCTACTATAGGGCTTCTAGGGTCCAAATATTTTGGACATATTACCTGCCCCAACATTAAGTCAGATAACTACCCAATGACATTAATGGTAGGGGCATCCCTTTTTCTTCTTCCTGGATGCTTGAAGCACTTCTCCTTAATCAATTTATTGTAAATGGGAGCATCTTTGATTGCCGGAGAAGGGGGATCTTTACACATATTTTTCAATTCTCCCAGAAGTTCAGATTCTTCTTAGGTAGGCTGGAGTAGTTGGGTTAATCTCTCAGGAAAGGGTGGATTTACTTTAAGGTTTCTTTCCTCTCTTTATTCCTCAACCTCCCTATGTGGAGAGGGAGTTTGGTTGTCTGGGAGATGTTGGGCTCTTAATTTGTCATTATTATTAGCACTTATTAACATTCATTTCATCTATTTCTACTATTCTTTTATCACATTATTTACCATAATTTATTATATAATTCCATTTCATAATCATTTATGCACTTGTGGATAAATAATATATGATCTCATTTATTTTTAATAATTAATGATTATTATGCATGATTTTGGTTTATTCATTCGTTATAACTTCCCTCATGATTTTAGCCTCCCAGATCTCTTCTAGATTGCAGAGTTGGTCTTCAACAATTAATTAGATATTCCAACTTAGGAATTCGCTAGCATAAGAAGTGATAGTTTTGCGTTGGACGTTTTGGGCAAATGAAAGTGAATCTAGAAAATCTGAGACATGGATTTTGTTTAAAACGGACCAAATCAGTTTCCCAATGAGCAGTTTTTAGAAATTTGATTTGTATTGGGAGAAAATCAAGGTTCTTCGAAGGACATATTTGCAGATTTGTTGTTGCGGCCGTTTTCCAGAATTGCCCAATTGTAATAACCAAATTCAACTTGTTCTAGCTGAATCATGACAGACAGATCTCTCAGATATCATCTTGAATATTGAGATCAGTTTGTTGTAAGTTTCCTTTGGATGTTTGTATATTTAAAAGACACAATTCAGAGAGAAAGGGGAGCTAGCTGATGTAAGAATTGAGCCTTGTAACAATGGAACTCTTGTTAATGAAATTTCCAGCCTTCTGATATTTTTCTCAATATGTGAGTTAAGCACAGCCCTGACTAGGGAGTTGGGCCCACTCTTCTGATCAGGTGCTGTGCGTGTGTCATTTTTATGTATATTGTTTTACTTGTTGTATTTTCTTTATTGTTGTTACAGATTTCCATAGATTGTTGTGAATGCTTTTCTTTCTGCAATTTAATTTCCATTACTGTTACAATGATGCTTTAATTTCTTAGTCACGAACCCTTGGTCAATGTAAGATTGTAACCTTGCTCCTGCATATACCTTGCATGTTACCTTGAAAAGTGTACGCACCCGGATTGACATATTAATGTAGGAAAAAGGATTGAATAATTTGTTCATACTTGGACACCAACATTTTGGCGCCGTTGTCGGGGAAGGCTAACAAGGTGAAAGACATGATCTATATCGACCAGAGGGTCAATCTCTCATCCCGAGGAGGGAATCGTCCTTTGACACCGTGCTCCAGGTCCTGAGCATAGTTATTTTTCCTACATTTTTTCTTGTTTTTATTTTATAGGATCCACTCTCTCGTCTTGGGGAGGGAAAGATTTCTCTCACCCTGCTCTAGGTCCTGAGCTTAGAATTTTTCCTGCATTTTTGTTTGTTTTGATTTTAGAAAAACTAATCTCTCATCCTGGGGTCCTTTGACACCTTGCTCCAGGTCATGATCTTTAGATTTCCTTTGAAATTGTCTTTTGAATGACTAGGAAGAAAAAGGTAGAAATTTGAAGAAATCTTATCATTTCACTCAAGTGGTGATGTAAGCACCACCCATTCCACTAACAAATTGATAGGAATATCTGAAGGAGGAACCTCAAAGCAGCACATGAAGAACATCTTCTATTATGGTAAGAAATGGCTCACATTGTTACTTTTGAATTCCCTATCAACGATCTAGGAGGAGTGACACAAATGCACATAATTCCTCCATCTTCTCTACCAAATTTTCATGGTTTGGATAATGAGGACCCAGATACATTCTTATTTGAGTTTGAAGTACTTTGTAGAGGATATGATTATTGTACTAATGATCAAAGGTTGAAAGTGTTTCCTCTTACTCTAAAAGGAGCAACTCTCCGATGGTTCATGAGCCTTGGTGGGAACTGCATCAAAACATGGGAGGACATGAAGAATGTATTCTTGGAGAAGTACCAAGACTATTGCAAGGCCAATGAAGATATTTTCAGTATGATACAAGGGGAAGATGAAAGCTTGGAGGACTATTTGGAGCGATTTAAATACAACCTTCAAAAATCAAAGCATAAGCATTTGGAAAAGGAGATCTTAAAAACACTCATTCTTAAAGGGATCAAAGATGAAATTTTAGAAATCTTAATTTTGATAGAAAAATGTGACGTTTTTTAGCTATCATATGATGATGTTTGCGATTTATGCATAAGTTATTCAAGAGGAATATCCAAGGCTGGTAAGAATTCTAGAGAATTTTCTTCTTTCCTTTCCAAATCTGCTACAAGAATAGGAGATAAAAGAGATGAAATCAATGATTTATTTGAACATTTTAAAGTTGATTTTATTAGCTCTCTAAATTCACAATTGCATGTTTTGCAGGTTGAGAAAATTCAAGCAGAATTTGAAGAAGTGATTTTTCCTCAATGCCAAAAGGAGCATCCCATGCATAGTTTCTCTTTCTTACCTGGGATGAAAACAACATTTCCAAGAGATGGAGAAGCTGCAAAAATTTCACAACCATTGAAACCTTGGCTTACATGATCTGAAAATGGGGCACTAAAGGCTTCTTGTGAATTTACAAGAACCTCTCCCACTTCCAAAGCTTAAATATTCCCAAGATATTATGATTAACCAATGCAGAATTAATAATGTTCTTGAAAATAAGGTGTATACTGGTGTTTATTTTTTATTGTTTATGTGCTTTAAAATTTTGTTGTTTATGCTGATATAACATGCATATAACAGTAAAACAATGCAACAATTAACAAACACATAAGACATCAATTTAATTAGGAGTTCACCCAAAACTCTTGGGCTACGTCTCTGTGAGCTCTAGTCAACTCGACTAGGCTCTCTGGGATTATGGTATAAGTTATTTTACAAGCTCCACACTCAACTCCACTATTTTACATAGAAACAATGGGCCTAGAACACCATCTCATCCCTGGCTCTGAAGCTCTCAACTTTCTAGCTCTCGGCTCTGGCTATGGCTCGAGCTCTGGCTCTGGCTCTCAGCTCTGGCTTTGGCTCTGGCTCTAGCTCTCGGCTTTGGCTTCTCTGAGCTCTTTCTCGGCCTCTGTGTGCATCAGTGGTTCGCTTGGCCTCCAAGCGACTCCCTCAGCTGCTTTGCACATTAGCTTTCGCTCTCTTTGCTCTCCCCCTTTCTCAATTAAGATCTCTACCTCCTTTGAGGTACTTTTCCAACTTTTCGACTGCCCCAGCCATTTCTCTCCGTATCATCATCTCTCTGCGCCTCTGTGGCTTCCCTTCTCCTTGTCAGTTCGACTGGCCATCTAGCTCTGTGGCTTCAAAATGCACCATTTCTGGTAAAAATTCCCGCTTACATCGTGGCATGATGATCTGGAGCAGTTACAGAGGTTTCAGAGCTTTTCCTTAGGCAAAACCCGAAATTATAGAAAATCCATTACACAGAGGTTTTCCGGATGTGAAATTACATTAAATCACCCATAAAAACCGTATCGAGTCCACCATTAGGCAACATATCGCATCGCGTAGGCATATTGGGAAAAACCACAAATACACGGGCAATACATTGAAAAACCCGTTAAAATTCTTTCTATCAGACTTCAAATATTATCGCATCCGCCCTAATATCACATCGGGTCCACCTTTGGCCATTATCGCAATCCCCACCGTTGATCTGCAGGATCTCCGATCCAACAGTCGATATCCATTTTTGGGCGGCTTAGGAGAATGGAGGTTACCCACCCAGAAAGACGGTTTTCCTCTCTCCTCTGCCAGCCACGTGTCGATTAGTGTGTGGGAGAGGGTAGAGCTAGCCCAATACTGCTTTCCGCCTAAGGCCCACCCGAAATCCCGCCTTTACAAAACTCAAATTTTATGAATTGCGCCTATAATTCCCCTTCGGGTTTGGCTTTATAGCTTCGAGCGTTTTTCCTTTGTATTTTGGCTTTTATCCCAAAGTGCATCAATACACAGAAAACCCGACATATATTGGAACTCAAAATTTATCAAACCGCGCTTATAAAATCCATCGGGTCTGACATGTTATCGCCCCTTTATATCACTGCGATGCGATATATCACAATCACATGTCGCATAGTCGGGGGGTTCTTCCCTTGCCTCATGGCATCAGCGACACCGATCACCGATATCGGCGATCGCAATGTCGCATCAGCCCCAGGTCCTTTCTGTTGGGTGTGGAGCCTGATTATCTTCTGTATTCAAAGGTATCGCCACATTGGTTGAGAAATTTAACGGCAAAAACTTCTCGCTGTGGAAGATGCAGATGGAATATTATCTGTATCAGAAAGATCTGTACCTACCATTGGGCGGAAAAACAAAGATGCCGACGGGAATGACAGATGAAGAATGGAACCTTCTTGATAGAAAGGCACTCAGAATAGTACGGTTGTGCCTCGCAGCGTCAGTTTCCTTCAACATTTCGAAGGAAACAACGATAGAGGGTTTGATTAAGGCGTTGGAGAAACTATATGAAAAACCCTCGGCCTCAAACAAGGTATTTCTTATGAAACGGTTATTTAATATGAAGATGTCAGAAGGTGGATCTATTGCAGACCATTTGAATGATTTTAATACTATTACAAGTCAATTATGTTTTGTAGGGGTAAAATTTGATGATGAAGTTAGAGCTCTGTTATTCTTGTGCTCATTACCAGAAAGTTGCAATTGTTTAGTAATGGCCATTAGTAACTCTGTTTCTGGATCTAGTACTTTATAGTTTGATGATGTTGTTGGTGCTATCCTTAGTGAGGAAATGTGATGGAAAAGCTTCGGTGAGACATCAGGTAATGCTTTGAGTGTAGAGTCTAGGGGAAGAAAAATTGAAAGAGGAAAGAGCTCAGGATATCGCAATAAATCAAGGAAAGGTAGATCTAAGTCTAGATCGGGGATAGTGTTCTGGAAATGCGGAAATAAAGGACACTTAAAGAAAGACTGTAGATCTCGGAAGGGAAAAGAAGGAGATGCACAGTAAGAAAACAATCATGAAGAAAATGTGGCAGGTGAGGTGTTACAAGATGCTTTGATTCTTTCTTTCGAAAATATTACTGATTCCTGGGTGGTAGATTCAGGGGCCTCATTCCATGCCACAAATGGTAAGAAATACTTTCATGGCTATGTTCAAGGATATTTTGGACAAGTTCGTTTGGGTGATGATAAACCCTATAAAATTGTTGGAATGGGTAAGGTTCTTGTAAAATAGCAGAATGGAATTTAGTGGCTACTAAAGGAGGTAAGGCATGTTCCAGATCTAAAGAAAAATCTGATTTCAACAGGGTAGTTAGGTGGTGAAGGTTGTGTGACAACTTTCACAGATAAAGCTTGGAAGGTTACCAAAGGAGCCTTGGTAATAGCAAAAGGTGAAAAGGTTGGTACATTGTATTTATGCAATGGTATTTCTAACTCTGTTAATGCTTTAACTTCCAAAGGAGCAGATGCAGCATTATGGCATCATAGGCTCGGATACATGAGTGAAAAGGGGATGAATATTCTTCACTCAAGGAATTTGTTGTCGGGTTGAAGAATGTTGATTTGGACTTCTGTGAGAATTGCATTTATGGAAAACAGAAGAAATTCATATTTCTTAGAGTTGGGAAAGAAAAGAAGAGCGAAAAATTAGAGCTTGTGCATACATATGTATGGGGACCTGCTCAGGTATCATCACTTAGTGGCTCTCGTTATTATGTTACTTTTATTGATAATGCAACTAGAAAAACTTGGATTTATTGTATTAAGAATAAATCTGATGTATTTGATACTTTCAAGAAATGGAAAGCTTTGGTTGAGATTGAGACAGGAAAGAAATTAAAGTGTCTCAGATCAGACAATGGAGGTGAATATTGCAGCAAAGAGTTTGATAGGTACTATTCAGGGCATGGAATTCGCAGAGAGAAGACAGTTACAAGAACACCACAAGAAAATGGTGTGTCAGAAAGGATGAACAGAACAATCATGGAGCGTGCAAGGTGCATGAGATTGCATGCAGGATTCCCTTTACAATTTTGGGAAGATGCTGTAGATACTGCTGTTTATTTAATAAAGAGAGGGCCTTCAAGTTCCTTGGATGGTGGTGTTCTAGAGGAAGCATGGATAGGTAAAAAGGTAAACTACTCTTTTTTAAAGCCTTTTGGTTGTGAGGCCTTTGTCGATATTGATAAAGAGAATAGAACAAAGCTTGAGGAAAAGTAAAAGAAATGTACCTTTATTGGATATGGTGTTAACGATTTTGGTTATCGCTTATATGATTACGAAAATCACAAAATCATTAGGAGCAGAGATGTAATATTCAATGAAAAGGTCTTGTATAAGAATCAGTTGCAGGAAAAGAAACAGGAAAAAGAAAACAAGGAATACGCAATTCTTGATGAAATCACTGAAAAAGTAAAGGTGCCTGAAAATAATAATAATCAACAACCACAACAACAACAACCACCACAGTAGCAACAAGCACCCAAACACCTGAAAGTGGTGTTATAAGATCTACCAGGATAAGTAGACCCCCTGAACGATACTCTCCTTCATTATATTATTTACTGTTGACTGATTCTGGTGAACCCGAATGTTATGAAGAAGCAATGCAGGTTGAAAGCAGGAAGAAGTGGGAGGTAGACATGGAAGAAGAGATGGAATCCTTAATGCATAACCAGACTTGGGACTTAGTTAGGTTGCCTGCAGGAAAAACTACATTGAAGAATAAATGGGCTTACAGGCTGAAGGAAGAAGATGGAGGAAAACAGAGGTACAAAGCTAGACTTGTGGTGAAGGGGTTTGCACAGAAGAAAGGTGTTGATTTTGATTAAATATTTTCTCCTGTTGTTAAAATGACTTCAATCAGAACTATTTTAAGTCTAGTAGTAGTTGAATATTTGCATCTTGAGCAGTTAGATATAAAGACAGCCTTTCTCCACGGGGATTTAGAGGAAGAGATATATATGCGGCAGCCAAAAGGATATGAAGTGAAAGGGAAGGAGAAACTAGTGTGCAGGTTGAAGAAGAGCTTGTATGGCTTAAAACAGTCTCCAAGGCAGTGGTATCTAAAATTTGACAAGTTTATGTCTGAACAAGGTTATACTAGATGTCACTTTGATCATTGTGTTTATCTGAAAAAACAAAGTGATGGCAGCTATATTATGTTGTTATTGTATGTAGATGACATGCTTGTTGCAGGGTCTAACATGCAGGAAATAAATGTGCTCAAAAGAAAATTGGCAAATTCATTTGCAATGAAGGATTTGGGAGCTGCAAAACAAATCCTTGGTATGAGAATAACTAGAGACAAGAAAAATCGTAAATTAACATTGTCTCAGAATGAGTAATACAAAAGGTGTTGAAAAGATTTAATATGCACAATGCAAAACCGGTTAGTACACCTATTTCTAGCCATTTCAAACTTAGTAAGGAAATGTGCCCAAAGACCCAAGAAGATATGGATTATATGTCTAAAGTTCCATATGCATCAGCAGTTGGAAGCTTAATGTATGCAATGGTCTGCACAAGGCCTGATATTTCACATGCAGTGGGAGTTGTAAGCAATTACATGAACAATCCAGGAAAGGAACATTGGATGGTAGTGAAATGGATTCTCAGATATTTGAAAGATACCACAAATCAAGCATTGTGCTTTGGTGGTTCAAACATTTCCCTACAGGGATATGTTGATGCAGATATGGCGGGTGACAGAGATAACAGGAGGAGCACTACAGGATATGTATTTACTGTTGGTGGAACAACTGTCAGTTGGGTTTCAAAAGTCCAAAGTGTTGTTGCACTTTTAACAATATAAACAGAGTATGTTGCTACTACAGAGGCTAGTAAATAAATGATTTGGTTACAAAGGTTTATGGGTGAATTGGGTAAGAAGCATGATATGAGCACGTTATACAGTGATAGCAAAAGGGCCATTCATCTTGCAAAGAACTCAACATTTCATTCCAAGACTAAACACATACAACTCAAGTACCATTTCATACAATCAGTGTTGGAAGATGGAGAGTTGAAGCTGGAAAAGATACACACTAGCAAGAATCCTGCAGATTGCTAAAAAAAGTTGTAACCAGGGAGAAACTGAGAATATGCTCAGTTTCAATTGGTCTTCAAGGATGACGATGAAGATGAGAAACAAACAGGTCCAAAGAGGAGTCATTGTCTAGCAAATGAAGTAGCGGTGGAGTTGTTATAATCAGTCTTCAAGTGGGAGATTGTTGGGTGTGGAGCCTGATTATCTTTTGTATTCAAAGGTATTGCCACATTGGACCCCAGTTCAAAATGGGGCAGCAACGCCGCCCGTAAAATATTCACTGCAAGGGGGGTCCAGGGGGTGGCTGCGACCTTTGGGGAGCCCCCCCCTGGTGGGGGGTTTCGGGGGTAGCGCCCTCGAAGCTAAAAATAGATGTAAAATTGCCTTGTAAAAGTATAGTAATTTCTAGTCAATCTGGGTCGTTCATTAGGCAGATGATCTGACAGTAGAACTTATGTTTAGTTTAGGGTTTTTTGCCCTAGAAGGCAACCCTTCTCTTTGTATGAGGGCATTGTATTGAGTCTGTGTAATATATGTGTATTCTCCGAGCGAGAAGCAGTGAGGTGAGACTGTGAGAGAAAATAGAGGATATTACAGTGGATCTGCTGTAGGTTGTGTCTCTTCATTTTTCTGGATAATAGAAAGGAAGGACTGGCTGTTCGGGGTGGACGTAGCCCAAAATGGGTGAACCATGTATATCTGTGTCTCTCTTGTTTTATGCATTTTCCGTGTTTATATCTCTGCAATATTTTATGTGTTCCATTGCTCCGTAATATATAAGTTTCTAACACTTTCCTTATGTTATTTGCACATGCCTACCTCCGACCCGATATGTTGGGGATCGACAATCGAGGGTCTGTTCCCTTTCCACTTAAGTCTGCCTCTTGGACCTTCTATGATGCTATTTCCCTTTATAAGGGTTTTTTTTTTCCATTTTTAGGGGATTTTGATTCTTTTTCCGAAGACCAAAGGGCAACTTCTTTCTGCGATAACTTCTGCATCCTAAGTCCATTTTAGCCCATTCAAGTTGCAATAGATTCAAAAGGAAAAGATCTCTGCAATGAGGCTATTTCCATGAAAATCCTTAGACTTTCATTTTCCTCTGTGAGGAGCACTTAGACTTAGGAGTCTATCCAAAATCCATTTTGGATCACGCCTTCCAACTAAAAGAACTTTTGGTCTCCAAAAGACTAATATACTGATCTGAATAGTAAATGAGAGTAACAACACCCTCTTCCTTCAGCCTCCATACACTTTCCTTGCATAGTGTCTCTGAACCAAATCCTTTGACCACTTTCCTTCCTAGATGTAATGGTCTTCCTGCGAAAAACTATCTTCCTCCTTGCCTTCCTGCAGAACTCTTGCTAAGATGGTCATAGAAGGTAGTTTGATCTTCTATGCCTTGATCATTGATCCAAGGTGGGTCAAACAAATGTGAAGTACATCTACTTCACAAAAACTTTCATTTGTACCTATTTGAAAAGCTATCAACAACAACTATTAACAACAACATAAACATAGACAACGACTGGATGGACTAAACTCCTGCTTCACAAAATAAACAGATTTCACATCTTGTGAACACCTCCATGTCTTACATCTACATACAAATGATGGACTAGATAACAAGTCCACAAAACATGTCTTTAAAACAAATGACCCTTCAAGTCAAGCATGGAGAAAATGACCATTAGGACTCTTTTTCAAAAGATGAACACTTCATCATTATCTCCATCTTGGAGACCAAGTTAACTTCTCTCAAGTCAGCATTACACTACATGCATGTCAAAGCAATCAACCCTGCAAGTTAATTACACATACATGTTCAAATACAAGGAAAACATTAGCATCCCTATGTTCATGTACATCAAGCTCATGCATGCATTTCATCCTTCAACTTTCGCTTAAGCACATTGTACTTTAGACGCTGAAATGAACAAAATGTTGCAGCAACAAAGTGAGCCTCCTACTCAAGTTTTCCATTCACCTTCTTGGTAGAAACCTGCAACATGCATTCCATTAATAAAGAAGTGCAAATAGATGCATCAATAGACATGCAATCTTAATTGGATAATAACTCTAACCATTTCTCACCAATCCCTTTCAAAAGTACTACCTTTGTCTGCACGTCAGCATCAACATGTGAATCATCCTGAGACACATCATTCATGGAAAATTCCTTTCCATTTCTGCCATCTTCTCTTTCCACCTTCTTCAGCTTTTGTGGAAGCATTGCTGGATTCAGAGTCCAACATATTTTAGCAAGATGCCCTTACTTATGGCAATAAGTGAAACACATGTGCATCCTCTTGACAACATGATTTGCCTTATCCAATGGACCTTTGGCTTCTTGCTTTTTTTCCTTCAAAAGTTTCCTATATGTGGCCATTCTCTTCCAACATCTAGAAACATGATGGTTATCCAAACCACAAAAGGAACATGCAAGTCTTTTCTCATATCTATGTGGAAATTTATCATGATTTGCAAAATCAAAAGGAAGATGATTAGAACTAGATTTATGTCTTTCTCTTTCACCTTTATTGCCTTCATGAGGAGGTGAAGCAAATGAAGAAGTGGCTCCCTTTGGAACACCATCAATCTCTTCAAGGTTGTTAGAGTCTCCACAACTCTCTGGTTCAAGTGTGTGCTTCTGAACACCTGCATCCTGCAAATGATATTTCAAGCTATTTCATTCCTCTTGAATACAATATTCACACTCTTGAGGTAGAGGACCTGAAATGAAACTCCTTCTTGGGAATGTTTCAATGGCCTTCATGGCAGCTTTGGAACTCTCTCCATAAGTTTGTCCATAGCCAAGACCCAAATACTTAGGCCTTTCCTCAACCATTATTGGCTTAAAAATACCTTGTGAATTCTTACCCAAGCCTTTTCCTTCATAGCCCATCTTGGACATTAGCTTGGAACCTATGCCTCTAAGATGTTTTTCAAAAGAACCAATATAAGCATTCTTAGAAGAATTTGAAGACAAACTGGAATGGTTTACCTCTTCTTCAAGCTGATACTTGACCAAGGCTTCTTTGGCAACAAAGAGCTATGACTCCAACTCATGCATCATTTTCAGGTTCATATTTGCAATATGAAGTTGCCTCTCCATTTCCTACAATTTGTCAGAAAGCAACTGCTTTTCTTCCTCCACAGAATCCAACTGCTCTCTAAGTATGCTGCTCTTCCTTCCATCCTCATACATTCCTCTCACCATGTCCATCATGGTGAACAAGTCTTGCTTCATGTCTTCATCAAAGGATCTTGTGATGAAGGGGGGATTTGAGGACTCACTTGTAGAATTTGTCATTATGCCAATGATCAAAACAACTTCAAACAAGATTAACAAAGAGCTTATCCAAGCAACCTTTTGCAACAAACCTCTTGTGCTTCAAGGATTGCTTTGAGGTCTTTTGGGATAGAAGAATGCCTTCAACCCTTCTTCTTTCTTGTCCTTCCTGGACTGAGCTATTAATAGCTTTCCCTTCACCTCTGCAAACTCAAACAATAGTCAGTTTGCAACAAGCATACATTCAATCAGACAATCAATCCTTGACTGTCCAAACACCTTTCAGACAAGCAATCTTTTCTCTGTCAATCAAGCATTCTGAGCTAATACCAATTGCTCTGGTATAACCAGCCTTGATATCACTGGTGAGCTCCAGTATTGCAGCAATGATGTTGCAACGCCTAGGACTCCCTACTTTACTTTTATCGACTCGGTAGTTCGTAACAAACTTGGAAGCGACAATGCTATATGCACAAGTACTAGCTCTTACTGCAGGCTGTCACTTGATCAGCTGGCACAAGTTCGCTAGGAGCTCAAGCCAACTTCTATGAGTTCTCAGAAGAAGATTTTAACTGTTATGGAAGGAAGCTAACTCAAAAGAGGCTAGTCTATTTGCAGAAAGAAGATGAAAGCTGAAAGGAAACGCAAACCCTAGCAAACCCTAGTTTTACCGACTAACCCTACTTGTGCAAGAAAAGAGATGTAAACTACTGAACTGGATGTCATTGAATCTTGAAAAGGTACAATGCATGTGTTTAAGCTACTTTTGAAGGAAAAGATGGAAAAAATTATCTTTTTGTATTTTTGAGAAATTTTATGCAACTATGTAGCAGTTTATTGGCGAAAGGAAATGGAGTGGGCATTCTCAGGAGGTTGGGAAGGTGTGGAGAGGACCTAAGGGGTCCCTAGCACCCTTCTACAGATTTCCACCATGCTCATATTTCAAAAAATCACTCGCATGAACTTCTATAGGAGGCTGCAGGGGATCTACAGGAAATCCTACAGGAAGTTCTACAGGAACAGGCCGAAAGTGGTTTTTAGAGGGTTGATGGTGGAAAAACGGTGGGAGAGTGGAAATGGAGGATGGATAGGGATGTTAATGGGTATAGGACCTGGTAAATGAAGCTCAGGAGTGAAGAAGATGGTTGGATTTGTTCAAAGATGAAGGCAACAATGTTGCACAAAAATGTAGAAATTAGGGCAAGTTGGGAGAGTATGGCAAATGGGTGAAGGAAATCTTGAGAGAGATGCTGGAGAAGGTTGTATGATGGATGAAGGATAGGTTGGATTGTCTTGCAGGTGTTCTACACACCACTTTCCAAAACTAACCCAAGCAAAGACTAAGAAAACAGAATTTACCTATTTTTAACCTAATATGACCTAAAAACCAGAAACGTGATGAACATAAATTTATAGAAAGGAAATCATGCAATAAAGCTATGGAGACTGAGCAAGAAGAGATCTAAGCATGAAAACACAACTAATATCAACTTTTCCAACTCAAAATCCAACACTAGCAATTGCATTAGAAGGCAAAAAACAATGTTTTTGTGGCAGCAAGTGTGCCTTGGTATCAATTCATGGTCCCAAGGAGGGATAAAGGAGATCAAGGACTGCTTGGTAGCCTTTTTTTGGATCTTTTCTATTACCAAACTATCAAATCAACCTGAAGCAAGAAAAACTATCTTAATCATAAAAAACAACCTAAGTAACAAAGCAAGATTTAACCTAAATAACAGAAATTATTCTATGAATGCAATAAAAACACATAAAAGTACACAAAGGAGGTACTGGGCACTTGGGTTGGGCCCAACCCCAAGAGCTACAACCCCCTAGGAAAGATCAGAGCTGGTTCAAAGCTGGATTCATCTTCATTGATCAAAAAATAATAGTTACATCACAAAACTGTCTGCAAGAAGAAGCTCGAAAATGAGTTGATTACAAGGCTGCACTAAAGTGAAAAAATAGACTATCAAATGGCTAAAATATAACTAAAATCTGACTAACAAAACTGAGGCCCTAAGCCTTCTTATTTATACAAATGGGGACCTCCAACAGTCCTCCTAAAATCAAGGAACTCGGCTTCCTGGAACTGAAGATAACAACAATCCTACTTGACTTGCTTGGCTGCCCCTTGGCTTTGTGCTCTGAGTTTTTGATGGAGAATTCGAGGTAAGGGCTCATAAATGAAGGGGACACCCTCCTACAAATCCTCTCCCTTGTTCTTCCACGAATTTGGCTGCCAAATGCTCATTAAACCTTTGATTTTGTCTCAAAATTGACCAAAAATCTGCATAAAGCACACATTAGACTTTTTGGCATAATGACTAACCCAATTCACTCTATTAGCATAAATATGATAAAAAAAATGCAATAAACTAATGAGAATGGTGGATTAAGTCGAATTAAGAGGTAAAATGAACCCATATAATTACCCATTTTTGGGGCTCATCATCACCCCCCTACTGAAGGTGTTGCTCATCCTCTAAGCAACTAATCTATCTCTTCATCTTTGATGGCCCTGGTGGCCTCCCTATCATCCCAAGCTTCTAATGTGGTCTACTCATGTGTGCCATAAAATTCTGCCTTCTTGTCCATGTCCTTCCACTGCTCCTCCTATTCTGCTTGTTTGAATTCTTGTGCTTTTCCTGGCCTTGAAATACATGGAGGCCTGCCTTTTTCTCTTCTCTGTTTTTCCTTCTATTTGAATGTCTGGTGCTTCCTCATTACTATTATTTTCAAGTTCTTTGGTTTTATCCTCCTCTTCATTGCTGGTTTGCTTCTACATTGCAAGGCTTCTATTGCCCAGCTAGCCATGCAGGCCATTTGGGCTTTTTTTTCCTATAACTACTGTTTTAAAATCTGCACTTCATCTGCTGCCTGAGACTCTTTTTCTTGTAGCGATTTCATTAGCATTTCAACATCAACTTGTGGATCTCCCTCTTGTTATTGTTTATCTATTGCTTCATTGTCTGTTAGGGGACCTTCTTGCTGTTGCTACCCTCCCAAGATGGACAACCTATCTCCCTTATGAATTTCCTGCTGTTGTAACTGCTTTTTTAGCAGTTCATTTTCTTCCTGTAGTTGGGCTCTTTTACTAATCTCTATGTGCCTTACCATGGCCAACTCTCCTCTTAATTCCTTTAGCTTGTCCTCCATGTGGTGTTGAGTGTTTTTTTCTTTTTAAACAAAATGCTCAGGTGAGAAAAGCAGGAAAAACTAAAACAGAGGATAGCTGAATTCTGTCTTTTCCTGAAACCAAATAATGGATTTCCCTTGTGCTTCTCCTTACAACATCAAATTGCAATAATTCCCCTGTTTTAAATTGTTGTTATCCTGAATTTGACTTTCTGTTTTTGAAAAGAATTTTTTTTTGACAGAACAGAGGATAAGGACACAGGTTCTTTTCAGCAAGTAGATAGATATGCAAATTCATTTTTTTTCACACACACAGGCTGGCCTCTACGGTTGCATGTATTTTCCTTATAGTAGAATGTGAAAAAGGAGGAGGCAGATTTTGGATGCAGAGAAGAAAACAGAGAACTGTGTAGAACTCAGGGAAATATGCAGGCAGACTTTTAAGCTTCACTCTCGTTTTTCAATCCACTACTATGTTTTTAATTCACCGCCTTATTCAAATAAGTCATATGCAAAGAGGTTTTCCAAGCCTATCTTGTTTCAAGTTCGAAATTTGACAAAAATCTCGTATTTTTCTTCTGCAGAGTTGCTCTTTGCCCTTCCTGTAGAAATCTTCCTGTAAACGGTGTTCCTGCTCCTGTAGAACTATTACAGCTTCCTATAGACTGACGATAAGCATGAGGGTTTTGAAAAATGCCAGAGAACGACTGGTTCGCTGCTATGGAGGTGGTATAGAGCATGTTGTAGCTGCAGGGACGATGATAAAATGGAAACAACGGTGGTGAGAGTATTTCAAAGATGAGTTCTTACGACTGTTTATGGAGACTTCCGTTGATGGAGGGTGAGCTGGCCAAGTGTACATTGGCCCCATGCAAACCGTTGGTCCCCACTGTAGTGCTATTATGAAACTTCATGTTTTCTACCTATTAATCACTTGACATCAGTTGCGCTGGAGTTCAAAACATCTGCCACTACCTATTTTTTAAATTTCCCATGAGTTGACTATACACGTGTGCTGTGTGATCTCCGGATGAGTGTAATCGAACCAGCTGAGGGTGTCGAGTTAACTGGCCACCTTTCTAGCTTAATCCAACCATTTCATTCGTTCATGAAGTTTTGAATCATACAGATGCAAATAGAGGAACTGGTTTAGACACTTACCTGTAAGTCGAAATGTGCATGCTGCTTGGTTCTTTTGCTGCTGCATGCTCATATTCAATTGCTACATGCCTGTATCCCTTTTGCTATATGCTTTTTGCTGCCTGATGTGTGGCTATTTTTCTTGTGTGGGTATCCTTTGGCTGGATCTAAGCTGCAGGAGTCTATTCCAACCTTCAAATTTGCACCTTCATGCTGCTGATGCTGGATTTTCACAAGACAACGACTTGTTTTGTCCATAGCTCCCAAACGATAGACTGGATTGACCTGAAACTTTCTGAGCATGTTTCTATCATCATTATGCACTTCCCATAGCAAAATTGTGGTCAATGGATGCATGGATTTCGAGAAAAACTGAAAATGGCTGAAGGTGACAGAGGTCAATTTCTTGGAAATCGTGCACTGGAATTGGCTAAAATTGCTTGGGAAGGTTACTATCACCCATATGCATCTCCCCATGAAATAGCTTTTTAAATGGATGGACGGATATGGAGAAAATGCAAAAATGGATGAAGGTGATGGAGGTTGATTTTTTGGAAACCATGCATTGGAATTGGCTGAAATTGCTTGGGCATGTTTCCACCATCCCTATACAACTCCCCATGAAACGGTTTTTTAAATGGATGCACAGTTTTCAAGCTAGGGAAAAAACAAATTTCTGCTCTATGTATTTTTGTATCAGAGCATTCTGCAATTTTTTTGGACAGTAAGAAAAATGAGCTTGGGGTGTGATGCAGGCATGGAAATGATGGAAGAGGGGTTTGAAGACTGTAGGAGGATTTATAAACCCTTTATGAAGCTTCCTTGTTCCTCAAACTAATTTTGAAGTCCATTTCTAGCTCTCTGTAATTTCTACAGGATCCTCTTGTAGAAAACACAATTTTAAGAAAAGAAGCACAGTGAGGTGGAAAGGATGTCAAGAATGATGAAGAAGGGTGCGGGAAGGTAGGATAGGTGCTGTTATTGGTTTTAGAGCTTTCTTGGCACCTGCTGCTGCTTCCTGAAGTTCTGCAAACCTGTAATACAACTGGAAATTCAATTTTTTTTGAAAACAATTAGTGCGCCTCAAGGAGGTTTTCACCCTAATTGCCTGCCTTGGGCACCTCCAAGGGAGGTTTTCACCCAGGGATCTTATTCCCTTTTTCTTTTCTCTTCTTTCTGACCCATCGACTGCCTCATGGAGGTTTTCAATCAATGAGCCAATCTGAGGCGCCTCCGAGGAGGTTTTCACCTTATATTTTTATTTTTCTCTTATTTTTCTTTTTTTCATTTATTTTTTATTTTTATTTATTTTTTTTCTACCCTACCCTACTTGAAAAACAAAATCATTTTCAAGTATAAGAATACTTCCAATGGAGCCATGTGCACATTGAGATGATAGACCAAATGATGTGGAGGCTTGAAATGCATGCTTTAACAGGTATCCGAATTTCAGAGGCCAAATGATTTGACTTTGAAGGGATCAAGTATAGTCGAGGAAGAGAGTACTACTGCAACTTAGTGACTGTATAGAACCATATCTCAATATAACTGTGGTGTCCTTGGTCCTTTTGTTGATCTGGATCATTCTTCATGTCTTCTTCTATCATGACCTTCACATTTCCCTCTTTTTGCTGATTTTTCTCTTGAATACATGGAGGATTTGATGGTAACCATGAGGGAGCTCTCTCGATCTCTGATTTTGATGTCTTTTGTTCATCAAGTACAGCCCATGGTCCTTTGATCTCCTCTTTTGAATCTTCTTTTGCTGGATGTGGTCCTTCAATGCTTTCAATATGATCTCTTTTTTGCAATACTCTTCCTGAGCTATGGTGAATATCATTGAGCTCAAGAGGAGTTGTTTAGAAGTGTTGTACCTCAGCTTTTCAATTGGGTTGAGCTACTCCAATGTGCGGGTTTGGAAATGGTGGTTCCCCACTATATACTTGCTGGGCCTGTCTGTTATTTAGGTTCGGGTTTAGTTGAGTAGGTATTTGGAGTTGCCCTGGTGGAGCAGGAGATAATGGTTTCGGTTGAGCAGGTGGTGGAGGCAAAAGAGCGGGAGGAGAGTTGTACTGGAGCCTCCGCCCCTGATGAGGTGCATTCCACTGAGGTTGTGGCTAAGCATAGGGGTGAAATGAATGAGCAACTAGAGGAGCATGGTATTGAGATGAATACAACCAAGGAGGGGGTGTGGACCAAGAAGGATGAGCAGGGGGACCCCAAGAAGGCATGGAAGTGGCTTGATAGGGGTTGTAATAGGTCTAGGATGTCCCTTGCATTCCCTGCTGGTAAGGTTTGGGTCCATGTGGCCTCCTTTGGTTCATGAAATAGAGTGATTTAGTGGCTCCTTTGGCCCTCTGATATGTAGCTCTAATTCCGGGCAAGGAAGGGCACTGATTCGTAGGATGGTATTCTTCACAAACAAAACACACTTCTATGGAGTGCAATGGACATTCGTTCCTAGGATGCTTTTTAGTGCACCTGGGACAAAAGATGGCCAAATCCCTCTCTGCTTCCTCTCGATATCTTTTGATATGCATGACAAGCATCTGCCTCATCTCACTCTTGAAATCCTCCCACATGTTTCCAATTTCACCTTCAATGGATGAGTTGGAAGAAAAGATACTTCTCCCAACATTTCTGTTTTCAACCATTGGCTCTAGAGGAATGTTTTCCTCTTCTTCTCCCCTATAGGTTCTTCAAATGTGTCTTGCTGTTACCTAAGGGTGTTTCTTGATTGAAACCACCGAAGAAGAGAGAAGGTTGCCCGTGTGAAGCAGTGGGGGTGTTGTGCAAACATTTTTCTGAATTATCTCTACTCCTACGAGGCATGAAAGGAAATCTTTTTGGTTGATTTTTGTTTTTTTCTGCTTGTACCTACAAAACTGAAATGGATTGAACAAAAAATTGCAACTAACGAAAATCTATCTTGCTGAAATAAAAATGTAGAATTGAAATCAAAGCAGGAAATGACTAATCTATTTTGCTGAAATTAAATTACAGAATTGAAATGAAAGCAGGAAAGGACTAATCTATTTTGCTGAAATGTAATTGCAGAATTGAAATGAAAGTAGGAAATAGCTAATATACGCTTGTTGAAATGAAATCGCGGAATTGAAATGAAAGCATGAAATGTCTAATCTACTTTTGCAGAATTGAATTGCGGAATTGAAATGAAAGTGGGAAATGTCTAATCTACGCTTGCTGAAATGAAATTACAGAATTGAAATGAAACAACTACTCTACTCTTGCTGAAATAAACTACTTAGCAGAAGGTTGCAGTAGAAAATAGAAGAAAAGCAGTAATCACAAAATACTTTGATGCTTCCCCGGCAATGACGCAAAAAAGATGGTGAGCTCCAGTATTGTAGCAATGATGCTGCAACTCCTGGGACTCCCTACTTTACTTTTATCAACCCGGTAGTTCGTAGCAAACTTGGAAGCGATGGTGCTATATGCACAAGTACTAGTTCTTACTGCATGCTCTCACTTGATCAGCTGGCACAAGTTCGCTAGGAGCTCAAGCCAACTTCTATGAGTTCTCAGAAGAAGCTTTTAACTGTGATGGAAGGAAGCTAACTCAAAAGAGGCTAGTCTACTTGCAGAAAGAAGATGAAAGCTGAAAGGAAACACAAACCTTAGTAAACCCTAGTTTTACCGACTAAGCCTGCTTGTGCAAGAAAAGAGATGTGAACTACTGAACTAGATGCCATTGACTCTTGAAAAGGTAAAATGCATGTGTTTAAGCTACTTCTGAAGGAAAATATGGAAAAATCATCTTTTTGTATTTTTGAGCAATTTTATGTAGAATTATTATGCATGTGTTTTAACTATTTGTGACTGTGCAACAGTTTATTGGTGAAAGGAAATGGAGTGGGCATTTGCAGGAGGTTGGGAAGGTGTGGAGAGGACCTAAGGAGTCTCTATCACCCTTTTGAAGATTTCCACTGCACTCAGATTTCGAAAAATCGCTCGCATGAACTTCCATAGGAGGCTGCAGGGGATCTACAGGAAGTTCTACAGGAACAGGCCGAAAGTGGCTTTTAGAGGGTTGATGGTGGAAAAACGGCGGGAAAGTGGAAATGAAGGATGGATAAGGATGTTAACGGGTCTAGGACCTGGTAAATGAAGCTCAGGAGTGAAGAAGATGGTTGGATTTGTTCAAAGATGAAGGCAACAATGTTGCACAAAAATGAAATTATGGCAAGTTGGGAGAGTATGGTGAATGGGTGAGGGAAATCTTGAGAGAGAGGCTGGAGCAGGTTGTATGATAGAGGAAGGATAGGTTGGAGTGTCTTCCAGGTGTTTTGCTCACTACTTTCCAGAACTGACCCAAGCAAAGACTAAGAAAACATAATTTACCTATTTTTGACCTAATCTGACCTAAAAACCAGAAACGTGATGATCAAAAATTTATAGACAGGAAATCATGCAATAAAGCTATGGAGACTGAGCAAGAATAGATCTAAGCATGAAAACACAACTGATATCAACTTTTCCAACTCAAAATGTAACACTAGCAATTGCATTGGAAGGCAAAAAATAGTGTTTTGTGGCAACAAGTGTGCCTTGGTCTCAATTCATGGTCCCATGAAGGGAGAAAGGAGATCAAGGACTGCTTGGTAGCCTTTTTTTGGATATTTTCTATTACCAAACTATCAAATCAACCTGAAGCAAGAACAACTATCTTAATCATAAAAAACAATCTAAGTAACAAAACAAGATTTAATCTAAATAACATAAATTATTCTATGAATGCAATAAAAACAAATAAAATTAACACAAAGGAGGTACTGGGAACTTGGGTTGGGCCCAACCCCAAGAGCTACAACCCTTAGGAAAGATCAGATCTGGTTCAAAACTGGATACATCTTCATGGATCGAAAAAAATTAGTTACATCACAAAACTGTCTGCAAGAAGAAGCTCGAAAATGAGCTGATTACAAGGCTGCACTAAAGTGCGAAAATAGACTATCAAATGGCTAAAATCTAGCTAAAATTTGACTAACAAAACTGAGGCCCTCATCCTTCTTATTTATAAAAATGGGGACCCCCAACAGTCCTCCTAAAATCTAGGAACTCAGCTTCCTAGAACTGAAGATAACACCACTCCTACTTGACTTGCTTGGCTGCCCCTTGGCTTTGTGCTCTGAGTTTTTGATGGAGAATTCGAGGTAAGGGCTCATAAATGAAGGGGACACCCTCCTACAAATCCTCTCCCTTGTTCTTCTACGAATTTGGCTGCCAAATGCTCATTAAACCTTTGATTTTGTCTCAAAATTGACCAAACAATTGCATAGAGCACACATTAGACTTTTTGGCGTAATGACTAACCCAATTCACTCTATTAGCATAAATATGATCAAAAACATGCAATAAACTAATGAGAATGGTGGATTAAGTCAAATTAAGAGGTAAAATGAGCCCATATAATTACCCATTTATGTGGCTCATCAATCACCTTCTTTGAAGGTGGGCTTAATCAATCTCAGGCTCTGATACCACCTGATCTGAAAATGGGGTACTAAAGGCTTATTGTGAAATCACAAGAACCTCTCCCACTTCCAAAGCTTAAATATTCCCAAGATATTATGATTAACCAATGCGGAATTAATAATGTGCTTGAAAATAAGGTGTATGTTGGTGTTTATTTTTTACTGTTTATGTGCTTTAAAATTCTGTTGTTTATGCTGATATAACATGCATATAATAATAAAACAGTGTAGCAATTAACAAAAACATAAGACAACAATTTAATTAGGATTTCACTCAAAACTCTTGGGCTACGTCTCCATGAGCTCTAGTCAACTCGACTAGGCTCTCTGGGATTATGATATAAGTTCTTTTACAAGCTCCACACTCAACTCCACTATTTTATACAGAAACAATGGGCTTAGAATACCATCTCATCCCTGGCTTTGAAGCTCTCGTCTTTCTGACTCTCGGCTTTGGCTCTGGCTTTGGCTTTGGCTCTTGGCTCTGGCTTTGGCTCTCGGCTCTAGCTCTGGCTCTTCGGCTCGAGCTTCTCTGAGCTCTTTCTCAGCCTTTGTGTGCATCAATGATTCACTTGACCTCCAAGTGACTCCCTCAGCTGCTTTGCACATTAGCTTTCGCTCTCTCTGCTCCCCCCTTTTTTCAATTGAGCTCTCTGCCTCCTTTGAGATACTTTTCTGGCTTTTCGGCTACCCCAGCCGTTTCTCTACATATCATCATCTCTTTGCACCTTTGCGGCTTCCCTACTCCTTATTAGTTCAACTAGCCATCTGGCTTTGTGGCTCTGTGGCTTCAAAATGCATCATTGTTGGTAAAAATTCCCGCTTGCAGCGTGACATGATGATTTGGAGCGGTTACAGAGGTTTCGGAGCTTTTCCTTAGGCAAAACCCGAAATTAGAGAAAATCCATTACACAGAGGTTTTCCTGGAAAATACACTATCGGGCGTGAATTCTGGATGTGAAATTCCATTAAATTGCCCCTAAAAACCCTATCAGGTCCGCCATTAGGCAACATATTGCATCGCGTATGCATATTGGGAAAAATCCCAAATACACGTGAAATACATTGAAAAACCCGTTAAAATACCTTCTATTGGACTTCAAATATTATTGCATCCACCCTAATATCGCATCGGGTCCACCTTTGGCCGCTATTGCAATCCCCACCAACGATCTACGAGATCTCCGATCCAATAGTCGATATCCATTTTCGGGCGGCTTAGGAGCACGGAGGTTACCCACCTGAAAGGGTGGTTTTCCTCTCTCCTCCACTAGCCATGTGTCGACCAGTGTGTGGGAGCGGGCGGAGTGTTGTGGGGAAAAGTATCCGATGCGGATGACACTAACCCTTTCTAAAGGTGACAGACTTTAGCAACAACTGAATGACAAAGTTTTCATGTTCATCTTTATAAAAGCACAGAGAGAATAGAAAGAGGATCAACCAACCTGGTGTCTTGCGCTTAGTCGATCCTTGTCCTTCTCGCTTTGTATCCCGTTCCCAGCTCTTTACTCTCCAAGCCGATCCAGCTACACACAGAATCTGCACAACAAAAGGGAGCAAACTACGAGATACAAGCAATCATAATTGAAGCATGGATTAGGTTGCATCAAATATACATGTAAACACAAAAGCATCTATGTAAAACAAGTATATAGAAGAACATGCAAACTTTATTGATAGAAAGTAACAGGGTTCCAGAGGAAGTTACAACCAATGATGTTGGCCCCAATCCAGCAGCACCTCCTCGGCAGCAAGAACTCTCTTCTTCACCTCTAGTAAAACAATCACCCAATAATCCTGGCAGTATACCAACAGCACCTCCTTGCTTATACAAAATTCCAGCCTCCATAGACCTCATAGAAGAGCTCTATATATAGGAGAGAAGAGGAAAGGATGAGTCAGCTTGAGACTGACATGAAGCTGCCTTGTGTCCTCTCCATCTTCAGTTAATCTTCAGTTCCTGTGTCCACTTGGAGATCCTTGCTTACACATGGTGATCAAGTACCTCTTACTCATCACAGGGCGAATCTCATGACCCAAGTGTCAGTTTGGAAGCTTCCTGGGCAATTGACACCTTGCAGGATGACTGTGCCACTTGGCCAATCTCGCCCAGCGCAGGTAGCCTTCATTGTTTTTGACTTCCAGCGCAGGTACAGAGTGGGACAGTTGCAATACAGCGCAGAAGCTCAGTTAAGCAGCTGACATGATCCAAAATAAGCCTGTTCTGAAGTGTTTTCAGGTGGAGAACTGATTGGAAGTGCTGTTGATTGATGACCTTGTTCTTTTAGGGGTAAGAACAACATGTTTAGGGACTGAGGATCCCTGTAATTATCGACATTTCCTGCTCCTTGACGCGAGGCACAAAAATGTCTATAACAGTTGCCCCCTAAAGTATGAGGCCGTTAATCGGGTGAAATGCTTTAGCTAGAGGGTCCGAAGTTCGTTCCAGTGCTGAGGAGAGTGCCCTGTAATACAATACAATACAATACATTATCTTTCATTCATCATTATTCTCATGATCTAGCTGAGGCGGGTATTCCCATGCTCAGCTTTCTATAAATACATTTTGGTACATATGACAGACGATCGTCTGAAGACAGACTGATAATCTTCCGCTAAAATTATCATCCTTTGAGGAGGATGATCATCTGCTGTAATGATGTACATGGCAAATGCTTTTATATTTCCTGAATATATATCGCAGCCCGGATGGATGAAACTAGATCCGGGGTCTTCAAACTCGTTCGATCTTCACTCTAAGTACAAGTCGATCCATGTGAGAATTACGCTGAAGTCGAACATGGAAAGACATCGCTTGATTACCGGTCAATAATGAAAACCGTTAACAAGCGCGAGAGGAATCACCAATAAGGACGATGACCCTCAAGGTACGGCAGTACAATTCACGTGGCGTGAATAAAGGACTTGGCGTCGAATGCCACGCAAAATCTTCTGGTCGAAGGTCATTGATGTATACCTGTCGCCGGAAGTGAGAAACTTGCCCTTGAGGCATGCAAGCTTCAAAGTACTGATGGGGGTGTTCCTAGATCGACTTCTTGGATAATGAGCTGAAGTCGACAAGAAGTGATCCGTCAAAGGAGGGCCTTGATGAATCCCACATCAATGACACGGAACGGAGCTAATGATTTAGTGGAGGTGAAACGAACTGTGACATATGATTCAGGGTGGCGATCATGAAATGGATGAAGGAAAATGTATGGTAGTGGATGGGACACGGTTGAAACTTTCTGAATGACCCCTCTTGAACATATAACGACACTGATGTGATGGATCGGTAGCATTACCCCGAATGGATGGTGTGGCGAGGACCATGGTGATGAAACCGGTGAATGAGACAACCCAACCCGATGTGATACGGAAGAAAAGTGTCATGTTCAAGAGTGACTTGCTACCTCTAAACTTTGATGTTCTCCCAATTTTTCCCCAGTCATTTCTGACCAGTACCCCTTTATTTTTGTCAAGCTTGAGGAGGATAACATATGCTTGTTCTATAACCTGCCCTTCGGGCAAGCCCATCGCTAAGATTTAACGAGCCTAGCGATAGGGAAACTCGTTCTCGTCTAAAGACAAGTTTGTCGCTATTTAATCATTTTAACGAGTCTAACGACAAGGAAAACTCGGTCCTTTTCATTTTTAGAGAGTCTAAAAAGGTACAGAAAGTCAACTCCATAATTCCTTTTTCGTCAGCTAATCCCTTAAGTCCGAAAAAGTATAAAACAATACAGAAGGGATGGCTGTTCGGTATTTTTAACGAGCTGAACCAGGCAAGCGCTCGATCCTTTTGTGCAATAATCCCTCAAGTCCAAAAAGATTAAAATTTAGAGGAGGGATAGCGTTCCGGTCATTTTAACGAGCTGGAAGGCCAAAACTCGGCAAACTTTTCATATTTTACGAGTCAGTGAAAAGAGCTGAAAGAAGACTCGTCTTTTGAGGAACGAGTGATAAACAGGGATAGCTACAGATTCCAGGTACAGGTTGGAAATTCCAATCACGGCAGTGTCACAAGGATGGCTAGGTGAAATCACTCTTCGCAGCTGTTTCTCAAAAGAGGTAAACACACCAATGGAAGTGAATGATCGGCCAAATGAACGGTGGAGGTGGTGGATGAAAACACGATCAAGGTTCTTATGGCTAATGAATTTACGATCTCAAAAGGTTATTTACCGGTTCATTTTTTCCATGAGCTTGAACTCTGGGGGAAACATTTGCTCACACTTTTCTATTTTTTAACGAGCATAAATTCAGGCCTAAAACTGCTCGAATTTTGCGTTTATTTTTTAACGAGCATGAACTATATGCTAAAACTGCTCGATATACCAGTCATAAGAATGCCTCCTATAAGGACCAATTTTTATAGAGCTTATGCCTTACTACAGCTATGCTCTTATTTTGGCAAATTTTACTTCTGCCCCACAGGCTTTCTTTCATGTAAGTTTGGAAACGACTAATCTTAAAACCAGATAAATAACCGCCCCTAGCTTGCACTCCAGAAAGTTTGCATGCCCCCAGGTATAGGATAGAATTTCGAGGTTGCCCCTCCTCTCTCCTACTTCTGCTTTTCTTTGGGTGTTCACAGTTATTTGTCATCTTGCTAATCTAATGCTAACGATACTTGTCTTCTCGTTATTTTAAGGGGTCTTACGCAGTACTCAGACTTCCTGTCGGCCCACTTTTAACAAACAACTATTGTGACAATAGAAGAACACTACTCAAAGATAAAACATTGGTATTATCGAGGGAGGCTTGCCTCTTTCTTATTATCCGAAGAGTGGTTCTATTCGCTGCCGCAAATCAATCTCTTTCTTCGGCGGTGTCTATCATTGGGTTGTCCAAAGATGGTTACCCTCTGTCACAACAATACGGTCTCCTTCTTAGTTTACTGCCCCTGCTTATCCTTCAAAACATATGTTTCGATGGGCGAGGCTTGAATTTAAAGATGGTGACTACTTGTTATAATAAGGGAATTCCTACTTGGGCATTGCCCACTTTTTTAGACAAAGGTGAATGATTCCCAAACACATAACTTTAACAAAAGATCATTATTCCAGAACAACCCCACTTCCTTCGGACGGGGTACGGACTAGTCATGTTCTCCTGCGGAAATTCTTCCTTATACCCGGAGTTTCTTCTGCCCGAAGCAGACCAGGGTGCATGCCCCCTGGGTCCTAGTCTTTCTTTCCGAATTACTCGCGCTCATCGGGAAGGAGGACTGGGGGCGGAGGCGAATCTTGAGTGAACAGACCATTTAGGATTGGTATTTGACTATTTGCGATGCGAGATCCCGGAAATGAAAGCTGGTCTACGAGCTTGACCACCCTTCCTTCGTGTGGAAAACACATTACTCTAAAGAGTGAGGAGACTATCGCTCCCATGCAATAAATATAGTCGCGTCCAAGGAGTAGGTTATAATCCAAGGGTCCTTGAACTACCAACACGTTCATCCTGACGGTCTTCCCCTTCAATGTAACAGGTACATCGGGGAGGATTCCTAATGGTCGACTGGTTCCTTTATCAAAACCTGAGAGATTTCTCAACTCAGGTAAAAGCGCTGGGGAACCCAGTGCTTTCCAAGCAATAGAGGAAAGGATACTCACAGACGCCCCTTCATCAATGATAGTACCAGCCATAACCATTCTATAGATCTGGACAATGATTCTAAATGGTGTACTGGCTGGTAACCGGGGTCTGCCTAGTTGATTCCAATCAAAGGATACAACCAGGTTGCTTGGTGGTGGGACCGAATATACGGCCGGATACGACTCAGATGATGTTCCTTCCTGCGATAAAGGAATGGGCGCATTGCCCGGATGCTCGTCGGAGTCGGTGCTGATAAAGAGAACTTGGATGGTGTCATCCTTGTTCTCATCAGTGAGGGTGTCACATGAAGACGACACTTCGGTGACGGTGTCATTTGAAGACGGGTCTTCAATGACGGAGTCATTAGACGATAGAACCTTTGAAGGAAGAACCGGGTCAACTGCCGTTTCGACCTTTAGACTTTCGTCTGGTCTAGATTCGGTAGGTTCACTCTCAATGACTGACACATCAGCTGACCACTTGAGTGGTTCGACTGGATTTTCAACTATCGAGGGATTAGGCGCGAGTTTTCGGTATCCAGGCGGAAGTTTCACCGGTGACACCGGGCGATCTTCCAAAACTCTCTTTGCCTCATCTAAGAATGGACATTTGTGGATGGCATGGTGACCTTCACACAATAGACAGGGTGATCTTGGTCCCCTTCTTCGTCCTTCACTCTCGCTAGTTGAGGGAATGCAATCAACTTGACAACCAGAGGTTGATGCTACCAGATTGTGCAACTTCGGGGACCAGTCCCTTAGTATCCGGGGAATACAAGGACAATCACGATGGAAATGGATCCCTTTGCAAATGACACATGGCGATTTAGGCCCGGTCGGTGCAGTGTGTGGGTTTTTGTCAGTTTTCTTCTGCTTGCCCCCAGTCGCCTTCGCCAGAGGCTCCTTCTGCTTCTTCCCTTTCTTCTTCTTTTCCTTCTTCTCCTTGGGAGGCTGACTTTTGCCGGCTCTACCCTGCGAAGATGAAGGATCAGAGGAAGTATCACAAGAGGTAGAAGGCTGGTGGGTAGTTCTAGATTGTTCTGACAGTTGATTCGACTGCTCAGGATTAGTGGCGATTTGGACAACATTAGTTGAAAAGAGCCAAACAGGAAGGCCGATTGTCAATCCTGGAAGTGACAATGTAGCCATATGAGGCGCACCAACATCTCCCCAAGAGGAGAAGGGATTTGGACTTCCGCCAAGGTTACTTCCTTGGTTGGTGGGCTCCATACTTTTCAACTGAAAGATCAACGTGGGAATAACAGGTGATTATGTTCCGCTTTAAAATAAGTTTTATTTACGACGCTTTTAGACACAAACTTGCTTTTTCATGTTTTAAGAGTCGAGAAAAAGCTAAAGATGACTCTAGTCGCCTTCGATGTATTAACGAGCCCGAAGTGACAAATGCTCGGTTGGACCTTTTCAGTTATAGAGTTTGAAAAGGGCCAAAAGAAACTGCTCTGGAGATCTAGGCAGAGGGTGTGCCAAACCTTTCGCGAAACCACAGAATACGTTTTACGGTACGGGTGGTCGATCTTCGTGAATGTTGTGTTCACTGCATCGCGATCAGTAGGGCGGCCGACACGGTTTCCTAAGGATAAAGGATAAAAGCCTATAGGGGTCTCCCAATATACGCGACGGTACGCGGGAGCTCAAATCCGTGTTAGTGCCACCGACTCTCAGGAGGAATCACCCACCTTCGTAGAGATCGACAGTCACTATGTTTAACGACGCCGGAACACGTCTCTACCTAGACCTCTAGATGTTTGCGTTAAATTCCAAAGTGTTGTTATGTAAATTGAGTTTATTTTAATGTTGATCTTCCTTAACAGTTTGCCTTTCAGGTTCGCCACGAGATGTATATATACAACTTCCTATATGCAATCTAAGAATGAGAAGCAAAATCTTTTCAATCTTTCAACTTTGAAAACCTTAATCTACTTGAGGAAAGAGCAAGACACAACTTTTTCCACAGATCAAAGAACACACACTAAAATGCACATTTTCCTAAATCGTCAAGCATACAGTCAAATGCAAAATGCACAATGCATGTATTTCTTTTCGTTATCCTTAATGTTGATGCTTAACAAAAGGAAACTGTTGTATGATTTTTGAATCAACTTTCAAGTAAAAATAAACAAGCTTGTCCACAATCAAAAGAACACCTTATGAAAGACTTGTTTTAAATACAAGAAAAGTATAGATTCAAACCATAAAGTGAGAAGCAAACCAATCCAAAACAGCTATGAACAGCAATAACACTAACTCATAAGATCGCAATCTAAGAGGCCACAGCTACTAGGTTCGCTTTTCACAATGGGAAATTGTAACTGAAACAAGAAATACTGAAAGAACGTTTACAATTTCATCACACAACTGAGGCGGAATAATGTCAAGGAGATAAGGTCTACAGCAAATACAATAACCAGCAAGCAATCAGCCAAAAAACAAGTGCAAACAGGGCCAAGACACAAAGGAAGAGCTGAGCTAGACTAAGGCCAACTGGACCAGCGCAGGCACTGGTCTGCCAATCTCACTCTCAGCGCAGTTCCCGAAGGGAGCACCTGCGCTGTAATGCAGACTGCCTGTGGACAGCCTGCACTGACTTGCGAGAGTTACGTCTGCTAAGAATTCCGGGTCATAAAAAGCTCAAAAATGTACTGTTTTGACTGAAATAAAATGCTATGGGTTAAGTATAGGCTAAGGGATGATCAAGAGGATAAAGATCTATCACAAAGAGTAAGGATTCATCTGTAGATTAGCTCTTTAAATCTTGAATTTGCTCAGCAAAGGAGCAAGAGTAGCAAAAACCCTCTACTTCGCTTTTGATAGAGTCAAAAGCTTTTCGATTCGGTACTCCTTTCTTCAAGAAATGAATAGCAAAATACTACAACAACAAGATACTAGGATCTCCCCAGCGGAGTCGCCAGTTTGTTGTGGGGAAAAGTATCCGATGCGGATGACACTAACCCTTTCTAAAGGTGACAGACTTTAGCAACAACTGAATGACAAAGTTTTCATGTTCATCTTTATAAAAGCACAGAGAGAATAGAAAGAGGATCAACCAACCTGGTGTCTTGCGCTTAGTCGATCCTTGTCCTTCTCGCTTTGTATCCCGTTCCCAGCTCTTTACTCTCCAAGCCGATCCAGCTACACACAGAATCTGCACAACAAAAGGGAGCAAACTACGAGATACAAGCAATCATAATTGAAGCATGGATTAGGTTGCATCAAATATACATGTAAACACAAAAGCATCTATGTAAAACAAGTATATAGAAGAACATGCAAACTTTATTGATAGAAAGTAACAGGGTTCCAGAGGAAGTTACAACCAATGATGTTGGCCCCAATCCAGCAGCACCTCCTCGGCAGCAAGAACTCTCTTCTTCACCTCTAGTAAAACAATCACCCAATAATCCTGGCAGTATACCAACAGCACCTCCTTGCTTATACAAAATTCCAGCCTCCATAGACCTCATAGAAGAGCTCTATATATAGGAGAGAAGAGGAAAGGATGAGTCAGCTTGAGACTGACATGAAGCTGCCTTGTGTCCTCTCCATCTTCAGTTAATCTTCAGTTCCTGTGTCCACTTGGAGATCCTTTCTTACACATGGTGATCAAGTACCTCTTACTCATCACAGGGCGAATCTCATGACCCAAGTGTCAGTTTGGAAGCTTCCTGGGCAATTGACACCTTGCAGGATGACTGTGCCACTTGGCCAATCTCGCCCAGCGCAGGTAGCCTTCATTGTTTTTGACTTCCAGCGCAGGTACAGAGTGGGACAGTTGCAATACAGCGCAGAAGCTCAGTTAAGCAGCTGACATGATCCAAAATAAGCCTGTTCTGAAGTGTTTTCAGGTGGAGAACTGATTGGAAGTGCTGTTGATTGATGACCTTGTTCTTTTAGGGGTAAGAACAACATGTTTAGGGACTGAGGATCCCTGTAATTATCGACATTTCCTGCTCCTTGACGCGAGGCACAAAAATGTCTATAACACGGAGCCAGCCCAATACCGCTTTCCACCTAAGGCCCGTCCGAAATCCCGCCTTTACGGAACTCAAATTTTATGAATTGCGCCTATAATTACCCTTCGGGTCCGACTTTATTGCTTTGGGTGTTTTTCCTTTGTATTTTGCTTTTTATCCCGAAATGCATCAATACACAGAAAACCTGACATATATTGGAACTCAAAATTTATCGAACCGCGCTTAGAAAATCTGTCGAGTTCGGCATGTTATCACCCCTTTATATCGCTGCAATGTGACATTGCGATGTGATATATCACAATCGCATGTCACATAGCCCTGGGGGTCCTTCCCTTGCCTCGTGGCATCACTGACACCGATCCACCGATTGTCGATATCGGCGATCGCAATGTCGCATTGGCCCGGGTCTTTTCCTTATGTTATTTGCACATGCCTGCCTTCGACTCGATATGTCGGGGATCGACAATCGGGGGTCTCTTCTCTTTCTACTTAAGTCCACCTCTTGGACCTTGTCCGATGCGATTTCCCTTTATAAGGGTTTTTTTTCCATTTTTAGGGGATTTTGTCTCTTTTTCCAATGAACAAAGGGAAACTTCTTTCTGCGATAACTTCTGCATCGTAAGTCCATTTTAGCCCATTTAAGTTGTAGTAGATTCAAAAGGAAAATATCTTTGCAATGGGGCTATTTCCAGGAACATCCTTGGACTTTTATTTTCCTCTGTGAGGAGCACTTAGACTTTGGAGTCTATCCAAAATCCATTTTGGATCACTACATGTATGTTTCAAAACACTTCTTCTCCATTGTCTTATTTTCATAAGCTATTATGGAATACTCATGTGTTAGGGCAGCCATGCCAATCTCAATATAACTCCCATCAATCTTGTCCACAAGTTTGGCATGGTTCATTCTATGATTACATGACTACTCTCCCTCATCTTGTAGCACAAAACTATCACCCATATTCTTTTCCATCTTTTCAAGAACACCTTGCTTGCATATCAAAATCATCCACACATCCCAATCAACTACATCATCAAAATCCTCCATGCCCTACACAATATCCTGCTCAACTCATTCCACACCCTCACCATAATAAACCAGTACAACATGCTTACAGTGTTGAATTGCAAAATTTACCTACCCTTCCCACCCAATCTATCTCGCATACACAATTGTAGAAAACTTATATCGAGATTGGAAATGTTTCAAATCCAAAAATTGTAGAAGTTATGGAAGAAAAGGAGGTTTCTTCTAGTCTGCATCAACAAGTTGTTTTAGAAACTCAAGAACTTCATGATATGACAACTATGGGAAATCAAGAAAGTAAAGGATATATTGAAGATTGGTTCCACTCAATCAGTTGTTCGCATCGTCACTCCATACTTCAGCAATTTTTTACACCATATTTTCAAGGGAAGTTGGTATCTCATACCCTAGTATTTATTGACATATATTTCTCAAATTCGGGTGTGTATACACTTGAGGCCTTATTTCTAAAATGGCTCCATTGGAAGTACTCTTATACGTAAGTATGCTTTATTTTTCAAGGTAGAATAGGTTAGTGTAGAAAATAGAATAAATAAGTATATAAATATTTTTTGTTATATGTAGAACGAGTTGTGTTTGCTGCAACTTGCTGAGTATATCAATATAAATGGTAAATATTTGAATTTAATTGTATGTAGATTTATTATATTGAAAAATAGATTTCTACAAACACCTATCATCATTTTGAAAAAAATAAAAATAAAAAAATTGCTTGATTATCATATCTTAGGGTGTGTGGGCTTGATAAAACCACTGAAATCACAGTCGGTACAGTCATGTTTTGAGGGAAAAAATGGGAATATTTTCAAAACTTGTTTCTATCCTAAGTAGCCCTTTATTTCTACTTTCTAATCCAATTTGAATCACTCAATTTGGATTTGAAATGAAAAAGTTATGACCAAAACATTGACAATATGTTGAGTAGGCAGCTCAGGAACAGAGTTGGGACAATCCATTTTTGGAGGCCTAAATGACTAGATTTTTGAAACCTGTTTCTATGGTATATCACCCTATTAATATAGTTTACAATTCAATTTGAATCACCCGATTTTGATATCGTATGAGAAAGTTATGACCAAAATACTGACTGTCTATCATAAATCAGCACCTTTAAAACTCTGTTTTTCCGACTGTTCCTTCGCACATTTGACCCATCAATTCTTCATGATTTCAAAAAATATTTCTATTAGATATAGTTACATGAATCTAATTTAATCTCCAATTTGAATCGGTTCAATCCGTCATCAAACGAAAAAGTTATGCTTAAAATATCAACTGTTGGTCTAAGTTGGGAAATCGAAAATGACTCTGTTATGCAGGTTGTTCTAAGTAAATTTGACATATCATATCATGGAATTTTTTAAACCTGTTTCAATTATACATATCCATATTAATTCAATTTCATTTGGCTTTGGAATCATGCAACTCAGACAAAAATAAAAGAAGTTATGATTAAAATACTGTTGGTTAGTATGGTTGGCCACTGCTATCCCACAGGTAATAAATTAACACTACTTTGTTATTTTTTTTCCATGGATTTGTTTTACAGAGTAACTACTTGTTAATTTTTTTCATGTTTATTGGGTTTAGAGAATATGATCACCTCTCTTCTTCCATGATTACATGCTTTATTACAGGTAGACGCTTGTTTTTTGCAAGTCTGAGGAAAATGAAAGAGGTCAATCTGTTTTTGAACTAGTGATTATTGAAGGCAATGCTAATGAAATAATAGATTTTCATCCCAACATCTATTAAGAAATCTAATATCATATAATTTTGATTCTTTCGAGGTGCCATGGAGATTGATCATAAGAGTTTGTTACAAATTATTATTGTTATTTCTCACCAACAACATGGAAACTTTTTCATTACCTAATGGATTTATAACAGGAGAGATGGAGAATTGATTTTCATTTGCAAATCCAAGTCATTTCCACCAAAACAGTGTTCCATTCATTTACCATTGATAGATTGTTGTTTCTGGAAACAGATTGATATTCCCTTAGGAAACAACATTGTTATAGTCAAAATCATAGCCGTTGCAACTTAAGTTATTTATTTATCTATTGTTTTTCAATAAAATTGTTGTTTCTTTTCTGATTCCTCTTATGTGTTTTTTCATGTGTTCAAAGTCACAAATTTTGTTCCTTCATCAAAATAAAAGGAATTTCTCAAGTTTCATGATGTTGCTCCATATTTATCCATTTGTTCCTGAGTCTTATCAGTATATGGTTTTCTCAGATCCATTGGGTGTTGTTACTCTGCCACTGCTATTACTCCCAAAAATTTTCGAAGTGTCGGATGTTGTTACTCCTTGGGTGCTATTACTTCGTCGTTGCTGTTATTCCCAAAATTTTTCTAAGTGTCGGATGTTTTTACTCCTTGGATGTTGTTACTCCACCAATGCTGTTACTCCTTGGGTGTTGTTACTCCCGAAAATTTTCTAAGTGTCAGATGCTGTTACTTCACTACTGTTGTTACTCCGCCAATGTTGTTACTCTGCTGGTGTTGCTACTCCGCTGGTGCTGTTACTCTGTCAATGTTGTTACTCCATGACTATTGTTACTCCGCCGGTGCTGTTACTCTGCCAGTGTTGTTACTCCGCCAATGCTATTACTCTGTCAATGTTGTTACTCTTCCAGTGTTGTTACTACACCAGTGCTGTTACTCCGCTCGTGCTGTTACTCCATCACTACTGTTATTCCATTGGTGTTGTTACTCCGTAGTTCTGTTACTCTGTTGGTGTTATTACTCCACTAGTGTTGTTACTCCATTGGTGTTGTTACTCCATTGCTGCTGTTACTCCGCCAGTATTGTTACTCTGCCAGTGCTATTACTTCGCCGGTGTTGTTACTCCGCCGGTGTTGTTACTCTGCCATTGTTATTACTCCGTCGATGTTGTTACTCCATCATTGCTGTTACTTCGCCGCTGCTGTTACTCCACCAGTGTTGTTACTCCATCGGTGTTGTTACTCAACCAGTGTTGTTACTCTGCTGGTGCTATTACTCAGCGAGTGTTGTTACTCCGCCGCTGTTGTTACTCCGTCGGTGTTGTTACTCTGTCGGTGCTATTACTCCATCGGTGTTGTTACTCCGCCGCTGCTGTTACTCCGCCGATGTTATTACTCCCGAAATTTTTCTGAGTACCCGTATTGTTATTCCTTTGGTGTTGTTACTCTTTTAGTGTTGTTACTCCTCCGGTGCTGCTACTCCATGGTGAAATTTTTTCTAAGTACCAGTGTTGTTACTCTACACATGTTGATACTCCCTCAAGGTAAGTCTTCAGGTACGTCCCTAATCAACTCTGTGTATTTGATTGATGTTTCAATTATGACTGAGGACGGTCATATCTTAGTTGGGGGGAGGTGTTGCATTTGATAGAAAATGTATTATATTTAATATCAATGATGTCATGCCATCATTATTATTAAAATTTCACGTCAAGTCATACATCTCACGATTATTACCACCATAATCCATAACAATCCGTAACCCCCACTTATCCACACACATTGGAACTTGAATCATGCATGACGACATTAACTTGGTGAATGGGGAAATACATTTAATTGTCTAGGTCCTATTTGATATAATTATTGGGTAGCCAATTTATCTTTGTTTATCTATAAACATAATTTTATTTCTTAAGGAATAATTATGAAAAGATGATTTCATCATGGCAACTTTCAACTTTCCTAATTTGTCAAGTCCTTGATCTTGTAAAATTTATGATAATGAGCACAAATTGTGCTTAAATCTTTCCACCATTATCTAATGAATTATTCCTCAAACCCCAATCTCAACAAAGCAAAATATATTTGTCAACAATCATTTGAAGGTTATTAGTATTTGAGAAGCAAAATTACCCGAGTTGAAAATAGTTACTACAAAATGTTTTACGCCATCCTTAGCTCTTAAGGAGTTGGCTTGCCACTCCATCTATTAAGTGAATTTTTGTTGATTAACAATAACCATAGTTAAATTTTAAACATAAATAGTCAACTGCAGGATAGGAGGTCTCATCACAAGCTGACCTACCATAATCATAGGTCTTAATAGAGTGATATTACCACTACTGGTCACCAAGCTCGGGTAATGGCCTTCAGCCATAAAACTGAAGGAAAAGAAGTCTCATCACAAGTCGACTTGTTCACTTTTGTTAGTTCCCGTGAATGGCATTGTTATTAACTAGTTACCAAGCTAGAACAATGATCTTCAATAGACATCTAAGTAAATTGAAATGCTTTTGTAACTATGTACTTATTTCTAATAGATGGGACACTGGCATCTCAATGGGTTAAAAAGGCATCCCTGTCGAGGCTATGGACGCCTGCTAGAAGCAGTGGCCATGCCTATGGTATAGAAATTAATTCAATACTATGATCTACTTGGTTACCTTGTTTTCTCAAAACTAACTACCGATAAATACACTGTTGCATATATAAGGTTTGCTAGAACTCATGGTTTATGGGGTAATATTTAATCAATTCCTAGATAATGGTGGTTATGGTTTATCTATTATTGAGTCATAAATATTTACTTTACATGTTAGGGATGAAACTTTTAGGATATTTTATATTTGACATTTTGTATCATCTAATCTATCATTCCTTTATTCTACAAGTTTCATATCTTTAACCAAAGATAGTTGCTTTACCCAATCAATCTCTATTTAATCCTAGCTTAACAACACTACTATTGTTTTGGGGAAGGATGGAGAGGCATAATTCTAATTTTGAATCCTGATGAATTACTGATTAAGGATACTCATGAGATATGTTATAGAAATCTTGATGACAGGGAAACTATTCAGTTTGGGGGAAGGAAATCCTGCTACACTTTTTGATTACCTTCTTTGAGCTTGCATGGCTTCCACTGTTCGCATCACTTACACAAGTTCAACCTACATTAGCTTCAACAAATGTTAATCCATAGATGTCATTCCACGTTATTTTTTTTAAAGCAACAATTGAGGTGAAATAACATGAGTGTTTGACTTATTAAAAGTTTAGGAAAAAAAAAAAAACCACTGAGCATTATTCACTCATATTTCTCAAACCATTATTTCCACTACTTTATACAGAGGCATTGGGTTGCATGTGGGCATGAAACATATTTAGTTTGGGGGAATGTTGGGCTCTTAATTTGTCATTATTATTACCACTTCTTAACATTCATTTCATCTATTTCCACTATTCTTTTATCACATTATTTACCATAATTTATTATATAATTCCATTTCATAATCATTTATGCTCTTGTGGATAAATAATATCTGATCTCATTTATTTTTAATAATTAATGATTATTATGCATGATTTTGGTTTATTCATTCGTTATAACCTCACTCATGATTTTAGCCTCCAAGATCTCTTCCAGATTGCAGATTTGGTCTTCAACAAATAATTAGATATTCCAACTCAGGAATTCGTTGGCATAAGAAGTGACAATTTTGCGTTGGATGTTTTGGGAAAATGAAAGTGAATCTGGAAAATCTAAGACATGGGTTTTGTTCAGAACGGACCAAGTCAGTTTTCCGCTAAACAGTTTTCAGAAATTTAGTTTGTATTGGGAGAAAATCAAGGTTCTTCGAAGGACATATTTGCAGATTTGTTGTTGCGGCCGTTTTCCAGAATTGCCCAATTGTAATAACCAAATTCGACTTGTTCTAGCTGAATCATGATGGACAGATCTCTCAGATCTCATCTTGAATATTGAGATCAGTTTTTTGTAAGTTTCCTTTGGATGTTTGTATATTTAAAAGACATAATTCAGAGAGAAAGGGGAGCTAGCTGATGTAAGAATCGAGCCATATAACAGTGGAACTCTTATTAGTGAAATTTCCAGCCTTCTGATAGTTTTCTCAATATGTGAGTTAAGCATAGCCCTGACCAGGGAGTTGGGCCCACTCTTCTAATCAGGTGTTGTGTGTGTGTCATTTTTATGTATATTGTTTTACGTGTTGTATTTTCTTTATTGTTGTTATATATTTCCATAGATTGTTGTGAACGCTTTTCTTTCTGCAATTTAATTTCCATTACTGTTACAACAATGCTTTAATTTCTTAGTCACAAACCCTTGGTCAATGTAAGATTGTAACCTTGCTCTTGAACATATCTTGCATGTTACCTTGAAAAGTGTACGAACTCAAATTGACATATTAATGTAGGAAACAGGATTGAATAATTTGTTCATAATCGGACACCAACAAGAGAATCCTCCCAGATCTTAGGTTGATCTCCTAGATTTCTACAACATAAGCTGGGTATGATGTCTCTCCACTGTATACTTTTTGAGCCTACCTATTGTTTGGGTTCGGATTTGGCTGGGTAGGTATCTGGGGTTTCTTAGGTGGAGCAGAGTGCAGGAGTTGTGGTTAGGTAGGTGGTGGAGGCAATAGGGCTGGAGCATTGTTGAATTGGGGCCTCCATCCCTGGTGTGGGGTATTCCACTGATGTTGTGGCTGAACATAAGGTTGAAATGATTGGCTAGCTGGATGGGAATGATATTGAGATGCACAAGACCAAAGAGGGGGTGTAGACCAAGAAGGATGAGCAGGGGGTCCCCAAGAAGGTATAGTTGTGGTTTTCTTGGGGTTGTAATATGCATGGGATGACCCTTTCATACCTTGATGGCATGGTCTAGGCCCAAGAGGTCTCCTTTGGTTGATGTAGCAAAGTTTCTTAGAGACCCCTTCAGCTCCTTGATATACAACATTTAGTCTAGGTAAAGAAGGGCACTTGTCTGTGGAGTGGTTTTCTTCACAGACTGAGAAAATATTAATACAGTTCAATGGACATTCGTTCCTAGGATGCCTCCTGGTGCATCTAGGACAAAAGATGGCCAAGGCTCTCTCTGCTTCCTCTTGCTTCCTTTTGATATTGATGGTGTCCAATTGCAAGGCAAGGGTTTGTAGCATATCACTTTTGAAATCTTCCAGCATATTTCCAATTTCACCCTTGATGGATAAGTTGGAGGATGATGTACTGGCCATAGGTTGACTACCCCTACCATTTTTCTTGGCTGCCCTAGAATGGTTTCTAGAGATAGTCTTAATATCCTCATATGGTAATTGGTAGAAATCTCCTCCTACTATCATATGTAAGATATCTAGGAGATCCTCCCTTACTCCTCTAAGCAGGACCAGATTCAGTGACTCAGGGTCAAGTGTGCACCTGGACCTTTTGTAACTGAGCTGGAATCTTTCTTCATAGTCTTCTAAGGATTCATCCTGGCCTATGGTTATCCTGAAAATCTCTTCTTTAGTGTCCTTTGACCTACAATAGTCCTTATATTTGTTGTTAAAATCCTGTTGCATCTAAGTCTAATTTGTGATTCTATCTCCAGGTGAACCCATGAACCAGCTCAAGGCTACATCCTTGAGGGTAGATGGAAATAGTTTTAACTTTTTCTCATCATATGTATATTCATAGGTTTGACATATAACAAAAAACTCAAATAGGAAAGTGTCAGGGTCCTCTGTGGTCAGGCCATGGAAATTTGGTAGAGAAGAGGGGCTTATATTCTTCATCTTAGTGTCCCCATTGGTCTCCCTGATGGGGAAGGCACCCTCAGTTCTCTCTCTATTTCCTCTGTCATTTCAATTTTCAGCCATTGCTTCAGTAGGAATGGGTTCTTCCTCTTCTTCTTCCCCTGTAGGTTACTCAAATAGGTAAGGTTGCTCACCTAAAGGTGTTACAGGGAAAACTAGTGTCAATTTGAACTGCTAATCCCACTAAGACAGGTAGCTATCTTAGAAACAAACAATGAAATATTTTCAAGAGTTCCTTTAAGTTTGATAGATGGAAGAGAAGAATAGAGGACGAACCTGGATCCTTCGCTTTGATCCTAGCTTGATTTCTCCTTTCCGTGATAGAATTGCCACTCCTCTCCTACTTTTCTCGCTTCAAAGAGTACCTGTAGAGTCAAAGTAATAGCAAACTATCAAAGCATATCTATCTAAAACATCATAATCAATATGGAATTAGAAACACATTGACCATACAATTGCATTCATAAACAATAAGATTCACAAATACAAGATCATATGGAGGAAAACTCAAAGAACTTTATTAATAGTAATGTAAGAGAGGATTACAACCCAGTTGTCTGATCCAGCATCATCCTCCCAGTTGTAGAAGCCCTCTTCATCTCATGAACAAGAACATCACCCAACAATGCAAAGTCTCTTCTCAAAAAACCAATAGCACTTCCTTACAAAATAAAAAATTCCAGCCTCCAGATCTCTCAGATGAGGGATCCATTTATAGATGTCTTGCAAGGGTGTGAGTCAGCTCTGGGTTTTTGATTAGTGTCATTCCACTGATAGTTCTTGGTTCCACTTGGAGATTTCATTGATCTCTTACTCATCCCTAGGCGAATTCAGAGAGGCAAGTGTCATATGAAAAGTTTATGGAAGATTCCATGATCATCCACTTAGCAAATTGTCTCTGCCATTTGTCTATTCTCGCTCATCACACCCTACAGAAGGCCTTTTCCATATGCATTGCACCCCCCGTGTGTAGAAAGTGAGATGTATCGCACGCTGACCATGGAGCAGTCAGTATGGTCCAATTTTGCTCAATTCTGAGTAGTTTTTTAGGTGGAACTCCCGGGAAATGACGTAATCAGTTGACCATGATCCTTTAGGGTATGAAACAACACTTTTAGGGACTAAAAAGACCTTGGTTTATGGACATATGAGTTTGGGGTTGCAATGCCCAAATATGTCTATAACAGTTGCCCCCTAAATCATGAGGTCATAAATCTTCTGATGTCAGGTGAAATGCCTTATCATGAGGATCTGAGGTATTCGAACTGGAAGGTGACCTGTATAAGATACAATACAATACATCATTATCATATTATTTTCATGGTCTAGCTGAGGCGGGCATTCCCATGCTCAACTTTATAAACTCATTTTCATGTACATAGGACAGACAATCATCTACTATTGCAGATTGGTGATTCTTCGCATGAAGAGTCATCTTCCCTAGCTTAGATGACTATCTGTGTAGCTTTTGTGTACAATTGATGTCTTTATTTTCCTAAATATATTACAGCCTGGATGGATGAAACTAGATCTGGGGTCTTCAAAACTCGTTCAATATTTTCCCGATGTACAAGTCGATCCATGTGAAAAGATGTTCTGAAGTCAAACATGGAAAGACATCACCTGATTACCAGCCAATGATGTAAGTTGTTAACAGACACGAGAGGATTCACCGATAATGATGATGACCCTCAAGGCACTACAGTATAATTCACATGGTGTGAATATATGAGTCGATGTCGAACACCACGCAAAGTCTTTTGGTCGAAGGTCATTGATGTAAACCTGTCGCCGGAAGTGAGAAACTTGCCATTGAGGCATGCAAGCTTCAAAGTACTGAAAGGGTTGTTTCTAAGTCAACTTCTTGGATAATGAGCTGATGTCAACAAGAAGTGACCTGTCGTAGGAGGGCCTTGATGCATCCAACATCTATGACGCGAAACGGAGCAAATGATTTTTGTGGAGGTGAAAACGATCTGATGATATGAGGTTCAGGAATGGCGGCCATGAAAAATGAAGAGTGGATGTAATGCAGTGGATGAGGCGTTTGCTAGATGGTGAATTCTCTGAATGACTTCTCTTGAACATATTGGTGACACTGATATGGACTGGTAGCGTTAACCCCATGGATGGCACGACGGACCAATGGTGACGGTGAACAGAAAAACCCAACCCAACTCAATCACGGTGATGGAGTGAAAGTGTCATGTTCAAGAGCGACTTGCTACCAATAAAGTTCTTCAAGTTTTCTTCCCAATTTTCCCCAGTCATTGCTGCCTAGTACCTCTTTATTTTTGACAAGATTGAGGAGGATAACATATGCTTGGTCTATAATTTTCCCTTCGGGCAAACTTGTCGCTTTGTGTTTAACGAGCCTAGCGTAAGTGAGACTCGTTCTTGTTTGGGTGGACAAGTTTGTCGCTATTGTTTTAACAAGTTTAATGACAGAGATAACTCGGTCATTTTAATGCTTAGAGAGTTTGAAAATGGATGAAAAGGAGACTCCAATAGTCCTTTTTCGTGGCATAATCCCTTAAGTCTGAAAACGTGTAAAATAATATGAAAGGGATGACTTTTCGATAGTTTTAATGAGCCGATAAAGACAAGCGCTCGATCTTTTTGTTTAATAATCCCTCAAGTCCAAAAGATTAAAATATATGAGAGGGATGGCATTCCCCTTACTTTAACGAGCTGGGAAGGGCAATAGCTCGACAACCTGGGATGGGTGACCTCCTGGGAAGTCCTGGTTACCGGGTGCAAGCCCCAAAAGTGATGATTGATGCTATGTGATTCATTCTCCACATTTCACTAGTTTCAATCCCACTTCTTCACCCTTGTGAGCATCACCCGATGCAATGAGTGCTAAGTGAACTATTCAAAAATCATGAGAAATTAGTCAGTTATGACTACCTTTCATGGAAATGGTCATACGTGAATGATCTTACTTAACGCAGTTGAATCCCAAAAATGATATCTAATATAATGCACTGCGTAAAACCCCCATACTTAAACCTTTTTATGTTTAACGAGTCTAAAAAGAGTTTAAAAGAGGCTTGTTTTTTAGGAACGAGTGATATTTCTGGGTAGTAGCTGGTTCCAGGTAAGTTTGGAACTTCTCAAAACATGGCAGTGTAAAGAGGGTGGTAATCAGAATCACTCGTCACAAATGTTCCTCAAAAGGGTAAACAATCAAGTGGAAGCATATGGTCGGCCAAATGAAATGGAGGTGATGGAAGGAACACAACCAAAGTTCAAAAGGGTAGATAGTAAAGCGATCACAAAAGGTTATTTACCAAAGGCAGGTTTATTTTTATTAATGAGCTTGAACCTTGTGCCAACATATGCTCAGTGTAGGTTGATTTTTTAACGAGCTTGAACCTTACGGGAACATTGCTCTTATTCCTTTTTATGTAAGCTAGGAATGATCAAACTATAAAGCTAAAAAGCTAAAAAATGAAATTGGCCGTTTTTGCTTGTATAAAATGGTTTGCATGCCCCCAGCATAAAAAGTCTTCAGTAACCATATGGAAACTTAATGTGGTTAAGCAGGATGATTTTCTGTCAATACTTAGACAAAACACTTCCTACACTTTGTCTGCTAAATAGATAAAGGTGAAAGGTCAATCGGACCGATCACATAACTTATAGGGAAACTTATCTCTACAGCTGGGTTTGTCCACAAAATAGACAAGAGTGCATGCCCCCCTAAGCTTTGTTACATTCACTAGATTACTTGGTAATTAGGTGGATGGAATGAAGGTTCCTTTACGAGATCAAGTGAAAGACTCGACTTGGAACTTTGCTCAGCCTTGTTTCATTTTTTAATGAGCTTGACACAAGACAAGGAATTCTGCTCAGATCCTTGGTTTCATGTTTTAACGAGGTTCACACCAGTCAATGAACTATCCTATGGCGACCTTCGATCACAAATCATAAGGGGAAATGAAGGAAAGATCTGGTTTCGATGCCCCCAGTACATAATGTATAACATCACTTAATTGAGTCATGTCAGTCAGACTATCGGAATGGTCAGAGTCCTTAATCTTTGATGATGTAGAAGATATCATATGACAGGTTTCCACTTTGGCCACTTTCGCCAGATTACTTGGAGGGGGGAGGGTAAAAGTACCCATTCAGGATGAGTCTTTTAGGATACCTACTCCAACATGTTGAATCGATTGAGAGCTTCCATGGATCAACAGAATGCTTCCGGTAACTTGAGAATTGTTGGGGAGGAAGGTGAGTTGGTCAATGATTGTGATTCTGCCCTGAAAGGGGAACACAATCTTTCTAAAATATGTTGACACAGCAGCAGCCATAACATAAATCCAGGGCCTGCCTAGTAGGATGTTGTAGTCAAGGTTTCCATCAATGACCTCGACTTCAATTTCTAGTGTTTTCCCCCCAGTTCGATTTGCAAGTTACTTAATATCCCATATGGCGTGTATGTTCTTCCATTGAACACTTTCAATGTCGTTGATGATCATGACAAGGGTGGAGAGCCTAAGTTTTCCAGCAACTCATTGACATGATACAAGTAGATGCTCCCTCATCAATTATTATTCGATGAACAGTTTTGTTGAGGGCTTTTACCTGTATGAGGAAAGTGAGTTGTGCTGGTAACTGAGGTTCGTATCCTTTATGATTAAAGGCCACTAGATTGGAATCTGTTGGATCAATCCCACCTATCGCTGATAACAAAGCCTATTTTTGGGATGGAAAATTTTGTAGTACTTCAAGTGTCGACATGGCGGATGGTGATTGGGCCAGATCCTCCACTATATTATAATTCTGTGCTGCTCGAGCACGAGGATTAAATGTCAATTTATGTACTACTCCCTTAGGTGGTTTTATTGTTAATTCAGGAATGATTGGTGGAACAACTTCTGTCGAAGTTGTTGTCGAACTGCTTGATTGATCAGTAGCCTTGCCGTTCGACGATTTTGGATTTCCATAATCCTTATTCGTTGTAGATATCAAAGTGTCATTTTGTTGTTTTGAGATGGATAGCATAAGCACTTGGGATGGGGAAGCATGATCGCTAGCAACCAGGTTAGTTTCTGGATTTGGAAACGGGTCAGTCAATACCGCTGAGGTATTTGAAGTCTTTTTGAAGAACTTCTTGACTTCAGCTTGATGTGGAAAATCTTTTGTGTAATGGTCCTCATCACATATGAAGCATGGCTAACTAGGTTTCTTTCTTCTGAAGGGTTTCCAGAAGGTTTCTCAGGAGTCGAATCCTCTTGTTTCTTCTTTTTGTTTGTCCCTTTCTTCTTGCCTCCTGGTTGCTTAGCATTTTTGCCTTTGTCGGTTGACACGACATTGACCATCGAGGCGAGAGGTTCTTCATCTGATTTTTGACTAGAAACTGTACGACCTTTCTTAGATGTAGCCTTTGTGGTTTTTGTGCTTGTCATACCTATCACGCCATCACCGGCATGAGAGTCCTTATTTGATTTAGGAGGAGGAGGGACAGAAAATTCTGCTCTAGGAGCGTCAGGAATTTTATCGTAGAGCGTGCCAGACTGAGTATAGATCAAGTCTAAATATTGCGCATGAGCAATGACCTTCTCTTCTGTAACAACTCCTCCCTTAGCCACATCCTCTGTAATAGAGGGTAATAATGATTTTATAAACCACTCAGCTAAAAGCTGATCAGGAATGTACATCTTAACCATTCTTTGACGACACTGCCACTCATTAATATGATCAGATATATGAGTGGCTGTTGTCTGTTTAAATTTGGTAAGGAGTTCTATCCCTGTTTTGTACCTGATGGGTAACTGAAAATGGTTTTAAAAAGTAGTGGCAAGGGTATTGAAGTTGTCAAATGAAGCTCTAGGCAATTCTATTACCATTTAGTTGTCGTACCTGTTAACGTTCGCTGGAAAAGGCAAAGCCTAATTGAATCATCATTCAGGGTGTTGGATGAACACCACAAATGGAAAGTCATCACATGATTCGACGGATCTTCACCCGGATTTCCATTGAATTTAGGAATATCAGAGGGAAGTTTATGAGGAATCGCAGGCCACCAAGGGGCATAAGCAATTGGATCATTCGTCAAACGGTTTAGATCTGGTAATTCTAGAGTTGCTACAAAGGGCAACTGTTGATTCAGGTTAGGCGAAGCATACCCAGGATAAGATGGAATCGCCTGAGCAGTAGGTCTTTGCATACCAGCATAATGTATTTGATGTTGGTAACTTTGATAAGGTTGATGGGCATAACCATTATAGTATGGTTGTTGATAATTGCTTTGGAAATGCGATTGCCCATTACTTACAAAGACTTGTTGCTCGGGTCCTTGGTATGATTGCTGGAATTGCGGTTGTTGGTATTGAACCAGCCATGGTTGTTGGACCATTTGCTGTTGCCCAATACTGGATGATTGACAAAGATGAGGAGTCATAGTACCTATTTGAGTCTGATTTGCTCCAGATAAGGAGGCACAAACCTAAGGTTGTGATTGAATCACCGAGACGAGAGGTTGTTGTATTGCAAGCTGAGAAACTTGAGGTTAACATACAATAGTTAGCACTTGTACTTGTGATACAGTCACAATAGCAGGTGTAGTGGGAATATTCGACACAGGATGGACTGGTTGCATTGAATATACAACCCTTGGTTGTTGAGGCAGTATTGGTACCCAACCACTGGATGTAATTCCATTTTGACCTGAACCTTGTTGTAAACTCCCATATGGTTGCTCTCCTAGAGGGAACAATGAAAAGGCATACTACCCCCCATATGGTGGTAATCCGGTACTTAAAGGGTAGATTGGCCTTTGAAGACACATCGGATTGGCTTGTTGAGTTTCAACATAAGAAATACCAGATGAGAATCCGGATGAAGAAATAGGAACTGACCATGTCGTCGAAACAGTTCCTGATTGGACTCTGGCTTGTTGTTGATAACTTGCAGGGACAGATGGTATACCCGTAATCATTATAGGAATGACAACAAGAAGCTCTACCATTGCTGTGTTAGCTGACATAGTCCTAGATGTTGATGGTTGTTCAGACATGTTTAGTCTATCCAAAAGATTTCGTAGCGATTCGACAGGAACTTGTGATGAAAAAGAATTGACTTCTGTAGTAGAAGGATGTAAGTGGATACCAATTCCAAAATGCATTGGAGTATTGGGTGGAAGATCCTCCACTATCTCTTCTATAGTAATCAATCCAGGTGGAAGAGGTAGACTGTCAGGTCCGTAAAATATTTCTGGAGCCGAAGAAAGCATAGCTTTTGCAGTAACAGATACTGGAGGGGTGACACCTTCTGAATTCTGGAATTCAATTTCTAGATGTTCAGGTAAGTGAACTTTAGTTTCTTGATCAGTCCTAGGTGGAGTTGCTTCAGGAATAGAGGTGTCTACCATTACACTAGGATCAGTTCTAATGTCCTCTTGTAACTATGGAACTTCTTCTGTAAAGGCAGATGTACTAGAGATAATTGGAGTAACTGTAGTCTCTGACGATGTTGAAACACAAGTTTCAAATAAATCAGGTGAATTGGACTCAGTTAAACGAGAACGCTTTGCCCAGGATGGTTTCGTTTCTGGGGTCAAAGATGGTTGACTCGCTAGTCTCCGTGAACGATGGGGTTTTGATTGAATTTCTTCCACAATTGTGGATTACTTGATCAACTCAAAAATTAAAGGGAAAAAATGTTATTCCGATTTAAATGAATTTTAAGACACTTTGACGCAACTTGATTTTTCAATTTTTAAGAGTCGAGAAAAAGCTAAAGGTGACTCTAGTCGCCTTCGATTTTTAATGAGCCTGAAGTGACAAGTGCTCAGATGGACCTTTTCTTTTAAGGAGTCGAAAAGGAACGAAAGTGACTGCTCTGGAAGTCTAGCTAGAGGGTTTACCAAATCGATCGTAAAAATTTAAAATACAGCTTGGTGATAAATGATAGAGAAATTACCAAGGACTTATGTACGACAGTTAATCTTCCCGAATGCTATGTTCAGTGCATTACAATTGATAGGGTGGCAGACACAGCTTCCTAAGGATAAAGGATGATAGCCTATTGTGGCCTCCCAATATATACGCGACGGTACAGGGAGCACAAGTCCGTACTGGCATTTGCCATATCAAAGAGGAGGAATCACCCAACCTACGATGAAAATGATAGTTACCAGGTTTTACGACGCCAGAACACGTCTCTAGCCTAGACTTCTAGATGTGTTGCGTTAGCTTCCAAAGCGTTTTTATGTTCACTGAGGTTTATTTTATGGTTGATCTTGCTTAGAAGTTTGTCTTTCAAGGTTCATCATGTGATGTAGATGTGAAATTCCTGAATGCAATCTAAAATGATAAACAATCGTTTATGTTCTTTTAGCAATGAAAATCCTAGCTACAAAGGAAAGAAGATAACGATTTTTCTTTCAGCAGAGAGCATAGAGCACACACTAAATGAGCTTTCCTAAATCAAAACAAGCAGTAAAAATGCAAATGCACATGCATGTATTTGTTTTCTGCTTTCTTAATGTGTGAATGACAAAAAGAATGCTAAGTACAGATCTGAACTATTTTCTTTCAAAGCAACAGTACTAACAATTTTCTCTTTTCGAAATGAAAGGAAGACTAAGACGACACTTTGCGATTTCGAATTTAAAACTGATTTTGACACTTGAAATACTAATAATTTCAAAATCAAGTACAATGAAAAAAGTACAATGAACTATCTAGAAGAGGAAGACTTTATGACACTCTTCTTTTGATTCAGAATGACAATTATGACACTTGCATCAAAGACGACAATTCGATTAGGCTACTTTCAACAAAGGAGGATTGCAAATGATAGACAAATACACAAAAACATTTACAATTCCTACCTAAAGGAGGCTGAAATAATGTGAAGGAAGATGGTTACTGCAAGAAGGTATTGATCATGAACAACAAAACTACTGAATAAAGCTGAAAATAGAGAGAAAAAACCAAATTTCAGAGAAGAAAACACAGTTTGATAAATCATCGCACCTGCAACACAGGGAAACATGGATTCATCTCACTTGCAACACACGAGAGGTGTGATGCATCCAGGTTTGCAGAATTATAGACAGTGCGATGGGCCAGGGAGCGAAACTGAGCTTGGTTTTTGCTCAAAACTTGTAGCTAAGTTCAGTGATTTAGGCTAAGTAATGATGTACAGTAAACACAAAGCCTAAGGGTAGGATCTGATGAGGTTCTAAGATACAACAAGGGCACTTAAGATGCTTTGTAAGTCAGATGTTTAGTTCATAAACCAACCCAGAGATTGACTGAAGCAACTTTTATCTACTTCGCAATTGCATAGCAAAGGTGTTTTGGAGGCTAGCTAGCTTAAATTCAGGCTTCATCTATAGTTTATAAAGCAAAAAACAGTAAAAAATAAACAAACTATTTAGTCCCTAGCGGACTCGCCATTTTGTTACAGGGAAAACTAGTGTTGATGCGAACTGCTAGTCCCACTAAGATGGGTAGCTATCTTAGAAACAAACAATGAAAGCTTTTCAAGAGTTCCTTTAAGTGTGATAGATGGAAGAGAAGAATAGAGGACCAACTTGGATCCTTCGCTTTGATCCTAGCTTGATTTCTCCTTTCCTTAATAGAATTTCCACTCCTCTCCTACTTGTCCCGCTTCAAAGAGTATCTGTAGAGTCAAAGTAACAACAAACTATCAAAGCATCTCTATCTAAAACATCATAACTAATATGGAATCAGAAACACATTGACCATACAATTGCATTCATAAACAATAAGATTCACAAATACAAGATCATATGGAGGAAAACTCAAAGAACTTTATTAATAGTAATGTAAGAGAGGATTACAACCCAGTTGTCTGATCCAGCATCATCCTCCCGGTTGTAGAAGCCCTCTTCACCTCATGAACAAGAAAATCACCCAACAATGAAAATTCTCTTCTCAACAAACCAACAACACTTCCTTACAAAATACAAAATTCCGGCCTCCAGATCTCTCAGATGAGGGATCCATTTATAGATGTCTTGCAAGGGTGTGATTCAGATCTGGTTTTTTTATTAGTGTCATTCCACTCATAGTTCTTGGTTCCACTTGGATATTTCATTGATCTCTTACTCATCCCTGGGCGAATTCAGAGAGGCAAGTGTCATATGAGAAGTTTTTGGAAGATTCCATGATCATCCACTTAGCAAACTGTCTCTGCTATTTGTCTATTCTTGCTCATCGCACCCTACAGAAGGCCTTTTCAGTATGCATCACACCCCTTGTGTGTAGAAAGTGAGATGCATCGCACCCTGACCATGGAGCAGTCAGTATGGTCCAGTTTTGGCCAGTTCTGAGTAGTTTTTAAGGTGGAACTTCTGGAAATTGATGTAATTAGTTGACCATGATCCTTTAGGGTATGAAAAAAAATTTAGGGACTAAAGAGCCCTTGGTTTATGGGCATATGAGTTTGGGGTTACAGTGCCCAAATATGTCTATAACAAAAGGGTCTTCCAATTCACCGTCATTGAAGAAGAGAGAAGGTTGACTGTTGGTTGCAGTGGGGGTATTTGACAAGAATTTCCCTGAATTATCCCTATTCCTACGAGGCATGAAAGGAAATGTTTTTGGGTTTTTTTTTTTTAAGATTTTCTTTAAAGCTAAAAATTTCTTGCAGAATGGGAAGGAAAGCAGCTAATGACAAATGAAATAAAGGAAGCTACTAGATTAATTTTGCAGAAATAAACTAATGGAAGAAAACTGAAGACTAGAAGTAGAAGAAAAGAAAGTTGGGGACTAGAAAGTAGAAGAAAACAGTAATTACTTATACTTAGACGCCTCCCCGGCAACGATGCCAAATAGTGATGAGCCTAGGTATTGCAACAAGAATGCTGCAACTCCCAGGGCTACCAGCTTTACTTATCAACCCAAGGTTCGTACAAACTTGGAGGTGACAATGCTATATGCACAAGTAAAAGTGAAGATACTGCCTGTTGTCACTTCTCATCTGGCAAGAGACCCCAGGGGTTCCAAGCCAAACTTATATAGGGTCAAAAGAAGCTTAACTCTTTGATGAAAGAAGAGAAAATATATCCTAAGGGAGAGCTACTTCTACTGCAGTATTGAAGAAAACAACATGAAATACTAAACCATACCGTAACCTAACTAACCATCCAAACAGCTATGCTAAGGAGAATTGCTAAATTAACACTAATCTAATGCTTCTATCTAAGTTGCAGAGGTAAATGGAATCAAAACCAGACTAAGGTGTAAGCACGAGATGAATGGTCAAGATCTAATCACGGAGATTAAGTCAAGAGATGGACGGACGAGGTTAACATGAGAGATGAACGGCTGAGATCTTATCGTGCGGGTGAAGTCAAGAGATGGACGATGGATATCGTATCACGGGAAAAAGAAACTTGCAACAATGATGGAGAGGGTTTCTAAGGTAGTAAGTAGTTTCTCACGCGCCCTCAAGATAGTAAGTGGAATTATGAAATTTCACGTGATTATCCTTAATGCATGAGACGTAACACGATAAAACCACTTTTCTCACGTGCTCTTAGGTGGATAATGCTCATGCACTAATGCGTGTGAGATTGTGTGAGATTCGTTGGATCAGGCAGAGCTAATCGACGATGGAGATCAACCAAGTGAGTTGGCGATTGAGTGAAGCGATAGCCTTCAGATCACGTGAGGCAGATCGATGATGGGGGTTTAAAGCACATAAAGTGATTGGGTGACGCTATAGCTGTCGGATCAAGAGATGGATCGACGATGGGGATTAAAGCTCATAAAGCAAGTGGTCGACTTCATGCGAGGCGATAGTTGAATAAAACTAATGAATCAGACAGTGTTTTTGAAGGTTTTTTGTGGATCTGATGGTGAAGAAGTGATGCATGAAGAATGTGATGAAGGAGGCTTTTAAATGAAAATGACAGAAAAACTAGTGCGGGTGAACGAAAAACTACATCAAACAACGAACTCCGTAGCTCATGCAAGAACCAAAAACTTGTGTTTTTGGGGTTGTTGAAGGGTCTCTTCCTCAATTCATGGTCCCAGAGGGAGGAGATGAGGCCGAGACACCTGCGCACAACCTGATAGTGATCTTTTTCGCCTAGCTAACCTATAAACTGAAAGAAGGCACAAATGGGAGAAAACTATAGCACAACCAATCTACACTACGTTATTGTAATGAAAATGCAACTACGTAAGCAAATAACCAGAAAAAACATGAATCCTACTTAAGCAAATGAACAAAACCAGGAAGCTACTTAATCAAATAAATAGAACCAGAAAGCTACTAAGTAGATAAATAATGAAAACTAGGAAACTATGCTAGCATACATGTACAGTAAAGAGGAGCTTTGGCTGCTTGGGCTGGGCCCTAACCCAAGAGCTTCAGCCCTCTGAGTTAACTCAGAGCTGGCTTAAACAAAACTCATTCTCATTATGAACCATGGATTATAGAACAACTGTCACAAGTCTCTTGCAGCTTAGAAATAAAGTAGAGTTTTACAATGAAAGTACAAATCCTAATGAGGTCCTAAGCCTCTCTAATTATACATCTGATAAACTAGTTTCTGTCACTTTCACTTGCTCATTTGTCCTCTAGTCTTCAAAGTGATGGTTGTTTGCACTCCGATGATGGAGGAATATTCAAATGGAGGGGTAGTAAATGAGGAAGATTTACCTCCTAATTACTCTCCCTTGTCCCATTCGAGTTTTGACCAAGGTCATTGCCATAGTTCCTTGCTTTTATCCTTTATTCCTGCATTACATGCACTTTAGACCACAAAGAAAAATATCCAACTCTAACTCATCTCATAAACAAAATATAATCAAAAGTGTGTAATAAGTTGTGAGAATAGTTGGTTTGACTAAGCTAGGAGGTGAATTAAGGACAATTAAGACCCATATAATTACTCAATGATGAGGCTCGTCAACTAGAAGGATTTGTAAAGAAGGGACAAGAACATCTTGTATGCAAGTTAAAAAAGGCTTTATATGTACTAAAATAGGCACCTAGATCTTGGTATGAGAAAATCGATAAATTCTTCTTTCAGAAAGGATTTAACAAAAGAAAAAATGATCCTAATTTGTATCAGGGAAAATTTTAAGGATGGAAAATTATCTTGAAGTTTAAAAACATTGGCAAATCTCACTAGTCCCTAATATGCAAACTATAAAATGTTTATTGATATATTTGTAAAAATATTCAAATTTATAATTATTTTATATATAGTCTCTATATAATGTTGGAAATTTTTAAGGTAAAATAATTTTATAGTGTAAAATTTTGGTGAATCATTTAAAAAAAAATGGAAATTGGCAAATCATTTTTTTGGAAAAATCATGGAAAATTAGCCCACCTGCAAATATTAGCCCCTAAAATTTTCCATGATTTGTATGTCAATGCAGATAGAAATGAGGATATAATATTACTCTCTATATGTGTTGATGATCTAATAATAACAGGGAGTGTTGATAAATTGATTAAAGATATAAAAATGAAGTTATCACAGGAATTTGAGATGAAGGATCTTGGTCAGATGCACTATTGTCTAGGTCTTGAAGTATGGAGAGATGATGGAAGAACCTTAATCACACAAAGCAAATATACAAATTAAGTACTAAAGAGATTTCATATGAATGGATGTAAAGCAGTGAGTACTCCACTGGAACAAAATATCAAATTGAGAAGTGATGATGGAACTAAAGAGGTGAATGGAACATTGTATAGACAATTAGTGGGAAGTTTGAATTATCTCACTACCACTAGACCATACATTTCCTATGCAATAAGCATACTTAGTCAATTCATGGCTAAACCTCATGAAAACCATTGGTTAGCTGCAAAAAGGGTCCTTCGATATTTAAAGGGAACTATCAATTTTTATATTGAATATACTAATGCTTGTAATGTTGAATTGACAGGTCATTCTGATTCTGACTAGGTCAGAAATCCAGATGATAGGAAATCCACCACTAGATACGTCTTCAATATAGGATCAGGAGTTGTATCATGGAGCAGTAAGAAACAGGAAACAGTTTCCTTGTCATCAACTAAAGCAGAGTATAAAGCATTATGTAGTGCCACCTGTGAAGCTATATGGCTCAGAAGAATACTTGAAGATGTTGGTGAAGGTCATCAAGAACCTACAGTGATCAGATGTGATAATCAAAGCACCATCAAATGGAGGAACAATCATGTATGTCATGCAAGGTCAAAGCATATAGACACACAATATCATTATGTAAGAGAAAAGGTACAATCATAAGAAATTGCCTTAATATTGTAATACAAATGAGAATGTAGCTGACATATTCACTAAGCCTCTTGGGAAGGAAAAATTAGAGGTTTGTAGAAGTAATTTATGCGTTGTAGAAAATCCAAATTATGTTGTAAGCCTAGCTGAAACTTAGACCAGCAGGCATGTCAATTAAGAATACAACTATGTCATATGTATTGTGCTATAGGGTATTTTTTATGTTTCTATTATGGTTGGAATTAAGGTGGAGTGTTGGAAAAATTAATTCCAACCACCAAACACATTAAATGCTCAACCATCTCGAGAGTTCAGTAGATGGCCTCGAGACTTCTGGAGACTTCAAGTAGCGTCCTGAAGAAGCCACCGACAACTAGAATCCATAAAATTCTCCACTGTGTATAAAAATCCTTTCTTGGTAAAGGAATGAGTAAGTTGTATTTTGTGTTTAGTGTTCATATTGCGTTCTCTGATTCCTCACTCATCCCGCTCGTCATTGTCTCTGCTGTATTATAAACTATTTGTTAATACAAAAACTAGAGGACTTGAAACACTACAGATCCCTGAAAGCGAAATATTTATTAAGGAGATATAAATGGTGAAGAATTTTTACTATTTCCAACCCTCATTATCAGTTTCTGGACAAAAATTCGTCGCTAATAGATTAAATCCCTTTTCTAGTCACAACATCTGGTTTCTAATAACTCAAAATTTTAAAACATCAATATTCTTGACAACATCAAAAGAAGTTGAGCCAATTAGACCTCTCTTGTAAAGCTATAACCTTCCTGATGTCTAAATTATTAACCAGTCCCGCTAGAAATGAGCTACAAGGCAGACGCTCCAACTAGATTCCAGCAATTCAAACAAATTGAAAACAGGCTTTCGGTAGTCCATTCCATGAAAATTGGTTCCTCACCTTTCTTTACTGTGTATAGAAGTTGAATCTTGGATTCAAATTTGGTAAGTTACTTTCCCGGAAAGGCAGGAAACCCAAATTTATACTCCTAAAATCTTTTGCTCGAGTTCATGCTCAGGTTTCTTAGCTCTGTGCTAATTATCGATGATTATATGTTGATTTCTACATCATTCACTGCCTTTGACTATTTCTTTTTAAAGTTTAAAAATATTTTTATAATATTACACAAAATTTACCAGTTTTACAGTCAACATATTCATCCAGGGCCTGCTTCCCCTATTTTTAGGCGTGGCATGATATTCCTACCGAATTTTTTTACGGCTGAGAATTTCCACAAGAATCACAAAAGCTAGACATTACCACAAATAAGCAAACATTACCTCAAATATCCTGTATAATAGTAAACTAATCTCCATTCTGCCTATGTTGCAAAACCTGGCAGCTGTCTTGACTCTCACGTAGCTGCTTCTTTCAAGATCAAATTAAAAAACCACAATCAAAGGAGTATTGGAGCTATGCTCCTTTTCCGCGTCCATTTCACTGGTAAAAGCCAGCTCGGAAATTTCTTGCCTCCTCTCCCTGACATCCATACATTAGTACACTCATCCGCACAATGCATCCATGAGCTTGAAATACAAGGAGATAGGAAATTAAATGATTCCAACAATGAATGTACATTTCTCAAAAGGAAGGGAGCGAGATAAATAAGAAGACGAGGCCGCGTGGGCATTCACATCATTACAGCGCTTGTGGGTTCACTTTCCCAATCTTTCTTATTTTTGAGGTTTTAATAAAAATATAAATTATTTAACTTCGTTGAACATTATTAACAATATGCATTATCTCTTAAAATAATAAAATCTTTTAAAGTTTTCCAACACTTACATATCTTAAATCTGTCCAATAAACTAAGCCATGTCAAACAAATTTACAAGAAGCAACATACAACATGCGTGCACCATGTCAAACAATTTAACAACATGCCAACATACAACATGCCGAATTCTCTATGCCGGATGGTTATTATTCGTGGGTGACATCTTTGTCCAAGGAAAAAGTCTTCAGCTCACGTCAAGTCTTCCCGTTTGAAACATTCTATAAATTGTTTGCATACAAAAATTTTACTGTATTTTATTAAACATCACATATATATACAACAAGTATTGATTCAAGATAAAAATTCTATCTTAACCATACAATCAACTAGTGGAGAAAATATCTCAACCAAACATCAAAGTAAGAACTATTTTAGTTGGACTAAATCTTTCAAATCTAGCTAATTAATAAACAACCAACTCACATAACAATTATATTTATGCTGATGAATTTCATTCAATGTGCACAAGACAAGTAGGAGTTAAATCTCCAAGTCCCTCCCTTAACGAGTACTTGTCTTTGATATTCATATCTGCAAAGTCTTCATTAACTTCTTTAAACATCTTCAAAATCACATAGAGAAAGCTCCATCAAGTTGTCTCATAACCCTTGTAAAGGTGTAGTTGGCAAACTAGATTCCTGAGTTCCACTCTCGAAATCCTGAACCACAGATCTCCTGAAGTCAATTACTGAAAAATGTCCCAATTTGTAGCATAACGTCATGAGAAGACCATTCCCATGTATTCAACAAATGAGGGATCCTTATCCACAACTACCAAACTATTTGAAAAACCCTCCATATGTTGGGTCTGGAGCATGATTATCTTTTGTATTCAAAGGTATTGCCGCATTGGACCTGAGTTTGTAATGGGGCAGCAATTCCGCCCGTAAAATATTCATTGCAGGGGAGGCGACTGCGACCTTTGGGAGCCCCCCCCTGGCGGGGGAATCGGGGGCAGTGCCCCCAAAGCTAAGAATAGATGTAAAATTGCCTTGTAAAATGTTGTAATTTGGTAGTCAATCTGGGTCGTTCATTAGGCAGAGATATGATGGTAGAAGTTATGTTTAATTTAGGGTTTTTTGCCCTAGAAGGAAACCCCTCGCTATATATGAGGGAATTGTATTGCGTCTATGCATATCTGTATTCTGAGTGAGGAAGAGAGAGGAGATTGAGAGTGAAGAGGGAATTGAGAGTTAAGAGGGAATTACAACGGATCTATTGTAGGTTGTATCTCTTCTATTTGTTGGATAATATAAAAAGAAGGATTGGTTGTTTCTCCGTGTACGTAGCCCAAACTGGGTGGACCACGTATATCTGTGTCTCTCTTGTTTTATGCGTTTTATATGTTTATATTTCTGCAATATTTCATGTGTTCCATTGCTCTATAATATATAATTCTCTAACACCATATTGAGTTTTAATTCCACTCAATCTCTTAAATAGTAGCTTTAGACACAATCAATCACTTGTTTGTAATAAATGAACTACTAGTCATTCTATGGACAAGCTCTCACCCACCAAGATAAATGGGTACCAACCGTTGTACTCGCCAATTATCTAGGGAAGTTTTCTAGATACAAAATGTATCTAGAGTCAATCATTACAACATAACCTTCATCTAATTTTAGATATTCTTCATCATTTATCCCAACAAAATCAATCATATTTCTCATAACAAACTGACTACAAAAATAATCATTGTTCCCATAACAAACTACATTTTCACGTTGGTAAATATCACATATGAGAAACCTTTAGCCATAAGAAGATGAGCATAACCTTATTGTTGGAAGATAAAGCAGTGAGACTTATCTAACCACGAGCCTCTATGTTTGGAGATGGATGCATCATGTAACAGTAATAAAGTTTTAACAAAATCCATTCATATGTAGAGAATCCTCTTATACTATAGTAAAGGAGCATGATATTTCACAATAGCGAATATAAGAGTAGATTCTATGTTTCCACCTCTAACTTGATGTTGAAGTTTGAGATATGAACAAAAATCACCCTATGTGTGAACAATTTTGTTCCCCCTATGTGCCAACAAGTAATGGAAGTATATTTTCTCTAGCAATCTACTTCTCACAACACTTATCTTCACGTCAACTTCATGTCACCTTCATGTCCCATATGATCATCACCATTGCTAGATTGTTGCAACTCCATGGGGAATGACGTCCTTCACTCCAACAAAAATAGCCACCATAAATTTGTTCAAACCATGTCAGCTATCATAATCCAATCCCATGAACTACAAATATATTCGGAAATCGCTATCTGAAAACTGCTCCTGCAACTGGTGGGTCACGAATATAATGAATGACTTTATTTCAATGCCATCCCACCCTAACACTTTTCAACAACCTTCTAAAATTTTTCTTGATGGTGGAAATAAAAAATACATGCCCATACATCGATGATATCAATGATGATTACATCGGTGGAATTTATGCCATCAAGGAAGGCCCAAGGAGATCAAAGATGATGAATAGAACTGGAAGAAATAGTATTTGCAACAATCTCTACTTATGACACTAAACACTGGGCAAAACTTCTTCCACGTTGGTTTTTTCCATAGTGACTGCGCATAATGGATAATCAAAACACACATAAATCATTATACAAGCAAACCACTACAACAAACTAGACTCTCCCTATGCCTCTAGGCTCTCCCATGAGGGAATTAGACCTATTAGGCCCTGACACCAATTTGAGAAAATATTTGCACATCAAAACCGTATTGCATTCTATTAAACATCACATATAAATACAACAAGTATAATTGGCTCAAGATAGAAATTCTATCTTAACTACACAATCGACTAGTGGAGAAAATATCTCAACCAAACACCAAAGTGGGACCTATTTTAGGATGATGAATGAGTGCATTGTTAAGATATTCAAAAAAAGGGTGTGTATTAATTTTCATTCTCTCGACTTGCAGTTGGAAGGAGTATTTGAATGCTCGCTGGTTTTTCACGTAGACTCTGCATAGGGTCACTTGCTTCTGGTCCTCCACAGATTAAAAATGGCTATGGCGGTGGTAGTGCAAACCAAGATCTCCTTCATCAGAATAATACAGAGGTAAGCAGACTAAGAAGTTATTATGTTCATGGTTTGGATAGAAAATAGGTTGGATAGACATAGCATGTTTGTAGTATACATTTTGGGGATAAGGGACCTTTAGTATGACATGAACCAATGGAAAAAAATGATAAATTAGAATGTATCTATATGGGAATATTGGCATCAATTTTTGTATGCATCCTTTGGTTAATGATAAATAATATAAGAATCAATGGGAAGTGAAGTCTCAAAGGAGGCTATAAATCCATTTCATAGCTAAATATCAGTTATAGTTGGCCATATGCATGATCTAGAATGTAGGTTGGGTCACATTCAGGGAAGCCAAAGTGGAGTTTCAGAGGGGGATTACTATTTGGTTCATGTGTCCGGGGATTTGACAACAAAGTTGGGCAAAGAATTATCATAAAATGAGTTGAAATATTTAAAAAATCTTGTGCAACGCAATGCAACCTCCTAAAACTATTCAAAAAATATTGAAGGAAGATGAGGAGGAGGTAAAGAATGTAGAAGAGAAGACTAGACATTTCAAGTGTCGAGTAAAAGCCAAATGGATGAGATGTAGTCTATGGTGGTGTAGAATTTGGTGTTGTTGGTTGCAAGATCTTTGTTCATGAACTTAGTGTGATTGGAAGCATCTAAGGACTCAGGAGGATGATTATCCTCATTAACTAGATTTCATCAATGTGGAGTGTGTATGATGGCAATGGGGCAACCAAAAGACAAACTAGTTTCCACACAGTGCAGAAATACACCGCTGGAGGCACTACGAATTTTTTTTGAAACACACTAGGAAATATTTATGTAACACCCCTAGGCACTTTGTTCTCATCATTGGGTAAGCAGAACGACTTGTACTTGCTACAGTCTTGACTCTCCACCTCTAAACATGTGCCTAAGCTCAGGAATGGCCTGTTGGAAATACTGAGAGGGGGGTGAATCAGTATTTCTTTTTCTCACTATTGTTTTACTAGTTAAAACATGTATGTTCAGAACACAAAATGAACAGCAGGAATAAATGCTTTTATTAATATAACTGTGCAGTAAAATAAATACAATAAATAGAATGTCACAATTGGTTGCCAAGCTCCAACTTGGACTTTGGTGAGGCTCCAACCTCCTGAGCACCAACTTGTTGGCATTATGTTTCTGGTATGGCTATATGTTATAGATGTTGTACTTGATGGCAACACCCGTGGCAAGGCTCTCAATAAACAAGAAGTACGCAGGAGATCAGTTCAGAAAGTGCGTACCCGCAGGTACACCGTGAAGGGACCGCGGCCAGATACGCAGGTCAGCCGTTCAGGAGGTGCGTACCCCCAGTGCACTCATTTCAAGGCAGAGAAAAGCACACGTGGGGTTTCTTATGTTTAACCCTTGGTATTTAGCCGACGGTATTTGTGTTACTATGGTTTTGGCTCGTGGTATTGATCCATGATTTTAGGAGGAGCTTGCCTATATAAAGCAAAGGAGATCACTTGGCTAAGCATCTTTTGTAATTGAATATCTTAAGATCTGAAATATTGGGTTATGGTCTTAAAAGCTTGATCTATATGAAGTTGAAAGCGAATCTGTGAAGGGTGATCTCTCGAGCGCATGATCAGATCTGGGCATCTGAGCATCTGTGCCACTCTGGTGGACTGCCTATTCGGCCCTAATCAGAAGTACACAGGTGTTTAACAGGAGAGCAGCGTGGGTACGCAGAGCAGAAACAGAAGATCTGCGTGGGTACGCAGAGCAGAAACAGGAGATCTGCGTGGGTACGCAGAGCAGAAACAGGAGAGCTGCGTGGGTACGCAGAGCAGAAGAAGGAGAACTGCGTGGGTACGCAGAGCGACGAAGGTTCAGGTGCGTACGCACAGTAACTGTACGCGGCGCGATAGTATCTCTGGGCGCGTACCTGCAGCAATAGTACGCGGCGCAATAGTGTCTCTGGGTGCGTACCTGCAGTGACAGTACGCAGAGCGGTTGAAGAAACAGTGCGTGGACACGCAGAGCGGCAGAAGGATCTCTGCGGGTATACGCAGGGAAGCAGAAGGTGAAGTGCGTAGCGACGCAGGCCACAGAAGGAAAAACTGCGTATCTGTCTTAAGATCTTCTGTTGATTGAATTTTTCTGTTGATAAGGTGTTCTGGGTTAGTTCTGTTATTACTGATCTGATTACTGCAGTGGACTGTGTAACTTACATGTACTTGATGTTCATTTGATGCTTTATGAAAAGAAGTAGGGGGTTGTAGCTCCCTTCCAGGAAAGACTGGAAAACAAGAGAGAGTTGTAGCTCTCTGCAGGTTGCAGCCTGCGTACTGGTAAAGGACTGCACCAGTACAAAACCATTGTAAAAGGAGTTTCTAATTTGAAAGAAGATAGAGACATATTGCAGCAGGTGGTTTTCACCCACATTGGGTTTCCACCTTACATCTTGTGTTCTTTGGTGTGACTATCTGTTTTCTTTGTCCATGCTCATTATTTTATGGTACTGACATGCAAAAATATTTCAAAGAACAAATAAGGAAGATTTATTAAAAGAATTTGATAATACTGATTCACCCCCCCTCTCAGTATTATTTCCAACAATTGGTATCAGAGCAGGTCCTTCGGAGAAGCTTGATCGCTTGAAGGAAGATCATTCATCATGAGCAACTACGAGAGGGAAGCATCAATCAGACCACCAATTTTTGATGGGACAAACTTCAATTATTGGAAGGTAAGAGTTACTGCCTATCTTCAATCTCTTGGTACAGAAGTTTGGGATATCATAGATACAGGCTACGCTTTTCCTTCAACTACTCCTACAGATGCGGCCGAAAAGAAGAAATATGAAACAAATGCTAAAGCAGTCAATACTCTGCTGGGATGCTTATCTCAAACAGAATTTGTAAAGGTTATGCAATATAAATCCGCAAAAGAAATATGGGACAAGATTGTCTTGAGCTACGAAGGAGATGAACAGGTAAAGCGTGCTAAACTTCAAACTCTCAGGATTCAGTATGAAAATCTCAGGATGTATAATGATGAAAGTGTGGCTAACTATTTTCTTCGGGTAGATGAGATTGTTAATTGCATGAAGAATTTGGGTGAAGAAATAAAAGAGGCTATTGTGGTTGAAAAGGTTCTAAGATCACTGTCCCCCAAGTTTGAATCTAAAGTATCTGCAATAGAAGAAAAGGAAAATCTACGAATTCTTACTATGTCTCAGTTACATGGAATTCTAACTGCGTATGAAATGAGAAAGGGAGGTCCATCAGACAGAAGAGAAGCTGCTTTCAAGGCGTCAGGCAAAGGAGATTATTATGAAGCAAGCCACGTCCCAGAAGAAGAAGAAGAAGAATCAAATTTTGTCAGAAATCTTCAAAGGGGTTCTGGAAGGTTCAGAGGTAAGTTACCTTTTAAATGCTTTACTTGTGGAAGAGTAGGTCATTATGCTGCAAAATGTCCTTATAAGGATAAAGGAAAGGAACCTGCTAGATGGAACAAGAAATAGAGTGCAAATGAGAAAAGCTACTACACTCATGAAGATAGTGATGGTCTATCAAACAGTGATGAAGATGAACAAGGTAATGAATATAAATTGTTAATGGCATTTGAAGATGATGATTATATGGATGCTATAGATGTGGATAACCTTTATGAAGAAATTATTGGACTCAAGAGATGTATAGAAGAAAAGAATATGATCATTGATACTCTACAATTTCAAATTGATGAAAAGGAAAAACATCTTGAAAAATTAGAAGGTGAAATTGTTGGTCTTAGAAAAGAGATTGAGAAAACAAAAGCTATTAATCTTAAGTTGTCAAAGGATCTGAAACTTTGGATGAGATTATCAATGTACAGCGGTCTCCACTAAACAAGACAGGTCTGGGCTATAATGGAGAAACTTCTCAAGCATCCACCTCAAAAAGTTATCTTGATGCAGCAAGAAGAAATGAGCAAAAGCACAATGGAGACCATCAGGTAAAGCAGGGACGAACTGCAAACAGAGACTATCAGGGGCAATCTGTCTTAAGAGTGAAAAAAAGCTACAACCAGCCACAGGTAAAATCTTCTCAATTTGGTTCAAGAATGAATGACAATAGAGATTACAATCACTTGGCCGGTAGATTTGATAACCGCAGAAGTTTCTTCAATGGACAATGTTTTTCTTGTCATAACTTTGGTCACAAAGCAGCTCAATGTGTTGCATATAAAACAATCATGACTAGAGAAGCTCAAAAACAAAGAAGTATGACCGGGATTACAAAAAGGACCTATAACAACTTTTTGGCTCTTGAAAATGAAGTTGAATGTTCTATTTGCAATAACTTTGGTCATGAAGATTCTGAATGCAGGAGCAGGTTTCAGCAGAAAAAGGAACAAGCCTCAAGCACCAAAACATGGAGAATAAAGGAACCACAAACAGAAAGATGTGGGATAGCATTTTATGCAGAGGGACAGGAAAATCTATGGTACATTGCTAGTGGATGTTCGAAGCATATGACAGGTGATAAAGAAAAACTTGAGTCATATTCTGCTCTAGAAAAGGGAAAGAAAGTTTCTTTTGGAAATGATACTCCTGCAACTATAAAAGGAAAAGGCATTGCTCAGTTAAAAGAAAAGGTCAAGGCTGGAAATGTTCTGTATGTTGATGGATTGAAGCATAATCTTCTAAGTGTCAGCCAGATGTGTGATCAAAGAACCGAGGTGATATTCAGATCAAATGGATGTCTTGTTCGTGATCTTGATACAGGTAAAACAGTGATCAAAGGCAAAAGAACTCCAAATAATCTGTACATATTTGAAGAAGGACAACAACAATGCTATCTGAGCAAGGATGATGAGCACTGGTTATGGCATCGGAGGTTGGGACATCTAAGCTTTTCACAAATAAGGAAAGCAAGCAAATATCAGGCAGTTCACGATCTTCCAGATATCAAAATTCCTGACAACACCATATGCAAATCATGTCAGTTTGGAAAACAAACCAGAACTAACTTTCCAGAGAAGGAAGGATCAGCTAGCATGCCTCTTGAGCTAGTACATACAGATACATGCGGTCCATTCAGGAAAATAACACCTCGAGGAGAAGAATACTTGATATTATTCATTGACGATTTCTCCAGGTTTGTCTGGTTAGGACTTATGAAGCACAAAGATGAAGCATTCGAAAAATTCAAATCCTTCAAAGCCTTGGTTGAAAATGAATCAGGTCACAAAATTAAGTGCCTCAGATCCGACAGAGGTGGGGAATTTACCTCAAATGAATTTTTCGATTTCTGTGAAGAACATGGGATAAGAAGAGAATTCTCTACAGCTAGAACTCCTCAGCAAAATGGAGTTGTGGAAAGAATGAACAGAACAGTCCAACAAATGGCTCGTGCTATGCTTGATGAGTCAGGAACTCCTGCAACTTTCTGGGGTGAAGCTGCACATGCTGCGGTTGTTATTCTCAACAAAACAAATGTCCGGGTGAACAACACTCAAACTCCTCATGAGCTCTGGAGTGGTAGGACTCCTTCGGTAAAGCACTTCAAAATCTTTGGGAGCAAATGCTATATCAAGAATACTAATGAGCAGCTTGGCAAACTTAAACCTAGAGCAGATGAAGGCATTCTTCTTGGTTACTCTCCACATAGCAAAGCATACAAATGCTACAATAAAAGACTTGGGAGAATTGTTGACAGCATTGATGTAGTGATTGATGAGAAGGGATACATTCCTAGGCAAGTACATCATGAAGACATTGAAGAAGATGAAGGCTACCCCCAATGACAGAATGATGAAGAAGAAGAACCTCAAGAAGAACTAGAGGAGCAAACAAGAATAGAAGAAAAGACTCCATCCAGATATGTTCAGAAGAATCATCTAGAATCTCAGATTATGGGGCAGAAAGAAGCAGGTGTACAAACAAGAAGAACAGTTGCAGAAGCTTCAAGCTATTTGGCATTACTCTCCTCTACTGAACCACAAAATGTGAAAGAGGCATGCAAAGATGAATGTTGGGTGAAAGCAATGGATGAAGAACTTGAGCAGATCGAAAAGAACAACACTTGGGAGCTGGTTCCTAGACCAAAGGATAAGAATGTTATCAGAACAAAATGGGTCTTCAAAAATAAATTGAATGAAAATGGAGAAGTAATTAGAAACAAGGCCAGACTTGTTTGTAAAGGGTATGCGCAACAAGAAGGAATAGACTTTGAAGAAACCTTTGCTCCTGTTGCAAGACTTGAGGCCATCCGAATGTTCCTTGCTCTCTCAAGTTTTCAAAACTTCAAAGTATTTCAAATGGACGTGAAATCAGCCTTTCTGAATGGAGACTTGGAAGAAGAAGTATACATTGAGCAGCCAGATGGGTTCATTCTTGGAAATGATCCAAATCTTGTATGCAGATTGAAAAAGGCTCTCTATGGTCTCAAACAAGCTCCAAGGGCTTGGTACCACCGTTTGGACAAATATCTTCATCAACAAGGTTTTTCAAAAGGATCAGCAGATAGCAATATTTATATAAAAGTTGAAAATGACAAATTGCTAATACTTGTTGTGTATGTAGATGACATTATTTTTGGCAGCAATGAAGAAGCTATGAGTCAAAGCTTTGCCTTGGTCATGCAGAAAGAATTTGAAATGTCCTTGCTAGGAGAACTGACATATTTCCTTGGTTTGCAAATCCAACAAAAAGAAGGAGGAATCTTTTTATCTCAAACCAAGTATCTCAAACAGATTTTGAAGAAATATGGCATGGAAGATGCAAAACCAGTATGTACACCCATGGTCACAGGATGTAGCCTCAGTGCAAATGATGAATCTGCAGCAGTACATCAACCAACCTACAGATCTATGATTGGAAGTTTACTTTATTTGACAGGTACCTGACCGGACATCATGCATGCAGTTGGAATAGTCGGAAGATTTCAGGCAAATCCGAAGGAGACTCATCTTCAGGCAGTGAAGAGAATTTTCAAATATCTTCAAGGGACTCAAAATTATGGCTTATGGTATCCTAGAGATGTAGATCTCACACTTCATTCTTATACAGATGCAGATTGGGCCAGAAGCGTGGATGACAGGAAAAGCAAAAGTGGTGGTGCGTTCTTTATGGGTTCCAGACTGGTATCTTGGTTCAGCAAGAAACAGAGTTCAATTGCCTTGTCTACAGCTGAAGCGGAATATGTTGCTGCTGCATATTGTTGCACTCAACTCCTTTGGATGATGCAGACTTTGCAGAATTTTCAAATCACTTGTACACCACCTATCCCCATCTTATGTGATAACACAAGTGCAATCAGCATCTCAAAGAATCCTGTCATGCATTCAAAAACCAAGCACATACCAATCAAGTATCATTTTCTCTGGGAACAAGTGCTTGAACAGAAAGTCAAGTTGGAGTATGTTCCTTCTAAGGAACAAGTTGCTGATATTCTCACCAAACCATTGCCCAGGGAGACTTTTGAATACCTCAGGCAAAAGCTGGGGGTTGTTGATGCATCATCTTATTGTTGAAACTCTTTTGATTGATGGTTGTACGCATGGTTCATCTGGGGTATATGCGTACATGTGCTGGGTGGCTGATTGGTTGAAGATTGATGGCACAGGTTCAGGGGGAGCATATAATGCATTGTTGGCATTATGGAGGATGTTCAGAAGGAGATCTTGGAAGTAGCTGCAATATGTCTCTATCTCTTTCATGGTGGATTATGGTTCTTCGTTGCAAATCTGGTTCATATTCAAGGGGAGCATAACCCTTTGCCCTTGATGTCAAAGGGGGAGAATGAAGCTGAAGTTTTTGAGGTTGCCATCAAGTCCAAAGGGGGAGATTGTTGGCATTATGTTTCTGGTATGGCTATATGTTACAGATGTTGTACTTGATGGCAACACCCGTGGCAAGGCTCTTAATAAACAAGAAGTACGTAGGAGATCAGTTCAGAAAGTGCGTACCCGCAGGTACACCGTGAAGGGATCGCGGCCAGATACGCAGGTCAGCCGTTCAGGAGGTGCGTACCCCTAGTGCACTCATTTCAAGGCAGAGAAAAGCACACGTGGGGTTTCTTATGTTTAACCCTTGGTATTTAGCCGATGGTATTTGTGTTACTATGGTTTTGGCTCGTGGTATTGATCCATGATTTTAGGAGGAGCTTGCCTATATAAAGCAAAGGAGATCACTTGGCTAAGCATCTTTTGCAATTGAATATCTTAAGATCTGAAATATTGGGTTATGGTCTTAAAAGCTTGATCTATATGAAGTTGAAAGCGAATCTGTAAAGGGTGATCTCTCGAGCGCATGATCAGATCTGGGCATCTGAGCATTTGTGCCACTCTGGTGGACTACCTATTCGGCCCTAATCAGAAGTACGCAGGTGTTTAACAGGAGAGCAGCGTGGGTACGCAGAGCAGAAACAGAAGATCTGCGTGGGTACGCAGAGCAGAAACAGGAGATCTGCGTGGGTACGCAGAGCAGAAACAGGAGAGCTGCATGGGTATGCAGAGTAGAAGAAGGAGAACTGCGTGGGTACGCAGAGCGACGAAGGTTCAGGTGCATACGCACAGTAACTGTACGCGGCGTGATAGTATCTCTAGGTGCGTACCTGCAGCAATAGTATGCGGGGCAATAGTGTCTCTGGGTGCGTACCTGTAGTGACAGTACGCAGAGCGGTTGAAGAAACAGTGCATGGACATGCAGAGCGGCAGAAGGATCTCTGCGGGTATACGCAAGGAAGCAGAACATGAAGTGCGTAGCGACGCAGGCCACAGAAGGAAAAACTGCATATCTGTCTTAAGATCTTCTGTTGATTGAATTTTTCTGTTGATAAGGTGTTCTGGGTTAGTTCTGTTATTACTGATCTGATTACTGCAGTGGACTGTGTAACTTACATGTACTTGATGTTCATTTGATGCTTTATGAAAAGAAGTAGGGGGTTGTAGCTCCCTTCCAGGAAAGACTAGAAAACGAGAGAGAGTTGTAGCTCTCTGCAGGTTGCAGCCTGCGTACTGGTAAAGGACTGCACCAGTACAAAACCATTGTAAAAGGAGTTTCTAATTTGAAAGAAGATAGAGACATATTGCAGCAGGTGGTTTTCACCCACATTGGGTTTCCACCTTACATCTTGTGTTCTTTGGTGTGACTATCTATTTTCTTTGTCCATGCTCATTATTTTATGGTACTGACATGCAAAAATATTTCAAAGAACAAATAAGGAAGATTTATTAAAAGAATTTGATAATACTGATTCACCCCCCCTCTCAGTATTATTTCCAACACAACTCTATTTTGCCAAGACACCAATCTTGGACTTAGGAGCACCAACTCCCAAGGACTTCAATCCTTTTCGATTCTGAGGCTCCAACCTCTTTGGTATACACTGGTGTGCTGCTGCGCTCTTTTTAGCTTCCACTGCTTCTGCTGCCCCCTTTTCTTCTGCTGCTTCCACTATCTCATGCTCAAGTTATGCCATCCACCAACGACGACACAATTCTCTATTTTTTCTGCTTTTATATGCTCCATGCCCCTGTCCATTCGTTTCCTCTTACGTGCTGGCTCTTTGGCTTCCTCCTCACTTGATCGCTTGACACTTCAGCTTCCATTTCTTTGCTTTCTTTATTTTTTCTTACAGGCTTTATCAGAGGCGTTTAATCACCCATCGGAAGCCACCACCCGAGCGTTTTAATCAACCATCGGAAGCCACCAACCGAGCCTTTTAATCAACCATCACCGAGCGCTTTAATCAACCCGCCACACTTATAGAATCAGAGCCACCCTTTTATTGCCGCTTTTATGTCTATCGGAAGCCACCGCCCAACCGTGTCCACACATACAATCAACACAAGCGTTTCAATATATGTCTTAAGGCTTAAACCCGCAACAACATATAATATATGGGAAACATTATAAAACCCCTTTATAAAGATTTCGGTCACATATACATTACTACACAGGAACCCATGTAAATCCGCTCAAATGATCATTTGCGGATTTCAAATCTTATCCGCCCGCCTTTATAGTTATCGGCGAGTCCGAATTTCGGCAATCACAATAAATCCCTTTACTCCGACCTCCGATGAGGAGCGGACCTGATGCTCTTTAGACTCCCTTTAATATTGTTTCGGGTCCGATGAACATCGGCGTTCGCTGTAAACAATAGAACAGCCTCCTCCGATGCGACGGACCCGACACCCTTTTATGATCCAGCCTATTCAAATTTCGGCTCCGTCAATTCGACGAGTTCACCTCGGCGACTTTGTAACACAAAGGGTCTACGGACCCGACACTCCTTTAAGCTCCCTTCTAAAGAGATTTCGGGTCCGGCCTATCGGCAGTTCCCTATCGGCAGATTTGCAATGTAATGGGTCTGCGGACCCGATGCTCCTTTAGGCTCTGTTTTATAATATTTCGGCTCCAGACAGTCGGAGCTTACACTTAACAGTCCCAAAGGCCTTTGCGGACCCGATATTACTTTATGCTCCCCTTTATAATGGTTCGGCTCTGGTCTGTCGGAGCATACGCTTCGGTGATTGCGAAAGGCTCCACTCCTCCGATGCGATATTGATTTCGGACCCGAATCCTTATCCGCTGTACTTCATAATACTTCGGCTCCGGGATTTCGGAGCATACACTTCGGCGGTTCCGAGACCTCTCCTCTGATGCGATATTTGGTTTCCGGACCCGATATGGGTCTGGACCAAAATTAATATTCTTTCAACTCCGCCACTGTCCCACCTAAGGGGAAATATTTTGAATTCTCTGTGTAAATAGAGATATTCGATATAGCACTTGTAAAATGATTTAAGGAGTCTGTATAAAAAAAGAAATGACTCCCAAGGCTTCAATCATATGACTCTGATGGCCCTATTTGTTTGTAATATATATATGGCTCCTCTTGGCTCCTCTTGCTCCATCTGCTCCTCTCGGTCCATTTTCTCCATTTGCTCCATATATATTGCTCCTCTCTTGCTCCATCTACTCCTCTCTGTCCATTTTCTCCATTTGCTCCATATATATTGCTCCTCTCTTGCTCCATCTGCTCCTCTCGGTCCACTCTGTTTGCTCCTGTAGCTCCTTCGATGGCTCCTCTTGCTCTGACACTCCTTCGATATGGCTCCTCTTGCTCTGGCACTCCTCCGATATATGTGGCTCCTCTGGCTTGGTCCGCTCCTCTTGGCTCCTTTTGCTCTGTCTCCTCCTCTTGAATATTGCCATATTGACATCAATGACAATCTATGTCCAACAATCTCCCCCTTTGTTATTGAAGGCAATATTCTTCTGCCTTCTCCCCCTTTGACATCAATGGCAAAGGAATGCATACGAACTCCCCCTATCAAGCTGCTCCCCCTATCTTGCTGCATCTTTATGAATAAACTTGAGCGATGATAAAGAAATAACCCCCATCTTTTGTCGCAGATGTTCGAATGCTTCCCGAGGAAGAGGTTTTGTGAAAATATCAGCTATCTGCTCCTTAGTACTGATATATTCCAGAGCGATGTTTTGTTCAGCTACTTGCTCACGGAGGAAATGATACTTGATTGGTATGTGTTTGGTTCTTGAATGCATCACTGGATTTTTGCTGAGACTGATAGCACTAGTGTTGTCACAATAAACAGTAATTGGTTGATCTGTACATATGTTGACATCCTTTAGCGCTTCCTTCATCCATAGTATCTGAGTACAACAGTCTGCTGCAGCAATATACTCGGCTTCGGTTGTGGATAATGATATGGATGACTGTTTTTTGCTGAGCCAGGACACCAAACAGTCTCCTAGGAAGAATGCATTTCCACTAGTACTTTTCCGACCATCTATATTTCCAACCCAATCAGCATCAGTGTATGCAGTTACAGTCAGTGTTGAGCTCCTTGGGTACCAAAGACCGAAATCTGAAGTTCCCTTCAGATATCTGAGGATTCTTTTTACGGCTAATAAATGGGATTGTTTGGGAGCCGATTGAAATCTTCCCACCATTCCTACTGCTTGCATTATGTCAGGTCGTGTAGCTGTTAAGTATAGGAGGGCTCCAATCATTGACCTATAATGAGTTGCATCTACTAGAGGGGAGTCATCATCTTTGCTCAGTTTGCAGTTTGTGGTCATGGGGGTGCTCATGGGTGCACAGTCTTCCATTCCATATTTTTTGAGCATGTCTTTTAGATATTTGGCTTGAGATATATACAATCCTGCTCTGGTTTGAGATACTTGAAGTCCAAGGAAGTGGGATAGTTCTCCTATCATCGACATCTCAAATTCTTTTGCCATGCTTTGAGAAAATTCATGGCTCATTTCATCATTATTACTAGCAAAAATCAGATCATCGACATAAACAAGAGCAACTAGTAACTTACCTTGATCTGTCTTTATGTATAGATTGCTTCCAGCCACTCCCTTTTTGAAGCCTTGTTGTTGGAGATAGTTATCCAGTCTTTCATACCAAGCTCTAGGGGCTTGTTTCAGCCCATACAAAGCCTTTTTCAACTTACAGACTAGGTCCTTTCCTGCTGTCAGATCAAAACCTTCTGGCTGCTCCATGTAGACTTCCTCCTTGAGTTCGCCATTTAGAAATGCTGATTTCACGTCCATTTGATAGATTTTGAATCCTTTCGAGCAAGAAAATGCTAAGAACATCCTGATAGCTTCCATACGGGCCACTGGTGCAAATGTCTCTTCAAAGTCAACTCCTTCAATTTGTGAATAGCCTTTGCAGACAAGTCTTGCCTTGTTTCTGATAACCTGTCCTTCCTCATTCATTTTATTTTTGAACACCCATTTGGTTCCTATTATGTTTTTGTCCTTTGGACGAGGTACCAGCTCCCATGTCTTGTTCTTATCAATTTGGGACATTTCTTCTTCCATTGCTTTTACCCAATGAGGATCCTTACTTGCTTCTGTGAATGTTTCTGGTTCTATCATAGATAGGAGGGCAATGGCTTTTCTCTTGGGTGAGGTGGTTATCCTTCTTCTGGTCTGCACACCTTCATCTTTATCACCAATGATTTGTTCTTCTGGATGATATCTTTCTACATACTTCATCTTTGAAGGGGTATGAGGTGGTTCTCTTTCCTCTTCTTCTTCTTCATCATCTATCTCTTCTTCTTTAGGTTCTTCTTCTTCAATGAGAAAGTCATCTTCTTGTTCTTCAATTTCCTTTTCTGGAAGATCTTCATCAACCTTTACATCGATGCTTTCCACTATTTTCTTCAGTCGAAAATTGTAGCACTTGTAAGCCTTGCTCCGTGGTGAATATCCAAGAAATATCCCCTCATCAACCCGAGAATCAAATTTTCCAGGTGAACCATCATTTATTTTTATGAAGCACTTGCTTCCAAATATTTTGAAATACTTCACTGAAGCAGGTCTCCCTTTCCATAGCTCATAAGGAGTTTTGTCACAATTTGGTCTCAATTGAGTCTGATTCAATGTATAGACAGTTGTCCCTACTGCTTCCCTCCAGAATTTAGGTTGTAGATCTGCTGCTAACAGCATGGTTCTTGCCATTTCTTGGACAGTTCGGTTTCGTCTTTCAACTACCCCATTTTGCTGAGGTGTTCTGGCAACCGAGTATTCCCTTTTAATTCCATGAATATTGCAGAACTCTCTGAACTCGTTTGATGTGAATTCTCCTCCTCTGTCTGTTCTGAGACACTTAATTTTTGAATCTTTTTCATTTTCTACAAGGGATTTTAGATTCTTAAAACACTCAAAAGTTTCAGATTTATACTTTATGAAATATATCCACATCATTCTAGTATAGTCATCAACAAATAATACAAAGTACCTTTCTCCTTGGAGTGCTTGATTTCTAGTTGGCCCACACACATCAGCATGTATGATTTCCAAGGGCTTTGATGTATAGTGTTCCTTTGTCTTGTGGCTGGTTCTGGTCTGTTTTCCATGTTGACATGGACCACACACTACTTGATTTGGTTTGGACAGCCTTGGATGTCTTGTACAGCTTTGGTTTTGCTGATATTGACCAGATTTTCAAAGCTGGTATGTCCAAGTCTCTTGTGCCACAACCAACTCTCATCTGCCTGACTCAAGTAGCATTTGTTCTCCTGAATCTTGTTCAGAACCTAAATATTGTCTGGTGTTCTTACTCCTTTTGCCACAAGTTTTCCAGAGACAGAGTTCCTTATTTCACAGTCTTTGGTGCTGAAGACAACCTTATGTCCTTGATCACAAATTTGGCTGACACTTAGAAGGTTGTGTTTGAGTCCGTCAACCAGTAGAGCATCTTGAGCTTTTCCTTTTCCATTGATCAGAGTAACTGTTCCTCTTCCTGCAATTTTGCCAGTTCCGCTTCCAAAGGACACATTCCCTTCCTTTTTGCTCAGTGAGATAAATTTCCTTCTGTCTCCTGTCATGTGTCTGGAGCACCCACTATCCACAAACCACTGGTTTCCATTATTTTGCGCAAATAGAACCAGGCCGCATTTGTCCATTGCAGAGATCTTTCTACTCGTCTTTCTTCCTTTGAGTGGGTAGTTTTGTTCATAGTGTCCATTATTGTAGCAAAAAGAGCAAGTCAGATCAAATTTAGTCAAGGGATCGAATGAATTGAAGGTTTTGATTTGTCCCTGTCTTTTGGGAGCATATGAGTTGATTACTCGGTCCTTTTGCGTTGTCTTTTCACTTCTATGAGCCATGCATTGTCTAGCTTGGTGACCGAAGTTTTTACAGTGAAAACAATGTCCAAGAAATATGGTTTTGAAGCAACCACGGTTTAATTCACCTTCCTTTCTGAGAATTACTCCTCCCTCGTCCTTTGGATTTTTGATGGGACCTTGGTGAAGTACAGGTTTGTATTTGTTGTAGTGTCCATGATTCGACTCCACATTCTTCTTTGGAATAACTCTTTCTTGATTCTTGGAATCTGGGATGCACTTTTGATAAAATACTTTTTCATATTTTGGGTTGCAGGAAAGTGCATCGGCATAGCTTTTCGCACTATTCTTAGTGCTTGAGGATTCTCCCTTGAAACCTATTCCAGACTTATCATGTTGAGGTTTTTGATTTTTCATAATAGTATCAAGTATTTGAGAGCTTTTACAACCCTTTTTAATTTGCTCCAACTCCTTTCTCAGAGATACTACTTCGGCCTCACGTTCTTCACAAGTCTCTTCTTTTTCCTTAAGCTTTGTTTCCAAGAGATCTTCTCTCCTTCTTATTTCCTCGTTTTCCACTTTGAGAGAGATAATTTTGTTCCGTAGTTTCTCGTTCTCTTCAATGGCACTTATTAACAGTTCATCCACATTTCCTTCTTGCTCCGAGTCATCATCATCTGTGAGTGCCATGAATAATTCTTCTTGGCTTTCATCATGATCGCTTTCCTCATCTGATTTCTTTTTGATGACCATAAACTCATCCTCATCAGACTCATCTTGCTTGGAGAAAAGGTTTTTCTTATTGAACCCTTTCTTTTTTTATGTCATTCTTTTAGAATTTCTTTCATCATCACTGTCATGTTTATGAGGACATTTTGCTGCATAATGACCTATTTTACCACATTTAAAACAGATAAGAGGATACTTGCCTTTAAGCTTAGATCCTCTCTTCAGCTTTCGTACATATTGATCCAATTCAAATTCCACATCTGACTCATCACTACAGTCATTCCTTTCTTTCCCTTTCTTTGACTTTGAGGCCTTGAATGCTGCATCTTTGGAGCTAGGTCCACCTTTCCTCATTTCATAGGCAGTGAGAATTCCATGGAGTTCATCCATTTTGAGGGTGTCAAGATCCTTTGATTCTTCTATAGCACTTATTTTGGAGTCAAATCTATCTGGAAGGGACCTTAATACCTTTTGTACAATAGTACTTTCTTCAACCTTTTCGTCCAATCCTTTCAGGGAATTTACCACTTCAGCTACTCGGAGGAGGTATGCTGCAATATCTTCTTCCTCTTCCATCTTCAAACTTTCAAATTGTCTTCTGTGAGTTTGAAGCTTTGCCTTTTTGACTTTTGAGTCTCCATCGTATAAGCTAACTAGCTTCTCCCACATTTCTTTGGCAGAGTTACAGTGCATGATTTTTGTAAACTCGGAATCAGTGATTCCACTAGTGATGGAGTTCATGGCCTTTGCATTTGCAATGTAGGATTTCCTCTCGTCTTGGTCTGTTGGAAGAGTGGAAGTCGCTTGGTATTTAGTTTGACAAAAATGCCAGACTTCAGGTCCAAGGGACATTAAATAGTAAGTCATTCTTTTCTTCCAAAAACCAAAGTTAGTGCCATCGAACAGAGGAGGTTTTCCTGATGCTTCATGATTTCTCATCATGGTTGCTGATCCTTCTTCAAGCTGTTAGGCTAGAATGAAGAAACTTGGCTCTGATACCAATTGTTGGAAATACTGAGAGGGGGGTGAATCAGTATTTCTTTTTCTCACTATTGTTTTACTAGTTAAAACATGTATGTTCAGAACACAAAATGAACAGCAGGAATAAATGCTTTTATTAATATAACTGTGCAGTAAAATAAATACAATAAATAGAATGTCACAATTGGTTGCCAAGCTCCAACTTGGACTTTGGTGAGGCTCCAACCTCCTGAGCACCAACTCTATTTTGCCAAGACACCAATCTTGGACTTAGGAGCACCAACTCCCAAGGACTTCAATCCTTTTCAATTCTGAGGCTCCAACCTCTTTGGTATACACTGGTGTGCTGTTGCGCTCTTTTCAGCTTCCACTGCTTCTGCTGCCCCCTTTTCTTCTGCTGCTTCCACTATCTCATGCTCAAGTTATGCCATCCACCAACGACGACACAATTCTCTATTTTTGCTGCTTTTATATGCTCCATGCCCCTGTCCATTCGTTTCCTCTTACGTGCTGGCTCTTTGGCTTCCTCCTCACTTGATCGCTTGACACTTCGGCTTCCATTTCTTTGCTTTCTTTATTTTTTCTTACAGGCTTTATCGGAGGCGTTTAATCACCCATCAGAAGCCACCACCCGAGTGTTTTAATCAACCATCGGAAGCCACCAACCGAGCCTTTTAATCAACCATCACCGAGCGCTTTCATCAACCTACCACACTCATAGAATCAGAGCCACCCTTTTATTGCCACTTTTATGTCTATCGGAAGCCACCGCCCAACCGTGTCCACACATACAATCAACACAAGAATTTCAATATATGTCTTAAGGCTTAAACCCGCAGCCACATATAATATATGGGAAACATTATAAAACCCCTTTATAAAGATTTCGGTCACATATACATTACTACACAGGACCCATGCAAATCCGTTCAAATGATCATTCGTGGATTTCAAATCTTATCCGCCCGCCTTTATAGTTATCGGCGAGTCCGGATTTCGGCGATCACAATAAATCCCTTTACTCCGATCTCCGATGAGGAGCGGACCCGATGCTCTTTAGACTCCCTTTAATATTGTTTTGGGTCCGATGAACATCGGCGTTCGCTGTAAACAATAGAACAGCCTCCTCCGATGCGACGGACCCGACACCCTTTTATGATCCAACCTATTCAAATTTCGGCTCCGTCAATTCGGCGAGTTCACCTCGGCGACTTTGTAACACAAAGGGTCTGTGGACCCAACACTCCTTTAAGCTCCCTTCTAAAGAGATTTCGGGTCCGGCCTATCGGCAGATTTGCAATGTAATGGGTCTGCGGACCCGATGCTCCTTTAGCCTCTGTTTTATAATATTTTGGCTCCGGACAGTCGGAGCTTACACTTAACAGTCCCAAAGGCCTTTGCAGACCCGATATTACTTTATGCTCCCCTTTATAATGGTTCGGCTCCGGTCTGTCGAAGAATACACTTCGGTGATTGCGAAAGGCTCCACTCCTCCGATGCGATATTGATTTCGGACCCGAAATCCTTATCCGTTGTACTTCATAATACTTCGGCTCCGAGATTTCGGAGCATACACTTCGGCGGTTCCGAGGCCTCTCCTCTGATGCGATATTTGGTTTCTGGACCCGATATGGGTCTGGACCAAAATTAATATTCTTTCAACTCCGCCACTGTCCCACCTAAGGGGAAATATTTTGAATTCTCTGTGTAAACAGAGATATTCGATATAGCACTTGTAAAATGATTTAAGGAGTTCGTAGCACCTCTAGGAACTTTGTTCTTGTTTCTAGGAAAGCATAACGACTTGTACTCATTACATGCTTCACTCTCCACCTCTAATCATGTCCTTAAGCTTAAGAATGTCCTCCCTCATCTCTTGTACCAATGGTTATGCTTGGCTCCAGTAAAATTGTGACAACATCCAAACCACCAGAAAACTACCCAGCATTCGAGATCTTTGATTCACCACACTATTTTTACTCAACCACGATCCCCTCCTGCCTCTTCCACATCCAACATCACTACACCAGATCACTGGCCCCCTTGAATCAACATACAACGTGTTGAATCTTTCAAAAACAAAGATGCTGCAAAAATATACAATTTGAGTCACAAAAACAAATGTGCATAGACCCCCAACTGAAAATAGGACATGTGTAATCTCATAACACTACAGGCCTTGTCCACACGGGTTATGGAATAAAATCAAATGTATGTGCAATTCGAAACATAGAGATAACAACACAAAAAATCATAACGCAAAGCTATGGAATAAAATGCTATGCATCGCTTTTATTTATTTACAAGTACAGGTTCAAGGTAGGAGAAGCATCCCCTTCATCACAATTGGTGCTCTTTTTATGCACATCCTTAGAAACTATTTTACTTCCTCTTCTCTCTAATTGAGGGAAGTCAAAAAGACACAAGGAAAAATGACTCTTCTTTTCCTAGACTCTACAACTTATTCAAATTTGGTATTTACATTGTTTAAAATCTCACTAAAGGAGACAAAATTGACTTTTCCATCCCAACATGTGGCCAGTCCACCACATTGTCAAGCCCCCTTCATTTTCCACCACAAACTTGGTCTAATTCTCATGTATCAGTGTATACTACCTAAATGTATTTCCCATAATGGAGTAATGGTCTTAGAAGGAAGGGTGCCCTCCAGGATCTATAGCAGGTATCAGTGGAAAACAAAGAATTAAGTGTGTAGGTGGAGTTAGATAAATTTGAATGGATTCAGTTGGTTTCTTTATGGAAAAGGTGACTAAGACGCCATCACTGGCCAAAGGTGAGTTGTCGACAAGATGGTAAGATTAAAGCATTGAAGTGTATTTATGAAAAGTGTGTTTAGATACATCCAACCTAAATCTTGGAGTAAACTAATTTGGTAGGAACATTCAGGTTTGGATTTGCATCCCTGTTACTCAGTGTACTATTCTGAATGCAACATCCAATCAGTTGGTGCGGTTGGGATATTGGCAGGAGGGGTAAATAAACATTGGGGTGTGTTCCTATTGCATCGAATGGGTCAATTACCTATGGAGCATTAGTATGGTAGGGAAAACCATTAGTCTAATTGGCACACATTATATAGGTGGATTGGATGCTGAAAATATTCTGTGAGGCCTAAAGATTGCAAAAGTAGCCTATCGAGGTGTTACATGATGAGCATGAATCCTAACCTCCAATAACATTATTTTGCCTTCCTCTCCAATCATAATCATTTGAGCTTCATGCACTGAGTGGATGTAGGGAAGACAACAAAGCAAGCAGTAGATGAACTTAGTTATTTACCATTGGAGGAGCAATCTTGTTGACTAATCAATACCCAATCGTTGCATTTAGAGGTGGTAGAATTCCATATCGATATCATCAGTGATTGGTCCCTATTAAATCTTATATTCTCCTTTGTTCTGCATAAGGAAGCTTGGTTGAAGTCACTATATCCTAATTTATGGAGAGTCAATCCCTGAATATGGATCTAAACATCGATATTGAGATCCTTATGGATGTCACAGCCGCTACTGAAAACAACAAGGAACTTAGGAGCCACCTACAAAAATTCAAAAAATCTAATTATGGGGAGTGCAATGTTGAAGGTCATAACCTCCATAAAGAGGGCTGTACAAAACATATCAATAATAAAAAAAGATTGGGGGTGGCTAGACATGATACAAGGTGTGGGGAGTCTGGGCCGGAGGAACCACAAAGATTTCAGGATCTTCAACAAAGGAAAACCAAAGACAAATGTAAAAAATAAATCAAGGCATAAGATCAGATCCAAAAGATAATTCTAGGGGTTGACCTGTATTGGGAAAATGTAGCTAGAATAAGGAAAATAATGTTGGTAGGAAGATAGGAATTTATAAGGATGAACAATGTCCAAATCAAAGAATGGTTCCAAAAAAGTTGGGCCTCACTTCTAGGATATAGACCTAAAGTTAGTGTGTTAGTAAACAGGTGGATTGGTTTCCACTTCCTAAAGTAAGAGGATGTGAATAAGATAACATCAGTACCATGTGTAAAAGCATGTTGACTTCTAGTCCTACAGAATTGGAAGGTTAGTTTTGACTTACTGTCGAAAGTCCAGGAAGATCATATGGGAAAAGCTTCCTCATCTCCCTATTAACTTATGGACAAAGGGGATGATGTTGAATACCAAAATTGTTCCTTTTTGACATCTTCCTTAAACTCCATTCTCTTCCCTTTTTACCATAATAATTCCAATTAAGTGTCATCTTGCAAGTTTATTGGAAAAAATAGGTATTTAATCATATTTTATTCATAGTTTCACTGTTGCTTTATTATTTGATTTAATATTTGCATAAGATATTGAATTGCATCAATTTTGCAACTTACTTGAAGAATCTACAGCTTGCAAAACATCAGTTGAGGAATGAAGCATATGAACAGGTAGTTGGAAACTAGCACAACAATATCCATCTATTATTTTGATATGGAAAAGCGATAAGGACGTCATATGAGCTAGTCAATGTCGAAGTCAACTCAGCAGAACAGACCGAAGAAAAATCAGGCAAGTGAGAAGATCGTGGATTGATGTTGATATTTTGCCTTGTGATTTTCTTCTTCAATATAAAATCATGAAGAATCATTATCTTATTTAAGCAATGTTATTTTAAGATGTTATGTTGAGAAGGATAGGCTTAGAAATATCCAAACAATTTAACAAAGGAGGTTATAAAACCTGCTTTTGGCACGATGACAATGTGACTGGTTATTGTTTTTAAAAACTCTCTACAATTGATTAATTAAGTTCTTGATTCCACTTTGTTGTGCATATAAACACGTAGTTAATCTCTTTGTTGATTGCTACATACCTACACTCATGGGAGGGTCCCCTGGGAGATGTAAGGTTTCATTTTTATTTAAGTTTTCTATTTCACAGAATTAAGTTATCATAGTGATTATAACTCTTATTTTTATAATAACATTAGCAACATTGAATATAGAATTTGATATATATTTCGTTAACAAAATTTTTTGTACAATTTATTTCATAGATTTAATCTCATTGTGTGAAGGATGAAGAAAATAATCAAAAGGATTTATTATGCACATGTAAATTTTGATTGATAGATTGATTTGATTTGGAATTAGTTCAAGGTTTTATTTCTGATAGTGTGAAGAAGATTTTAATTTTGTTGGTGTGATATTTATTTCTGCAATTTAAGATTAGCTTTCTTTTCTGTAAGTGTGAAGAGGATTTAGATTTTATTTTTCTATTTATTTTTGCACTTCAGTTTAGCTTTATTTCTGTCAGTGTGATACTTTCCTTTCCTGCAAGAGTGACAATCTTTTTACTTTGAGTGATTCTTAGATAAAACATGTGCATGAAAACATCCTAATTCAATTTGAAAATTACTCACATAATAAAGAATCCTAGCACAAATTGTGCACATACACTTCATCAGTTTACAAGTCTTGGTCGATAATTTATGAAGTAATTTAATATCAATTAAATTACCAAACATTTTGTGTTAGGATATTCCGACACATATGTTACCGGGAAATCTAGTGTCTATTCAGAGCTGCTAGTCCCACTAAGACGGGTAGCTATCTTAGAAACAAACTGATTAAAGTTACTTGCTTTTTCCTTTACGAGAGAGAGATGGGAAAGAAGTAGAGAGTACCAACCTCAGTCTTCTGCTTGGCTCCTTGCTTGTTTCCTTTCCCCTTTGACAGAATCTCGCCACTGCTTCCTTACTTGTCCAACTTCAAAGAGCACCTGTAGATTCACAACAGCATAATACCATCAAAGCATAGAGATCTTTCACTGTAAACAATATAGGATCAGATATATATTGACCATATAAATGCATATAACAACACAATATTCAGAGATACACAAGAATATGGAGGAAAACTCAAATAGCTTTATTAGTAAAAGTCATAGAAGAGAGGATTACAACCACTTGGTCTGACCCAGTGCCATCCTCCCAGCTTGAAAGCCCTCTTCACCTCACACAAAGCAAGATCACCCAACAATGTCTTCAAAGAGAAACCAGCAGCACCTCTTTGCAAATTACCAAATTCCAACCTTTGGATCTCTTGGATGAGGGATCCATTTATAGATATTTGTAGGGGGGTGAGTCAGCTTCTGGGATTTTGATTAGTGTCATCTCTCTGATAGTTCTTGGTTCCACATGGAGATTTTAGATCTCTTACTCATCCCTAGGCGAACTCAGAGAGGCAAGTGTCAAATGAGCAATTTCTAGAAGATTCTCTGGGTTTCTACCTAGCAAATTGTTTGTGCCATTTATTTTCTCTCATTCATCGCACCCTATAGAAGGGCTTTCCAGTATGCATCACACTTTTTGCATGTGGAAAGTGAGATGCATCGCACCTTTAGCACTGGGCAATCTTTATGGTCCTGCTTTGACCAGTTCTGAGTAGCTTTTCATGGAGAACTTCTGGGAGATATGTAATCAGCTGACCTTGCTCCTTTAGGGTATGAAACAACACTTTTAGGGACTTAGAAGCCCTTGGATTATGGACATATGTGACTAGTGTTACAGTGCCCAAATATCTCTATAACAGTTGCCCCCTAAAGCATGAGGTCATAAATCTTTTGATGTCGGGTGAAATGCTTTATAATGAGGATCCGAGGTTTTTTGCACCGGAAGGTGACCTGTAATAAGATACAATACAATACATTATCTTCATAATATTTTCATGATCTAGCTGAGGTGGGAATTCCCATGCTCAGCTTGATAAATTCATTTTCATGTACATAGGACAGACAACCGTCTGTGTGCAGACTGATGATTCTGGTAGAGCCATCATCCCTTGGTTTGGATGATTATCTGTGCAGCAATGATGTACATTTGATGCCTTTATTTTCCTGATTATATCACAACCCAGATGGATGAAAGTAGATCTGGGGTCTTCAAAACTCGTTCAATCTTCGCCCGAAAGTACAAGTTGATCCATGTGAAAAATATGTTCTGATGTTGAACATGGAAGGACATCGTCTGATTACTAGCTAATGATGTAAGCTATTAACAGACGCGAGAGGAATCACCGATGATGATGATGAACCTCAAGGTACTGCAGTACAATTCACGTGGTGCGAATACATGAGTTGATGTCGAACACCACGCAAAATCTTTCGGTTGAAGGCCATTAGTGTAAACCTATCACCGGATGTGAGAAACTAGCCATTGAGGCATGCAAGCTTCAAAGTACTGGAAGGGTTGTCCCTAGGTTGGCTTCTTGGATAATGAGCTGATGTCGACAAGAAGTGACTCGTCATAGGAAGGCATTAATGAATCCCACATCTATGACATAGAACATAGAAAATGATTTTGTAGAGGTGAAAACAATCTGATGATACAAGGATTAGGGTGGCGGTCATGAAAGAATGAAGCGTGAGGGTATTATAGCGGATGAGACACAAGCTAGGTAGGTGAATTCTCTTAGTGACTTCTCTTGAACATATCGATGACACTGAAATGGATTGGTAGCATTAACCCCAAAAGTGGATGGTACAGTGGACCAATCATGATATGACCGGTGAACGGAATAACCCAACCCGACTCAATCATGGTGATGGAGTGAAAGTGTCATGTTCAAGAGCTACCTGCTACCAATAAAGTTTCTTCAAGTTTTCTTCCCAATTTTCCCCAGTCATTTCTGACCAGTACGTCTTTATTTTTGTCAAGCTTGAGGAGGATAACACATGCTTGTTCTATAATTTGCCTTTCGGGCAAACCTGTCACTATGTTTTAAAGAGCCTAGCGATAGTGAAACTCGCTCTTGTCTAAGTGGACAAGTTTGTCGCTATTGTTTTAATGAGTTTATCAACAAGGATAACTCGGTCCTTTTCAGTTTTAGAGAGTCTGAAAAGGGACAGAAAGGAAACTCCAATATTCCTTTTTCGTAGTATAATCCATTAAGTCCGAAAAAGTATAAAATAATGCGAAAGGGATGACTTTTCGATAGTTTTAACGAGCCGAACAAGACAAACGCTCGATATTTTTGTGTAATAATCCCTCGAGTCCAAAAATATTAAAATCTAGAGGAGGGATGGCACTTCCAATCACTTTAACGAGCTGGAAAGGCCGATTGCTCGACAATATTTTCATATTTTATGAGTCAGATGAAAAGAGATTAAAGGAGACTCGTTTTTTAGGAACGAGTGATATTTTAGGGTAGTAGCTTGTTCCAGGTGAGGGTTGGAACTTTCCAATCACGACGGTGTTAAGAAGATGGCTAACAGAATCACTCGTCACAGTTGTTCCTCAAAAGGGGTAAACAATCAAATGGAGGCGTATGATCGGCTAAAACAGAGTGGAGGTGATAGTAAGAACACGACCAAGGCTCAAAGGCTGATGATAATGCATTTGCAATGGTTATTTACCAGAGGTGGGTTCATTTTTAATGAGCTTAAACTCTGGTGGAACATATGCTCATTGCTAGGTTTAATTTTTAATGAGCTTGAACTTTGCGTAAAACTGCTCATTGCTAGGTTTATTTTTTAACGAGCTTGAACTTCGCATAAAACTGCTCATGGCCTGGTTCATTTTTAATGAGCTTGAACCATGCGACAACATATGCTCAGATTCGGTTTCATGTTTACACAAGCTTGAAACGAGAAACTATGATTGTTATAAGTTCACATGCCCCCAGCATAATGACGCAAATCGAGGTGCATGCCCCCCATGCTTCATTGCATTCATCGCGGTGGTTGGAATGAAGGTTTACCTTCGAAATCTTTGAAAGACTCGACTTGGATTTTACGAGATCGTAATCAAAGACTTGATTTGGAAAGGGAGTTGTTTCATTTTTTAATGAGGTTGACATAGTAAAAGAACTATCCTCATAATCCACCGTATTTACGGTATTTGATAGAAAATAAAAAACTGAAGGATGATTAAGGTTGCTAGAATAATCTTTGTGGTAATCCGAAAGATGGGATCGATAGTGGTAATCTTCCCATGGTGCCCCCTAAACAATTCCTTCATCTGTAGAATGTACATGCGACCAAGGATCTGAAGAGGTACCATATTCCTTAGACCTATCTATCCAAACACTCGATGAGCATTGATTTGGGTTTGCCCCTCAGGCCAAGAAAATTGATTGCTACAATATTTCTAAAATGGCAATGATCCATGCTATCAAAATGTTCAGGAATCTTCTGAATCTTTTAGATATAGAAGATATCATATTTCAGGTTCCCACCATGGCCACTTCCGCCAGATTGTTTGGAGGCGGTAGGGCAAAAGTACCCATTAAATTAGGGTCTTTTAGGAGGACTACTCCGATATTTTGAAGCGAATGAGAGCTTCCATGGATCATTGGAATGCTTCCCGTAACTTGTGAACTGTTGGGGAGGAAGGTCTGTTGATCGACAATTGTAATTCCTCCTTGGAAGGGAAATGCAATATTTCTGAAGTATGTCAACACAACGGCAGCCATAGCATAAATCCAGGGCCTTCCCAGTAGGATGTTGTAATCGAGGTTTCCATCGATAACTTCCACATGAATTTCTATTGTTTTTCCCCCCAGTTCGACATGCAAGTTACTTAAAATCTCGTATGGAGTGTATGTTCATCCGTTAAATGCTTTTAACGTCATCAACGATCATGACAAGGGTGGTGAGCCTAAAGTTTTCCAGCAACTCATCGACATAATACAAGTCGATGCCCCCTGATCAATAATCGTTCGATGAACAGTTTTTTTGAGGGATTTCACTTGAATGAGGAAAGCGAGTTGAGTTGGTAACTGAGGTTCGTATCCTTTATGATTAAATGCCACAAGATTGGAATCCGCTGGGTCAATCCCACCTATTGTTGATAATAGAGTCTACTTTTGGGAGGGGCAATTTTGCAGTACCTCAAGTGTCATCATAGCGGACGACGATTGGGCCAGGTCCTCTACTATATTATAATTATGTGCTGCTCTGGCACGAAGATTAAATGTTGATTTGTGTACAACTCATTTTGGTGGCTTTATCGTTAGCTCAGGAATGATGGGTGGCACAACTTCGATCGAAGTTGTTGTCGAACTACTAGGTTGATTAGTAGCCTTGTTTTTCGACAGCTGTGGATTCTCGTAATCTTTATTCCTTGTCAATAACAAAGCATTCTTTTGCTATTTTGAAATGGACAACATAAGGACTTGGGATGGGGAAGCATTGTCACTAGCAACTAGATTGGTTCCTAGGTTTGGAAATGGATCAGTCAATACTGCTGAGGTTTTTGAATTCTTAAATAATTTCTTAACTTCAGCTTTATATGGACAATCTCTCGTCCAATGATCCTCATCGCATATGAGGCATGGCTGAGTAGGTTTCTTTTGCCCAAAAGGATTTGCATAAGGATTTTCAGGAGATGAATAATCCTGTTTCTTCTTTTTGCTCTTCCCTTTCTTCTTGCCCCCTGGTTGCTTCAGTTCTTTGCCTTTGTCAGTCGACACGGCATTAACCTCCGAGGCTAGAATTTCTTCATTTTCATTTTGATCAGAAATATTACGGGCTTTCTTAGATGTAGCCTTTGTCGATTTCGTGCTCGTCGTACCTATCACACCGTCACTGGCGTGAGAGTCTTTGTTTGATTTAGGAGGAGGAGGAATGGAAAACTATGGTCTGGGAGCATCAGGGATTTTGTTGTAGAGCGTTCCAGACTGAGTATAGATCAAGTCTAGATATTGCGCATGAGCAATAACCTACTCTTTAGTGATGACCCCTCCCTTTGCCACATCTTCTGTAATAGAAGGTAACAATGACTTAATAAACCATTCAGCTAGCAGCTGATCAGGAACATACGTTTTGACCATTCTACAACGACGTCGCCATTCATGAATATGATCGGATATGTGAGTGGCCGTCGTTTGCTTGAAATTGGTAAGAAGCTCTGTCCCTGTTTCATACCTTAATGGTAATTGAAAATGGGTTAAAAAGGTTATGGCAAGGGAACTAAAGTTATCGAATGAAGCTCTAGGCAACTCAATATACCATTTTGCTGCCGAACCAGTCAACGTCCACTGAAAAAGGCGAAGCCAAATCGAATCATCATTGAGAGTGTTGGATGAACACCACAGATGAAAGGTCATCACATGATTCGACGGGTCTTCACCCAGTCCCAAAAATGCGATGGAATACTGGATGGGAGATCTTCCATAATCTCTTCTATAGCAATCAATTTGGGTGGAAGAGGCAGACCGTCAGGTTCGTAAAATATTTCTAGTGCCGAAGAAGGTATAGATTCTACAGCGACAGATGCAGGAGAGGTAACACCTTCCGAATCAATCCCAGATGGAGCTGGTTCAGGAATCGAAGTGTTTACTGCTACACTAGGATCAGTTCCAATGTCCTCTTGTAACTGCGGAACTTCTCCTGTAGAGGCAGGGATACCAGAAATGGTTGGAGTAATCGGAGTCTCAGAGGATGTTGAAAAACAAGTTTCAAACAAACCAGGAGACTTTGACCCAGTTAAACAAGGTCGCTTGGCCCGGAATGGTTTCGTTTCTAGAGTCAAAGATGGTTGACTCGTCAGTCTCCGCGAACGACGGGGTTTTGATTAACTTTATTCCATGATTGCAGATTTATTTGATCAACTCAAAATAAGAGGGGGAAATGTTATTCCGTATTAAATGAATTTTAGACGCTTTGACACAACTTGCTTTTTCAATTTTTAAGAGTCGAGAAAAAGCTAAAGATGACTCTAGTCGCCTTCGATTTTTAATGAGCTTGAAGTGACAAGTGCTCAAATGGACCTTTTCCTTTACAGAGTCTGAAAAGGAACGAAAGAGACTACTCTGGAAATCTAGACAGAGGTATTACCAAACCAATCGCAAAACTACAGAATACTTTTTACAGTACGGTAGTCAATCTTCCCAAATGTTGTGTTTAGTGCATTGCAATCGATAGGGCGGCAGACACGGCTTCCTACGGATAAAGGATATAGCCTATTGTGGTCTCCCAATATATACTCGATGGTATGTGGGAGCACAAGTCCGTACTGGCACTTATCGTCTCAAAGAGAAGGAATCACCCAACCTACGATGAAAGCGGCAGTTACCAGTCTTTACGACGTCGGAATACGTCTCTAGCCTAGACTTCTAGATGTTGTGCATTAGGTTCCAAAGCGTTTTTATGTTCATTGAATTTATTTTATAGTTGATCTTTCTTAAGAAATTTTCCTTTCAGGTTCACCGCGTGATGTAGATATACAATTCCTAAAATGCAATCTAAGATGATAAACAATCATTTAATCTTCTTTTTGCAATGAAAATCCTAGCTATTAAGGAAAGAGAAATGAAATCTTTTCAACATAGAGCAGAGAGCACACACTAGATGCACTGTCCTAAATCACAATCAACAAGCAGTCTAAATGCAAATGCACATGCATGTATTTGTTTTCCACTTTCTTAATGTGTGAATGACAAAAATAATGCTAAATACAAATCTGAATTATTTCTTCTTTCAAAGCAACAGTACTAACAATTTTCTTTAAAAAAAACGACAGGAAGGCAAAATGACACTTTGCAATTTTGAATTGAAAACTACTTTCGACACTTGAAATACTTATAAATTCAGATCAAATACAAGAGTAATAGTGTAATTGACTATCGAAAAGAGAAGTATTCTTTTATTTGACTGAAAATGACACTTGCGACACTTTCAAATCAAAACACGACAATTCGATTAAGCTACTTCTTTGTAAATGAGAACTGTGAATGATGAAAAATACATAAAACATTCACAAATATTTGCACAATGGAGGTTGGATGATGCAAAGAAGGGGGTTTAAACAGTGGTCTACTTATCATAGACAACAAAACTCCTGAATAAAACTGAAGAGAGTGAAGAAAAAACCAAAATCTAGAGGCAGATCTAGTCTTGTCTAATCATCGCATATGTAACACAGGGAAACAGGGACGCATCCCACCTACTGCACATGGGAGGTGCAATGCATCCAGATTTCCTAAACGAGAGGGTGCGAAGGTCAAGGAACGAGACTTTAACTTGGTTTTTGGTCATAGTTGGCAGTTTAGTTCAGGGATCTAGGCCGAAAAAATGATAGTCAGTAACTACAAAGTACAGGGGCTGATCTAATGAGGTTACTCAAGCTACCTCTAGGGAACTTAGGATGTTTGCAAGTCAATTGTTCAGTTCATAAACAAACCCAGAGATTGATTGAAGAAGAATTGATCTACTTTACACTTGCATAGCAAATGCAGTTCAAAGGCTAGCTGGCTTAACTTAAGGCTCCGTCTGTGGTTTATGAATCAAACAAATAGAGACAAGTAATCAAACTAATCGCTCCCCAGTGGAGTCACCATTTTGTTACCGGGAAATCTAGTGTCTATTCAGAGCTGCTAGTCCTAGTAAGACGAGTAGCTATCTTAGAAACAAACAGATTAAAGTTACTTGATTTTTCCTTTATGAGAGAGAGATGGGAAAGAAGCAAAGAGTACCAACCTTAGTCTTCTGCTTGGCTCCTTGCTTGTTTCCTTTCCCCTTTGACAGAATCTCGCCACTGCTTCCTTACTTGTCTAGCTTCAAAGAGCACCTATAGATTCACAACAGCATAATACCATCAAAGCATAGAGGTCTTTCACTATAAACAATATAGGATAAGATATATATTGACCATATAAATTCATATAACAACACAATATTCAGAGATACACAAGAATATGGAGGAAAACTCAAATAGATTTATTAGTAAAAGTCATAGAAGAGAGGATTACAACCACTTGGTCTGACCCAGTGCCATCCTCCCAGCTTGAAATCCCTCTTCACCTCACACAAAGCAAGATCACCCAACAATGTCTTCAAAGAGAAACCAGCAACACCTCTTTGCAAATTACCAAATTCCAACTTTTGGATCTCTTGGATGAGGGATCCATTTATAGATATTTGTAGGGGGGTGAGTCAGCTTCTGGGATTTTGATTAGTATCATCTCTCTGATAGTTCTTGGTTCCACATGGAGATTTTAGATCTCTTTCTCATCCCTAGGCGAACTCAGAGAGGCAAGTGTCAAATGAGCAGTTTCTAGAAGATTCTTTGGGTTTCCACCTAGCAAATTGTTTGTGCCATTTGTCTTCTCTCGCTCATCACACCCTATAGAAGGGCTTTCCAGTATGCATCGCACTTTTTGCATGTGGCAGGTGAGATGCATCGCACCTTTAGCACTGGGCAGTCTGTATGGTCTTGCTTTGACCAGTTCTGAGTAGCTTTTCATGGAGAACTTTTGGGAGATGATGTAATTAGCTGACCTTGCTCCTTTAGGGTATGAAACAACACTTTTAGGGACTTAGAATCCCTTGGTTTGTGGACATATGTGACTAGGGTTGTAGTGCCCAAATATGTCTATAACAACTTAGGAAATAATTAAGTATAACTTGGTCTAGTGTAGAGTTAGGTAAAGTGTGTTTCTTTACAATGTACTTTTGTAACTTACAATTTGACGGTCACGATATGTAGCGATCTGACGGTTCATTCTCTCCTCGGTATTACCGACACTTGATCCATGGCTTAACACCCTATTGCTCCATGATCTCTATTTAAAGAGAATGTAGGGTCATTTGTAGGGTAACCATTCATGAGAGAAGCTTATGTAAATTTTCATTCTTCTATTAATAAATTTCCTGAAGTTGCCACGTTGGCTCAGGCCGTGGACTGTTTCCCTCTTTGAGGGTTTTAACCACGTCAACAATACTTGTGTATTGATCTGTGATCTGTTTGTGAGCGGTGTCCTTTGGTGTTCTATTTGAGGAACTTACCCTGTAATTCCTACATGGTATTAGAGTTATTTGAGGGTCGCATCCATTGGTGATCTAAATCTGAAGCCTGTAGAACTGCATCCAACTGTTGTTTCCTAGATCTACTGTTATTGACTGCTTTCGGGCTGAGAGGACTGCTCTATTATGTTAGGAGCATCTGTTCCAGTGAGGAACCCCTTTCATTTGACGTGAAAAGGTTTTCGGTAGCCCTACCTAGGTCATTTTTAAGATCTGGAGGTATACAGTGTTTATTTGTAGTTTTTAGTTATTTTCTCTCTGTTTATTTCGGTTCATTTAGCTCTTTGTTTTTTTATTACCAGATCTATACCTTTCATTTCTGCGTATGCTCTTTGCCCCGCAACTCTGTGCGATCTGGGCAATTCAGAAACAGAAAGGAAGGATTTTTTTTTTCTCATGCGTATGCTCTTTTCCATCGCGCCTTAGTGTGATCTTGAAAAATCAGAAACATTGAGGAAAATATTTAGTTTTCGGGTAAAGCTAACTTCAAGTCATAAGGTTTGTTTTTTTTGTATGTCTGTGTTGGGTTTTGTGTTTTTTGTTTTGTAGGAAAAAAAGAGCTTTCTCAAGTAAGCATGCACCCCAAACCTTTAGTGACAAAAAAAAAAAAAAACCCTCTTCCTCTTTTCCAAAAATTACTAACCTTTTAATCTAGCTTACTTGGTCCAAAGCTACTTTATGAGAATAGAGGTCTTGAGTTCAAGTATTTCTTTTTGTTGAGCTAATTAGATTAAGTTTGGAAAGGGGGCAGATTTTTTTAAATATAACATTATCATTCATTTCCGCACATTCCCGCACTTCATCGGCATCTTCAACAACTTTTCTTCAAAAAGCCATATCTTCTTCATCCGGAAGCCATTTTTAGAGTCGTTTTGTTTTAATCGGCCTAATTTTTCGAGCTCTTTGCATTAGAACACTTAGATTCAACATCTATAGCTTCAGTTTATGTTAAAATGGAAAGTCCATGCCAACTTATTCTTGATAGCGCCAACTACTTCCAATGGTGGTCCTACATTGTGGATTTACTTAGAAGTAAAGGTCTTTATAGAATAGCCTCAGGCCAAGAAACCAAACCGAAAGATGAAGATAAGGTAGCCAAATGGGAAAATAGGAAATATGAAGCACGTGGGTTGATAGGGATGTTTATTTCTTCAGACCTTAGATTCCATATAGCAGAACTTGATACTCCTAATGAAGCAATGAAACATATCACTAAAGTTTTTGGAATTAAAAATGAACTTAGTGCCCATCAACTCGAAAATGAGTTGCTTACATTGGACCCCAATAATTTTTCTTCCATTGAAGATTTTTTGTCCAAGTTCAATACCCTTAGACTTCTCTTGGAAGGTGTTAAGGTTAAGAAAGAAGATGGTAACCTTATCTATTCCATTCTTACTAAGTTGGGACCAGCCTATTCTGTGTTTGTTTCCACCTTCCATTCTACAAGAGAAGCCTTCATTTCTCAAGGACAAGACTACAAGTCCCCTTCCTTTGATGCCTTTTATGATTCTTTAATAAGAGAACAAGAAAAACTCTTACATCTTGGTCTTCTTAATCTTGGAAACTCTTCTAAGAAAGCGTTACCCGCCCAACAGTAACCAAATTCAAAGAATCCTAAGAAGTCGTATCCTAAAAACAATGGTCCTAAACCAAACAAGGGTCCTAAGCCATTTTAGTCTCAAAATGAAAAATCATTTCAAAAAATGATAAGGCAAATAAAAACAAAGGGAAGAAGACTGATAGACATTGCCACTTTTGTAATCCAAATGCCCACTTAGAATCCAAATGCTTTAAGAAGATGGAAGCCTTGGAAGCAACAATGAAGAAGCATAACATCCATTCAAAGCACTCAACAACTTCAACTTCATCTTCAGGAATAACACTTTCTGCATGTGGTTTTCAAGCATCTCGGTCTGGATATGCACTAAATGTATCTTCTTCTTCTCATTCTCATGAGTGGCAGCTTCTTATCACATGGCCAAAAACAAAGCCACGTTTTCTTCTTTAAATGATTGTAACACCAAAAATATATATGGTGGTGATGATAGATCTCTTACCGTTGTAGGGACTGGAATAGTTCATATAGAAAATGGTCAATTCAATGATGTATTATGTGTTCCAAACTTATCCTGCAACCTTCTATCTGTATATCAGATAACTCATTCAGGTGAAGGTAAAATCATTGAATTTTCACCTCACGATGTTGTAATTAAGGACCTAAGAGATCCTAGACAGATTTTAGCTACTGGCATTGCTGATGATTCTACAAGGTTGTATAAGTTTAACAACTTTAGGTCATCAAATATTCCCTTGGTATTTGTTGCTCATAATGATGAAGTGAGCAAACTTTGGCATGAGCGATTTGGTCACTTAAACTATCACTCCCTTCAGAATCTATGTAAAGAAAATATGGTGACAGGTCTTCCAATGGTATCTTGCAGAGATGGTGTTTGTTCCGGATGTGTACTCGGAAAACATCATTGGGATAGTTTTGAAAAACGTGCCTCTTCAAACGCCTCAGCCCCTTCCAGCTTGTGCATAGTGATTTATGTGGTCCACTTCCAGTTGTTTCATTCTGTGGCTACAAGTATTTCTTAACTTTCATTAATGATTTCTCCAGACACACTGGGGTATACTTCTTAAAACTCAAGAGTGAAGTATTTAACATGTTCCTGGCCTTTAAGGCCTTTGTTGAAAAACAATCTGGACATCAAATTCTTAAGCTAAGATCTGATAATGGAGGAGAATATGTTAACAACAAATTCATCAACTTTTGCACTGAGAATGGAATTCAATGCAACATGTTGTTCCATATACTCCATAACAAAATGGTGTAGTGGAAAGGAAGATTCGCACCTTAAAGGAAATGGCTAATTGTATGCTTCAATCTAAAGGAGTTAGTCTTAATTTTTGGGCAGAAGCAATTAACTATGCAAATTACATAATAAATCGCACTCCTACTAAGGTTTTAAAGAATATCACTCCAGAAGAAGCATGGAGCTTAATTAAACCAGATGTAAGTCACTTTCGTGTTTTTGGAAGTGAAGCATGGGCCCATATTCCAGATGAGAAACATAAAGCTTTAGAACCTAAGAGGGAAAAATGTATTTTTGTTGGATATTCTGAAGATGTCAAAGGATACAGACTTATTCCACTTAAGTCCAAAAATGTTATAATTAGAATACATGTAAAGTTTGCTGAAAATATATCGGCCTACGAGCCTAGTTTGGTGTATGTGCCACCTCTCTCTATCCCTTCTACTTCTGAAAATATTTCTTCTTCAGGTGACGACAAAGAGGATGACAATCCTCCCCCACCTTCTTAGGATCCTCCTTCAACTCCTTAGCTTCCAAAATGGGTCTGTGCTACTCGGGATGTAGCAGGTGCTCTTGCCAGTGATCCTATAGATTAGCGACATACACGTTCTTAATTCGATAAAGTCTCTTCTTTACTAGATCAAGCTTACATTAATTATGATCCTAACACCTTTGCAGAGGCTTTAGGCCATCCAGATTGGGACGTAGCTATGAATGAAGAATACCATTCATTATTGGCAAATGATACATGGGATCTTGTTCCCCTTCCAAAGGGACAAAAACTTGTTAGATGCAAATGGGTTTACAGAACCAAGTATGGACTAGATGGAAAAGTTGATAAACATAAAGCTCGTTTTGTTGCTAAGGGTTTTTCATAAGTTGAAGGCATTGACTATACTGAAACCTTCTCCCCTGTTACCAAAATGAACTCTATCCACGTTGTTATTTCCCTTGCTACCTCTTTCAAGTGGGAAGTCCATCAGATGGATGTTAAATCTGCCTTCTTGCATGGGGACTTGCATGAAGAAATATATATGGAACAACCTGCTAGCTTTATACAAATAGACTCCAGCCTTGTATGTCGGCTTAAGAAATCCATTTACGGTCTCAAGCAAGCCCCTCGGACTTGGTATGCCAAAATGGATAGCTTTCTTTTAGAAACTGGATTTTCTAGGTGTCATTCTGACAATACTATCTACACCAAGAAAGTGGGCATGTCTATTATCATTCTTGTTCTTTATATTGATGAGCTTATCCTTACTGGTAGTGATCCCAACCTTATAAACCATGTGAAGTCTAGCCTTAAAAATAAGTTTGAAATGACAGACTGAGGAAACTTGCATTATTTTCTTAGTCTTCAAGTCTTGCAATCCAAGGAAGGTATTTCCCTTTCCCAGTCCAAAGTATGCATGTGATCTTCTATGCCATTTTCACATGGAAGACTGTAAGCCAACCCCTTCTCCCTTTCATTCCAGAGCCAAACTTTCAGTCACTTGTACTTCCCCTGAAGTTGATGCTACTTTATACCATCAAATTGTAGGAAAACATTTGTATCTGACCCATACTCGTCCTGACCTTTCCTTTGTTGTTGGCCTTATTGCTTGGTTTATGCAAAACCCACATGAAAGTCATTGGAAATAAACTAAAAGAATACTTCGTTATATTCAAGGTACAGTTCAGTTTGGGATTCATGATAGTGCAAAAGCATCTCCTCTATTGGTTGGTTTCACTGATTCTGATTGGACTGGTGAGCCTGATGATCGGAAGTCTACTACAGGTTATGTGTTCACTCTTGGTTCAGTACCTATTACATGGTATTGCAAGAAAAAAAGTGCCATTTCTCTTTCTTCAATAGAAGCAGAGTATCATGGTGTCGTAGAAGTTAGTAAGGAAGCCCTGTGGCTTCGTTAGATCATGTCAGAGTTTGGCTTTCAACAGCAGCATCCGATTACACTTTGGTTGGATAATCAAAGTGCCATTCAACTATGAAAAGATCCAGTCCAACATCAGCACAACAAACACATTGAACTACACATGCACTTCATCAGAAAGGTCATTCATGACCATGTTCTTGAAGTGCAATATTGTTCAATAGATGATCAAGTTGCAACATCTTTACAAAGGCTCTCATAGAGGTGAAGTTTACTAAACTTCGATTTATGGTTGGAGTTCAGGAAGTTGTCGCTAAGGGGGGATAGGTTCTAATGCCTCCTTCTTTCTCCTATTGTGTCATATTTGTACATCCTTCAATCCTATCCCAAGTTGTTCTTAAGGGGGTATGTTAGGATATTCCGACACATAGGAAATAGTTAAGCATAACTTGGTCTAGTGTAGAGTTAGGTAAAGTGTGTTTCTTTACTATGTATTTTGTATCTTACAATACGATGGTCACGATATGTAGTAATATGACGGTTAATTCTCTCATCGATATTAGTGTCACTTGATCCATGGCTTAACACCCAATTGGTCTATGATCTCTATTTAAAGAGCTTGGAGGGTCATTTGTAGGGTAACCATTCATGAGAGAAGCTTATGTAAATTTTCATTCCTTTATTACTAAATTGTCTGAAGTGGCCGCGTTGGCTCAAGCCATGGACTATTTCCCTCTTTGAGGGTTTTAACCACGTCAACAATATTGGTGTATTGATCTGTTTGTGAGTGGTGTCCTTTGGTGTTCTGTCTGAGGAACTTACCCTGTAAATTCCTACATTTTGCCACAATTTCTAGGGAAGTGTATATAGGATTATTTTTCTTAGAAGTATTTTCATTAAAAAAATAATGATAAAAAGATATTTACGCATTGGGAAAGAGATTCTAGGGGTAGGTTTATAAGTAGAGGTAGGAGTTAAATTCCAACATCACCACTCACCCCACCACGATCTCGTAGTGCCACACCATCAATGAAAACTCATATTCCATCATTTGCAGGTAGACATAGACTTCCTGAGGCACAGAGATCCGAAATCCAACCGAGAGATTCACCAACTTACTCTACTGAAGTTATAGTAGATGAACCTACATCCCCAACAGAAGGAGTAATATTTCTGTATTCTACTGGAGAAAAACTACTAGGGCAAGAGTTCGAAGTCCCTAATGAAGAGTAAGAAGAAAATTATTTTATTCCATTGGTAGAGAACCAGAGGAGGAGCTAGAAAACCCAATTGAAGAACCCTATATTAGCTATAGTTAATCTACAATTGTAGGGGAATGAGAAGGAGAAGTACATAATGTGAATGGTGAATTTAGGATTGGAGGTGGAAGAGGTAATGGAGGAATAGGTAGAGAAGGAAATAGAGGGGGAGGGAGGTGGAGGAAGATGTGGTAGAGGAGATCCAAAACCTTTTAGGTTTCCAATTCTAGATGAAGATACCACAGCTACCATGCATAATATTTCACCCTCCATCCTCCCTAATTTCCATGGAATAAGACATGAGGATCTTGAAACATTTATTTGTGAGTTTGAAGTTTTGTGTAGATCTTATAACTACTTGCTTGATTCTCAAAAATTAAAATTGTTTCCAGCCACTCTTAAAGATAGAGCACTTAAATGGTTTATGGAATTAGGAACACATACCATAAGAACATGGGAAGAAATGAAAAATGTTTTCTTAGATAAAGACAAATATTATTGTATGCCTCATAACCTTAAAGAGGAAGTCTTTAAAATGATGCAAAAAGAGGATGAAAATATTGAAGATTTCATTGAAAGATTTTCTTATAATATTAAAAGGGCTAAGATGCATAATCTAGATGAAGAAGCTCTAAAATACATTTTTCTAAAAACCATTAGAGATGAGTGGGTAGATATTCTCAATTTAATGGGCAAAGGAGATGTTTCTCAGTTATCATTTAGAGAAATTTGTGAATTGTGTACACACATTTCAAGAGGAAAGGCTAGAACAGGGAAAATTCCAAGAGACCCTATTATGTATAGGATTAATAAATATACAACCAGTACAGTAAGTAGAGAAGAAATAGACAATTTTCTTGACAATTTCAAAACATATATCTTAGGGAGTATTAGTGAACAAATAGATATCCTTAAGATTCAAAACAAGAAAAAAGCTTTAAATGTTGCATTATCATTTTTTTGTCCTAAATCCAAAAGAAACATGCTCTAAGAGAATGTCCTCTTGATAGTGTAGAAATATGTGCTATCTATGCATAAATTCATATCACAAAGGAATTCCCTTCAATTCCTGGACTTAAAGCAGTCTTGCAAAATGAAGTTGAAGCAAGCCAAGCTGAGTCACTCTGTTTTATTGGTAAAAGACCATGGCCACCACAACAACCAAATATGGTACAAGGTCTTAATCCTCAATACCAATCATATGCACAACCTCAAAAAAATTGGAATACTCCAATGCCTTGGAAAAGTTGGCCACCTCAAAATCCATTATGGACACAAGGTTGGTAGTATCCTCCTAGAAATCCTCAGTATTGTAGGTTTTAACCCCGTACAGAAATTACCTACATACGAATTCTAAAACACAAAAAATAAACAATACGAGAGCATAATACATAAAACACATATACACAGATATTTTCCCCTGGATCCCAAAACCGGGACTACCAGCTTGATTTTTTCATTATTTTCCTTTCAATGTTACAATACATATTTATACATGCTGAAGCATCCAATACCATGGACTGAAAACCATCGCGTCCAAAACCATGGACCGAAAACCATAGGTAGGATCGCCCAACCTAACATAGGGTCCAAAAAAAAAATTCCCGGGGCGCTGCCCCAAACCCCATAGAGGGCGGCTACCCACCCCCCGTTGTACAATCGGCGCAACAAAGGGCGGGCTCCACCCCCCCTCTAACCCCCCGATTCACTACGTAGGTTAGTCATGGAAAGAATATAACACAACCCAACATTATCCCACTTGTTGTTTTCTTTCCACAGGGGGCCACAGGAGAGCTTAGTAATTTTTTCAGCCTTGAAACACCCATTGTTTCTCTACACCAGGAGAACTTCTCAGAGCTTACAGATTTTTTCAATGCATCTGCAGTATTCTTCAAAGTGTCCACCTTTACTAGCAACACCTTTTTGTCTTCTATCATATCCCTCACAAAGTGATACTGAACATCAATGTGCTTTGTCTTTGAATGGTAAGCAGGGTTCTTTGCCAAGAAAATTGCACTTTGGTTGTCACAGTCTATCCTTATAGCTCCCTGTACTAACCCCATACTTGAACACAATATCTGCAACCAAACTACTTCCTTGCTTGCATGAGTGGCTGCCATGTATTCTACCTCTATAGTTGATAGTGCCACTACAGATTGTTTCTTACTCATCCAACTGACTGCACCTCCAAATAGGTTAAACACATACCCACTTGTAGATCTTCTCTGATCCAGATCTCCAACCCAGTCTGCATCAATAAATCCACGAATATCCAACACTCTATCCAATCCTGATCTTCCTTGATAGCACAAACCATAATCACTAGTGCCATGAAAATACCTAAAAGCCCACTTCACTGCTGTCCAATGCTCCTTTCTTGGTTTTGACATAAACCTGCTCAATAGTCCCACTGCATGTGCAATGTATGGTCTAGTACAGACCATTGCATACATCAGGCTACCGACTGCACTTGCATATGGAACACGGGACATGTCCTCTTCCTCTTCTTGTGTCTTGGGACACTATTCAACAGATAACTTTACACCTACATGAATAGGAACCTTCAACAGTTTAGTATCCTGCATATTAAATCTCTGCAATATTGTCTTGACATACTTCCTCTGGTTTAACCAAAGCTTCCTCTTTGTCCGATGTCTTTTAATTTCCATGCCCAAAATATAGTTTGCAGCGCCAAGATCTTTCATGTCGAATTTGGAGGACAATTGGGTCTTCAAATCCTGGATAATTTCTGTGTCATTTCCAACCAGCAACATATCATCCACATACAAGACTAGATAAATAACACAGTCACCAATTAATTTAAAATACACACGGTGATCTGCTTTGCTTCTGGTGAAGCCAAGTCCCCGTATAAATGTATCAAATTTCTGATACCACATCTTTGGTAACTATTTTAACCCATACAAAGACTTCTTTAACTTGCATACCAGTTCTTTCTTACCATTCACCGCAAAGCCTTCAAGTTGCTTCATGTAGATCTCCTCTTCCAGATCCCCATGAATAAATGTTGTCTTCACATCCATCTATTCTAACTCAAAATCAAAAGCAACAGCAACAGATAAAAGTAATCTAATAGAATCTATGTTGACAACAGGAGAAAAAATATCACCAAAATCAATTCCCGACACCTGGGAATAACCTTTTGCTACCAACCGAGCTTTGTATTTCTCCACCTTTCCTTATGCATTTGTCTTCTTCTTGAACACCCATTTGTTGCCAATGGGGTTCCTTCTAGTCGGCAACTCCACCAGATCCCAAGCCTCATTTTTGTGCAAAGATGCCATTTCATCAACCATGGCCTCTTTCCAGAGTTTTCCATCCTCTAAATCTACTGCTTCCTTCACAATTCTAGGATCATAATCAGTAATAGATAAAGCAAAATTTGAACAGAAAGAAGATGGACTATACCTTTCTGGCTGCCTTCTTTCTTGAACTGATCTTCTCACACCTGGAGTTTGTGGCTCTTCATCTTCTGATTCCTCCTCTGTTGTAGAGTCTAATTCTTCCTCCTTTAGCTCAAACTCTATCTTCTCAGGTTCCTTTGGTTGGACTTCATGTTTAATAACATCTTTCACCTCTCTAAACACCACATCTCAGTTGTACACAACCTTCCTTGTTACTAGGTTCCAAAGCTTATAACCCTTTAAACCATCCTTATACCCAATAAAGATGCACTTTTCAGATTTACTATCCAGCTTGGTTTGTTTCTCCTTTGGAACATGTACATATGTATCACATCCAAATACCCTCAGATGTGAAAGAGAGGGTTTCTTACCAGTCCATACCTCTTGTGGATTTTTATCCTCCAACGCTGATGAAGGTGATCTGTTGACCAGGTAACATGTTGTCTCCACCGCCTCTGCCCAAAATTCTTGTCCTAACCCGAAACCACTAAGCATGCTTCTTGCCCTTTCCATCAACGTCTTGTTCATTCATTCTGCAACTCCATTTTGCTGAGGTGTATATGGAGTAGTCTTCTACTGTGTTATACCAAACTTCTTACAGAATTCTTCAAATTCCTTACTGCAAAACTCTCCACTGTTATCTATCCTCAACACCTTTATCTTCTTCTCTGTCTGGTTTTCCACCAGAGCCTTAAATTCTTTAAACCTATCAAAGACTTCAAATTTCTTCTTAAGGAAATATATCCATGTATTCCTTGAGAAGTCATCTATAAATGATACATAGTACATCGACTTACCCAGTGATGGAACCTTCACAGGTCCAAACACATCACTGTGCACAAGCTCTAATATATGTTTCACCCTCTTACCACCAGAGGGGAAACTCACCCGATTCTGCTTCCCATATACACAATTTTCACAGAAATAAAAATCCAGAGAGCTATTACTCATACCTTCTACCATACCTTTAACATGAAGTATTTGAAGGCCCTTCTCTCCAATATATCCAAGCCTTTGATGCCACAACATGGTCTTCTCTCCAGAGACCACTAGATTTTCTGCTCCACTTTCAGGAACCACAGAAGTGTTGCACCCATCAATAATAGTGCTACCTTGCAACTTGTACAGAGTTCCAATTCGAATTCCCTGCATCAATACCAGTGCTCCCCGAACCATTTTTCAGGTATCCTTCTCGAGCACTATTTTCACACCTGCATCATTTAGCTTGCTTATAGAAATCAAATTTCTAGCTAATGCAGGAATATGCAGAACACCCGGAAGTGTTCTAATCCTTCCACCTTGCAACTTCAACTTTACTTTTCCACGACCAACGATTCTAGCCTTCCTATCATCCCCTAAGAAGACATCACCACCATCGTATTTCTCATACTCGCAGAACCACTCTCTATGGGGAGTGAAGTGAAAGGATGCACCTGAGTCAATCAACTATGCCTCATGATCTACATGTGTACTTGAAGAAGCCAAGTACTCATCCCCACCTTCATCTGAGGTGGTTTTTGCCTCTGCAAAAGGAGCATCATCAGATCCCTTTCCTTTGTCAAGAGATTTATATTTATAGTCCCTTTTGTAGTGCCCTTCCTTTCCGCATTTCCAGCACACCACCTTTACAGGTTTTCCTAGAGATTTAGATCTCCCTCTAGATTCAGATCTCCCACTCGATGACTTATTTTTGTTTCTGTTTTGGGACCACCCTCGTACAGACAAGGCATCACCATTCTGGCTCTCTGTATTTTTCCGTCTCATCTCCTCCATCAACAAAGATGAGACAATTTCATCAAACTGCAAGGCACTTGCATTGCTACCTATTGTAATAACTAGACTATCCCACGAATCTGGTAGAGAACACAAAAAACTAATGCACTTATCTTAATTTGAAATTTTGATATCAATAGACGATAACTGACTTACCACAGTATTAAACGCATTCAGATGCTCTATCACTGAGTCTCCATCTTTCATCCTCAGGTTATATAGCTTTTTCCATAGGAATAGTTTATTCACCAGAGACTTAGATTGGTACAAAGTCCCTAACTTGTCCCACAAAGCCTTCGCCGTAGCTTCCCTTGATACATTCAGCAATATTGAATCTGAGACACACAATCGTATTGTGCTCTTTGCCTTCTGATCCAACTTCTTCCATTCTTCATCGGTCACTCCCATTGATTTAGTACCCGGATCTACCACAATCCACTGATCTTTATCCACCAAAAGATCATCCATCTTGTGTTTCCACAACTCAAAACTCTAACCATTAAATTTCTCGATCTCTATCTTTCCACTACTCGCCATCTTCTTTTACCACCAGAATCAATCTCGCAAATCTCCCATTGGACAGGGTCTACCATAGGCCCAAGCGAAACCCCTCAGCAACAAAGGCATCCGCTTGAAGCCAAAACAACTATGAAACCAAATGTAGGTTTTAACCCTACACAGAAATTACCTGCATACGAATTCTAAAACACAGAAAATAAACAATGCGAGAGCATAACACATAAAACACATATACACAGAGATTTTACCCGGGATCCCAAAACCGGGACTACCAGCTTGATTTTTTCATTATTTTCCTTTCAATGTTACAATACATATTTATACATGCTGAAGCATCCAATACCATGGACTGAAAACCATCGTATCCAAAACCATGGAATGAAAACCATAGGTAGGTTCGCCCAACCTAATATAGGGTCCAATTTTTTTTTTCCCAAGGCGCTGCAATAGACCCCATAAAGGGGGCTACCTGCCCCCCTCAAAGCCCCCCTATGATCACCCCCCCTGGCGCAGCTCAATCGACGCAACGAAGGGGGGGCTCCGCCCCCCCTCTAGCCCCCCGGTTCACTACGTAGGTTAGTCATGGAAAGAATATAACACAACCCAACAAGTATAATCAATTTCAACAACCATTTATTCCATATCCACCTCCATATTATCCTCCTCAAACAAAATCGTTTCCAAAATTTCAAAATCAAACTCAGCCTTTTAATCAACCACTTCAATTACCATCTGTGGAGTGCTAAAAAAGGTATGTTTTTGATGATTATTTCAGTATCTTTTCAGTAGAACTTGCAAACCTTTTTACATCATGAACTCAGAAAACGATAAAGAATTATAACAAAACATGTGAGATTAATATGCAAGACTAAACCACTGACAATTGTCATTTCCTTATGCAGGAAGGACTGAAAACGAGAAGTTTCTGTTCCAAAGGAAAGGACAAGGACGAGTTAACCGCTGTCCCTATGACGGGAGACCGAATGCAAACAAGGCAAAGCAAATCAAAGTGAATCAGCCTAGAAAAGGAGGTGGAGATATCAGCTTGGCGCAGGAGAGAAAAGAAATGACTGAGGGCTAACGGTTCGACGAATCCCTCAAGATCCTTGATCCTGAGGGATCGCTGTTTTATCTATTTTTGCACTTAGACATCTCCGTCGTCACCCTTATAAAAGGGATAGCACTGTTAGCTCGGAAGAGAGTTAGACATGATTATGCTTTTATGTAATTTCTTCTAAGGTCAAAACTTTGATCAGCGAGTCTCGATAAGAACTGGTTTATTGTAATTCTTCTTTATGCATTAATACAAACTTGGTGATTACTTCATCTCTGAGTCTGGATTAACTTCAAGTGGTGTACCACTGCAGGCTAAGGGCCCGGCCCTAGAGGACACTTGCTCCTGTATTATTACGTTGGTTTATGCGTGGTTTGCCTATCGTCGTTATTTGGTAATCTGATGTGTTTTATAATTTTACATCACATGCTCTGTTATGTTTAATTCATTAAGGTTTCCACAGACATAACTATTATATTGACTCTGCATCATATTACTGTTCTTTTAAGAGTTGATCTAATATTACTAGTCTTAACAGAATACTGTTACTATTCCATTACAGAGTTTTTGTGTTGTGCACCTGTTCATTCACGTTACGGAATTCATCTTGGGAGTTATGTTCTTTACGATTGTTGGATTTATAAACAATGTTGTTCTATTTTGAAACGCAGTCGTATTCCTTCTAACTGAGATTGATACTTGGATAAGATTACTATTTAAGTGTGCTGTGTGCATATATGGTTTTCAAGCGCTGTTCCATAGTTCATCAGTAATCAGTGTTGTTCCATTGGTGTGTGTTGTTCGATCTGCCTTAAGAGTGAAAGATTGTTGTTTGATTACGATTAATGCATTTGATTTGATAGATTAGGTTTGTTCCTGCTTGTGAGACTTAGTTGCTGTTCTATTTCTTAGCTGTTGTCCTATTTTGGAATTGCTATTCCATTACAGACTTGCTATTCGATTTCTTATTTGCTTTCCCATTTTCTTATCTGCCATTCCATTTACTAGAATTTGTTATTTTGGTATGGGAGACGATCTAAGGCTGTAGTGAGAATTGGCATTTACTGTCTAGCTCCCAGATCCACGATCTGTTCTCTGATTTCCTTTTCCATCAGTTTCCAAAGGGATGGGTTATTGCTACTGAACCCTTGACTGATAAGTTACTTAGTCTTTTGAGTGTGTGATTTACTCTTTTGAAGTAGTTAAGTTGTAGACAAGCATCCATTTACTCTTGTATTTCTGACCGCTGTACTACTAGCATTACCCTGGCAAATGATAGCCTCAGACTGAGACACTCTTTGAAATAACAAAACGCTCCCGGATTGACATATTAATGTGAGGTAACTAGAGGTGAAAGAGACCCTTTTTATAGCTCTACATTTTGGCGTCGTTGCTGGGGAAAGAGTGTAGCCATTTGTTCTTTTTTCAAAGTAGTGTACGAACCTACTAGGGAAGAGTTGGATTTTAAAAACGAAAGGTAAGAACCTACGTATGGAGCATGTAAAAGCCCTACTCCTTTGTCTACTTTCCTAAAAGATTTGTTGTTGTTTTGTTTGAATAGAATTTAGTAGTTAATTTGAGTGCATGACTAAGCAGAAAAAACCAGAAAAAAATACCAAACCTCTACCCAAGCCAGAAAAAGCTAAGGGGCCGGTGACCCTTGGCCGAACGACCTTCATAGACGAAATCTACAAGAAAGCAAAATCTCAGCCATCAGTAGGACCCAGGAAAATCATTTCTAAACAGCCTACTAGTTCCCTTCAGGCCACAGGATCACCATCTGTAGCCTTTGCTGAGGTGCATAGTCAAACTGAAGAGCAGGACTTTCAAGAAATTGAAAATTCTACTCGAGAACTATTGCAGGAAGGGAATTTCAGCAATCTTTGTGAAGGAGAAGGAGAGACAGGGGAAACTGAGGAACCAAGATCTCCTATTGGAACAACTCAGCCATTAAACAGCCCAGACAAGGGAAGTGCTGCAAAAATCATTGTTGAAGAAACTCAATCTCCTCAGACATCAGGTATTCTCATTATCCCAGATAGAGGAAGTGCTATTAAAACTATTCCTGTCAAAGCCATTCCATCTCAACCTAGGTATACCCTCATAGATATCCCAGAAGGATATTGGCATACATTCGACCCTATGGCTCAAAATCAGCCAAACACCCAAACCTCTACATTACAATACCCTATAATGGATTCTGCAGCAAATGCGCCTATGAAAGCAATCCCTCTTCAACATATCCCTACATTTCACGGTCTTACATCAGAAGATCCAGATGCATTTTTATTTGAATTTGATGTGTTGTGTAGGGGATATGATTACACCACCGACCCCCATAAACTGAAATTATTTCCCTCTACATTAAAAGGGGTTGTTTTAAGATGGTTTATGGGATTAGGTGGCGGGGTTATAAATAACTGGGATCAAATGAAAGAATCTTTTCTAAAAAAATATCAGGATTATTGCAGGTCTAGAGAACTAAAGGACGAAATATTCCAGATGACAGCTAGACCGAATGAAACATTAGAGGAGTATGTGGAACGTTTCCAGTATAATCTACAAAGATCTCCTTATGCATCACTACCTTTACCTGATAATGTGTTAAAAACAACATTGATAAGGGGCATGACGGAACAATGCATCGAAACATTAAACATTATGGGAAAATGGGATATTTATCAAGAAAATTTTGCTGACATAATTGATTTATGTATCAGGAGCTCGAGAGGCAGCACAAGAGTAAAACCAGCAGAACATGATCGGTTTGTAAGAGATAATAAAATTTCAACAGAAGGAGTAACACATGTAGAAATTGGAAATTTATTGGAAAATTTTAAAACTGATATACTAGGGACACTGACTACACAACTTGATATTATGCAAGCCAAACAGAAGCAAATGGAGGTAGAATAGAATTTGGCGATCTTATGTCCCTGATGCAGGAAAAAGCATAGCCACAAGGAGTGTCCACTGGATATAGTCCAAACATGCGCCATCTGTACAAAAGATCACCTTACGGAGAGCTGCCCCTCACTTCCTAGATTTAAAGCGGTATATAAGGAAGCGGAAGAAGAACCAGAATCAGTGTATTTACTCAACTAGCGCCATCAGTGGCAGCCGAGACAATCTGGTATGTTTCCAGACACAACTTCTTCTTTTAAGCCTCCATATTACAATGCTCAAAAATATAGTATGTGGCAAAGTCAATCCCGACCCCCGTTTCAAAACTGGTCACCACAGTCGTTTCCTTCTTCAAACCCGTGGCTGAATCAGGCAATCCAATCTGGTTGGCTGAATTTTCCTTATACTCCACCATATTGGCAAGGTAACTCATATCCTCTACAATGGACTCCCCCTACTTCACAAAGTTCAGCCTGGCAGACAAACTGGAAGAGACCGATGCATCAGCCAGTAGGAACTATTCCGCTCCCCCAACCTACACTGCCAGCCTTACAACAAAATCCCCAATCTAATTTGAGACCGCAACTCCCAGCCCAACCCAACCCCAATCCAAATAACAGACCGGTCCAATCTCTCCAAAGTATAGAAACACCAGAAATAGGAGCCGATCTGAGGGAGTGTAATGATCTTCAGTTAAGATTTGGGCGTATTATTGAAACCGAGGGAGATAAGACTGTTCAGATTGAAGATCAGTTACCCAGAGAACATCTGTCACAACAAGAGGATGTGAATAAACAAAAAACTCATAATAAAGCAACCACATCCTCTCCTCCGTTCCGAGAGCGATTAGTCATACTTCGACCTATACAATATCCTGATTTTGACATTCTAGGAGAATTACAAAATTTGTCCATAAAAATTCCATTCCTCCAAGATATTCAAGACATCCCGATATATGCAAAAACTATCAAAGAATTGTGCATAAAGAAACCAAGGAGGAATATAACAAATAATCCAAGAGTCCAAGTAGTCGGCACTTTATCTCACTTACTATCAGGGAAAGAAACACCCATTAAATATGAAGACCCAGGAAATCCAATTGTAACTGTCCAAATTTATGGTCAGACCCTGTCCGATGCCTTAGTTGATCTAGGAGCTGTAATTAATATCTTAACAACCACTACTTGCCAAAATCTAGGCATTACATCTGTAGAACCCACCTCTACCTTGCTAGAATTGGCTGACCGATTTGTGGTTCGGTCGGAGGGTACTCTACATGATGTCATGGTCTCTGTTGATTCCTGGGAATATCCAACCGATTTCCTGATAATAAATACTAAAACCCGACTTGATGGACATCCACTGATTTTAGGTAGACCTTGGCTTGCCATTGTCGATGCTTATATTGGCTGCCGGCAAGGAAATATGACCATAACAAAAGGACAAAATATCAATCTGAATTTAGTTCTATATCCTCCAGCGCAGCCAAGTGTCACAATAATCAAAACTAATAAGCACCCTGTATCATACCTTACTGATAACATTAGATCTCCATTAACTATACAAGAGGCACTTGATTTTAAAGACCAAACAGAAGATGATGCCATTAATAATTTCATTAGTCAAACTGAATCTAGATCCTGCACACAGTGTCACATGATAGAAGAAGCATTTGATAATGAATTAGAAGAAGATCCTCTGAAAGATACACATGATCAAACAATACCTGTTACTTCTGTTGCAAATAGTAAAATTGTGGAAATTGAACCGGGAAAAACCTTAAATATTAATGCCAACCTCACACCTGAACAAGAAATGAAGCTCATCCATTTGTTAAGGAAATATAAAGAAGAATTTGCGTGGGATTACCCTGATATGAAAGGAATTGACCCCAAATTATGTACACACCGCATTTATATAGAAAAGGATGCTATACCTGTTCGTCAACCTCAAAGGAGACTTAATGCTCATCTAAAAGACGTGGTAAAATCTGAACTTCAAAAACTTTTAGATGTCAATTTTATCTATCCTATCTCTGATAGTAAATGGGTCTCTCCGCTTGTGGTGGTACCAAAAAAGAATGGGAAATGGAGAATCTGTGTGGACTACAGGGAGCTAAATAAAGCAACACAAAAAGACCACTTTCCTCTCCCATTCATCGACCAAGTATTAGATACTTTAGCAGGAAATAAATTCTTTTCTTTCCTGGATGGATTCAGTGGATACAATCAGATTCAGATTGCCCTTGAAGACCAAGACAAAACTACTTTTACTTGTCCTTGGGGAACATTTGCCTACTGAGTTCTACCTTTTGGCTTATGCAATGCTCCTGCCACATTCCAAAGGGCTATCCTTAGCATTTTTGCAGATTTAATAAATGACGGACTTGAAGTATACATGGATGACTTTACACCATATGGAGATGATTTCGATCCAGCATTGGATACCCTAGAAAAAGTCCTACAACGCTGCATTGCTACCAGGGTTTGTTTAAGCCACAAAAAATGTTATATGATGATGACTGAAGGACTTATCCTAGGACACTATATTTCAGTAGCTGGCATTCAGGTAGACCCAGCCAAAATCCAAATACTTTTGCTTATTCCCACTCCTACCACTCAAACAGAGGTACGCAGTTTTCTTGGATTTTCTGGTTATTATAGGCGATTTATAGAACATTATTCGCACATTGCTGCACCTCCATATGCTCTAACTGGTAACGTTGATTTTATTTGGACAGAAAAATGTGAACGTGCTTTCAAGGATTTGAAGAAGCTCGTATCCACAGCCCCAGTCCTTCGAGGACCAAATTGGGATTTGCGATTCCAGATATCATCTGATGCCTCAGATACATCCATTGGAGCGGTCCTTGGGCAGGAGGAGGATAAAAAACCATATGCAATTTATTATATCAGCAAAAATTTATCCCCTGCTGAATTAAATTACACTGTTACTGAAAACGAATTCCTAGCTGTAATACATGTTGTCAACAAGTTTAGACATTACATTACTGGATATCCTGTCGCCGTCATTGTTCTACTAATTCTCCTATGATTTTTCACCTTCATCATGACGACCCCTTTTTAATCCTTTTTTATTATTATTTAGGAATAAGAGCAAAGGGTTTATATCTTCCTATTGAGATGATAAGACTTCTTCCACCATTCCTACTCTTAAGGTGTGTTGAACCACCCCTTGTGTATAAATAAGGGAAATTACTTTATGAAAAACGAAAGAAAAAAGTAAGCATAACTTATAAGTTGTCAAATGCAGGATAGGGGGTCTCATAAAGAGCCAGCCTACCATGATCATGAGGATGAAATCGAAGTGACATTCCCACTATGGCCACCACACCAGGGATATGGTCCAAAAGGTATATCAAATAAACAACCCTTGGAACAGGAGGTCTCATCACGATCCAGCCTGCCCATTTTTCGCTCCTTCCTCGTGAATGGCATTATGGTTAACTGGCCACCAAGCTAGCATAATGGTCTACATTTTGACATCACACAACATTCCCTAAGTATACAAAAAGGATCATGGTTCCAAGGGTGAAATAAACAACTCTACCAAGGTTATGGACACCTGTCGGCAGCAGAGCACTGTTAATGGTATTGAAGTCATATTATTTACACCAATAGGTGAGTTATTAACACCCTTTTGTTTCTTATACCTTAGTAATTAATCATATATCCCCGAATTATATAACGCATGTAAATTTATTATCACCAATCATGGCAGAGTAACTAACAATGACCGCAGGAGATTTGGAAAGTACGATAGATGTCCTATCTTGCCAGCCTCGCATCATATCACAGTAGCCTCTTACGTAACAAGTGATCTAACTCTACGCCTCGATTTTGGTAATTCGTTGTTTTTGTAAACATGGCATATTTCCATATGCTATTCCTTTATGACTCTGTTTCAGAGCGGGCGCTGCTCCTTTATTTGACAGCTGAGACAGCCTATCACATTGCGGGGGGGCGAGGTTAACCTCATTATTCCTTGGATTACGTGTCAACTCACTATTCGGGAAAGTTGTGTACTAGGGTATGGCATGGCTCAACGGCATACTATTTTTATTTTTCTGCATGAATTGCTATTCATAAGCCATTTCTATTGTATACTCTGTTTTTTGAACAAGTTTTGCATATATTAGCCTCTTTGTGTTTCAACAGCACGAACAGCTGTTGTTCCATTGAGAGTTTACAGTGAAACCATGGGAGGAAGATCGATCCGGAGGGAACCGCAGGTATTGATAGGTATACTAGGGACACTGACTACACAACTTGATATTATGAAGGCCAAACAGAAGCAAATGGAGGTAGAACAGAATTTGGCGATCTTATGTCCCTGATGCAGGAAAAAGCATAGCCACAAGGAGTGTCCACTGGATACAGTCCAAACATGCGCCATCTGTACAAAAGATCACCTTACGGAGAGCTACCCCTCACTTCCTGGATTGAAAGCAGTGTATAAGGAAGCGGAAGAAGAACCAGAATCGGTGTATTTACTCAACTAGCGCCATCAGTGGCAGCCGAGACAATCTGGTATGTTTCCAGACCCAACTTCTTCTTTTAAGCCTCCATAGTACAATGCTCAACAATATAGTATGTGGCAAAGTCAATCCCGACCCCCGTTTCAAAACTGGTCACCACAGTCGTTTCCTTCTTCAAACCTGTGGCTGAATCAGGCAAGCCAATCTAGTTGGCTGAATTTTCCTTATACTCCACCATATTGGCAAGGTAACTCATATCCTCTACAATGAACTCCCCCTACTTCACAAAGTTCAGCCTGGCAGACAAACTGGCAGAGTCCGATGCATCAGCCAGTAGGAACTATTCCGCTCCCCCAACCTACACTGCCAGCCTTACAACAAAAGCTGCAGTCTAATCTGAGACCGCAACTCCCAGCCCAACCCAACCCCAATCCAAATAACAGACCGGTCCAATCTCTCCAAATTATAGAAACACCAGAAATAGGAGCCGATCTGAGGGAGTGTAATGATCTTCAGTTAAGATATGGGCGTATTATTGAAACCGAGGGAGATAAGATAGTTCAGATTGAAGATCAGTTACCCAGTGAACATCTATCACAACAAGAGGATGTGAATAAACAACAAACTCATAATCAAGCAACCACATCCTCTCCTCCGTTCCCAGAACGATTAGTCATACTTCAACCTATACAATATCCTGATTTTGACATTCTAGGAGAATTACAAAATTTGTCCATAAAAATTCCATTCCTCTAAGATATTCAAGACATCCCAATATATGCAAAAACTATCAAAGAATTGTGCATAAAGAAACCAAGGAGGAATATAACAAATAATCCAAGAGTCCAAGTATTCGGCACTTTATCTGACTTACTATCAGGGAAAGAAACACCCATTAAATATGAAGACCCAGGAAATCCAATTGTAACTGTCCAAATTTATGGTCAGACCCTGTCCAATGCCTTAGTTGATCTAGGAGCTGCAATTAATATCTTAACAACCACTACTTGCCAGAAGCTAGGCATTACATCTGTAGAACCCACCTCTACCTTGCTAGAATTGGCTAACCGATCTGTGGTTCGGCCGGAGGGTACTCTACATGATGTCATGGTCTCTGTTGATTCCTGGGAATATCCAACCAATTTCCTGATAATAAATCCTAAAACCCAACTTGATGGACATCCACTGATTTTAGGTAGACCTTGGCTTGCCACTGCCGATGCTTATATTGGCTGTCAGCAAGGAAATATAACCATAACCAAAGGACCAAATATCAAGAATTTAGTTCTATATCCTCCAGCGCAGCCAAGTGTCACAATAATCAAAACTAATAAGCACCATGTATCATACCTTACAGATAACATTAGATCTCCATTAACTATACAACACGCACTTGATTTTAATGACTAAACAGATGATGATGCCATTAATAATTTCATTAGTCAAACTGAATCTAGATCCTGCACACAGTGTCACATGATAGAAGAAGCATTTGACAATGAATTAGAAGAAGATCCTCTGAAAGATACACATGATCAAACAATACCTGTTACTTCTATTGCAAATAGTAAAATTGTGGAAATTGAACCGGGAAAAACCTTAAATATTAATGCCAACCTCACACCTGAACAAGAAATGAAGCTCATCCATTTGTTAAGGAAATATAAAGAAGCATTTGCATGGGATTACCCTGATATGAAAGGAATTGACCCCAAATTATGTACGCACCACATTTATATAGAAAAGGATGCTAGACCTGTTCGTCAACCTCAAAGGAGACTTAATCCTCATCTAAAATATGTGGTAAAAGCTGAACTTCAAAAACTTTTAGATGTCAATTTTATCTATCCTATCTCTGATAGTAAATGGGTCTCTCCGCTTGTGGTGGTACCAAAAAAGAATGGGAAATGGAGAATCTGTGTGGACTACAGGGAGCTAAATAAAGAAACACAAAAATACCACTTTCCTCTCCCATTCATCGACCAAGTATTAGATACTTTAGTAGGAAATAAATTATTTTCTTTCCTGGATGGCTTCAATGGATACAATCAGATTCAAATTGCCCCTGAAGACCAAGACAAAACTACTTTTACTTGTCGTTGGGGAACATTTTCCTACCGAGTTCTACCTCTTGGCTTATGCAATGCTCCTGTCACATTCCAAAGGGCTATCCTTAGAATTTTTGCAGATTTAATAAATGATGGACTTGAAGTATACATGGATGACTTTACACCATATGGAGATGATTTTGATCCAGCATTGGATACCCTAGAAAAAGTCTTACAACGCTGCATTGCTACCTGGCTTTGTTTATGCCACGAAAAATGTTATATGATGATGACTGAAGGACTTATCCTAGGACACTATATTTCAGCAGCTAGCATTCAGGTAGACCCAACCAAAATCCAAATACTTTTGCTTATTCCCACTCCTACCACTCAAACAGAGGTACGCAGTTTTCTTGGATTTTCTGGTTATTATAGGCGATTTATAGAACATTATCCGCACATTGTTGCACCTCTATATGTACTAACTGGTAACGTTGATTTTATTTGGACAGAAAAATGTGAACGTGCTTTCAAGGATCTGAAGAAGCTCGTATCCACAACCCCAATCCTTCGAGGACCAAATTGGGATTTTCCATTCCAGATATCATCTGATGCCTCAGATACAGCCAATGGAGCAGTCCTTGGGCAGGAGGAGGATAAAAAACCATATGCAATTTATTACATCAGCAAAAATTTATCCCCTGTTGAATTAAATTACACTGTTACTGAAAAAGAATTCTTAGCTGTAATACATGTTGTCAACAAGTTTAGACATTACATTACTGGATATCCTGTCGCTGTCATTGTTCTACTAATTCTGCTATGATTGTTCACCTTCATCATGACGACCCCTTTTTAATCCTCTTTGATTATTATTTAGGAATAAGAGCAAAGGGTTTATATCTTCCTATTGAGATGTTAAGACTTATTCCACCATTCCTACTGTTAAGGAGTGTTGAACTACCCCTTGTGTATAAATAAGGGAAAGTACTTTATGAAAAAGAAAGAAAAAAGTAAGCATGACTTATAAGTTGTCAAATGCAGGATAGGGGGTCTCATCAAGAGCTAGCCTACCATGATCATGAGGATGAAAGCAAAGTGGCATTCCCACTATGGCCACCACACCAGGGATATGGTCCAAAAGGTATATCAAATAAACAACCCTTGGAACAGGAGGTCTCATCACGAGCCGACCTGCCCACTTTTCGCTCCTTCCTCGTGAATGGCATTATGGTTAACTGGTCACCAAGCCAACATAATGGCCTACATTTTGACATCACACAACATTCCCTAAGTATACACAAAGGATCATGGTTCCAAGGGTGAAATAAACAACTCTGCCAAGGTTATGGACACCTGTCGGCAACAGAGCACTGTTAATGGTATTGAAGTCACATTATTTACACCAATAGGTGAGTTATTAACACCCTTTTGTTTCTTATACCTTAGTAATTGATCATATATCATTCCCCGAATTATATAACGCATGTAAATTTATTATCACCAATCATGGCAGAGTAACTAACAATGACCGCATGAGATTTGGAAAGTACGACAGATGTCCTATCCTCCCGCCTCACATCATATCACAACAGCCTCTTACATAATAAGCGATCTAACTCTACGCCTCGATTTCGGTAATTCGTTGTTTTTGTAAACATGGCATATTGCCATACGTTGTTCCTTTATGACTCTGTTTCAGAGCGGGCGTTACTCCTTTATTTGACGGCTGGGACAACCTATCACATTGCGGGGGGGGAGGTTAACCTCATTATTCCCTGGATTACGTGTCAACTCACTATTCGGGAAAGTTGTGTACTAGGGTATGGCATGGCTCAACGGCATACTATTTTTATTTTTTCTACACGAATTGCTGTTCATAAGCCATTTCTATTGTATACTCTGTTTTTTTTAACAAGTCTTGTGTCTATTAGCCTCTCTGTGTTTCAACAGCACGAATAGCTGTCGTTCCATTGAGAGTTTACAGTGAAACCATGGGAGGAAGATCGATCCGGAGGGAACCGCAGGTGTTGACACTCTCTGCTACTACCCGGGAAATCCTGGCAAGAGCAGGGTGGCTGACTTATCTCAACCGCTTGCAGGAGTCTAATGAGACGGTGGTAATTGAATTCCTGCAGAATTTGCAAGAGGATTACTCCATAGTGAGGGGGAGACATATAGCAGTCACCGATGACATAATTGCAGAAGTCTCAGGACTACCAGCCACCGGACCTGTATGGACGTTAAAAAAGGAGAGATTGGAGAAGATTATAGAAATCTTCCAGGACGAAGGCCAGAGTCTGGTAATTAAAGGAAAGGGAGTTCTGCCAGCAATGCTAGGAGAGCCCTGGGCAGAATTGGCAAGGACCGTTCAAAGCTACATCACCTGTGAAGGAAGAAAAGACGTGGTAAGACCACAACATCTTAAACTCTTAGTTGTACTAAAGCAGAAATGCTTTGTAAATTTACCTGCATTTTTGAATTCGTTACTTCATGACATTGCACGAAGCATAAAAAAGGCACAACCTGTAGAGTCAGTTGTTAGTCATCATGGGTTGATTCGGTTAATTGTCAGTCATAGCCTCACCCAGTAGCAGAGTAGCTGGGAAGAGCTAATTGCCATGATAGATGGGGGGTTGACAACACCATCCCCAAAACATAAGCATGCCACCAGTACACCTGAGCGTCAAGAAAAAAGTAGGGAACTAGCAAAACAGAAACATGCGACCAGTACATCCGAGCGTCCGGAAAAATGCAAGGAATTGGCAAAGCGTAAGCATGCCACGGGTACACCCGAATGGCCAGAAAAATGTAGGAAATTTGTTCGGCTAGCACGGATACGAGGGAGACTGGAGAAGCTCCAGGAAAACACCAGTCGGCCGATAGAAATTGAAGATGAGCAACCCTCACGGCCAGAAGAAGAGGCCAAGCAATCTGAAGAAGAAGAGAAAGAAGAGGCTAAGCAATCTGAAGAGAAAGAGAAAGAAGAGGCCAAGCAATCTGAAGAAGAAAATGAAGAAGGAGCCGAGCATTCTGAAACAGAAACCGATAAATCTGAGCAGGAGGAGGAAATGGAACAGCAGGAAGGTAGCCCATTGCAGGACCCAGTGGGAGAAGATGAATTGGCCGAAGTCTTGGCCAATATGGGCGAATATGGCCAACCTTCCAGTCCATCAAACCTCCATGACGAAAAGAAACCCCAGGAGGAAAATGCACCTGAAGAACCACATGCAAAGGAGGCAGAAGAAGAGAATCTACCTGTTCATGATAAAGAGACGATAGGAGATACTGAACAGGAACAACCAGTTCCTAACCAGAAGACATCGGAAGAAATTCCAGAGGAAGCAGGGGCAGAAAGAGAAGTCGCCCAAGAAATGACAGAACCAGTTAGGGTTCCTGCCCCAAAACAGCCAGAGCAGAATAATGAAGAAACACCCCAGAAGGAAGATCCGGGAACTAGTCATAGTCCAGGCCACAGTGAATAGCCTGCTGTTCCTTCTAAGGAAATTTTTGAAATCAAAGAACTGCGAAAGGAACAGCAGAGATTATTGAATATAATAGTCCAGCTCCACCAGCAGATTAGGATCCTGAAAGCAAGGCAAAGGGTAAAAAGGACTTCAGGTAGGAAAAAGGTGACCACTCCAGCAAAACCCCGCAAGGCAAAGGGGCGGAGGATCAGAATTCGTCCTGCTGTTCAAAACCCTATCGAAAACCAAGCTGCTGTTCCAAATGATGCTGAGGAACAGACTGTTGTTCCAATTGAAAAGGAACAACAACATACTGATATTCACGTTAAAATAGAAATGGATGACATGATGACCTGTGATAAGGAAATTCAGACGGAGGCACCACTTTCAGGAGTGATAAGGGTTCTGAACTCAAAGAAACGCAATGAGAAAGTTCAGGTAAAACTCCTGTCCTCCACTGCTACATGGAGAAGAGATCCAAAAACAGTAACCCTGCGAAAGGGGTTGAAGCAAGCTCAGCGAGAAGCAGAAAAGCTTAGAGAGCAAACGGTCCCTCGCGAAAAGTATGAATAGCTACAAAAGTAACTTAGGAACGTCAATCAATCTGAAAGCCAAGCTTTTGAAGGTTAGCAGAAGGAACAAGAGAAAGTCGCAAAGGTAACTCGTAGGCTAGATATTGTTATCAAGCAGATGATACCTTGTGTTCTTTATACAATGACGTCTTAGCATGTAGAGCCCCTGCTAAGAATTATGCCCTGTTTCTACTGGAACGATATTTTCAGTTAAAAATAAAAGATGTTAAAGCAGGTTCTCCCATACAAATTAACACTGTCAATGATTTTATAGACTGTTGTAAGCACTACAGGGTAAAATTCCAAAGACTGCTGTGTGAGTTCTACTTACATAACCTTGTATTAGACTAGGAGACCAAGTTGAACCCTGGCCCTTTTGTTGGAGACATCCAATTGCAGGCATTCATCTCATTTGGAGTTAATCAAATTAAATGGCTTAAAGCCTATAATGCTTTCTAGAGGCAAGAAAACGGCTTAGATTTGTGGGTAAGGGCTGAGCCTAGGAACCCAATACAGTTGTGGAAAGCACAGAGAAACCTCATGAAGACTCCGGGTGTAATTGAAACATTAGGACCCATGCATGAGGCACTCATTCGACAGGGATTAGAATACTTTCTTTCTATCAAAGACCTTGCCATTGATGCAGCTAAATTTTGGTATCAAATATCTAATCCGAATATCCAGCTCAGGGAACCATTTAAGTATGAGAATTTTAAATTAGCTGCCAACCGCTTGCACCTCTATGGCGAAATCATTTTGAGGGCAGGAGCATTCTGGTTAGGATATAGGTTCCGAAGTCCAATTATTTGGCTCCCTGCACTCGGATACCAAGCCCTGTATGAGATGCCTGAGGGTCAGACAAGCCATTTCTTTGACTACCTAGTTACTCATGATAGCTGTAGGCCTCCACATGAGATTCCATCTCCAACCTATTCTCTCACTGCCTTGCATGTCAACTACAACGTTTTCATGAGGGCATGAAACAGGGTAAGCAGGGGGGTGTGTGGATTACTGAAAAACGTATATTTTTGATGATTATTTCAGTATCTTTTTAGTAGAACTTGCAAACCTTTTTACATCATGAACTCGGAAAATGATAAATAATTATAACAAAACATGTGAGATTAATATGCAAGACTAAAACGCTGACAATTGTCATTTCCTTATGTAGGAAGGAGTGAAAACGAGAAGTTGTCGTTCCAAAGGAAAGGACAAGGACGGGAGACCGAATGCAAACAAGGCAAAGCAAATCAAAGCGAATCAACCCAGAAAAGGAGGTGGAGATATCAGCTCGGTGCAGGAAAGAAAATAAATGACTGAGGACTAACAGTTTGGCGAATCCCTCAAGATCCTTGATCCTGAGGGATCATTGTTTTATCTATTTTTGCACTTAGACATCTCCGCTGTCACCCTTATAAAAGGGACAACACTGTTAGCTCGGAAGAGAGTTATACATGATTATGCTTTTATGTAATTTCTTCTAAGATCAACACTTTGATCATCGAGTCTCGATAAGAACTGGTTTATTGTAATTTTGATTTATGCATTAATACAAACTTGGTGATTACTTTATCTCTGAGTCTGGATTAACTTCAAGCGGTGTACCCCTGAAGGCTAAGGGCCCGGCCCTGGAGGACACTTTCTCCTATATTATTACGTTGGTTTATGCGTGATTTTCCTATCGTCGTTATTTGGTAATCTGATGTGTTTTATAAGTTTACATCACATGCTCTGTTATGTTTAATTCATTAAGGTTTCCATAGACAGAACTATTATATTGACTCTGCATCATATTACTGTTCTTTTGAGAGTTGATCTAATATTACTAGTCTTAACAGAATACTGTTACTATTCCATTACAGAGTTTTTGTGCTATGCACCTGTTCATTCACGTTACGGAATTCATCTTGGGAGTTATGTTCTTTACGATTGTTGGATTTATAAACAATGTTGTTCTATTTTGAAACGCAGTCGTATTCCTTCTAACTGAGATTGATACTTGGATCATATTACTATTTAAGTGTGCTGTGTGCGTATATGGTTTTCAAGCGTTGTTCCATAGTTCATCAGTAATCAGTGTTGTTCCATTGGTGTGTGCTGTTCGATCTGCCTTAAGAGTGAAAGATTGTCGTTTGATTACGATTAATGCATTTGATTTGATAGATTAAGTTTGTTACTGCTTGTGAGACTTAGTTGTTGTTCTATTTCTTAGTTGCTGTCCTATTTCGGAATTGTTGTTCCATTACAGACTTACTGTTCGATTTCTTATTTTTTGTCCCATTTTCTTATTTTTCGTTCCATTTACTAGAATTTGTTATTTTGGTATGGGAGACGATCTAAGGCTGTAGTGAGCATTGGCATTTACTGTCTGGCTCCCAGATCCACGATCTGTTCTCTGATTTCCTTTTCCATCAGTTTCCAAAGGGATGGTTTATTGCTACTAAACCCTTGACTGATAAGTTACTTAGTCTTTTGAGTGTGTGATTTACTCTTTTGAAGTAGTTAAGCTGTAGACAAGCATCCATTTACTCTTGTATTTCTGACCACTGTACTACTAGCATTACTCTAGCAAATGATAGCCTCAGACTGAGACACTCTTTGAAATAACAAAATGCTCCCCGATTGACATATTAATGTGAGGTAACTAGAGGTGAAAGAGACCCTTTTTATAGCTCTACACCATCCACATCATACCCCCAAAAAAACAATCAACTACCTGCTTAGCCACTTCCAAATCCGAATAATAAAAATTCACAACATGTTTATAATATAGAAGGTCAGAATTTCCAAGCTTGCATGATAAGTCCATTAGATCTAAATAATGTCCAACTTAGATCTGGTAGAGTTTTGGAAAAGAAATTACCATATGTTTTTATTCAGGAATCTGGAGAGGATGAACCCCTTGAGAAAGAAACATATCTTAATCAAGAAGAAATTCCTCAGAAAGAAAGCACCCCTATACATGATACTTCAATAAACTCAACTCCCATTGCAGAACAACCTTTTGTTTCTATTCAAAATCCACCTTTTCCTGAAAGGCTAAAAATTGACAAAGGAATAGAAAAACAAATTGTGTTTCCTGAATATGATATGTTAGATGAACTGAAGAATGTTTGCATCAAAATTCCTTTGTTACAAGCTATAAGGGAAATACCAATATTTGCAAAGACAATCAGGGAGTTAAGCATTAAAAAACCAAGAAGAAAAAGAAAAGAAGTTAAAAAAATTCAGTTAGTTGGAAAAATTGATATTATGATGGGAAAACCAATAGTTCAGAAATATCTAGATCTAGGTAGTTCCATTGTAAAAACACACATTAATGGTGTGGAGATTCCAAATACATTGATCAATTTAGGAGCAACTATAAATATCATAAGTAAACAAACTATGGGTCAATTAAAACTTTCTAATCTTCAATACACACAAACATTTTTTTTTCTAATTAAGACTAACCTAAGTACCCACGGGGGATTTGAACCGGTGACCTATCGCAAGGAGTGCCTTAATAGCGCACCCACTCACCGTCAATCCAAAGCCCCGTGGGCCAATACACACAAACATTACTATAGTTAGCAGATAGATATGTTATCAAACCAGATGGTGTATTAGAAGATATATTAGTCTCCTTAGATTCTAGGGAATATCTTGTTGATTTTATGATTTTAAATCCCAAGAATAATGTAGGAGGACACCCATTGATTCTAGGAAGACCATAGTTAGCTACAGTTGATGCTTTATAAGTTGTAGATCTCGTGATATGTTTATTTCTTATGGAATTTGTACTAAGGAATTCACGTTATACCCTCCTGCAAAAACAACAATAGAAGTAGAAAGTGAAATTTGGATAGATGATGATAATGAAGATTTTGATATACAACCAATATTTGCTACTTCACAAAGAGATGAAGAAGATCAAATTTTAAATTTAATGAATAAAATGATTCTTCCTCAAATTGTGAACAAGGCCAAAATTTTCAAGAACAATACAATGTTGAATATTTATCATCTCATCAAATGCCTTTACATTCTATGGAAAAATTTGGAAATTCTTTAATAGAAATATTTCCAGGAAAAACTTTGAATATTAATGATAATCTGAAAGAATCTCAAAAGAAAGAATTGATAAAGATGTTACAAGAACATTCCTATGCTTATGAATGGGAATACACTGATATGAAAGGAATTATCCTAATACTTGTATGCATCATATCTATATTGAATAAAATGTCAGACCAGTTCAACAACCCCAAAGGAGAATGAATCCAAATCTAAGGAAATTTTTTAAAGAGGAGTTACAAAAACTGTTGAATGTGAATTTCATTTACCCAATATCAGATAGTTAGTGGGTCTCATCATTAGTGATTGTTCTAAAGAAAAATGGAAAATGGAGAGTATGCATCAATTATAGGGAATTGAATAAAGCTACCTTGAAAGATCATTTCCTGCTTCCCTTTATAGATCAAGTCCTTGACACATTGGTAGGGAAAAAGTGTTTTTCATTCTTGGATGGTTTTAGTGGATATAACCAAATCCAAGTAGCTATGGAAGATCAAGACAAAACAAATTTTACCTATCCATGGGGAAATTATGCTTATCGAGTACTTCCTTTTGGATTATTTAATTCACCTGCAACATTCCAAAGGGTAGTGCTAGGCATTTTTTCTGATCTAATTTATGATTGCATGGAAGTTCACATGGATGATTTCATTGTCTATGGTAATTATTTTTAGGAAGGTCTTGAAAGTTTAGAAAAAATTCTCATTAGATGTGAAGAAGAAAATCTCTCATTAAGCCATGAAAAATGCTTTATGATGTTCACCGAGGGAATTGTTTTAGGCCACCACATTTCAGGAGATGGAATTAAAGTGGATGCATCTAAAGTAGAAGTTATTTCCAAATTATCACTTTTTTATTATCAAAGAGATGTTAGAAGTTTCTTTTTTTCACTTGTTATTACATAAGATTCATAAAAAACTTCACAGAGATGGACTCTCCACTTTTCAAATTACTCACAAAAGACTGTGAATTCATTTGGAATTCTAATTGCCAAAAAGATTTTGAAACATTGAAAGAAAATATTTATCAAACACCCATTTTAAGGGGACCAAATTGGAGCCTTCCTTTTCATATTTCAACCAATGCTTTAGATACATCCTTAGCAGTTGTATTAGGACAAAAATATTTGACTCCTTATGCCATTTATTACATGAGTAAAAAGGGACTCCTGCAGAGTTGAATTATATTGTAATAGAAAAGGATTTTTTAGCTGTTGTAGATGCGATTAATAATTTTCAACATTATATCACTAGTTATGAAACTTTTGTTCACACAGATCAATCTGCAATTAGATATTTAATGAATAAATCAATTAATAATGGTAGAGTTACAAGAAGGTTATTGTTATTACAAGAATTCAATATTACTATTTTTGATAGGCCTTGGAGAATACAATTGCTGATTTTCTATCTAGAATAAAAAATGATAATAAGGATGTTTCTATAAAAGATAATTTTCCTAACAAATACATTTTTGCAGTATCTATTAAATCTACTTGGTTTGCAGAGATTTCTAACTATTTGGCCACAAGAAAGTTACCTTCATATTTATATCATAGGAAGAAAAGGAAAGTTATTCAAACTAGTGCATGTTATTCATGGATAAAAGGAGAATTGTACAAAACATGGCCTGATTTAATCACTCAAATATGTGTCAGAGAGGATGAAGGACCAAAAATATTAAAGGCTTGTCATGATGAACCATGTGGAGGACACTTTGTTGATAAAAGGATTGCCTATAAAATCCTTCTCGTAGGATATTATTGGACCTATATTTTTAAAGATGCCAAAGAATATGTTAAGAGATGTGATAGTTATCAGAGAATGGGAAATATTATTCCTTCAGATGGGATTCCTCTACAACCTCAAGTACTTATTGAACCTTTTGAAAAGTGGGCTCTAGATTTTATTGGTTCAAGCAATCCACCATAAAGGAAAAAATTTCCATACTTGTCTGTACATAATATGTCACAAAATGTGTAGAAGCTAAAGCACTTCCTTTTGCTACTAAAAATGTTGTAGTTTCATTTTTTTTGAGGATATTTTCACTCGTTTTGGTGTCCCAAGGGAAGTTGTGACAGATCAAGTTACTCAATTTACATCCAAGTTGGTGCAAAAGATAATGGAGGAATATAAAATCAAACATTGGAAATCCACTCCATATCATCCACAAAAAATTGGAGAAGTTGAAGCTACTAATAAAGTACTTGAAGCAATTATTACCAAAATTGTACATCTGCATAGAAGGGATTGGGCATAAAAGCTTCCAGAAGCTCTTGGGAATATCGTACCACATGGAGAAACACAACAGGGCATACTCCTTATGAACTTTTTTACGGGAAGCAAGTCCTGCTTCATATTGAGTTCCAAATAAAGAGCTTCAAAACAACAGTCAAATAGGGTCTTTATCTATCAGAAGCCCAAAAACAAGGAATGGAACAATTGAATGAACTTGATGAGATACGATAAGATGCTATTCACATAACCAACAGAGTTCAACAACAAAGATCTAGATGGCGTGATAAGTTTATCAAAGATAGGAAGTTCCAGCTGGGTGATTGGGCATTACTTTTTGATTCTAAATTTAATGATTTTCAAGGAAAATGTCAAACTCATTGGCTTGGTCCTTATGAGATTGAAATTGTCTTTGATAATGGAGTAGTCATAATTAAAACCATTTATGAAGAAAAAGTAACTCTCCTTGTAAGTGGTCATAGATTACGAATATATCATAAACCATTGACAAAGGAAGAGTTCACATAAATCTTCAAGATAATATTGATATGAAGTTGGCCAGGGAAGATTCTTCTTCCTCTCCAACTTAGCCTTCTACTTTTTTTTCAAGAAAAAATTATATATATATAAACATGAAAACCAACATTGTTGGCATGTTTATCCAGAAAATCTAAGTTGAAAACCAAGAATTTTTGGAAACACAGATTTTCTTTTAATTTACCTATCTTGTCCCATTTCTTTTATTCCTCTTTTGCAGAAATAAAACAACTACAAAATTGCCAATCTGCAGCTCTCATGAAATTCCGTAGCTGACTTGACAGATTACAGCTCAAACAACCTAAATGGAGATCATAGCCAGAGAAATCTAAGCAGCTTACAAAAGAACAAATCAGTAAGGTAGAATGAAAGGTATGTAAATATTAGTCAAATATTAATAAATATTGAATTATCAGATATCAATAGATGATTATTTTTAAACTAATAACCGTTGTGTTGGGCATGGAATCCCCCCAAGGCATGTTTTGGGGCTTAAATCCCAAGTTTTGACTAAGTCCATTGTAAAGACTCCGCGAATGGTAGGCGCAGAGCGCGAAGTTGTAATAGAGTCATAGGGTTGTTCGCCCTTGTTTTTGTAATGTAATGTCGGCTTGAAAGATCTGTAGAGAGAAATAGAATAGAGGAATCAGATGGAATAGAAGGATTAGAAGCATTGAGTCAAAGTGTAAGTCATGTCTTTGGGTCATATAGTAGGAGAAGGCTATGTAGTTGAGTGTGTAGAGGCCTAGTAGTCCACAATTGAGTGCGTAGGGTAGGTCGAGTCTGTAACCATTTGAAGAATTAATAAAAGAGAATTTTTACCATAGTTCTATGTATTTTTTCTGGTTTTATGTATTATTGGGTATAATTGCAAGTTTAATGTTTATTCATTGCGCGAACTCATTTGAATGTGCTGAATAAGTATCTGTTTACGCGAAGATAACTAACTGTTATAAGAAGATAAGTAAATATCTCGAGTGTGACTTAGGGAAATAGTGTAGATTGCTGCTCCAGCAGTGTGAAAGCCCCACAACCCCTCGTTAGGGCTGCACGAAGGTGAATATATCAAGGTGTGAAGGCCAGGGAAGTGCGTGAGGTAACTTGCGTGAAGGGACTCACAGTTGGACCAAATCAACCCCTTTAACATCTCAACGGTGCAAAAACCTGGTTCCAACACCTCCCCATACTACTTCGAGTGAGACCTCAGTCCACGCTCGATGGACTATTGTCAAAAGGGCCAGTAGTACAGGGATTTGTTTGGCTAATTAACTCCGAACTTGGATCAGGCCCCAACAAGCCAACAAATGGTTCCATTTCCGAGACCGAGATCTACATAGAGATGTCTAATGCTGTATCACTAGAATCCAACTAAGAAAGAAATTGAAGATCGGTTGGATAGGAAGATTCACGAGTTCACGGCGTAGGAGAACAGGAATATGTGACTATCAAAAGAAGAGTGGTTAGACTACTACATATACACAGAGATCCACAAAATTTTCTTCGCATCTTTCCCTACTGAGCTATACGAGCATATCACAAAGCTAGAAGATAGCCAAGAAAGGTGTAAGCTCAACAAACCTATTGTGTGGATTCCATAATAGGTGCGCAGATTGAAGCATCAGAGGATAAGATCACACGCGCTATTGATCATTGGCTCGATCGAATTATAGGAGGATTCATTACTGAGTTCGCGGTAGATACTTCAATCAACTATAGCGAGGCAAAACAACGCTTTCTCAAAGGACCGCGAGGTAAGTACGTTAATTATATGAACACTTGGATTAAAATGCTATTGTCTGAAAATCGGGTTATGTGAATACATTGATGTTCGAGGCTATGCAAAGTGGGAGAATTTACAAAAACGAAGGTAGTGCAGAACCAAAAACTAGCCCCTTCATTTCACCTCTGCAAGGGAATGAGGAAGAGCTCGCGAAGGTCTCACCAAAAAGTGCAATCAATTTGATAAGGCAAAGGATTCCGCACATATCACCCCCACCCACACCACCACCAGTTTCACCACCTTCACCCCCATCTTCGCCCATACCACCTCCGCCACCACCATGAGTCAATATGGCGAGCACGATAAAGTTGTCGGTGTTCAAGGGAGTAGGAAATGAAGATCCAAACCAGTTTTGGTTCGTGATAAAAGCTATATGGGAAGCGCAAGGAGTTACGAATGAAAATATAAAGAAAGCAACATTGGTCAGCGCTCTGCAGGATCATGCGCTGACCTGGTATATTAAGCATTCTAATGACAATCTGAATGCAGGGATCGTAGATATCCAAACTACGCTGAACAGAGAATTTAGCAAGCCAAAGTCAGAGGCGCAGTTGATCATTGGGTTCAAGGAGATCATGATGCTACCAGGCGAGACTCCTTGGGAGTTAGATCAGAGACTGAAGTGCACAATTCGTGAAGCTAATATGACTTTGACGGATGGAAAACACCGCGAATGGTTTGTAGCGTCGCGAATGCCGCATTTAAGGAACACGTTGTCACAACAAAGGATAAAAACTCAGGCCAAGCCCTTGGAGATCGCGATGAGGTTGCATGAAACCTCGATATAGGATCCTAACCTGGGAGTTTAGTAGATCCACGTGTAGTTGAAAAACTTGTGCCTTGAGATGCAGTGTCTGAAACAGGACAGGACAACTCGCCCAGAAGTGCATGACGAGGTATGGTGTGTTAAATGTAAGGGTCAGGGTCATGACAAAGACCATTGCCCAATGTGCGTGAATTACCTCGCAGGAGGATGACTAATGTTGTTAAGACCAAAGGCACAAATAGGACCTAGCGCGGCGCATGCGTTGTGGTGCGCGATTTTTCAAATCAAAGGAAAGCATGCTACAGACAACTACCATTTGTTGCAGAAGTACACACAGAATTCACAACAATTGTTCTGTACTTTCTATAGATCAGTAGGACATGATGAGCACACCTATAGAAGCTATGAACTGATGATGGATGGGACTCCCACCTACAGAGTTCAGGCCGAAACGCGGCCCCTTTACCAGAACGCAGGGATGGTGTGAACCGGATTTCAAGGACACAGATGAGGCCAAGCTGGAGGAGGACCTGGAAGAGGTCGCGGACAACTGATATGTTATAATTGTGGAGGGCTAGGACATTATGCCCATGATTGTATGAATCCAACGTGCCCCTCATGCTTGTATTGTACATTATTTGATCATGAGACAGAGAATTTTCCCACACTGATAGCGAGGTTGTGCGAAAAAGGAGCACTCCAACCTCCCCCGACTCAGAACCTACAAATGATGAGGTCTGAGCCACGTGAGGAAGACCCTAATGTAAATATTGTGCTCCGAAGTGGAATTATGATAGGGGATGACAAAGGCAAGTAGCCTAAAGATAGTACTTGGGTTCGCAAGGCTCCAACGAAAGAACCAGAGTTTGATTTGGAGTGCACTAAGGAAACCTTCATGGAAGCCAAGAAGAGCTTCGCTAATGCCTCCACTTCAGAAAGAAAAGCCAGAACGGAGCCAAAAATGGACCCATCGATGCTCACAACATTCCTGGAAACATGCATGAAGCTGTTGCGTGACAGTAAGGCTGTAAAGGGACTGCAGGAACTCATAAATAGATGCGCTAGGACCACGCTAGGAGAACCGCGCGTAGTCCGGAAGATTGGAAAGCATGTGATGAGGACGGGAAGAGAAATGATATTGACCGCACAAATTTGGGAATATGAGATGGACCAAGTGATTCTAGACCCAGGATTGGACGTGAACGTTCTGCCAAAGCAGACATGGGAGTGCATGGGCAGGCCTACACTGTAATGATCTCCTATCCAACTGCAAATGGCGAACCAACAAAAGATCCTATCGATGGGAAGATTGCAAGGGATCATCGTGGATATTGAAGGAGCAAGCGCGTTGGAAGATTTTGAAGTGATAGAGATTGTTGATGACATCAATCCCTACCCTGCACTATTAGGAATAGATTGGGCCACTGACATGAATTGGGTGATAAATCTGAAGAAGCACAAGATGATTTTTGAGAAAAAGTCTCTGCGCGTACTCGTACCTTTAGACCTTGTAGAAGGATTGTGCTACACGGAGCCAATGCGCGACTATGAAAGTGATGACGACTTAGATTTCATCTACAAGATAACCACGTGAGAGCAGGACTGGGTAAATCCCAACATAGATGGACGAATCTCATGGGAGCACGAAATCTCCTGTACATCAATTTCAGATGAAGAAATAAAGCAATGGCAGAACTAGTTACACGAGGTAACCACGCTAAACTGCAACATGATGACAAGATCATTGCGCTGCGTATCAACGGAAGTAAAGGATTTTCCTACATATGATGGGTTAAGCGAGGTTGATGCCTTCCTGAATAGATTTGAAAGAGAGGTGCTGGAACAACAACATTTCAAAGCTCTGAAATGGGTGCTACGTGCTACACCCGCAAGGTGGTCGGGTACGCACCAAGGAAGCTTTGAGGATTAGCGCGAATGTAGGAGAATGATATGCATGTGGTTTGGGAAGCCTCAGATGTGATTAACTAACAAGATTACCGAACAGAACACTCCGTGCACGCACATGCCCAGATGGATACAAGCATATCTTAAAAAACCTGTGGATGCACACAGACTTCGTGTTAGAACACATGGTTAATAAGCATGTGCGGGCAAGGCAATTGCGTGAACGACCCCTCCAGTTGGAACAACAGAGTATGGAAGGAATTGGTGTGCAGAATGTTATCCATGCAAAAGTCTTTCACAAAGTATACGAAGCACTGAACAAGGTATATGATGCGTAGCAGACTGATTTGGACCTGTGCATACCAGCGGCTCTGTGGGCTTATAGGACAACATGCAAGAAACTGACAAAGCAGATGCCTCTGAGGCTGGAGTATGGAGTGAACGTTGTAATCCCCATAGGGTATAAAATTCCTAGTCCACGCATAGCAGTGCCAGTAGATATGACGGCTCGCGGAGCCTTGGAAGAAGGGATCGCGCAGCTGAATGAAGCAGAACGCTTGGGACCTGAGGAAGAAATATGATAGGGTGATCTTAGGCTCTAAGAACTTATGAAAGAAAGGGTGCGATTAAGGGAGAAAAGCGCTCTGGTGGAAGCGGAAGTCAAGAAGCTTGAGGACGAAATAAAGAAATATTTTCTCGATGAGAAAACCAGGGTGATAAAACAAGGTGCACATGATCACGTTGACAGATTTGGGGACTACCATTGAGAGTTGATCAGCTTGATGCCTTGGATTGGACCGCATATTACTAAACGAATCACCCATAGTGGTGCGTTGCAGCTGATAAAGTACGCGACACAACCAGTAACAATAAAAGGTGGATGTTTTCCAGGAAAAGTGATGGAGGACCGGTTGAAACCCTATATAGGTGGTGCGACCACCTGACTATCCGTGGGAAGTACAGTCTTAGCGCTCCAGGAAGTTGAAAGGATGCAGGGGACTATAAACTACTCTGCCCGGGAGCTGTGTGATGTTGGAGCTGCGCGCAGGAGAAAAGTTTCCATTGTAGTCACTATTCAAAGATGTGATGCTTGACTTGCGACCTAATGGAGCAGGCGGCAGGCATTTAAGATGCACTTTATGGGCAAGATTTGGGAAAATATGCTGCCAAGGGAGCATTAATAGATCAGATTTGGGGGGAACAATCAAATTCAAATTCAAAAGATGCTATAAATTACAAAGGGCTTCCCAACAAATAGCACTTGGTCATTTGTGAATTGATCTGTTGTATGCCCCGTGTATTCTAAGATGAGACCTGTTTTCTCTGTGCAGAGCGTTGATTGAGCCCCTGATTGAGCGATTGAGATATTTATGGACGAGCAATATGGCAGCGTTTAAAGAAGCTAGGGAAATTGTAGAGATGACTGTCGAAGAGGCCACACAGGCCCTAACCGTAGAAGATTCCCCTAAAGGCACTAAGATTGTGGTGGAAATCCCTAGATCATCGTGCACACCAAGGCCAAATAAAGACAAACAACCAATGATTCCTGTGCATTTGTCCCCTCGAAACCCACTGTGCACCAGATTAACGATGGAGGAAAAAAGGAAAGCAGTTAACCTAGAAACTGACGAGGAGGAAGAAGACCTAGGGGACCTCATAATTGAAGAAGACAAGGATGAGGGCATGGAGGAAGAAACCGAGCCTGCGCACCCTCCAAAAAAGCAGCCCGTGTATATGCCCCCATGGAAGGGGAAGGCAAAAGTGCCCAAGGACCTCGACGAGAACAAGAGCTCTCTCCAAACTCTGCTCCTCCCGGACGACATCATCTTTGAGGGCACACACTTGGGATGGGTGCTGAACTTGAAGTTTGAAGATTGGGATCTTGCTAACCACGAGAAGTTCCCTCACCAAGAGACCGTGTAGCTCATGAAGCCCAAGCAGAACACTGCGGCAGGGTTTATAGAATTGGAGCCATGAAAGTGGTTACGTGGAGTTGAAAAGGAAGGGTTATTAAACTTGCTCTGGGTGCCGCATTACCACCGTGCCCTAGTGACGATCTTCATCATCAGGTAGCTGCTATGCCTGGTGCATGGTGGGTGTTTGTTGCTGGAGGAGCCCATCCCCATCACGGACCACTTAATCCATCACATTACCCAGCTCCCATCTAAAGGAGAGGACCCCACAGACATCTCGGAGGGGAAGAGCAGCAATTTGACCATCGCGAAGGCCATGAAGAAGAAATACAAGATGGAAAAGAAGAAGAGGGGTTACGTGATCTCCAGTATCAACAATAAGGAAGTCAGGGTGGTGACTCAGATACTGACAGGTAAGGTCATGCGGAAGTGTCGCGCGGATGAGGTACCTGCGCCAGTGGTGTCACTTGCTAAACAATGCGCAAAAGGGGTCCAGTTTAATTGGTCCGAATTCTTGTGCAAAGAGTTCCTAGAGAATTGCCACGAGGCACAAGAACAAGGAAAAATGTTCCACTATGCATGGCTTCTGCTGTCCATAGTGTTGGTGGTGGGGGAATTACTGGAGGACAACTAGTTCCCCATGATTTCAAGGGATCTCCTAGAGGCTACGAAGTACGCTTCGCTATGGGCCACTAAGGACGCGAACCAGATCCGCGACAGTAATATATTCTAGGTGTTCATGGAGATGAACATCAGAATGGGGATTAACCGCAAGCCACAATTATCACCCACTATCTACAAGAGCCTGCAAAATTTTGCAGAATTTAAAGCAGACTTCCACCACATATACCGCAGAGCACACAAGGACCCTGCGAAGAAGTGGAGCGAACTACCCTTCATAGCCACTGATGATGTGATTTTCAATGTACTAGAGATGTGGCCACTGGAATGGCGTGCCCCAGACATCATCGCAGCAGAAAAATTTGTTGTGCAGAAGAAGAAAGAGGAGGCCAAACTGTGCATGGCATAGTTGGTAGAAAAGAGAAGGCAAGAAGCAGCAGCAACAAAAGCACAGGAGACATGGGACGCTGCGTAGGCAGCAGCAAAACAGAAAAAGTCCGCAGCATCAACAACAAAGAAGGCGCGTGAGGGCCAAAAGTCCCCTCCACCAAAGCATGAGGAAGAGATGGAAATTTAGGAAGAAGAGGGCGGTGCGGACCCATAAAAAACATAAACACAATTGAAGTGCTAGCTCCCGAGCGAGCGGATGGGGCCACACAAGAAGTTCAAAGCATCTAAACTATCTATCGACCCGATCACCCTTACTGAGGGGGATCTGCACGACATAGGCGAGACGATGCGTGACATCACCAACGAGGCCCTCCAGAACTTCGTGGAGGGGAATCATATTTTGTTAGGGGCTCTGTAAGCACATATTCTGGAGTTGCAGGTGTGCACTCCTCGAGTTGGTACTCTTTCAACCAGCCTCGCAGTAGGGACAGCTTCAGCCAAGGAAATGTTACGCGCACGGACAACCAACACCATAGTGCTACCAGAGGGGACACTGGTTACAAAAAATGAGGCCGACAGGCCTAGGGTTAATACCTTGTGTTAGCGCTTGGAATTCACCTAGGCTGAGATAGACAAACTCTCAAGGCTACATCAAACCATTTCACCTCGTAGCTAGCCCTACGAGGTATGAGAAGGCTCTCTCGGGTCAGATTTGATAGATCTTTCAATAGGATTAGGCTGACCAATTAAGAATAAAGATTTTAGGCTAGTAAATTGATAGGGGGTTTGATTTGATGATTTGTGGGGGTTTTGGTGGCAATTGGTGGAAGTGCAATTCAAGGTGCGGGGATTGAGCACAGTTTTCACAGGGGGATCTAAGGGGCAAGGTAGGAATGAGTGCTGATGCCTTAATCTGAGATGGATGATCAGAGATGATAGAGGAGGAGCTAAAGAGGGCAAACACACAATTCGAATCCTCTCTAGACAATAGAAAACATTAATATTGAACAAACTAAAAAGCTGAGCATGTCAAAACATGAGTTCAAACTTTACCACTTCATCTGTCCAATTTAGAAGCATAAGAGAGATGTGAAACACATAAACAAACTTAGAAGAACATGTAGAGAGCACACCATCAACACATCAAATCCACAAGAATCCTCAAAGATGTCTGTAAAACCCTGGCTTTCCTTGCCTTCAATTGCAGAAATAGATGCACAATATACAATAAAGCTTCCTTACACAAGAGTCCAACCATCAAAATGAGAAGGAGAGAGCATAATATAGACCATCTAGACCATCTAACTCCTTTCCCCACCTCTAGGGGTCGAGCTCAGCTTTCTAGGAGCAATTTGAACAAATTCTAAACTAAGAACTAGAAAATAGGCAGCCAAACAACTTGCCTCTATTACTTAGCTAACTCATCCATGCATTAATTTTTCATTTTTTACATCATGGAAGCTTCTAGAAGGGTAAAGAAAGATAAAATCTACCAAAGTGCCATGAAAATATTACATTTATCCATCATCTACAAGTAATAATAGTCAACCATAGTCAAAACAGTGTTTTTTGACCAAAAATGTGAATTCTGGCAAATCTGGAAGTTCTGGTCGCGCCCCTGGAAGTTCTGGTCGCGCCCCTTCACAGCTGTTTTTGAGTGGGTTCCACTGGTCCAAATCAGGTGCAAGATGGCTCATTGGAAAGCTTGGCCTGTCTACTTTCCATCCCAAGTGGAATTTCTGAATTTAGTATTGATTTGACCCCTCACAAACCATTTCTCCCAAGGTCACTTTCTGCAACTCAAAAAGTGGGCAGAAAGTCATTTTTTTGATGTATTTTGAGCTTTTGGAGGCTCAAAACTCAAAACCAGGCTTCTCCCAAGCATTGGTAATTTTTCTTTTTGCATGCCCTTTCCAAAAATGCCAAGTTTTCAAAATTCCGAGCAGTCCTCCAAAATGGTCTCACCCGGGGTGAGACCAAACCGTGGCCAAACCCTAGACCTAATGCCTAGTGACCAAATTTTGCTTGAAGACTCACTGAAATGACAAAATTTGACCTTGACACTTCAAAATCACTTTGTAAGAGCACATTTGATCACTGGAGGAAGGCTGGCAAGGCTGACACTAACACCTTGAAAGGCATTGGGATCAACATGGCTGCTCTCCCGCGAGAGACGCTCTATGTTCTGCAGGATGGGATTACTGCAGAACTGCGGGCTAGGGAGAGCCACGCGTTGCAAGTACTAAGTGAGTAGAAGATCAACATGGAACAGTTGAGCTTGCAATGCGAAGAAGTCATGTCTTAGAACCGGTAGATGGTGCAGGGACTTGAAGAAGCCTGCCAGATGGTCCCTGAGCTGGGCATCCCAGCAAACGCACCAGCAGAGGCGCACATCCACAGATTAGCAACAGGGGTGCGCGAGGCATGAGAAGAAATGACCAAGGTTCAGTTGGAGCTAAACCTTTAGATAACAGAGTTGCGGTTGAAGGCGCAGCCGTCCACTCCTCCAAAAGTAAGAGAAAAACGTGCCAATGTTATTACATCAGGGATGGAGGAGATCAACAGTGCAGTAGGGGACTGCACCAAAATGTTGGAAGAATCATTCAAGGTCCTCACCAATCTGCAAGAGGACCCTAACATCCAACGCTTAGAGACAGAGGCACGTGAGCTCCAGCAGTAGTATGACAGCGTCAAAGGGACCGCGTAGATGGTGGCCCTCACTCAGAGGCTCACATGAATGCAACAGGCCAAAGCGCTTAAAGAACAAGTAGACGCAGTGTGACATAGAGAGGCAGTTTTGAAGGCGCGCGTTCAGCCTTGGATTGACGAGGCCTTCATCATTACAGCAACAATTGAAGGCAAGCTCGCGCAAATGCAAGGGATGCAGGAACAGATGTAGGGGAGCAGTTCTGACACTGCGGTCTTAGAACAACAAGTACAGGAGATTCAGCAGGCAACCATTCAGTGCACTGCCGACCTTGGAGCCGTCTTAGTAGAGTTGGAGGGTCTCCATGCAAAGATCTTCGCACCAATAGAGTGACTCAAGGGTGAGTCACGATGTTTGTGTTGGGGGCCTGTTGGGCGTGGAATCCCCCTAAGGCATGTTTTGGGGCTTAAAGCCCAAGTTTTGACTAAGTCCATTGTAAAGATTCCGCGAATTGTGGGCGCAGAGCGCGAAGTCGTAATAGAGTCATAGGGTTGTCCGCCCTTGTTTTTGTAATGTAATGTCAGCTTGAAAGATCTGCCCATGGTCTTCAGACAATGGGATTGTATAAATAGAGTGAGGCTTTAAGTGTAAAGATAAATAGAATAGAGGAATCAGATGGAATAGAAGGAATAAAAGCATTGAGTCAAAGTGTAAGTTGTGTCATTGGGTCGTAGAGTAGGAGAAGGCTCTGCAGCCGAGTGCGCAAAGGCCTAGTAGTCCGCAGTTGAGTGCAGAGGGAAGGTCGAGTCTGTAACCGTTGGAAGAATTAATAAAATAGAAGTTTTACCATATTTCTGTGTATCTTTTTTGGTTTTATGTATTATTGGGTATAATTGCAAGTTTATTGTTTATTCACTGTGCGAACTCATATGAATGTGCTGAATAAGTATCTGTTTACGTGAATATAACTAATTGTTATAAGAAGATAAGTAAATATCTCAGGTGTGACTTAGGGAAATAGTTCAGATTGCTGCTCCAGCAATGCGAAAGCCCCACAGCCCCTGGTTAGGGCTACGCAAAGGCGAATATATCATGGCGCGAAGGCCAAGGAAGTGTGCAAGGTAACCTGCACGAAGGGACTCATAGTTGGACCAAATCAACCCCTCAAACATCTCAAGGGTGCAGAAACTTGGTTCCAGCACCCCCCCATACTACTTCGGGTGAGACCTCAATCCGTGCTCTGCGGACTGTTGCCGAAAGGGCCAGTAGTACAGGGATTTGTTTGGCTAATTAACTCCAAACCTGGATTAGGCCCCAACAAGCCAACACATTTCCTCCACCATATTATGCAATGATTTCCCTTGTCATTATAGAATATTGGTTTTTGCAATTCAATTCATGAATTTTTGGTAATCATGTCTTATCACAAGATGTGAATATCATTAAAACCTTGCAATCATTTGAATTTATTCTACTTCATCCGTGTATCATCCCACTTCTTTTGTATTCCATTTCATTTTCTTCAAATCATATCGCATTTCCTTTGGCTCTGTTTCATTTTTCTTTGCTGAAAATATCTCATCTGCTACCCAAATCTCATCCTTGCTACACTCATAATCCTATCAAAAAGGGAAATTAAGGACTGAAGCTTCCTCAACATGGGAGTTATTATGTGTTCTAAGTCGAAAGGGATCAAGATTCTTGAATCCTATCCTTAGGTGAAGAAGCAATTACATCAGGCATGATGGTTACAATTGTTTGAGAAGTTTAATGGGCATGACAAGGAGGTCACAAAATCATTTGATCAGGCCTATGATGGGATAGAAGCAGAAATTGGAGATATCAGGTTCGTCTTGACATAGTTGTTTATGGTGGAAGCTACAGGATTACCTGGAAACAAGGAAAGTTGGTTTAAAACCAGAAAAATCAAAGAAAAATACTCGGAGGTCTTCCTTAAAAACCCAGGTATGGAAATATCCATTTTCAAGAAAGGAATTCCAGTAACAACTTTAAAAAGTAAATGTAGAAATTTATTATTAATCATTCAGAAGATTATAACCTGTGAGGGTAGGTTTGGGAATATGTTCTTCTATCATGATCGGTTAATGATGCATTTTATTAATGACAATGAATTTTCCACATTTCCTACTCTGTAGTTTCAGAAAAATGGTCGCTAACGTCTAAAGAAAAATACAATTTATTGACAGTGCTTTATCATCACAGGTTAGTAAATTTTTTTATCAAAGTTCATTTGAGGAGTAAAGGTGATAATTGGGAGTATTTTCTGGTTCGAAATCATTTTAAAGAAGCTAAGAAAGATGAACCCAGTTCCAAAATAAGAAGTCGCCGAAAATTTCCCTCAAACCTTAAGCTTCAAAACGAATATTTACCTGCACAAGAAATACCACATGATGAGCATACATAAAAAGATTCTAATGATAAAACCACTCTTGCAAGTGTTTTAGAGAGTCTTAGAAGGAAGAAATATGTTAGTACAGATGAAGGCCCATAAAGAGAAGGAACAGAGCAAGACAAAATTATCAAGCAAAAGAGTGCTCTCACTACTGAAAAACCATCAAGAAGAAGTGCACGACTTATGAAATCAGCCATTAAACAATCTCCAGGACTTGTTGATTTAGAAGAAGAAGAAGAGATAATACCATCATAAATTGTAAGTCCAATAAGAAAGATCCCAGAAATCAACCCTGTTCAACAGGAAATCTATGAATATATAAAATCTCTTGAAGAGAAATACTAAGGAAAAGTTGTTGATTTATCCTCAAATCAAGAAGAAATTCTAAGCGAAGAAGTTCATTTCAGCCCTCCAAAAGAATCTAGAATTGAAAATGTTCTTAAAAAGGAAATTCATGAACTATAAGTGTTAAACAAGTATCTAAAGCATGAACATGAAGAAATGAAGGTACAAAATGTCATTCAAAGGACTCAAAACGATAATATTCTCCTACATCTTTTCCACTGGTACAAGAAAAACAAGAAGTTAAAGGTTAAAATTATACTTCTTAGAGTAAAATCAGGAGTTTGCAGTGTAGGGTTTTAATGAAGAAACCAAGGATGGTAACCAGAACCACAAAAGCAGAGAATACTAATTTAAATGTTCTTGCTCAAACCTTGGAGGTAGCTCAGTGATAGAATGGGTCACAAAATTTTGAAATTTTGTGCATGAGGACATGCAATATCTTCTGTGTGGGGGAATGTTGAAGACCAAAATTGTTCCTTTTTGACATCTTCCTTCAACTCCATTCTATTCCTTTTTTACCATAATAATTCCAAATAGCTGTCAACTTGCAAGGTTATTGGAAAAAACATGTATTTAATCATCTTTTATTCATAGTTCCATTGTTTCTTTATTATTTGATTTTATTATTTTCACAAGCTACTGAATTGCATCAATTATGCAACTAATAATCGATTATGGAGCTAAATTGAAGAATCTACAGTTTCTGAAACATCAGTTGAGGAACGAAGCATATGAATAAGTAGTTGGAAACTAGCACAATGATATCCACCTATTCCTCTGATCTGGCAAAGTGATAAGGACATTGTATGAGCTGGTCAACGTGGAAGTCAACTCAGCAGAATAGACTGAAGACAAATCAGGCGAGCGAGAAGATCATGGATTGAAGTTGATATTTTGCCTCATGATTTGCTTCTTTGATAGAAAATCATGAAGAATCGTTATATTATTTAAGAAATGTTATTTTAAGATGTTCTGTTGAGAAGGATATGCTTAGAAATCTCCAAACAATTTAACAAAGGAGGTTATAAAACCTGCCTCTCGACATGATGATAGTGTGACTGGCTATTGTTTTTAAAAACTCTCTACAGTTGATTAATTAAGTTTTTGATTCCATTGTGTTGTGTGTATAAATGCATGGTTAACCTTTGTTGATCTTTGCATACCTACACTCACGGGAGGCCCCCCTGGGAGCTGTAAGGTTTCATTTTTATTTAAGTTTTTTGTTTCTTAGAATTAAGTTATCATAGTGATTATAACTCTAATTTTTAGAATAACGTTAGCAACAATTAATATATAATTTGGTATATATTTCGTAACAAAATTTTTTGTACAATTTCTCATAGATTTAATCTCGTTGTGTGAAGGATGAAGAAATAATCAAAAGGATTTATTATGCACATGTAATTTTTGTTAAAAATAGCAACAAGAGATCCTAATTTAATTTTTCCTTGAATTAAATTGGGAATTAAATCGAAATTATATTCTCATAGCAACTTGTAATAGTTAACTAAGTTAATTTGACCTAGTTGGCTCGGTAAATTCGAGTTGGAAGTCTATCTAGAGTCATGTAGAGTGATTCCTAAATTTTAGGGGTCCACGTTGAGCCATTCTGAGTTGTAATTAATTAATTCAGTCTAACTGAGTTAAAGTTAGTTAAAGTAGATCCAATCGTTGGAGGAACTAGTAGGAGTTCTAGTAGTGGAGAGTAGCTTCAGTGCAGCTTCACTGCTCCACTAGTTAACTGAAGATTCACTCATAAATAACTCATGCATGTCAGTTCAAAGGAAGACCCAATTGAGATTAGAGTTTAGGGAAAATGTACTACCAGTTGTATAATTTTCGGAGTTGTACAGATGGTGCATGCAATCAGTAGAAGGCCTATGGATGGATTTCGCAGTTGTGGTGAGGGATTTTCCCAATTAACTATGGGCTATTTCTCTCAAGAATTTCACAAGGAAGAAGGGGTTTGGAAGGCAGAAAAATTGGCTAAGTGTTGGCTTGAGTTGGTTTGTGAAGCAGTGAGATAGTTTGTACTTATGCAGAGATTCTTCAAGTTGAAAAAGCATTGTATTTTCTTCTTAGATCTTCTGGTTAATGAAATATAGATAGTTGGGGTTTTGAGTAGTTGCTTTCCCTAGAAAAATATTGTGTTATGTGTGATTGAAATTCTTCCTTTTATGTTTAGTGTTTTCATCAATCAATTTTTGTTTTCACCGATGAGTAGAGTATATTCAAGTATTTTGTTCTAGCATATTACATAAGCAATTTGAATCTACAAGTAAAACTCTACATGGTATTGGAGATGAAGACATTATATAAGAGGAGAATACAAGTTTTTTGTACAGGTGAAATCGAATTTGTAGTTTCATACTTCAAAGTCAGCAGGATGTCATTCTACGGTTTGAGACTTGAGTATGCCCTAGAGGGAAGCTTGAATTACATAGCTTGGAAGGACAGGATGGAGGCAGTGTTGGAAGACAACAATTTGAAGGAATTCATAGATCATGATATTCTGAAGCATCCAACATCTGATGCTAAAGATCTGGCTGAATGGAGAAAGTGTGTGGCAAAGGCGAGAAAGATTATCCTAGAAGGAGTTCAAGATCATATTGTCTCGAATATCCATGGTAAGGAATCTCCATTTGCAATGTGGAAGGCATTGGAAATTGTGTTTCAAAACAGTAGTGACCATAGGAAGTTGGCATTGGCGAACAAGCTTAGAAATATCAAGATGGAGAAGGGTGACTCAATTCCGAAGTACTTGACCAAGTTCATCCAATGTCGAGATGATCTTGGAAGTGTCAAGATTATTGTTTCCGAAGACGATCTGGTGAGCCTAGCACTCTAGGATTTCCCAAGAGCTGGCACAGTTATCAAGACTCAGTTAATGGGATGGAGAAGCTACCAGAGTGGGAGCGATTGTGGTCTGACTTGGTACAGGAAGAGATTCAACATAACACCAGATATGGATCCTCATCAAAGCATGATGATGAGGAGAATTTTGACTTAGTTGATAAGGAAAAGAAAGGGAAGGGGAAGTCATCCCATTGCAAATTAGATTCTTATTCGGATAGAAAGAAGGACATATCGAAAATCAATTTTTTTCACTGTCCTTGAGCTGGGATACTTTGCCAAAAAGTGTCTACATAAGAAGGGAGGTAAGAAGCCCTCTGGAGGAGCGATAGGTGAAGCTCTTACTTCACAGTTCGAACTAGATTTTACCCTCATCGCTTGTATGGTGTCATTGATGATGGGTAGTGTGTGGTACCTGGACAGTGGAGCTTCATTCCATATGACTGGTAACAAAGAGCTCTTCAGTAACTTGGAGGAGAAGGATCTCTATATTCACATCGATATGGGTGATGATGGGAGGTATAGTGTAACCAGCATCGGTACATTTACCTTTCAGAGGGAGTCTAGTTCTCTCCTCACTTTGTGAGATGTTATGTATGTTCCGGGTTTGAAGAAGAACTTGGTTTATGTTTCCATGTTGTAGGATAGAGGTTACGATGTGATATTTAGTAAGGCAAAGGCATTCCTTCATCACATAGCCACAGGAGAAGTGAAGAAGATAGGGATTCAAGTGAAGAACCTCTATAAATTGGAGGTAGAAGATTGCATTGCTTTGAGCACTAAAGTAGAGAAGGTGTAGAGTGTTGGGTGTGTGTTATATTCTTTCCATGAATAACCCCACAAGCAAAGATGGGGGGTTAGAGGGGAGTTGGTCAACCCTCTCTTCATTGTCTTGGGCATAACCGGGGGGGGGGGTGGGGGGAGGTGCGTCACAAGGGGGACAATAGCCCCCGGTTTGAGGGGGCCAGTTTATGCATGGATTTTGCACATGGTTTTAGGCATTATGGTTTCTTGCCCATAGTATCTTGTAGATCCAGTCAAGGGAACTACGATTATGTTCTAATATAGGGTTAATGGATTGGGGTTTATGGATGCTTCGACATGTATATATATGTATTGTAACATTGAAAGGAATAATAATGAAAAATCAATCTAGTAGTCTCAGTTTTAGGATCCAGGGGAAAATATATGTGTATTTATTTTTTGTTTCTCATCATTGTATATTTCTTGTCCTTTAAGAATTCGTTTGCAAGTAATTTCTGTACGGGGTTAAAACCTACATTTAATATCAAATATTTTTCAGCTTCAAGGGGATGCCTTTGTTGTTGAGGGGTTTTTCTCAAGCTTGTGGTAGACCGTGTTCAGTGGGAGATCTGCGGGATCGATTCTTGCGGTGAAAGAAGATGGTGAGCAGTGGAAAGATAGAGATCAAGAAATTTAATGGTTAGAGTTTTGAATTGTGGAAAATCAAGATGGAGGATTTGATTGTGAATAATGATCAATTTATAACGGTAGATTCGAGTAGTAAACCAACGAAAATGTTTGATGAAGATTGGAAGAAGTTGGATCAGAAATCAAAGAGCACAATACGGTTATGTATATCAAATTTAGTATTGTTGAATGTGTTAGGGGAAGCTTCAACGAAGGCTCTGTGGGACAGGTTAGGGACTTTGTACCAATCTAAGTCTCTGGTGAATAAATTGTTCCTACGGAAAAAGTTGTATAACCGTAGGATGAAGGATGGAGACTCGGTGATAGAGCATTTGAACGCCTTTAATACTGTGGTAAGCCCATTTTTATATGTTGACATTAAAATTTCATATAAAAATAAGTGCATCAATTTGTTGTGCTCTCTACCAGATTCGTGGGATAGTCTGATTATTGCAATAGGTAGCAATACAACTACCTTGCATTTTGATGAAATAGTTTCATCCTTACTGTCAGAAGAAATGAAACGGAAAAATATGGAGGGCCAAAATGGTGATGCCTTGTATGTATGAGGATGTGTTAAGTTATGGTATGTTCTATGCTTATAAAAATTTACTTCTTTTTCTTATTATATTCCACTGATTAGCAATCACATGTACATAAAGTAAAGTGCAGATAGAACATTAAACAATCGACAGAAAACAAGCCAAGACAAGAGACACAAGATGTGGCGGCTAGCCAGGGACAAACCCCACAATGTGTGGGAAACCCTTTGATCAAATCTTCTTTTATCTTCAATAATTCAGTAGAGAGAAATAGTACAATAAATCTGATTCATATCAGCAGTAGCAAACCCTAGATCAGTAGCATTAGCATTAGCGGCTTCATTATCAAACTAGGACAGACCATATCTCACAAACCGACAGTCGGATTGACTTCATTCCACCACCAAAAGTTTCGGATTCCAGAGGAGGTTTAGATGAACCTACAGCGTAGTTTAGATGAGGAGATCTTCTAGGCCACGCAATTCAATCTTTACTTCTGCAGTTGCAGCTTCAATATCTTGCAAACCGTTCGTCGGATTGACTTCATTCCACCACCAAAAGTTGTGGCTTTCAAAGGAGGTTCGGATGAATCTACAATGTAGTTCCAAAGAGGAGATCTTCTAGGCCATGCAAGTCAATCTTTACTTCTACAGTTGCAGCTTCAGATTTAACAGCTTCCGGCTTCACATGTGTGAGAGAGAGAGACCCATTTCAGCGCAGTAGAGAAGAGACTCATATCTGTGCAGTAGAGAGAGAGAGATGTGATGAGATGAGTGAGTCTAAATGAGGAAAATTCCTATTATATTTATATACAACGTTGGTGGGTGAATAGATGCGACTGTTGGGCTTCTGAGCCTACATGAGTTGAAGGTCGGCTTGATAATAATTCCATAATCAAAATAAATTCATATCTCCATGAATACTTATCGGAATTGGATGATCTTTATATCAATCCTACACCTCTCGATGAGAGGAATCTAATAAAAATATTATTAGCCATGAATAAGATGACCCACATGAAGTTTTACCCTGGTTTCCAATTTTAACACTCCCTCTCAACCATGGAGAACTTCATCTGCAATCTGTCTATCGGTCGTTACTATTCATCCATCAAATGCACTGCCTTGTACAGCCTGACCCTTGCCCTGCTCTGCTCTATTTTGCCTGTTCTACTTTGTCTTGTTCTACCCTGCACTGATCTGTATTGTTTTGTTATGTTCTGCTCTGCTCTTGCATTGTTCTGTTCTACTCTACTTTTGTCCGAATTATGAAGAAGAAGAAATGATCGAGGATGTATCATACTGACTCAAATTCAGTCTCAGAGTATGTACCACTGGTCCCAGACCAGTCTCAACCAACCCAAAGTCAGCGTCATAGTGAGTACAACTCCAATGGTCCCAGACCAATATCATCCTCCACTGACTCAAAGTCAGTCTCAGAGTATGTACCACTGATCCCAGACCAGTCTCAACCAACCCGAAGTCAGCATCATAGTATGGTACAACTCCTACCACTGGTCCCAGACCGGTATCATTGATCCCAGATCAATGGAGGTCATCCTAGCGTAGGGAGTACGGTAGTTACAACGATGCGTCCATCGGTACTACTATGGTCCCTAACTTCATTTCCCTGCTCATTGATCAGATGAGAGGTACTTCCCATGAGTCCCAGACTGCATGGGTAGGATGCCTCGACAGGAGAACTAATCAATCCTGTCCTCACAGGAGAACACATCAATCCTACTACAATTGCCATGGAGAACACATCAATCCAGGCCACCATGGAGAACACATCAATCCAGGCCTCACAGGAGAACACATCAATCCTGCTACAGTCGCCATAGAGAACACATCAATCCAGGCCTCACAGGAGAACACATCAATCCTGCTACAATCGCCATGGAGAACACATCAATCCAGGCCTCACAGGAGAACACATCAATCCTGCTACAATCGCCATGGAGAACACATCAATCCAGGCCTCACAGGAGAACTAATCATCCTGCTACACAGGAGAGCGAATCATCCTGTTCCACAAGAGAGCAAATCATCTTGTCCCACAACAGAGCGAATCATCTTGTTCCAGTGTGCACCACCAGGGGAGGGTGAGTCACCCTGTGGTCGTATGTTGCTCCAGTAATAACCGCAAGCCCTCAGAGCTCCCAGAGCTCAATGTATGCAACATGCAGGACCCTTGTACAAGGGTTTCTTACCGACTCCAAGTCGTTTGGGAAAATCACAGATTAGATCTTTCCTCGGGGCTTTAACAAGGTGTATCAACCTGTACATCATCTTAATGCGATGGAGCCTCCTTGCTCATCAACTTACCATATCCAAGATGATGTCTATCTGCTGGAGAAATCGATGAATACGGGATTCCTCAATAATCGAATCCCACCTCTGGTTGTTATAGAGAATCACAGTGGTATCCAATGTAAATCCAAACAGCTCACTGAAGAGCTTTCGCAACCAGACTACCTCACACGAGGTTATGCTAGCAACAATATATCCTGCTTCAGCGGTGCTCAAAGCCACTGACTTCTGCTTCCTGCTCATCCAGGATATCGAAGCAGATCCCAAGGTAAAACAGCACCCGGAAGTGCTCTTACGGTCCACCACACTGCCTGCCCAATCAACATCAGTATATCCAAGTAGTCTCACATCTCCGATAGTGTATCTTAATCCATGAGAGATTGTGTCCTGAAGACATCTCAGAAGATTCCTGGCATCAATCCAGTGAGGCTCAACCAAATATGAGCTCACAATGCTAACTGCAAAAAATATGTTTGGACGGAGGTTCACCAAGAACATCAATGCAAATGAGTTTATGAAACTCAGAGGCATTTCCCAAATCTGGTCCGACATCACTACCATATAACTTCTAAAAGTTAAGATCCTCGAGGTAGTCACAGGCTTGCAGTCCATCATACCAAATCTTTCCAATATCTTTACCACATATTTCCCTTGAGATAGGAAAATTTCCCTTGGCTTCTGCCATACTTCAAGTCCTAGGAAGTAGTGCATCAGTCCTAGGTCTTTCATTTCAAATTCAAAGGCCAGCTCCCTCTTACATTTGTGAATGAGAGGGTCTGCACCTGATAGAAAGAGGTCATCCACATACAACACCAGTATGAGAGGCTTGTCATCTTCAACCTTAAAGTAAAGGTTAGGATCGGCTTCACTCCTAGTGAATCCCAGCTTCATCAAGTAGCTATCGATCCTCTCATACCATGCTCGGGGTGCTTGCTTCAGCCCATAGAGAGCTTTCTTCAACCTGCATACATGAGATTTTCGATTATAAATCTCAAATCCTTTGGGTTGCTCCACGTAGACCTCTTCTTTGATCGAGCCATGCAAGAACGCAGTCTTGACATCCATCTGATGTAGGTTCCATCCTTGTGAAGCAGCAAGGGCTATGATCGAGCGGATGGTCGTATATCTGGAAACAGGTGCAAATATCTCATCATAGTCTATACCTTCCTTTTGGGAGAAACCTCGAGCAACAAAACGAGCCTTATACTTTTCCGTGCTTCCATCTGCTGCATGCTTTATCTTGTAAAGCCATTTGGAAGTAACAACAGTCTTGCCCTGGGGTCTGGGAACTACTTCCCAAACATCATTCTTTATGATAGACTCATATTCTTCGGTCATAGCATCCTTCCATACTTGATGCTTGACGGCATCTGAGAATGACGAAGGCTCATTTTTTATGATCGTGCTCATGATGGTCAGGTATCCTTGATACCTATTAGGTTTCTTACTTTCACGAAAGGTTCCTTGGGGTGCAGCATGTCCTTCAGCATCATCAAGTAACCCCTTAAGCCATGAAGGCCTCTTCCTAGAAGAGGAAGGCTCATATGGAGGAGGATCAATCGGATCCATGGGTTCTTCTACATCAGGCATTGATTCCTCATCCTTTTCTTTCGTTTCCCTGGTGTCGGCTTCTTGAGAGCTACTCAAAGTCGGAAGATTGATCACCTTGCTGAGAGCCATATCTTCGTCAAAGGTGACATCATGACTAATTATGACTTCCCTTTGACCGGCTACATAGATTCTATAGCCTTTAGTATTTTCACCATAGCCCACGAAAATTCCCTTCTTTCCAGATGCTCCCAATTTATTTCTTTTCTCTTTCGGCACATGAAAGTATACAGGGCTTCCAAAAATTTTAAAATAAGAAACATCAGGTTTCTTACCGGTGAATTTTTCTTCAGGATTCTTGGAACCCAATGCTTGATGAGGGCATTGATTTTGTACATATACGGCAGTGTTTGCAGCTTCAGCCCATAGAAACTTAGGAAGACTTTGATCATGTAGCATGGCCTAGCAGCTTCCATCATCGTGCGGTTCTTCCTTCCTGCCACAGCATTTTGTTCAGGAGTATATGGTGTAGTAGTCTCCCTCTTGATGCCAGCCTCTTTACAAAAATCATGGAACTCATTAGATTCATATTCAGTCCCATTGTCAGTTCTTAAGATCTTGATCTTCTTTTCGGTTTGATTCTCGATTAGGGCTTTGAAGTGTCGGAACCAAGGGAACACTTCATCCTTCTTTTTCAAGAAGTATATCTAGGTCTTTCGAGAATGGTCATCTGTAAAAGTGAGATAATATGAGTATCCTCCCAAGGAGTTCACAGGCATCATACCTGATATGTCTGAGTGAACTAGTTGTAATATATCGGAGGTCTTGCTTTGATTTGAAGGGAATGGTACCCTTTTGAGCTTTCCTTCGGCACATCCCGGACATACACCTTCTTTCTCTACTTGGAATTCGGGCATCCCTATCACCATTTGTCTTACACCGAGTATAGCTTTATAATGAAGGGGGGGAAACCTCTAATGCCAAAGTTCGGACTGAAGAGATGTGTCATAAGACATGACACCTAGCAGACTTCCATCAACCTGATATAATGAATCACTAAACCCAAGAGTAAAGGCATCTTTAACATTATTTTTCCATATACATACCTTGCCATCGCTGAAGATTACCTTGTAGCCTTTGTCTTCCGTTCCCGAGATGGACACTAGGTTCTTTTTGAGGTCAGGTGCATTTAATACATCCTGGAATTTATGGCCTTCTTGAATGCTTGTCCTCTTCCTTGATTCCCAACTATCCTCTTACCTTTGCTGTTGAATTTGTCATTCCTTTGATTGCCATCAGAGGGATTTTGATCATCGTCCTAGAGTGAGTCCTTTCTATCAGGGCACTCCCTTGCATAGTGACTTTCTTTATCGCAAATGTAACATCGTCATTTTCTTCTAGCCTTAGGTCCATCCTTTCCTTTTGATTTAGTCCCGGGATTATTTATTTTCTTTGCATGAAAAGAAAAGGCAGCAGGAGGACCTTTAGGCATGGGAATTTCTTACACTTCTTCCCTTGTTTCTTCTTGAATGCATCTAGCCATTAATTCCTCGAAACCAGGAATTACATTATAGTTCAGAAGAGTAATCCTGAACACATACCATTCATATGGTAATCCTTCAAGAGTTGTGAGTGCCATTTCTCTGTCAGTAATAGTTTCCCCAATAGATAGGAGATCGTTCTTGATCTCGGTGATTCTTAAGAAGTATGCTTGCATACTTTCATCTTTACCCTTCTTGATTTCCCTCAGCTTATTTCTAAGAAACAAAACTTGATTTGCATCATTAACTTTAAATAAACTCACCAGTCTGTCGTAGATTTCCTTGGAGGTGTCTAGATCAGAGATGTAGGCCACCAAGCGCTTGTCGATAGAATCCCGGATGATCTTCTTTGCTTTGACTTCTCCATTTTTCCATTTGTTCCAGGCAGCAGCAGATGCATTTGATGAAGGCTCAACAATATTGCCTCTTACATGGTCCAGCACTCCTTGATCTTCAAGGGTTAGATCGATAGACATCTTCCATCCGTGATAGTCAGCTTTCTCATGGAGCTTGTCTTCAGTAGAAAAGAGTGTTGAGGACCCCATAGTTCTTTTAGGATAGCCTTGCCAATCTTCTCTTCAATGATTGCTCTTGCTCTTGCTTGGGCTTTGTCTTCACCTCAGCTCTGATACCATGTTAAGTTATGGTATGTTCTATGCTTATAACAGTTTACTTCTTTTTCTTATTATATTCCACCGATTAGCAATCACATGTACATAAAGTAAAGTGCAGATAGAACATTAAACGATCGACAGAAAACAAGCCAAGACAAGAGACACAAGATGTGGCAGCTAGCCAGGGACAAACCCCACAATGTGTGGGGAAACCCTTTGATCAAATCTTCTTTTATCTTCAATAATTCAGCAGAGAGAAATAGTACAATAAATCTGATTCATATCAGCAGTAGCAAACCCTAGATCGGTAGCATCAGCATTAGCGGATTCATTATCAAACTAGGGCAGACCATATCTCACAAATTGACAGTCGGATTGACTTCATTCCACCACCAAAAGTTTCGGCTTCCAAAGGAGGTTCAAATGAACCTACAGCGTAGTTCAGATGAGGAGATCTTCTAGGCCACGCAAGTCAATCTTTACTTCTGCAGTTGCAGCTTCAGTTTCAGCAGTTTCTGGCTTCAAACTAGGGCAGTCGATATCTTGCAAACCGTTCGTCGGATTGACTTCATTCCACCACCAAAAGTTGCGGCTTTCAAAGGAGGTTCGGATGAACCTACAGTGCAGTTCCAATGAGGAGATATTCTAGGCCACGCAAGTCAATCTTTACTTCTGCAGTTGCAGCTTCAGATTCAACAGCTTCCGGCTTCACATGTGTGAGAGAGAGAGACCCATTTCAGCGCAGTAGAGAAGAGACTCATATCTGCGCAATAGAGAGAGAGAGATGTGATGAGATGAGTGAGTCTAAATGAGGAAAAGTCCTCTTATATTTATACACAACGTTGGTGGGTGAATAGATGCGACTGTTGGGCTTCTGAGCCTACATGAGTTGAAGGTCGGCTTGATAATAATTCCATAATCAAAATAAATTCATATCTCCATGAATACTTATCAGAATTGGATGATCTTTATATCAATCCTACACCTCTCGACGAGAGGTATCTAATAAAAATATTATTATCCATGAATAAGATGACCCACATGAATTTTTTCCCTGGTTGCCAATTTTAACAGGATGGTCCTAGAATAGAAACAAAAATAAGTCTTTGAGTGGGAGATCTAAATCTAGATGGAGGACTACATCTCTAGGGAAACCTATAAAGGTGTGTTGGAAATGCGGAAAGGAAGGACACTTCAAAAAGAGTTGTAGATATAAAGCTCCCGAGAAAGGAAATGGATATGATATTGATCCTTCTGTAGAGGTGAAACCACCTCAGATGAAGGTGGGGATGTGTACTTGGCTTCATCTTCAAGTACACATGTAGATCATGAGGCATGGTTGATTGACTCAGGTGCATCCTTTCACTTCACTCCCTATATGAAGTGGTTTTTCAAGTATGAGAAATATAATGGTGGTGATGTCTTCTTAGGGGATGGTAGGATGGCTAGAATCATCAGATGCAGAAAATTCAAGTTGAAGTTGCAAGGTGGAAGGATTAGAACATTTTCGAGTGTTCTGCATATTCCTACATTGGCCGGAAATCTAATTTTTGTAAGCAAGATGGATGATGTAAGTGTAAAAACAGTGTTCGAGAAAGATACCTATAACATGGTTCGGGGAGAACTAATATTGATGCGAGAAATTCAAATTGGAACTTCGTACAAGCTTCTGGGTAGCACTGTTATTGATGGGTGCAATAGTTCTGTGGTTCCTGAAAGTGGATCAGAAAACCTTGTGGTCTCTGGAGAAAAGACCATGCTATGGCATCAAAGTCTTGAACATATTGGAGAGAAGGGCCTTCGAATACTTCATGGTAATGATATGGTAGAAGGTATGTCTAATTTCTCTCTGGATTTTGATTTCTTTGAACATTGTGTATATGGGAAGAAGAATCGGGTGAATTTTTCCTCTGGTGCTAATAGGGAGAAATGGATATTAGAGATTGTGCAAAATGATGTCTTTGGACTTTTTGTTGGTTCCATCATTGGGTAAGTCTTTGTACTATGTATCATTTATGGATGACTTCTCAAGGAATACATGGATATATTTCCTCAAGAATAAATATGAAGTCTTTGACAGATTTAAAGAATTTAAGGCTCTAGTGGAAAACCAGATAGAGAAGAAGATAAAGATGTTGAGGACAAATAATAGTGGAGAGTTCCGCAAGAAGGAATTTGAAGAGTTCTATAAGAAGTGTGGTATATCATGGAAGAAGACTACTCCATACACACCTCAGAAAAATGGAGTTGCAAAAAGAATGAACGTGGATGGAAAAGGAAAGAAGTATGCTCAATGTTGTCGAGTTAGGATGGGAATTATGGGCAAAGGCGGTGGAGATTGCATGTTACCTTGTCAATAGATCACCTTTATCATCGTTGGAGGATAAGACTCCACATGAGGTATGGATTGGTAAGAAACCCTCTCTTTCACATCTGAGGGTATTTGGTTGTGATGCATATGTACATGTTCTAAAGGAGAAAATAACCAACTTTGATAGTAAATCTGAAAGGTGCATTTTTATTGGGTACGAGGATGGTTTAAAAGGTTATAAGCTTTGGAACCTAGAAACAAGGAAGGTTGTGTACAACCGAGATGTGGTGTTTAGAGAGAAAAAAGATGTTATTAAACATGAAGTCCTACTAAAGGAACCTGAGAAGATAGAGTTTGAGCTAAAGGAGGAAGAATCAAACTATACAATAGAAGAGGAATCAAAATATGAAGAGCCGCAAACTCTAGCTGTGAGAAGGTCAATTCGACAAAGAAAACAACTAGAAAGGTATAGTCCATCTACTTTCTATTCAAATTTTGTTTTATCTATTAATGATGATGATCCTAGAACTGTTAGGGAGGTAGTAGATTCATAGGATGGAAAACTCTGGAAAGAGGCCATGGTTGATGAAATGGCATCTTTGGACAAAAATGATGCTTGGGATCTCATGGAGTTTTCGACTGGAAGGAAACCCATTAGAAGAAAATGGGTGTTTAAGAAGAAGATTAATGTAGAAGGCAAGGTGGAGAAATACAAAGTTCAGTTGGTAGCAAAAGGTTATTCCTAGTTGTCGAGAATTGATTTTGGTGATATTTTTTCTCTTGTTGCCAAGGTAGATTCTGTTAGATTACTTTTTATTTGTTGTTACTGCTTTTGATTTCAAGGTAGAACAAATGGATGTGAAGAAAACTTTTCTTCACGGGGATATGGAAGAAGAGATATACCTGAAGCAATGTTAGGGTCCCACCCTAACCCCCTTATTTATGTAGTGGGATCGAGTCATAGTAAAGAGTTAATAAAGCCCATACTAATAATTGTAAGTGGTTAACCCACAATTAATGACGGGACCACAGTTAGTTGTAAATGGGCCATGGTATTAGATAGATGGTATTAATAAAACCCATGGTATTGCATGTATGAGTCATATATAAATGATAGAGACTCCCTGCGAAGAGCATCGCGTCTTATTTTGTATCGAGCTCTGCTCTATTGGAGGTTGCCCCCTCGAAGAGGCCAGTGAACATTGCTTTCTGAATAATAAAATATTTGTTGTTGTCTCTCACTATTCTATGTTCTGGGTATCTCTCTTCGCATATTCTGTATTTGGGTATCATTTTGCAGGTTAAGAGCATAACAAGTGGTATCAGAGCACTTTCCAGGGCCGGTGGGATCTCCATTTCTTAGCAATTTTTTTTTTGGCTAGAGACGTGTTCCGGCATCTTTAAACCATGGGATCTATCGTTGAGCGCATAAACCTGCAGATTTGGGGAGGCATGCACGCAGGAAATACAAGAGGTGGTCACACTTGTTGGACTCCCTTGTAACCCCTGTGGGTACCCCTTCGAGTAGTAGCGCATTAGATAGAACCGCGTACGGACTATCTTCCAAGTACCTTCTGGGTATATCGGAAGCCCCTTAGCTCCTCTGCAACCTTGCCATAGATAAACCGTCGACCGTCTTGCTGCTACAGTACACCGAGAACAGCAATCGGAGAGATTACTCGCCCGTACGATAGGGTAGTCAGGCTGTACGGCTAAGGGTACGGTTGATCCTCCTTAGTTAGAGCCCTGAAACATTGGTCCGAGTACTACTGTCAGAACCTTATGTATATTGCGATTTGTAGCACCTGACACTCCTCGAGACCATAGTTCCCTTCTCTATCTTGGGATCACGCATCATCTCTGCCAGATCCACTCGCACAAAGGGATGCAGCAACAGCAGACATCAGTCCCGCAGTTCCGACCAGCCATTCCGATCTATTAGATCCATCAAATCCGTAGTAGCAATCTATTCCTCCGCTCAGAGCTATCCGATCTGCCATTCAGATCTCTCAGATCCACCGAATCTGAGTAGTTGTGTGGGGTTCCTATACCGGGGCATGATTTTTGCAGGACTTTTGGCAGCATTGACATTTTGAGGATTCGGTTACTGCAGTATTCCTAAGGAAGGAGTAAAACTCCGTTAGGAGTTTTCATCAAAAAAAAAAAGTCTGAGATCTCCCGAGGCGCTTATTGCTGATCTATCCCATCAGAATCAAGACGACGAGCTGAGCACGGTGGTACCATTCAATTCTTAGTGAAAATGTTTTTGGGCGGTCCCAAATTTCAAGAACATCAGGTCGGTGCATGGTAGAAACTAGAGCTCAAGCTATGGCCAATGAGAGGATGGAAAAACTTGAACAAACCTTGCAATCCCTCCAAATTCAGCTTGATAGACTAACTAGCATAATCCCGAAGGTCAAGGAGGAAGCCCACGAGGAGGCATATATTGGCAATGGACACAGTGAGGGTGAGTCTAGCCACTCTCTTCACCTCTGGGGCCCCCACCAACAATCCCGGCCGCGACCTCCCAAGTTGGATATGCATAAATTTGATGGTTCTCACCCGGCAACATGGATAGCACAAATGGAGCAGTATTTCAATCTGAATAACATCTTAGATAATGAGACTCAACTTATGGTGGGGAGCAGGTACTTGGACAATGAAAGGTGGCAATGGTGGGAATGGCATCAACGTTGTAATGGACCTTTTGTGACTTGGACCACCTTCAAAAAATCTCTTACAGAACGCTTTGACCATGAATCTTCTTTTTTGGGTCGTCTTACTAAGCTCCAACAGACTGGCACAGTGGATGAATATGTTACAACCTTTGAAGCCTTAGCCTTCCACACTAGGGGTCTCTCAGATGTGTTCTACACAGACTGTTTTATCAGCTGTCTTAAAGAAGCCATAAAAGCCCACGTCCTACTACACCACCCTCCCACATGGACGGAGGCTTGCAAGGTAGCTCGTAACGTGGAACGTGCGTTAGCAGACCCGTACAGTCACCCAAATTTCACCGCTAAGGGTTGCCCCCCACAGGCTCATAGCATGACTCAAACACTTAAGGTTCAAAAGGTGTCACCTGCAGAAATGGCCGAAAGAAGAAAGCAAGGATTATGTTACTACTGTGATGAAAAATACTCCCCAAGACATAAACGCAAGGAGCCCAAATTTTTTCAAATTGATGCCACTGGTTACAGCTCATCGGAGGAAGATCCACCACTGGAGGAACATGAGGCGGTAGAAGAGGACAACCAAAAGGACAATGTCCCTGACGAACCAGTTATTTCACTGCATGCTTTGGCGGGGATTTCTTCACCTCAAACTCTCAAAATCAAAGGTTTTATTAAACATCGCCCACTAGTAGTCTTGATTGATAGTGGAAGTACACATAATTTCATCCATCAAAAAGTCGCGGAAGCAGTCCATTGTTTTGTACGAGCAGTTTCTAACTTCCAAGTCCAAATTGTGGATGGGGGCACAATGAAATGCGAAGGCCGCTGTGAAAATGTCAAACTTCAAATGGGGGATTATCAGTTGAAGACCCACATGTTTTCCATACACATGGGAGGGTGCGACATTGTCCTCGGTGCTGAATGTCTTCGCACCCTTGGGCCAATCACAATGGATTTCCAGGAGTTATATATGAGTTTTAAGCAGAACAACTCCAGACATACCCTCTGTGGACTCCAAGTGGGAGCTCCCTCTATCATCAGCTCGCATAGGATGGAAAAATTGCTAAAAAAGGGCCATCATGGAGTTATAGCTCAATTTAATGCCATCCAGGCAGTCGAAACCAAGTCTTTGCTGATTCATCGTGAGATGCAACAGATTTTAAATAACCGTCTGTCGGTCTTTGACAAGCCTCATGAGCTTCCACCCTCGAGAGGGGAACATGATCATAGCATCACCTTGGTTCCAGGGGCCCAACCCCCAAATGTGCCCCCATACAGATATCCGTTCACCCAAAAGAATGAAATAGAAAAAATAATCAAGGAACTTTTGGAAGCAGGTGTCATTTGTCCCAGCATTAGTCCTTATTCATCACCGGTGGTCATGGTGCTCAAGAAAGATGGGGAGTGGCGAATGTGTCCAGACTTCAGGGCCCTCCATAAGTTGACAGTCAAAGATAAATTTCCCATCCCGATGGTTGATGATTTGCTGGATGAACTCAATGGGGCTCAATTATTCACTAAGCTGGATCTTCGCTCAGGCTACCACCAAATTCGCATGAAGGAAGTCGACATTCCAAAGACTGCTTTCCGAACTCATGAAGGCCATTATGAGTTCCTCGTCATGCCATTCGGTCTTTGTAATGCCCCATCTACTTTTCAGAGCCTTATGAACCACCTTCTCAAACCATATCTCAGGAAATTTGTCCTTGTCTTCTTCGCTGACATCCTCATCTATAGTTGCACTTGGGCCGCACATCTTCAGCATGTAGATCTACTCTTGCAAATGCTCCACAAGCATAAATTATTTGTTAAGATGTCCAAGTGTTCATTTGGCATGGAATAAGTTGAGTATTTGGGCCACATTGTGGGGCGTGAAGGTGTCAAGGTGGACCCCAATAAGATCCAGGCAATGCAGGATTGGCCTCAACCTAAGACCTTGAAGATCCTGAGAGGATTTTTGGGTCTCATAGGCTATTATCGCAAATTTGTCCGCAATTATGGTTGCATAGCGAAGCCCCTCACTCAACTCCTAAAGAAAAATTCATTCTTCTGGAATGAGGACGCACAACAGGCATTTACAGTTCTCAAAAATTCCATGTGTTCCACTCCAGTCTTAGGACTCTCTGAATTCACCAAATCTTTTGTCATTGAATATGATGCTTCGGGTACGAGTATTGGGGCGGTCTTAATGCAGGAAGGGCGACCTTTGGCCTTCACAAGCCAACAACTAAGTGGGAAGAATCTGGGCCAATCTACCTATGAGAAGGAAATGATGGCCATTTTACATGCAGTAGAGACCTGGCGACCTTACTTATTGGGGCGACGTTTCCAAATCCGCACAGACCATCACAGTCTTAAATATTTTTTGGAGCAGCGCCTATCCTCCCCACAACAAAATAAATGGCTTGCCAAAACGCTGGGATATGATTATGAGATCATTTACAAGAAAGGGCAAGAAAATAGTGTAGCAGATGCATTATCTCGCCAATTTGAGGAGGGAAGTACCCTGTTAGCAATTTCCCTTCCCATTCCAGAATGGATTGAAGAAGCTCGCCGGGAATGGTTTTTACATCCCGTGCTCTCCCAACTCATTTCTCAATTGCAGACGGATCCAAATTCCACCAAGGGCTACTCGTGGCAGGATGAGATTATTCGCTACAGGGACAGAGTCGTAATATCACCAACATCCACCCTCAAAAGTCGCATTTTGGCAGAATTGCACTCATCCCCCATTGCAGGACATTCAGGCTTTCAGAAGACATATGCTCGCACCAGAAGATCATTTTTTTGGACAGGAATGAAAAAGGATATCCTTACTTTTGTAGCAGAATGCGATGTCTGTCAACGCCACAAAGGGTAGACCGTCAAAGCACCAGGCACATTACAACCATTGACCATCCCGGCAGCAATATGGACAGAGGTTTCTATGGATTTCATTACAGGTCTTCCAAAATCAGGAAACAAGTCAGTCATCATGGTGGTTGTGGACAGACTTTCGAAGTATGCTCATTTCTGTGCCCTACCCCACCCGTTTACACCGACTTTGGTCACTCAATCTTTCATGGATCAGATCTTCAAATTGCATGGCATGCCCACTTCTATTGTGTTCGATCGCGACCCGATATTCACCAGTAATTTTTGGCAGGAACTCTTCAGGCTACAAGGCACCCAACTAAAACTCAATACTTCTTATCATCCACAAACAGATGGTCAAACTGAAGCCGTCAACAAATGTCTGGAAACCTACCTTAGGTGTTTCACTTCATAAAAGCAACATCTTTGGGTAAAGTGGTTACCTCTGGCTAAATGATGGTATAACACCAACTATCATGCCACCACCAAAATGACTCCCTATGAAGCAGTATATGGTCAACTCCCACCTTCTCCTACTTCTTATATCAAGGGGTGCTCAAAGGTACAAGCAGTGGATCAACTCCTACAAAACCGCGCAACCATGCTCGCCCATCTTAGAGAGAATCTTCATCAAGCTCAAAACCACATGAAGCAACAGGTAGACCATCATCGCTTAGAGCGCCAATTTCAAGAAGGGGATCAGGTCTTTTTGAGACTGCAACCATATAAGCAAACATCACTCAAAGACAAGGGTTGTCAGAAACTATCTCCAAAATTCTACGGACCATATCAAGTACTTCAGCGCATTGGAGAAGTAGCCTACAAGCTGGCTTTGCTGCCTACTGCAAAAATCCATCCAGTTTTCCATGTCTCATGCCTCAAGAAAGTGATTGGGAACAATTGCAGAATTCAAACCAGTCTACTTGAATTGGATAAGGAAGGGTCAATCTAGCTCCAACCTGAACAGGTCCTAGACACACGAGAAAGGCACCTGCGTGGCTGCATGATTAGGGAAGTTCTCATCAAGTGGAAAGACACCTCTCCGGAAGATGCAACTTGGGAACCAGCCATTATTCTTCAGTAGTTTCCGCAGCTTCAGCCTTGAGGACAAGGCTATTCTTAAGGGGGAGGGCATGTTAGGGTCCCACCCTAACCCGCTTATTTATGTAGTGGGATTGAGTCATAGTAAAGAGTCAATAAAGCCCATACTAATAATTGTAAGTGGTTAACCTGCAATTAATGACAGGACCACAGTTAGTTGCAAATGGGCCATGGTATTAGATAGATGGTATTAATAAAACCCATGGTATTGCATGTGTGAGTCATATATAAATGATAGAGGCTCCCTGCGAAGAGCATCGCGTCTTATTTTTGTATCGAACTCTGCTCTATTGGAGGTTGCCCCCTCGAAGAGGCCAGTGAACATTGCTTTCTGAATGATAAAATATTTGCTATTGTCTCTCACTATTCTATGTTCTGGGTATCTTTCTTCGCATATTCTGTATTTGGGTATCTTTTTGCAGGTTAAGAGCATAACAAGCAACCTGAAGGCTTTGTGGTGAAGGGTAAGAAAGAACTGGTATGCAGATTAAAAAAGTGTTTGTATGGGATTAAACAGTCACCAAGGATGTGGTATCATAAATTTGATATATTTATACAGGGACTTGGTTTCACTAGAAGAAAAGAAGATCACTATATGTATTTTAAATTAATTGGTGACCGTGTTATTTATTTGGTCTTGTATGTGGATGATATGTTGCTGATTGGAAATAACAAAGAAATTATCCAGGATTTGAAAATCCAATTGTCCTCCAAATTCAACATGAAACATCTTGGTGCTGCAAAATATATTTTGGTCATGGAAATTAAACGAGATTGGGAAAAGAGGAAACTTTAGTTAAACCAGAGAAAGTATGTTGAGACAATAGTGCAAAGGTTTAATATGTAGGATAGTAAAGCGATGAAGGTTCCTATTCCTGTAGGTGTAAAGTTATCTGTTGAACAATGTCTTAAGACACACGAAGAGGAAGAGGAAATGTCCCGTGTTCCATACGCAAGTGAAGTTGGTAGCCTGATGTATGCAATGGTCTGTACTAGACCACACATTACACATGTAGTGGGAGTATTGAGAAGGTTTATGTGAAAACCAAGGAAGGAACATTCGACAAAAGTGAAGCGGGTTTTTAGGTATTTGCATGGCACTAGTGATTACGATCTATGCTACTAAGGAATACCAAGATTGGATAGAGTTTTGGACATCCGTGGCTTTGTTGATGCAGTCTGGGCTGGAGATCTGGATCAGAGAATATCTACAAGTGGGTATGTGTTTAACCTATTTGGAGGTGTAGTTAGTTGGATGAGTAAGAGATATTCTGTAGTGGCACTTTCAACTACAGAGGTAGAATACATGGCAACCACTCATGCAATCAAGGAAGCAATTTGGTTGCAGATATTGTGTTCAAGTACGGGGTTAGTACAACGAGGTATAAGGATAGACTATAACAGCCAAAGTGCAATTTTCTTGGCAAAGAATCTTGCTTATCTTCAAAGGCAAAGCACATTGATGTTTAGTATCACTTTGTGAGGGATATAGTTGAGGACGAAAAGGTGTTGTTGGTAAAGGTGGACACTTTGAAAAATACTGCAGATATATTAACAAAGTCTGTGAGCATTGAGAATTTCTCTTGGCGTAGAGAAATAATGGGCATTGTAGGGTTGGACCAATGACTAAGCTCTCATGTGCCCCCCCTATGGAAAGAAAACAACAAGTGGGAGAATGTTGGGTGTGTGTTATATTCTTTCCAAGACTAGCCTCATGCGTGAAGTCGAAGGGTTAGAGGGGGACCGACCAGCCCCCCGTTCGTTCCACCGGGCATAGTATGGGGGCGGAAGCCCCCCCTGTCGGGGGATTTGAGGGTGGTGGTAGACCCCCTCTATGGAGTCGGGGGCAACACCCCAGGGATTTTGTTTTGGACCCTATATTAGGTGGTCAGACCTACCTATGGTTTTGTGCATGAGTTTTTCACATGGTTTTGGGCATGATGGCTTTCTACCCATGGTATCTTATAGACCACTCAAAGGAACTACGATTATATTCTAATCCAAGATTAATAGATTGGGGTTTATGGATGATTCGACATGTGTATATATGTATTGTAACATTGAAATGAAAAATAATGAAAAATCAATCTGGTAGTCCCAGTTTTGGGATCTAGGGGAAAATCTCTATGTATTTCTTTTTTGTTTCTCGCCATTGTATATTTTCTGTCTTTTAAGAATTCGTTTGCAGGTAATTTATGTACAAGGTTAAAACCTACACAAATACGAGACGTCGGTGAGTTGTGGCATAGGATATTGGGTCACTTGCATCATGGCACTTTGAAGATCTTGCAACAAATATCTATAGGGCTTCCCAAGGGTACACTAGAGTAGACAGACACATGCAAAGGGTGTACATTAGGGAAGTACACCAAAGCTTTCTTTCATGACAAACAAAATTGAGCATAAGTGATCCTGGATTGAGTTCACTAAGATATGTGTGGACCGTTCTCGACAACATCCACGACCAAGCACAAGCATTATGTAATATTTGTTGATGATTTTTCTCATAAGTGTTAGATTCTTTTCATGAAAAAGAAAGATCAGAAATTCTCTAAGTTTTGTGAATTTAAAGCACTTGTCGAGAAAGATACTGTCACAAAAGTTAAAGCTCTCAGAAGAGATAATTGAATGAGTTCAAAAAATTCTATGCATCAGAAAGCATTTGACATGAGTTGATATCACCTCATAATCGATAACATAATGGGGTGGCTGAAAGGAAGAACAGAAGTATTGTGGGAGTAGTATGGGCAATGTTGCATGATCAGGGCCTACCATTGCACTTATGGGCTGAAGCATGTAACACAACTATTTATTTTCAAAATAGAATACCTCATCGAATTCTCAGGATGAGTACACCGAAGGAGGCGTTTTTAGGGAAGAAACTAGATGTGGCACACTTCGGGATATTTGATTCGTCAATATACTTCCATGTTACCAAAGATGCACTGAAAAATCTAGAGCCAACAACTAAGTTTGGAATATTTGTGGGGTACATTGATACACCTCAAAACTATCGGGTGTACCTTCCAACCAACAAGATGATAGTGGTTCACAGAGATGTGAAGTTCGTTGAAGAGAAGGCCATGAGATGTTCCCTTGAGAGGGAGCTTCAGCTACATCTGGTTGAGGAGCTTTTAGCTCCAAAGGAGGAACCTTGGGATGATGTGGATCAGCCACATGCAGAGGATCAGGGAGTGGATACACCCACTCATGCAGAGTATTCTAGAGATGGGAGAAAGTGCACCAGAGAGGCTGATAGGTTATTGCATGATGCTAGAGAGAATGTGGGAGCACCCACATCACAGTGCAAGCAGAGGAGGTCACCACAGAGGTACACTAACTACATGGCTCTAATGAGCGGGAGTGTTGTTATGCTCTTAACCTGCAAAATGATACCCAAATACAGAATATGCGAAGAAAAGATACCCAGAACACAGAATAGAAATGATTTTATTATTCAGAGAGTAATGTTCACTTGCCTCTTCGAGGGGGAAACCTCCAATAGAGCAGAGCTCGATTACAAAACAAGACACGATGCTCCTCGCAGGGAGTCTCTATCCTTTATATATGACTCATACATGCAATACCACAGGCCAATACCATGGGTTTTATTAATACCATCTATCTAATACTACGACCCATTTGCAACTAACTGTGGTTCAGTCATTAATTGCGGATTAACCACTTACAATTATTAATATGGGCTTTATTGACTCTTGACTATGACGTGATCCCATTACATAAATAAGGGGTTAGGGTGGGACCCTAACATGCCCTCCCCCTTAAGACTAGCCTTGTCCTCAAGGCTGAAGCTGCGGAAACTGCTGAAGAATAGTGGCTGGTTCCCAAGTTGCATCTTCCGGAGAGGTGTCTTTCCATTTGACGAGGACTTCCTTAATCATGCGGTCGCGCAGTTGCTTGTCTCGTGTGTCTAGGACCTGTTCGGGTTGAAGCCAGATGGACCCTTCTTCGTCCAATTCAGGTAGACTGGTCTGAATTCTGCAATTGTTCCCAATCACTTTCTTGAGGCATGAGACATGGAAAAATGGATGGATTTTTGCAGTAGGTGGCAAGGCCAACTTGTAGGCCACTTCTCTAATGCGCTGAAGTACTTGATATGGTCCGTAGAATTTGGGAGAGAGTTTCTGACACCCCTTGTCTTTGAGTGATGTTTGCTTATATGGTTGTAGCCGTAAAAAGACCTGATCCCCTTCTTGAAATTGGCGCTCTGAGCGATGCTGGTCTACCTGTTGCTTCATGCGGTTCTGAGCTTGATGAAGATTCTCTCAAAGATGGGCAAGCATGGTTGCGCAGTGTTGTAGGAGTTGATCCACTGCTTGTACTTTTGAGCATCCATTGAGATACGAAGTAGGTGAAGGCGGGAGTTGACCATATAATGCTTCATAGGGAGTCATTTTGGTGGTGGCATGATAGTTGGTGTTATACCACCATTCAGCCAGAGGTAACCACTGTACCCAAAGGTGTTGCTTTTCTGAAGTGAAACACCTAAGGTAGGTTTCTAGACATTTGTTGACGGCTTCGGTTTGACCATCTGTTTGCGGATGATAGGAAGTACTGAGTTTTAGTTGAGTGCTTTCTATTCTGGGGAGTTCCTGCCAAAAGTTACTGGTGAATATTGGGTCGCGGTCGGACACAATAGAAGTGGGCATGCCATGCAATTTGAAGATCTGATCCATGAAAGATTGAGCAACCAAAGTTGGTGTAAACGGGGGGGGTAGGGCGCAGAAATGAGCATACTTCGACAGTCGGTCCACAACCACCATGATGACTGACTTGTTCCCTGACTTTGGAAGACCTGTAATGAAATCCATAGAAACCTCCGTCCAAATTGATGCCGGAATGGACAATGGTTGTAATGTGCCTGGTGTGTTGACGGTTTCCCCTTTGTGGCATTGACAGACATCGCATTTTGCTAAGAAAGTAAGGATGTCCTTTTTCATGCCTGTCCAAAAAAATGATCGTCTGGTGCGAGCATATGTCTTCTAAAAGCCCGAATGTCCTGCAATGGGATATGAGTGCAATTCTGCCAAAATGCGACTTTTGAGGGTGGATGTTGGTGATATTACGACTCAGTCCTTGTAGCGAAGAATATCATCCTGCCACGAGTATCCCTTGGTGGAATTTGGATCTACCTACAATTGAGAAATGAGTTGGGAGAGCCCGGGGTGTGAAAACCATTCCCTACGAGCCTCTTCAATCCATTCTGGAATGGGGAGGGAAATTGCTAGCAAAGTACTTTCCTCCTCAAATTGGCGAGATAATGCATCTGCTACACTATTGTCTTTCCCTTTCTTGTAAATGATCTCATAATCATATCCCAGCATTTTGGCGAGCCATTTATTTTGTTGTGGGGAGGATAGGCGTTGCTCCAAAAAATATTTAAGACTGTGATGATCTGTGCGGATTTGGAAACGTCGCCCCAATAAGTAAGGTCGCCAGATCTCGACTGCATGTAAGATGGCCATCATTTCCTTCTCGTAGGTAGATTGGCCCATATTCCTCCCATTGAGTTGTTGGCTTGTGAACGCCAACGGTCGCCCTTCCTGCATTAAGACCGCCCCAATACCTGTACCCGAAGCATCACATTCAATGACAAAAGATTTGGTGAAGTCAGGTAGTGCTAAGACTGGAGTGGAACACATGGCATTTTTTAGAGCTGTAAAGGCCTGTTGTGCTTCCTCATTCCAGAAGAATGAATTTTTCTTTAGGAGTTGGGTGAGGGGCTTCGCTATGCGACCATAGTTGCGGACAAATTTACGATAATAGCCTGTGAGACCCAAAAATCCTCTCAAGCTCTTCAAGGTCTTAGGTTGAGGCCATTCCTGCATTGCCTGGATCTTTTTGGGGTCCACCTTGACACCTTCACGCCCCACAATGTGGCCCAAATACTCTACTTCTGCCATGCCAAACGAACACTTGGACATCTTGACAAATAATTTATGCTTGCGGAGCAATTGCAAGAGTAGATCTACATGCTGAAGATGTGCAGCCCAAGTGCAACTATAGATGAGGATGTCATCGAAGAAGACAAGGACAAATTTCCTGAGATATGGTTTGAGAATGTGGTTCATAAGGCTCTGAAAAGTAGAGGGGGCATTACAAAGACCAAATGGCATGACCAGGAATTCATAATGGCCTTCATGAGTTCTGAAAGTAGTCTTGGAAATGTCGACTTCCTTCATGCGAATTTGGTGATAACCTGAGCGAAGATCCAACTTAGTGAAGAATTGGGCCCCATTGAGTTCATCCAGCAAATCATCAACCACCGGGATGGGAAATTTATCTTTGACTGTCAACTTATTGAGGGCCCTGAAGTCGGGACACATCCGCCACTCCCCATCTTTCTTGAGCACCATGGCCACTGGGGATGAATAAGGACTAATGCTGGGACGAATGACACCTGCTTCCAAAAGTTCCTTGATGATTTTTTCAATTTCATTCTTTTGGGTGAACGGATATCTGTATGTGCGCACATTTGGGGGTTGGGCCCCTGGAACCTAGGTGATGCTATGATCATGTTCCCCTCGCGAGGGTGGAAGCTCATGAGGCTTGTCAAAGACCGGAAAATGGTTATTTAAAATCTGTTGCATCTCAGGATGAATTAGCAGAGGCTTGGTTTCGATTGCCTGGATGGCATTAAATTGAGCTACAACTCCATGATTGCCCTTTTTTAACAATTTTTCCATCCTATGCGAGCTGATGATAGAGGGGGCTTCTGCCTGGAGTCCACGGAGGGTATGTGTGTAGTTGTTCTGCTTAAAACTCATATATAACTCCTGGAAATCCATTGTGATTGGCCCAAGAGTGTGGAGCCATTCAGCGCCGAGGACAATGTCGCAACCCCCCATTTGTATGGCAAACATGTGGGTTTTCAACTGATAATCCCCCATTTGAAGTTTGACATTTTCACAGCGGCCTTCACATTTCATTATGCCTCCATCCGCAATTTGAACTTGGAAGTTAGAAACTGCTCGTACAAAACAATGCACTGCTTCTGCGACTTTTTGATGGATGAAATTATGTGTACTTCCACTATCAATCAAGACTACTACTGGGCGATGTTTAATAAAACCTCTGATTTTGAGAGTTTGAGGGGAAGAGATTCCTGCCAAAGCATGCAACGAAATAACTGGTTCGTCAGAGACATTGTCCTTTTGGTTGTCTTCTTCTAGCGGCTAATGTTCCTCCAGTGGTGGATCTTCCTCTGTTGAGCTGTAGTCAGTGGCATCAATTTGAAAAAATTTGGGCTCCTTGCATTTATGACCTGGGGAGTATTTTTCATCACAGTAGTAACATAGGCCTTGCTTTCTTCTTTCGGCCATTTCCGCAGGTGACACCTTTTGGACCTTAAGTGTTTGAGTCGTGTTGTGAGCCTGTGGGGGGCAACCTTTAGCGGAGAAATTTGGGCGACTGTATTGGGCTGCTAATGCACGTTCCACATTACGAGCTACCTTGCAAGCCTCTGTCCATGTGGGAGGGTGGTGCAGTAGGACTTGGGCTTTGATAGCTTCTTTAAGACCGCTGATAAAACATTCCGTGTAGAACACATCTGAGAGACCCCAAGTGCGGAAGGCTAAGGCTTCAAAAGTTTTAATATATTCATCCATTGTACCAGTCTGTCGGAGCTTAGTAAGACGACCCAAAAAATATGATTCATGGTCAAAGCGGTCTTGAAGAGCTTTGGTGAATTTGGTCCAAGTCCTAAAAGGTCCAGTGCAATGTTGATGCCATTCCCACCATTGCCACCTTTCATTGTCCAAGTACATGCTCCCCAACATAAGCTGAGTCTCATCATCGAAGATGTGATTCAGTTTGAAATACTGCTCCATTTGTGCTATCCATGCCGACGGGTGAGAACCGTCAAATTTATGCATATCCAACTTGGGAGGTCGTTGACTGGGCTGTTGGTGGGTGTGCGAGACGTGAGGAGAGTGGCTAGACTCACCCTCATTGTGTTCATTGCCATTATATGCCTCCTCGTGGGCTTGCTCCTTGCCCTTCGGGATTATTTTCTCGACCATGCTACATAGTCCGCTAAGCTGAATGTGGAGGGATTGCAATGATTCTTCAAGTTTGTCCATCCTTTCATTGGCCATCGCTTGAGCTCTAGTTTCTACCATACACCAACCTGATTTTTTTTAAAATTGGGACCGCCTAAAAAAAATTTCAGTAAGAAGTGAATGGTACCACCATGCTCAGCTCATCGTCCTGATTCTGATGGGCTAGATCACCAATAAGCGCCCCGAAAGATCTCAGAAATATTTTTTTTTATTTTTTTTATTTTTATTTTTATATTTTTATATATATATATATATATATATATATATATATATATATTTTTATTTTTTATTTTTTTTTCTGAAAACTCCTAACGGAGTTTTACTCCTTCCTTATCAATACTGCAGTGGCCAAATCCTCAAAATGTCAATGCGGCCAAAAGTCCTGCGAAAATTATACCCCGTATAGGAACCCATCACAACTACTCCAAGCTGGTGGATCTGAGAGATCAGAATGGCGGATCTGATAGCTCTGGGCGGAAGAACAGACTGCTTCTGCGGATCTGATGGATCTAATAGATCGAAATGACTAATCTGCAAACTCGAGACTGCAGGACTGATGTCTGCTGCTGCTGCACCCCTTTGCACAAGCGGATCAGGAAGAGATGATGTGTGATCCCCCGATAGAAAAGGGAACTATGGTCTTGAGGAGTGTCAGGTGCTACAGATCGCAATATACATAAGGGTCTGGTAGTAGTACTCGGCCCAATGTTTCAGGGCTCTAACTAAGGAGGATCGACCGTACCCTTAGCCGTACAACCCGACTACCCTATCGTACAGGCGAGTAATCTCTCCGAGTGTTGTTCTTGGTGTACTTTAGCCGCAAGACGACCGACGGTTTATCTATGGCGATGTTTCAAGGGAGCCTAGGGGGTTTCCAATATACCCAGAGGGTACGTGGAAGACAGTCCGTGCGCGGTTCTGTCTAATGCGCTACTACTCGAAGGGGTACCCACAGGGGTTACAAGGGAGTCCAACAGACGTGACCACCTCTTGTATTTCCTGCGTGCATGCCTCCCCAAATCCGCAAGTTTATGCGCTCAACGACAGATCCCATGGTTTAAAGACGTCGGAACATGTCTCTAGCCAAAAAAAAATCTTGCTAAGAAATGGAGATCCCACTGGCCCTGGAAAGTGCTCTGATACCACTTGTTATGCTCTTAACCTGCAAAATGATACCCAAATACAGAATATGTGAAGAAAAGATAGCCAGAACACAGAATAGCAATGATTTTATTATTCAGAGAGTAATGTTCACTTGCCTCTTCAAGGGGGCAACCTCCAATAGAGCAGAGCTCGATTACAAAATAAGACACGATGCTCCTCGCAGGGAGTCTCTATCCTTTATATATGACTCATACATGCAATACCACGGGCCAATACCGTGGGTTTTATTAATACCATCTATCTAATACTACGGCCCATTTGCAACTAACTATGGTTCCGTCATTAATTGCGGATTAACCACTTACAATTATTAATATGGGCTTTATTGACTCTTGACTATGACGTGATCCCATTACATAAATAAGGGGGTTAGGGTGGGACCCTAACAAGTGTAGAGATTGAGCCATCCTCTTTTGAGGAAGCAGTGCAAAAACCAGTTTGGGTTGATGCCATGGTATAGGAGTATGACTCCATTATTAAGAACAATGTTTGAAAATTGGTCCCAAGACTACCAGACAAGTCAGTGGTGAGTTCCATATGGATTTACAAGGTAAGGCAAGCAGTTGATGGTAGTGTGGAGAAACACAAGGCTAGGTTTGTGGCTAGAGGGTTCCCTCAAGTGGAGGGGATTGATTATGATGAGACTTTTGCTCCTGTATCAAAGTACTCATCAATCAGATCCACTCTAGCGTTGTTAGTGCAGATGGGATGGAAGATACATCAGATGGATGTAATGACAACATTGCTCAATGGCATGATTGAGGAATAGGTGTATATTGAGCAGTCTAAAGGATTTGAGACCTTAAATAGAGAGTCACATGTGTGCAAAATCAAGTGAGCATTGTTTGGACTAAAACAAGCACCTCGTGCTTGGTACACCAGGATTGATAGTTATTTCACTGGGTTGGGCTTCACCAAAAGTGACGCAGATGTGAACCTTTACCATGTTGTGGTTAAAGTTAAATTGTTGATTATTGTTTTATATGTCGATGATTTGATTTTGAGAGGTTATGATAATTTGATCAAGTCGTGCAAAGAGGACCTTGCAAGAGAGCTCGAAATGAAGGATTTGGGGCTCATGTACTACTTTCTAGGGATGGAATCATGGCAAGGATATGAGGAATTGCTTGTCTCTCAAGGCAAGTATGCCAATGAGTACTGAAGAAGTTCCACATGGAAAGAAGTAAACCCATGGAGACTCCTCTAGCAGGTAACTGGAGGAAGGTGGATGCTACTTCCGATGAAGTAGTGGAGACTACTATTTATAGACAACTTGTGGGTTCACTCATGTATTTGGTGAACACACGACCAAAAATGTGTTACGAAGTTAACCAACTTAGTTAAGCTATGGTTAAGCCGACCAAACTGTATTGGAAGCAGCCAAAAATTTGTTAAGATATCACAGAGGTACCACTTAGTTTGGCCTTTGGTACAGACGAACAAAGGGAGTGAAGCTTCAAGGCTTCACCAATGCAGATTGGGCAGGGAGTCCATCCGACAGGATGAGAACATCAAGTGGGATCTCCAATATTGGGTTAGCAGTTGTTTCTTGGTACAATAGGACACAAAGATCAGTTGCACTCAGTTCAGTAGAAGCAAAGTACATAGCTACTAGTCAAGCAGCTTGTGAGGCTACCTAGATGAGGAATATTCTTGTTGGTTTGTTCGGTCAGAAGATGGATCCAACAATGATTTACTATGACAATCAGAGTCGTATAAAAATCTCTGAGAATCTAGTTTTCATGATCAGTCCAAGCATATTGCTATTTGATATCATCATCTTCAAGATTGTGTGCAGAGGAGAATTATGTTGCTGAAGTACATTCCCACAGAGGAGCGGGATGCAGATATTTTGACAAAGGCCTTGTCAAGATGAAAATTTGAGTTTCAAAGAGGCAGGATTAGGGTAGAAGATAATCCCTTTCTTGTTGAGAGGCAGTGTTAAAAATAGAAATAAGAAATCCTAATTTAATTTGTCCTTGAATTAAATTGGGAATTAAATCAAAATTCTATTCTCATAACAACTTGTAGCAGTTAACTAAGTTAAGTTGACTTAGTTGGTTGAGTAAACTCGAGTTGGAATTCTATATAGAGTCATGTAGGGTGACTAAATTTTAGGCGTCCAAGTTGAGTTTTTTTAGTTGTAATTAATTAATTCAGTTTAACTGAGTTAAGGTTAGTTAAACTAGTTCCAACTGTTGGACGAACCAGTAGGAGGTCTAGTAATGGGGAGCAACTTCAGTGCAGCTTCACTGCTCCACTAGTTAACTAAAGATTCACTCATAAATAACTCATTCATTTCATTTTAGAGGAAGACCCAATTGAGATTAGAGTTTAGGGACAATACTATCAGTTGTATAATTTTCCGAGTTGTACAGATCGTGCATGAAATTAATAGAGGGCCTATGGATGTCTTGCGCAGTTGTGGTGAGGGATTTTGCCAATTAAATATGGGCTGATTCTCTCAGGAATTGCACAAGTAGGGGCTTGGCAGGCAACAAAATTGGCTAAGTGTTGGCTTGAGATGGTTTTTGAAGCAGTGAGATAATTTGTACTTATGCAAAGATTGTTCAGATTGAACAAGCATTGTATTTTCTTCTCAGATCTTCTGGTTAATGCAATATAGATAGCCAAGGTTTTGAGTAGTTGTTTTCCACAGAAAAATATTATGTTATGTGCGATTGAACTTCTTCCTTTTCTGCTTAGTGTTTTCATCGATCAATTTTTGTTTCCCATGATGAGTAGAGTAGATCCAAGTCTTTTGTTCTAGCATATTACATAAGCAGTTTGAATCTACAAGTAAAAATATACAAATTTTGATTGATAGATTTGATTTGGAATTAGTTCAAGGTTTTATTTCTGATAGTGTGAAGAATATTTTAATTTTGCTAGTGTGATATTTATTTCTGAAATTTAATATTAGCTTTATTTTTTGCAAGTGTGAAGAGGATTTAGATTTGATTGTTCTATTTACTTCTACATTTCAGTTTAGCTTTGTTTATGTCAGTTTGATACTTTCCTTTCCTGCAAGAGTGACAATCTTTTTACTTTAAGTGATTCTTAGATAAAACATGTGCATGAAAACATCGTAATTCAATTTGAAAATTACTCACATAATAAATAATCCTAGCACAAATTGTGCACATACACATCTTCAGTTTACAAGTCCTGGTCGATAATTTATGAAGTAATTTAAGATCAATTAAAATGCCAAACAAGCGATTCGAGAAATAGTAAGTAAAATTCGTAAATTGTATTATGTGGATGAGGGGTGCATGGGATTGTTGGACAAAAAGATTGCTTGGTTTCTTGTGGAAGTAGATATTTCAAGGGGTTTACCAACGACGATCGATTGATTCTAGGCCACTTTCTCTATCAGCCCGAAGGTTTATTACTGGGGAATTCCTCTTAGGTTCCTAGAATGTCATAATACTGGGCATTTGATGATTAATTGTCCTAATCATTATAGATGCAGGGGTAGGATGTCTAAGGATCTCATCATGGACAAAAAAAATCCTGACAGGATGTCAGAAGGATTTAGAGAAGATGGGACTCCCCAAAGATCTCCAAGGTTGTTCTTGGACACTATGGAATCAGATTTGAATCCAACATCTCCGATCACTGATATTATCAATGGAACAAAAAATTCCATAGGCCCTTGTACTTATGAAAAGGAAAAAGGTGGTAGGGTTGGGTCTATGGATAGGAAAGGGTAGACTCCTATAAAGAGAAAGGGAAAGGATATTGAATTCAAGGGCCAAAAAACTAGTAAACTTCCATAAATATCTCCCATTCGTAGTAGGAAGGAATGTGAGGTAGGAGCCTCACCTATTTCAAATGATGAGGACCTACAGTCTATTGCTGGGAATCCTGGACTAGGACTTGAGCCCATCTCAATCAAGAAACACTTTGAATAAAACTTGGGATTGGATAGCGGGGGTTGGAAGATGACATAGTCAAGCAAAAAGAGGAGAAGAGAGACTAAATATAAAATTATGTCGAAATATGGTGGTCCTGGGACTAATTTAAACTCTAGATTCTCTGAAGCCATGGAGGAGGCACTTTTGCCATACTTCGACCCTGGAACTTCAAATAAATCATATGAACAAATGGCAGGAACTCGTCTCCGGGACCTTAGAGTAATTTACCTCAATACAATTAATTTCCAATGAGAGTTATGTCCCTTAATGTTAGAGGCCTAGGATCTGCCCAAACCAGAAGATCCTTGAAGTACAATATAAAATCAAAATTCCTTTCCATCGTCTTGCTACAAGAGACTATGATGGAAAATAATAGGATCATGGAAGTTTTTATCAAGATGTGTCCACATTGGCGGGGTTGTGCAACAATCGAAATAGGTAACTCGAGTGGTATTGCAGTAATATGGGATCCAACAATATTTAAATTTCAGGAATATAGTGCATATGATGAAATTGTTCTGATTGGTCGTTACATGGGATGTCCATTCAGATTTCGAATAATAGATATATATGCACCTTACTCCATGTGCATATCCTTCTGGGATATGGTTGAGACATCATGCATTCTTGATATTCATCCCTTGATAATAGCAGGTGACTTGAACTTCACAATGGATGGGAGAGAATGTTGGGGTCACAAGGAAAAGGTGGATCCAATGGCGAAACACTTCGAAAAGCTATTTTATCAAAAGGAACATAGAGATGTTTCTCCGATCCCATTGAGCCCAACATGGTGGAATGGTTTCTCAATAGAGGAAGGAATTGTTAAGAGAATTGACAGATTCTTGGTAGACTCAATATTGTGTCAGAGGCTAAATTAGTTGCAACCCTGGACATTCTTTTCAAGCATATCAGATCATGATGCCATAATATTGGATTGGGTCAAGGACCTAGATGATCTTAAGAGACCATTTAAAATTAACCCGATGCAGTTAAAAGAACAGGATTTCCAACTATTGGTACGACAATCTTGGACATCCACTGACTGTCCCATTTCAGCTAACCCTTCCCTAAGGCTTAGAGATAAAATTAATAGACTGAAAAAAGATGCCAAAGTCTGGATAAACAATCATAGGATAGATCTCACACAAGAATTGTTATCCATTGAAGTAGAAATTGCTCAGCTATGGGACCTGATAGCACCTGCACTTTTCTTTGCACTTCAACAGAGGGGGATCTTGAATATTGTGTTAAAAAGGGACAAAATCCTCAAAATATAGGAAGAGGAATGGCAACAGAAAACTAAGCTAGCATGGATAAAGGGTGGTGATCAGAATACTAAGTTATTTCAAAAAGATGCGATGAAAAGAAATCATATAAACTCCATTTGGGCCATTGAAGACGAATCTGCGATCATCCATTCCTCGGTCAAGGGAATTAAAAGGGAGGCAAATCAGTTCTTCAAAAATCAATGTAGTGAAAGAGAGGGAGACTTCCTAATGGAAAAATTGAGGTTTGCAAATATGTTTACAACGATGGTTAATGATGAGGACATTTATCTGATGGAAAAGCCCATCTCAGAGGGTGAGCTACTCCAAACAATCAAGGAGATGGTCAGGGACAAGAGTCCTAGTCCAGATGGATTGCCTATTGAAATATTTTGCTTCTTTTTTGAGTTGATGGGTCCGAATATGGTGAGTATGGCAGAGGAGGTTAGATTATCCGGACACATCCCAGGTTCTATAAACTCAACCTTCCTTACTCTTATCCCTAAGAAAATAAACTCTCTCTCTTTCTCTTATTTCAGACCCCAATCATTATGTAACTCTATATATAAGATGATGTCCAAACTTCTTTCAAACTGAATTAAAAACATAATATATCCTCACATTTCTGTAGAGAAGTTTGGTTTCTTGTCAAATAGGAGGATTCAAGATGCAATCGTCATTGCTCAAGAGTGTATCCACTCGATCAGATCGAAAAGGATCAAAGCATATCTCCTGAAGATTAACCTCCATAGGGCATATCATTGTGTGGACTGGAAGTTTCTCACAATGATATTATATAAAATTGGATTCCAAGATAAACATATCTTATGGATAATGGCATGCTTATCATCAGCATCTATTGTTATCCTCATTAACAGTGAGCCTACATAATTCTTCAAAGCACAAAGGGGCCTAAGACAAGGATGTGCCTTATCTCCACTTTTATTTATTCTCATCATGGACACCTTCTATAGAGGTATTAAATCCATGTCAGCAAAGGGAGCAATTTTGGGATGTGGGATCACTAGACGATGCCATCTCACTCACTTAATGTTTGTAAACTATGTCTTATGTGGTGGAGCTACCAAGCTTTTGGTGTTCTACAGGATATTTGAAGACTTCGGTAAATCTTTTGGACTTTCCATCAACAAAAATAAAACATAATTAATTTCAGACAATGTAGAAGATCCTGAGACTCTAAAAATAGCTTAACTTTTTGGGCTCAAAATGAGTCCACTGGCAGGAGGTTTCAAATATTTGGGATGTTACCTAAAACCTAGTAAATACACCATACAATATTGGGAATGGATCATTACAAAGTTTAATAAGAAATTGACTCATTGGATCAAAGGTGGCTAATGTTGGGAGGAAGAGTAATTATGATTAAGGCGTTCCTGCTTAGCATACTTGTTTATTGGATGCATCTTTTCCAGTTTCCCTAAGCTGTCATTAAAAAATAGGTTCCATCATTTCTAAATTTCTATGGTCAGGTGTTGGATCAGGTAAGAAGATTCATACAATTCATTTGAAGGATATTGCCAAACCCAATAAATTTGGAGGGTGTGGTATAATTGACTCTCGAAGTTTTAACTTGGCTCTCTTGACAGGGAATTTATGGAGATTGTTCTATGAGTAGGGTCTATGGCAACACATCATATTCGACAAATACATACATCAGTTAGATTTGGAGGAGTGGATTTCTGTGAGGGTTCCATCAACAACTAGATCTTCAATTATTTGGAGGAGCCTATGCATTGCCATTCCTTGGATCTGTAGCAACCTAAGTTGGATGGTGGGTGATGGGTAGAAAATTAAGATCGGTCTGGATGTCATTAAATGTATTACTGGTAGCCATCTACTATCATTTCCAATCATCAACTTACTCAACTCTTAGGGGATTTTCACCCTCGTCAATCTGTGGGAGAGAACTCGTCATACATGCATAGCAAATGCCACATGCTTGACAGATTAGACTCCCAGTGGAAATGTGGGATGAGTGAGAAGAATATCGTAGCCAATTGTACTTCTCTGGCATTAGACTTTGTCAGTGTCTGGATAAGCTTGTGTGGGGTGGACATATTGGGAACAACAGGATTCCATTCAAGGAGTTATATGACCACATTACTTTGACCTTCTAAACGTTGCCCTTCTCGGATTGTACATCCATGATTTGGAAGTGGGATGCCCCTTTAAAAATTAAATGTTTCTCATGGTTAGTCATTCACAATTGTATCTTGACATGGGAAAGCATGCTTAGGAGAGGGTTTGTGGGACATGGTAGATGCTCATTATGTAGCAGGGACTCAAAGGATTCCATTCACCTATTTTTGCAATGTCCTTTTGCTGTCAGGGTGTGGAAGGAGGTTTCCTCCCTCTTAGGAGTTCCATTAGAGACTCTACATCTATTCATGATTGTATTGCTCAATGGAACCTCAAAGCGAAAGCACATCGGACGATGCCCCTTTACGTCCTGTGGGGGTATTTGGAGATCCAAAAACGCTCTTATCTTCGAAGGAAAAGTTCCTTAGATTAAGGAAGTCGCCATGGGCATAGTGACATATTTCAATGAAATAGGCCCCTAGGCTCCTAAGGTCCCCCATCGATCTTTTTTCACAGGTTGAAGTGGCTGGAATTTATCCTATCTGCTATTTCAACAGGGCCTCCTCAGATGGGGTTTGTAGTTGTGGAGTCTCGCTCCATATTGATCCATCAAAGCATTTTCATTTCTCTTGGAATGCAGGCAAGGGGGATAACTACAACGCTGAATTGATAGCTCTGTGGGGCGACCTTCAATTCTCATCATGGGTTAGGATAGAAACCATTCACATCATTGGGGATTCCCTCACCATGATCAAGTGGGTTCAGGGGAAGTGTTCACTAAGGTCCCGTCTCTATGTAATTGGATGCAGCCGATTCAAAACATCTTGCCTACTTTCTTGTAGGTTACTTTCCAACACGTCTTCATGGAGCAAAAAAGGGAGGCAAATGTGTTATCCAAACACGGTCTCTCCCTCTGTCCCGATTTTTTGTTTTTTTGAAAAGTTTTTTGATGGCAGAAGGAGTGGTATGGGATCATTTGAGCTTTAATCTTTCCTCCTGCTCCTGTTTTTTTGGTCTTTTTTGAGTCTTCGATTAAGGATTTGTTCCTCTTTAATTTTTCCTCTGTTATTTGCATTTTTTCTCCTCCTGTGGAGGGGTTTCGATATTAGTCTCTGTCCGATCCGTGGACTTCACGTCTGTGCACGTCGGCACCTCTCGTACTGGACGGTGGGTCCGGAATTCGCGATATGATTTGAATATTCAACGCATTCAGTGGCATTCTTCACTGTAAAGTTGCAAAGAGGGAAAATAATATTTAATATCTAAAACGAAGGTGTGAATTTTAAAAAGATTTAGGAATCCGTAACCCTAGGTATTGTTTATTTTTTCTTAATAAATATGAACAAACCATATTCATAATGATCTGGAATATTTTGAATATTTATAAGACTCTTTTTTAATCTATTCTTAAATAATTATAACATTTTGTATAACTGTTATTGTGATAAATAGAAGGTTTTTAAAAATTCCGACCGTACTTCATACACTTTGATATTAATATTATTGACATTCCATGGTTTTTATATCATTTAATGGTGCTCGTAGTTTATATCATTTATTATATTTGATTTTTTTTGACGATACCAAAAATCTATTTATGATGTCATGCTTTTTAATCTGATGTAATTGTGGTGGTTTAATATATTTTTTTGTTTTTATTGGTTAAGTTATTGTGTTTCCTATCAGACGTATTGCAAGCAGCTTATTGTGTTAAGTTATTGTGTTATTATGGAATTTGGATTCTTCAATATATATGGGCAATCTCGTCATCTTAGTGGTTTAATGAGCTTTTAAAATGATTCCTTGGTCATTGTTTTTTTTCACCCTTCTTTTTCGTGTTTTTGCATTAATTCTTTTAATTTATTTTTTTGCATTAATTCTTTTAATTTATTTTAAATAATTACATTTTTTGCATTAATTCTTTTAATTTATTTTAAATAATTACAGTTGTTAGCAAGTTTATATTTTTGTTATTGGTTTTTTCACTGTTCGCTGGTGTGTTATAGTTTTTTGGAGATGTCGTATTGATAAGTCATGATTTTGGCTCAAAGCATTGTAACAAAGCCTATTTACAAATTAAGATTTTGCATAATAAAATGGGGTAAATTTCCTTGGTTAAGAATCTTGTTCCATGTCTTTTTAAATGCATATATGTTTAATTTATATATTAATTCTTTTAATTAATAATAATGGTTTAAAATTATATTTTAATTTAATTAATTTTTATGATTTTTTTTTTTAATTTTAGCAATTTGAGATATATTATGAAGTGTTTAGATGCTTGTTATGTATTGATGTTTATCTACATTTGCCAACCAATCATTTAATTAGGCTGTAAGGCGTTTCCCTTTGAATTGAACTCTCCTCCTGTCCTTCGTGTCCTCACTATGCATCATCAGATTAAGTTTTAGATTATTGAAATGGTTCCCTCCGTTAATCTCATAACTAACTCCTTACCGCTCAAATGACTCGCTCATTAATCTCATAACTCACTCTTACCGCTCAACTGACTCGCTCATTAATTCCAAATAAGGGGCGATGCCTCTGAAAACGAAAGGTTATTGTCTATTTGGACTGAACAAGGGTTCGAGCCGCCCTTGCTTCAGTACACAGATACTTGATCTATAGGAGAAAATGGTGGAAAAAGCCGCTCGCTTAAGTGTTAATCTAAATTTAAATACTTTGAAAAGTAGTTCTTTATCTTTTAATTTCATGTATTAGTTCTTTTATATTAAAATATAAAAATGAGATCTTTGCATTATTTAATAAATCTATTAAAATAAATTTATACTATAATTATTTATTTTCATTCAATTTAATTTTTCCAGTTAAAACAACATGAGAACATCCATTCCAAAATCAATAGCTATTGACATGGAGAATCTATTTGATAGAAAAACAAACTTCCAAGATGAATATTATGGGTCTTTTCCATATGTCAAGAAGCATAAGGTGTTACCATTTTTTGATTTTAGTAAATGGTATAAAGTATAAGTTTTTTTGTTTTTGTTTTTACCTAAATCTCTTTGAAGTGGTTGGAAGATTTTGGCTACCTTATCATACACTGATTCCAAATTCCATTATACATGAATTCTTTTTTCCATTACAAAGGTTTAAGATGTTAGTGCAATGAGATATATTTAAGCTAATGTAAAAATTCAACAGGTCTATGATGGTTTATTTATTTATTTATTGAACAGTTTTTCCTAGACACAAATTCTGATTAGATAATGGACAAATGTAGAGCTTGTTTTCTCACTTTATATGGATCTTGTTAGTTGTCTAGAATCTTAAGCACTTGATGATGCAGAATACTGATAAGATAAAAATTTATGGAGCTCTTGTACGGGTAGATTCGATGGAAAAAGTGGCATAGACTCAGACAACAAAGAAAGAAAAAATGAGGATGAAGGTGCAAAAGATTATTGCAGATGGAATTAATTGCTTTCTAAACAGATAATTAATTTATAATTTCCAGAAGAGTAAAAAATGAGGATAAATGCGCAAAATATTATTGCAAATGGAAATTAATTGCTTTCTAAACACACAATTCTTTTATAATTTCCAAAAGAGTTGTTTTCTGATTCTGGAATACTTGCCATTGAGCATGCTAATTTTGATGGAATTGAATGGAGCTCTTGTAACTGGGGGAGAAACTGCTTCAACTTTGTACAACCCAAAATCGGTTAAACTTGCAAACTAATTGAGGAAATCATGATTGGGGAGGACAAGTTAATTCACTTTTCAGGAGTTGAGTTGGGATAAGCTTGTACTATAGTCCTGAGAGTAGCAAAGTAATTATATAACATCAATGAACACAATTCAGAGGGAAAACAAGCACCAAAGAAACTGAGGTGCAGAGTCTAAGTAATATACATGATCATTCCAAAGAAATGGCGTTCAACAAGTAGACTCCTAAATTACAATGGTGTTTCCACTCCAGAGAAATGATGTTCAACTTATGCACAATTTTCTCGAAATTAAACCAAGAGTCACCAATTTCAGCAATCACAGTAGTTTCATTTGATAACATGCAATTTTGACTAGTGAATATCAACAATGGTCCTACTTCAAATGTATCCTCTAAGGGCAAGCCAACCAAAAGATAATTGCTTGAGTATTGTTACTTCAGAATATGGGTAGGTTCTTTGAGGCCTTGCCTAAATATGTTTGAATGGAATATTAACCCTAAGGACTCATATGCTGCACTTTTCAGGGGAACACCTTCGGGTACAAAAATATGTTGATAATTCTTTGTAAGCCCCTTTTCCATAGTCACCCTGTTAGGTTGCATGAGTTTGGTTTTCTTTTTTTCAAAAGCAATAAATATCCCACTCAACTATAGTCATTAAAAATAGGCACTCCAAATAAATATCTATCAAACTCAACTATTTTAGCACAGTAAGTCCCTATTTTAGCACTTACTAAGGAAGTTGCATATGCCTTGTTTGATTGTATTACATTTAGCATTAATATTCTTTTTTTGTTCAAATTGGGCTATAGTTAGATCACATAACATATCACATCCTTTTTCATCTATACTCTTCCTCCATATGTGCTACCTATTTTAGCATAGTGAGTCCCTATTTTAGCACTTACTAAGGAAGTTTCACATGCATTGTTTGATTATATTACATTTAATATTAATATTTTCTTCGTTCAAATTGGGCTCTAGTTAGATCACATAACATATCACATCATTTTTCATCTATACTCTTCCTCCATATGCGCTACCAACTGACGACATTTCCTTTGTAACATCTGGTGCAAATGCTAGTTTATATGATTTTGCTAATTAAAGTGAACTAGTTCATTTAATTTATATGATTGTGCTAATTAAAGTGCGATAATTTATGATTTAAGTGGGAAAGTTTAAAAATAAGATGAGAGAAAAAAATAAAATCAAATCAAAAGAACTCCTCCTTGCACACTCCACATTGTGCCCTTCCACAATCTAACTCTAGTTATTATGGAATTTGGATCCTTTAGTATATAGATAGGAGTCTCATCATCCTAGTGGTTTAATGAGCTTTTAAAGTGACTCTTTCATCACTCTTTTGTCTTTCTTTCCTCATGTTTTTTCATTAACTCTTTCTTAGACAACCAAAATTGTTGACAAGCTTATATTTTTCCCATAGGTTTTTTCAAGGTTGGCTATGGTGTGTTATGGTTTTTTTGGGAGTTGTTGGCAAGTTTATATTTATCCCATCCGTTTTTCCAAAGTTGGATCCCATCATCCTAGTGGTTCAATGAGCTTTTAAAGTGACTCTTTAGTCACTCTTTTGTCACTCTTTTCTCATGTTTTTTCATTAATTCTTTCTTAGACAACTAGTTAACTCTTTTTTAGACAGCTAGAGTTGTTGACAAGCTTATATTTTTCCCATAAGTGTTTTCAAGGTTGGCTATGGTGTGTTATGGTTTTTTGGGAGTTGTTGGCAAGTTTATATTTATCCCATCCGTTTTCCAAAACTAGCTATGGTGCGTTATCTTTTTTTTGGAATGTGGTATTGATAAGCCATGGTTTTGGCCCATGGTATTGTAATGAAGATTATTTACAAATTAAGAGCTTGCATAATAAAATAGGGTAAATTTCCTTGGTTAAGAATCTTGTTCCATGCTTTTTTAAATACATATCTGTTTAATTTATATATTAATTCTTTTTTAATTAATAATAATATTTTAATTTAAACAATTTTTATGATTTTTTAATTTTAGCAATTTGAAATATATTATGAAATGTTTAGATGTTTGTTATGAATTAATGTTTATCCGTATTTACCAGTAATTTAATTTTCAGCATCATCAAAAAAAATCTCTCAAAATTCCATTGGCTAAGGATTTCTATTGATTGATGTTTGTAAAAACGATTTCTGTTGATTGATGTTTGTAAAGAGGATTTTACAACAAATATTGTAAAAAGAAATCTGTAAAGTTTATGATTTAAGTGGGAAAATTTAAAAATAAAATGAGAAAATCAAAAGACATCACCACCAAATAAAAACAACAACCTCCTCCTCTACCTTCCTCCACCGATGGAAGGCAGAGCAGTGTTGAAATGTTAATTTCCCCTGCCGCGTTATTATTCCAGAAAACCAGCCAGACTTCCCCGCACCGCTTTTCAAGAGACGGTGGTATTTCTCAAATTGTAGCAATTACAATCATCAGCAGACACGTGGCTGAGTGGTTTGTTTGACTGCCAGTGTTTCAGTAAAAAATTAATGAAGTTTAATGTGATTCATAGATTGTTGGTAAGAGTTTTAATTATATTGTTTTTTTATTGTCCACGGGAGTATGGCACAAAAAACTTGTAATATCATATGTTTTCATTGTTGTTCGTTGTGAACTGGCAAGGGAAGCACGCAGTAGCGCGAAGGTGAAGTATTCCCCTATTTTGTTTTGTAATACATGAAATGAAATATACACACAGCAGCGTGAATGTAAGTTGTTCGTTGAATATGTAATGGTATGCCCTGTTTCATGATGATGTGTAATGTGAAAAATGCAGCAGCGTGTAAGTTTTTTTTTGTAATGGAATATGCAGCAGCATGAATGTAAAGAAAATTTTTACACATAGCAGTGTAAGATTTTCTGGAGAGACAAAGTAATTTTTTCTTTTGGAACTGGAACTGAAGTGTCCTGTTGTAATCCCTATGTGAGAGGAAGAATCTTGTAAACTAAGTCTTATTAATGAATACAAAGTTTTTATGTGTGTGTAAAACTCTGTTCTTCAGAAAACAATTTAAGCTTCCTTGTGTTAAGATCCTGTGATAAAAATAGAGCATTTTTCCTCTGTTCATTTTGTTTGGAATTATCAGAAATTCCCAACATGGTATCAGAGCTTGTCCAGGCTCTTTGAAGGTGTCAAAGAAGCTAAAGGAAGGATTTCTTGCTGCAGCAGCTTCTCCAGCAGAGTGAAGACTCAGTCAAAAAAATCCAAGGTATTTCTCAAGTTAGTTTTTGTGTTACTGTTGAGGACAGTCAGTGATTTTAAATACACAGTCAAGTATTTGAAGCATAGTTAAGAGTGCAAGAATGGTTGGAGCCAGCATTAGCATGGTTATCTTTAATACTCAGCTCCTACAGTTTAATGGGAAAAACTATGACTATTGGGCAATAAGTATGAGAGCTTTGCTTGCTTCCCAAAACTTATGAAATTTGTTGAGGATGGTTTTGAAGAACCAGCAGATGAAAATGAGATTAACAGTTTAACTCAGGCAAAGAAATATCTGTTGAAGAGCAATAAGAAGAAGGATTCTAAAGCCCTCTACTTCTTGTATCAAGCAGTGCATGAGAGTGTTTTTCCAAGGATAGCAGCAGCCAAGAGATCGAAAGAAGCATGGGCAACTCTCAAGATAGCCTATCAAGGCATGGAGAAAGTAAAGACAACAAAACTATAGTTTCCGAGCAGAGATTTTGAGAATATTTGCATGAAGGAGTCAGACAATATTGACTCATTCTTCACACATGTGATTGGTCTGGTCACACAGATAAGGTCTCATGGTGAGATTCTTGAAGAAAGGAGGATTGTGGAGAAATTATTGAGGATCCTACCCTCAAGGTTCGATGTGATTGTCACCACCATATAAGAGACAAAAGATCTCACAAACTTCTCAGTTGATGAACTACATGCATCACTAATAACACATGAGCAGAGAGTGAGTAGAAATGAAAACTCATCTCTAGAACATTCCTTTAAGACCCAGATGTTCTTTGGAAGAGGAAGAGGTCAAGGTAGAGGAAACAAGAGAGAAAGAGGCAAAAGCCAAAACAGAGGTGGAAGAAACAGTCCAGCAAATGCTCAAGGAAGAGGCAGCAATCCAAATCAGAACCAAGGCCAAGGCAACAGCCAACAAAGTGGACAACATCATGCTCAAGGACAAAGGTATGATAAATCCAATGTCCAATGTCACTATTGTAAAAAATATGGGCATTATGCAAATGAATGTAGGAAGAAGCAGCATGATATGAATAATAGAACTAATGCAAATTTCACTAGAGAAAATATTAGCCAAAATAATTTGTTTTTAGCTTGTAATATGGCTGAAGAAAAGAGTGAAGATGTATGGTTTCTAGACTCCGGTTGCAGTAACCATATGACAGGAAACATAGCCCTGTTTTCTATGTTAGATCAGAATGTGAAGTCACAAGTCACACTAGGGACTGATAATAAAGTTTATGTTATGGGAAAAGGAGAAGTAAATGTCTTAACAAAGAAAGGTGAAAAGAAAACCATAGCAGATGTTTATTATGTTCCTGGAATGAAATGTAACCTCTTAAGTATTGGACAGCTTGTTCAAAAGGGGTACAATGTTTTCTTTGTGGATGATGTATGCACCATCATGGATAAAAAACCCAACAAACAATGTATTGCTGAAGTGAAGATGACAAGGAACAGGATGTTCCCTCTCAGAATGAAAGCAGATTTGAAAAATAAAGAAATTGCAGCAGTGACAAAAGAGGCTTTCCAAAGCGAACCAAAAGATGAAAATTGGTTGTGGCACTTGAGGTTTGGACATCTCAACTTTGGAGGTCATAACTTGTTGAATAGAAAAGGAATGGTAAGAGGATTACCATTGATAGAGAAACTAGACAGCCTTTGTGAAGGTTGTATCTTGGGGAAACAACATAGAGAAAGTTTTCCATCCGGGAAAAGCATCAGGGAAAAATCACCCTTAGAGATTGTCCACTCAGATTTATGTGGACCGATGCAAACTCCATCACTTGCAGGCAGCCACTATATACTAACATTTATTGATGATTTTATTAGAAAAACTTGGGTTTACTTCCTGAAGAACAAAAGTGAAGTGTTTGAAAGATTTTTCAATTTCAAAGCACTTGTAGAAAACCAAAGTGAGCTGCATATCAAAGTTCTAAGAACTGATAGAGGAGATGAGTATATCTCCAAGGAATTTCTACGTTTTTGTAGAGAAAATGGAATTCATAAGCAGTTTACCACTAGGTACACTCTGCAGTAAAATGGAGTTTCCGAAAGGAAGAATAGGACAATCATGGATATGGCGAGGAGTATGTTAAAGGCAAAGCATTTGCCAAATGATTATTGGGTTGAAGCTGTACATTGTGCAGCGTACATTTTGAATAGAAGCCTTACAAAACTAGTCATGAACAGAGTGCCGGAAGAAGCATGGAGCGGGACAAAGCAAGGAGTCACCCACATGAAAGTTTTCGGATGTGTGGCTTATGCACACATTCCAGATCAACTAAGGAAGAACTTGGACAACAAAGGGGAGAAATGTATTTTCATTAGATACAGTGAAGAATCCAAAGCTTATAGGTTGTATAACCCATCCACCAAGAAGCTCATTCTGAGTAGAGATGTTCAGTTCATTGAGGAGGAAGCTTGGGATGGAAGCATAGAGAAGACAGTGAATGTTAAAAACTCTATGTCTCATGATGAAGATGATGAGGAGATGGTTGAAATACATCCCAAAACAGCAACACCAACACAAGGGCAGCAAGAGACACCCTTGAGAAGAAATGAAAGTGCTTCTCCAAGCACATCACAAGGAGAAAATTCAAGTGCTTCTTCAAGTACTTGTACACCAAATGAAAGAGATAAGAAGTTCAGAAATTTAAGTGATATTTATGAACAAGAAGCAGCAAATGTAGGTATGAACTCTTTGTTTGATTTATATTATCATGTTGATGACCCTGTTCATTTCGAAGAAGCAATTAAGGATAAGAAATGGATAGAAGCTATGGATGAGGAGATCAATGCCATAGAAAGAAACAAGACATGGGATTTAGTTGAACTACCAAAAGGAAAGGAAGTCATTGGAGTTAGATGGGTCTACAAGACCAAGAGTAATGTTGAAGGAAAAATAGAAAGACACAAGGCAAGACTGATTGTCAAAGGATACAAGCAGTAGTATGGGAGAGACTATGAGGAAACTTTTGCACCGGTTGCAAGAATGGAAACCGTGAGAGCAGTGTTGTCCATAGTAGCACAAAACAAGTGGAAAGTTTACCAAATGGATGTGAAGTCAGCATTCCTAAATGGAGTGTTAATGGAAGAGGTTTACATTGAACAACCTCTAGGCTATGAAAAGAAAGGCCAAGAGCACAAAGTGTGCAGATTGAAGAAAGCTCTTTATGGGCTGAAGCAAGCACCAAGAGCGTGGTACAGTAGGATAGATTCCTATCTACTGGAAAATGGATTTGAAAAGTGTGAGGGAGAACCCACTCTCTACATCAAAGAAAAGGATGGTAAAATTCTAATTGTTGTGTTATATGTTGACAGTCATGAAAGAAGAATTTGAAATGACGGACATGGGTTTGCTGAGATACTTCTTAGGAATAAAAGTAGAACAAAATTGAAATGGGATTTTATCTCACAAGCGAAATATGTTAATGAAGTGTTGAAAAGATTTAATATGCAGGAGAGCAAGGCAGCAATCACTCCCACAGTGATGGGATTAAAACTCAGCAAAGAGGACAGCAACAAGGATTTTGATCCTAGTTTGTACAAGAGCATAGTTGGCAGCCTCATGTATTTGACTGCAACTAGGCCAGATATAATGCATGCTGTTAGTTTAATTTCCAGATTCATGGAGAGGCCAAAAGAAGCACATTGGCAGGCAGCAAAAAGGATTCTGAGGTATGTTAAAGGTACTAAAAGGTTTGGCATTTTATATACTACTTCAGAATGTTCAGATTTAGTTGGATACACTGATAGTGATTGGGTTGGAAGTGTAGATGATCGAAAAAGAACATCCAGTTATGTTTTTCACATGGGTTCAGGAGCCATTTCATGGGCTTCTAAAAAACAACCTATTGTAGCATTGTCTACAGCAGAAGCAGAATATGTGGCAGCTACAACAGCAGCATGTCAAGCAATTTGGATGAGAAGGATGTTAAGGAGTTTATGCCAAGAGCAAGTAAAAGCAACTGTGATTTTTTGTGACAATAGCTCAGCTATTGCATTATCCAAGAATGTTGTGTTTCATAAGAGAACGAAACACATTGACACAAAGTTTCATTACATCAGGGAATTGGTAAACAATGGAGAAATTGTTTTACAACACTGCAGAACTCAGGAGCAAGTTGCAGACATTTTGACCAAACCATTGGGGCAGAAAAGTTTTGAGTTTTTGAGGAAATGTCTGGGTATGATTTATAACCAGCAGTTGAAATTAAAGGGGATTGCTGAAATGTTAATTTCCCTTGCCGCGTTATTATTCCAGAAAACCAGCCCGACCTCCCCGCACCACGTTTCAAGAGATGGTGGTATTTCTCAAATGGCAGCGATTACAATCATCAGCAGACACGTGGCTAAGTGGTTTTGTCAAAGCAGTTTTCCCCGGAGCATAAATATCGGCAAGAAGGTCCGTGCGATATGGTTTGTCAACCCTCCGATGAAATCAACGGTTGCATACAGGCCTACAACATGAAGTCATTTAGGACTTGACGTGAAGTGATTTTTTTTGTTTGACTGCCAATGTTTCAGTAAAACATTTAATAAAGTTTAATGTGATTCGTAGATTTTTGGTAAGAGTTTTAATTATATTGTTTTTTTAATTGTCCACGGGAGTATGGCACAAAAAACTTGTAATATCATATGTTTTCGTTGTTGTTTGTTGTGAACTGGCAAGGGAAGCACGCAACAGTGCGAAGGTGAAGTATTCCCCTGTTTTGTTTTGTAAAACATGAAATGAAATATACACGCAGCAGCGTGAATGTAAGTTGTTCGTTGAATATGTAATGGTATGCTCTGTTTCATGATGATGTGTAATGTGAAAAACACAGCAGCGTGTAAGTTTTTTTTTTAATGGATTATGCAGCAGCATGAACGTAAAGAAATTTTTTTCACACAACAGTGTAAGATTTTCTGGAGAGACAGAGTAATTTTTTTTTGGAACTGGAACTGAAGTGTCCTGTTGTAATCCCTCTGTGAGAGGAAGAATCTTGTAAACTCAGTCTTATTAATGAATACAAAGTTTTTATGTGTGTGTAAAACTCTGTTCTTCAAAACAATTTTAGCTTCCCTGTGTTAAGATCTTGTGACAAAAACAGAGCATTTTTCCTCTATTCATTTTGTTTGGAATTATTAGAAATTCCCAACAAGGAGGATTTTAAAGAGATTTTAAAACAAATATTGAATGTAGAAATGGAGCACCAATGCACTAAACACCATGATGAAAAAAAAAACAAATAAAAAATGACAGCATAACCATCTCAAGCAGAATCAATCATAAGAATTAAAGAATAGTGACACAACAACAAGGTATCTGCCAATCAACATCAGCTTATTTTTCAGAAGAAAAATAATGACTGAAATTTCAATATCCCACTTTCCATGACTGGAGGTGTGTATGAAGATGAACCTGCTCAAGCAGCTGATTTTAGATAGTGTTATTGGTATAAAAGATTAAAATATATTTGACGAATGACGGAAACAAGATACTTTTTGCAGATCGAAGCCATTGTCATCCGATAACTAGGAAAAACTTTCATTTGGTTCAGAAAAGTCCTAGATCCTCCTGTCACAAAAATGACCGCCCAAAATTTAATGAAACCAATAGGGTTGAGTGTACTTTCCACCAATAACTCAGCGATCAACTATATGCCCAACATAATCCATATATTGATCAACTATTTGCCCAAAATAATCCATATACTGTTTAGGAACAAAACAAAAAGGTCAAAAAGACATGTTAGGAAGAAAATATTGCTTTCTCTGACAAATTAAGGAAGGAGATTGATCTTAAAAGAAAATAGCAACCAAGAAATGGATATGATTACGTTAAATAGAATGCCCAAACACAGCCCAGGTAGACAAACGCCTCGAGAAAAGCATCTATGTGGTATGTTCCATGTTTTTTCTAAAATTTGCTGGAAATTTGATAGAGATGGGTTGGATTCACATGCTTGTAAATTAAAGTGTTTTAAAGATTCACATGTTTGTAAATTAAAGTGTTTTAAAGATTCATCGGTGTTAAATTTACTTGTAAATTTAAAAATATATTTTAAATAATAAAAATTTATTATTATATTAAATTTAATAATAAAAAAAATTAAATACATAAAATGTCTCTACACTGTACAGGTATGGCAAAAATTACCTCATGCTATTGGCTTTCCATGTTTTCGATGGGATAATATCCGAATAATATCCAAACTTACATGATATGGTGGGTTCTCAGAAATCTCATTGGAGGATTATCCCCCAATCTATTTTGAACGATTTGGAAATGGAGAAATAAGAAAATTTTTGAAAATTTTGACAGCTTTATGATGTTTTTTTATGGTACCATCTCTTGTCATGCTATAGGTTTTTCCCATGATGTTGGCCCCAAAAAGGAACCACGCAAGTTACCAGGTCCTCAAGTGGAATATCAGGCTTGATTTTTTGATAGGGCAACACAGAGAAACAAATGTGGATGCTATTTCAGATTGGCATTTTTAAAGAACAAGAATTTTGGGTTTATTTGAATGCGGGCAGTGGTACTTGTTGAAATTATAATTCCAACTGATGCATTTATTCCAAAAAACCGCCAGTGTTCATCACACCGCGTTTCATGAGACGGTGGTATTTCTCGGAGGGGCAGCGATTACAATCAGGAGCAGACATGTGGATGAGCAGTTTTGCAAAACATGTTTTTTCCTGGAGCGTAAACTTCAGCAGAAAAGGCCGCGCGATATGGTTTGTCAACCGTCCGATGAGATCAACGGTTGATACATGCCTGCACCATGACTTGAGGTGAAGTGCAATTCTCATTGACCGCCAGCTTTGTCAGAAAAGAAACATTAATGAAATTAATTGTGAATGGTAAACGTTGGTAAAAGCTTTTAATTTTATTAGTTTTTTAATTCACGGGAAGTATGGGCATAGCATATAGTATTGTTATGTTTGTTTTGTTATTCATTGTATATGCAAGGGGAAGCACGCAGCAGTGTGAAGTTTTTTTTTGTGTGGTTGTCCGTTGAGAAAACGAAAGGAATGTGCAGCAGCGCGAGAGCAATGTTTTTTTTTTTAGAGATTAAAATGAAATATGCAGCAGCGTGAATGAAACGAGAAGATTTTTTTTACAGCAGTGAATGTAAAGAATTTTTTTTTACACACAGCAGTGTAGAGTTTGAAGATAGAGACAGAGTAAAAAAAATTTGTGGCACTGTAGTGTTCCTGTGTAATCCCTCTGTTAAGAGGAAGATCTTCTTGTTGTAACAGCCAGTTTTATTAATGAATGCAAATTTCGTTGTGCATATGTGAAACTCTGTTTTGAAAACAATTTTTGCTTCCCTGTGTTAAGATCCTGTGATAAAAACAGAGCATTGTTCTGTTCTATTCAGTTTTGTTTGGAATTATCAGAAATTCCCAACATGGTATCAATGCTTGTCCAGGCTCTTTGAAGGTGTCAAAGAAGCTGAAGGAAGGATTTCTTGTTGCAGCAGCTTCTCCAGCAGAGTGAAGACTCAGTTATTTCTCAAGTTTTTTTGTTACTGTTGAGGACAATCAGTTATTTTAAATACACAGTCAAGTATTTTGAAGAGTGCAAGAATGGCTAGAGCCAGCACTAGCATGGGTAGCTTTAATATTCAGCTCCCACAATTTAATGGGAAAAACTATGACTATTGGGAAATAACTATGAGAGCTTTGCTTGCTTCCCAAGATTTATGGGAATTTGTTGAGGATGGATTTGAAGAACCAACAAATGAAAATGAGTTTAATAACTTAACTCAGGCAGAGAAAGATCTATTGAAGAGCAATAAGAAGAAGGATTCTAAAGCCCTCTACTTTTTGTATCAAGGAGTGCATGAGAGTGTGCTTCCAAGGATAGCAGCAGCTAAGAGATCCAAAGAAGCATGGCAAACTCTCAAGATAGCCTATCAAGGCATGGAGAAAGTTAAGACAACAAAACTACAGTTGCTGAGGAGAGATTTTGAGAGTCTCTGCATGAAGGAGTCAGATAATATTGACTCATTCTTCACACATGTGATTGGTCTGGTCACACAGATAAGGTCTCATGGAGAGACTCTTGAAGAAAGGAGGATTGTGGAGAAACTATTGAGGATCCTACCCTCAAGGTTTGATGTGATTGTCACCACCATAGAAGAGACAAAGGATCTCACAAACTTCTCAATTGATGAACTACATGCATCACTGATAAAACATGACAAGAGTTTGAGTAGAAATGAAAACTCATCTCTAGAACATGCCTTTAAGACCCAGATGTTCTTTGGAAGAGGCAGAAAACAAAACAGAGGTGGAAGAAACAGTCCAGCAAATGTTCAAGGAAGAGGTAGCAATCCAAATCAGAACCAAGGCCAAGGCAGCAGCCAACAAAGTGCACAACAACATGCTCAAGGACAAAGGTATGATAAATCCAATGTCCAATGTTACTATTGTAAAAAATATGGGCATTATGCAAATGAATGTAGGAAGAATGTGAAGTCACAAGTCACACTAGGGACTGATAATAAAGTTTCTATTATGGGAAAAGGAGAAGTAAATGTCTTAACAAAGAAAGGTGAAAAGAAAACTATAGCAGATGTTTATTATGTTCCTGGAATGAAATGTAACCTCCTAAGTATTGGACAGCTTGTTCAAAAGGGGTACAATGTTTTCTTTGTGAATGATGTATGCACCATCATGGATAAAGCACCCAGCAAACGATGCATTGCTGAAGTGAAGATGACAAGGAACGGGATGTTCCCTCTCAGGATGAAAGCAGATTAAAAAAATAAAGAAGAAATAGCAGTGGTGACACAAGAGACTTTCCAAAGCGAACCAAAGGATGAAAATTGATTGTGGCACTTGAGATTTGGACATCTCAACTTTGGAGGTCTTAACTTGTTGAATAGAAAAGGAATGGTAAGAGGATTGCCATTGATAGAGAAACCTGACAACCTTTGTGAAGGCTGTATCTTAGGGAAACAACACAAACAAAGTTTTCCATCTGGGAAAAGCATAAGGGCAAAAGCACCTTTAGAGATTGTCCACTCATATTTATGTGGACCAATGCAAACTCCATCACTTGCAGGTAGCCACTATATTCTAACATTCATTGATGATTTTACTAGAAAAACTTGGGTTTACTTTCTTAAGAACAAAAGTGAAGTGTTTGAAAGATTTTGCAATTTCAAAGCACTTGTAGAAAACCAAAGCGGGCTGCATATCAAAGTTATAAGAACTGATAGAGGAGGTGAGTATGTCTCCAAGGAATTTCTACGTTTTTGTAGAGAAAATGGAATTCATAAGCAGTTTACCACTAGGTACACCCCACAACAAAATGGAGTTGCCGAAAGGAAGAATAGGACAATCATGGATATGGCAAGGAGTATGTCAAAGGCAAAGCATTTGCCAAATGATTATTGGGCTGAAACTGTACATTGTGCAGTGTACATTTTGAATAAATGCCCTACAAAACCAGTCATGAACAGAGTGCTGGAAGAAGCATGGAGTGGGACAAAGAAAGGAGTCACCCACATGAAAGTTTTTGGATGTGTGGCTTATGCACACATTCCAGATCAACTAAGGAAGAAGTTGGACAGAAAAGGGAAGAAATGTATTTTCATTGGATACAGTGAGGAATCCAAAGCTTACAGGTTGTATAACCCATCCACCAAGAAGCTTATTGCGAGTAGAGATGTTCAGTTCATTGAGGAGGAACCTTGGGGGAAGCATAGAGAAAACAATGAATGTTAAAAACTCTTTGGCTCATGATGAAGATGAGGAGGAGATGGCTGAAATACATCCCCAAACAGCAGCACCAACACAAGGATAGCAAAAGACACCCTTGAGGAGAAATGAATGTGCTTCTCCAAGCACATCACAAGGAGGAAATTCAAGTGCTTCTTCAAGCACTTGTACACCAAATGAAAGAGGTAAGAAGTTCAGAAACTTAAGTGACATTTATGAACAAGAGGCAGGAAATGAAGGTATGAATTATTTGTTTGCTTTATATTGTCATGTTGATGACCTTGTTCATTTCGAAAAAGCAATTAAGGATAAGAAATGGTTAGAAGCTATGGATGAGGAGATCAATGCCATAGAAAGAAACAAGACATGGGAGTTAGTTGAACTACCAAAAGGAAAAGAAATCATTGGAGTTAAATGGGTCTACAAGACCAAGAGTAATGTTGAAGGCAAAATAGAAAGACACAAGGCAAGACTTGTTGTCAAAGGATATAAGCAGCAGTATGGGAGAGACTATGAGGAAACTTTCGCACCGGTTGCTAGAATGGAAACCGTGAGAGCAGTGTTGTCCATAGCAGCACAAAACAAGTGGAAAGTTTACCAAATGGACGTGAAGTCAGCATTCCTAAATGGAGTGTTAATGGAAGAGGTTTACATTGAACAACCTCTAGGCTATGAAAAGAAAGGCCAAGAGCACAAAGTGTGCAGATTGAAGAAAGCTCTTTATGGGCTGAAGCAAGCACCAAGAGCGTGGTACAGTAGGATAGATTCCTATCTACTGAAAAATGGTTTTAAAAAGTGTGAGGGAGAACCCACCCTCTACATCAAAGAAAAGGATGGTAAAATACCAATTATAGTGTTATATGTTGATGATGTTATTTTCACAGGTAATGATGATTACCTTATTAAAAATTTCAAAATAGTCATGAAAGAAAATTTTGAAATGACTAACATGGGTTTGCTGAGATACTTCTTAGGAATAGAAGTAGAACAAAATGAAAATGGGATTTTTATCTCACAAGCGAAATATGTTAATGAAGTGTTGGAAAGATTTAATATGCAGGAGAACAAAGAAGCAATCACTCCCACAGTGATGGGATTAAAACTCAACAAAGAGGACAGCAGCAAGGATTTTGATCCTAGTTTGTACAAGAGCATAGTTGGCAGCCTCATGTATTTGACTGCAACTAGGCCGGATATAATGCATGTTGTTAGTTTAATTTCCAGATTCATGGAGAGGCCAAAAGAAGCACATTGGCAGGCAACAAAAAGGATTCTGAGGTATGTTAAAGGTACTAAAAGGTTTGACATTTTATATACTACTTCAGAATGTTCAGATTTAATTGGATACACTGATAGTGATTGGGCTGGAAGTGTAGATGATCAGAAAAGCACATCCGATTATGTTTTTCACATGGGTTCAAAAGCCATTTCATGGGCTTCTAAAAAACAGCTTATTGTAGCATTGTCTACAGAAGAAGTAGAATATGTGGCAGTTACAGCAGCAACATGTCAAGCAATTTGGATGAGAAAGATGTTAAGGAGCTTATGCCAAGAGCAAGTAAAAGGAACTGTGATTTTTTGTGACAATAACTCAGCTATTGCATTATCCAAGAATGTTGTGTTTCATAAGAGAACGAAACACATTGACACAAAGTTTCATTACATCAGGGAATTGGTAAACAATGGAGAAATTGTTTTACAACACTGCAAAACTCAGGAGCAGGTTGCTGATATTTTGACCAAACCATTGGGACAGAAAAGTTTTGAGTTTTTGAGGAAATGTCTGGGTATGACTGATAACCCAGCAGTTGAAATTAAAGGGGAGTGTTGAAATTATAATTCCAACTGCCACATTTATTCCAGAAAACCACCAGTGTTCATCACACCGCTTTTCATGAGACGGTGGTATTTCTCGGAGGGGCAACGATTACAATCAGCAGCGGACACGTGGATGAGCAGTTTTGCAAAACATGTTTTTTTCCCGGAGCGTAAACTTCAGCAGAAAATGTCACGCGATATGGTTTGTCAACCGTCCGATGAGATCAACGGTTGATACATGCCTGCACCATGACTTGACGTGAAGTGCAATTCTCGTTAAACGCCAGCTTTGTCAGAAAAAAAAACATTAATGAAATTTAATGTGAATGGTAAACGTTGGTAAAAGCTTTTAATTTTATTAGTTTTTTAATTCATGGGAAGTATGGGCATAGGATATCGTATTGTTATGTTTTTTTTTTTTGTTATTCGTTGTAATGCAAGGGGAAGCACGTAGTAGCGTGAAGTTTTTTTTGTGTGTGGTTGTCCATTGAGAAAATGAAAGGAATGCGCAGCAGCACGAGAGCAATGTTTTTTTTTAGAGATTAAAATGAAATATGCAGCAGCGTGAATGAAACGAGAAGATTTTTTTTACAGCAGTGAATGTAAAGAAATTGTTTTTACACACAGCAATGTAGAATTTGAAGACAGAGACAGAGTAATTTTTTTTTGTGGAACTGAAGTGTTCCTGTGTAATCCCTCTATTAAGAGGAAGATCTTCTTGTTGTAACAGCCAATTTTATTAATGATATGGTTTGTCAACCATCCGATGAGATCAACGATTGATACATGCCTGCACCATGACTTGACATGAAGTGCAATTCTCGTTGACCGCCAGCTTTGTTAGCAAAGACACATTAATGAAATTTAATGTGAATGGTAAACGTTGGTAAAAGCTTTTAATTTTATTAGTTTTTTAATTCACAGGAAGTATGGGCATAGGATATAGTATTGTTATGTTTTTTTTTGTTTTGTTATTCATTGTAATGCAAGGGGAAGCACGCAGCAGCGTGAAGTTTTTTTTGTGTGGTTGTCCGTTGAGAAAACGAAAAGAATGCGCAACCGCGCGAGAGAAATGTTTTTTTTGAGAGACTAAAATGAAATATGAGTGAATGACATGAGAAGATTTTTTTTATAGCAGTGAATGTAAAGAAATTGTTTTTACACAAAGCAATGTAGAATTTGAAGACAGAGACAGAATAAATTTTTTTGTGGAACTGCAATGTTCCTGTGTAATCCCTCTGTTAAGAGGAAGATCTTTTTGTTGTAATAACGAGTTTTATTAATGAATGCAAATTTCGTTGTGCATATGTGAAACTCTGCTTTGAAAACAATTTTAGCTTCCCTGTGATAAAAACAGAGCATTGTTCTATTTTGTTCAGTTTTGTTTGGAATTATCAGAAATTCCCAACAGTACTAATATAAGGGTTGAAACCATAGTTTTATGGGATTGTTATGGTTTTCTCATTTCTTCAATATCCTAAACATTCACATATTTAGTAATTCCAAGATCATTAACATGTTTTATGGGATTGTTATTGTTTTCTCATTTCTTCAATATTCTAGACATTCACATATTTAGTGATTCCAATATTTAGTGATTCTAAGATCATTATTGAGCATGTTAAAGAAAACGCTAAAATCAAACAACAATCACTCTGTGAATAACTCCGGAACTATTGACAACTTTCAAAAAATCCACGAGAATTACAACCATTAAATTAATTGATTATCAAAATAGAGTCCACTTGAGCAACCGGATGATATGCTAAGAGACATTACATTAGATGCCGAGCGTTTCCATTTCCTGGATAACTATAATATGTTTTTTTTTTTTTTTTTTATAATCTAGGCTTATCTTTATTATATGTTGAACATATGCCTGGTCTATTTTCTATGGCTGTGTTTCCATGATAATATCATGGAGTATATCGATCATATGCATATATCCATATGGAATATATCGATCATATGTATATATCCTATGTCCACATGTGGATCTGGATGCGGCTTCTTATTATGTCCCCTGATTATATGTGGCTAAACTTTCTGGGCGAATTTATGTGGAATACTAAGATTGGAATGTGGGTAGCCAGAACTCGCTCAGTTATGATATATGTAACTATATTGGTATATGGGATATCGTAATATGTTCCTATAATGAAAATATATATTGTTTTTTTTGCTGGAAAAAATGTTACGTAGGGTTTTGTGTTCTTCATTTTGATGAGAGCAAAAATTAATTACTTTAATTATATAAAAACAGATAGTAATTGAAGAAGCAAACCTGGAACCGATTCCGCACATCGTCTGGTCGAATCAACCTCCGAATGCGTTCATCTTTCGGAAGAACACTCAGAAATGGGGCTCCTTCCAGTTCCCAAACAATAAATATAGTGCAAATCAATGTAATAAGCACGAATACCTGCTTCCTTTGCAACCCCGCCAAAGATACCCCGCTCGTCATTGTTTCTACTCTACTAGAACCTATTTGTGATTACACAAACTGACGGATTTGAAATACTACAGATCCGTCAAAGCCAAATATTTATTCAGGGGATATAAATGGCGGCAGAAGTGGTTACTATTTCCACTCCTCGTGATCAGTTTGTGGAAGAAAATTCGCCACAAACGGATTAAATCACTTTTCCAGTCTCAAAGCTTCGAGTTTCTTAATCGAAATATTAAAACCTCAAGGTTCTTTCAAGAACATTTAAGCCAAGTGAATCGGGCTTGTAAGGCTATAATCTTCCTGATTTCTAAATTCCTAACCAGTTCCGCTTCTTTGACAGGAAGAAATGAGCTGCAAGGCAGAAGCTCAAGCTAGATTCCAGCAATTCAAACAAAATTGAAAACAAGCTTCCGTCAGTCCATTCGGTGCAAATAGGTTCCTCGCTTTTCTTTACTGCGTACAGACGTTGAAGCTGGGCCTCGCATTCACTAATGTACTTTCCACCAAATTAATACTCCTAAAAGCTTTCGCCCGAGTTCATGCTCAGGTATCGCAGCTCTGTCCCGATTATCAATGGCTATCTACCGATTTGAGAAAGCTACGCGATTTCTCCGTCATTCGCTACCTTTCGCTATTTCTTTTAAAAGTTTCTAAATTTTTTTATAATCTTACACAAGATTTACCAGTTTGACCCTCAACTTCTTCATCCATGGCCTGTTTCCCCTATTTTTGGGCGTGGCCTGATATTCCTACTGAATTCTATTACCGCTGAGAATTTCTACAATAATCACAGAAGCCAGACATTACTACAAATAACCAGCCATTACCTCAAATATCTAGGATAATAGTAAACTAATCTCCATTCCGCCGATGTTGCAAAACCTGGCAGTCGCCCTGACCCTCACGCCGCTGCTTCTTTCAAGATCAAATTAAAAAAACTGGAATCATAGGAGTACGGAAGCTATGCATCTTATCCGCGTCCGTTTCACTGGTAAAAGCCAGCCCCCGGAAAATTTCTATCCTCCCCTCTCCGACATCGATGCATCAGCACACGTATCTGCACAATGCATTCATGAGCTTGAAATGCACGGAGATACCAAATTAAATGATTCCAACCAATAGTGTATATTTCTCAAAGGGCAGGGAGCGAGAAATAAGAAGGCGAGGCCGCAAGGGCATTGACCTCATTACCGCGCCTGTGGGTTCACTTTCCTCGATCTTTCTTATTTTTGAAGTTTTAAATAAAATATAAGTTCTTTAATTTCATCAAAACGGTATTCACACTATGCACTCTCTTAAAATTATAAAGCTGTTAAAGTTTTCCAATACTTACCTATTTTAAGAAAATTGATACAATATAACACGTTAACAGCAACATATAACATGCGTGTGAGCCATGTCAAACAAGTTAACACCAACATACAACAAGTTAACACCAACATACAGCCAACGGTAATTAATTGCGATCAGGAAAAAGTCTTTCAGCTCACGCCCTGTCTTTCCGTTTGAAACCTTGACCGTTTCCCACCCACGAATCGAGCTCGGAGCCGCAAAACGTCCAATGATGAATTTCGGACAACAATTCCTGTATCAAACATCTTAAAGATGGGGTAATGTGACAAATCCGACCATGAAAATCTATTATTTTTCAAATTCAGGTACTTCTACTTTTATTTGAATGCGATTCTAACTCATAATCCAAACAATTTATCAGAATTTCTATCAAATGTGTAAAAGACATCACTTACAGATAAATGTATTTACTACACTGATAACCTATTCAATCAGTTTCTATTAACGTCGGTAACCAGTCTCAATATTCGAATATTCATCGGTGGATTTCACTTCTGTGTTCATCGGCACCTGTCGCCCTGGAGGGTGAATATTCAACGCGGTCAGGTACTGTGACATGCTCACATTTCTTTCACTGTAAAGGGGGAAAAGATATTTAACACCAAAAAGTTTAGACATTTAAAAGCATGTGTAAATTTTAAAAAGATCAGACGGGTGTGGCTGGGAATTTTTTATTTTTGTCTTACCAAATATAAACAATATTAACCAATATTAACCAGATATTTTTCCTCGTAGTTTACATGATATTTTAGCTTGATCTAATTTTTCAATTTGTCCTGATAATAAACCACACTTATGAGTTTGAAAAGTGTCTATAAATAAAATATTGCCGAAAAATCTTTAGTTAACTTGATAGAGATCACAGAGAACTAAGTTCTAACGATCTTTTTTCCACAAATGTTTTGTTTAGTTATAATATATTTTTTTATCATTTCTTAAAAATTAATTTATTAAAAATATCTGAATATTTTGTAAAACTGTTATTTTAATAAACAGAAGGGTTTGAGTTCCAACCATATTTCATACAAATTGATAATAATATAATGGAGAACTTCATGTTTTTTGATATTATTTAATGGCGATGGTTGTTTGCATCGTCAACTATAATTTTATTTAATTGCGGTTGTTTAATTTTCTGTTTTTTATGGGTTAACGTTATTATGTTTCTTGTCCAGCATATTGCAAACCGCTCATAATGAAGTGTTTGTTTTATTGGTTAGGGTCAAACATCTTGCGTGCCTCGTGTTTTCCAAAATTAATAAAATTATAATATTCAGAACGTTTTTAATAATTAAATTTTATACAATAATTTATTTTTTAAATATTTTTCAATCAATCGTTAAATATTTTTTTATAAACACTTCCGTATCAATTTAATTAAGAATAATGTTTTAATAATATATAATATAATATTAATTATTATTATTATTATAAATTATTAATAAAATAATAAATAAATAAAATGGTTATAACGTAACATCAAAATTGTTGAACAAATTATTCATTCGGTCACTTATTTTAATATAATATTTTAAAGCAATTTTTTTCAAAGATATATTTTAGCAAATTTTAATCATATATTTTCGACATGCATTAGGAAGGGGAAGGTGAAGACAATACCACCTCAGGGATTGATGCGTTGTCCTATCGTTCCACAAGTCAAGACATGGCATTATATCTATGTATGTGGTTTAATGATCTCAAGTGGGTGTTCATAGTATTAAATATAGGTTGTATGGTGATAACGTCTGGTGCACACTCCACATTATGTCCCTCCATAATCCAACTTATAGTTATTAAGTAATTTGGATGCTTCAGTATAAATGCAGGGGATCCCACCATACTGCAATTTATTGCGCTTTTAAGTGACTCGCTAGTAGTTGTCTTTCCTCACTTGTGACTTCTTCCTCCTATCTTTTTGTTGGCTCTTCTGCAGATAACTAAGGTTGTTGGCAAAATTTTGTTTTTCACATCATGTGTTTCCACAATTTGCTATGGTTCTAGTTTTCTAGTTTTCTCCTTCATTTCTCTTATGGGCACACCACTTTCTCATTCTCTATTGCCTTGCCTCTAGTCTTAATGTCGATTGGTGGAGTGATAACAATGGTTCATTATAGAGATCACTACCACTGTGGAGATGGAAGCTAAGATTCACATGGAGGTTTGTGGGTGCGTTTTGGCTCTCATCATTCATGAGCAAATTCATTAACCAATTAGGGAGTAGATAAGTGAGGTTGAATATGACTTAATGGGTGAACCCAATTGTTTATTGGATTAAGAGGTGATGGGCATTGTGCCTATATGGGTACTAGACATTGGCCACACCCATGATAGACAAAATTAGATTGTGCATGCCATTTATCTTTATTGGCACATGAAGGCTCTTTTGGGCATGGTCTTCTTGGATAGGAATGATGCTAAAGAGAAAATTCTTCTTGTTTTGGATGATGTGGTGTTGCAAATAAAATAAATGAATGATAGACTAATGCATATCAAGGAGGTTATTCAACCTCGAATAATACCAAGTCACCCTGGTCCAATAATGTAAACTTTTAGAATAGCTAAAATAATATACCATCTTCTATTTATGGTCAAAATCTAAAATAAAAAACTGAAAATAAAGTTTAATTCATTGTCACCAATGTTGTTGGAACAAAATTGAGCAAATCCAAAAACATATCATTATTTGTAATTTCAAAATTAAAAGCAATATTTCATACTTGGTTGCTCTACATAAGCTAGAAAAATGAACATTCCTATACAGTTAAAATTTAAAATTTTACAACATCTAAAATAATATACTATTTTTCCCTATTATAACAAACCTAAAACTGAAATTTGAAAATAACATTCAATTTATTATCACCACTATTGCTAGATATTTCCCTATTTTATGTATAAATACTTTACTTAAAACTCTATATATTAAACACAGTAATTTATATTAATAAATTTATATATAACTAGTTCTATATTAATAAATATCTCACTTTCCAAAAAAACACAATAGTGTATAAACACACTCGTTTATGTTAGAGAAATTTTATTTAAATTACAATAATATTAAAAATAAAATCGTCAATCTAAAACTTGATCATCCCTCTCTCCCTTTCACTTAATAAGGTTTCGTGATTTAAAAAAAAAGAAAACTATGATTAGTAAGTTAAGAATTAATATATACAATTGAAAGAAGATTGAGCATGAAGTTCATTTTCTAAATCATGATTAATAAGTTAAGAATCAACTTTCTAAATCATGATTAATAAGTTAAGAATTAATCTCTACCATTGAAAGAAGATTGAGCATAAGTTCATTTTATTTTAAGATGTTTTCTGCAGAAAACATTAAATTAATCACAATTTGGCTCATCATATTCTATAGAAAACATTAAATATGCTTAATCAAAATTTGGTTCATCATATTTTAAATGAAGATGACTAAATTAAATTGGAACAATTTGTTTTTAATATGTTAAATTAAATAGTAATATATTTTAATTGAATGAATTTTTTTATTAATTTTCAAGTAAAAATGAAGAGTGACATAAAGGTATGGTGATAAAAAAAATGCAATGAAGAGTGGAAAGAATATTTTTTTTAAAGAAAATGTTTTGAACATTTTAGATCAAAGAATAATTTTCTTTGATTTTTATTATTATTTCAAGATTCATGAAAGTGAAAGTAAAAAAAGATTTACAAATTTTTTTACCAAGATTTGTAAAAAATAAATGAACATGGAGACATTTTTCAGAATATGAAACCACAAGTAAGGTGAATACATTTCCTATGTATCTTATATTACTTCCAGAATCAACATCTTTGTCTGGAAGTAGGCAAAACTAGAAAGGTGAAAATGAACAGAGAAAGAGGCAAAGCGAGAAAGGTGAAAGTGAATAGAGAAAGAAGGTGAAAATGAACAGAAAAAGAGGCAAAACCAAAAAGATGAAAATGAACAGAGAAAGTGAAAGCTAATAGAAAAAACGTTGGTGAGTATCAAGTGAATTGAAACTATATTAAATTGTGATTAAATAAAATATTTCTCATTTCTTTTATCAATTATATTTAAGAAAAAGGAAATAGTTAAAGAAAGGTGAAATGAGAAAGTAAAAGTAAAAGTGGTTAATTCTTAAATTAATTAACTTGAAGTTAAAAGTGGTGGAAATATTTCAAGACAATTTTGATTTGAAATAAGTTTTAAAACTTAAAGAGAAGAAGAAAAATGGTGAAAGTGAATAGGGAAAAAAGCAGAGCTAAAAAGGTGAAAGTGAATAGAGAAAGAATCAGAGAATGTGAAAGCTAATAGAAGAAAAGTTGGTGAGTATCAAGTGAATGGAAACTATATTAAATTGTGATTAAAGAAAATATTTCTCATTTCTTTTATCAATTATATTTAAGAAAAATAAAAGGGCTAAATAAAGGTTACATGAGCAAGCAAGCAATTGGCTAATTCTTAAATTAATTAACTTGGAGTTAAAAGTGGTGAAAATATTTCAAGACAAGTTTGATTTGATAAGTTTTAAAACTTGAGAAAAAGAAAAAGGGAAACAATGAGATTTGAACCTTGTTCTCTATTGGATTATTTTTAAACCCCACCATCAAATCAGTACACCAATTTTTATTTAAAACAAAAAGAGAAAGGGATTTATATTTTCTTTTAGATGAGTACTTCACATATTTAAAAATTTGAAAATGATTTGTTTGAAGAATTTATTTGACTGAAAAACAATTATGATTTCAATAGTTTCCATAGTTGGAGTTGTCCTTAGTGGAAAGAGAAATATCAAGAGTGGTTTGAGTGTTTATAAAATTGGAGTATTTTGGATGCATGAATGCACAATGAAATAAAACTTGTAAAAAATGTAGTGTGGTTAGCAAAGCTCATATAGTTGCATGGTGTGTTAAAGCTCACAAGTTCAAATCTTTATGCTTGCTAATTTTTACAAAACAAAAAGGGAAGTTAATTTTGGAGGTTGTGATACTCACTACAGTGGTTGCGAAGCAAGAAGACGACATTTTGTTTGCAACAATCTGATAAATTTTTTGTTGAATTGATGTTGTAAACAAGTGCATTTTCAGTTTGAACCTGACACCCGATTAAATCATCGTAATTTTTTTTTTATTGGGTGCATTTTCTGTGGTAGTCAACACCCCTTTTTTCAAAGTTGATTGCTGGAGAAAATGACCAAAATCAATGATTTTTTACAATTATTAAACAATTTAATGTCATCTACTATTCATAACAGTGTCCAAGTTAGCAAGGACACGCTCTTTGACATCCAAACATGTTTGAAAAATGTTAAAAGAAAAATTGAATTCTTGGAGCTAGAGTCTCAGTTTCAGCGAGATGAACTACATGAATTACTGTAAGAAGAATTTTGAACCTGTTCTTTTTCAGAACAATAGTTTGTTTGAGCCTGGTCACGCGGGGGATTCACTAGGGGAGCAATACCATACCACGTGCATTCGTATTGGGGGATATATATTGAGGAAAGAATGACATAATATATTGAGCATATAATAAAGGGTAAATGGTTTTTATATTGGCAAGTGTAAAAAATGGAGCTCAAAGTTAATGAAAAAATATAAAGGGGTATAAAAATTGTTAATTAAAATATAGATACCTACAATATCTAGTGAAAGTAGGGGTTTTTTAAATTGGGAAGGTGTACTAGGTTTGTATTGATAGGGGGTTAAATAATGTTGTTTTTAGAGGTATTTTCCAATATGTAGTCAAATTAATGGTATTGTTTAGTATGCCATGAATGCACGTGCTATGTCATAGGTTTATTGAGTGAAGCCCCTGTTCCAGGTCATCAGTCAAAAAATGATCAGAGTAATGAAATGATTTCAAGAGAAAATTTGGGTGCAACGGAAAGTCATGTTCAGGCAAGTGTATGCGAAAGTTATTTGCATACAGATGTGAAGCCTATCATTACCAAAACTTTTATAAGACTGTGGGAAGAGATTACACATAATAAACACAGAACTAGTTTGGAATATAATGTCATAGATGTATCTTTTTACATTCTAGATTTTGTTAAACCTATACAATTCCGAAGTGCTAGATTTTTGGATGGTGTTGTTCCAAAACAATTTCATAGGTGCCAACAATGTAATAGAGTTGGAAATGTGAAAGATCAATGTTTTGATCTTCACCCATGTGAGCATTGTGGAAAGCGCAATCACCATATAAATAGATGTTCCAGAAAGATTGATTACTTCTTGGGATTGGACAAAAACAACCAAGAAGATTTACAGGTCATATTGAAGAATATGTTTGAGAGTGATGACCATACTTGCAGTGATGAATACTTCTCACCTTGTATCCGACAAGGGGGGGATTATTGATGGTCTTCTATAGGTTTGAGTTCGAGATGTCAAGCAAAACTGAGTGAAAGATCTACATTGAGCCTGAGCCACAAACTGTATCAGTTAGAGCTAGAGTTGTGAGACTTAAGTTTTTGCCGATTGAGTTGATTGCATTGTTTGTGAACGAGTGGTTCCATATTTGGAATTATTCGAGAAACTGCAGTGATAGTTCAAGAGTTTGCGGTCACCTTAAAACCACATTTTTGGTTGTTTTGAGATCTGTTATGAAGGTTCTAGAGTTAGTCTTGGTTGAGATCTTAAGTTCTCCCATATTGGTTTGTGGTCATCCCTAAAAACCATTTCCTGAGAGGCATTCAACGCTTCGATGGGATGCATTTTTTGCATTTTGAGATCTCATTCATGGACTTTGGTACATCCCCTCGAACTAAGGGGGGAATGTTAGACAACTAATCCCCGTGATTAAAGATTGGGTTAGTTTGTATTATTTTGAGTAGTTATTGGAGTCCAAGAAGACCCAAAAACTAATTCAAGTATTTCCTGTATGTATTCATATGTACACAATGTAAATCATTGATAGAGATCAATTAATATATAATTTATTTGGTTTCCAGTTTGATTTTTTTACAATAGGTTTCTCGGGTTTAGGGGTTCAATTTCAAAGAGGCTTGTTGACCAATAATATAATACGGTTGTGTTTGTCTTTGGGAATTTGAATTCCCAACCAACTAGCCTTACTGCGCCATGGGCACGTGCTAAACCGTATTCCTTGCCTACATGTTGAACACCTGGACTATCTTTTCCACCTATAATGATGCACATAATAGATTGGAATTGTTTCCTTTCTAATGAATCCCCAACAAATGCAATTGTTTTTTCGTGCATTCTATAATTTATACACACAAAATAACTAGTCATGTCTAAGTCTGGTCAAATATTAAACAAATTTACACTATAAATGGTGGAAAAATATAACCAATAGGGTTTCACCGACCTTTAAAAATAAAAATTAGAAATGTCAATAGAATATACATACATGTGTGTAAATAATGAGGAGAATGGAAAAAGCTTAATTATCCCCTACCTAGTAAGAAAGTACTTCCCTTCAAATTCAGGCATGTTAGAGTTATTAGGTTGCCACCGATATATTTCATAAGAAAAATCAAGGCATTGGGTCAACCTGCATGCCCACATTCTTGATAATCAACGCTTACACATCTTGCTAGAATATATTTGCCTCCTGCTATCCTGGACCCATTTTCCTTCGGTATAGTCACATACTGAAAGAAAAGAACAAACATTGCAATTTTAATAAAAACCACTAAATTAAAATTGTGAATTTGATTCAACAGTTGATATCAACTTACTTCAATTTCATTTTCTGCTAGGTATATTCTAACAAAATTGCAGTTGTGATTGAGGCTCTTTGAAGTTATCAGATTTTTCCTAATGGTGCCACTGTCCTAACCTCTCTTCTTAATAGCTGATAACTTTTCAACCATTGTAGGAAGTAATTCTTCAGCAGTAATGACAAAGAAATTTTCAATTGTCGAGGATTTCTATTTTTTATCTAAGATGGATTTCATATTATCACCCTCTAGAGAGGACAAACCTCCAACCAATATATCTTATTCTGAACTAGAAGGGGAATTTTCAATCCGCGTTTCTTCGACTGGGCTAGATGGTGATTTTTCCACTGATAAATATTTACTTGCATTAGATGAAAATATTGAGATGCTCGATAATTCTTTAGCTGATATGGAATTAGGTTCTCTAGTTGACAGAGATGGAGAACTTTCCACGACTGGAGGTGTGTATGAAGATGAACCTGTTGAAGTAACTAATGTTAGATATTGTTATTGGTATAAAATATTAGAATATATTTGATGAATGCCCGAGACAAGAGAACTTTTTCAAATTGACGCCCTTGTCATCCAATAACTCCAAAAATCTTTCATTTGGTTCAAAACAGTCATAGATCTACATGTCACAAAAATGACAAACCAAAAATTAATGAAACCAATAGGGTTAACTCTACTTTCCATTAAAAACTCAGCGATCAAAGATATGCCAAAAATAATCCAAATACTTTTTTAGAAACAAAACAAACAAAAAGATGAAAAAGGACATGACCAGAGGAAAATACTGCTTTCTCTGCCAATTTAATGAACGAGATGGATCTTGAAGGAAAACAATAACCAAAAGATGAATATAATTTATATTAAATGGAATGCCCTAACAAAGGGCACACAAACAAACACCTCGAGAATTTTAAAGGAAAATAACAACCAAAAGATGAATATAATTTATATTAAATGGAACACCCAAATAGAGGGCACGCAGACAAACACATCGAGAAAAGCATCTATGTCGTATTTTAATTGTTTTATGTTTTGATTTTTTTTTGGCTTTGTTTTGTGTTAAATTTGTGGAAATTCAACAAAAATCTGTGGAATTTGTTAGATTTATAAATTAGTTGTAAACTTAATTATGATCAAAACTTAGTTGTAAATTATTTTGTATATTAATGAATACATTTTAAATAATAAAATATTTATACAACGCTAGTTTCGAGTTCATTTCGAGAGCAAACTTACTTTACTATGGAAAAGGATATTAATTGAAAAAGCCAACCTGAAAATAGAGCTTCTAGCCTATTCTTCCGTAAATAGTCTTCTCGAATCAACCTCCGAACCAGGGATGGAATTTGACGGGCATTTTTCCTGTCATGGGGCATTTTGCACATATTTGACTACTAAAAGTTTTTTATGGCTGTTTTTCAAATGTGCTTGAAATTGGGGAAACGCTTTTTTGGCGGGAAACAATTATTTGAAAATGTTATTAATTCTTGTTTCTTTCCACTTTATTTTCTAGCTACCCTTGACCATTACCTGATGAGGATCGACAATGGCCACTGCCCAACTCAGTTCGACTTAACATAGCTGATCTAGGGTATATATTCACTCGCTTTAAATTCTAGATAATAACTCTGTAGTGTCGTTAAATGTGTAGATGGTGCTCATTTAATGGCATTATGACATACTTCTCATCATTGAACTGCGTGACACTGAAAGAAAGTAGGTTACAACCTCTAGGTTCTTGCTATGTGCACAACAAGAAATAAAAAATAATAATCTGAAATGAACTTTGGAGGCTGGAGTAGTTGAGTTGAAGGCACACATATAAAATTACAGAGATGATGGTCGGGCTTTGGATTCCACCTGCAGCTTGCAAATCTGTGATGAATATGGGATTTTAGGGCCCTCCAGATTTAGAGAGTCAAGATTGATTCACCTCCCTCCAGCCATTAATTTATTGTTCCCTAGAAAACTACCAGTCTGTCAATTTGCGTCCACAAGATTACTCAAAGCTTAGCACCCCATATTAGCTCTCCCCTTTATGTTCATTAATTGAATTTGAATATCTATTTCTCAAAACGAGACCCTGAAACTCATTACTAAAACACAAATTATAATATCGGTCGAATATTGGATGTCGGTGGTGACTTTTATATTTATTATTTTTTTAACTCATTAATAAAACACAAATTATAATATTTGCAGAAGATTAGATGTTGGTGGTGAGTTTTATATTTATTGTTTTTTTATATATAAGTAAGAGAAGTGAACATTCAGAAGGATATCCATTTTTTTTTATTGACTTAGTTTGAATTCTTTAAATGAATTTAAATTCTTTGAAATTTGTTTTTATTATAGAGTTTATTTTGATGAATTTATTACCTAGAAATTTTAATATTTTTATTATTGAGTTTCATTCTTTATCTCTTCGTAAACAACAGTTGTAGGTGGTGTGATTTAATAAGTTTTTGTTGTTACCTATTCTTTGCTTATTAACACTTTTAAGAGACCCATAATCTCCAATGATTTATGTAGGTAGCTTTGCATTCATTAGTTTTTTCTTTTTTTCAATGGTCGCACTTGGGGAGAAGTTGTTGATTAGAATCATATCTGTCTATCCCTTTTAATGGTTATGAAGTTGGCGATGTTGTAGTAATGTTCCTTATTTTACTATGTTGAAGTTTGGTGGAGTAGGTTTTGCCTTTTATTGCGAAGCCATTTTGTTTTAATTTGATGTTTGTTATCATTTTATCATTTTACAAAGTCGATTTGAAATTTAATAATAATTAATCTTTAAAAGGCTAGAAAAACACAAGGCGCTGACAATTCAAAAACACAGAGATTTATATACCAACTAGAAGTGTGCATACCTCGAGAGTGCAAACAACTTGCCTAAGCTAAATCGAAGTCAAAGTATTTTTCAAACCAACACAATTCCTAAGCATGAATTCTCAAAAGCTTAAGATAAGAGGAAAGTAGCTTTGGTGTGTATGTGTGTGTGCTTGTCTTTGCACAAGCAAGCAGGAATCCTAAAAAGATTAAGATAACAAGAAAGCGATTTGGTGTGTATATGTGTGCGTGTTTCTTTGCACACACTAAGAAAGACCCACAATTGCCTTTTAGTGTTCTAGATATTCTATTTGATTTTACGAAAAATAGTACATGCTTTTAAAGAAACTATGAGAGACAATCATTCATTGATCTAAGGATGAAAACATCATGCAATATGTAAAAGATTTTCAAAGCATTTTCTCACTATAAAGTTAGAACACTAAATAGAAAAGATCACATACTAGTTAACAAGAAGAAAACTAATTAGAGGAAGAAATACCAGATTAAATAATAGAGTTTGTTGTTATTTAATCATTTATGTTGTCATTTTATCGTTTACAAATTATATTTGAAATTTAATAACGTATTATTGAATTAAGAGTTTTAATTTTTTATTATTAAAAATGTCTTTTTTAATATTAAATGAATTTAATATTTTGAATTTTTTTTTGGAGTATTTACATTTTATAAATTTATCAATTATTTTTATAATTATAGTAAATTTTAACTATATTTTGGAAAATTTTAATTACAAAATATACCTAGAAAAATGTCACAACATATAACATGTAGACTATGTTTATTAAATCTAGTCTATTATGAGGTATTTAAATTTATTTTTTGAATTACTATTGTAATTTTATAAGGTATTATCCTTGTTCGAGGTGAAAAACCATGGTTGATCAATACTAAGTAATTATAATGGTGTCACATAAAGAAAAAGAACATTGGTCATTTTGTTTTTTTCCTTATGATAAATATGTAAAAAATTTTAACATAATTATTAGTCATTTTATTTTTTTCTTTATGATAAATATGTGAAAATCTAACATAATTATGTTATTGAAGAGTAGTTTTTTAATGGTCTTTATTGGTGAAGGTTTAATTTATTATGAGAACATCGCTCTTGAAGGGCAAAATTTGAAACCTAATGTTTTTTTACTGGATGCATAAGGACCCAAAACATTAAAAAAAAAATTGTATGACAGGTAAATAAGAATCCAAATTCCAACCCTGCTTCGAACCTTCGTTTGTCAGAAGAACACTAGAAATGGGGCTCCTTCTAGTCCCCAAACAATAAATGTGGTGCAAACCAATGCAATAAGTGCGAAGGAAACCTGCATCCCTCACAATCTCGACAAAGATACCCTGCTTGTCATTGTCTCTATTGTAGTAGAACCTATTTGTCATTAGACAAACTAGAGGATTTGAAATACTACATATCTGTCCAAGCCAAATATTTCTTCAGGGGATAGAAAAGGTGGCAAAAGTTTTACTATTTCTAGCTCTCATTATTAGTGTCTGAACGAAAAATCATTGCTAATGGTTTAAATCCCTTTTCTAGTCTCACAACTTCTGGTTTCTTATAATTCGAAATTTTAAAACCTCAAAATTCTTGACAACATCAAAAACATTTAAGCCAAGTGGACCCAACTTGTAAAGCTATAACCTTCCTGATTTCTAAATCCTTAACTAGCCCCACTAGAAATGAGCTGCAAGGCAGAAGCTCCAGCTAGATTCCAACATTTTAAACAAAATTGAAAACAAGCTTCCAAGAGTCCATTCCATGAAAATTGGCTCCTCACCTTTCTTTATTGCATACATATGTTGAAGATGGGACTTGCATTTGGTAAATTACTTTTACTCGAAACGCCGGAAAACCAAATTTATATTCCTAAAAGCTTTTGCCTGAGTTCATGCTCAAATTTCTCATCTCTATGCCGATTATCAATGGTTATATGCTGATTTGAGAAATCCTCTTGATTTCTACGTCATTTGTTCCCTTTCACTATTTATTTTCAAAGTTTCAAAATATATTTATAATCTTACACAAGATTTATGAGTTTTACACTAACTTCTTCATCCATGACCCGTTTCACCTATTTTTATGCATGGCCTGATATTCTTACTGAATTATTTTATGGTTGACAATTTCCACAAGAATAAAAAAAGCTAGACGCTACCATAAATAAGCAGACATTAACTCAAACATCTTGGATAATAGTAAACTAATCTCCATTCCACCGACGTTGCAAAACCTGACAGACATCCTAACTCTCATGCAACTGCTTCTTTCAAGATCAAATTAGAAAACTAGAATCAAAGGAGTATTGGAGCTATGTACCTTTTCTGTGTCCATTTCATTGGTAAAAGCTAGCCTGGCAAATTTCTTGCCTCTTGTCTCCGACATCCATACACTCATCCGCACAATGCATCCATGAGCTTGAATTGCTAAGATATAAGAAATTAAATTATTCCAGCCAAGAATGTACATTTATCAAAGGGCGAGGGGAGAGATCAATAAGAAGGTGAGGCCACGCAGGATTGACGTAATTACAATGCTTGTATTTCACTTCCCCCATATTTCTTATTTTGAAAGTTTTAATAAAAATATAAATTATTTAATTTTGTTGAACATTATTAACAATATGCGCATTGTCTCTTAAAATAATAAAACTTTTATAGTTTTCCAACATTTACATGTTATAGTATTAATCACGATGTCATCTGTGACTGTTCATGTGACGACAAACCTTGTTCATATGACGACGAGTTTAATGTTAGTCTACAGGGTAATCAATAGTTCGTAGGAGTCGGTGGAGATCACTATTGATTCTCCGACTCATGGATGTATAAATAATGATGATGGGTAATGAAATAAACAAGCTCACTTTGTGAGTATTCAAGTTCTGTTATGGTATCAGAGCTGAGGGTTTCGTCTTAGTTTCAAAGGTCAAGCCTCATGTTGGGTTTATGATAGGAGTGACTAGTGGTGTGGAGTTGTAATGGTGAGATAACGTACTAGTGTTGTTGGAGCACATTTAAAGAGATTTTCATAGCTATTATTTGACAAAGAACCAAAGTTGTGGGCTCGATGGTGTGAAGTATGCATTGGAAGAGGACAATGCGGTTGTTCATTGGGTGTTGTGTATACCTGTGCGACTGGTGTAGTTATTTTTAAATTGTTACAAGCTTTCAATCCCTCCAAACCATTGTTTGTGAACCTATTCGTGGGACATAGCATTGTTAAGAAGAGCATGTGAACACTGGTGGGGTGAGCTCGGGAGTTCAGAGTCGCGAGGAAGACTTGGTATGTGTGTTAAGAGTTGCAGCGTTGTGGAGCTGTGACACTATATGTGGACGACGACAAGATTCGCATAATTGTGTGAATGTTGTGTGAGGTCGTATGTAAAGTGAGGCCTCAGGAGCATCGGTGTGCTACCTACAAAAGAATCACCTAATGTGAAGAAGTGAAGCTTTACCTGTGAAGGTTGTTGCTTAGAGTAGTTTTGGACATTGGTGTTGGTTTGATAGGACGTTGGAGAGCCAATCTGTCACCCTGCTCCATGGATGCGTAAGATTATATTGTATGTGTTTTTAGCTCCATTGAGGCGTCAAAGACGTGTAGAGCTTAAGGTCTCGTGGAAGTCTGAGGAAGTCAATTGCCCTTTGGTGAAGTTTGTTGATAGTTTCCTGCTCGTTGACTGTTGAGTGTGCCTGAGGAAGTCGAGTGGAGAGGTATGTCATGGTGTGCTAAGAAGGTGTTGATGCATATGTGATTGGAAGTGCCGAAGAAGCCACCATGTCAATCAAAACGTGGAGTCCGATGTGTTTAGGAGGCATTGTGCAATTTGGTGTTGTGGTGATGGAAGTTGGTGGAGGACACCAATATTGGTGCCTGTGTTGTGTTTAGTTGTGAACCCAATGTGAAGGGAAGACAATCAAGTTTGCTGTGAACACTGAAAGAGTGTGTGAAGTTGCAAGCTCGTGCCTGTCGTATTGCTGAGATGCAAATTGAAGAGTGGTTTCTGTTTGTGGAGAAGGACAGAGCGTGGGGTGAGCATGAGAAATGTTTTATATCAAGATTGTGATTTGTGGGTAGAACCACTATTCGATTACAGGCAGTCCCTATATTTAATTGTTATTGTGAAGCATTTGGGGCAAAAACGATCTCACTTGGCTTGTAGAAAGGATTGGTGGATTATGTGCCACCTGGGAGTGTCGTGAAGTTGTATTGGAATGTGAATCTATGTTAAAATATTGGTGTAGCGTGTTGAAGCCAAAACTGTGTTTGGTGTGTATTGTTTTTTGTGAATCAAAGGAGCCAATAGTTGTTGTTGCGAACTACATTGGTGTGGTCACATTGTGCTGCCATAAAGTGGCTCTTTGAATCTGCCTGCCACTGTGTGTAGTTGTTGTCAATGTGGATTTGAAGCTTGAGAACACTGTGTCGAGCGTGAAGGTATGTTTGTGTGACTTTTCACCTTTAGTGAAGTTTGTATGTTTGATTGATGTTGATAGCTCACCCATTTGTTGGAAAGGCGAAGCAGACAAATCATAAATAACTCACACATAAAACATGAGTTGGGCTCTTCTATTGATCACACAAAACATGATACTTACAATGAACCCAGTGAAGGGTATTTATCATTTTCCAACTAGCTACTTGCCTAAAATATCTTGAAATGAAACCACATGCAATCACACACTCAAAGTCATCTATCTCTTAACTCGACTTGACTCAACACTCAAACACTCAACCACTCAATCAATCAATTAACAGATTCTCTATGTTTAGCCAACTCCTCATGTAGGAGTAATTATCTTATTTTAACACTCCCCCTTAATTACAACTGCTAAACTAAAACATGACTCATGATAACTCAAACATCCTTGCTGGTCTATGTCTCAGGTAGGCTTACAACACCCAAGTTTCTTTTATGAAACTCAAACACATCTTGTGCTAATGACCTAGTGAATATATCAGCCAATTGATCACTAGATTTACAAGGCTTCAAGTGAACTTCTCCATTGCTCACAAGTTCTCTAATAAAGTGATATCTAGTATCAATATGCTTGCTCTTTTGATGAAACACACTATTCTTGGATAGTGCAATCATTGAGGTGTTGTCACAATATATTGTTGTTGATCCTTATTATTTTTGCTTGAGTCCATCAAATACTCTTCTTAACCACACTGCTTGACATGCTGCTGATGTTGCTGCTACATATTTTGCTTCTACTGACGAAAGTGTCACAATGGGCTGCTTCTTAGATGCCCATGAAATCACACCTGAACCAAGATGGAACACAAAACCAAAAGTGTTCTTCCTATCATCCAAACTGCCTGCAAAATCACTGTCTGTGTACCTAGTCAAATCTTTCTTTTTTGTGCTTGCATACATTATGCCACAATCTCTAGTTCCTTATATGTATCTCAAAATTCTTTTTCCTACACTCCAATGTGTGTCTTTTGGAGTCCCCATAAATTTGGAAATCAAACTCACAACTTGCATGATATCTGGTCTTGTCACTGTGAGATACATGAGGCTTCCAACCAATCTTTTGAATAGAGTTGGATTGACATCTGATCCTTCATCATTCTTGTTTAACTTTTTACCTGTTGCAATTGGTGTAGGGACAGGTTTGCAATTTTCCATTCTGAATCTTTTCAACAAATCTTTGGCATACTTATTTGACAAATAAAAATTCCTTTCTTAGATTGCTCAACTTCTATGCCAAGAAAATATTTCATGAGACCAAGATCTGTCATCTCAAATTCTTTCATGATGGTTGCTTTAAATTGATCTATCTCAAAATCACCTGTAAAAATCATGTCATCAACATATAAGCAAACAATCAAAATCTATCCATGCTCATTTACCTTTGTGTACAAGGTAGGCTCAATGTTGCTTCTGTAAAATCCATTCTTATCATGTAGTTGTTGATTATGCTATACAAGCTCTAGGCGCTTACTTCAGTCCATAGAGCGTTTTCTTCAACCTGTAAATTTTTTCTTTGTTACTTTCAACTTCATATCCTGGAGGCTACTACACATAAATTTCTTCTTCTAGAATTCCATTCAAGAATGCCGATTTCGCATCCATCTGATATACTTTCCACTTGTTCTGAGCTGTTATGGCATGAACTGCTCTTACAATATCCAATCTAGCTACTGGAGCAAACATTTCTCCAAAGTCTATTTCTGGTTGCTGCAAGAGTCATTTTGCTACAAGTATTGCTTTAAATCTATCAATTTCACCTTTCTCATTCAACTTTGTCTTGTACACCCACTTTACAACAAAGAGATTTTCATCCTTTGGTAAATCAACCAAATCCCATGTATTATCATTTTCAATAGATTCAATTTCTTCATCATAAATCTTTAACTAGTTTATGACAATTATGCCTCGATTCATGAAAGAATCGATGTTCTTTGTTTCCTTCATCTGCAGACTTTCAAAATCTCTCCTAGTATTTTGCAACTTAACAATATTGACTTTGGCCATACCTATATAGTTTGTCGCCAAAGTACCCCATGCTACTTTTGCTGAAGATGTGATCATAATCTTCTGGAACACTGCTCGGTCCACTCATTGTTGGATAAGCTGCAACGCTTGGGCATTCTTCTTCTTGTCTTTCTTCCATTGATCCCTCTCTGTATTATTGAGAGCTCGTTCTTCTACTACATCCTTAAGATCTGAAAACCCAAACTAGACATAATTCCAAACATCATGTGCTTGCAACGTGGTCGCCATCTTAATGACCCACACATCATAATCCTTCCCTGTAAACGGTGGGAACTATCGTTGGAAACTTGAGAAAACCATCTTTCTCCAAAAAAATTTCTTTAAAAAAACCCTAAAATTCTCCATTTGTAAACTTAAAAAAAAAATACCCCTTCCAATAAAACCCTAAATTTTTTATTAAAAAAACTTGTTTTTTTTTTTAATCCAAAAAAAACCTCTTTCGAAAAACTCAATTATTTTTGATATATAAAAAAAATCTTTATAAACAAAACCTTTATAATCCACCCTTCACGAATTCAAAAAAGCTCATATTAAAAGGCCCTTAAAAACACTCTCATAAACCACTTTCACTTTGACATTTTCACTTTGGTTGAATTTTTAAAAACATGTCATATAAACCACGTGTGTGTTTGTTGGTTTCTTAACGCACCTCAACTAACGCATTTCATGATGGCCAGCGCTACGACTAACGCCTCTCACGATGACTCAAAGCACGAGGAAAAAAATAAGAAAAATTTCTCTCTCACACAGATTGTTGTTAATCTGTTTTCTCTCGCTCTGTGTAACCTTGTTCTGATATTACTTTGTTGGAAAGATAGAGGAGACAAAGCATAAATAATTCACACATAAAACACGGACTGAGTTTTTCTATTGATCACACAAAACATGATATTTACAATGAATCTAGTGAAAGATATTTATAATTTTCCAACTACCTACTTACTTAAAATATCTTGACATGCAACCACACACTCAAAGTAGTTTATCACTTAGCTCGACTTGACTCAACAGTCAACCACTCAATCACTCAGTTAACCTGACTCTTTATGCTCAGCCAATTTTTCATGCAGAAGTAATTATCTTATTTTAACACCAGTTATCTCTAAAAAGGAGTCTACCTCACCATTTGAATGGTGGAGCCATATTGAACGTTGTGGGGCTGTTTGTGGGGCTGTTTAATAAGAGATCTCATTCAAGAAAAAATTGCATCATTATCAAGTTTTTTTATGCACTGTTGTAAGTCTCGCTGAGATTAAGACCAACAAACACGTTAAAGTTTAGATCCTGATTAAAAGAAAAGAAAATGTTTGAGATTAAGACCAACAAACACGTTAAAGTTTAGATCCTGATTAAAAGAAAAGAAAATGTTAGAATATTAATCACGAAACCGTCCGTGACTTTCTATGTAACGATTCATATGACGGTAAATTCAACCTTAATGTGCGAAATAATCAATAATCCGTAAGAATCAGTGAAGATAATGGTTGATTCCACCCCTCATAGATTTATAAATAATGGTGATGGGTAATAAAATAAACAAATTCACTTTGTGAGTCTTCAAGTTTTGTTATTACATCTCTTAAATCTGTCCAATAAACTAATCCATGTCAAACAAGTTAACTGGAAGCACCCTACAACATGCGTGCGCCATGTCAATCAAGTTAACAACATACAACATGGGTGAGCCATGTCAATCAAGTTAACAATAACCTACAACATGCCAGATCCTCTGTGGCCGACGCCGCTGACATCCTTGTCCAAGGAACAAGTCTTCGTGTCACGCCAAGTCTTCCCGTTTGAAACATTGACCGCTTCACACCGACGAATCGAGCTCGGAGCCGTAAAACGTCCAATGATAAATTCCGTACGACAATCCCTATATCAAACATCTTTCAGGTTGGCTAAAGCGACAAATCGGACGATGAAAATTATTATTTTTCAAAATCAGTTACTTCTACTTTTATTTAAATGCAATTCTAACTCAATATTCATAAGAGTATTTCTTAATAATTTGAACATTTTGTATAACTGTTATTTTGATAAATGGAAAGTTTTTAAAAATTCCCACCGTACTTCATACAATTTGATATTAATATTATTGATATTCCATGGTTTTTATATCATTTAATGGCGCTCGGGGTTTATTTCATTTATTATACTTCATCTTTTTGACCATACCAAAAATATATTGTGGTTGTTTTTTTTAATTGCAAGCTGCTTAATACGTGTTAGTTTTATTGTTAAGGTCAAAGGTCAACATCTTCCGAGCATCATGTTTGCCGAAATTAATAAAAAATTATAAATTTAATGATTAAATTTTATAAAATAGTCTACTTTTATAAGTCCTCCTAATTGAAATAGCTGAGAGGCATACAAAATAAATAAAATTGTTTTCTTATATCTGTTTTCAGATGTGGTCTCTTTTCATAAGATCTATTCTTTTTTCTGTTCTCACAGAACATGTTGTATATATTGTCTCAATATAATATATTGCTTTTCTTTTTGTAAAAAAAAAAAAAAAATCTTCCTGATTCAATCTCGTTAATTTAATAATATTAAATGTTATTATAAATTATTAATAAAATGGTTAGAATGTATCATTCAACATAATTGTTTAGCCAATCACTCATTTTATTGTGGATATAAAACTATTTTTTAAGTTTTTTTTTTTTTTTTAGAAAAAAAATATTGACCTAAATTTAATTATATGTTTTTCTTCCATTGAGTGATAATGGAGAAGTATTGCATGTTTTTTTTTTCCCACTGGATGATAATGGAGAAGTAATGTCAAGAAGGTGAAAATGACACCATCTTTATCATGGAGAGGGATTGATGTGTTTCCCTTCCACTTCACAAGTTGAGATATTGCATCATATTTATGTATATGGTTTACTTATCTCAAGTGGGTGTTTATAGTTTCAAAGATGAGTTACATCGCAGTGATGTTCAGTGCACATTGCACACCCTGCCCTTTCACAATCTAACTTTAGTTATTATGGAATTGTGATCTTTTAGTGTATATATAGGTAGTTTTATCATTTTAGTTGTTTAATGAGTTTTTAAATAGTTTTTTGGTCATTTTTTTTCACTCTTATTTTTTGTTTTTGCATTAATTTTTTTTAGACAACTAGAGTTTCTGTATTCAAGTTTCTGTGATCCATAATGAATTAAGCAAAGTCTTTTGGTGAAGGTTGTTTTCACCTTCACCTAAACATGAAATGCAAGGAAAATATCTCAAATTCCATTTGCGGAGGATTTCTCTTGATTGATCTTTGTAAAAGGGATTTTAAAACAAGTATTATAAAAGTGCACTCTGACAATGTAGAAATGGAGCACCATGTTAGAAAATAAATTTACGTGGCAGAGGAACTAGTTGCGTTAAAGTAGGCAAGGTCAACTTCAAAAGGTAAATCTTTAGGTTGCCCCAAGCATATCACAACCACTCAGTTGTGTTAAAGTAGGCAAGGTCAAATTCAAAAGGTAAATCTTTAGGTTGCCCCCAGGATATCACAACCACACAAGGACTTAATTAAAACACAAAGTTCACTAACGACAAAACAAAGTAAAATAAAAGAGGTTGCGGAAATTTACTTGTGTAAGATTAAAATCCACCAAAATTTCTTCCATGATTTTCTCCTCACTACCTCACAAACTCTCGCTCCCTAACTTGCCCAACATGCCCAACATTACAAATGACTTTTATTTGCATATTTATCTTAACATACAAATTTGACATTAATTACATGACAAATTAAATATTCAATACCCAACATGGGCGAATTTACATAGTAAATGATTTTCTAAACTTGCAGGTGTTGTGGAGTGTGAGCAACAATCGCCGAATGAATGTTTGCCCATATCTATTTAATAACTTCATTAAATGCTTTAACCTCTGTGATGTGTTGCGGAATGGTCTACCCTGAACTTCTGTTCTGACTTATGTCATTCTACCTGCAAACAAAATCGCAACCATGTAGTAGTTGACTGGGCAAACATGATGGTTGTTAGTATGTTTAAGGTAGTGATTGGGATTATTATTTCCAACACACCAGTGCATTAAACACCAACAAAAACAAAGAAAAAATGACAACATAACCATCTCAAATGGTACCAAGCACAAGAATTAAGTAATAGTGACCAAAACAACAGGGTATTTTCCAATCAACATCGACTTATCTTTCAGAAGAAAAATAATGACTCAAATTTCAATATGGCATAATATGTAACTTGCCTTTTCTTCCACTAGCAAGATTACAAGGATACATTTTCCAACTGCAACTGCAACAAGATATTTGCAGCTAGTCCTTGCCTTTATTTTTTCATAGATTGACAAAAAAATAGCCCAATAGAAAGTATGAGATAGTAAGAAATGTGCAGTTACTTCCTGTGATCTATTACAACAACTCTCCAAATTCATTAATTATTTGTACATGTTGGGACAAGTTATTAGTTGCACTTTGATAAATCAAAATAGAATCTCATGCAATAGAAAATGATGATGGAACATCATATTTGTGTTGATAGTTCATTTGGTCATGGAAACAAGAGCTGAGCAAAGAGGAGTTCATTCCAGGTATCAGGCACTCCTGGAAGACACCAATGCAAACAATCTCGAGAGACATTTTTCGATTTGAGACTGTATCTAGATAGATGTGCATCATCCCTTAACTCTGAAATCCCAGTGATATCTAAACTTTCAACTTTTGTACCCTGAACATCACTCTCAACAGAAGTGATGGGACGAGATATTGGGGGTTGCCCAAAATCCCAATTCCCAGATAAAATTCGATCCTGGACCGTGGGTTATGGCCCACTAAGTCCCCACGGAAGCGTTCTAAATAACTTTAAACTCTTCAATTTTTTTTACCCATGGATTTTCATTACTATCGAGCCATCCCTTTAATCTCTTAAAACAGTATTGGGCGCTTTTGAAATACCCACATGCATATAAGATATGTGTTATGTAATAAACCTCTGTTGTAAATTAGAATACAACATACAGAGACATCGACGATCTCCGACTCTATTAACGCATGCAGTTCAAACACCACGGAGGGGACGAATTCTGAACCGGATGTCAACCATGCCATCGAATGAACCTGCGTCTTTGTCATACAACAAAATTATTTAAATGGAAATTCGGTTAGGAGACATCGATTCTGCACTTAGGTTCATAGATATCGGCGGCCCACATCATTAGGATTGCATGCCACTTAGCTGTCGCCGACTTCACCCTTCCGGTCCAATGCAACCTCTATACTCCCACTGCGCACAGATATGATACCAATGACTGGTTAAAGAGATCCAATTTCTGACTTGCGCCAATTTCACAACGGTAATGTAATTCTCCACGGCTCTGGTCCGAGGTTCAACTGAGGCAATTTGATATTAAACCGAACAACATCATACACTCACAATTATATTCGGTCAACATAGATATATACAATAGTTACGCAACAAACCAGATCGCCATCGATACAAAAGACAGAATTTAACTTCTTTACGAAAGACACACACAACTAAATCAATTATAAAACGCACATAAACGTAATCACAAAACCCAGGTTTATATTAAACAACATAATTACAAAATTAAGGCATTTCAGCCTTAAACCAAGCTCACTCTCGGCTACATCTTGCCACTCACAAATTACCTCACAAATAACATATCCCTTACATGCCTATCGCATTATATTTATATAAGAAGTCTTGGGAAGGATTGATCCTATCCTCTCCTGCTTTTCCTCCAACAAAAGATGCATGCATGCTTTAAATCTGCTTTAAGTCTACTTTATCCGCTTTAAATCTATCTTTTCTGCTTTAAGGCAGACTTTCCTTTGTTCTGCTTCTGTGGCCCATGTTTGCTCGCTTTGTTGCTGGGTGCTCCTGCATCAAGATGGATAATTTGCTCGGTTGTGAGAACGATTGTGAATTGTAGACAATAGTTTGGTGTTACCGCAACGACTGCCCGAATTCCAATCCCCATTAAAGAAGTGCTGAGGTGATAGGGTTCTCATGAAGACCCTCAAATTTGGATACTTATCCAACTGTTTATCAAGCCATTTGACAATATTATGCACTGTCAAATTACGAGCACTCTTGAGGTCTCTTAGCTTCGTAACATTCTTTGGTTGTCCATTTACATACATGTGCCATCTGTTTGCTTTTAATTTTCCCCAATTCCAATGGTGCCCTGTATTCAACACTACTACATCAATTCGATAAAAATTAGAGTTCAGGAACCATGCTGGTCGGTCAAGATGCATTGCAAATTTGGTGGATAGGTTTCCCGGGTTTATGGTTTCAATTTCACATAGGCTTGCTGACCAATAATAAAATACAATTGTGTTCGTCTTTGGGAATCTAAATGCCCAACCAACTGGCCTTACTGCGCCACGTGCATGTACTAAACCATATTCCTTGCCTACATTTTGAACATCTGGACTGTCTTTTCGACCTGTAATGAGGCACATAATAGACTGGAATTGTTGCCTTCCTAATGAATCCCCAACAAATGCAAGTTTTTTTTCCTTCATTCTATAAATAGTGCAACCTCCAATAGTGTTTCACAAAACTTACACTATAAAAGTGAAAACTCCAATAATGTTTCACAAAAATTTAAAAATAAAAATTAGAAACGTCAATAGAATACACATACATACATGTGTGTAAACAACGAGGAGAATGGAAAAAGCTTGATTATCCCTTACCTTGTAAGAAAGTGTTGCCCTTGAAAGTCGAGCATGTCATAGTTATTACGCTGCCACCGATATTTTTCCTAAGAAAAATCAAGGCATTGGGTCAACTTGCATGCCCACATTCCTGATAACCACCGCTTACACATCTTACAAGAGTATATAGGCCTCCTGCTATCCTGAACCCATTTTCCTTCGGTATACTCACATACCAAAAGAAAAGCACAATATTGCAATTTTAATAAAATCCACTGAATGAAATCTATGTATTTGATTCAATGATTGATATCAACTTACTTCCATTTAATTTTCTGCTTTGGTATATTCTAATAAAATTGCAGTTGTGATTGATGCTCTTTGAACCTATTAGATTTGACCTAGTGCAGCCACTGCCCTGCAAGATACTAACCTCTCTTCTCAATCGCAGATGACTTTTCAACTTTTGTAGGAAGTAATTCTTCAATAGTAATGATAGAGAACTTTTCAATTGCTGAGGGTTGCTCTTTTACATCTAAGCTGGACTTCATATTATTAACCTCCGGAGAGAACAAACCCTGCACCAGAATATTTTTTTCTGAACTAGAAGAGGAATTTTCAGACGACAATTCTTCAGCCAGTCTAGATGGTGATTTTTCAACTAAGAAATATTTAGTTGCATTAGATGACAATCCTGAGATGCGCAGGAATTCTTTATTTGATATGGAATCAGGTTCTCCAGATGGCAGAGATGGAGAACTTTCCATGACTGGAAGTGTGTATGAAGATGCACCTGCTCAAGCAGCTGATTTTAAATAGCGTTATTGGTATAAAAGATTTAAAGATATTTGACAAATGACCGAAACAAGATAATTTTTGCAAATTGATGCCATTGTCATCCGATAACTAGGAAAAATTTTCATTTGGTTAAGAAAAGTCCTAGATCCTCATGTCACAAAAATGACCGCCCAAAATTTAATGAAACCAATAGGGTTGAGTCTGCTTTCCACCAATGACTCAGCGATCAACTATATGCCCAAAATAATCCATATATTGTTTAGAAACAAAACAAAAGGGGCAAAACGACATGTCCAAAAGAAAATATTGCTGCCAAATTAAAGGAGATGGATATTAAAAAAAACAACAACCAAGAAATGGATATGATTACATTAAATAGAACGCCCAAAACACAAACCACATAAACAAACGCCTCGAGAAAGCATCTATGTTGTATGTTCCATTTTTAATCTCAAACAAATTTCATAGAGATGGGTTAGAATCACATGTTTGTAAATTAAAGTGTTTTAAATATTCGTCGGTGTTAAATTTAAAAATATATTTTAAATAATAAAAATTTACTATTGTACTAAATCTAATAAAAAAAATTCAAATACATAAAAGATAAGACAAACCTATATAGGACTTTATCTAGGGTTTGGTGTTCTTCATTAATAATATTGGAGTCGTCTAATGAGGCAGAGGAATTTCCTGGACGACCAAAGTGGCCAGAATACGGGCAAAAAAAATTTCAAAAAATCTTGTAGAGGCATTGTTTGAATCGTGTTTTTGATGGTGGAAATGGATTTAGCACCATCAAAAACTTCTAGGACACCTAAAATTTTGAAGTTTAATAACTATAACTTGGATTTACAAAAATCCTTGCCGGAATTTCCATAACTTTCCGAGCAACTCCTCCGCCTCGTTAGACTACATGAATAATATTAAGCACAATTTTGAGTTCATTCGGTTGGAAATAATAATGCCAACCACCACAATAAACACTCTCATAGCAACCATACTTGTCAAAAGTACTTTTGTAGGTTGCGTCTCTGTTTGAAGATGGAAGGACTAAAGCGAGGCGCAAACCATTCCGAAAAGCAACAAGGAATTTAAAGCATTTAATACATTTTTCTAAATATATATGGGCAATCAATCATTCAGCGACTATTTCCCACACTCCACAAACACCTGCGCGATTCTAATCACACTCAAGAACAACATCATATTAATTATTTTGGGCTGCAATGAATTAAATGTAAAATCGTATGTTGAGTTAAATATGAATGTAAAAGTCATTTTGTAGAAGGGAGAGTAAGACAGTTAAAAGAAAAAAAAAAAGAGCAAGTGTCTCTGAGGAGAAAATGATGGAGCAAATTTTGGTGGGCGCGTGAAAACAACAGTTATTGTGTTTCACTGTTTGTTATTCCACGTGAAGTGTTTTGTTTTTACTTGGTGAATGAGCTGCAGTCTAATGTGAATGTATTTGCAAGATTTAAAAATCAATCCTAAGTTTTATTTGTGATGCTCCAAGCTTTTACCTTTGCTTTTGCCATAATTGAATTATGTGTATTTATTAAGTCTATGCAATAGGTCTGCGAAAGTCATAACCCTATGTCTCTCTGTGTAAATTCTATTAATTTTTCTAATATGGTATTAGAGCAGATTAAATATTGTTAATGTAAAAACAAGTGTTTTTACTAGTAGTAAGAATTGTTATGAGGGAAGATTGTTTTTCGCATATTTACCAGCATGTAGAAAGTTTTTTTTAGGCTCAGAAATGGCAACATCAAGCACAAGCTTGACTAATCTTCAAATACCTCAGTTTAATGGTAAAAATTATGATTATTGAGCTATTACAATGAAGGTCCTGTTTTCTTCTCAAGACATTTGGGATTTGGTGGAAAATGGTTTTCAAGAACCAACAAATACAGCAACATACAATGTCTTATCTCAACAAGAAAGAGATTTGTTAAGGGACAACATGAAGAACGATTCAAAAGCCCTATTTTATATTTTCCAAGAAATTCATGAAAGTATTTTCCCAAGGGTTGCAGTAGCAACGAAGTCCAAGCAAGCATGGGACACCCTTCAGACAGCCTACCAAGGCATGGCAAAAGTCAAGACAACAAAATTGAAAATGTTGAGGAGAGATTTTGAAACACTTTGTATGAAAGAGTCTGAGAATGTAGACTCGTTTTTTACACACGTAAGTGGGTTGGTTACTCAAATCAGATCTCATGGTGAGACACTTGAGGAAAGAAGAATTGTTGAGAAAGTTTTGAGAAGTTTGCCAACAAGATTTGATCCCATTGTTGTGTGTTGGGCGTGGGATCCCTCAAGGGTAGTTTTGGGGTTAAAAGCCCATATTTTGGTCATAATTTTGTAATCTAACTGTAAAGACTCCGCATTTTGTGGTCGCAGAGCACGTAAATGTTAAATAGTCATAGGGTTGTCCGCCCTTATTTTGGAAATGTAATGTCGGCTATAAAAGATCTACCCATGGTCTGCAGACCATGGGATTGTATAAATAGAGCTAAGCTCTAAGTAGTTAGAGGAAAAGTCAAGAAAGATCGAACATGTATGAGAGATAGCTCTGAAGTAGAAGTCTAAGTCTTGGGTCATAGCATAGGTAGAGGCTCTGCAGCTGAGTGCGCAGAGGCCTAGAAGTCCGTAGTTGAGTGCGCGGACCCCTGCAGCTGAGTGCGCAGGGCAGGTCGAGTCTGTAATGGTTTGGAATTATCAATAAAGAGAAGTATTCTACAATTTCTGCGTCTTTATTTCCTGTTTATGCATCTAGTTATATTGGGTATGAATTTCACTTATAATGCTTATATGATGCGTGAATATATGTAATTGTGTTGGTTAAGTGAACAAATGCAAGAACATTTGTTTATGCGAAGCTAACTAAGATCTGTTAATAAGACAAGTAAGATACTTAGTTAGTTTGGGAAATATCGCACCTCACTCCCCCAGCAGCGCGAAAGTATATCAACCTCAGGTTTGGGTTGCATGAAAGCCAATTGTACCCGTTCATGAAGGTACTAAAGGGTGGAACAGAGGGCTAAGAAAATTCTGCGAAGGCAGGTATAGCCAAAATAAACCGACATCACATCCATCTCAAGGGTGCAGAAACTTGGTTCCAGCATCCCCCCATACTACTTTGGGTGAGACTTCAGTCCGCGCTCCGCTAGCTGATTCTGAAAGGGCCAGTAGTGTAGGGATTTGTTTGGATAACTAACGCTAAACGCGGATCAGGCCCCCACAAGCCAACATTGGGGCCATAGAAAAAACAAAGGATCTCTCATAGTTCTCAGTGAATGAGCTTAATGCATCACTAATTTCTCATGAACATAGACTAAATAAAGCAACAAGCTCCTCAATGGAGCATGCCTTCAAGACACAAGTATCATTTGGTCAAGGTCGAGGCAGAGGAAGATCATATGCTAGAGGAAGAGGAAGAAGCCCACACAGAAAAGGAAGAAGCAGCGCTTCAAGCTCAAATGGAAGAGGCAACAATCAAAATCCAAGTCAAGCCCCAAGCCAAAATCAAGCACAAGGTCAGAGGTATGATAAATCTCAAGTTGAATGTCATTACTGCAAGAAGTATGGTCATTATGCTAATGAATGTAGAGAGAAGCAATATAACATTAGTAACAAACCAAGTGTAAATTTCATAAAAGAAAATTAGAACCATGATAGCATGTTTTTAGCTTGTAATGTAGCACAAGAAAAACAGAGTGATATATGGTATCTAAATTTGAGGGTGTAGCAACCACATGTCAGGAAACATAGAAATGTTTTCCAATGTAGATAAAAGTGTGAAATCTGAAGTGACATTAGAGACTGATAGAAAAGTTTTTGTCATGGGAAAAGGAAGATTTAATATCCTAACAAAAGAGGGGGAGAAGAAGTACATGTCAGATGTTTACTTTGTCCCCGGTCTGAAACATAACCTCATAAGCATTGGACAGCTCATGCAAAAGGGCTACAGTGTATTTTTCAAGAATGATGTATGCGCAATTCTGGATAGGCCTCCAAGCAGAGAGTTGATTGCAAAGGTTCAGATGACAAACAATAGAATGTTTCCCTTAAAATTAAAATCAAATTTGTAGAAAGAAGGTGCAAAAGCACAACTATCTATGTACTCACAAGAAGTTGAGCGAAAAGAGGTAGATGTCATACAAGTAAACTTTCAAAACAGAGATAAAAGATGAAAATTGGTTATGGAATTTGAGATTTTGACATCTCAACTTTGGAGGTTTGAATTTGCTACATAGGAAAGGCATGGTGAAGGGTTTACCACTCATAGAAAAACCAGACACCCTATGTGAAGGATGTATCTTGGGCAAGCAACATAAAGAGACATTTCCAGTAAGAAAGTCAGTAAGCGCAAAAGCACCTTTGGAGATTGTCCACTCAGATTTATGTGGACCAATGCAGACACCATCAATTTTTGGCAGCCACTATGTATTGACCTTCATAGATGACTACACAAGGAACACATGCGTCTTTCTCCTAAAAAAGAAAAGTGAAGTGTTTGAGCGCTTTCACCAATACAAGGCTCTTGTTGAGAAGCAAAATGGACACTACATCAAAGTCCTCAGGACTAACAAAAGTGGCGAATATATCTCAAATGATTTCCTTCGATTTTGCAGGGAGCATGGAATTCACAAGAATTTACAACAAGATATAAACCTTAGCAAAATGGTGTGGCAGAAAGGAAATAGGACCATTATGGAAATGGAAAGGAGTATGTTGAAGGCAAAGAATTTTCCAAAGGATTATTGGGCTGAAGCTGTCGCTTGTGTAGCATATATCTTGAATAGATGTCCAACTAAAAGCGTCCAGAACATAGTTCCTGAAGAGGCATGGCATGGAAGAAAGCATAGTGTCACTCACATGAGATTTTTTGGATGTGTGGTGTATGCACATGTCCCGAATGAGTTGAGGAAGAAGTTGGACAAAAAGGGGGAGAAATGTATATTTGTTGGATACAATGATGAATCCAAAGCATACAAACTCTACAATCCATCAACCAAGAAAGTCATAATCAGCAAAGATTTGTATTTCATAGAAGAGGAAGCATGGGATGGAATTTTAGAGAAGACAGTCAATGTGAAAGCATGTATACCACATGAGGACAAAGAGGAATTAACAGCAACAAGTAATTCCTCAACGGTGACTCACTCTACTCTTATTCAAGCGCAACAAAACAGACAGTAAGCAACACCATCAACAAATAATATGACAGTTTCGTGTAGCCAAGAAAGTTCTTCTCCAAGCACACCGTGAAGTGCGACATCAAGTGACATGTCAAGCCCATCTGAATTCCTTATTTGCCTTGTTTTGTCATATAGATGACCCAATCCATTTTGAAGATGTAGTGAAAGAAAAAAAGTGGGTTGTGGAAATGGAGAAAGAAATAGAAGCAATAGAAAGGAATGACACATGGGAGTTAGTGAGCCTTCCGAAAGGAAAACATGTCATTGGAATGAAGTGGGTCTATAAGACCAAAAGCAACATTGAGGGAAAAATCAAAAGGCACAAAGTAAGACTAGTTATTGAAGGATACAAGCAACAACATGGAAGAGATTATGTAGAGATGTTCACGCTAGTCGTGCAGATGGAGACAGTGTGCGCAGTTGTGGCGGTTGTTGCACAACAATGGAAAGTGTATCAGATGAATGTGAACTAAACGTTCTTGAATGAAGTGTTGAAAGAGGAAGTGTATGTTGCACAACTACTTGGTTATGAGGTTGAAGGGCAAGAAAACAAGTGTATCGGTTGAGGAAAGCTCTCTATGGGTTAAAGCAAGCACCACACGCATGGTACAACTGGATAGATGCCTACTTGTTGGACAATGGTTTTGAAAAATGTAACAATGAACCCACTCTCTACATCAAAGAGAGCGAAGGTAAGATTCTCATTGTCATCTTATATGTAGATGATTTGATTTTTACAGGCAATGATGATTTTCTCATCGTTGGTTTCAAAAAAGTCATGAAGAGTGAATTTGAAATGACTCACTTGGGATTGTTCAGATATCTTTTGGGCATAGAAGTGAAGCAAACAGAGAAAGGAATTTTTATCTCTGAAGTGAAGTATGTGGCAGACATTTTGGAGAGGTTTAAAACGCAGAATAGAAAGTCTGCACCAACTCCAACTGTCATAGGGTTGAAGTTAAGCAAAGAAGATTGCAGCAGCAATGTCAATCTAACATTATACAAAAGCATGATAGGCATCTTGATGTATTTGACCGCCTCTAGGCCAGATATAATGTATGCACTAAGTTTGGTGTCAAGGTTCCTAGAGACACCCAAGGAGACACATTGGCAAGCAGCGAAAAGGATTTTAAGGTATGTCAATGGGAAAAAATAGTATAGCGTTTTGTACACAGCAACAAGTGATTTCAGGCTGGTTGGTTACACTAACAGTGATCGGGCAAGCAGTGTCGATGACAGAAAGAGCAAGTTAAGATATGTTTTTCATTTGGGTTTCGGAGCCATTTCATGGGCCTCTAAGAAGCAGCCAATAGTGTCACTGTCAACAACAGAAGCTGAATATGTCGCAGCAACAATAGCAGTGTGTCAGGGAATTGGATGAGAAGGATGTTGAGGGATCTTCGTCATGACCAAGAGGAAGCGACACCTATTTTCTGCGACAACACCTCAGCAATTGCATTATCAAAGAATTATGTCTTCCACAAGAGGACCAAGCATATTAATGCTAAATATCATTTTATTAGAGAGTTGATTAACAATGATGAAATTGTGTTGCAGCACTGCAGATCACAGGGACAATTTGTTGATATCTTCACAAAGCCATTGGCATGTGAAATTTTTGATTATCTCATAAATTGTTTGGGAATTTTCAATGGCGGAAATTGTGATTAAAGGGGAGTGTTGGAAATAATAATCCCAACCACCACAATAAACACTCTGACATCAACCATACTTGTGAGAAGTATTTTTTCAAGTTGCGTCTCTGTTTGAAGATGGAAGGACTGAAGCCAATGGCGAAACATTCCGAAACGCAACAAGGAATTTAAAGCATTTAATGTATTTTGCTACATAGATATGGGAAAGAATTCATTCAACGACTATTTTCCACACTCCACAAACACATACGTGATTCTAATCACACTCAACAACAAAATCATATTAATTATTTTTCTATGTCATGAATTAACTGTAAAATCGTATGTTGAGTTAAATATGAATGTAAAAGTCATTTTGTGAGAGAGAAGGTAAGAGAGTTAAAAGAGGAGAAAAAAGGAGCGAGGGTCTCTGAGAAGAAAATGGTGGAACAAATTTTGGTGGGCGCGTGAAAACAACAAGTTACTATGTTTCACTGTGTGTTATAAGTGTTTTGTTTTTACTTTGTAAATAAGCTGCTGTAATATCTCCCAAACATATAATTTACATAAGTTAAATACATTAATTTTTTTTTTTGACATCGTTTTATTTATGAGATCAATTTAACAAGTTTACAATTGTTATCGGTAATTTCATGCTTGTATTTAATTAATATAAATCATAAATGGCAGTTAACATAACCTGTTCTGGAGGTTTCTTTCACATGGAAAGTTATTCTGGGTTATCGAATTTTAGGTTGTGGTTATGACTGATGTACTGTTAGTCATTATCTCATTATTCACTTAGTGCCTGGGAATTATACCCCACCATTGATACCGTAGTACCTATGCCAGATTATATATATTTTCTTTATGTTAAAGCTGGCTACGGCTTCCATCTAGCTCTGCTGATGTGTAGGATGGATTTACTCTTGGTACTTATCTATGCTCTACCTGTACGTGGCATGAGAAGCCCGCTCTCAACAGCCCCACTCCTGTGACTTCTCGCCGCATCAACGGAGGAGATTTGGCTACCCAGATCTATGGTTAGTAATCTATCGTGGTTGACATTACCACCTTCAGAATTTTCTATGCCGCATTTGCTTCCTCATTTGTTTTCGGTCTCGGCTCCTTCAGGCTTCTTATGGCTCTGCTCTTCAGTAGTCTACATTCTCCAACAGGTCAAGAGGCCTTCTGGGTTCGGTTTAAGACTCTACCGTCTGAGGGAGGTCCCGGTAAGCTTGCGCACCCTTATGCTCTTGGCATTTGTTTGCACAGTGGTTTGATAATTCACTCATTTGCATGTTCTACCATTAATTTTGTTACTGTCTCCTCTGCTGCAGGTTCTACTCCATGGTAACGGAGTCTACTGTTGCTGCAACAGGGTGGGCAAACCCTTTCAAGCTTCATCGTCCGAGGCGCTTCCAGGTAAGAGAATTTCCAAAGGATGGCTTTAGGACTAGAAGTTTGAATCCGTTGGTTATCCGTAACTGGGATTTCCATTTATAGGCATTTGCCAGAGTCTAAATCTTTAGAGAGAGACACTAGCCGGTATTGAATTTTGTATGAGGCCGCTGGCCATAACAGTTCAGGGTTTTACATGTATTCTCAAGTTTGCCTGAGGGGTAGCTTTAGGCTACAAGACGGAAGCTAGGTCGTGCCGGTTTTCATTCCAAACTATATATGTATATTTTTTTTAAGCTAAGGACTGTACCATCCTGTGGATTAGTTCCAGGAATGGAACTTATTTTGGAAATTTAATCTGCAAAGTCCTTTAACTATTGTGGTTCCATTTTAAACAGTTGTGTTACTCCTCCAATTGCCGGTTAATAGTTTTGTTTTCCCCATGAGAAGAGTTTATCGTAAAACTGTGATGTTGAAATTATTGCTTGCATGCAGTTATTGTTCACTGAATAACGTAGAAAAAGCTTCTCTCTTTTAGCTGTAAGTCGAGATTTTTACATGTCTCTACTGGTCTGCTAATTCATGTTACATATATTTTATTGCGCAAAGTATTACGTTTTCTGGGTATCACGTCTAATACAGGGTTTTCTGGGTTTCTCATTGCTATTACGGAGTTTCACTCTAAATTAATTTATGTGTTAATTAAATCTTACTGCAATGTGTTAGAAACCCTACCACATTAGAAACCCTACACTCCTGGGTTTAGAAACCCTACCCCTCTCAAACAATTCTTGCGGCTTCTGCTATTGTCTTTTGTCTTGAACTGGTGTTTAAAATGATTACTACGGCTCTTTAAGCTAGTAAATTTTCCCTTCCAGAGTGGATGTTAATACTCGCCAACAAACATCGATCCCTGAAATTGTTCTACTTTCTTTACCTCTTCTGTGAAACAGATTTAGTAGATAATAATTCTACAGGCATTCGCACAAGAATCTGAACACTGTGATTATAAGCGTGTTTAATTAACTCTTGTCATTAATTTCCAGAATCCTGTTCTCTGAGACTATGAACATGAATAATTAATTTCTGTATTTATTTCCCAGAATCTATTCTTTGAGGTGATAAACATGAATAATTAACTCCCATAATTATTTTCCAGAATTTGTTCTCTAAGTTCATAGACATGAATTTTTAACTACCGCAAACAACATAACTAACCTTGCTAAGCTCAACAGTTTGATTCCATACCTGAGTTCAAATTAACCCTGTAAGAAATAACTCCAAGGGTAAGGACCACCCCTGTTCCTAGCGCTTGTCAACCACCTGACCTTAGGAGGGTCCTTATCGACCCAACCACCCCCAAGCACACTTGCAGGACCACCGTCTTCTGCAAGATTCTGCCACTCTAAGCTTGCACTATCTGGTCATCACCAGACTTAGCGTCTTCTGCAGGATTCCAGCTTTCTAAGCCTGCGCTATTTGGTCATCACTAGACCTAGCGTTTTTTGCAAGATGATGGCACTCAGGCTAGCGTTATTTGGTCACCACCAAACTTAGCATTTTCTACAAGATGAAGGCACTCAAGCCAGCACTATCTGGTCATTACCAGACTTAGCATTTTCTACAAGATGAAGGCACTCAGGCCAGCGCTATCTGGTCATTACTAGACTTAGCATTTTTTGCAAGATGAAGGCACTCAGGCCAACGCTATTTGGTCATTACCAGTTTTAACGTCTTTCTTTCCTTTTCCCTAGCTTCCTTTTCCTACGGAAGCCTCTACCGTTGGGGAAAGTAGTTAGGTTTTCTTTTTCTTCTTCTAGCAACCGTCATTCTTAATTTTAACCTCCTATCATGAGGAGTCGCTGCAGCGATTGACACTCTGTTTTCTTTTAATTCAGTAATAATGAACAACATAACAGTAATTAACAACACAGTTAAATTCAAACAGTAATGATAATAATTACTCAGTTTACCCCAAAAGTAACAATAGTCAAACAGTTGAATTTACTGTTGTAAATAAAATACTATAGCTTTACTAGGGGCATTACATCTCCCCCTACTGAAACTCAACATTGTCCCGATGTTGTTCACTCATAAACAATTCAGGATAAGCTTCCCTCATGACCTGTTCATCCTCCCAGGTGGCCTCATCTGGCCCAAAGTGCTGCCATTACACTTTAACTTGGGCAATGGCTCGTTTCCACAGCATGACCCTTCTCCGATCGAGTATGTTCATTGGTTCGACTAGAAATTCTCCTTCCGGTTCTACCTGAAACACACAGTATCTTAATCAGTTTCTCTCCTTAGCAATCATTTTTTTTGGTTTATGCTATTTAAGACATTTCCTTACATGAATGTCTTGCCAACTAATTATGTGCTTAGGGTCATATACTTATTTCTTTAATACTGATACATGGAAGACATTATGGACCCGAATGTGGCTAGGCAGGGCTAGTTGGTATGCCACCGGCCCAACCCTCGCTAAGATTTGGAAAGGTGCACAAAAACGGGGTGCCAATTTGGCGCAACCGTTCCATCGTAAGGTACTTTTTTTGGCTCGAATACTTACATACGCATGCTCTCCTACCTGATATTATTTAAAGTTTCTTTTCTGATCTGCAAAGCTTTTTTGTCTATCTTGTGCTACTTTTAGATTGGCTCGCACCTTTTTGACCATTTCTTCCATCTCTTTTAACATCTCAGGACCCAACATAAGTCTATCTTCCAGTCCACCCCAACTAGATGGTGTACGAAATTTCCGTCCGTAAAGAACTTCGAATTGGCTCATCTGTAAAGATGCATGATAACCATTATTATATGCAAACTCCACCAAATGCAAATATTCTTCCCACCGGGACGATTATTGCATCACATATGACCTCAACATATCTTCTACCACCTGGTTCACCCGTTCAGTCTGTCCGTCAGTCTGCAGATGATATGCAGTGTTGAAATTTAGTTGAGTTCCCAATCCCTCAAACAAGGTCCTCAAAAATGCTGATGTAAACTTAACATCGGGGTCAGAAATTATAGTTTTGGGTAAACCGTGGAGCTTAAATATGTTCTGCATAAAAATATTTTCAATTTGTGTCGCGCGGTAAGTGGACTGTACTAGTATGAAGTGGGGTGATTTGCTGAGCTTGTCCACCACTACCATGATGGAATCATTATTCCTCTTGGATTTAGGTAATCTCGTGATAAAGTCCATAGTAATGATCTCCCACTTCCACTCTGATATGGGTAATGGCTATAGCAGTCCAGCAGGGTGTTGATGTTCTATTTAAACCTGTTGGCACTCTATGCAACGTGCCAAATATTCTGTCACTTCCTTCTTCATGCCTGGCTAGTAGTATTCCTTCCGAAGTGATGTTATGAGCTTTTGGTATCAAGAGTGTCCTACGTAAGGACTCTTATGAAACTCATCCAGAATCATTTTTTTGATGCCATCTTGGTTGGGTACATATATTCTCTTTCTGTAATACAACATACCATCTGCATTCAGCTCATAACATTGTTGGATTATGTGACTGGTTAAGTTCTGCACTTGCTGTTTTATTTGCTGATAAATTTGATCTTGTTTAGCGGCCTTTTTAATTTCCTCACTGAGGGTAGACCGCCCTTCACTAAAGGCAATTTCGTAGAGGCAATGTACTTTTCGACTTAAAGCATCAGCCACCTGGTTTTCTTTTCCTTTCAGGTGTTTGATATCGAAATTGAATCCACTCAAGAAGTCCACCCACCGAGCTTGCCTAGCGTTTAAAGTCGGCTGGTTAAAATAACTAGTCAGGCTGTGGTGGCCTGTCATCAATCAAAATTTCCTCCCCACCAAATAATGACGCCACATCTTTAAAGCGTGTATGACAGCGGTCAGTTCCAGATCATAAGTAGAATATTTCTGTTCATGCTCTTTCATTTTTCTAGACTTGTAAGCGATCACTTTTCCTTCTTGCATCAACACTCCCGCTACTCCTTCTTTACTCGCATCTGTGCAGACCACGTAATCCTTTTCCGAGTTTGCTATACTCAATATTGGTGTAGCTGTGAGAAGATGTTTGAGCTGTTCAAAACTCCTTTGACATTCTGCAGTCCATTTAAATATTTTTCCCTTTTTTGTAGGGAAGTGATAGGGTAAGCAACTCTTGAAAACCCTTCCACAAACCGCCTGTAGTATCCTGCCAATCCCATGGAATATCTTATGTCTGCCACATCCTTCGGTATTGCCCACTTCATTATGGTCCTTATCTTTTTGGGATCCAATGCAATACCCTCTTTGGTGATAATATGTCCGAGGTACTGGATCTGCTCCTTATAGAAATCGCATTTGCTATACTTGGCGTACAGCTGATGTTCCCGTAGTGTTTGTAACACTAGCCTGAGATGCTCCTCATGTTCTTTGACATTCCGGGAATATATTAGTATATCATCAATAAAAATTAACACAAACTTATCTAAATACCGATGAAATATGTTATTCATCAAGCACATAAATGTCACAGGTGCATTGGTCAGCCCGAAAGGTAGTACCACAAACTCATAGTGTCCATAGCGAGTTCGAAAAGCAGTTTTGGCTATGTCCTCCTCCTTAATTCCGATTTGATGATATCCGGATCGCAAACCGATTTTTTAAAATACCGTTGCCCCTTTCACCTGATCAAAAAGTTCATCAATACGGGGTAGTGGATATTTATTCTTAACTGTCAATTTATTCAGCTGTTGGTAGTCCATGCACATACGAAGAGTTCCATCTTTCTTCTTGATGAACAGTCCAGGAGCTCCCCAGGGTGATACACTGGGGCAGATGTATTTCTTGTCCAACAGCTCTTGCAGTTGCATCTTTAATTCTGTCAATTCTAGTACTCTCATCCGATATGGTGCTCGGGACACTAGGGCTGCACCAGGTATCAATTATATGGTAAAGTCCAAGTCTCTTTTAGGTGGCAGCCCTGGTATTTCTTCAGAAAACACATCTGCAAACTCTTGCACCACTGGGATGCTTTCAAAGGTAACAGTTTTATCCTTTGAAGTGGCATAAGCCACTTGAATAGCATATACTTGACATTTTTTCCTGATGCACTTTGCCAATCATGAGGTAGTAATTGGCCGAATCTGTACCGGCCTCACAATACCTTGGATCTCTTGTTTTTTCCCCAGTTCGTCTTGGTAAGAAATTGTCATTGTTTTACAATTTATTATGGGCCATCATTTTTCCAGCCAGTCCATTCCTATCAGCATATCATATGATCCAAGAGGAAGTATGTTCAATTCTGCTGTCACAGTTTGACCTACTACCTTCAATGGGAAGTTATTGACCTTGGCTAGCACTCGCCTTTTTTCCCCTGTAGCGAGCTGAACTAGCCATGGATTTTTAAACTTAACAGATTGCAATTTAAAATTTTCCACAACCTTGGGACTAACATAACTTAATGTAGCTATATGGTCAATTAAAACAGAAACAATTCAATCAAAAATATTACCTTTGAACTCCACCATAGTCGGCTGGTATTCAGCTTGATGGTCCTCAAGGGCAACATTAATCCTTGGTATGGTCCGAGCCACGTCTCCCATTGTAGATGCTTCATAAGTCTGTGACACTTGATCATTACCCTTTCGGTGAGGACAGTTCTTAATGTAGTGTGGCCCGCCACAGCCCCTGCGCTGTACTGGCGGCCTAGCTGCCCCTTCGTTATCAACTATGCCTGGTTGCTCACTAAATCTGGATTCGATGGGTGGCTTTAATCTGAGTTAATTTTTGGGTTGGTTCCTACTGTTTGGCCCCTTGGAAGGTCCCTTACTGAAGTTGCCACGAGCTCCCTTGGCACCCACAGTCATCCTACTACCCTTTCTATCCGTCCATCGCTTTCCAAAATTTTCTCCCTTCTGTTTATTCTATTGGTAGCAAATCCTAGCTTTCCATATTGCTTCATCCATTGTTTTCGGGTTGTCAAACTCGATTCTTTCCCTCATTGCCTGGGTATACTGCTAACAAATTGTTCTACTTTTTCCTTTTCTTCCCGTATGTACAGTACATAGCGGAGCAGAGAGGTAAATTTAGTGATAAATTCATCCATTGTCTGTTGCCCAAGCCGCAGATCATGAAATTCCCTTGCCTTTTCATCATAGAAACATTCAGTCAAATATTTTTCTTTAAAGTATATTTGAAAAGTTTCCCAAGTTATGTCCTGCTCACTTACCCCCCGTACTATCTTTACCTCCTCCCACCATAAGGTGGCTTTGCCGTACAGCTAGAAAATGGCCAGCCACGCCTTGAGATTGTGATCATACTCGTATACTTGGAAATATTTGTTCATATTAATTAACCAGGCCTCTGCTGCCTCCTCCAACTCCCCATCGAAATATGGTGGCTTGATCTTTTGGAACTTCCCCTACAACTCTATTCGTTGTCTCTTTGAGGTTCGATGTTCAGAGGCATTGTCAGATTTCTCCCCTCGAATCTCCTCCCTTCCTTCTGTCTCCTCCTGATCGGTATGATAACCCTGTTCCTCCGACACACGTGTATGCTCAGGACTGGGATTCAACTTGCACTGATTTTGTTTATCTGACAAACTTTTCAGGATTTTCTCCTGTTCTATGGTCAATCATGCGTTGTCCTCCCGTAGACGGGCCATCTCGTTCTTCAATTCCTGAACTGTTTCCAATATAGTCAGATTGGTGTTGCGAGCCTCCTCCCCCAATTGCACCCATATTTCAGGATTATTCTGAGGAAGGGTGGTGGTTTCCGGCCCATCCACATTCCTGTGAGGAGCGCTGCTCGTTCTCCTCATAATCTGTTGTCACCTGATTCCCTGAGTTCCAGCAGGTTAGTAAACTTCAACAGATAAAGATATTTGAATAACATTGTCTGGTAGCCCTTGCTTATTTTTTTGTTCCTATTACTATTAATTTCATTATCATTATTAGCCATAGGCCACAATATAGTAGTCTGGCTCTGATACCACTTGTAATATCTCCCAAACATATAATTTACATAAGTTAAATACGTTAATTTTTTTTTTTGACATCGTTTTATTTACGAGATCAATTTAACAAGTTTACAATTGCTATCGGTAATTTCATGCATGCACTTAATTAATATAAATCATAAATGGTAGTTAACATAACCTGTTCTAGAGGTTTCTTTCACATGGAAAGTTATTTTGGGTTATCGAATTCCGGGTTGTGGTTATGACTGATGTACTGTTAGTCATTATCTCATTATTCACTTGGCGCCTGGGAATTATACCCCACCATTGATACCGTAGTAACTATGCCAGATTATATATATTTTCTTTATGTTAAAGCTGGCTACAACTTCCAGCTGGCTCTGCTGATGTGTAGGATGGATTTACTCTTGGTACTTATCTCTGCTCTGCGTGTACGTGGCACGAGTAGCCCGCTCTCAACAGCCCCACTCTTGGGACTTCTCGCCGCATCAACGGAGGAGATTTGGCTACCCAGATCTACGTTTAATAACCTATCGTGGTTGACATTACCGCCTTCGGAATTTTCTATGCCGCATTTGCTTCCTCATTTGTTTTTGGTCTCGGCTCCTTCAGGCTTCTTGTGGCTCTGCTCTTCAGCAGCCCGTGTTCTCCAACAGGTCGAGAGGCCTTCTGGGCTGGGTTTAAGACTCTACCGTCTGAGGGAGGTCCCGGCAAGCTTGCGCACCCATATGCTCTTGGCATTTGTTTGCACAGTGGTTTGATAATTCACTCATTTGCATGTTCTACCATTAATTTTGTTACTGTCTCCTCTGCTGGCAGGTTCTACTCCATGGTAACGGAGTCTACTGCTGCTGCAACAGGGTGGGCAAACCCTTTCAAGCTTCATCGTCCGAGGCGCTTTCGGCTAAGAGAATTTCCAAAGGATGGCTTTGGGGCTGGAAAGTTGAATCCGCTGGTTATCCGTAACTGGGATTTCCATTTTTAGGCATTTTCCAGAGTCTAAATCTTTAGAGAGAGATACTAGCTGGTATTGAATTTTGTATGAGGGCGCTGGCCATAACAGTTCAGGTTTTTACATGTATTCTCGAGTTTGCCTCAGGGGTAGATTCCGGCTACAAGACCCAAGCTGGGTCGTGCCGGTTTTCGTTCCAAACTATATATATATATATATATATATATATATATATATTTGTTAAGCTATGGATTGTACCATCTTGTGGATTAATTCCAGGAATGGAACTTATTTTGGCAATTTAATTTGCAAAGTCCTTTAACTATTGTGGTTCCATTTTCAACAGTTGTGTTACTCCTCCAATTGTCGGTTAATGGTTTTATTTTCCCCATGAGAAGAGTTTATCGTAAAACTGTGATGTTGAGATTATCGCTTGCATGTAGTGATTGTTCACTGAATAACATAGACAGAGCTTCTCTTGTTTAGTTGTAAGTCTATATTTTTACACATCTCTACTGGTCTGCTAATTCAGGTTACATATATTTTATTGCGCAAAGTATTACATTTTCTGGGTATCACATCTAATACAGGGATTTCTGGGTTTCTCATTGCTATTACAGAGTTTCACTCTAAATTAATTTATGTCTGTTAATTAAATATTACTACAATGTGTAAGAAACCCTACCACATTAGAAAACATACACTCATGGGTTTAGAAACTTTGCCCTTCTCAACAATTCTTGCGGCTTCTACTATTATCTTTGTCTTGAACTGGCGTTTAAAATGATTACTACGGCTCTTTAAGCTCGTAAATTTTCCCTTCCAGAGTGTATGTTAATACTCGCCAGCAAACATCGATCCCTAAAATTGTTTTACCTTCTTTACCTCTTCTGTGAAACACATTTAGTAGATAATAATTCTACAGACATTCGTACAAGAATCTGAACACTGTGATTATAAGCATGTTTAATTAACTCCTGTCATTAATTTCCAGAATCATGTTCTTTGAGACTATGAACATGAATAATTAATTTTTGTCTTTATTTCCCAGAGTCTATTATTTGAGGTGATAAACATGAATAATTAACTCCCGTAATTATTTTCCAAAATTTGTTCTCTGAGTTCATAGACATGAATGTTTAACTACGGCAAACAACATAACTAATCTTGCTAAGCTCAACAGTTTGATTCCATACCTGAGTTCAGATTTTCCCTGTAAGAAATAACTCCAAGGGTAAGGACCACCCCTGTTCCTGGCGCTTTTCAACCACCCGACCTTAGGAGGGTCCTTCTCGACCCAACCATCCCCAAGCACTCTTGCAGGACCATCGTCTTCTGCAAGATTTTTCCACTCTAAGCCTGTGTTATCTGGTCATCACTAGACTTAGCGTCTTCTGTAGGATTCCGGCTTTCTAAGCATGTGTTATCTGGTCATCACCGGACTTAGCGTTTTCTGCAAGATGATGGGACTCAGGCTAGGGCTATCTGGTCATTACCGGACTTAGCGTTTTCTGCAAGATGAAGGCACTCATGCCAGCGCTATCTAGTCATTACCAGACTTAGCATTTTCTGCAAGATGAAGGCACTCAGGCCAGCGCTATCTGGTCATTACCAGACTTAGCGTTTTCTGCAAGATGAAGGCACTCAGGCCAGCGCTATCTAGTCATTACCAGACTTAGCGTCTTTCTTTCCTTTTCCCCTGGATTCCTTTTCCTGCAGAAGCCTCTACCCTTGGGGAAAGTAGTTAGGTTTTTTTCTCTTTTTCTTTTTTTTTCTTTCTTCTGGGAATCCTAATTCTTAATTTTAACCTCCCTTCATGAGGAGTTGCTGTAGCCATTGACACTCTGTTTTATTTTAATTCAATAATAATGAGCAACATAACAATAATTAACAACACATATAAATTCAAATAGTAATGATAATAATTACTCAGTTTACCCCAAAAGTAACAATAGTCAAACAATTGAATTTACTGTTGTTAATAAATACTATAGCTTTACTAGGGGCATTACAGCTGTGAATGTATTTGCAAAATTTAGAAATCAATCTTAAGTTTTATTTGTGATGCTCCAAGCTTTTATCTTTATTTTTGACCTAAGTCAATTTTGTGTATTTATTAAGTCTGCAATAGCTCAGTAAAATCCAAGTGCGCGAAATAACCTTAGTGGTAGGCGAAAGTGAGCTCTGAGCTGCGCGGAAATAGCTTCGCGAAATATTTTACTCTGCCTCACCGCTTAAATTCTCTGGGCGTAAATTCTGTCAATTTTTTTGAACAACAGCAACATACATCCGACGGTAATTATTTGCAAACAGGAAGAAGTCTTTCAGCTCACACCCAATCTTTCCCTTTGAAACCTTGACCACTTCACACCCACGAATCGAGCTTGGAGCCGTAAAACTTCCAATGACGAATTTCGGACGAAAAATCGGACCTTGAAATTTTTTTATTTTTCAAATTCAAGTACTTCTACTTTTATTTGAATGCGATTCTAACTCCTAATCCAAACAATTTATCAAAGTTTCTATCAAATGTGTAAAAGGCATACTTACAGATAAATGTATTTACCACACTAATAACCTGTTCAATCAGTTTCTATTAACGTCGGTAACCGGTCTCAAACTCACGCCATTCCTGATAAATATTTAATGTTTGAGTATTCATCGGCGGATTTCACTTCTTTGCTCGTCGGCACTTGTCGCCCTGGAGTGTGAATATTCAACGCATTCAGGTACCGTGACATGCTCACATTCCTTTCTATTGTAAAGTGGGGAAAAGATATTCAACACCAAAAAGCTTCGACACTTAAAAGCATGTGTGAATTTTAAAAAAATCAGACCGGTGTGGTTGGGCATTTTTTATTTATTTTTACGTTGTAAGGCATTCCCTATGAAATTAACTCCTCTCTTATCACACTTGTCTTGCTATAATCCCTTTGATTGAAATGTTAGATGATTCAAATAATTGCCATCGTTGGATTAAACATATAGTTATAACTGAAGCGATACTGATTTGAAATGCCACTCTTTGGAAACCCAAATCAATGGCACTCCTGGAAAACCGAAATCAGTGGATTCCCCTGCTCGATGCCCTTCTTTGGAACCCAACGCTTTCCCTGCTGAAGGAAACATTCTTGCTCAATGCCCCTGCTCGGAAACCCAAATCAGCGGAGTACCAGCCCTTGTTTCAAGAGTCCTCGCAACAGGAAGAAAAAGTCTCAAGAAGAGGATATTAACAATGGGCTCAATCCTGCTTCTGTTGCCACTGCTGGAGAGAACTGTGATCTTAATTTTAGTGCGAAAACATCTAATGGGTGTGCGAAAAGCTCTGGTGGGTCTCTGAAATCAAATATTTCATAACACCTTCATTGCCTAATTCCTCTGGGATTCATTCATGTAAAACTATGAGATGTGCTGCTAACTACCCAGATTGGGGTTTGGTCAATTTCAAGGCTCAACCCCGCAAATTCCTTGTTGCAAAGAGGTATGATCAGCCTGAGAAGGAACCTGTTGAATGAAAATGCAGTGAAAAGAAAGCAGATGGAGATATATCTAGAAAATGTGCTTGTGTTGCTTCTAAGGAAATGAGGGCTTCTCAGGAGGAGTTTTGTAAGGAGAATCTACAGTTAACACCTTCAGATTGTACGGAAGAAGAAGAACTTACAGAAAGAGGTAAGGACTACAAAACCCATAGCTCTAATGTGAACCTTGAGATTGCAAACGCTGATAAACGTCATGAATTTGAATGCAATGTAGATGGAAGATATGGGTTTGCTGAGAAATCTTTCCCTGCTGAAGGAAACTTTCTTGCTCAATGCCCCTCCTCGGAAACCCAAATCAGCGGAGTCCCAGAACTCGTTTCAAGAGTCCTCGCAATAGGAAGAAAAATTCAGGAAGAGGTTCGGTCAAGGCTCAACCCCGCAAATTCCTTATTCCAAAGCGGCATGATCGGCCTGAGAAGGAACCTGTTGAATGAAAATACAGTGAAAGGAAAGCAGATGGAGATATATCTAGAAAATGTGCTTGTGTTGCTTCCAAGGAATTGAGGGCTTCTCAGGAGGAGTTTTGCAAGGAGAATCTGCAGTTAACACCTTCGGATTGTGCGGAAGAAGAAGAACATACGGGAAGAGGTAAGGACTGCAAATCCCAAGGCTCTAATGTGAATCTTGATATTGCAAATGATGATAAACGTCATGAATTTGAATGCAATGTATATGGAAGATATGGGTTTTCTGAGAAATCTAGTATAGTTCTTCCTTGTAATCAATTTATGGATGACGATGACCAATCAGCGCAATTGAAATACGAATCTACATTGACAAAGGAATACTCTCGCTCCAAGAACTGCGTGGATTTATCAATCCGTGGGTGGCAGATGAAGTTGATGGTGTGCAGCCTCATTCATTGCCCATTCTTTCGCAGTTCATTCTTTTCTCTGAAAGCTTCTCCCTCCCAAATTGTTGCACCTTCACCCATTTTTAGCACAACTTATCATCTCATTTTAGGCCAAAATTTTGGAGGTTTAATCCGAACTTGCAGGAGACCAGGAGGACGAAGAGAAGCATTGAGGTCCATGGCGTCTGATTCATCTGCAACCTCCAAGCCTTTTGGAGTTCTCTTTGTTTGCCTTGGTGAGTACCGTCCATCCAATGATTCAACGAGTTCGTTCGGTATCGGTCATTGTTCGCGATGATGCTTCCATAGCGTCTACCATTATTGTCAGCCATTCAATTGTAGAAGATTATAGTATATTGTACACTATAGATCCAAAGCCTGAAGCCAAGCACAATTCTCTGTATCATGCCTGACTTGAGCGAACTAAATTTTTGTAGTTCTATTCAATTCAACTAAAGGAGCTAGGTTCTTCGTAGCTTCTATATTCTTAAAAACCCTGACCCAATTTCTCATCTATGTTTCTATTAGAACAAATCATAATAAACTGGCACTGAAGATTTTTGCAGTCATACAATCCACCTAATGATTGTAGAGAGAAAATTTTATTAATGCTTGAATACCAGCAAACGTCCGATTAGGACATAGAAATTTTCTTCTACCCTTTTGAATGTTTCAAGAAGAAACATGATGTGAGGGGCTGCATCCTCCGACTGAGGTGCCGGGTCTAAGGGATAACTATTCTGTTAAAATCCTCTGAGATCTGCACCTAGCCTCATTCCTTGGTGCCATATGGATGGGGTAGCCCATAGTGAGAAAGCTTGGGGGACAACTTAACACTTCGCCAACCTCACTAGTGAATCAATATCCCCTTAGGCTATTAATGCTATGGGTGTGACCTCTCAAGCCAGGGTGGGTGCCTGATAATCAAAGAGTTAAGTTTGAGTTGAAAGCCGTGCAGCTCAAACATGAAAAAAATGACTGCAATATATACCTCTAATTTAAGGATTATTAAAACTTAGGATGTACAGTTTCCTGAACATCCGATGAGATTTAGTACACGGTTACTACAGAAATATATGGAATCCACCAATTAGGCTAAACTGGTCTAATGCAGGGTAACAACCAACGTTATGGAACTGCAACAAAATTAAGATAGCTCATTGGGCTACTTTTGTACAAAATGATACTACTACGATAGACTACATATTTATCATCGTTTGTCCATAATTGGACAACCATCTCTCTGACGAGTTTCAAACTAGCCTAAGGTGCCCGCAAGGGGATTCTGTCATCCTTGCCTTGCTATTGTGAAGCTTACAGAATTAGTGGATATCACTGAACAACTTTACAACCTGTTAAGCTAGTTACCGACAACCAACTGTCAAAAATACAAAAGGACATAGACACTAAAGGCTGTGCACTATCCTTATGTGCCTCGTTGTCTAAATTCTATTGAAGTTCTGCAACGCAGAGACCCGCATGGCTATCCCTTGTCCTATCATTGTTAGATCCCTGATACATCATCAGAGTGTTTTAGCAGCTGCTTTTATATATATATATATATATATATATATATATATATAAAGGAATCAACAACTAAGCTGGGTACAGGTTTGAACTCGCATGATATGGAGTCAATTGTGACTACTACCATTATAACTTTTAGGTGAATCTATGCACGCTCCCACACACTGTCCACAAAGTTAATTAAATATTTTGGACCAAAAACTTTACATAAGACTTTATAGGACATCCACCGCCGATTGAGCTGCCCAGGGACTATTAGTGGTGTTAGCTTTAAACAACAATGCTTAGATTTATTTTGGAACTCATAGGTAGAATAGCTTTGATTGCCACAATAGGCACACTGCTTATCATGCCCATTGCCATTCCATCTATGACATTTGCCATTCCATCCATGACATGTTTTTGGTTTATCCAAGAGCTTTCAGTTTGTGGTTCTCTACACGTTTTCAGATTCTCAAAGTCCCATCAAGGTAAGTAATAGTCATACAGACAATAACTCTACAATAATATATTTTTAACAGCCTTAAATATTTATACCGAGCACAGAAATAACATTAAATATTTTCATTGTTGTTTAAGGACCAACTGTTGACAAAATCCTAGCAGTTTTTATGATAAAACCAGATCTGAGTAAAATTTCTAGAGAAATTAGTATGGAGTCTAGGGGCTAAATGCCAACTCTTGATTGGGTGGAAGTTGCGGGGCAGTTGGGGTTGTTAGTTAGGGTCCAACTGTGCCATGATGACACAAGATAAAGAAATGGTACATTAATGGGGAACTGGGTCCTCATGAATAAGGAGGGCCTAATTACTATATACAAGAGATTATTATAGCCATTCTCACACAGTTGTGTATGATTTTTCAATATTTTGGTTATTAAGAGATATTTTCCTATTTCTAAGAGATGTAGATGTGTCTCATCATTATTATACTTTTGAGCCACACTGCCTTTCTATATTTGGTGTATTTAGTATTTTAGTATTTCTCTAGTTATTTCTGGTAACTCAGAGCATTACATCAAGGTCCAGCCTTGGATGTGGAAGAGAGAGGAAGGGAAATCTCACCTCAGAAAGGCCTTGGCTTTGTCTCAACTATTTTCCCCATCATACAACCCCTGAAAGCAGATGCTTTAATGATCAATCTTAATGGACTAGGGCTTATCCTTTAACAAATAAGCCCTTCTGCTTCTAAGGAAGAAATCAAATCAAAGGCTGTGGTGTGCGGAGGGCCATTGAAACAAGGGTCCGACTCTTGACATGATCACTTTGTTTGCTACTTCCAATTGCCTGAACTTTCTAAGTTCAATGGTCAATTTACTGCTTCCATAAGGTCTCTCCATAGTATGTATTTTCTAGATTATTTTTGTGTGTTTCTGGTTGTCAGTTTCATGTCAAAACAGAGCCGGTCACCAAGGAGTGTGGCTTATTATGCTCTCTGCACTCAATGTTTGTGTCTTTAGTCATTAAATCTAGCTGAAACATTTTAGTGGAATCCAGGGCCAAGGATTTGGTTTCCATCTTTCTGTTTTTAGTGTTGAGTGATGCATTTCAGTTTCATTTAAATACGTGAGCCCGCTTCATGTTTACATAAGTTGTTGATTTTTTAATATTTAATCATGAGTTTAACTTGCCAGTGGAAAATGGAACAAAAAGAACAATCACATGAGATAATATCCACTATAAACTTCTTCATAAAAACTTTGTAGAATAATTACCAATTCAGGGTAACTAAATATTTCATGTAGAGTTATGCATTACTTCAGTCCTTTACAAAGAAGAAATTCTAGTAACTAGTTACCGTTGATATATCAATGCTCATGATTGCTTTTTCAGGGCCGTGATGCATGTCAGTGTCAAGAAGGATAATGACGATTCGATGTGGAAAAATTATTATCTGATTTGTCAAGGATAATGATTTGTTATTGGCTACTATTGTTGCAATTGGGAATGATAAAAGCATTGCAAGTTTAGATATCTTAAGTAGTTGAAAAAATATTTTCTAATCTCTCCAGGAAAATAATCTCTTTTTATTCTTGTTCTTGGAAGGCAACATTTGTCGGACTCCCACTGCAGAGGCTGTATTTCGTGATATTGTGCAGAAAAGGGGATTGACATTAGCATTCAAAATTGACTCTGCTAGAACTATTGACTACCATGAGGTAGGTTCTAGCTTATCATGGATAAAGGCTAATTGAATCGGTATTTTTGTCTATTATAATGCAATAAATAGGTATCACATATTAATATGTTGAAATTATTTGAAGGGCGATCCTGCAGATCCCAAGATGAAGAATGCAACCAAGAAACGTGGAATAGAGATAACTTCTATATCAAGGTCTATATCACCTACAGACTTTAAAGAGTTTGATCTAATACTTGCAATGGACAAGCAGAACAAAGGTAAATAAAAAGCATAAATGGCATATAAAACTCCCAAAATTTTCAGTTTCATTTGCTAAGTTGTTCCAAACAGAATCTAATAAGTCAATACTATTGTTAAATTCAGCAAAATGTACATTAAAGTTTGTCTATGTTATTGTTAACATATGCTTCTAATTAGTTTCTAAGTTGTGTGCAAAAATAAATTAATAACATGGGATGGATATATTTTGTAGTTGACATATTGACAATTCTCCTTCAGCGCCCCAACGCACAAGGCCTTTATTGCTTTTTCCAGGTAATTGGTTACATTTGGTATTCTTTATCGTTTCCCTGTGATACGCATACCATGGAGGAAGCCATTTTTATAGTCAGATGGAGAAAGTGGGGGGAGAAAAATAGCTGTGAGATATCAAATGGACAATTACTGTGCCAATGGCTTGCAACCTTGGAGCTCTGAAAAGCTTCCTACAACAGTGGTATGAGAACTCAACTTTGCTCAATTATAGTGAAGTTTTAGTGTGATAGCATCTGAGATTTGTTTTGAGGTTGGTTCTCTCTTTAACTGATTTTTTGATTTTGTGTGTTGTTGGCATTACAGATGTGCCTGATACTGCACTGATATTGAGAAAGCACACCCTTCCAATGAAGCTATTTTCTTGCATGTTATTCAATGAATTAGAAATCTTCAATCCTCAGGATCAGTTGCCATTTGCATATGTAAGAGACATGATGACACCCAAAGTGAGGATTCACATGTTCGAATCAGCCATTTTTAATACAATAACAAATGAATATTGACACTCTTACAAAGTCAATCGAAGCATTTTCAAAGAGCCTCCTTTGGACCTGCAAATTTCTTTGGGTTATGAATCCAGCGCCTGCAAATCGTATCTGGACAGAATGTGGGCTGCATATTCCGTTTGATTGTATTAATTCATTTCAAATTTGATTGGATGCTAAGATTATAGCTTGCAAAAGCTATCAATTTTTTAAAATGTGAAGGGTCATGAAAGAGCAGAATATGGGAGGATCCATAACTGCAAATTTAACCAATACATGATGTTGATGGATGCCATGGGTGTTAATTTTGTGCTATATTGGATTAGATGACTGATTTACTTCTCAATAATTGAAGTCATTTTTACTGCCTCTGCCAACATGAGATGATAGAGACTGTGCACCTATATCTAATATGTGTATTGCATTTAATGGAGTTGATAGGACTGAATTGTTTTTCCATGTAAATTCCAGTGGTGATTCTGGTTATACCGGAAATGAAGGAAAATAGAATGAAACGTGCTCTTCTGGACAGCTGGTATCCAAACTCGGTGTACACCATGAAAACATCTTTAACTCAAACAGAAACAAAGAATTTTTCCAGGCGACTCTTCGTTGTCAACATAATCCTGAACTGAAATTTGGTACAAGTTGTATAGGCTTGCATGTGCACCATCGTGACAGAGTTTTTATTAAAGGAGGTGCAATGTGGGGATAGATGTTGGTTTGAGACGGTACATATATATGAGTCTCTTTTGTGTTGGACTACATGGACGGTGGAACCCTTGCATAGGTTCTTCAAACCCACAATAAAATCCCAGAACACTATTTCGCTGAGTTTGCCAGGCAGGTGCTCAAGGGCTTGCATTACCTGCACCAGAACAAAATTGTTCACCGTGATATAAAGCCCTCCAATTTACTGATCAATAAGAGAAGTCAAGATTCCCGATTTCGGTGTCAGAACTGTTTTTGGCTCACACTTTGGCCCAATGCAATTCCTTTGTGGGCACTTGTGCTTATATTAGTCCTGAAATGTTTGATCATGATGGGTATTAATATACAATTTCTATTGTCTTCTACAATGTAGTTTCTCGAATACCCATCAGATTATGAAGCGGAGAAGTATTTTCTTAGGAAAGCTACAGCCATGGCAAATCGGTCTTGCCACTTATATTCTGAGTTTTCAGGTAATCAGAGATCCTCATATTTAACAATTTGAGAGATCTATCAAGAAACATTACCTTATGGCATGCATGTCTGTTAAAGCAATCAGGCTAAAACTATGTTTCATTGTTGTTGGCAGTCTCGGCTATTGTTCATCAGATTCAGAAAGAAGAGTTATTTGGTAAATCTCGGCTACAGTACATGAAAGGACCTGAAAACCCCTATTCAGCAGCAGGTCCAGTGACCTTCGGTGGAACTCTGGATGTGAAGGAAAGAAAAAGGTATTTCAATTATTCTGAAGGGACTGATTTGCCTTGTGGTTTTGCCAATTACCGTACCCGAGGGTTCCTTGTGTCTGAAGAAGACAGGAAGGTCATGGAACAGTGCAAGGGGGGTGTGGTAATTTCAACTATATTTGGAGCCTAAGAAAGATTAAAAAACCCAAGTATGTTAGGAAAATCACAACAGAAAACATTTGTTTCTTCGTGTTTATGGACAATGCAACTCTCGCACTTCTTGCCAGATACCAGATCATGCCCAATGAGTCACATAGAATTGGAATTTGGCACATTGTTTTGGTCAAGGAGTTGCCATACAAGGAATCTGTAATGAATGGCCTCATTCCCAAGTATCTTTCCCACAGGCTTTTCCCAAACTGTGTTTACAAAATTTGGATGGATGCTAAGCTATAACTTGTTCTTGATCCTTTGTTAATTTTGGAAAATCTCCTTGTAACTCACAATGTTGATATTGTTGTCTCAAAGCATCCTTACAATACTCATAACATGGAGGAAGTCGTTTTTACAGTCATATGGAGAAAGTGGAGCAAAGAAGCTGTGAGGTATCAAATGGATAGTTACTGTGCCGATGGCTTGCAACCTTGGAGCTCTAAAAATCTTCCCTCAAGCAGTGGTATGAGAACTCAGCTTTGCTCAATTATGGTGAAGTTTTAGTGTGATAGCATCTGAGATTTGTTTTGAGGTTGGTTCTCTCTGTAACTAATTGTTTGATTTTGTGTGTTGTTGTTGGCATTACAGATGTGGATGATATTGCATTGATATTGAGAAAGCACACCCTTCCAATGAAGCTATTTTCTTGCCTGTTATTCAATGAATTAGAAATCTTCAATCCTCGGGATCAGTTGCCATTTGCATATGTAAGAGACATGATGACCCCCAAAGTGAGGATTCACATGTTCGAATCAGCCATTTTTAATACAATAACAAATGAATATCAACACTCTTACAAAGTCAATCGAAGCATTTTCAAAGAGCCTCCTTTGGACCTGCAAATTTCTTTGGTTTATGAATCCAGAGCCTGCAAATCATATTTGGACAGAATGTGGGCTACATATTCTGTTTGATTGTATTAATTCATTTCAAATTTGATTGGCTGCTAATATTACAACTTCTAGAAGCTATCAATTTTTTACACTGTGAAGGGTCATGAAATAGCAAGAAATAGCAAAATATGGGAGGATCCATACCTGCAAATTTAACCAATCCATGGTGTTGATGGATGCCATGAGTGTTAATTTTGTGCTAGATTGGATTAGATGACTCATTTACTTCTCAATAATTGAAATCATTTTTACTGCTTCTGCCAACATGAGATGATAGAGACTGTGCACCTATATCTAATATGTGTATTGCATTTAATGGCGTTGATAGAGACTGAATTGTTTTTCCATGTGAATTCTAGTGGTGATTCTGGTTATACTAGAAATGAAGGAAAATACAATGAAATGTGCTTTTCTAGACAGTTGGTATCCAAACTGGGTGTACGCCATGAAAACAGTTTAACAGAAACAAAGATTTTTTCTAGGTGGCTCTTCGTTGTCAACGCAATCCTGAACTGAAATTTGGTACAAGTTGTATAGGCTTGCATGTGCACCATCGTGACAGAGCTTTTATTAAAGGAGGAGTGACATGGGGACAAATGTCCCCAGATGTTGATTGTTACATTTCTGCATCTTTTTTAGATTTGCCTATCCCTATGTCGCCATTGCTCTTCAATTTATGCACATTTCTGCATCTTATTTAGATTTGCATATTCCTATGTTACTATTGCTCCTCAATTTATGCACATTTCTACATCTTATTTAGATTTTCCTATTCCTAAGTCGCCATTGCTCCTCAATTTATGCCTTACGACATTTCCTTTGCAACATTTAGTGCAAATGCTAGTTATTAAATATGAACAATATTCATAATGATCTGTTTCCGAGGAATATTTTGAATAATTATAATATTTTTTTTTAAGCATTTCTTAAAAAATGATTTACAAAAAATATCTGAATATTTTGTAAAACTGTTATTTTAATAAACACAAGGTTATTCATCATCCAAATTGATATTAATATTATGGGGAACTTCATGCTTTTATATTATTTAATGGCGATAGTGGTTTACATGGTTAACTATAATTTGATCTTTTTAATGATACGGAAAATCTATTTATGCTTTTTAATTTTATTTAATTGCGGTTGTTTAATTTTTTGTATTTTTTTTATTGGTTAACGTTATTATATTTATTGCCGAACATATTGCAAGCCGCGTATAACGAAGTGTTTGTTTTATTGGTTTAAGGTCAAACATCTCGCGAGCATCGTGTTTTCCGAAAATCAATAAAATTATAATATTTAAAATTCCAAAATTAATAAAATTATAATATTTAAAAGTTTTAATAATTAAATTTTATAAAATAATTCACTTTTATAAATACTTCTCAATCAATCTGGTTAAATACTTTATTTTTATAAATACTTTCGTATCAATTTAGTTAAGAATAATGTTATAATGATATATAATATAATATTGAATATTATTACTCTAAGTTATTAATAAAATAATAATTAAATGAGATGGTCAGAAGGTACCATCAAAATTGTTTAACGGATCACTCATTCTCTCACTTTATTTTAATATAATATATATTTTTTTAAAATATGTTTTAAAATTTTATATATTTTAGTTATAATTTTAATGGAAATCTTAATATTGGAAAAATTATTTTCAAGTAATTTTTTTTGAAAGATGTTTTTTTTGTAAATTTTAATTATATGTTTTGTGGGTGATAAAGAATATGCATTTGGAAGGGAAAGGTGACGATTATGCCACGTCTCTATGGAGAGGGATTGGTGTGTTGCTTTATCGCAGCATGAGTTAAGATGTGACATTATACTTATGCATGTGGTTTAATGATTTTAAGTAGGTGTTCGTAGTATCAAAGATGGACTGTATGGCAGTAACGTTCGGTGCACACTCCGTATTGTGTCTCTCCAAAATCTAACTTCTAGTTATTAATGAATTTTGATCCTTCAATATAAATGCAAGTGATCCCAACATATTAGCGATTTACTTGGCTTTAAAGTGACTTCCTAGTTGTTGTCTGTCCTCACTTGTGACTTCTTCCTCCTATTATTTGTTGGATCTTCTGCAGATAACTAGAGTTGTTGGCAATCTTTGTTTTTTCCCATCAGTGTTTCCACAGTTGGTTATGGTTCTAGTTTTCTCCTTCATTTCTCTTATGGGCATACCACTTTCTCATTCTTTATTGCCTTGGCTCTAACCTTGTTGCCTGATGGTGGAGTGATGGTAATGGTTCATCAGAGAGATCACTACCACTGTGGAGGTCGAAGCTAAGTCTCACAGGGAGGTATGTGGATGTGTTTCGGCCACCATCATTCATGAGCAAATCCATTAACTAATTAGGGAGTAGATAAGTGACATTGAATCCTTAACAAGGTGACATTTTGCACTGTTACGGTAGTCAGAGGCGGCCAAATTGTTGCTTGATTAATTTGCATAGTGACCTCCAAAAAAATCGGTGGGAAGAATGCACGTTGGGACTATAATATAAAAAATAAAAATAAAAAATTTGTCATTGACCTGTGGGTAGTCAAAACCCACTGGCAGTTAACATATTTAATTATATGCTAAATAGTGGAGAAACCACAAGCAGTTAGAGCCGACGGACAACGTAATGACTTATTTGTTTTATTTGAAAATAATATATAATGGTGGGTGGGTTCGGGGGTTGAATCTGTGACTTACAGCCTACCAGAGCCTTAAGACAGTTACCCTAACAGTCGCAACGGACAAGAGCTTTGTAACTCCACCCTCTGAAACATATATAAACCCTTCAAATATGTCGCGATATAGAAGGGGGAGGCATGGAACCTCACAGCCTCCGTAACCCTAAGCCAGAACCGTGCCCTGCCTCGCGCATTTTTGAGAAAGATTCTTAGGAATCTTGGAAATATTCTTGCAGAGAATCTTGCAAGGAATCTAAAAGATTTCCTATAACGCTAGATGTCACCATCACAAAACAAGGTCAACTTTATAGTCATTTTTCACGATTTCTCGCCACAAACTCAATGGTGCAATCTGTTTCTTCAACAGAGGTTTGCATTTTTAGGTCATACCCAAAATTCAGAGGTATAAGGTGTATTTTGCCATGTATTCATTTTGATTTTTTTGCTAATAAATGAAGAGGCCTCTCCACTTTCAAACGGGCCCGAAGACGTAACTCACACTGGGTGAACTCCGTTATCAACTTGTTTTGTGCCTTTGTTTCTTATGGTTGCACTTTATTTACACTTCTTTTATGTGATATGATTTCATTGTTACATGCTCTTTTATATGCAATTCTATATAATGCATCATTGAAGTGAAAAGATCCAAATCAATTGCTCTACATAAGCTAGAAAAATAAACATTCATAAATGACTAAAATTTAAAATTTTACAACATTTAAAAAGATGTACTATCTTCTATATTTTGAACAAAATCTAAAACTAAAAATTAAAAATAAAACTCAATTTATTATCACTAATATTAAATATTTACCTAGTTGTGTAAATACTTACTTAAACTCTAGAGATTAGACACCTTTATTTACGTTAATAAATTTATATATACCTCATTTGTGTTTTTTTGAAAAAACACAATAATACAAAAACACTAACTTATTATTGAGAGGAATTATTTAAATAATGATAATTATTAAAAAAAATCACTGAATCTCAAACTTGATCATCCCTCTCACCTATTAAGGTTTCGTTCCTATTAGTAAGTTAAGCATTAATCTATACATTTGAAAGAAGATTGAGCATGAATTTCATTTTATTTTAAGATATTTTTTATAGGCAATATTAAATGCGTTTATAATGATATTTGTAATCACAATTTGATTCATATTTTAAATGAAGATGGAGTCAATTAAATTAGAATTAAAAAAATAATAATAATATTTTAATTTTTATTTATTTATTTTTATTTAAATAATATTAAATATATCTTAAGCAAAGAGTATGTTCTAAAACTTTTTTTACTTAGATAAGAATTCGTTTTCTTCAAATGTAATAAAATATGTTATATTTGGAGTGAAAGCTTTTCTCTTTATAGACCATCAGTAAGTTATTCCAGATAATGTAGTTTTTCTTAAATAACAATGATGAATCAACTTGCATTTGCGAATAACAACTAAAAATATTTATCTTCACTACTAATTTGAAAAAATATTTTCCCATTATAAAAAAGTATTAAATATACCATATCAATTATAGTTTATTATAATTATTATTTTTATGAATCATTTCATTCATAAATACGTGGATGGTAATGATATATTAATATCGATATATCTTCACAAGATACTCCACCTAAAGGTGTAATAGGTGGAATATTGTATATAACTTCAACATATAACATTTCATTTAAAGTAGACAATTAGTTGGGGAGCCCGTGATTTCTATGAAGTAATGGCTTTCAAGTTGGTCCCGACACTCACTCATAAGGGTGGAGTATTATACATTCAAATCTTTAGAGATTCTCTACTAGCTATTAAATAAATGTGGAATTTAAAAAAACAAAAAAAATCGTATTGACCTTCAATAAATTATATTCGTGTTTTCACATATTACCTTTCCACATATCTAAAATGACAAAAAAAAGAGCGGTCATGGATTTTCTTAAATTGGAACCAGACTGGAACGTGGAACATGGGTTGTTTCAAAATAGGAGGAGACTATCTTAGGATATGCTCATGATTTGTAACTCTAAAGATGTATTTTATTTCAATTTAACTCCATTTCATGTATAAATATGGGTTATTATGGTATTTTAGTCCGCAGTTGTCTATAACGCGACTTTTTGAAAGCCTTTTTGACGGGTTTTTCTGGTCGAAATCCGGCAGGAATTTATTCGCAAGTTTGATAGCTAGTTTCTGCACAATGAAAGCGTCCCAGGGGTTTTTCAGGGTGCTGAATCCAAATATGCAGTTAAAAAACCATTTTAACTACAACAAATCAAGATTTAACCTCAATTTCTTCCGCCGGATTCCGTCACCGGAATCTCCAAAAAGTCGCATTATAGACAACTCCTTTTAGTCCATTAGAATGAATATGGCTTTGTTAAAGGGTTTATTAGGAGCTCTTTTAAAATAAGTTTGTTTATTTGTTTGTTTTTTTTCTTTCTTTTTCTTTTCAGCCACTGAAAGACGACATGAATTTTTTTTAAGATATATTCACATAATAGGTTGGAGAACATGATCTTTTTAATATGAATGCAAAAGCATAATAATATTTTTAAAGAATTTTTCCTGCATTTACAATATTGTGATTTTATTTTTATTAATAAAATTTTGTTTTTTAACTTATTATAATTAAACGAAATAATATATACATAGCTCGATAGAGTTGTATGTGCTACTAGACAGTGCTTTTTTTGGTGTCCATCGCACAATTCATTGGAATCTAAGTAATTGTGATTGAGTTTTGCAGAGGCCAAGTGCTCATCCACCTCCAAGGTGTTCCATAAAGGAGGAAAATATTGATGAAGTAGTTCAAGATTAAATATTGGGTGCAAACCAAAGAAAGGGAGAAGACTCAAATTAAAATCATTTTCAACCATAACCTTCATGATGGTATAAGGCCATATCAAAGTGGTTTTAGTTTCCTATGGGAGCTTATTAGGCATTCTTTTTGCAAATGCAACCACACCTTATCACCAACATGAAACTTGGGTGGAACCTAATGCTAGTAATTTTGTTAGGGTGAAAACATGAATATGGTTTACACTTTTGGGCCAAATGTGGTGATGAAATTTCAAGTTTTTCCTCTTTTATCGAATTGAATCCCTCAAAATTCACATAAGCATTGTGAAGTTTGATTCGGAGTAAAAATAAAAATTGTGGAGAATTTTGTTGTTGTCCTAATGGTATTTTTTACAAAAATATTTAGGGTTGTATAACATGTCAATTTTCCATTAAACAAAATGCTTGTTATTCTTAAGAGGTATGTGTGTGTTCACATAGTATAACTTAGTCTAAAATGTGCAATTTTTAAAAATTATATATATGAGCATAATCTACACGGAGAGAGCTAAGTTTCTCATATATATATTGCAAAAATATATTTTTTATTATTTTTCGAAGTTGGCGAAGTAATATTTCAATTGCATTTTATAGAAACATGTGTTTGTGTAACGTTTTTTTCAATTATTTAAATAACTTCAAAAACCAAAAGTATCATTTGAAGAGGACTCGTAAACAAAGATAGTGGTATTTTTTGAAACCTTTTTTGTTGTGTATATTTTACAGTATTGATTTTTTATTCAACCTCTTTAAAACAGTTCAAAATAATTTCAAGTATTATGTTTAAAAGAAATTAGATGAAAAATGTCATATGAGATCGAAAATGTCAAATTCATATGCCATTGGATAGAGGATTTCTTCGTGAACCCAACGTGATCAACTCCGCCACCTAAGGACAAATTTAGCCTTAAGTCTGCTAGGGTACAAAATGAAGTTGCATAAAATTTTGCCAAAGGGGTGTTGAAATTGTTGATTTTGGGACTTAAGAGGCTTGATCAAGCACTTAAAGAGCCCGATTGAGCACCTAAATTTGAAATTTAAATAGCTCGATCGAGGCTTTCGTAATCCCTTGATCGAGCCATTTACGTGGTTAACCAGAGCTTTATTAGGAACTATGGCTTGATCAAGCTGTGTAGCTCGATCGAGCCTCTATAAAAAAATAGAATAATCTAAAATTAAAATTTTACCTCATTTTAAAATTCCAAATCTTATTAGAATATTTGTTATAATGTCATGTAAAAACCTTATTAATATATATATATATATATATATATATATATATATATAGATATATCTAGTGACCCAGAAGAACCCAACAGTCCGCCTGAAACGTAACTACTAGTAAACCTTTAGGGGGATTGAGTCGCAACAAGGGGGATTTGAACCCGAGTCTCTAGAGTTTCAACGATTTTACATATCCCAGACTACCAATTGAGCTGCCCCCCAAGAATTTATTTTTATTATATGAAATTAAATGATAAAATGGTATTAATATAAAAAAATATTAATATATTTTAATATTAACTTTAAATTAATTAATTTTGGATTAATATAATATTATTAAATTTAATATAATATAAATTTCTTATATTATAATATATACTAGCACAACCACATATTATAATATATTGATCTTGTTTCGCAATATCGGTTGACGGTAAGTTTGCGGTGTTCCTTTGAATGCTCGAAATACAATGTGATAAAGGTTATAACGCCATCACAATTTTGCATCTCACATGTTTTGAGATAACATTTTTAATGGGGCTGCAACCATACACTCTTCCTGTTGAAGCAACAGATATTCCTGTTGTAATAATCCTCCTTGCCAAGTGCAAGAGACTACTACTCATGGACCATGAATCCAACTAACTTTGGCCATGATATATAATACATTATAGTACAATACAATATAATGCTTCATGGAGAAAATACATGGTTGTGACAAATACATAGGATTGTCATATGAATCATCTATAAACTATCCTGTCACCAACCATGACTCTATGGTCCGAATTTTACATCATTCACCCAATATAGTGGGGCATCAAAGATATACAACATGAAACATGACTTGGACTCCCATTGACCCATAGATAGCTAATGACAAGACATGCTAGACACCATGGATCTCTCCATGAGAAATACACCCAAACGATGATACAATGATAGTACATGGCTTCTACAATTTCACACAAAGGTGGTTTCCAGCATACATGCGCAAAACATGAAACAACATGTGTACATGACATCAATGACCAATGATATATGCTCCATATGGAAACACCAACATAATCCATGACATATGCAACAATAGAAGAACTAGAGATATCATGTGCTAGTACATGGTCACTCAACACCTTGGCCATCAACATTTCATCAATGAATAACCTGCAACAAGATCATGAAAAACCACTAGCAACCACCATCATGCTCCATATGTGCATCAATAAAATCATCCAATAGCAACAACATGACAATATATCATAGGGAAACAGCAAGTACATATCCTCATCATCATCTCATTAACCATCAACATAACATATCATCAACTTAAACATGAATAACACATCAATAGGCAACAAAAACAACAATAGCATAAAATCTGACATTATAACACTATTTGTAGCACTAAACTCATCCATCAACATACATCAAAATATCATGAGCAGAAACAATCTTCCTTCTCATATCTCATCCATCCAATCAACACATGAGCAACAACATGATGCATCTATAATAAAAATCATGAACCATAAAGTGCACAATCTAGATGAACTAGCTTCGACACATCATCTGATCTCCATGGAAGCAACATATGCATGACAACACATGACATAAATATCATCTAGTAGTATGACCATCATCAAAATGCTAACTATGCCATGCAAAACATATGATCTTGATACTATATGGAAGCAACAATCAAACTCCTTTTCTGCAACACACTCATGTCAAGTAAGCATAATAAAACTCCTCCAAAGTGAGCATGATGCCAACAAACTGCAAATCCATTTGGAAACACAAATGCTCCCCATGAATGTGCGATCCTTCATCAAACCTAAAAACTGCATATAAGGATATTGCATGGCTATCATATCATCATAAAAATCAATAAAAAACAAAACATATAGGTGCTCCAAAACTGTCAACAGATGTACATGCATGATCCATCTAAAATCAAACGGAAAAGAAATAGATCTGAAAATAAATTGCACTTCAAACCTCATGAACTCACCTAAACTCATGCATCTCTAAAAATGCATATTTGTCTTCATTCAAACTTTCTGATATGATTGCACATCCAATAATCTACATGCAACTCATGATGCAAACATATGCTCCCCCTGAGACCAAGTAAACCTCAGTTTTTGGTGGAAGTTCCTTGCTTCTCTTTTCTTCTCGAAACCTCCATTTGTTGATACTTCTTCTTCTTGTTCGATTTAGCTTGCATAGTCTCCTCTTTCTAATTGGATCTCTTGAAACACATGGCCAACTTGCAATCCTTAGCGTTATGGCCAATATTGTCACAAACAAAACAGCTAATGTGACCAAGGAATAGAGGAATAGGAAGATGTCTTCTATTTGGTATAATTTACATTCCTTGCATGTGCCCTGCAGTTAATAGCACTATGGCCAAAATCATTGCCTGAGAAACAATAACCATAAAATGGACTGTTATCCCTGAAAGAATGAGATTTCCTTTGCATGCATGCTTGAGATTGCATCTCCTTTGGCTGCTCCTTCTGATGAGAGGGTATGATTTCATCACTATTGCAATCTTTTGCCATCTGTCCATGTTTTCTACAATTGTAGCAATTTCTCCTTTTTAATCTTCTTTCAACTGCTCTTATTAGGTGAGAAGAGTGTATCTCTTTGTTATAACTTGCCACTTTCTATCCATGTACTCCACAATTTTGGCACTCGTCAATTGTGTTCTTCTTCCTTGCCCTTGTTCACTTATTTTTTTGCTTCTTGCATGGCTCATGGATCTCATTACTTTTTCTACAACTAGGTGCTCCAATAATTTTTGATTTGCTTGTAGATGCTTTAGCACTAATTTTGAGCCTCTCCAATTCTTCTCTTGTAGAAATTGCTTCATCCTTCAATTTCTGAAAATCATCCTCCAACTCCGTATACAACTTCCTCATTTCAATTCTAATCTTTCTTCCCTCTTCTAGCTGAATTTTCAGATCTAAAATTTCTTCTTTGTATGCACAGTCCTTTTCATTAAACGTTTGCAGCGACATCCATAGATCTTTATTTTTAGCCATGATTTTTCGAAGTGCTGCTTCTAGAGACATTAACTTTGATTGCTATTCAATATTGATGATTGATCTCTCATTTTTATGATTAGTGACTTCATCTTCTTCTTGTGAGGAGGATTCATATTTTACTACAATATAAGAAGAATCATTTATATTTTTCCTCATTTATGAAAAATGCAATTTTCCTCCAAGATACAAATTCTGCAACCTGTCTAACATTTCTTTGGCAGTGTCACAATGTTTCACATACAACGTATTTTATCTTAAAATTATGTGCAAAAAAATCTCTTTATATTTTTAGTTAAAAACATCTCTAACTCCATACTCTATGGATAGCAAAATAATTTCATCAAGAGATAGAAAATATGAATCCAACTTTTCTCTCCAAGTTGCAAATTTACCTTTATGAAGCATTGGAATTCCTTGTTGAGCCATTTCGGAAAATTTACAAGAATTTGCCAAAAACTCCAAGATCCACTCTTCAGTGATCAAGTTGCACTCGAGAGCCCCGCTCTAATACCAATTGTTGGAAACTAGATCACTACTCAAGGGGGGGGTGTGAATTAGTAGTGTGGCACTTTTAAAACTTTTCTCAAATTAGTTAATGTTTTACACCATGCAAAAATTGAATCACATAAACAAAGATTAGAGCATCAAACAAAAGTAAAACAGGAAACCAATCACTCAATAAACACATGTATTTTTGGTGGAAAACCCTCCTCTTGGGTAAAAAACCACCCTTGTTGTTGCTACGCTGCTCAGTACATTTTGTTAATTGTTGAACAAATATACATGGATTAGCTTACAACCATAAACCAGAAGACTTGGCTTCCTTCACAGTATGATGAAATCTATTAGACATGAAATTGTTTCTCTCTCGGATCTATGGAATACCATCCGCTGAAGGCTCCCATGATTAATGATCCTCTCCCAACTCCTGTTGGACTATCTAACTCCTATTGGATGGATAAATGTCTTCCTTCTACCAACTCTGCCAAATCACATTATACTTTGTTGAAGCCTCGAAAATCATTGCTTCAACATGGGGGAAAACCACTCGGTCTGGACCTTGGTTGGCAGCTCCTTTTTCGTTTGGAGTAGTGGCTCTGACTAGGGATAATGGGACCAGTTTCCAAATCTATTTAATGATTGTGCTAATGGGGCGATATGTGATGTTTTGGAGTAATGTTTAAGCTCGAAGTGATCTAATCTGAACTAATAATCACATGCATTTTATCCTAATTTAAACACTATCTAATTATAACTATGCCAGGGAGTAATTTGATGTATGTGATCTACAATAATGTCTGAAAGCAATTTATAATAAACATCATACAATTGCGATGAGAAATGAATTCGTTTTAACAATAATCGTTTCGTATAAAAAGTTAGCTAAAATGATTATGAAAGATATATCACATAAGGAATTATTCATGTATTCAGCATAAAATATTGATCATCATCATACAGAAGTGCAATAATGGCAATCAAGATTCAGACTTTCATACATAAATAACTTGAAAAGAAATCATTGCTTGATACATAAGTAAAAATAATTATGAGATAAAAGTACCATTTATAATACGTCCTACTCATGTGCCTTAGCAATATTGATCTACTTTCAGTCCATTCAACACCATATAAGAGTACAAAAATGCAATTTCAGTAGAAGATGCTAAATCAGATAAAAATAAATCTTTTTCCATTAATTTCACCAAAACTTCCTCAAAGGGATAGAAGTGCATGTTTTGAAGATTATTTCTGATAAAATTTCTGGACCCCTCTCTAAATGCATGAGAGCGGTTTAAATACTTAAACTATAACACTAAAAATAGATTATTACACAAATAGTTGAGGAGGTCTAAATGACTTGCCTCAAATTATGCAAAAATAAAATCAAAATAGAAATGAACATGGTGTCTAGCTATTCTGCATTTGATCCTTCGGATCGCAAATGTACATCATGGGCTTGAGCTGTGTTGGTTGGCCGACTTCAGCTTTCAACTGTCCAGTGAATGCGTCGTCGGTCGGTACTGGCACCATCTTCTTTGTAGAAGTGGTTAGGCATCACAGGGTCATCCACTGGTTGTGAGGTTTTACCAAATGTCACCAATATGCTTCCCAGTTTAACCTGGTCATTTTACTTATTACTTCTGCTTTTTCTTATGTTGCCTGTTTCCACTGTAGTTCAAGATGTTTCACATTAGGAAGAAAACTTGGAATGGATTCTGCTACAAGGTTGGCACTATGTAAATTTTCATTGAAATTTTATATGACATTGTTTGCTATTGCTGCCGCATCCGTTGTTGCCTTTTTTGCTTCTTTAAGCCGAGAATCCTAGTTCGCAAATAAGATTTATTTATGCGACTCTTCTAGTTTAGGCAAGTCATATTTTCTCCCATCTTATGTATTCTGCCAAGTGATGAAGTCAGATACCTTTTTACAGATTTCATCATATTCAAGTCTCATTTCCATGACTTGGCTTGTCAATTTGTCGTTTGTTTCGCAAAAAGAGTTCCATTGCAAAATCATCTGGCATAATAGTTCTTTTTGGTGCATCAGCTGGGAGTTAAGGCCGAGTGATTCGATAATAAAATGATCAATTTTTTGATCATCTTTATGTAGATCAATTATTCCCTGTATTTATGTTTCCTTCTCTCCTAAGCCGGTTTGATGTTTTATTCGCATCCGCTTGAACTCCTGTTGTAGCTTAGCTAACTGTATCTCTACCTTCTAGTCAGATTTTGCTTGCTATAATTGTTGTTCAAGTGACAAAATTTTATCTTCTTTTTCTTTAAGAAACATTTGAACCTCCATTGCTTTGTCCATGGTCGTTGTAGCCTAGGCACCTGCAAATTGTGAGAGTCTAGTAAGATTGGCGGACGGGTCGATGGGTGAGTCTTTCCGAAGAACATCCATCAGTTCATTGTCAGGGGTAATAGCAGCTGTAGAGTCCAACTTCCTTTTCTTTATTTGCCTTTTAACAATTGCCATATGTTGTGGGCTATAAAACACATCTAGAATGGGAATCTCCTCTATTCTCAAAAAAATTTCAGAGGAGGGGGTAACAGGGATGTGTTCTACCTCTTGAGTATTTACAGTCTCCTCTACTGTAATTTCTTGAGTTGTTTTTTTTGTGGAGTTTGCAACTCTGGTGTTTGTTCCTCTATGTTGAGCCTTTTATTAAAATTGTCCCATTCTTCCTTTAAATCAATTACCAAGGGTTTTATTGGTTGTGTGGAGGCGGCATCGATTTCATCCTGTTTGCTGGTTGACGTTTCTTCAGCTATCTTCTGTGTAGATTGGGTTGTATCCTTTACCAACTCTCTGCTTCTACTTTTCCCATTTTGTGATGACTTCTCTGATTCCCTGGTAGATTTCTCTTGGGATTCTGCTCCAGAATTAGTTTTAGAATTTTCTTTGGAGTCACCTTCTATACTTACACTGGGAGTAGGCTTCCTTATTGGCTCAATCAATAATTGGTCCAATGGGACCTTTGATAACCTCCTTTCTATGTAGTTGTAAAAGTTTTCAAGGTGTTCAGGGTCAAAAAGTAATTGTTCCATATGCTTCACCTCTATGAAGGTGTTTTTTTGAAAAAAGATGTCATCAAAGGCATCTTCCTCATTACTGAATACTTTTATTTTCACCAAAGTGGTAAAATCTTTGACAGTGTCGAACGGGTCATATTTCCTTCCAGGGAATTTAGGTAATTGCAAAGATAACATATTCTCTGCTTCTTTAAATGCATGCCCTAGGTCGTGTAATGCAAATGCTCCACACTGTAAAGGGAATGTAGGCCAAATGGCCTTTTTTAATTCCTTTAATGTCTTGCTCATCCCTCCCTCACTAGATGTTTGATAGGTTATCTCTCTAGCCATCAATTTGTCTTGAACATAGTATGGGAGGACATGGGGGGAGGTGATGCTACCAAATACCCTGATATACGTAAATATCTCCTCTCTAAACCATCTGGCCATTGGGAGGATATCTACTTTAGCTTCTTGGGAAAACCTGGGGGCATCTCCGTTATAAAGTCGCTTGTGAATAGGGAGCATAACTCCATGACAAATCTTGAAAAAATGTGGTTAAAAGTTGGATTCCCGCATGTCCTTATGGTATATGTGAATCGGAAGTGAATTCTGAATAGTCCACTTCCATCCCATGATAGGGAATTTCGAACCAAAACAAATTGCATCCATTACATAGGCGCTCATAAAAATTGGAGGGTAAACCCTCGAAGCAACACTTCTTTTCCTTCTATACTCGATTATTGTTCTTTCTAAATTGTCAGACAAAATTTGTGCCCAATTCATTATAGTTGCGTTAACAGCTGCATCTATTAATGAAAACCATTTTGGGGAGAATTTAGTACTATAGGGTTTTCCAAATAGTCTACATAGCATGGCCACTGCAAAACTACGAGGGGGACAAATTTTTGTCTTTCTTGATTTGTCCTCATTATTTGACCAGGTCTGGGTGCAGTCTACTGGGTCGTTGTTATCTTTGGAAAAATTCTCAACGAACTGCCTGTTGTAGATGACTTGTGGCTCTGGTAGGTGGTACGTAAGCCATAGGTTGTTTGGGGTAAAAGATCCCATAACCTCTTGCCTTCTTGTCTTGAATTCTCTATCTGAGATGTCAGCGTCATCAATAACTCATTTAACAATGTCGGTATGAGGGATTATCTTCTGGCACGCGGCTATGCAGTGAAAAAATGAGCATGCTATCTCAAGCATGGAAGCATCTGAGGAATCACGTCCGTCAACTGTAATGCTTGTTTCCAGAATCCTTGGTTGCTCTTCCTCTAGTATATTATACATGGCTTCCCATGTAGAGGTTCCTCCCTCTCTGTTGCATGTAGTATCCATAAATAGACGAGTCATTTATGAATTCTTAGAGACGACTGCCTTGCCTTTCTTCACCATTGCTTTCAACAATTTTCTCTGTGGATTTTCCCTGAAAGTGAATAACAACAACTATCGGGTACACAAAGATGATAATGAACATAAAATGAAATAATGCGGATAACTTGTAAAGGTGATAAAATGAGTTTTATTCGAACACACGTAAGAAGATATCATATCATGCTAAATCACTTTTCACACATAAATGCAGTTATCTTTTACTAAATTCCCACTAATGCTTCGTTCTCCCTTAACTTTAATGCTGATAAATGTCTGCATCGTAAATTGGGAAGAAATCTTCTTGGGTGGCGAGCCTTTGAACTGTGATAATGGTAATTTTGCGATTTGCGAAGCAATATTGCAGATTGTATCGCATTATTCATTTTCGATTTTCTTACCTTCTCTTGTGTTTCTGCAAGATGTGAGATGCAAGATGCGATTCACTTGTTTATCATTTCAAAACATAGCTACTTGCTAGGTTTTTCTATGTAAAAGACCCTTTTTAATGAGTGGCGGACCTAAAATATTTGCTTGTGATACATTTTAAGGAGTGGGTCTAGGTCTTGATCGTGTTTCACAATATTGGTTGATGATAAGTTTGTGGTGTTCCTTTGAATGCTCGAAATGCGATGCAATAAAGTATATAACGCCATCACGATATGCGATGCGAGACTCGACTTTTGAAGAAAAAGCTTAAGGACTTAGTTTATGACAGAAATATGATAGTTTCGAGCATAGAGTCCTCTTTCCATCATTTTTTACTTGATTTGGAGGGTTAGAAAGGTCTTTTGATGACGCTTAATCATGTTGTATGAAGGCAAGCATTTAGTATTTCTTTTGAAAAGAGGGGGTTTGATTAATATCTTACTTTATTCCAAAACTAAAAGAAATGCCTAAATGCTAATTTTATCTTTTGGATGGATTTTTAAAGGGTCCCTATTTATTAACGTAATATTATCTACTATTATTAATAGATGGGGGGTTGTTGAATAGCACAACATACTCTGAAGCCTCCGTGTCTTCACTTCCTCCATGTGAGCCTTGTTTCATATATTTTCAAACTGGACTCGCAATTCGCTCAACATGAAAATCACAACAACATTGCATCAAAGGACAATTAAATGATAAATTTGCAACACAATATGCAATCAAAACTCCACATAAAAAATCCACACCATTTGCAAAAAAAATATCCTCAAACTCTACTCCAATCCACGCATCAACACCTCACTCAATGCATACTTGAATGTCTAAAATAAACTTCAAGTATCTTCTGCTACAACTACAAATTGATTCATATAATATCCGCAGACAACTCACACAACTTGCAGGATCTTCTCCAAGCTCACACTCACTCCACACCACAGCTAGACAATCAACCATACTGGCATTGAGCTTCCTCCAGTATGTAGATGAACTCAAGTGCTCAGCTCAATATTTACAAAGAACTATTGGGCTTCACAACTCTATTCATATGCTAGGTTTGATCTAGATTAAGTTCATTGACTCTATCAAACCACTGACTCCACTTGCCTTTTGATATATTCAACTAATTAACTTATGGAGGTCCCATGAAATTTTCCAACCATAAACCGAAAATTTCTTATCATAAGCTTCGCCATAATACAAAAATTAGCTGATCAATGAGAGAAATTTGAAGAAAAACTTATGCAAATGATTGGTCACATGCATGACACTATCTCCATGCAACTAGAACATCACATTCACTCCCATAGGCCTTTCTCCATGCGGTTGGAGCTTTTCAGATGCTCCCACAAGCTTGGCTTTATGCAACTAAGGCTAATGATGAATAAAAACAAAGTATGTTTCGTCCAGAACCTCTGCTAGCTGATGGAACACCTTCTTCTATATCTAATCACTCCTTGAAACCTTTGTGACAAGTATGCAAGTGATGAGATAGGCCAAGAACAAGTCAATGACATGCAAGACTTATTCTACCAATCTCAACACCAAGACCAACACCTTCATCTCCTCAAGCAACAACTACAACATGTATAAACATCCCCAACACCTGTAGCATCATCTCTAACTCTTGTAGAAAAATATCCAAACTTCTGCAACAACAACGCCAATTCATACAACTACCTCCAACATTGATAGAGGCACAAGAAACCACATCTCACACATGTAGCAACAATACAATGTCTCTAAGCCATGTAGAGACATATGAAACACCTAGAGCAACACTTCAACCTCTTGTAGCAACAACATCTCCAATCATAACATACCAACCTCAATCCAATCACACATGTGGAATCCATCTCTACTTAGCAACCACAACATCATCAAATAACCTCCACTAGGTCTAATCATAAGTATGTTGACATCAATGCCAACTATCAAGACCATCAAGCCAAACACACATCACGTATACACATGATAAGCAACATCTCCAAACTGTTGACATCAATGGAAACACTACAATACCAACAATTAGAACATTGTTTGTACAAAATAAATAATATGGAAATAAATTATATTGAACCATAATTTTAATTACATATATACATTAATCTACTAACCTCAGTCGAGTCCAAATGCAAGTACGATAGGATGGGCGTTTGATTATGAATCTGGGTTTGGTGACCCCTTGCCTGTGGCTCAATGATTGGGGCTTGCATCATTAATGCCTCTAAACCAAAACATCCCACTCATGTATCCACATAATAGTGGCATCAATTAAACTCTACATATGGGCTTGTGTACATAATGGCAAGGACAAATTATAAATAGTCTACAAATTAATTAGCATATTTATGTAATTAAAAAACATAAAATGTTGAAATGTTAGGAATAAAAACGTTTACCTCAATTTTTGGTCCATGTGGTTGTATATACTGACTCTTCTCCACATTAGTGAACATATTATAGGATCGAGGTGCAGGTGGAGGAGAATCCATGGAAACATGCTCTGGTCGAGGATGCCTTGACTAATCAACTGCCTCATCGAATGACCTCATAAGCTTATCCATGTACCTGGAATTTGTCTAAATGTTATCATGCACTTATTAATATAAATGCAATATAATACAAATTAGAAATTTTAATATAAATAATTATGCATAATTTGACAATAAGAGTCAAAAGTTTTGTATATATATGTACCTGGTCTGTGTCACATGGGCCATGCACCGTCCAAGTCTCATGAATGGCATCACGATACATACATGTATGTGTCAAAATTTGATCAAAGGGTAAACTCACGAGAAATGCATCACCATATAAGGGCACTAGTGGGTCACGAGGTAGTGGTGGTGGTCTCATAATCTCTCCATGTAATAAAACATGCACGCTAACCAATGATGCCCCCATGTTGTCTGCAATAGTGTCCCACGTCTCACCATCGAGCTGTGACAACTCCTCTAGCTCTCTACGTAATACAAATCTCCGAGACGGTAATGGAAAGAATCTTAGAGGTGGTGGTACATACCCAAGGTCCATATGAGACCCCTCGAGCTCATAGGTACGTCCCATACCAGTACCATAAAAAAAACATTCGGTATCAGTGTAATCCGGCCTCATATGTAACACAAACTCTGCATATAAATTTTTAGAAAAATATATGGTAACCTGGTCATTGTTGGGGAACTTGCCACAAGCTCCAATGAATCTATCATACACGAAAGGGGTTTCATGAACATTACTAAAATATCTCTGTGGGATCAGACCTTTATGTCTAACAGAGAGATTCAGGGGGATGTCAAACAACTCCCCTTGAATATCATGTTCCTTAGTGGCTTCTTTCACCACCTTCCAAGAATCTGGGTCTCTAACCTCATGCCTCTTGACCCTATGTATGAATTGTAATATATGGCTATGTGGGCCCGACCTTCGGTATGTCTTGATTAACCTAGTCTCCCTATCCAGCATCAAAGATAATGCAAGACAAGTTGGTGAATTTGCAGAGGTATTTTGTATCTCTACTATGATCCGTGTATGATGCGTCATAACATCCTCTACTGTGATATGAGTTGTAGCATCATCTCACAAAGGGATCAATGTTGCACTATGATCCTCAACTTCGTCTTGTTGAGGACTTGTAAATTATAAACATAATTTAACATATATATAATTAACAAACTAGATGCATAATAAAGTATACATTAAATTCAAACATATCAGTTGAAGACAATTTAAAAATTAAAGACAATTTCAAGGCATAAATACATAAAGTTTAAAGAGGTTTTAAAAATGCATGTACCTAAAATGGGCGAAGAATGTCCACTAAATGTAGCATGGTCATGAACATAGACATAAACATTGCCTCTAACACTCTGACTGGTGTCGGAGGCAGGCTCTACAATGGGCTATGTGATCTATCACGAGCTCAACCATGCATAACAAAACCTCTCGCACTACGATGGCCTGTAGTTGGGCTGCATATATGGGATGCCTCAGCATATTACATATAATACATATAAACTAACCCAAGACAAGAATGTTGACAAAAAAGCCATTTCTAAACTCAAGTAGAATAATCTAGTCTAAAGCCCTAAACTTTAGAGTCCATTTTTTGATAATTTATCAACCAAAGTACATTGAGTTCCATGTACACAGAATCGAAATAAGTGATCAAATCTACCCTCACACTTTTTCTCGTTTTTGAATAATGCATTTTATTCATAGTGCATATATATATATATATATATATATATATATATATATATATCTGTGTGTGTGTGTGTGTGTAAAAAATTGAAATAAAGTTATTTGTTAGGATATTCCGACACATAGGATATAGTTAAGTTCAACTTGGTCTAGTGTAGAGTTAGGTATAGAGTTAGGTAAAGTGTGTTTCTTTACCGTTGTACATTTTGTAACTTACAATCCGACGGTCACAATATGTAGTGATCCGACGGTTCATTCTCTCCTCGGTATTACCGACACTTGATCCGTGGCTTGACACCCGATTGGTCCATGAGTTCTATTTAAAGCGCATGGAGGGTCATTGTTCGGGTAATCCGTGCATGAGAGAAGCTTATGTAAATTTTGATTCTTTGATTAATAAATTGCCTGTAGTACCCACGTTGGGACAGGCCGTGGACTGTTTCCCTCTTTGAGGGTTTTAACCACGTCAAAAATACTGGTGTATTGATCTGTGATCTGGTTGTGAGCGGTGTCCTTTTGGTATTCTTTCTGAGGAACTTACCCTGTAAATTCCTACATGGTATCGGAGCTATTTGAGGGCCGCATCCATTGGTGATCCAAATCTGAAGCCGGTAGAACTGCATGCGGCTGTCGTTTCCTAGATCTGCTGTTTCTGACTGCTTTCGGGCCGAGAGGACTGCTCTGTTGCGTTCGAAGCATCTGTTCCAGTGAGGAACCCCTTTCGTTTCACGCGAAAAGGTTTCCGGTAGACCTAGCTGCGTCATTTTTCAGATCGGGAGGTATACAGTGTTTTTTGCAGTTTACTGTTATTTTCTCTTTGCTTATTTCGGTCTCAGTTTATTTAGCATTTTTTTTAACTGGATCTATACCTTTCATTTCTGTGTATGCTCTTTGCCCTGCGACTCTGTGCGATCTGGGCAAATCAGAAACAGAAAGGAAGGATTTTTCTCATGCGTATGCTCTTTTCCCTGCACCTTAGTATGATCTCGGAAAATCAGAAACATTGAGAAAAATATTTATTTTTTCGGCTAAAGCTAACTTTGAGATTTTTTTTAAAAAATTTCTAGTTTTTTGGCTAAAGCTAACTTCGAACCGCAAGGTTCGTTTTTCTTTGCATATTCGTGTCGGGTTTTGTGTTTTGTGTTTTGTGTTTTGTAGGGAAAAAGAGCTTTCTCAAGGCAAGCACGCAAACCAAGGCCCCCCCCTCTCTCTCTCTCTCTCTCTCTCTCTCAAATTTTTTGTATAGATCAATTGGTTCAAAGCTATTTTAAGAGAGTAGAGGTCTTGGGTTCAAGTCTCCATTTTGTGGGGGCGGATTTTTTTTTCATTCCCGCACATTCGCGCACTTTGCCGGCAACGTCAACATTTTTTTTTTTCAAAAAGCCATAACTTCTTCATCCGGAAGCCTTTTTCAGAGCCATTTTTTTTAAAACCGCCTATTTTTTCCAGATCTATCCATTGGAACACTTACTTTCAGCATCTTCAGCTTCAGTTTTTTTTAAAAAATGGAAAGTCCATGCCAAGTCATTCTTGACAGCACTAACTACTTCCAATGGGTAGCCTACATGGAAGATTTACTTAGAAGTAAAGGTCTCTTCAGAATAGCCACAGACCAAGAGAAGAAACCAAAAGATGAAGACAAGGCTGCAAAATGGGAAAATAGACAAGATCAAGCACGTGGTTTGATAGGGATGTCTATTTCTCCTGATCTTAGATTCCACATTGCAAAACTTGAGACTCCTCATGAAGCATTAGAAAAACTCGCTAAAGTTTTTGGGATTAAAAATGAAATTAGAGCCCATCAACTTGAAAATGAGTTGCTTACTTTGGATCCTAATAATTTTTCTTGCATTGAAGATTTCTTGTCCAAATTCAAGACCCTTAGATATCTCTTGGAAGGTGTTAAAGTTAAGAAAGAAGATGGTAACCTTATTTATTCCATCCTTACTAAGTTGGGACCAGCCTACTCTGTATTTGTTTCCACTTTCCATTCTACAAGGGAAGCTTTCATTTGTCAAGGAAAAGACTACAAGGCCCCTTCCTTTGACTCCTTTTGTGATTCCTTAATAAGAGAACAAGAAAAACTCTTACACCTTGGTCTTCTTAATCTTGGAAACTCTTCCACGAAAGCGTTAGCCGCCCAACAACAACCAAATTCAAAGAATCCTAAGAAGTCATATCCTCAAAAGAATGGTCCTAAACCATCTCAGCCTCAAAATGAAAGATCATTTCAGCAAAATGATAAGACCAATAAAAACAAATGGAAGAAGACTGATAGACATTGTAAATTTTGTAATCGAGATGGCCACTTAGAATCTAAATGCTTTAAGAAGATGGAAGCCTTGGAAGCCGCAATGAAGAAACATAACATCCATGTGGAGCCTACTTCAACTTCAACTTCCGGAATGGCACTTTCTGCATGTCGTTGTCAATCATCTCAGTCTGGTTATGCATTAAATGTATCTTCTTCTTCTTCTCATTCTCATGAGTGGCTCATTGATTCTGGAGCCTCTTATCACATGGCCAAAAACCAAGCCATGTTTTCTTCTTTAAATGATTGTAACACCAAAAATATATATATTGGTGATGATAGATCTCTTAATGTTGTAGGGACTGGAACTGTTCATCTAGACAAAGGTCAATTTAATGATGTATTATGTGTTCCAACCTTATCCTGCAACCTTCTATCTGTCTATCAGATAACTCATTCAGGTGAAGGTAAAATTGTTGAATTTTCACCTCATGATGTTGTAATCAAGGATCTAAAAGATCCTAAACAGATTCTAGCTACTGGTCTTGCTGATGATTCCAAAAGGTTGTATAAGTTTCACAACTTTGGGTCATCAAATCTTCCCTCAGTATTTGTTGCTCATAATGATGAAGTGAGCAAACTTTGGCATGAGCGATTTGGTCACTTAAACTATCGCTCCCTTCAGCATCTATGTAAAGAAAATATGGTGACAGGTCTTCCTATGGTATCTTGCAGAGATGGTGTTTGTTCCGGATGTGTACTCGGAAAACATCATCGGGACAGTTTTGACAAACGTGCCTCTTGGCACGCCTCAGCCCCTTTACAGCTTGTGCACAGTGATTTATGTGGTCCTCTTCCTGTTGCTTCATTCTCTGGCTGCAAGTACTTCTTAACTTTCATTGATGATTTCTCCAGACGCACTTGGGTATACTTCTTAAAACTCAAGAGCGAAGTATTTAAAACCTTTTTGGCCTTCAAAGCCTTTGTTGAAAAACAATCTGGACATCAAATTCTTAAGCTAAGAACTGATAATGGTGGAGAATATGTTAAAAACACATTCATCAACTTTTGCACCGAAAATGGAATTCAAATGCAACATACTGTTCCATACACTCCACAACAAAATGGTGTAGCTGAAAGGAAAAATCGCACCTTAAAGGAAATGGCTAATTGTATGCTGCAATCTAAAGGACTCAGTCTTAGTTTTTGGGCCGAAGCAATTAATTGTGCAAATTATATAATCAATCGCACTCCTACTAAGGTTCTAGAGAATATCACTCCAGAAGAAGCTTGGAGTTCCATTAAACCAGATGTAAGTCACTTTCGTGTGTTTGGAAGTGAAGCATGGGCCCATATTCCAGATGAAAAGCATAAAGCTTTAGAACCTAAGAGTGAGAAATGTACTTTTGTTGGATATTCTGAAGATGTAAAAGGTTATAGACTTATTCCATTTAAGTCCAAAAATGTTATCATTAGAAGAGATGTAAAATTTGATGAAAATAAATCGGCCTGCGAACCTAGTCCGGCGGATGTGCCACCTCTTCCTATCTCTTCTACTTTTGAAAACATTTCTTCTTCAGATGATGAAAGCGAGGATGATAATCCTCCCCCACCTTCTCAGGATCCTCAACTTCCAAGATGGGTCCGTGCTACTCGGGATGCAGCAGGTGATCTTGCCGGTGATCCTACAGATCAACGACGTACACGTTCTCAGTTTGAAAGAGCCTCTTCTTTACTGGCTCAAGCTCCAGTAAATCATGATCCTGACACTTTTGCAGAAGCTTCAGGCCATCCACATTGGGAAGCAGCTATGAATGAAGAATATCATTCATTGATGACAAATGATACATGGGATCTTGTTCCTCTGCCAAAGGGACGCAAACTTGTTAGATGTAAATGGGTTTACAGAACCAAGTATGGACCAGATGGGAAAGATGATAAACATAAAGCTCGTCTCGTTGCTAAGGGCTTTTCATAGGTTGAAGGCATTGACTACACTGAAACCTTCTCCCCTGTTGCCAAAATGAACTCTATCCGCCTTGTTCTTTCCCTTGCTGCCTCTTTAAAATGGGAAGTCCATCAGATGGATGTTAAATCTGCCTTCTTGCATGGGGACTTGCAGGAAGAAATCTATATGGAACAACCCATTGGCTTCATACAAACAGACTCCAGCCTTGTTTGTCGACTTAAGAAATCCCTTTATGGCCTCAAGCAAGCTCCTCGGGCTTGGTATGCCAAAATGGATAGCTTTCTTTTAGAATTTGGCTTTTCTAGGTGTCATTCTGACAATACTGTCTACACCAAGAAAGTGGGCAACTCTCTTATCATCCTTGTTCTTTATGTTGATGATCTTATTCTTACTGGTAGTGATCCCAACCTTATAAACCATGTGAAGTCCAGCCTTAAAAAGAAATTTGAAATGACAGACTTAGGACACTTACACTATTTTCTCGGTCTTCAAGTCTTGCAATCCCAGGAGGGTATTTTCCTTTCCCAGTCCAAGTATGCTTGTGATATTCTTCGTCATTTTCACATGGAAGACTGTAAGCCCGCCCCTTCTCCCTTTCAGTCTGGAGTCAAACTTTCAGTCTCTTGTACTTCTCCTAAAGTTGATGCTACCTTATACCGTCAACTTGTCGGAAAACTCTTGTATTTAACCCATACTCGTCCTGATCTTTCCTTTGTTGTTGGCCTTGTTGCTCGTTTTATGCAAAACCCCCGTGAAAGTCATTGGAAAGCAACTAAAAGAATACTTCGTTATGTTCGAGGTACAGTACAGTTTGGGATTCATTACAGTGCCAAAGCAGCTCCTCTGTTAGTTGGTTTCACTGATTCTGATTGGGCTGCTGACCCTGATGATCGGAAGTCTACTGCCGGTTATGTCTTCACTCTTGGTTCAGGACCTATTACATGGGCTTGTAAGAAACAGGCTGCCATTTCTCTTTCGTCAGCAGAAGCAGAGTATCGTGGTGCCGTGGAAGCTAGTAAGGAAGCCTTGTGGCTTCGTCAGATCCTATCAGAGTTTGGCTTTGAGCAGCAGCATCCAACCACACTTTGGTGTGATAATCAAAGTGCCATTCAGCTATGCAAAGATCCAGTCCAGCATTAGCGCAGCAAACACATTGAACTACACATGCACTTCATCAGAAAGCTCATTCATGACCATGTTCTTGAAGTGCAATATTGTCCAACAGATGATCAGGTTGCAGACATCTTCACAAAGGCTCTCACAGAGGCGAAGTTCACTAAACTTCGATATATGCTTGGAGTTCAGGAAGTTGTCACTAAGGGGGGATAGGCTCTAGTGCCTCCTTCCTTCTCCTATTGTGTCATATTTGTAAATCCTTCAATCCTATCCCAAGTTGTTCTTAAGGGGGGATGTTAGGATATTCCGACACATAGGATATAGTTAAGTTCAACTTGGTCTAGTGTAGAGTTAGGTATAGAGTTAGGTATAGAGTTAGGTAAAGTGTGTTTCTTTACCGTTGTACATTTTGTAACTTACAATCCGACGGTCACGATATGTAGTGATCCGACGGTTCATTCTCTCCTCGGTATTACCGACACTTGATCCGTGGCTTGACACCCGATTGGTCCATGAGTTCTATTTAAAGCGCATGGAGGGTCATTGTTCGAGTAATCCGTGCATGAGAGAAGCTTATGTAAATTTTGATTCTTTGATTAATAAATTTCCTGTAGTACCCACGTTGGGACAGGCCGTGGACTGTTTCCCTCTTTGAGGGTTTTAACCACGTCAAAAATATTGGTGTATTGATCTGTGATCTGGTTGTGAGCGGTGTCCTTTTGGTATTCTTTCTTAGGAACTTACCCTGTAAATTCCTACATTATTTACAAATCTAATAAAATTCCATGCCAACCAAATACTACAATAGACTTTACATTTTTAATGTTTGACTTTGACACATGACATGTACTAGGTGCAAGCACATGAAGACAATGTTTCTTGTACGACACATTACTTAATGAAACAATGTGGCACAAATTAGAGACTTAAGTCAAAATGCTTTTATTTACTAGACCAAGTGCACTTTTCATAATGGATTTAATGTATCTATCAATAATACATTGTTGATATATATATAAGTGTGTGTGTTACGTCAAATAATTTTATATTATGATCAATAGTTATAGAGTTATTATATATATATATATATATATATATATATAATGTTATAGTATAATAGTTAATTATATATCTAGTTATATAAATTTTATGTTATGAACCATGAAGTTATATACTTATATATATATATATATATATATATATATATGTATATGTTACATGCAATGATATGTGTCTTATGATAAATAATTATAGAACTATGTTATATTAACTAGTTTTATTTTACGTTTTAAATGTGAAATAACAAGTTATGTTATATATATATATATATATAATATGTTATAGTTAAATATAAATATATATATATATAGCTATGTAATGTTATAGTTAAATAATAGTTAAATATATAGTTACACATAATTATATGTATGTTATGTAAAATATTATAATAATATATATTTGGTCACATGATGTTATATATATATATATAGAGAGAGAGAGAGAGAGAGAAAATAACAAATAACAATTTTTTTTTTTTTTTTAGATTTTTAACTTTAAAGATTAATATTTTATTTTTAAAACTAGAATCATACTATATTTATTATAAAAAAAATTAAAACATAATTTTTTTTTAAATTTAAAATAATAAAATAAAGTGAAATTTCTTATTTTGTAAATAGAGGTTCACTATGAGCAACCATATTCATCATGTCAATATTAAGCTCCTAATTTACTTATTTATTGGTTATAGTTTCATTGTTTTTTGTTTTGGAGTTTTTTGGTATATATTTTTGGTCAAATTCGCTAGAAATTTAAAATAGATTTTAAATAACAAAAAAAAAAAAAATTGCAAATTTATTTCACAAAGTTCCCAAAGGAAAATTTTAAAACATAAAATAATTAGAAAAAAAATGGTTTAAATTACCATTCAAAATTAGAAAATATGCATTTAATACACAAAACATTGCAAGTAAGAAACAAATTTAAAACCTAAATTATAGTTTTTCTTGTGTGGTTTCAAAGTGTTTTCTAGGTTGTTTTGAAGGGTTTTTTTCACGGTTTTCTAGGTTGGTTTTGTCGTTTCATAGTTTTTGTATGTTTGTTTTTTTTTTACAATTAATTGGTTTTCATGGTTTTTGTACATGGTTGTTTTTTTAAATGAATTATTTATTACATTTTGCCAAAAAATTAAATAAGAAAGACAAAGGATATAGTACCTACCTTCATTTGAGCCTCAACAATGTTAGCGGGGTGGTTGACGAGATTGATTAGAGCACTCCATTTCTCATTCGAGCTCCAATAACCTTGGTCGAGCAAATTGTAAACTCTCATTTGAGCTCCAATAACCTCGGTCGAGCTACTTGTAAACTCTCATTCGAGCTCCCGTGATATATGCAAATGGCACGCGCAGACCACGAGAGCAACATATATAAAAAAATAGGGCTCGATCGAGCCATAGGGCTCGATCAAGACCTAAAACTCAATCGAGTGCTATAGCTCGATCAAGGGTTACTTTTTAACTCTTGAATGAACTACCATTTTAGCGCCCAAGGAGCTCGATTGAGTGCTTAAAAAAGGCTTGATCGAGTGCTTAAATGATTCGATCGAGCCATTGATTTTTCCACCCCAACACGCCCTCTTTTGCCAAAAAATGTAACCCAACTCAATGCTTTCACTCATTACTTATACTTGCCATTGGATTTATGTAGGATATCATGAGCTTGTTGTTAGAGGTCATATGAGTATGAGATAATACTTCTAGTGAAGATGCAATGGGCAAAGCTACATCAATATGGCCCAATGGTTGAAACCCTAAGCACACCTAAAATTATTTGCAACCAACAGAGCTATAGATGTATATGTTATATCTATATTAATAATATGGGAATCTCTCACGCCATGTACATGGATGTTTGGAGTTGTGCATGTCCAAGATATGCACATTCATCTTTTGACCACTTTGATTTGTCCATTTACTTAGGGTAGAAGGTAGTCAATTTGATCAACTTGGGTTCCATAAATTATCACATATCAACCAGTACATGAATACATCAGTACACGCATTGACGCGATACATTCATGAACTTGAAATGCAAGGTGATACCAAATTAAGTGATTCCAACCAAGAATGTACATTTATCAAAGTGAAGGGAGCGAAAGAAATAAGAAGGTGGGGCCATGAGGGCATTGACGTAATTACAACTCATGTTGGTACACTTTACATGATCTTTCTTATTTCTAAAGTTCTAATAAAAACAAAAATTCTTTAATTTCATTAAACAATATTAACAATATACACTGTCTCTTAAAATAATAAAGCCTTTATAATTTTCCAACAGTTACATATCTTACGAAAATCTATCCAATATAAATAAGCATCATTAAACAAGTTAATGACAAAATACAGCATGTGTGAGCCATGTCAAACAAGTTAACAACAACATTTGAACATGCACCAGATCCTCCATGGCCAACAAAAAATATTGGTCGACGAGATCTCTCTCCAAGGAAGAAGTCTTCAGCTCACATCAAGTCTTCCCATTTGAAACCTTGACCATTTTAGACCATTGAATCAAGCTTAGAGCCACAAAGCATCCAATAATGAATTTCATACTAGAATTATTATACTAAACATCTTTCAAATGGGTAATCAAGGTTCAAAATTCAACACGTCAAAGCCCATCAATAGGGGTCTAGCACGTCCTAAAAGTGTCAATAGAAAATTAAATGTAAAAAAAATTGTTGATTTTTATTTATAATCGTTTAGAAAAAAATTATATAAAAAATTTTCCCTTGAAGGGCTTCCAAATAAATTGTTGGAAAACATTAATATCTTACTAATTCATTACATTGCATTTAATTTTGGAACTTGGTAGTGCTTAAACTAGGGCATAGACTTATTCAACTTTGGCACATTATGACCTAAGTCTAGTCACATGTGTTTGCAACATGATCCACTACGTGTCATTCCACAAATACTCCATCACGTGATCCTTAGGTTTGGATGGGTGAGATTGCACAAGATGATCCAATGGTGGAGGTGAATTCAAGCAAAGTTTTTGCTAGGGTAGAGTACCCTTGCTTCGTGTTCATTTCCTTTGACCACTCTGCTAAGGATTGAGGATATTTTACCTTCTATCCTAGCTCTCCTTGCTAAATTTGCTACCATTTTACTTTCTGTTGTTTGAACATGTTTCAATATTATAGAGAAAAACTTGAACATGGTCCAAAGTGGAGTTATTTGTTAAGTCATAATTATGTAGATTTTCAATTATTATTTCTCTTTATTTATATACATTTATAACAACACTAATAATTTTGCCTTGTATGTAGGCTTTCATATGATTTTCCTCTTTCTCCTCTAGGAGTTTCGACCACATAATATATTACCCTACTTTGAATTTAGCTTCCTTTCATTTCGGTGTCTCGACCGACTCAACTATTGGGCGAATACAACATTGTAATTCTCCTTCTACATTTTAAACACCAATCCCTTCATAGGTAAATGCATGAACTCGACTTACTTATTTTTCACAAATGGTTTCCATTCTACAGGGTTTAGGATTTATTAATTCACTATTTTGGCAGTTTTCCTTTATTTAGGTTTGGCCAAAGGTCCCCACCAATTAGAAGGAATGGGTGTTCCTTTCCATGTGATCGTGCATGTAACATTCTTGTTGTTCTTTTAATTCACTTGGATTATTCACCTCAAGGTTTTTCTGGGGTATGGTCTCGTCTGTAATCTTTATTAAAGATTTCGTTATAAAACCTTGTTCTCATTTGTCCATTTTAAAAAGTTTTCTTAATGTTGGTAGGTTCATTTTTGTGGACGTTTTCTCAGGGTTTGTAAATACTCCCCTCCTAACCCTCCACACCATAAGTTAGAAGGGGTGGTTACGATACTAACCCAAGATCCAAGGTAGCATGATGGAAATGGGGTCTAAAAGTCTTGATCTTGTTTCAAGCTCCTTAAAACTTCATTTGGATGACTTCATCGCATTCGTCTTGTCGAGATGATTCCAACGATATAAAATTTGTCTAAACCAAACTTCAGGATTATGAATTATGGTCTTTAAAGTCTTATTAGTTTAAAAATTTCATCCCTTTCCCTACCATGTGGAACCCACATGGACCCCACATGGTGCACACATGGCATGCCTAGTTATCTCTCTCTCTCTCTCTCTCTCTCTCTCTCTCTCTCTATATATATATATATATATATATATATATATATATATGCTTGATCCACTTTGAAACAAACCTCCTCTTGACTGGGTGGCATAAATACACTTCACTAACATTGACACTTATTCTCCTTTCTATGCACAACCATTAGTATTATGACTATTAAGGATTAGGGGTCTAGTGTTATACTTCTATCAAATATATGATCACTCCGACATAAAGAAAATGCATAGTCCCCTACGCTAACTCTGTTATTTAACATTATCCATGTAGCTATAGACTCAACACTATGATGTGGGTTTAACATTGCGATTGAACCACCTCTCAGGATTCGGCTTACTAATATTATTGACACCTTACAAATACACATACTTTTCTCTAACCACAATGGAGAATATGCATACCAAACCAATGTCCTTAAAATAGAGAACCCACCAAAGGTTAAAAACCCAGATTTTATAGTCACTACAACACCAAGAAACATGTAGATTAGGGCACCTATCAATGAAAAATCTAATCTCATCATGTCCATAATAGAAGTAAAATATTATGTCAAATCTAGGAAACATGAAACACAATAAAAAACGCATGCAGGATAATTTAACCAATGTCAAAAAATGCATGGATTATTTATGCCTGAACTTGAGAAAATGAAAGCGTAGACCCAAAACCTAGGCGTCACTTGAAGACCTGGGAAGGTAACCATACAAGGTAAACAAACCAATATGGCCAGAGAGTGAGGAATCTCCACTATTCCTACTCAGAATAATAAACAATACTAATAAGAGCTTGCAATAAAAACAAGATTATGTTACTGCTGCTTATAAAGGGATTTGCATGCAGGTTAATATAAAAACATAACCAATATACACACATTGTTAGAATATGATTCAAGATAAGTACCATAATTATAACCAATGCTTCAAGCATGAAATTACCACTCCATCCCAATACCTTTTAAGAAGAAAGACAACCACATATCAGTCAGTTGCGTAAAAAAATACATTACATGTCATGCCTCATTCAACAATGGTACCATTTCAAATTAGAAATGTAAATATATACATATTCATTTCTTCTTAAGAATGTAAGAAATAATTATCTCAAAATTAATGGGAAACTAAGCCTCGGGCTACAACTATCCACCCAACCATAGACAAGTTGTAGCCAATTCTCACTTGAAACTGTCATTTTTGAGATAGATTCCGGAATCGGAAGGGCCTTTTTCTCTTGGATTAAACTCAATTGTTAATCAAAATAGGGACACTAGAGGTTCTCCCACCTCCACTCATCAACTGATTTGCAGTCAAGAATGCATATGGTATCTAGAGACCTACTATCTCCAACCTTTAGAGTGTAACATTGCGGTTCCACCTAGCTTGGGGACTCCATAACCCACAAATAAATCAAACTACAAAAAGGAAGCCTCCATAAATCCTCCAGGAATAATTCCTCCACCTAGCCCTCAGGGAACTCATAGAAAAACGATCTCCTTTCTTTAGCCAATAAGCAATCAATATGTGGGAGGTTGGAGTGGGAGGAATCCTCTTTGGTTTTGATGGAAAAATAATGCATCAATTTCCTTGTGGTAATGGAAGAGTAACTAACAATCATGTTGATTCCTAGCCTTATGGAAAGGCCTCGAGATTGCTTTTCAAACAAAAATTACCAAGCTTAATATTTTAGGGGACTTGATGTTGGTTGTTCGCTAGTTAAAAAAGGCTAAAGAAACCATTCCTAAGGAGTTAGCGACTATAAGCCAAATAATCCTTTCTCTCATTCCAAATTTCAAAGGGGTTAATTTCTTTGGTATCCTTCACAATTTGAATGCAGGGACCGACACATTAGCAAGAAAAGGGTCTTTGATGACCCGGGGGAAATTATTTATGATCAAAGGAAGAGTCTCATCCCTATACCATAACATGCTAAGTGAAATTAATATGAAGTGTCGAAAGGTTTCTTAGCCCGATGCCTTATGCCTCTAGAGAATCAAGTTGTCAGGATCCTCCTAGGAGTCCCTTTCTCCTTCTCCAACATCGAAATTGCATCAAGTATAACGAGTGTTTAATTGAAAGGTACATGTGGATTCACCTCAAGTATTCCTACAATAAATATGGTCTTGTCCACTTAATGGAAGATCATTACAACCATCTCCAAATTTTATGTAATAAGAAGGTAAGGGCTCTCCCGCAGCAGAAATTTTTATTACTTTTGATTCAGATTGCCCCATTAATGCGGGAATTCAGAGGTAGTGTTTCTGCAATGAATAATTTAGTCTTATCAGAACAGTTTGGCTCATGCAAGACATGGGACCTCCTTTTATAAAAATGCACCTTATCCTATATTTCTCTCATCGAATTCTGATTGAAGTTCTTAGTAGTTGGACTGTTAGGCTTGGGCTAGCCACTTTGTTAACACTCTTCTGTATAGTAATATGGTGAGTCCCCAAGATAATGTGGATTTTGTAGATGTGATAAAGAGGATGGTTAATGCCTCTTAGGCTCTGCTAGACTCAATCAACATGCTTGAGAATTTAATGGAACGGTAGAGATTATCATTTCAGTTATTCATGGAGACATAAATTCTCATTCATCGCATGGAAACATAAGATTCCTTGGGTGATTTAAGGGAGGAAATTATTTTTCTCGTAGACCAAGTGACTTCTCTAGAAGTTACTTCACGTATTGTCAATGGCACTCCTTTTAGCCCTTCTCTATTTATTGGAAAAAGAGCTCGGCGTCCTCGGGCCCTTAACAAGGGTGGAAATAGTGTTGAATGAGTATTCATTTTTGTTGGGTTTTTGCGGCTTGCTCAAGTATCCCTTATATTTAGTATGATTTTTTGCAAGTGTAGTTTATTTCTAGGGTTTTATTGCAAAGTATATAGCTGCAATATTTTTGTACAAGATGGTGCCTTTACTTTTAAGGTAGTAAACACTCAATTTACTTTGATAAAGATATACTTGTTGTATCTGAGTTCAAATGTAAGGGTGTTGGACCCTCTCCAACCCTTTTTTAATATAAATATATAAATACCCATTTCTTTACGAAAAAATGGGAAATTGAGAGGCAATTAATGCCTCACCTATAAGTGTTTTCCTCTTGACTTCTTGCCAGCCATGAAATGATTTTCTATATTTCTCTGCATTCTTCCTAGCTTGTTGACTTCTTTCCCTCCGTTCCCTTTTTCATGATCCACCTTCTCTCTTCTTCTACATTTTAATTCTCTCTACCCTTCTCTTCTTACTGTTCGGTTGATCTCTCCCTCTACTGATTTTTCCTTGGTTGTTCTAATTCTCTCCTCCAGATAGTGACCTCTACCACTAGAATCTTGTGAACTAATTGTAGAAATTTCTGTTTTCCCACCCCGGTTTTCAGTTTCTCCTTATTTCTCCCATATGGTTAAATGCCCTTTCCCATAACCATACATTTAACAAGCTGAAAAAAATAAATTTGCTGAAAACACAAATTCTGGAAATTTTACAGAATGCTGGAAATTGCAGAAATAAAAATCAGCAATAATAAACAGACATTAAAACACATTTAAACACTGAGATTTTTGGTCAATGTAACCCTGGAAAAACCCCCTACAACTCTTGGGGAAAACCAGTTTGAGAGCTCTTCTTTATTTCTGAAAATTTCCTTTTACAGTGAGAAATTTTCAGCAAAAAATCAGCAAGCAAATTTACAACTTATCTCTTTTCCCATGCTTCACAGCAAACTGGAAATTACAGCAAACGGGACAGCAATAAATGCTGTATGGTCTCCTCGATTTTCATGCCCACTTTCAGCATTAAATGCTACTATATGGCCCTTGTTTTGCGTGCAGAAAAACCAGCAAACTGCCCCTCGATTTTTGCACAAACCTATCCTCGAAAATCGTGCCAAAATCTGCCTTTCACTGTGTGTTGAATCAGCTGTACAAATCTGCTCAACGGCTGCCTTGGAATGTGTGCCAAGCTGCTGTCTCCCTCTCCTCCCTGCTCAGAAATCTTTCTTGCTCTCTTGCTCTCCTTCTCCCAATCTGCTCATGAAAGAATTGAATCGAATGTGATATTTTCCTCATTTTCCTCCCTTAATATAACTCCAAATGACTTTTGGGTGACCCAAGTGACTTTTGGGTGATCTCTAAATCCAATGGCTGAAATTGATTTAGATCAATGGCTGAGATTAAATGCTCATTTAAATCTCACTTTTTATTTTTTAATTCACCCCACTTTAATAAAGACCCACTTAGTCATTTATTTCCAAAGTCACTTTTCCTTTCTAATTTTCATTGACTTTATAAAAGTCACTTTAAAATTAGACTTAGTAACTTTATCACTTAAAGTCACTTTTAAATTAGATTTAACTTTATAAAATTATAAAGTCACTTTAGGAGAAAAATTAAATTCTTTTGGACACTTTTCCCTAGGCCAAAGATCAAAGCCCAAGGGAACCACCTGTCCTCCGGTACCAAATTTCAACACTCCCTCTTACCGAGGAAGGTGTTCCTCACCACACCCATCTTGTCTCTGAAGTAGACATGTTTGCCCCGTGGTAAGGCTTTGGTAAGGATATCTGCAACCTGCTCATCAGTGGAAATATACTCAAGCTTCACAACTCCCTTCTGAACATAGTCTCTGATGAAATGATATCTGATCCCGATATGCTTTGACCTGTCATGAAATACTGGATTCTCCGTGAGTTTAATGCAACTCTGATTATCACACTAAATCACTGAAGGTCTCAACGGCTGACCAAATAAGCCAAACAACATCTTGCGAAGCTAGATAGCCTCACAACTAGCTAGACTGGCTGCCATATACTCTGCTTCCGCTGAACTCAGTGCTACTGACTGCTACTTCTGGCTGAACCATGACACTACTGTTGAACCCAACCCAAAACAGCACCTTGAAGTGCTCTTCCTATCAGAAGCACAACCTGCCCAATCAGAATCAGTGTATCCTGCCAATCTCACTCCATCTCCCTGCTTGTAGTCCAGACCATAATCCAATGTCCCCTGCAAGTATCGCAAAATGTGTTTTGCAGCCACCCAGTGAACCTTCATAAGCTCACACATAAACTGACTCATCGTGTTGACTGCAAAACAGATATCTGGTCTAGTGTTGACCAAATACATCAAGGAACCAATCAGCTGCCTGTACAATGTGGGATCCACCAACTCGGAATCTGAAGCATGAAGCTTCTTCCAGTTGGTGATCATTGGTGTCGACATGGGTCTACAATCCTCCATGTGGAATCTGCTAAGGATGTCCACAATATACTTCCCCTACCCCAGGAAGAAATGCCCCTCCTCCTACCACACCTCCAAACCCAAAAAGTAATGCATCAAGCCGATGTCCTTCATCTCAAACTCTGTCGCAAGATCTCTCTTGCAGTGCTCTATGCGTCTCTCTGCACCTGTAATGATCAAGTCATCCACATACAACACCAGAATGAGAGGCTCCTCACCAATCACAATAAAGTAAAGGTTCAGATCTGCCTCACTCTTTGTGAAACCCATCCATTGCAAATATGTATCTATCCTGGAGTACCAAGCTCTAGGAGCTTGCTTCAGGCCATAAAGGGCCTTCTTCAGTCTGCACACATGGGACTCTTTCCCATGCACCTCAAAGCCCTGTGGCTGCTCAATGTACACCTCCTCCTGTATGAAGCCATTGAGAAATGCGGTCTTCACATCCATCTGGTGGATCTTCCAACCCATCTCTGCTGCTATCGATATAATGGAGCGGATTGAAGTATATCGAGCCACGGGAGCGAAGGTCTCCTCATAATCAACTCCCTCTACCTGGGAGAACCCTCTAGCCACAAACCTCGCTTTGAATTTCTCAATGCTGCCATCTGCAGCATGCTTTACCTTGTAAAGCCATCTCGAGGTAACCACGGATTTTCCCTCAGGCCTCGGCACCACCTCCCAAACATCATTCTTCATGATAGAAGAATACTCCTCCTGCATGGCCTCTCTCCAGACCTGCTGACTAGCTTCCTCCTCATAGCTAGAAGGCTCAGAGTCAAGGATGCTGGTAACCATCGCCATATAGCTATAAAACCTCTCAGGTGGTCTACTCTCTCTGACCGGCCTCTTCAGCTCAGTAACAGATGTGGCATCTCTCAAGGTGTCCTGAAGCCACTTGGGCTTCCTCTTCCCTGAGCACACTTCTCCCACCGGAGAATGAAACTCCTCCTCCTCATCATCATTAGGAGCCTAAAATCTTGACTGTCTGTCTACTGTCCTCTTGCCTGCACCTGAACCTGTAGAAGCTGAGGCACCATGTGAACTGTCCATCAATGGACTCCCTAGTGAACTGCTCTGTGAACTGCTCTGCATGCTGCCCGGAGCACCACCCCTCTGGCTCGGCGAGCCACTGCTCACTGACGGACCTGACATCCTCATAGATGTACCTCCGGATCCTACTGATCCCTGCCCACTGGATCCCTACAACTGACTCAACTGCTGCTGAGGGTCTGGCTGATCCAGATACTCTAACTTCCGTGACCTCCTAAAGGCCCTGTCCTCCTCGAACTTCACATCCCGTCTGACAACAACTCTCCTCTGTGCAGGAATGTAAATCCGAAAGGCCTTTGAGGTCTCACTGTAGCCCACAAAGATACCCTTCTCTGCAGTGGGCTCTAGTTTGGTCCTCTTCTCCTTGGGTATATAGGAGTATGTAATGCATCCAAAGATATGAAGATGACCAATATCAGGCTTCTTCCCAGAGAAAGCCTCCTCCGGAGTCATGTGCCCCAAGGCACGATGCGGACTCCTGTTCTGCAAGTAAACAGCTGTGTTGCAGGCCTCTGCCCATAAGAACAATGGCAACCCCTGATCATGTAACATGGCTTTGGCAGCCCCTATGATGGATCTGTTCTTCCTCTCTGCAACCCCGTTCTGCTGGGGGTTGTAAGGAACAGTGAACTCCCTCCTAATGCCTGTCTCCACACAATAGTCAACAAACTCTCGAAGGGTGTACTCTCCTCCATTGCCCGACCTCAAGGACTTGATCTTTCGACCTGTCTGAGTCTCCACAAGAGCTCTGAACTCCTGAAACCGCTTGAAGACCTCACTTTTGGTCTTCAAAAAATAAATCCAGGTCCTCCTGGAGTGATCATCAATGAATAAAACATAGTACTCATATCCACTCAAGGAAACATGAGACATCTGACTGCTCACATCGGAATGAATCAAATCAAGTATCCCCGTCGCTCTGCTGTCACTACTGGGAAAAGGGGATTTGGAAAATTTGCCCATCGCACAACCTCTGCAAGTATCAAAGTGATCAGTACTGAAATCTGGCACACCTGTAGTGATCTCCCGCAATGTCCTCAAGGCTCCATGATACATATGTCCCATCCTGCGGTGCCAAATCTCACACAGCTCAGAACTGCTAGCTCTGCCGTCGGTACTACTGCTCAATGCCAAAAGGGGCTGGAATGCAAACTTGTACACCTTTGCATGGCGTACACCTATCACTCTAGCTGAATCAGCTGGAGAGCCCCTGGGATACATCAACACATGTCCTCCCCTGAACAGTACCTCATATCCTCTGTCCTCCAAAGCTGAGACGGATATGAGGTTCTTCCTCATCCCTGGCACATAAAGAACCTCTGACACCTTCAAGGGAGGTTTGGACTCCCTCTGAAATGTCACTGTCCCCACCCCGACTGCTCTAACAACTCTGTCATCACCGAGTACTACCTCAATATCAGTGCCACTCTCTGAAAGCTCTGAGAAGTACTCACGGACTCCTGTCATATGACGTGAAGCCCCACTATCCACATACCAGATACCTGAAGATGCTCCGCTAATCGAGGGAAAAGCATGCTCCCTCTAAACCTGTGTGGCAAGTGATCCCGCACTAGAGGACTCACACGTAGTGAACGCAAACTCCCGGTCAAAACGACCAGCAAAGTCCTCAATCTCTGCTAAAGCTGCCACGTCCTGGTTCTTCCCCTTCTTCTTCTTCTTCTCCGGACACACAACTGCATAGTTTCCCATCTTTTGACAATTCCAACACTTCACCTTGGAATAGTCCTTCTGTGTGTTCCCCTGTTTACCTTTACCTTTGCCTTGGCCCCCACCACTGCTTGTGGAACCCTGCTTCTTCCCTTTGCCTTTCTTGCCTCCTGCCACCAGTGCTAAATCCTCATCCTGCTCAATTGGCTTGGCTGCCACAAGCTGACCTTTCCTGATCTCTGTCTGAATGCAATCATCCCAAAACCTCTCCCATGTGGGAAGGGTCTCACGTGCACAAACCCCATCAGCAAAGTTCAACCATGAACGGGGGAGGCCATTCACTACAATCTGCACCAACTCAGTGGGTGGAATGGCCTCTCCAATCACTACCAACTCATCTCTCACATTAGTAATCTTTGTGAGATATCCAGCTGCACTATCATTACCCATCTTAATGTTCTTCAGCTTCTCCTTCAGGACCATCTTCCAGTTCTCATTGGTACTCTGGTAGAGATTGGACAATGTTGTTCACATCTCATGGGCATTGCTCTTTCCTCTCACATGAGGAATGCAATGGTCTTTGATTCCGTCTAGAATCAGCCTCTTACCCTTGTTGTTCTTTTTATTATAAGCTGTCAACTGAGTAGCATCAGTAGGCACAACAACAGGGTTCTGTGTGGTATGCACCATGATATCCCAGACTTCTGCCTCCTCAAAGATACTCTGCATTCTCTCCTTCCAAACGCTGTAATTTATATCCCCATCCAGCCTATCCTCCACCCTCAATCCCAATGACATCCTGTTGTCCTAAAACTGAAAAATAGCACTGCTGTAGTAAAGATAAAATTGGTGTTTATGAAAAAATCAGCTTGCTGGAATTTTCTGAGTGAAAAATCAGCAACTGTAATTTTTCCTTTTGCTGTCCCAAACTGCCCTTCAGCACTCAAGCTTTGATACCATGTAGAAATTTCTGTTTTCCCACCCCGGTTTTCAGTTTCTCCTTATTTCTCCCATATAGTTAAATGCCCTTTCCCATAACCATACATTTAACAAGCTGAAAAAAATAAATTTGCTGAAAACACAAATTCTGGAAATTTTACATAATGCTGGAAATTGCAAAAATAAAAATCAGCAGTAATAAGCAGCCATTAAAACACATTTAAACATTGAGATTTTTGGTCAATGTGACCCTGGAAAAACCCCCTACAACTCTTGGGAAAAACTAGTTTGAGAGCTCTTCTTTATTTCTGAAAATTGCCTTTTACAGTGAGAAATTTTCAGCAAAAAATCAGCAAGCAAATTTACAACTTATCTCTTTTCCCATGCTTCACAGCAAACTGGAAATTACAGAAAACAGGACAGCAATAAATGTTGTACGGTCTCCTCGATTTTCGTGCCCACTTTCAGCATTAAATGCTATTGTATGGCCCTCGTTTTGCGTGCAAAAAAATCAGCAAACTGCTCCTCGATTTTTGTGCAAACCTCTCCTCGAAAATCGTGCCAAATTCTGCCTTTCACTGTGTGCTGAATCAGCTGTAAAAATATGCTCAACTGCTGCCTTGGAATGTGTGCCAAGCTGCTGTCTCATTCTCCTCCTTGCTCAGAAATCTCTCTTGCTCTCTTTCTCCCAATCTGCTCATGAAAGAATTGAATCGAATGTGATCTTTTCCTCATTTTCCTCCCTTAATATAACTCCAAATGACTTTTGGGTGACCCAAGTGACTTTTGGGTGATCTCTAAATCCAATGGTTGAAATAGATTTAGATCAATGGCTGAGATTAAATGCTCATTTAAATCTCACTTTTTATTTTTTAATTCACCCCACTTTAATAAAGACCCACTTAGTCATTTATTTCCAAAGTCACTTTTCCTTTCTAATTTTTCATTGACTTTATAAAAGTCACTTTAAAATTAGACTTAGTAACTTTATCACTTAAAGTCACTTTTAAATTTGATCCGGATTTAAACAGGAACGCAACAAATTACAGAGATAACCATATACACAAATATGCAGCGGAAATAATACTTCATTTCATTAATGGAAAATACTGAAATATGCTTACAACTAGAAATGGAAATAAACCAGCTAGGGCGGTGGTAGCTTATCTCTGAGAAGAGATGTGGTGGCTACATGCCTCTGCACTGTGTTACAATGAGGCTCGAAGGCCTATTTATTGTTGAGAAACAATGGAAAACCCTTAACATTCCAAAACCTAACCCTAGGAGATGAAACGCCAAACTGTGGGCCCCGTTTGGGGTAAATTGGTACATCAACTTCCCGGGGTCGTAACTTTGGCATACGATCTCCATTTGACGCGTACAATAGCTTGTTAGAAAGATCTATCCGAGCACTACCATTGTTGGAACGGGCAACATTGAGACCCATGTTGCCCCCGGATTCCCCAAAAAACGTCGTTTAGGGCCTCAAAATGGCTCCGGAAGTTCAGGACCCGAAAAACTGCTAAAAATAGTAAGTTGTGCTATAATTAAGGAAACTGAAAATGCTGAGAAAGACAATGGTGGGGGTCCAGGTGGACTTGGCAGGTGGCCACCAATATCCACCTGGATCATTCCTCCCCCCTTAGGAAGCAATGGTCCCCATTGCGTTGAGCTCCTCCATGAGATGAGGAAACTTTTGCTGAACTTGTTCCGTGGTGAGCCACTTGCCCTGCTGAAGGAGTTGGCCTACTTTGACAACTCGATACAGTTGGATATTCTGTTGGCGAGTGTTCTTGATCTGTGTGTCCATGATCCGATCAGTTGCAGCTTGTTCCATGCAATCTGGATTTAATTCTGTGGGTTTGAGCTGTTCTGCAATGTCGGATGTGTCTAGCAATGGTGGAAAGTATGGCCGAAGGCGGTCCACATTGAACACTGGGTGCAGGCCAAGGAATGGAGGAATGCTGAGCTCAAATGCATTGTCTCCCATAGCCTTAGTAATGGTGTAAGGACCATATTGGAGTGGTCTCAATTTCTGATAGGCTCCAGTAAGGTGTTCCTTTTGCAAATGCAACCAGACTTTGTCGCCCACTTGAAACTTGTGTGGCACCCGATGTTGATCATGTCGTTGCTTGTACTTGGCATTTGATTTCTCAAGAATGTCATGGACCTGCTGGCGAATATGTTGGATGCGATCAATGAAGCTGGTGGCCTTATCTGTTTCGGACTGGATATGAGCTGAATTTATGTGAGTAGCTGCAAGTGGCATGGCCACATCAATGGGGCATAGTGGTTGGAATCCCAAACCCACCTGAAAAGGACTATGGCCAGTGGAGCTGTGAAGAGCTCGGTTGTAGCTGTGCTGAACATAGGGGAGGCTCTCGTCCCATGTGTGTGGATGCTTTGAGTTATACATGTGCAGAATGTGCACAATCATCCTATTGACAACCTCTGTCTGGCCATCAGTTTGAGGATGGAAGGCTGTGGACTTCGTGAGTTTGGTGTCCAGCATTGACCAGAGACTGGACCAAAATGTGCTGAGAAACCGACTGTCCCGATCTGAGATGATAGACTGTGGGATCCCAAAGTGCACCCACACTCGTTCAAAGAAGAGTTTAGCAGTGGCTTCTGCTGTGATATTCTTCTTGCAGGCCACCATAATGGCCATCTTCGAGAACCTGTCGACGACCACAAAAACACAGTCATTTCCATGCTTAGTGGAAGGAAGGCCTGACATGTAATCCATGGAGATGGATTCCCAAGGTCGACTAGGGGTAGGCAACGGGGTATAGAGGCCATGCTTCTTAATGGTCGGTTTGGCAATGGCACAGGCAGTACATGATCTGATGTACTTCCCAACATCCTGTCGAAGATTCGGCCAATAGAAATAATTTTGCAGTACTGCCACTATTTTCTCAACCCCGAAATGCCCAGCAGCCCGACTGTAGTGTGCTTCCCAAATCATCTTGGCACGCTCGCTTGAAGGAACACAAAGGTGACCGAGGTGGCATAATAGGGCATCCTGGAGGTGAAAATCTGGAACATTCCGACCCTCCAAGAGTGTCTGGTATGTGTGGCCGAATTCTGGGTCGCTTTTGTAGAGAAGTGGCCAATCAGAAGTCTCGTGCCCACAAGAGTTGAGCACAGTGGTTAATGCCATGATCGGTGGTCGACTGAGGCAATCTGCAACATTATTGGTGCTGCCCTTCTTATACTTGATATTCAAGTGGAACTGTTGCAGGTATGTAGACCACTTCTGATGGCGATCATTCTGCAATTTCCCTTGGGTCTGTATGAACTGCAGAGGTCGGTGGTCTGTGTGGATGACCGTTTCCTTCCCCAAAATGTAATGCTTCCATTGTCGGCAGGCCTGTACAATGGAATACATCTCTTTATCATAAGTGGGGTACTTCCGGACTGTGTCTGAAAGTGCTTCATTGTGATATGCCACTGGATGTCCATGTTGAGTAAGGACTGCCCCAATAACATAGTCAGAGGCATCTGTCTTGACCTCAAATGGTTGTTGTAAATCTGGTAACGCGAGCACTGGTGCCATGCAGAGGCGATCCTTCAACTCCATGAATGCCTTTTGTTGAGATTCAGACCAAAAGAATTTTGCTTTCGCCCCTCCCTTGGTGACTTGACTCAAGGGCCAAGATATATGAGAAAACCCCAACACAAACCTGTGGTAGAAGTTGGCAAGACCTAGAAAGCTGCGGAGCTCTGTTAGAGTGGTTGGAGAGGGCCAATCCCGAATGACTTGGATCTTGGCTGGATCGACATGCACCCCCTGTTCATCAATAATGTATCCCAGATACTGAACCTGGGTCATGCCAAAAGTGCATTTCTCCAAATTGGCACATAGCTTGTGTTGCCGCAGTGTTTGGAGAACCTGTCGGATGTGGTGGAGGTGCTCTTCCCAACTCTGGCTGAAGATCAGAATGTCATCCAAGTATACTACTACAAAGGAGTTGGTGAATGGCCGCAAGATGTCATCCATTAGCCTCATGAAGGTTGCAGGATCATTCGTCAATCTGAAAGGCATAACCAACCATTCGAAAAGGCCCTCCTTGGATTTGAAGGCAGTCTTCCACACATCAAAGGGTTCGATTGGTACCTGGTGATATCCTAACTTCAGATCGATATTGCTGAAATATTTCACACCCTTTAGTTGGTCTAGGAGGTCATCAATCCGCGGGATCGGGTACCTATTACGGACAGTGATCTTGTTCAGCGCCCGATAGTCAATACAGAGTCTCCACGTCCCATCCTTCTTCTGTACCAACACGATCGGGCTCCCACAAGGCGATGAACTCGGATAGATGTGACCTTTCTGCAGGAGCTCCTGAATCTGCCTCTTGATTTCATTGTTCTCCAGAACGGAGCGCCGATAAATTGGTCCATTGGGTAGCAGTGCACCTGGGGTCAGATCGATGGAGTGCTTGACTTGACAGTGCAGAGGAACCCCTGCAGGGGAGGTGAAGATGTCCTTGTACTCCTCCACAACCTTGTCCATCTGTAGTTGTCATGCAGAGGGACCCCGTCTGGATGCCGCGGCCACTGTCTTCTTCTTTCCTTGAGGGCGTATCATCAAGAAAACAAATTTCCTAGTTTTGGAAATGATCTTACTGCATTGTTTTGTAGTAATCAAAGAGATGGCGATAGGTGGTGCTACCTCTGGTATCCTGTACAACTTATTTCCCAATGTAATAATAACAGCACGGGGCCTTGATTCATACACAGCATGTCGCTTCCACAAGTATGGTTGTCCTAGTAATACATCACAAACTTCAAGGGGAGCAATGTCACACAATACCTCATCCGTGAAGGGTCTGATGTTGTATGGAAGGTGACATTGCTGGCTCACGCGAAGATCTCGTCCTTGGTGAAGCCACCCAATGGTGTATGGTTGTGGATGTGCTGTGGTCGGTAAGCCCAACCGCTTCACGACCTCTGCCGAAATGAGGTTCTTTTGACTCCCGCTATCAACAATGAACTGTATCGAGGGGCCCTTTACCCACATCTGGGAGTGGAAGAGACGTTCCTCCTCCTCTGGATCTTCGGGTTCATTTTTCTGGATCTTGGCGGTAGCAACAGTGGCGTTGGGATCCGCATCAATGATCTGCTTCCCTTTTTCATTCCCCTTATCAGGTTCTGACTCAGAGTCGGAACATGCATCTGATCCTGAAACCTTTAGCTCAGCCACCAGTGACTGCTTGGCCCGACACTCACTTGTGTTGTGAGTGGAGCTCTTATGGAACTCACACCATTTTCCAGTGTCCTTTCTCGGCTTCGCGGCGCTGTTCTTTTCTTGTAGCTTTGGCTGGTTGTCTTGGGCTGTCCCGCCTTGGCTTTGTCCTTTGTTCTGTGGTTTAGGGGCACCTTTCCCCTGCTTTGGATTCACATATCCAAAGTCTCGCTTCTTTTGTTTAAACTTCTGCTCGACCTTGACGGCATATCGGTATGCTGCGCCGAGCGAGGAGATGTTCAGGAATTGTATTTCTTCCTGGATGTACTTGTGCAGGCAGCCACGGTATTTGAGTATCAAATGTTGCTCTGAATCCTTGATACCCAACTTTGTGCGAAGGGTATGGAAAAGATTAGTGAACTCCGGCACGTCTTGGTCCCTTCCCTGCCGCAGCGTGGTCCACTTTATGTATTCATCCTCATAGCTTCCAACAGGGTAGTACTGCTCCTTGATGGCATCCCGGAATGAATTCCAGGTGGGTACGGCTGAAAATAGTGAACCAGTACTTTCATCCTTCTGCTCGCAGTAGGTTTCCCACCAGTCCTTGACGTGGGGGGCTACTTTGAGAAGAGCAAAAACAATCTTTTCCCGACTCGAAAATTCATGAACAGAAAAATAACCCTCTAGCAGATTTAACCATTTATCTACGGCTTCTGCATCTATCTGACCCTCGAATATGGGGATTTCAAAATTAACTTGTACCTTAAAGGGTGTGGCGTTTCCAGAGTAGCTGCTGGAAGCCGATGCGTCGCTTCTGGGTAGCCGCTGAAGGATCTGGGCAAAATTGTCCATCATCGCGTTCCGTTGTCACTCGAGGGCTTCTTCGAGTAAGATTTTGATGGGATCTCCTGCCCCCTCGGCTTTCTTCTCATCCTCCATGGGAGGCCGTCGGGATTTGCGAAGCTGGTCTTGCAAAGGTTCGACCAGTTCAAGCCCTAACTCCTTATATCCCGACCTTGTTGGGGACATGCAAAGAAAAACAGAGAAAAAGCAGACCGCTCTGATACCACTGATCCGGATTTAAACAGGAACGCAACAAATTACAGAGATAACCATATACACAAATATGCAGCGGAAATAATACTTCATTTCATTAATGGAAAATACTGAAATATGCTTACAACCAGAAATGGAAATAAACCAGCTAGGGCGGTGGTAGCTTATCTCTGAGAAGAGATGTGGTGGCTACATGCCTCTGCACTGTGTTACAATGAGGCTCGAAGGCCTATTTATTGTTGAGAAACAATGGAAAACCCTTAACATTCCAAAACCTAACCCTAGGAGATGAAACGCCAAACTGTGGGCCCCGTTTGGGGTAAATTGGTACATCAACTTCCCGGGGTCGTAACTTTGGCATACGATCTCCGTTTGACGCGTACAATAGCTCGTTAGAAAGATCTATCCGAGCACTACCATTGTTGGAACGGGCAACATTGGGACCCATGTTGCCCCCAGATTCCCCAAAAAACGTCGTTTAGGGCCTCAAAACGGCTCCAGAAGTTCAGGACCCGAAAAACTGCTAAAAATAGTAAGTTGTGCTATAATTAAGGAAACTGAAAATGCTGAGAAAGACAATGGTGGGGGTCCAGGTGGACTTGGCAGGTGGCCACCAATATCCACCTAGATCAAAATTAGATTTAACTTTATAAAATTATAAAGTCACTTTAGGAGAAAAATTAAATTCTTTTGGACACTTTTCCCTAGGCCAAAGATCAAAGCCTAAGGGAACCACCTGTCCTCCGGTACCAAATTTCAACACTAATGAGGAAAGTGCCACATCCTTACCTTTTTCCATGTTGATAAATGCTTTTTAGTTTGTCGCACTGGGTGGATAACACACCTTATTGGTTGGAATCTCACCCATTCTCTCTTTTTTTTTCCTATCCCTCATTTCTTGTGCACTGCTATAGAAAGCACAACTGATAAGAAAATACGAGGATTCCCCTTTTTTTACATAACTATCAGCTACCATGTGCCAACTCCAATTTATGTTGTAAGGAAACCTGAAAGATATCCCCATCAAGAAACCTCCTTAGCCTTTAGAATTCATGTCCCATGAATCAACCCATTTTTCTTGCATAATATTTACATTAAATACATGAGTGTAAAATAGTTGGTGCCATCCTAAGGTTTCCCCCATTTTAATCGGTGAGCCTTCCTGTAAGGTTTCCCCTTGTTCTCAGGTAACCTTTGTGTCCTTATTTCCTGTTTAACTTTGGTGGTCATAAAAGTACAATTTGGGACCTACTTTGACGACATATATATTCAATACTTAATTAAAACATTCTTACCAATATCCTCCATTTCCAGGTTTGGTGACATCACGACCACCAAATATTTGCAAAAAGTAATAATATTTTGCTTTCTACCATTCCTTTCAGTCGTTTATATATATTCAAACTTAATTACAACATTTTGACCAATATCCTCCATTTCTAGGTTTGGTGATGTCACGACCACAAAGACTTTGGAACATGTAATATTTTTTTTTCTACCATTCCTTCGAGTCATTTATATATTTTCAAAACTTACAACATTCTTGCCAATATTCTCCACTTCAAGGTTTGATGACATTGTGGCCACCAAGGCTTCACAAAAATTAATAATGTTTTGTTTTCTACCATTCCTCTGAGTCATTTATTAGGTTTATTTTATTTAAGGGTTAATGCCATTCTTATCCCAAGGTTTATTTTATATCTATTTATCCGAGGTTTGCTTCTATAACATTCTCACCATGTGTCTTCAATATTTATTTGAGCCCCACCTCTAGGTGTTAATCTATAATTTTATATTTTTATATTTCTTATTTTGTTGGTTGATTATAAGTATAAATATATAGACAAATGCCACCTCTTGGTTGTTCTAAAATGGACCGAAAACAACTTTTACTTGTCAATGCATTTGTTATCTCTCAATTCTCTAATCAACCACACATTTCTGAAAATGAAGTATATGATCATCTATATGAGGACCATGAATCAGATAGTGTACAACTTTTTGAAGAGGAACCGAAATCAAATAGGTCCAAAAGAACATTCAATTCCAAATGGAAGACAATATTTCCATGGCTTTATGATGCAAAAGATTGTAATGGTTTTGAAAAGATAAAATGTTCATGGTGTGCAAAAAGGGAAACTCCATTTGCTAAATATGGAAGTAAAACTCTTCAAGTTAGTGGTTTAAACATTCATGCAATGTTAGAGGCTTATAAATTTTCTTTACAACTTTTAGAGGGAGAAAAAACATAGTACTCTTCCAATTACAAAACATGTAGAGTTAATGGTTGATGCTCAAAAAGAGAGAATATATCAGTGATTGTAAACATGTATTTTGTTTCCATACAGTATTTACCTTTGGAAGTATACAAGTCAATATATGACTTGAATTGTTATAAAAACACCCCATCACATGCCTATAACAGATGAATACTCAACATATACAAATACAAATTTGGAAAAGAGTTTGTAGAAACTGCTAAGGAGGTATATTGAAAAAAATTAGAAGATGACATTTTGAAAAGCCCATTTTACTAACTTTTAGTTGATGAAAGCATTGATTAGACTATGGTGCAAATTTTGATTGTTTAAATTACATATTTGAAAAATGAAGGAAGAGATCCATGTTATACAAAATTCATACACTTGCTAAAAATTAGGGATTGAACATAAAAGCCAATGTATGATGTTGTGACATCTATTTTAGAAGAAATTAATCTATCCATGAAAAAGCTAGTTGGATTTGGATCTGATGGAGCATCATTCTTGAGGGGCATTCATAAAGGTTTATCTACTAAGCTTCGTCGACATGCCCCACATTTTAGATATCCATTGTATACCTCATTGAGAAGCATTAACAACAAATGATGTTTTGTCTTATTTTGAAGAGTTGCAAACTATTGATAAATTTGCAAACAAGGTCTATTCATGGTTAGGGAAATATACTAAAAGACATGGAGATTTAAAAGAGCTAATGGAGTCATTTTAAATCACAAGGATATAAGTGTTAAAATTTCTTCATATTAGATGGATTTCTATAAGTAAATTCATGGAAAGGCTCATCAAGCTCATGCCTAATTTTTTAAGAGAATGGGAGTTAGTTGAGAAAAAAATGTATGAGATGGATACAATATTTCAATTTTAATTTTTCATCCACTTGCATATGTGTTTATTGAGTTAAATAATTTGAATCAAAATATTCAAGAGGATCATGTTGACTTTACATCTATTAAAGTAAGTTTGTATATCACTATTATCTTGCTTCATAAATGATTTCTAAGAGACACATTTGGGGCAAGTGCAATGCACACATCATCTTTTTTAAGTAAAACAAAACAAGGAACTCTTGAGTTTGCAGATTTCACAAGAATGGGACATGTACATGCATTAATATTTGAGAGTTTACTAAAGTCACAAATATTAGGGACACTAGATGATTGCATTATGTTGGAAAAAGGTTTTATAATGAGGGTAGTTGACTCTCTAAATGCAAGGTTCACAAATTTACCTATTTTTAATGCAACTAAGTTTGTTAGTCCTTGTAATTATTATGAGGATATGGATGATAAAGATTCTCAAACAAGAACATGGCTGACATGTTTATGTGAGAAATTTAGTGTTGGAGATTTGGCTATCATGGACAATGTTAAATGTATGGGTGAAATGGATGACTTTATTTGTACTGTGTATAAATCTTATCCAAAAACACATATGTTTGGAGCATGTGATCTATGTGAAGGTGAACCTAGATAGTTTGAAAGATTTCCATGTTTGATGCAACTATGACCAAGAATTATTGTTATTCAAGCTAGTACAAAAGTATGTGATATATGGTTTTCAAAATTAAATCGGATAAAAAATGATGATAGATCAAGACTTTCTTTAGAAACATTGGATATGTTAATGTTTTTATCTTTCAGTTCACCTCATGTTCTAAATTAGGTTGATTGGAACACTATTTATGATGGATGGAAATAGATGAAACCTCAAAAGCCTCTTCCACTAAGAAAATAGATTCATATCTCTAATAATATAAGATCTAGTAATTTTGAAGAATGTGAATTTGTAACTTTCAGTGTAGATTATCACCTCTTACTCTATTGAGCACTTGAAAGAACCATTTCGGAAAGTGAAATTTTAGTTTAAGGCCATTTGACTTTTACTTTTTGTTTTATAATATCTCTCAGGTTTTAATTTGTTCTACAATCAAATTATTTTACAAAAGTTTCTAAATTTTGTAATTTATCAATATACTTACCTTTTTATATTTTTGTTTCATATCTCATAAATTCATGTCTATGAGAAAAATTTGAACAAGAAAAATTTTAGGGGCTAATATTCGTGGGTGGGATAATTTACCATAATTTTTCCTTTTTGTTTTTCAATTTCCATTATTTTCTAAAATGATTCACCTAAATTTTATAGTACACCATTATTTTACCTTAAAAATCGTCAAAATATTATATTGACTAATATGAAATCATTGGATCTAAATATTTCTACAAAGATATCACCAAAATTTTTACCATTTGCATATTAGGGACTAGTAACTTATTCGCCAAGGTTTCTAAACTTTAAGATAAACTTCCATCCTTCAATTTTCCCTAAATTTGAAAGATAACATATTTGTTGTGATCATATGCATAGTCCACTATATACAAATTTAAAATTTAAAATCATGCTTAATGTTATCACCTACCATTTGTGGAATGCATATATTCTAAGATAAAGACTAGTATTTATTTTGTTTATCATTTTTTTGAAGATATGATTATAGGTTAAGTAGTAGGCATTGTATATGAAGACATAACCATATTTTTTCCAGCTTGTATGTGAATCTTTTATCAAACATATTGAATGTAATCATTGTAGAATATTGTGCAAGATATGCTAAGTTGGAGGTGGTTATTGGTTACATAGTCATTTAAGTTTTTTGGACACATTTATTATGTAATATAAATTTGGGATAGATGGTTTAATGAAAACAGATGGAGATACATGGAACATGATGTAAAAAAAACTCGAGTGCACCTTTGATTTGGGGACATAATGTACTATTTCATTTTGAAAATAATTAATACAATTTTTAAATTGTATTATTATGTAAATATGCATTTTTCATATTTGACTATATTATCTAGATTTTTTAACTACCATTTGGTTTTCGAAATTTAATTTATTTGATAGAAATAAATTGATTAGAAATGAAATGTAGAGAATATATATTGTTTTCAATTGAAATGTATTTTTTTAAGCTTTTCAATATGTAAGGGCTGCCATGAATATATGCCCTTCTAATTGAAATCAGGACTAACCCTTCAAATTTGATCACTGTGAGTAATGTGACAAATCAATGATGACATTTTTTATTTTTCAAACTTCTTCTTTTATTTGAATGTGATTCTAACTCATAATCCTAGAAATTTATCCAAATTTCTATCAACTTTGTAAAAGACATCACTCACAGACAAGTTTATTTACTATTTATCTGAATGGAAAGTAGCATCCACCTATGGTATTCATCCACTCATGGCATTTATCCACACATGGAACTTACCCATAGTATTGTAACATTGATTCAAATGGAACGTGACATACACCCATGGAATTTACCTGTGGTATTGTAACTAAAAGAGGCTTAAGTGACAAACCACATTTTGTAAAAGGACATAGTGTCCACCACAATGTAACATTGATTCAAATGGAACGTGACATCCACCCATGGAATTTACCTGTGGTATTGTAACTAAAAAAGGCTTAAGTGACAAACCACATTTTGTAAAAGGACATATTGTCCACCACAATGTAGCTTTTACAGTTCTTCTTTGTTTTAATAAAAAATTTCTTTGTGGGGTTGTTTACTATGTGTTCTCCTCTTTTTTTGCATGTCAAATTTTCAGATGTTGGGGGCCTCCCCCAAGATCTTGATTAGTGGTATCAAAGAGGGTTACAAATCCATAGCAATGAAGTTTTTATTTAAGAGTTTCCAAGGTTAAAGTCCGCAAAAGGTTCTTATTCTTTGTCCCACAACCTATTTTTTTTAATTATTAGAAAATCTAGGTATTGGGGTTCGAATCGACAAAACATTTTTGGTATAACTCATTTTTATTTTTATTTTGTGGGGGGAGGGGTGGTGGTTTCAACATCCTTTGCTACAATTCTCGATAGGTGTCAAGGATAAAATCGGGGGAAGTTTTTTGTTTCTTTAGTTATGCTCCATTGTTGTTTGAAGCAATAGGTCCAAGATTCAAATCGGAGGGAGTTTTAGGCAGTTGATTGACGTCAAGAGCTCTGGATGACCAAAGATTCTGAAGATTTTTCATTCTAGTGTAACTTATAGTTGTGTTGCTTCTCCAAAGATCCTTTGTGGTATTGTGCAAGGATATCCATATTTTCCTCGTGCAGTCTATTGTATAATTTTGTATTGTATTTACAGAAGATATATTTTGTTGCTTGTAAAGGTTAAGGCATTAAGTGTAGTTTTGAAGTCTCTTGTTGTTAAGTATTTTTGTATGTGATGGGAACCACGGCTTTGACATATATTTATGGCATGTTTGGTAAGAAGTTGTTAGATTGGGAGTGTAAGGATTTAAATCATTAAGGATATGTTTAGCAATGTTTAACAATAGTTATTGGAGACTTTGGATTTGGAGCTAGAGAATCCCCTGAATGGTTTCGAGAAGAAGATGTTTCCAATTGGTTGGATCAACAGATATTAGATGTTGATATTGAACATGAAGGAAGAAAATGGTGGCAACAAGAAAAACATTCTCCAGTGAGAGCACCAGAGCCAAAACCACTTTATAAGCACCCATCATATCCTCCACAATAGTGGGGATGGGATACAAAATTTCTTCAGTAATCATTTAGTTCATATCCTCCACTGCACTCACAAGTTTTACAAAAGCAACCACGTCATGGGTCTTATCCTTGTCAAGCATCACAAGTTGCCTTGTTTGAACCACCTCAAATGTCACATTTTCATAGACCCCAACATCATTTTGGAGGAATTATACATTTTGTGATCCAATATGGAGGACGGGTGCCTCAATACCACTCTTCAGGTCATATAATGCGTGGTTTACCTTAGTAAGGCCACTAGTTGAATCATTGTAATATGCGGCTAGGAGGGAAATTGAGGATTATGACTAATATGATGCATAACCAAATGCCCCAACCCAACGTTATGTTGCCTACACAAGCATAGGCATTGTTGCAGCCAAAAATATTTCAAGCAATGTTGAGTGGTTTTACTCGTTTTCCTCATGTGCCAACACAACAAGTATTCAATTCACATCCTCCTTCACCAACCATGTAGAGATACAATAAGGAATTTTTGGGTGGTGATTTTAGGGATCAACGTAGTAAGTCTCGACAACATGGAAATAAAAATAAACGTAATAAACAACAAAATTCAGATACAAATAGGAAGTAAAGTAGGCCTAATAATGTTTTTCCATAGTTCCAATCAAAGTATATGTTTGCAGAAGAAATTGAGAGCATTGTTCGCATGTTGTTTCGTCAATTTAGTATGTCCTAAATTGCTACATTAATTATCAATCCGAGAGTCGTAAACTGATGAAGTGTGGTGCACTATATGTGCAAGACAGCCTCTTTCTTACTTTTTATCAATTTTATCTTGTTTTTGGGGGTTTTATCTTGGTTTGTCTCCTAATGCAAATGATAATCCTATTCCTAAGTTTTAAGAATATTTTTAGAAGGCAAGTTTGGGTACAGATTTTAAGGCAATTATGTCCTCTATAATGATTTCTAGAACTTAACACTTCAGAAGGTCTTAAAACATACTAACGATGAAATTAATACTTGAACAAGAATGAAATATGCTGCTATTCAAATCAAACAAATAATGAACTACTGATCATGAGATCACTATCTCTACTGATTATCTAAATACAGAAAGAAAAATTAAGCTACTGCACTCAAACGAATCAAAAACTGCAAACTAATAAAAGTAAAATCAATTCACTTCATTTATATTCCGATAAGTAGTCTAAGTTATGGCTCTGGAGATAACGTCAATAATCTGAGGAATTGATATCTAATTGCAGAAAAATAAAGTTAAAATCAAATCACATCATTCATAGTCTGATAGCTCGCCAGGTAGTCTAAGCTATGGCTCTAGAGATAACGTCAATGATACGATGAATTTGATATCTAATTGCAAAAAAATAAAGCTAAAATCAAATCACATCATTCATAGTCCGATAGCTCGCCAAGTAGTCTAAGCTATGGCTCTAGAGATAACGTCAATGATATGAGGAATTTGATATCTAAACTAATTGACAAAGAAAATGAATAAAACTGAAATCAAAGCATAACTGTAATTGAAAAACTAAGAAAAGCAAAGTCAGCAGAAAGGCTAATCTCATGTCACTAGTTATCATAAAAATTGTATGAAAATGCCTGGGCCTAGCCTATCCTGAAACACACACTGATCAGTGTTAGCAACAATATACAATACTTGAAAAATCATGTACAGGACTGTAATGTTAACACCATGACTATCTTATGAAATATACACAGGTGAACGAATTATGAAATATGTACAATGGAAATAAGGAAACAATACATAAAACTGTACAACAATAAAGAAAACAAAACCTCAGCGTGCAGGGGCCCTCTGCACGGCCTTGGTCAACACGTTATCAGTCTGGAATTATGCTCACACAGTCATATAAAACAGAGTTCTATTGTATTGCAAAACAGAGGAAGACTCCTCTCGTTACAACAGCAGGTCCAGTTCACGGCACAGTACAATGACTAACAGCAAAACGACATCAAAAACTAACTCTACATGCGTTTGCAAACGCATTATTTATAAGGAAAATTACATAACTGTTTTCTCATGAAACACCTTCAACAGAGGACACGTAAAAAGACAGCATCCATGGGTTTAGCATGATGGTTGCCAAGATCATTCAATCTATCAAAAGATGGCTGTTGGATTTGCATCGTGGAGGTAGTCTATAGCTGTCAAAATGAACCCAGAGATCTAGGATCGGCCTCGAACCCTTCACGTGTTGAAAAATAGAGACATGTTGCCATAGGACTCCTTTGTTTGACCACTGTTTGACCACGGCTTTCCTTCATGAATCTGGCTAAACCAATAGGACCTGATCCATGTCCAGATCATTCCTGGACTACCCACGTGCCTTGTTTTGCTTGATGACACTTGTAATATAGATATCAACAAAAACAACTGCGGAAAGTGGCTGCATTCCGCAGCTAATGGGAAAAATCTAATTCAAATAGCAAACATAAAAACATAGTTAGAAAACCACTTAAATTCTCTTTTAGAATCAATATGCAATGATCTCTGATAGCTTATGAGGTACTGGTGAGGGGAAAATGTCTAGGAAAATGTGTAGGAGAGATGTAGTTTCAGAGCTCAACATACCCCCACTATGAAGGTGTTGCATGTCCCCATGCAACCAAAACTTTGACCATCCTCCTTTCAGTTCATGCGTTTTGAGACCTCTGCCAACACATCCAGCCTTCTTTTCTTGTTTCTTGGGACCACTGTCATCCTCGGCTTCCTCATTAGACACTTGAATTTAAGGTTGATGAGAGCTCTACTCAACCTCCCGTTCTTTTTCTTCAATTTTCTATTTTTCTTCTGCCATAGCCCAATATGCAACATGGTGTTTTCATGAATAATCTTATCTAACCTGCCATGTTCTTTCAATGTTTCATTTTCTCTTTTGATGTGTCTATTTAGGACCTCCAACTCAAAAACTTCTTGTTTTAGTGATTGAATTTGAGCTTCTTGGGCTGTATTAGGCTGGGTAGATGAAGTGCCTTGATATGTGGCAATTTTCTCCAATGTTTCAATATAATCATACATTTCTTGCTAGGTTGGATCTATCTCAGGTGTTGTCTTCCTTGGGTTGTTCCCAAAATCTGGTTGAGAAGGACTGATCTCAAGATCTGGCTGAGAAGGACTGATCTCAAGATCTGGCTGAGAATGACTCATCTCAAAATCTGGCTGACGAATAGGAGTATGGTGTGGGCCACGACCAGGAGGGATTGCTGGAGGTTGTTCTGGTATTTACCCTCCTAAATCAATGAAGTGGGGCCCTTTAGTTTGTACTTTCCTCAGTTTTCCTTTAAGTCTAGAGCTCCTCCTTAAATTTTGTGAGCTAGTGTCTTCTTTCTCCACACTCTGTTTTTCTTTCCCTTTCCTCTTTGCTGCAGCTGATTGTTCCTGAAGATGAACTAGTCTTTCATAAAGTATTTGGTGGTCCTCTTCTGAGGAAGTTTCTGGGGTTTGATACACTGCTTCAATGCTTCTTTTCCCCTTTAATTTCCTTTGCTTCCTATGCTCAGTTCTTTCCTCCTACTTTCTGGCAGCTTTTCTTCCTTATTAGTTTCTTTAACTATGTTAGTAGGAATGTCCTGAATTTTCACACTTTTTTTCTTTCTCCTACTTTTCCTTGTTGAGCTACTCTCAGGTGTTTCAGGTGGATCTTGAAAGAAGTTTCTAACGAAAAACTATTCCCAGGAGTCCTTCTTTTCCTTTAACTGTTTTTCTATCAAAATTTTCACAAGGCCGTGATGATATAGGTGGGGTTCTATGTCCTCTAGATTCTTTTGGACAGTTATGAACATCTTTTTCAGACTATTCAATAAAAAGTAAGGCAAATTGATAGTTTGATTTTCTAGAAAATTCATTAGCAACTGGGTGTGGTACATATACATGGACCCGAACCGTCCCTCACATGTAATAAATTTTTGGATTATCAATAATAGACTGGCCCACTTTTCTGCAGAGACAGGGATTCCATGTTTGAAAATGGTTATATTCATCCCTGGATTGCGTAGGATAACCCTCCAGGCCCTCTCATCAAATCTTTTGTTTTTGAACCACCATTCCCCCTCCTGTGGGAGTTCCGTTGCTGCAGGGATAGATGCCTCTGTGACTGAAAATTTAAGGTCTCCAACCTCAACTTTCACACCATTAAAAGACCTCGCAAAAGTCTTCGTAATTCCTTTGTTGTAGCCTCTGAATTTTTGGATGAACCGTAGCCACCGTGCCTTCCTTAATATGTTTTTCAATCTATTTTTTCATTACATCGTAGAGGTCGGGTAACCAATTCGAGTACATCTCTCGCATTGGCAAATCCATGAATCTTGGGGATACCCCTTCATGAATTTGGGCCCTTCTGGTTCTGCTCTTAGCAAAAGACCCATTCCTATCTCCTACCTTAAAATACATTTGAGTGAATAATGGATTGACGGAGGTGAAGTGGCTGTGTTAGCGAGGGAATGGCAAAGGTTTGTGGAGAAAAACCAGTAATTGTAAACGAAAGAGCAGAGAACAGGTAATGAGAATGATTTCACGGGAGTGTAAACAGACCGGAAATAACAAACGAGATAGTATGGGAATAGAGTGAGCTTAGCTTTTGAAATAGACGCCTGCGGAATAAGCGTGAGCACACTCTCAAAATGGCTGCGAAATGTGCGGCAGGACAGAGCCGTGATCAAATAGATTACGTCTTCATAATTACCCGGTTCAGCAAGTGGAATTGCAATGTACAAATAAACACGAGTTAAATTTAGAGGCGGATCTTGAGGCCATTAAAAATTAATGCAAGTTGCATGGAGAAAACATGTAAAGGTTATGGAGCGGTTATGGAGGCTATAAAATGCTAATCATTATATATAATGGAGCCATGGTTTCATAACTATATAGAGTGTGCGTTTTAAAATGCTATTTGAAATAAATCTTGCTCATACCTTGGAATTTTTTGCCACTTTCGTCCATTAACCTTTGATTAGCTGCTTCCTGTTGGTGCTTTAGGTGCTTTATAGCTTCAAAATATTTTCCTTTGTCATACTTGCACTTGGTTCTCATCATCATTTGGCTAACATCTAACTGTCAGTGCTGAATAACAGAGTGTTAGCTGCATAATCAATCAATTGGCTGCGGAATCAGTTTCTAGCTGCAGAAACTGAATTCAGTTGCGGAAGCTGACACAGTGAACATATGACTGAATGGAGATGGATGGAAATGAATAATGACTGAGTGAATGATATAAGAAAAATGCAAGGAATTGTATAGGCGAAATGAGATGATGAAATGAAATGAAATGAAAATGGAGTGAAGTAAAATGAAGTGAAATGACATGAAACTATGAATACAATGAGAAAAGATTTTTTTTGGAAAATATATGGCATTAGAAGTTTTTTATTTTCGCCCTGTATTTTCTGTATAGGACTGTCAATTAGTGATTGGTTTTCAAGCTTATAGAATATAATTTTATTTTATTTTATTCTATTTAAAAAAAAAAAAAAACAAAAAAACAAAGACTAGGCTGGTGGAGAAGAAGGATTCTTCTTCACCAGCCTTATTGCAGAACTATCTTGAAAGATTTTGACAAATTCCTCTTTTGAGAGTGGCTTATGATAGATCTTTAATCTGTGGCCATTTACAATAAGAGGAGTTTGATATTCATCAATGGTTTTGATTCTTACCACTCCATTGCTAAAGATTTTGTCAATCTCATATGGCCCAAGCCAATGAGTCTGAAATTTTCTTTTGAAATCTTTAAACTTGGAATCAAATAGCAATGCCCAATCTCCTTCTTGGAACTTTTTCTCTTTGATGTATTTGTCATGCCACTTAGCTCTTTGATATTGAACTAGATCAGTTCTTAGGATTGCTTCTTGTCTGATCTCATCTAGCTCATTCAACTGCTCCATTCTATGCTTTTGGGCTTCTAATAGATCCATTCCCAACTGAACTGCCATATTGAAAGTTTTGACTTGGAACTCAATGGGCAGTAGGACTTCTTTCCCATAAACAAGTTCATAGGGAGAATGTCCTGTTGTATTCCTCCATGTAATTCTGTAGGCCCATAAGGCTTCAGGAAGCCTTTCTGCCCAATCTCTTCTGTGTAGATGAACAATCTTGGTAATGATGCCTTCAAGAACTTTATTTGTAGACTCCACTTGACCATTTGCTTGTGGATGGTAAGGAGTAGATTTTTTGTGCTTGACCTTGTACTCTTCCATCAGCTTCTCCCCCAGTTTGGATGTGAATTGTCCTCCCTGATTTGTCACAATTTCTCTTGGAACACCAAAGCGAGTAAAAATGTCCTCATAAAGAAAACTAACAACTGCATGCTCAGTAGCAAAAAATAATGCTTTGGCTTCTACCCATTTAGTGACATAATCAGTACATACCAATATATACTTTCTTTGTTTAGATGGTGGGTTAATAGGTCCAATAAAATCTAAAGTCCATTTTTCAAAGTGTTCGATGAGTACCTGTGGCTGCAATGGCATTTCATTTGAGAGGGTAAGTTTTCCTACTCTTTGGCAGCTGTCACACCTTTTGACATATTGTTTTGCATCTTTGAAGAGGGATCGCCAATAATATTCTAAAGAGAGGATTTTATAGACTATCCTTTTGTCAGCAAAGTGTCTGCCGCATGGTTCATCATGGCATACTTTGAGAATATCAGGCATTTCATCTTCCCTAACACATCTTCTGATCACAAAGTCTGGCCCTATTTTGAACAATTCGTTAGAAACCGTTACACTAAAAAATGTCACCATGACCATTTACAGTTAGGATGACTCTATCAACAGTCATGCTACCCTCTTAGGCAAGTCTTATGCCTCTGCTTCCCATGTCAAACTCCAAAAAAGAGAGAAAGTCTTTCTAAATGTATTTATCTCTGGGGACGCAGGTTCTCTCAACCTTACTTGCGGGGACGCACCCAATGTTCACAAAAACTGCGTCTTTGGACGCTCTGTATGTAAAGGTGCAGGTGCGTCCCCCTGAAAAGGTTAAAATGCGCAAGTTTCATCTTTAAAAAGTCACTTGTGGTCATTTCTAGAGCATTCTAGAAGGTTGTTCGACGTGTATTGAGCGCCTCCAGATGGTTCATGCACTCCTACCAAAGAGGAACTTATCCCATCAATAGGGGAGCTATCCCATCCAAAGAGGGGATTATCCCATTGATGGCGGACCTGATTAACTTCCTCTTGAGCACTATAAATACAGGCATTGGGCCAGAAGGAGAGGAGGTTGAAAGCTATACATTTCTAAGGGTAAATGCTGCAGGAATTAGGACTCCCATTTAGAAGCTTGTGAGGAGAGATTGCCATCTTTGCTTGTTCTATTTGGAAGTGGGTGAGCTTTGTCAAAGTAAAGGAGAACTCTTGATGGACCCTGGGAGGGACTTGCACAACACCAAGGCTCAGGTTGTATTTGTTCCTTTTGTTACCTATTAATGCAAATGAGTCCATTCTTCTCAATAACTTGTTATTTATGAGTTGTTTCATGTACTCCTTGGTCTATGTGTTAAATATGTTTTATTCTATGAGATTATCAAGTGCTATTTAATCGTTTGATTGTTAGTGTATGCAGGTTTCAAAGTGAAGGAGGAGCTCATCCGGATCAGAGGAGCTGGACTGCTACAACAGCGTTGGATTACAGGTAGGATCTAAACACTTGATTTCTTATATAGTAAATGCATGTTTAGAGAAGGATTGCTCTTGTTTGTCTTGTTTGTCACTAGAGAGTCTTAGGCTCCTAGGGAGGTTGGTTGTGTCCGCACAATCGACTCTTTCCGCTTGACAAATTGGCGACTCCGCTGGGGATCCATTGATGTGAAAGTCTTTTCCTTTGTATGAACTTTGCTCTGAGAAAATTGGTTTATTTTTCTGGTTTTTGGCTCTGTGACTTTGTCTTTGGGTGGGTTAGCTTAGGGTTAGATTTATTTTAGTTTTTCTTGAATTTTCCAGTAGGACGCACCCTCTGAGTATTGCACAGTGCGTCCCTGGACGCACTATCGCTGTGTGCACAGAGCGGGCCCGCACCTGTCTTAACGGGTTGCCTGCGTCCCCTGCTAAAATTTGAGAAAATTCCATTTTTTTGCATTTTTTCTCTTAGATTTTGCTTTTTCTTAGTTTTTACCACCCAGATCCATTAGTCTCTTGTCAAAGATCTTCACCTAAGCTTGTTTCATTGGCATTTCTACCCTAAGCTTTCATCAATTGGGTGTTTTGAGTCTCTTTCTTGAGAAATTCTTGATTTGATTTCCTTTGGTCATTACTTGGAGGTTTGTCTCAGTATTTTCACAATTTTGCATCTTTTTGCTTTTGTTTTTGCAAAAAAAATTCCCCCTCATTCGCCGGGGGGGGGGGCTAAATTGTGTATGAGTGTTAATCGCCTCTGAGTGTTTTTATTTTTTGATCTTTGGAACTCTCACCCAATTTTCTCAACTTGCACTTGATTGGTTCTTAGATCACATTAGAATCATCTTGTGTTTGAGAATTCTCTTGCATAGATCACGTTTGCATAATTAGAATTCTCATTTTCAGAATATTAATGAAAAATGTGCATAGATTACATTTGCATACTTTTCAAGTGAATTGTGCTTAGATTACCATTGCATAGTTTACATTCTGAAAAATCAATCGTAGATTTAGATCAGCTTTCTTTGATTTGAATTTACACAAAAATAAAAAATGACAAAAATGGTTTGGAATTGATTTGCATTAGTTTTTCTTGATAAAATGAGTGCATTAGAGAATTTGTTGAATTTTCTCTTAGTGATCAATTTTTTGCATTGTTGGAAGTGAATGGAAACTCTCTCCTTACTTTAGTTAGGATTCATCGAATTGAAAAGATTACATTATCATATTCGATTGCATTCAGTTGAGTTGGGTCATAACACCATTGGTTTCATCTCCATTTACCCATTTGAGTAATAACAGCCTTAATAACACAGCGCTTAATTAAAATTCATCTAGTAATTTTTACATTTCTAGGGCTCTGATACACCAACATAGCTTAGGCTAGTGTCTTGGAGTAGGAGAGTAATTAACTCTCCAAGACAGCAAAACCAAACAAGTAGCTCATCTTGTGGTAGGATAAATCCAATTGTTTCATTTGTACTCTGGGAAAGCTCCTCTTAAAGGAGAAGCACGAGCTCGTGTCCGAACCAGTGAGGGGATCAATCCTCCCTCGTTGGGAACGACGCCAGACACGCACGTATTACAAATGGTAAACCTCGAATTAACCATTGTTGAGGAGCCAGGGGTCACTTGTCGGTAAACCTTGGATTATTGTCAAGGAACCGGCAAGGGGATTGAGCTTGATACTCTGCCCTTAAGTGCTGTCGGAGTGTAGACTGTTCCCCCAGGTGCATTTGTTGCTGTTGGTAACCTTAGTGACCATTATCTTTAGGGTTCTACCCAAGGTGACGGTGGAGGGAAGATCCCACTGTACCTGGAGCAGACGTCGGCTAGACTCACTTGGATTTTCTGGGGGGTTCACTTCACTCGAGACGGTTAAAGTGGAGGAACTTGGTCCAGTCTATTCATTAAGCAGGTTGCCGGGGTAACTGTTCCGCCCACCACTTCTGTACTGAATTCGGCGATGTTGGATTTCATCACCAACTAGTGTTTTCGGTCCGGAAGGCTACTGTTTGTGTGTGGTTTGACTCCTAGATTTGATAGCGCGTGTTAATTTGTTTGTTTTTACTTTTAGAGACCATAGGTGTGAATTGTGAATTTTAGTTGTTAAGTGTGAATTGTGAATTGTTAATTTTAGTTTTAAATTGTTAATAAAATTCACTGAAGTTGAATATAATGGCAAATGTTCCGGAATTTATCAACCTAGGAACCCCTCCCAATGAGAATCCTAGTACTTTTCCTTACTTTGGAAATGTTGGTCCTCCTTATATGGCTACTTTGTCATTACCTGGATTTACAATAGGATTACCGATATGGTTATTTTCAACTTCGTTGGCCCAAAGTACTCCAATTGTTCCATCTCAACCGGATGCTTCACCTCAACAGAGTTCACCATCTCAACATCACCAACCTTCTGTTGACCCTTTACCTTCTTCGCCTAATTTTTCTTCCTCCATTTCTTCCTCTTCGCCTGGTAAAAGCCTTGATGCTAGTAACCAGGAGGCTAAGAAGAAGAAGAAAGGGAAGAAGAAGAAGAAGAAGAAGAAGCAAGATAAGAAAGAGGTCAACCAACCAACCATGGCTGTAAGTGTTAGTTGTGTTGAGGAAAACTCCGACATGCATCGTAAACCCAAATACCCTTGCAGGCTTTGTAAGGGTGACCACTTCCTTGTCAATTGTCCTGGTATTCCAAATGTCTTGGAAGTATGGTCAGAAAAATCTCATCAACTTTCCATTGATCCATCAACCAGTGATAGTCAGGTTTCTGGGAAAAAGGGTAAAGTTAGGTTTCCTTGTAAGTTATGCAAAGGGAGTCATCAAACTCACATTTGCCCTCACATGGATGAAGCCTCAACATTGTTGGAAAAACTTACTGTTCCACAGCAAGAATTTCCAACTGGTTACCGTGAACTTTCTCCCAACCTACCGTCAACTGACGGAGTGATTGATCTAAATTCAAGTATAGTCAATCACACTCTTCCATTGGAGAATGAAACTCATGTCACTCAGGTTGATGATCCATTAGTTGGTCAAGTGGTCGATTCAATTTCACATTCGGTCGATCCCACTTTCCCTTCAGAGAGTGAACTTCATACCGCTCAGGTTCTTCTTGTTACATCAGATTCTTCTATGCCGGGGGGCATTTCACCTGTTCATACAGAACCCCCTCCAAGTACTGAGGTCTTTTCCTTTGATTGGAATAGACTGATAGAACCTCGTCTTCCTTCCTCCATCCCTTTCCAAATCATTGTCAAGGCTGGGGGTAGGGACATACATCGTACACAGGTAGATGAAGGTGCTTCTGTCAGTATTTTATCCTCAACTGTTTGGAAAGCTTTGGGTTCCCCTCCGCTTGCGCCTATTACGCAGAATCTGAAAGCTTTTAACAGAACCATTAGTGAACCTTTAGGGATCCTTCCTAAGTTTTCAATTACCTTGGAAGGTAAAACTGTCTGTATTGATCTTATGGTAGTTCGAGGTCCCTTGGATTTCAATTTACTCCTTGGGCGAGACTATGTTTATGCAATGAAAGCTGTCGTATCGACACTCTTTCGCGTGATGTCTTTCCCTCACAATGGAAATATTGTGACTGTAGACCAACTTTCGTTCCCTAGTCTTGTCTCAACTACCAATAATATGAAACCCCTAAATGTTCCTGATTCTAAAGTGGTATCTACCCTGCCACGGGTTAATTATGTGGCAACTGGTCCCATGTTTTCAGTTACCGATGAAAGTGAGCCTCTCACTGTTGAGTTAGATCCGGTAATTGACATGGAAAACTCTATGGGATTACTTGAACACGATGTTCTTATCCCTTTTGAGTCCCTTGACATGTGTTCCTTCCAGAGAAGTATTCTTCCTTCTGATGAAGATCTCTTGGAAGCCATGATCAAGGTGTGTCCATTGACATGTCTTTCTTCCAGTTGGAAGCCATGATCAGTGTTACGAGGATAATTTTTTCTTGTATCAACCTCGTTAAAAAATGAAACAAGCAGTGTGAGGAAAGTTTCTTTTACTGTGTCAACCTCGTTAAAAAATGAATCAATGTGTGTGAGGATAGTTTGTTCCCGCCTCAACCTCGTTAAAAAATGAAACTGGATGTAGCGAGGATAGTTTTTTCCTGTACCAACCTCGTTAAAAAATGAAACATGCTGCATCGAGGAAAGTTCCTTTTACTGTGTCGACCTCGTTAACAAATGAATCAGTGTGTACGAGGAAAGTTCCTTTTACTGTGTCGACCTCGTTAAAAAACGAAACAGTGTGCATGAGGATAGTTCTTTTACTGAGTCAACCTCATTAAAAAATGAATCAGGTAGATTTTAGGTTATGTAGGTAGATAGTTAGAAAGTAGGGTTTTGAGGATAGTTCCTGTTACTGAGTCAACCTCGTTAAAAAATGAATCAGGTTTGAGGATAGTTCCTGTTACTGAGTCAACCTCGTTAAAAAATGAATCAGGTTTGAGGATAGTTCCTGTTACTGAGTCAACCTCGTTAAAAAATGAATCAGGTATGAGGATAGTTCTTTTCTTGTGTCAACCTCCTTAAAAATGAAACAACTCCCTTTTCAAATTAAATATTGAAAGTAAACCTTCATTTCATCCAGCCGGTTGAATGCAATGAAGCCTGGGGGGCATGTAACTCGCTTTGCATCATTATACTAGGGGCATGCGAACTTCTTGAGCATAGTTCCTTGTCTTGTGTCAAGCTCGTTAAAAAATGAAACAAGGGTAGGTTAAGTAGGTAGATTGTAGAGCATAGTTCCTTGTCTTGTGTCAAGCTCGTTAAAAAATGAATCAAGGATTTTAGAGCACAGTTCCTTATCTTGTGTCAAGCTCGTTAAAAAATGAATCAAGGATTTTTAGGTAGAGTTTTTGTTAGGTAGATTGTAGAGAGTAGTTATGAGCACAGTTCCTTATCTTGTGTCAAGCTCGTTTAAAAAATGAAACAAGGATTTTGAGGATAGTTCTTTTCCTGTGTCAACCTCACTAAAAAATGAAACAGCTCCCACAAGTCTTTCCAAGATCTTGAAAGTAAAGCTTCATTCCATCCACCTCATTGAATGCAATGAAGCTTGGGGGGCATGTACCTTGATTTGCGTCATTATGATGGGGGCATGTGAACTTATAACAAGCATAGTTTTTCGTTTCAAGCTTGCGTAAACATGAAACCAAATCCGAGCATAGTTCTTTTCCTGTGTCAAGCTCGTTAAAAAATGAAACAAATCCTCCTCTAATTGAGTCGCGAGTTTGACTAGATCTCATAAATGTTAAGTTGTATATTTAGGTTAGTTATTTCAGTTTTTTGCATAATTTTCTTACAGTTTTAGGTTGAGTCTTTCAAATGATCTCGTAACTGAACCTTCATTTCATCCAACTGGTTGAATGAAATGAAGCTGGGGGGGCATGCGCTCTAACAGTTATGCTTAGGGGGCATCAAGCACAGTTTTCTCTCTGTTTCAAGCTTGTGTAAAAATGAAACTACTTTGAAGCATAGTTTTTCTTCGTTTCAAGCTTTTGTAAAAATGAAACCTATTTCGAGTCAATTTCAGTTATTTTCAAGACTCGTTAAACTCATGAAAATACCGAGATTATTTTGCTATCTTTCATTCTCGTAAAACAAATGAAAATGCCGAGTTCTTTCCATCTTTTCCTGCTCGTAAATTAAATTGAAAGTCGGCCATATGAGTACATTTTTATCATTTTTTCAAACTCATTAAAACTTACGAAAAAATGAAAACCATGAGTACATTTTTATCACTTTTTCAAACTCGTTAAAACTTACGAAAAAGTGAAAACCTTGGAGTTCTCTTTTAAGCCCTTTTCAGACTCTCAAAACATGAAAAGATTGCCGAGCGTTTCTTTTACACTCGTTAAAATGGAATTAAAAGACGGTCCCCTTATAGCTCTTTTCTGACTGTAAAAACATGAAAAGATTGTCGGGTTTTTGTCGTTTCAAACTCGATACGGAAATAAAACGATGTGTCCTTGATCGCTTTTTACTTTTCAGGTCAGAGACACTAATCATGAAAGTACTCCTTGGTCGCAAGATCAAGCGGTTCTCCCGAGTATTATTTGGTTGAATGAAATGAAGCTGGGGGGGCATGCGCTCTAACATTTATGCTTAGGGGGCATCAAGCACAGTTTTCTCTCTGTTTCAAGCTTGTGTAAAAATGAAACTACTTTGAAGCATAGTTTTTCTTCGTTTCAAGCTTTTGTAAAAATGAAACCTATTTCGAGTCAATTTCAGTTATTTTCAAGACTCGTTAAACTCATGAAAATACCGAGATTATTTTGCTATCTTTCATTCTCGTAAAACAAATGAAAATGCCGAGTTCTTTCCGTCTTTTCCTGCTCGTAAATTAAATTGAAAGTCGGCCATATGAGTACATTTTTATCATTTTTTCAAACTCATTAAAACTTACGAAAAAATGAAAACCATGAGTACATTTTTATCACTTTTTCAAACTCGTTAAAACTTACGAAAAAGTGAAAACCTTGGAGTTCTCTTTTAAGCCCTTTTCAAACTCTCAAAACATGAAAAGATTGCCGAGCGTTTCTTTTACACTCGTTAAAATGGAATTAAAAGACGGTCCCCTTATAGCTCTTTTCTGACCGTAAAAACAGGAAAATATTGTCGGGTTTTTGTCGTTTCAAACTCGATACGGAAATAAAACGACGTGTCCTTGATCGCTTTTTACTTTTCAGGTCAGAGACACTAATCATGAAAGTACTCCTTGGTCGCAAGATCAAGCGGTTCTCCCGAGTATTATTTTATACTTTTTCGGGCTTGGGGGACACAAATTTACGAAAAAGTTCAACCTGGAGTCTTCTTAAGTTTTTCAGACTCTCTAAAATTGAAAAACGCCGAGTTTCTCCTATATTGGGCTCGTTAAACATTTCACAGTAAAGGACCTGTTCAATTACAAATAGGAACGAACCACTCCTTCCTAGGGTTCGAATCAAAACTAGGTTGGACTCATCCGAAGGATGAGCTTATAATCAAGCATATGTTATCCTCCTCAAGCTTGTTAAAAATAAAGAGGTACTTGCCAGAAATGGTGGGGGAAAAGAGAGAAGAATGAGCCTATTTGTCACCTTTTGTCTCAGAAGAAACTTTATTACCACTCTTGAACACGACACTTTTTCATTCACCTGGGTTGGGAAATCCTTTACCTCACAGTTGATCAAACCCCTTTGAAAGTCTTTAACCGGGTTCGGTGGATTAACTTTGAATTATTCATCACCAAGCCATCTGTCGTGTCGTTATGTGTTCAAGAGGTCTGCAAGCAAAACTTTCAACTGCAAAATACTTGTCATCCGTTTGACCATCCTTGAGTCAGTCCTTACAACAACATTTCTTCAACTTGAACAATGATTTCGTGTTGCAGGCTTGCCTGCAACAGGTCGCTTTCTATCGACATCAACACATTAGCTAGAGAGTTGACTTAGAAATCGTCAGTACCTTGAAGTCTGCATGCATCAATGGCAGGTTTCTCGCCTTTGACGTCAGTTTACATCATTGACTTTCGATCAAAGGATTCCGTGAAATGTTCGACATCAACTCATTCATTCACATCTCATGGATTGTACTGGGTACTTTGAGAACCATTGACATTACTGGTGGTCTCTCTCACGCTTGTTAACAGTTTACATCATCGACTGGTAATCAAGCGGTTTCTACCATGTTCGACATCAACTCATTTATTCGCATGGCTAGAATCGTACCAATTTGAGAAGTAGAAATGAAGACCCTGGATCTAGTTTCCACCATCTAGGCTGCGAGGAGTTTTGTATTCATTATCTAAGTAGACTAATCATAAACAGATGGCTGCGCCCATACTGTGTCTACAAAAGTCTATGATTATGATGTACTGCAAGATCATTCCTGTATCAGAGTAGTTAGTCTGTTAGTTAAAGTTTTAATCTGAGTATGGGAATGCCTACCTCAGTGATGATATAATCTTATACATGTATTTTGTGTTGAAAATTGCAGGTTCTGACAAGGCTCTCCACGAGATAATCCTTGAAATGATAAAGCGCTTCACCCTTCCTAGATAATACAAAACCCTAATCTATTTCAGGCTTCGCACTTTAGGGGGCAATCTGTTACACTAAAAAATGTCACCATGACCATTTACAGTTAGGATGACTCTATCAACAGTCATGCTACCCTCTTAGGCAAGTCTTATGCCTCTGCTTCCCATGTCAAACTCCAAAAAAGAGAGAAAGTCTTTCTAAATGTATTTATCTCTGGGGACGCAGGTTCTCTCAACCTTACCTGCGGGGACGCACCCAATGTTCACAAAAACTGCGTCTTTGGACACTCTGTATGTAAAGGTGCAGGTGCGTCCCCCTGAAAAGGTTAAAATGCGCAAGTTTCATCTTTAAAAAGTCACTTGTGGTCATTTCTAGAGCATTCTAGAAGGTTGTTCGACGTGTATTGAGCGCCTCCAGATGGTTCATGCACTCCTACCAAAGAGGAACTTATCCCATCAATAGGGGAGCTATCCCATCCAAAGAGGGGATTATCCCATTGATGGTGGACCTGATTAACTTCCTCTTGAGCACTATAAATACAGGCATTGGGCCAGAAGGAGAGGAGGTTGAAAGCTATACATTTCTAAGGGTAAATGCTGCAGGAATTAGGACTCCCATTTAGAAGCTTGTGAGGAGAGATTGCCATCTTTGCTTGTTCTATTTGGAAGTGGGTGAGCTTTGTCAAAGTAAAGGAGAACTCTTGATGGACCCTGGGAGGGACTTGCACAACACCAAGGCTCAGGTTGTATTTGTTCCTTTTGTTACCTATTAATGCAAATGAGTCCATTCTTCTCAATAACTTGTTATTTATGAGTTGTTTCATGTACTCCTTGGTCTATGTGTTAAATATGTTTTATTCTATGAGATTATCAAGTGCTATTTAATCGTTTGATTGTTAGTGTATGCAGGTTTCAAAGTGAAGGAGGAGCTCATCCGGATCAGAGGAGCTGGACTGCTACAACAGCGTTGGATTACAGGTAGGATCTAAACACTTGATTTCTTATATAGTAAATGCATGTTTAGAGAAGGATTGCTCTTGTTTGTCACTAGAGAGTCTTAGGCTCCTAGGGAGGTTGGTTGTGTCCGCACAATCGACTCTTTCCGCTTGACAGAAACCCATGAATATTTTGAACTCTCCTGAATAATCTTTCTTCTTTCACCAGGAAATAAATGTGGAGGTAGTTTCCCTGTAACCAAATATTTAGCTATATCTGCATACCAAGGAGTCTTATTAGTTACTGCAAATAAATATTCATCAGGAAACTTGTCCTCTACAGGAAAATCTTCTTTAGTATTCTGAATCCTAGACAAGATATCAACTACTGTGTTTTGTTTCCCTGGTCTATCTAACACAGTAATATTGAATTCTTGTAAAAGTAAGAGCCATCTTGTAACTTTTCCATTAGTAATGGGTTTGTTCATTAGATATCTAATTGCAGAATGATCAGTATGAATAAAAGTTTTGTATCCTGTTATATAATGTCTAAACTTATTGATTGCATGAACAACTAAGAACTCTTTTTCAGTCGCAGTATAGTTCAATTCCATAGGAGTTAAATTTTTACTGGTATAGTAAATGGCATAAGGAACTAAATCTTTTTGTCCCAATACAGCCCCTAGTGTTGTATCTAAAGCATCTGTAGAAATATGGAAAGGAAGTGTCCAATTTGGTCCTCTCAAGATAGGCGCTTTAGATATTCATGTTTTCAAAGTTTCAAATGTTGATTGACAATCAGGATCCCATTTGAATTCATAGTCTTTTGTAATAAATTTGAAGAGTGGAGATGCTATTTTAGTGAAGTTTTCTATAAATCTTCTATAATATCCAGTGAATCCCAAAAAACTTCTAACATTTTTTTGACAATTTGGAATAGGCAACTTGGAGATGACTTCAACTTTTGATCTATCAACTTTAATCCCATCCCCTGAAATATGATGTCCCAAAACAATACCTTCAGTAAACATCATAAAGCATTTTTCATGGCTTAGTGAAAGGTTTGTTTCTTTACACCTTATAAGGACTTTTTCCAAATTTTCTAATGCCTCTTCAAACGAGTTACCATAAACTGTAAAATCATCCATATAAACCTCTACACAATCATGGATTATATCAGAAAAAATTCCTAGTACTGCTCTTTGGAATGTTGCAGGTGCATTACATAATCCAAAAGGAAGCACTCGATAAGAAAAATTTCCCCATGGATAGGTGTCTAGTCAATTTAATGTCTTAAATTGCTCTACATAAATTACCAATCCGGGTATCGTAAACTGATGAAGTGTGGTGCACCATATGTGCTTAGTTAACCTTTCTCTTACTTCGTTGTTTTATAGTTTATGTTGTTTTTGGGGTTTTGTTCTTGTTGGTTTTCTAAAGTGTTTAATGCAAATGGAAATCCTATTCTAAGGTCTTAAGAATACTTTTAAAGGACAAGTATGGATAAAGATTTCAAGACAAGGCCTATGTCCCTAATGGTAATTTCCGAAACTTAGCACTTCAAAAGAACTTAAAACATGTTATTGATGGAGTTAGTGTTTAAACAAAGTGTAAATATACAATTAGTTCAATCAAAATAAAATGCAATAACCAAATAATGAGCTAATGACTATGAGACCCAGTATCTTTGCTGCTTCAGCAAAAGGACAAGATGATTCTATCACGTCATTAGTTCATTAAAAGGCTATGTGCATCACTAATCTACAATCAACTTGAAAGCAATTTATGTACAGCTAATATACATGAGAAAAATGTAAAACAACAGTAATCAAAACAACTTGTTATGTACAGCTAATATACATGAGAAAAATGTAAAACAACAGTAATCAAAAAGCTTTGTTATGTACAGCTAATATACATGGTGAAATAAAATGCAAAATTAAATGACAACTATACAAGGCAGGGGCCCTCTGCCACCTATGAAATCAAAGCAAAATTGAACACACTTGCATGAATGAAAAATCTAATCTATCAAACTTGAAAGCAATCAAATAACATAATCAAATCAAAGCAATATTTACAAAATGAAATCTACTCTACCTTACATCCTAATATGCTCCATGACATCTACTTCACATCTCCTTCCATGTTGAGAACATCAAAACTTTATTCAATTTCTTCAAAAGTACAAAGTACAACAAAGTTCTCCAAAGCTTTCAAAAGCCATCAAGGAAGAACTACAAACTTAAGAACTAGGAACTAAAGACTAACAAATGAAGGAGAGAGATCTCCTATTTATACAAAAAGATGAGAGCCATCTCATTAATGAGAATCCATGAATCTCTCCCTCTAGAGTCCTAATCAAAATAGGAACTGATAAGACACATGTCTTTTTAGAGTTACAATACAATTAGGAGATGTGACACATATCCTCATGATCCCATGATTCTTTCCAACCAAATTCGAATTTGGCCTTAGAGTGCCACACAAGGGTCTTCTAGAAGTCTCCTTTCAACCTACACATGTCAACAACCTCAACCCATTTGTTAGGTATAAGCATATGCACATTATTTTCTAATGTTTAACCACAAATTCACTTAAAAGGCTTAGAAATAATAAAGATTGAAAAAACATAAAGGTGGCCCAATGATAATGAAAGTGGGATGAATGTGGTGACATTGTAGTGAAATGGAGGTGATATAATGGACATAATAGTGAAAGTGTAATGGAAATGAATGACAATTTCAAGACTCAACAATAGGTAAATGTGGTCTTATCCTGATCTTCAGGTGCTACCTGAATTTGATTATAACCACTAAAACCATCCAGAAATGAAAAATACTTTTTTCCTGCTAATGTATCTAATACTTGATCGATAAAGGGCAAGGGAAAGTGATCCTTCAAAGTTTCTTTATTCAATTCCCTGTAATCAATGCATACCCTCAATTTACCATTCTTTTTGGGTACTATAACCAAAGGAGAAACCCATCGGCTATCTGAAACTAGGTAAATGAAATTTACATTGAGTAGTTTTTGGAGCTCTTCTTTCACTATCTCCCTAAGATTTGGATTCATCCTTCTCTGAGGTTGTCTGATTGGTCTACTGTTTTCCTCGATATAGATATGATGGATGCAAGTCTTAGGATCAATACCTTTCATATTAGTATACTCCCATGCAAATGTAGTAGAATGTTTTTGCAAGATTTTGGTTAGCTCTTCCTGTTGTGACTTTTCTAAATTTTTGTTGATATTCAGTGTTTTTCCTGGAAAAATATCAATGGTAGAGCTACCAAACTCTTCCATAGAGTAAAGAGACATTTGTCTTGATGATAGATATTCAATATCAGAATCTAACTGAAATTGTGTGTGGTCATATTCTCAAGATGTTTCAAAATTTTCTAATGTTTTCAGAATTTGACTATCTTCACTAATTTCAGAAACAGTAAAGACAGGTTGTATAATATCTTCATCACTGACCCATTCATTGTCTCCTACTTCTGTAATTGCCTTTCCTGGAGGATACAGATTGAATTTCTTTGTTGAACTACCATCATAAATGTACATATCTCTGGATCTACAACTAATGAAAGCATCAACTGTGGCTAGCCAAGGTCTTCCTAAGATGAGTGGATGCCCTCCTAAATTAATCTTGGGAGTTAAAATCATGAAATCCACGGGATATTCCCAAGAATCTAAGGAGACTGAAATATCTTCTAGTACACCATCTGGTTTGATTATTGATCTATCTGCAAGTTGCAGTAAAGTGGGTGTAAAAAGAAGATTAGGAAGTTTAAGTTGTTCCATAGTTTGTCTACTCATAATGTTGATAGCAGCCCCTAAGTCAATCAAAGTGTTTGGAATTTCTATCCCATTTATATGTGTTTTGACAATTGGACTACCTGGATCTACATACTTCTGCATGGTAATTTTTCCCATCATGATATCTGCAATTTTTCCTACCAGGTGGATTCTTCTTGTATCTCTTGGTTTCCTTCCTGGTCTTTTAAGACTCACCTCCTTTATTGTTTTTGCTAGAATATGAATCTCTCTAATGGCTTGTAGCAAGGGAATCTTGATACAGACATTCTTTAATTCATCTAGAAAATCATAGTCAGGCAACAAGATTTGTTTCTCCACCCCTTTGTCAATTTGTAATCTTTTAGGGAAAGGAGGCGTGGATGAAGATGTAGGTTGCTCAACTATAGGAGTTGTGGGGGTTGACTCTTTTTCTTTTTCTTTTTGAATGATTGGGTTTTGAAGAGATGCTTCCTCAGAACCTTTATTGACTTTAATATAATCCTCCTCAGAAGTACCTTGCTCTTGAACATCTATAGAAGGTTTTTCTAAAACTCTACCAGATCTGAGTTGAATATCATTAAGAGGAACAATGATATAGGTAGGAAATTGTTGTCCTTCTACCATGTAAGCATTCTAAAGATTTTTGTTGTTGGGATTTGGTAATGGCTGGGCTGGTAGTTGGTTTGTCTTTTGTTGAAATGGAAGCAAAAGTTGAGAATTTGGATTTTGTTGAGAAGGTTGTTGTTTTGGGAATGGTAATGAAAGTTGAGGGTTTTGGTTTGGAATTGGTGGATTTTGTTGATTTGGAAAAGATGGAGGATATTGAGCAAATTCAGCAAATCTCCCATAAGGATTTTTCATCCCTTGTGCCCATGATTGGTATGGATTTTGAGGTTGGGGCCAAGGTTGTTGCCAAGAATTCCAGTTTGGCGAGAGCTGAAAGTTCATAAGATTGTTAAATCCTTGATTTTGTTGCCCCTGCCATGGTCTTCTTGAAACAAAACAAAGGGACTCTACTAAATTTGGATCTTCCTGAAAGACAGCTTTGAGCCCAGGAACTGAAGGACAATCCTTGGTCTCATGGGTTTCTGAGCAAATCATACATGTTTCTACAACTTTTGCCTCCAAGGGGCATTCCCTTAGAGCATGTTTCTTTCTACATTTTGGAAAAAAGATGGCCAGGGCATCAACTTATGATTTCTGCTTGTTTTGTATTTTAAGGGTGTCTAGTTGTTCACTAAGGCTCCCTAGAATATCAATTTTGAACTCATCAAGCATATTACCAATCTCTGCCCTACTTACTGATCCAGTTGCAGATTTGTTTTCTCTAATAAGAGAAGGATCTCTTGGCCCTTTCCCAGTTATAGATTTTCCCATTGAGAGATGGACACATAGTTCTGCTATGTCATGAAGTGGAAGTTGAGAAATATCTCCCTTCCCCATCATGTTTAAAATATCTATCCATTCATCTCTAATGGATTTTAGTAGAAGGGCCTTCAAGGTTTCCTCATCTAAATTACTCATTTTTGCTCTCTTTAGGTTGTATTGAAATCTTTCAAGTAAATCCTCCAAGTTTTCATCTTCTTTTTGCATCATCTTGAATACCTCATCCTTATGATTGGTAGGCATACAATAATCCAGGTATCTATCCAAAAATGTTTGTTTCATATCATTTCAAGTCCTAATAGATTGAGTGACTAATCCCATGAACCATTTCAAAGCAGCTCCTTTCAATGTTGAAGGAAACAATTTGAGTTTTTGAGAGTCTTCCATATAGTCATAGGTTCGGCACAAGACTTCAAACTCAAATAGCAATGTTTCAGGATCCTCACTTCGTAACCCATAAAAGTTTGGGAGGACAGATGGTGAAATGTTTTTCATTGTTGTATGAGTTTTCTCATCGGCTATAGGGAATCCAAATGAGTTATCTCCATCCCTATTTCCCCCATTGTTACCTCTACCTCCTCCATTATTTTCTCTTCCTCTACCTCGAACCCCTCCCCCAAATCCATTTACTACTTCCTCTGTCATGATAGTTTCCTCAGAGTCCTCAAAGTCCTCTGGGTTTTCTATTAATGGTGAACGAAGAAGAGTTTCTCCCTCCTCTTCTTCAGGTGATTCTACTTCTTTGATTACAATATGTTTCGTTGTAGAAGCGAAGAAAGGTTCTTCTGCTAGATCAGATTTAATGGATAATGTGGAAGAGTCTCCTAATTCGGCTGTTGTTCCTTGGATTCCAGGAATCCTAAGGTTGGGAGTATGAGTTAGAGATGATGGAGGTGTATCTTGTCTTTGCCTTGAAGTAGCTGGAGTTGTGAAAATCGAACTTTTGGCCCTAGCTATAAACCTTCCCCTAGAATCTCTTGCTCTATGCATGTCATTTTTTTATCCTTTTTTTAATTTTTAAATCGGGCTAATAATTCTCTTTCTGATCTTCCAGGTCACACTAGGTGCAAGAAGAGAGCATAATCAAGAAATTATTGAACTAATAACTCTCTTTTCTAATCCTCCAGATCACGCTAGGTGCAAGAGGAGAGCATACTTCAAGAAGTTATCAATTTTTCCCTTTCTTTTTTTTTTTTTAAGAGATCGGCTACCTAGTTAAACTTCCCCGGCAATGGCGCCAAAATGTTTAATCAATTTAGTATGTCCTAAATTGCTACATTAATTTTCAATCCGGGAGTCGTAAACTGATGAAGTGTGGCGCACTATATGCGCAAGACAACCTCTTTCTTACTTTTTATCAATTTTATCTTGTTTTTGGGGGTTTTATCTTGGTTTTTCTCCTAATGCAAATGATAATCCTATTCCTAAGTTTTAAGAATATTTTTAGAAGGCAATTTTGGGTATAGATTTTAAGGAAATTATGTTCTCTATAATGATTTCCAGAGCTTAACACTTCATAAGGTCTTAAAACATACTAACGATGAAATTAATACTTGAACAAGAATGAAATATGTTGCTATTCAAGTCAAACAAATAATGAACTACTGATCATGAGATCACTATCTCTACTGCTTATCTAAATACAAAAATAAAAATTAAGCTACTGCACTCAAACAAATCAAAAACTGCAAACTAATAAAAGTAAAATCAATTCACTTCATTTATAGTCCGATAGCTCTCTAAGTAGTCTAAGCTATGGCTCTGGAGATAACGTCAATAATATTAGGAATTGATATCTAATTGCAGAAAAATAAAGTTAAAATCAATCACATCATTCATAGTCCGATAGCTCGCCAAGTAGTCTAAGCTATGGCCCTGGAGATAGTGTCAATGATATGAGGAATTTGATATCTAAATGCAGAAAAATAAAGCTAAAACCAAATCACATCATTCATAGTCTGGTAGCTCGCCAAGTAGTCTAAGCTATGGCTCTGGAGATAACGTCAATGATATTAGGAATTTGATATCTAAACTAACTGACAAAGAAAATGAATAAAAGTGAAATCAAAGCATAACTGTAATTGAAAAGCTAAGAAAAGCAAAGTCCGCAGGAAGGCTAATCTCATGTCACTAGTTATCGTAAAAATTGTATGAAAATGCCCGAACCTAGCCTATACTGAAACACACACATTGATCAGTGTTAGCAACAATATACAATACTTGAAAAAATATGTACATGACTGTAATGTTAACACCATGACTATCTTATGAAATATACACAGGTGAACGAATTATGAAATATGTACAATGGAAATAAGGAAACAATACATAAAACTGTACAGCAATAAAGAAAACAAAACCTCAGCGTGCAGGGGCCCTCTGCACGACCTTGGTCAACATGTTATCAGTCTGGAATTATGCTCACACAGTCATATAAAATAGAGTTCTATTGTATTTCAAAATAGAGGAAGACTCCTCTCGTTACAACAGCAGGTCCAGTTCACGACACAGTACAATGACGAATAGCAAAACGACATAAAAAACTAACTCTACATGCATTTGCAAACGCGTTATGTATAAGAAAAATTACATAATTGTTTTCTCATGAAACATCTTCAACAGAGGACATGTAAAAAGATAGCATCCGTGGGTTTAGCATGATGGGTGCCAAGATCATTCAATCTATCAAAAGATGGTTGTTGTATTTGCGTCATGGAGGTAGTCTACAGTTGTCAAAATGAACCCAGAGATCTAGGAATGGCCTCAGACCCTTCACGTGTTGAAAAACAGAGACCTGTTGCCGTAGGACTCCTTTGTTTGACCACCGTTTGACCACGGCTTTCCTTCATGAATCCGGCTAAACCAATAGGACCTGATCCATGTCCAAATCATTCTAGGACTTCCCATGTGCCTTGTTTTGCTTGATGACACCTGTAATATAGAGATCAACAAAAACGGCTGCGGAAAGTTGAATCAGCTGCAGAAAGTGGTTGCATTCCGCAGCTAATGAGAAAAATCTAATTCAAATAGAAAACACAAAAACATAGTTAGAAAACCACTTAAATGCTCTTTTAGAATCAATATGCAATGATCTCTGATAGCTTATGAGGTACTCATGAGGGGAAAAAGTCTAGGAAAATGTGTAGGAGAGATGTAGTTTCAGAGCTCAACACATGCAACTTGCTATAACTCACACCAATGATCCCTATGTCGATGATTATTATCATCAAGTCATTCAAGAAAAGAATGCTACTGGTTCTTGAGGAAAAAGTCAATTTTCACCATATTCTCTACGTGAATTATCACCTTGAAAAAAATTTGTAGCAGAGCCACATGCTTATCTTCAGGTAGAGGCACTTGGAAGAGTTCCATTTTGTTCTTCTGGAAGTGGACACTCCTTCAACACCAAATGCATTAGGTGATAATGTAGATGAATCAAAGGGCACTGAAAGACCCCTTGATTAGGAACCAATGTTGGCGGCAAGGATTGTTATTGAGGATGGGTTGTGTGTTCTTCTTGATGTGGATGCTATTGATTGATTTTTTCAAGTATCTCAACTATAATATAGTGGGGCCCAATTAAAAATAAGGCGATATTAATTTTTGGAAGGATTAGCAACTTCTCGGCACTTAGTTGATCCTATTGGAGTAGAGGGTGGCCATCCAATCGGGTTATCTCCAAAATACGACCTCGTTTTTCTACACCTGGTTTCTCTTTCCAAAGGTAGAAAACTTTTATCAAAATACCTTAAGCTTATCACACCTGTAAGTGAACTTGCACGAATGGTCTCCGTGGCAGTTTTTTGTCATTTGCGTTCTTTTCTTAACTCCAACTCCGAGTGCTATAGTTGGAATTGTGATGACTATGGCTATGCTTGTTTTCAACATGGATTTAGATGACCTTATTTCTTGTTTGACACTAGTAGTTTGTTCTTCAAAGGAACCACCACTTTTTCCTCTTGGAATTTCTACTCGTAATCGGGCATCAATGGTTTTAAAATTTGTTCTGGAAAGAGCTAAAAATACCCTGACAGATTCATGTGCTAATTATACCATACAATATGTCCAGAGAAAGAACAAAGAAATTTTTGATAGGGTTAGAATTGTAAGAATGCATCGACCACTTTTGTCAAATTTGATCTAAAACTAAAAACAATTTAGATGGCGAAAAAAAAAAAGGAAAATTGGTTCTGATTTCTTAAAAAGGAAGTCAAGAGAGCAAAGCTCCTTGTTTTAAGCTTCATAAGTCAAGTGTGGATGTTGAAAAGAGGATAGTGGGATATTTTGATAAGGCATAAATCACAAAATTAGTTTTATTCGTCATATGAAATCGGCTGGAAGTTGATTGACATGATCATGAGAGGGATGCCATCCAAGCCCTCAATCCCTTAGACAGATGAGTTGAGACAAAAATATTGAAGAAGAGTTCAAGTCCAGTAATACAGTCATTGAATGAGCTCAGGATCTAATGATGATAAGTGGTTACAATGATGGATAATGTACATGTTGAATATCTTCTCACTTGAAAATCCTTTCACCATAGTTGATTTCTCTAGGAACCAATCCTTTTGAGGGCCCAAATGATTTTCCCCATGATGATGATGACATAATTTAAATTGATTTTATTAGAGAGGCTGTTGCTTTATTACAACAATTGAAATATGAGTAATTTGAAGAAGCCTTTACAACATATAATTGGATAGGAGAATGTACTAAATAAGCCACCATACTTTGACCAAGTAGACTGACAAGGATCAATGGGTCACCCACAAACCCAAGGTTATGGGTCAACAACACAAAACCCTTTTCATCAGAGTCCATTTCCTAAGACGCACACTGTCAGTATCACAGTTGGTCAAAAGCATTACATGGTATCTCTATCCTCAGATATTTGTTTGTCATGGTTATGGGTCATCCACAAACCCATGCTTCATCCAAGTCCATTTTCTAGGCCGCACACTATCAGTATCATAATTGGTCACGAGCATTATAGGGTATCTTTATCCTCATATATTCATTCATCATAGTCATGGGTCAACCACACAAAATCCTACTCTTCAATGCCTCTTTATATTCAATAAAGACTTCTCAGGAGGGAACTTCAACCAATGGGGACCATTGCTTCTTAAGGGGGGAGAAATGATTCAAATGGAAAGTGGCATCCACCCATGGTATTTATCCACCCATAGAACTTACCCACGATATTGTAGCAATGATCCGAATGGAAAGTGGCATCCATCCATGGAATTTACTTGTGGAAAAATGATATAAGTAACAAACCGCATTTTGTAAAAAGAAAGAGTATCCACCACAATGTAGCTTTTATAATTCTTCTATGTTTTAATAAAAAGTTTCTTTGTGGAGTTGTTTACTGTGTGTTCTCCTATTTTTCTAGCATATCAATTTTTAATCCCCCAAAATCTAGATCAACTACACCAATAACTTATTCAATCATTTTCTATTAAACTCAAGAATCAATATCAAACTCATGTCATTCTCGATAAAGATTTAATATTGAGTATTCATTTGTGAATTTCACTTCTGTACTTGTCATCACTTATTGCACTAGAGGGTGAATAAAAGATTCGAAATATGATTTGAATACTCAACACATTCAGGTACCATGGCATGATTCACTTTCCATTTATTGTAAAGTTGCAAAGGGGGATAATGTTTAACACCAAAAAGCTTCAACATTTTAAATCATCTGTGAATTTGAAAAGGATCATGTATTCATGGATGTACCAAGTGTAGTTGGGCACTTTTTGTTTTTACTTTATTATGTCTTGGATTTAACATGAACTTATGTTGATTAATTATAAAATAAATTTATATATAAGTTGAACATAGATACATTTAAAAAAAAACATGAAACAAGCTTCCACGAAGATTCACCCCACTTTACCATGGATATTATTAATCTATAAAGAGTTTGTTACAAAATATCATGGACCAATACCATAGCTTATCAATACCACATTCCCAAAAAATCATAACACACTTCATATGACACTTTTTCATATGGATAATTAATCAATTCAATTAAAAGAGAAAAAGTGACATGACTACTTTCAATATAGATCCCAAACTTTGATGTGTGTATGTACTACTAAAATTTTTTAGAATATTTTGTGGTTGTTAAATCCCTACAATTCACCTAATAATTATTGATAATTAAATCAAAATTATCGAAATCCTATTCCAAAACAGACACTCCTCCCTATTGGGATAACTAAAAACATTTATCATTTTTTTCCAAGGATTATCTTGTGAACATCCTTGTAGAATTTCTCTACATTTATGGATGGAAAATGGGGTAAATTGTCCACCTTGACTATGGGACCCCATCCTCACGAGGGCAATAAATTCAAACCCATGACTTCCGTCAAATAGGAAGAAAGAAGTCACATCTAGTTCTAGACCTATTCATAAGAATGTTTATCATTTATCCAATTGATGCACTAAATCGTTTTCCATTATATTATCATTAACATCAATGCAACCTATGATTTTGCATTATAACATTGTTGAAATCAATACAACTAATTGGTATTTAATATTATGTCAATGATGAAATTAAAGAAACTTCAAATATTTTTTCATTGTATCATCAATAATAATTTATTATATAGCATTAAATCATTATAAAAATATGCAACTACTTGATACTTATGCATTTTATCATCACTGAAATCAATGCAATTGGTTGATTGATCTAATTCATTTTTCATTAAATCATAATTTCAATAGAAGTTGAATGTATTCCAACAATGAAACCAATTTTGACTTATTATGTTAGTGCATGACATCTAAGATCAACTTTGTGGTATTGTTTTTATCATATAGATATTTTGGCTTGCAAAAAAAAAGTTAGGGTTAAACTTTGGGTTGAGGGTTCCTATGCAGCGGACGTTGGTCACACCCTACATTAGAGCTCCGAAACCCAATGCCCCTACTGGGGCATTTAAAGTAATTTAACAATCACTAACAGTTCTGAATCGATGCTTGGATATTTTTATATTGTGTAGCATAACATAGCTATTATAATATAATTTCAAGTATCTTCTAATGTGTTTGATTGATCACATGTTTTTAGTGGTTTGAGTCCAATGTAACTCTATGTATGTGTCTATTTTAAAGTGGGATGGAATATTTACGGTTTGTGTGAAGAGCGATACTCGCTTTGTCATTCCATCTTTCTTGAGCAATGAGAAAGCCCAATGTTCACTAGGCAAAACCAAGAAAATGTTTGGTGAGATAACACCCATATCAGCTTATTGAAAGCATACCATGCTGGACCAGTAATTGCATATGCAAATGCATTTGTGGGTGAATGATTCTGTGTTTATATGTCATAGGTAGTTGAGTACTCTGTCTCATGGTTTATAAGAGGCCTCCTCATATAGAGTGCTAATTTAATTTTTGTGCTCATTTTGTTGCATATAGTAGAGTTGGAAGCTAATGAATCTCATTCTGTAATCATGTTTGTATAATGTACCAAACATTGGATGGTGATAGCTGAATTTGTTAGAAACAATATTCTTAAAATTTCAATTGCATTTATTCCTTATCATTGACATGCTTAATGGGCTTGGGAGTGTCGTTTCTACTTGTTTTGGGCATGTAAGTTGAACAAGGAAGTGCTCTCATACTGGAGCATTGCTTCCTTATCTTTCATGGCTCATCTATACATGTGCTTGTATATATAAGCATGTACTTCATCAACAAGTGGACAGAAAACACACTTTTTCACTCCCAGAATCCATGGAATCAACCAGATTAGTGAAGGTGGTAATCATAGCGGAGCATTTTGCCCATCAGGTTTAGTTTTGAGGGTCGAGGATGGTGTGGAGAGGTCCTTACTGTATATAGTAATGGGTTCACTTGGACTCTAAAAACAAACCTTTTAGGGAACAATGTACTCATGGACTAGGACATGAAGGCATCTTCCTCCCCATGGGAGTGGGAGAATATAATGCTATTTCCTAATAAATGAAGTGATGTTGAAAAAAGGGCTCAATGGGAAAATGAAATAGGAGGTGGTGGGATACTATGATGAATGACGGTTCAATCCGTAATGGGTATGTGTATTTGCCTAGGTGTGGCTTTGGATCCACTTTTGGGTATGGTTCATCTTCAAGGATATCAGTTTGTATGGATTCCTGACCACTAAAATCAAGACGGATCCAGTGATATGGAGGAGAAGAATGTTAATTTCTTGGGCTTGAGAAGCTAAGCAGGACCCAAAATAAATGACCCAGGAAGAGGAAAGTCCTCTCATAAGAGGGGGGATGTGGAGCTTAATGGTGGTAAGCATTGTCTTGGCACCAAGGAACATCAAGATCCACAAATTTTTTCCAAAGATTCTAAACTCAAGGCTACGACTATTCATGTGGAGGACATGGATATCGAAAACACAGAGAAAAACAATTATGTAGTAGCAATCCTAGTTTTTGCATGCTCTAGAGAATCTCATATGGGTCTGAAGCCTGGTGAAAGGAGTTATTTTGAAAATGTGTCTAGAGGGGGTCAAGTAAGAGCAACACCTATAATGGTTTTCCCTCGTCCCCTGGCTACTCGTGTAAAACAATCGCACATGCAATCTGTAACTTTTCAAGTTGAAGGTTTCAATGCAGATCTTACAACTTCAAAAGACTACCATCACATGCACAAAGTTTGTGAGATCAATTCAAAAACTGCCAAAGTCATGGTGGCAGGTCTTGAGCAACATTTTTTCCAACAGTGCAATGAATATGGACATTGGGTGTTTATTTCTCTAATGCAAATGTTTGTTGGTTTTCCATGCACTTATTTTTCATACAAATTCGTCTTATATGAAATAGGGATAATAAACAATCATGTTCTAATAAACTATAATGTGTTTCTCATTTATTATTTTTATATATTATTGCATGCATTTAGCCTTTGGCGATGCAATAATTGTTGGATTTTGAACACTGAAGATTAGGACCCAAAGCAAATTCCATGCTTTCCAGATAACCATTTTCTCATTGTCTTGGGACGGAATCAACCAAAAGAGGCGTGATATAGTTTGCTATTAATTTGTGCCTTTGGATATTTGCATATATTAATATGCTCAAACCTTTTTCATTATTTTAGCCTCTATTAAAGTCTTTTTGTTTAGTAGGTTGTAAAATGGTGAAAACGATGTGATGATCTTTTTAGACTACTAGTTGTGATTTTCACAAGCACATTAGACTCCATAGTTGTTAAGAGTTGTTTTGTACGTGCTATATGGGTCATCTTGAGTAGTTTCTTAAAATATTATTCCATTGTAACGAGAAGCATTACTTCTCAAGATCTACCTAATTATCTTTGAGCCAAGAGCAAGGGTGGTTGTGATTCATGTTTCAGCTTCATCCTCATTACAAGTTAAAGAGATTATTCTTTAAAGACTATTTTTCTCAGAAAGTTAATCTTAATTAATTTATTTTTACATTAAAAAGCATAATTGCTCATTCCTGTCATGTTGTTATTCACTTATTCTATTTTCCGAAATCAATAAAATGAAAAGAACTTGAAATTTTAAGTGCATATTTCTTAATTCAAAGTTGTAGTTTCTAATTTTATGTTCTCCTTTGGCACATTATTTATGTATAAAATTTTACAAGCATCGCCTTTTGATGCAGTTGGACTCTTTTTATAATGCACTATTTTGGTCCTATTTGTCAATGCAAAGTTGCAAACTCTTTTTTAGTATCATGCTTGGTTATGCAATCTATCTTATGTATCTTTTGGTTAAACAAGTTGGTCTATTTTTTTTTTTAATGTAAGTGTAACATTTCTGTTGTATATATAATAAATAAATTTATCAGTCTTTTTAGGGAATGTTCATAAATTTTCTTTGTTGTAATTTTTTCCTTTTGCTATATCAACTTCTTGGATTTTAGCTGAACAATGGCCAATGGTAAAATGAAAAAGAAATGTACCATAGGTGTGAATTATTTCATGCAAAGTTCAACACTTTTTTGTTCTTGTCTATCTTTGCATTTCAACACATGATAAACTCTCTATATTTTTTGATTTAGTAAACGACAATTGTTTATAAGGAAATGACATGATCTTTAGTACATTATCATTCAATTAATATTCTCTTTTCTATGTGACTTGACCTTTATGTAGGTTTCATGTATCGTCAGAATTTGTTGATGGAAAAGATATCAATTTGCAAAAAGACTATCATAATTGTTTTGAACGTCTAGACCCCCTTGTAGATGTCATTACCTTGACCTCAATTTAGAGCCAAAAACTGCAATTAAAAGTTATTTTTTCAATAGTTTGAGTTTCCATTTCAGTGGACAGCCTACATCTAATAAAGACGGGGAAAAATAATAGAACAAGCAAGAGGTTTCCAAACATGCACAAAGTATTATCTATATTTATGTGAAGAAAATATTGACTATTAAAATTGATGGCCACTTTTCATTTGCTTAGAAGATTTGAGCATCACCACTTTTTTTTTTAATCCTGATCCAATCTACAACGTTGTTTGCAATTGCTAGTAAAAGGTTATAACATGAGACTCATTAAGTAACAAATTAATATCTTGTCAATGGTACTAGTGGACTTGCAATGGCCTTTGTTGATTAAACTTGTATGAACCAAACTTCAAAATATTTAAAAAATAATCAAAATTACATGTGCTTAGTTCATGTATATAAATAAAATAGTGATATGTTACTATAGGGGTCTTGTTATTAAATATGAATAAATAATATTTATAATAATAATTTTCCAAAAAATATTTTGAATATATATAAGAGTACTTTTTTTTATCTATTCTTAAATCATTTGAATATTTTGTAGAATATTTTGTAAAAGTGTTATTTTGATAAATAGAAGGTTTTTAAAATTCCAATACGTGTACAATTTAATATTAATATTATTATTAATATGAGTGATATTTCATGTTTTTGACATTATTTAATGGGGCGACAATTTATTTTATTAATTATATTAAAGGAGATCGTTGTGTTGTCATGCTTTTTAATTTAATGTAATTATAGTTGTTTAATTTTTATGTTCTCCTTGGTAAATATTATTGTGTTTCCTACCAAACGGATTGCAAACAACTTATAATTAAGTGTTTTTTTAATTGGTTAAGGTCAAACATCTAGCCAGATTAAAGGAGATCTTTTTGTTGTCATGCTTTTTAATTTTATATAATTGTAGTTATTTAATTTTTATGTTTTTATTGGTAAACATTATTGTGTTTCCTACCAAACGTATTGCAAACAACTTACAATTAAGTGTTTGTTTTTTGGTTTAGGTCAAACATCTAGCCAGATTATAGGAGATCTTTGTGTTGTCGTGCTTTTTAAATTTATGCATTTGTAGTTTAATTTTTATGTTTTCATTGGTAAACATTTTTATACAATTGTAGTTTAATTTTTATGTTTTCATTGGTAAACATTTTTGTGTTTCTTACCAAACGTATTGCAAGCAACTTATGATTAAGTGTTTATTTAATTGGTTAAGGTCAAACATCTAGCCAGATTAAAGGAGATCTTTGTGTTGGCATGTTGTAGTTGTTTAATTTTTAAGCTTTTATTGGTGAACATTATTATGTTTCCTATCAAAAGTATTGCAAGCAACTTATAATTAAATGTTTGTTTAATTGGTTAAGGTCAAACATCTATCCTGATTAAAGGAGCTCTTTATGTTGTCATGCTTTTTAATTTCATGCAATTGTATTTGTTTAATTTTTATGTTTTTATTGGTAAACATTATTCTTTTCAGTACCAAAAGTAATGCAAGCAACTTATAATTAAGTGTTTGTTTAATTGGTTAAGGTCAAACATTTGACGGATTAAAGGAGATGCTTTTTAATTTTATGCAATTGTAGTTGTTTAATTTTTATGTTTTTGTGTTTCCTACCAAAAGTATTGCAAACAACTTATAATTAAGTGTTTGTTTAATTGGTTAAGGTCAAACATCTAACCAGATTAAAAGAGATCTTTGTGTTGTCATGCGTTTTAATTTTATGCAATTGTAATTGTTTAATTTTTATGTTTTTATTGGTAAACATTATTTTGTTTCCTACCAAAAGTATTACGATTAACTTATAATTAAGTATTTATTTAATTGGTTAAGGTTAAACATCTAACCAAATTAAAAAAAATATTTACAGTGTCATACTTTTTAATTTTATGCAATTATAATTGTTTAATTTTTATGCTAAAACATTAATATGTTTCGTACCAAAAATATTGAAAACAACTTATAATTAAGTATTTATTTAATTAGTTAATTTAAAAAAAAATCCCAAAAAACACCGTCCTTTTCTATTAATATAAAAGAAAAGAGAATATAGTAACATGTTGTCAACGCTTACAAATAAATACCAAATCTCATCAAAATAAACCCGAGTGCTTAGACTGTAAGATTTACATCCATAATTTTAACAGACTCAAAAAAGCCAAATCTGTAAACATACCCATAACAAAAACCAAATCTGTAAACATACCCATAACAAAATATAATGGGAGCATAATGTATTTATGATATTACAAAGTGAGAAAAATTCAAGGCTGTAATGAACTGGACGCTGACTGTAGCTGAGTTCCTCACACCGTCCCAATGATGCAGGAATGGAGTGGAATGGATTTAGTTGGCCATCTAAAAGGTTGATTTAAAAATTTTCCTTTGACAAAAAAAATTGTATTTCCTATCTTGATTGCAGATTTTTATAATTTATTTTTTCAAAATTCTTGTGACTTCTTTTCCATTTCTATTTATAGAAACACGTTGATATTTTTATTAAAATTATCTTTAAAAACTTTTATAACTCAAGACTAATAATATGGTACGGTTAATATTTATTATTAATAATACCACGATTTATATCCACCAATAAATAATATATTTATTCAAATATATACAACCCCGGGCATTAATAAACCTATAAATAATAAATTTTGGTGGCATTCCTCTTACTTCCATCGTTGTTCCTAATAAATATTGGTTGCCTCTTACTTTCATCATTGTTCCCGTGCCGACAGAAATGAATTAAATTCGAGGTATCCCGCTACAGTGACCCCGCGGGTCCTACACAATGATGCTTTACTAAATTAGGGATTTTGATCTATTTTTGATGATTCGAATTTTTATTCAAAACTTAAATAATGGAAATGTTAGGTTTAAAAATAGAATTATAAATATAAATATTAGTTTTGAAAAATTTAATTGTTATATATTAAATTTATCAATTTATAAACCTAAATTTTTTTGTAAATATTATCCTTTTATAAAATTTACAAAGAAATTCTTTAATTTTCAAAAGTTATTGTCATGTTCCAATATGTATTTTATATTTTAATTTGAGAAAGATGCGCAATTTTTTTAGTGTTCAACTTTAAGTTGACATATATTCCTTATAAAATAAAAATGAAATAGTTTTCAAATTAAAAATAATGTTAAATATAATTAAAACAAAATGAATACATATTTGGTTAGATAAAACATTATAAAATATCAATTATTTTACTCTCATTATGTTGGTTGGGTTTGTTGTTAAAAACAAAAATAATATATTTATTTAGTTAGTTTAATTAAAAGAATTATAAAATATCAATAATTATAACCTATAAGATGAAAAAAATATTTATTCTCACTCTCAGCTATAAATAAAATATTTAGATATTAATATGGAACAATATAATTTTATACCAGCATAGATCCATCTTAAGTACTGATCTAACATGAGCTAAGATGGATCAAATTTCTTCAAGTGCAAACTTTTAGAGTGCAAAATACAATGTGTTATTATTCATTGTTTAAATAGTATTTTTGAATGCTAGATACGAGTATATATAAGAAGGTGGTGTGAGAAAGATTTAGTGGCTAAAAGAAAATTAAGTTATTATAAGAAGGTCATCAACCCCACCCTAGAAGATCAAAAGTATCTCTCTATTTTAACTAGCTCAAAGAAGAAAATTAATATAGCAAAGATTAGAACAAATTCTCATGAGCTCCATAGTGAAACAGGTCGTTGGGCAGTTCCTAAAACGCCATCGATGGAAAGGATCTGCCATATATGTGAGAATATGAACATCCAGGATGAAAACCACTTCCTCTTAGAGTGCCCCACGTACAACCACATTAGATCTTAGTTTCACAATCTTTGTTACAACACTAACCTTCCTAGCCTTTTATAATGTCAAAATTATAGTGAGCTCGAGAGGCTTCTCTCCAAACTTTTTGAGCATAGAAATAAAATCTTAAATCAAAATAAATAATTTGTTTCTTTAGGTCCGATAGACCAATGTCTGGTCTCAGCGGATGTTAACCATCATCATCATATAGGACCAGTAAAAAAAATTTACCATAAAAAAACTTAATTTTTTTTTCTATATATAAATATATATGAAATTGGTATCGACATAATTAGTAACGTAGTATAATAGTTTATATAAATATTTTTCTGAAATATTTTATTGCACATTTTTTTTACTTCTAATTATTTTAAAGCATACTCATACAGACTTACACATTCGCTCATATTGGACTATAGAATGAGCCTCTCTACTCAATCAACTTAAAAAAAATAAAGTATATATATTAATAGATAGATATTGGGCATGCAAAATTCTTATATTTTTATAAATATTTTAGTATAAGTAATATATGTGTGTGTGTGTGTAATTATTTCAATTCTTAACGTAAAATTAATATGTGGCATAAAAAATAAATGGGGTTATAATTCAATTATTTCAATAAAAAAAATTGTGATTAATTTTTTTTAAGTATTCTCACTATTCTATATTTTGGTCTATTTTTAGGTATATTTTTTAGTCATTTGAAATCTAGCAAACATTTATTGGAATTCTAAGTTTAAGTTGTGTATTCTACACAATCCAAGTGCTCAAGGGTATTTTCAAGGCATTAAATCCATTTATACATTCAAAAATGCAATTTAAGCAATGAATTTTTTTTATATTGCACTCTAAAAGTGACTCACACCTCTTGAGATTTGATCACTCTGGTTCTTGATAGCCCACTGGCAATAAAATTTAATTAGGGTTGTAGAGGTTTGTTTGATAACTGGGATTATGGTTTCAAAAGCACTTTGCATATTCCAATTATAGTCCATTGTTTAGCATTAGACACATTAAATGGTTCTATGTTTCCTTAAGGAGCACTTTCGTTCTTCAACCTTCAGTTCCTAAATTCTATAAGGGAATCCACGATTTACAATTAAAAGATAAAATTCATTCAGGAAGAAAGAGAAATGCTAAAATTTTATTGGATAACTAGAATTATGTTTACAAAATAACTTTATGAGCTTTGAACGCAATACATTGTTTGCATGAAATGCATAACTTTTTTTTGTAATGCTTTAAAAAACACTTTCATTTTTCAACCTTTAGTGCCTAACCTATATAGGGAATCCACAGTTTTACAATGAAGGACATATGAGAGTTCAAGAACTAAAATGAAAATGAATTAAAATATTTATTTGCAGAAAATAAATATAAATACAAATATGTCTAATTAGCTAATCTAACTAAGAAACAAAGGAATTTGTAATGCAAACTAGGTAGAGGGCCCTACCTAATAGCTTGTGCTACAAAGGAAAACTATATTATAAGTACTTTGCTATGAAATAAAACTTCGAATAACATCATCTATATTAAAAGAGGAATGCAAAAGTACACATTACAATTATAAATATTGTCTACAAAGACACAACATGGATCCACATATGCTTGGTCATCAAACTACAATATACACCAACGTATTGTTGGAAATATGTTGTCATTCATGCTGGTAGCACCCTGTAATTAACCTCTAGGCTGAAAAAAAGGATCATAGGGGAAACCACAAACCTCTTTTAGGCTAAGGTCCATCCCCCCTAGCCTTGGAGAGGGATCTCTTATTACGTTCTATTGCCAATCAACTAGATGACTGATAGGATCTGGGTTTTAGGCTAGTTATACTGATCAAATGTAGCTTTAAGTTTCCTTTATTGAAGGTGGGTAAAAAGGGCACGACTACTTAAGATCATAGCACTATTACATATCTAAATGAATATGATATATGGTGCAATCCACACAAGGGAAAGGTAGGCAAATCTATTGGTAATCGATCAATTTCATTATAGTGGTAGGATGAGTGTTGTAGAGCACAATGACAAACTAAGCATCCAAAAAAGGATGAATTCAACTTGCCATGGAAGAAAGTGATACACATACAATGATCAGCTGAAATTATCATAGCAACTCATGAGTTCTGAGAAGATTGTTCAAAATAAACATGAAGAATTTTATAGTATGGATTTAAAAACTAGAAGCAGATCTGAAAGTAATATATATCACATGACAAGAGAAACAACATACTAATAAATCAGACACATGTATCACTATCCAAATTTGCACTTGCCTTCTTCAATTCATTCAGAAAAAGATACAATACTTGCAGAAAAATGCAGTCTAGCCTGTAACACTCAAACCAGAACAATTTTTCATGTCTTTTCGTCTTTAAATACAACGAGTAATTTGAATTACCACTCTAGGTGCTCAAATTCATTGTATAGAAGTTAAATAGGCTAGATACAATGCCTCTGCAGAGAAATAAGAACTAATATATCAAAACTATCAAAACTTAGAAACATCATTATTTAAAACTTGAAACAATTTTAGAGACATCATGTTTGGAACTAAAACTAAACTAACTTATCGACACTTATCCAACCAACAAAATCACTTCTAGAAGGTCCCAAAATACAAATTTACAAAAATAACCATGATTGATATACTTGCGCAGTAGTTGCACAACATAATGCAATAGGTCTTCAAACTTCACATGGTTACAGATAGTTCCGGATAAAACTGAGCATATGGATGCACTTGAGATGATGTTGTGTTGGTGTAGAACCTTTGAAATACCCTCTTCATCCTTTTCAGACCTCCCAATTGACTAATCCCAACTTGTGTAGTAGAAGTTAAATTCTGAACTTGTATTGACATTTTCCACTCCAAAATGATTATTGTGATCAGTCAACCATCTCATTCACCTTATAGCACACATCATGTCTCAAACCTTCCAAAACCTCCACATTATGTAACTACATAATAGGACCTTGGTTACATAGACTTAGACTCCAGAAAAATGGAACAGAGCATATAACTTCAAAAATGAAAAAACAAAGAGGACCTCCTTCTGCCACCTTAGCTTTGGACAACCTCAGCCAAAATGCCAAGGCTACCCCCTCCTCATCTTTGTTTCCCTTCTGTTCTCTAGGTTCTCCATTTGGTTGTGTAGACTATTGAACACCCTTTCAAATCTGATTCCTTCTCTTCAAAAGAACACACTTTCATATGCCATGTATATGTATTTTCTATACATAAATCTATTTTTGGTTTACTTTTTTCTTTTTCGGTGGGATTCCTACACATTTATTCCATCCAATTTCCCAATCTGAACCCTTGTTCTCACCTTTTTCAAAATACTTTTGTTTTCTGTCAATAATAGACGAGGACTTTGGATATGCAAGCCTGTATTGCAGTATATTACCTCTATTTAAAGATTCATTATGAGGTTGCTCAATCATAGTTTGCTTAGCACAAGGAGTTAAATATTCATAGTTGGGATTAGAAATAGTTCCAGTATTCACATCTCCATTCCATCCATTGGTACTCAATTTTACTGGAGCCTTCTTTCGCTTAGTCATCTCTCCACCACCATTAGTAATCTTATTCAATTTATTTTTTCGCTGCTTTGCTCTATATACTGCATGCATTATGCCATTGTTTTCCATCCAACTTTGTGGTCATCCATTCCCTCAACATACTGATCATAGAGATCACAAAGTTGGTCTTCGGTTGCATAATCCCACTTGTAGCATCCATTCAATTTTTATTTTTCTACAGAGGTTGACACTTCTTGTAAATCATCCATTAAACCTTCTTTCTTGCTTTTCTAAGCTTGCAAGGAACATGCTTGCATTTGGACCATTTATGTCACCTTCTTTTTATGTGTTCAAGTCTACATTTTTTTCTTGCTTGGTCGATATTCTTGATGCAATCATTTCCTTCAAGTTTCTCTTCAATGTTTTAAGCCGCATTACATGGCCTAAAATGCCCATAAGACGATTAATTATATCATTTGAGATTTTTCCTTGTTTTGCCGCCAACCTAGCTACTTTGCCAAGATTTTGCTTGACATCACAAGGTATACACTTTTTCACCACCTGGCTTGATTTATATTATTCTCAAATGTCAGTATAAGGTGGACATAATTAAGCAACTCCCTTTTACAAATCTTGGAAGGCTTTCTTGAGAATAATGCATTTAGGATTTGCAGGACTAGCTTCCTTATGACCTAGTAGTGAAGGTTTGATTTTGGAGGTCGATATCTGGTATACAACAGGATTCATATCCACTGAATTGTCACCTTATTCAACCTTCTCAAAGGCTCTAGTTTTATTGGAGGTTGAGATATCATATGCACATCTCATCAATTGTCTTATATGGCATTCAGTTCCAAGAGTTTTATGTTTGTTTGAGTGATATTGCATATCACCATCTGAAGGTTCAGCCATAATTTATTCATTGACAGTGGTTTCTTTAGAGCCTGCAATCGAAATATTTGGAATTTCCCCATCCTTATTAAGCACCTCAATGCTTATGACAGTTGGCTCTGTTTTAAAATGAACTTCTTTGCATCTCTTAGCTTTTAATGAACTGGGCCCAATGTGAACATTTCTTGGTTTTGATTCTTGATTTTTCAATGATTTTTCATCTTAATATTCACCAACTACAAGACAAGTGATACCTTGACCATACCTTATGGCATTCATACCCACTAAAGGTCCAATTCTTGCACCCGCCCTTATTCAAAGACCACCTAATTTTCTTGGATTCTCTTCATCATTTGGCATCTTCTTGGTATCTTTCCTTCTAATTTTCTTTGGAGAAAGCACGAGAGAGGAAACATGCTCATTTGTGTGTTATAATTTCCCTCTGTTGATAAAAAAATCATGTGTGCTTTGTCTTTCCCCCATCAACTGAGAAATACTCATCCAGTTTTGTATCGTCTATAAATGAGTCTTTAATATCATATTGGTCATCGTTTGTAATTTTATCTAGCTCTTATTCATCGCTACTTCTATTTCCCTTGTACGAATGTTTGATCCTCTCAATAAATGCATTGAATCGATGTTAAGGAGCTGAAACCAAATCCATCTGCAATACAAAATCCCCAGTTGTGGCATAAACCCCTATGAGGACTCTAAACCCTATGCACAACAGTTGTGTAGCTTGACTAGTTTTCGTAGCAATTGTGCATCGACCTCCTCCATCCGAGCTTCAAACACCTCCTTTTTACCTTTTTCATCCTTTCAAGACTTCTCAGAGAGCGGGTTGTATTGGAGTAAGAATGAGGACAACTCAAACAAAAATTGAAATTTATGTCTCCACATGCCTTGTTTCATGTCATGAGGGTGAATTTTGAGTGGAAGGAGTGAGGTGACATGGGTAAAATATTTTAAAGATGAGAGGCATAACAAACTTTAACTAACTAAACCGAACTGAGATGACCCCCAAATGTGACTTATGATAAAACCTCATGAAATGAGCCATTTGCCCTCTATGAGTGCAAAGTTGAAAAACTTTTACAAATTTGAATTTTGGCTCAAAAAATCCTTTATAACATTAACCTTTACAAGAACATATGACTCCTTTTACATAAAAACCTTTCGACTATGACACATAGTGACCAATAGGCTAAAATTAACAAGCATACCTCCAAAATGAAATAGTAATATAGGCAAAAAATTTGAATCCTAGACTATAGGATCCTAACAGATGGCAACAGGGTGATGGAAAAAAGGTGTCAATTGATGATTACAGGTGGAAAGGGTCTTAAAGAAGGACTCAGAAGATTAGGTTCTAGGCACAAGAATAAGGTTGAGGATCAACATGGTAGCAATAATGGTGTAGAGACTTTGGAGCTTATTCTAGAGTAGCAGGCCACCTCAAATGTAAATGGAACCCATCCAGATGGAAAGAGCTCAGAAGAATACTTCTAGTGGTATGTGGAAGCCTAAAATGGCTTTTTGGATCAAAAGATAGAGACAATCAAAGTTTGGTAACCCCAAGTCAAAGCCAGTAGAGTTAGAAGGAGTTTAGGAACCCTTTAGTGCATAATCAAGTTTGGAAAAGAAGCCAAAAATAGTGGCGATGTTGATGGAGTGGTCAAACTAAGGATCAGGCCGACGAAGGCGGTAATGCAACAATGAGAAGTGTTGTTATTGGGTGTTGGTGGATCTTACCCAACAGAGTTACCCCCACATATCTACCCTAGTGCAAATGAAAACAACGCTCAAATGGCAACATAGAAGGATGATATGAATGGAAAATGTAGTAGCGATGAGCATTTCTATTGGCTCAGGTGGATCCCACCCGATGGAGTTATCCCGATGGATATACCTCAACAGAATTAAAACAATGCTCAAATGCAAAGAGTGGGATGACGTCATGTGGTGACGCCATCTTGGAGGACTTATCCCTGAGGGATAACAAAGAGGCAGCACAAAAGAGAGTCGGCCCGACGGAAAACTATGTTGCATAAAGGAAAAGGGTTGGAACCCTTAAAAATATTTTAGAAAGGAAATTGGTTAAAAACAAGACCTCTAGGATCCTTTCTTTCTCCTCTCTGATAGGACAAGTGGCAACATGGGAATGGTCGGTGATGATGACAACATTGAACAATCAGCAATGGACATGTGCTAGTCATATTTGACATTTTAGGGCACCCAAAAAGGCCCATATTTGAGTGACATGTGTCACCTATCATAGGCCGACGTGTAGTGCATGTGACATCACCGTGATGTCATTCTAGTGGATATAGCTCGAAAGACTTAAAGAAGTGTTTAAGGGATGTGTTGGGAAAACATGGCAGTTGACTTAGCCCAACGTTATTTTTATTAGCTCCCAGTAGTGGGGGACCCTGATGGGGAATGCATCCTGCTAGATGGATCTCAGTGATTTGTTAATAGTGCATAGCGGAAGTGCTAGGAAGCAAGAGTCGAGACATGTCAACATTGACATGGCACACGACAACAAATGAGAATCAGGTCTGGGGGACCCCACAGGACACGACATCCCGTAGGGATCACCTAGGTAGTAAATAAGAGAGTGAAAATGGAATGCACCGAAATATAAAGGATTGAGACACGAAGGATTGACAGGTGGACAGTTGCAGCCAATACACAGAGCACAAGAGATGGCCCCACATGACAACATGGCTCGGAGGAGATTCCTAGAAGATAGTATTTGTGTATATTAAAGGAAATTTCAGGAGATAAGTGCCAAGGCTAGGAGTTATGGCCTTATTGCCAAGCCTTGGTAAATTTTTCATAGAAATGAGACCAATGGTGCACAACCATTAACAAATAAATTTGGCTTACAAAGGGATTAAAAAGGTCTTAGCGCCTAAAGACCTAGATAATGGTCCCAAAGACTTAGTCCTATGGAAAAAAATAGGTAAAGGGCCAGAGAAAAAGGGGCTTAAGACAAAACTCGACGACACTTAGTTTAGAAGCAAATTGGCAGTTAAGCAAAAGTTAATGGCAGATAAAAATAGAAGAAGCATTGCTAAAACTTGTAAAAGGCCAAAATTACTAAAATTAGTGAAATAATTCAGTTTAACTTGTAGAAAAAGTTTGTTGAAGGTTGAGAACTTGGTGAACATAGTCAAAGGACTGAAATAAACAGGCCAAAGGAAAAAAAATGCAACAATTAAAGAAAAGCAAAGAAGGAAAAAATATCAAGCCAAAATTCATTATTAGCAAACTTGAGCAAGTAGGCTATAAGATATTTTCATAGAAGAGATATGAGTTCTGTGAGCGAGTTTAGGTGAAGCTGATGTTCTCAGTAATCATAGATTGTTGAAGATACTGGTGACTAGGGAGGAAATTGTTTTATTTTGAAAACAAAAAAGGAATTCATGGCTCTAGTGTGAAAATGGATGTAAGATGAACCATTGAGTGTCAAGCAAGTTGTAGCTTGCAAATCAGGGGTTGGTGCTCCTTCCAGTGGGCATTGGTAACTATTTGGAGTAGTAGCTCCATTTAGTTGTAGCTGATAATTTAGGGAGTTGTAACTTCTTACTGGTTGTAGCTAGAGAATTGTAACAACAAGTTGGAGCTTGCCTTGTGAATCAATTGAAGAGTAGTTTTGAAGAATTTTCTTTCTCCTTGTATGCCCATTGTGATTGCTAATATTTTTTCCTATCATATTTTAAAGTAATTGATGAAGTACTTAATGGTGTCCTAGTATTCTTGCATAAGTGAAATATTTTTTTTTTAATTGGTAAAATTCCTGCAATACTCATTCACCCCCCCTCTTAGTATTGTTCGGGTTTCCAACAATTGGTATTAGAATATTGGTTACTTTAGATCAGTTTAACAACTGGAAGAAAGAACAAGGACTATGGAAAACTGGGAAGGAGGATTTACCAACAGGGCACCAATGTTCAAAGGAACAAACTATTTGTCTTGGAAAGTAAGGATGAAGACCTTCATTCAATGACTTGGGGCTGATGTGCGAGATGTTGTGGAAGAAGAATATCCAAAGCCTCCAGCAGTGGTTACTAAATATCATAAGGCAGAGTTCACATGTAGTGCTAAAGACATGAATTCCCTACTTACTGGCCTCCCTAAATCAGATCTTGTCAAGGTAATGGATTGCATATATGCCAAAGCTATTTGGAATAAGATGAGTGGCTACCATGAAGGAGACAAAAAGGTAAAGAAAGATAAACTCCAAGGGCATAGGATGCAATTTGATTCTTTAATTATGCATGATGATGAAGATATTTCCATGTACATTTGAAGAGTTGATGACATTATGAACACCATAAGAGGGCTTGATGAGGAGTTAGATGAATCTATTGTAGTTCAAAAGGTGTTAAGATATCTTCTTGAAAGGTTAACCCCAAGGTCTCAGCCATCGAAGAGATGTCTCATATGAATACTCTTACCCTAGATCAATTATTTGGTAGACTCACTGCTTATGAGATGAGGATTTACAAAGGAAATTCCGCATCCAAAGAATGAACCTTCAAAGAATAAAAGAAGTGTGAGTATGAGCATGATGACTCATGTTGTGAATCAGATGAAGAAGAAGAAAAATTTGTAAGGAAACTCAAGCGTGGATCAGGCAAGTATAAAGGTAAGCTACCCTTAAAATGTTTCAAGCATAATTTATTCATTGACAGTGGTTTCTTTAGAGCCTGCAATCGAAATATTTGGAATTTCCCCATCCTTATTAAGAACCTCAATGCTTATGACAGTTGGCTCTGTTTTAAAATGAACTTCTTTGCATCTCTTAGCTTTTAATGAACTGGGCCCAATGTGAACATTTCTTGGTTTTGATTCTTGATTTTTCAATGCTTTTTCATCTTAATATTCACCAACTACAAGACAAGTGATACCTTGACCATACCTTATGGCATTCATACCCACTAAAGGTCCAATTCTTGCGCCCACCCTTATTCAAAGACCACCTAATTTTATTGGATTCTCTTCATCATTTGGCATCTTCTTGGTATCTTTCCTTCTAATTTTCTTTGGAGAAAGCACGGGAGAGGAAACATGCTCATTTGTGTGTTATAATTTCCCTCTGTTGATAAAAAAATCATGTGTGCTTTGTCTTTCCCCCATCAACTGAGAAATACTCATCTAGTTTTGTATCGTCTATAAATGAGTCTTTAATATCATATTGGTCATCGTTTGTAATTTTATCTAGCTCTTATTCATTGCTACTTCTATTTCCCTTGTACGAATGTTTGATCCTCTCAATAAATGCATTGAATCGATGTTATGGAGCTGGAACCAGATCCGTCTGCAAAACAAAATCCCCAGTTGTGGCATAAACCCCTATGAGGACTCTAAACCCTATGCACAACAGTTGTGTAGCTTGACTAGTTTTTGTAGCAATTGTGCATCGACCTCCTCCATCTAAGCTTCAAACACCTCCTTTTTACCTTTTTCATCCTTTCAAGACTTCTCAGAGAGCGGGTTGTATTGGAGTAAGAATGAGGACAACTCAAACAAAAATTGAAATTTATGTCTCCACATACCTTGTTTCATGTCATGAGGGTGAATCTTGAGTGGAAGGAGTGAGGTGACATGGGTAAAATATTTTAAAGATGAGAGGCATAACAAACTTTAACTAACTAAACCGAACTGAGATGACCCCCTGTCATGCGGAAAGAGTCAATTTTGCGGACAAAACCGAACTCCCTAGCAACCAAAGGTCGTCTAGTGACAAACAAGACAATCAAGCACTATCTTTCCCTAAATATGCATTAAAATAAAAGCAACCAGGTGTTTAAGGCTTACCTCTAGTCCAACGCTTGTTTGCAGCAGCCAAGCCTCTTCGATCCAGATGAGCTCCTTCTCCTTGAAGCCTGCATTCACTAACAAGCAAATGATTACATAGCACCTGAATAACTCATATAATAAAACATATTCATCATAAAGACCAAGGAGTTTATGAAACAAATCATATATAACAACTTGTTGAGAAAAATGAACTTAATTGTATTAATTGGAAACAAAAGAAACCATTACAACCAGTGCCTTGGTGTTGTGCAGGTCCCTCCCAGGGTCCAGCAAGAGTTCTCCTGTACTTTGATCAGCTCACCCACTTCCAAATGAAGCTAAGAAAGGATTGGAATCTCTCCTCTCAAGCTCTATAAAGGAGTCCTAATTTCAGCAGCATCTACCCTTAGGAATGTTCAGCTTTCAACCTCTCTTGCCTCTGGTCCAATGCCTGTATTTATAGTGCTTTGGAGGAAGTTAATCAGGTCCACCATCAATGGGATAAGCCCCTCTTTCAATGGGATAGCTCCCCTCTTGATGGGATAAGTTCCTCTTTCATTGGGATGCATGAACCATCTGGAGGCGCTCAATACACGTCAAACCATCTTCTAGAATGCTCTAGAATTGACCACAAGTAAGTTTTTTGGAGTAAAACTTGCGCCTTTTGACCTTTACAGGAGTACGCACCCACCCCTTTACAGACAGAGCGTACAAGTACGCAGGTATTATGAACAAGAGGTGCGTACACGCAGGTAAGGGTAAGAGAAACTGCGTAACCAGAGTTATATTGACTTTAAGGACTTTTCTCTCTTTCTTGGAGTTTGACATGAGGAGCAGAGGTATAAGACTTGCCAAGGAGGACAGTATGACTATTGACGGAGCCATACTGACTGCAAATAGTCATGGTGACAAATTTTAGTGTAACAGATTGCCCCCTAAAGTGCGAAGCCTGTAGTAGATTAGGGTTTCATATCATCTAGGAAGGGTGAAGTACTTTATCATTTCAAGGATTATCTTATGGAGAGCCCAGTCGGAACCTGCAAATATTCAACACAAAATACATATATGAGATCATATCATCGCTGAGGTAGGCATTCCCATACTTAGATCAAAAACTTTAACTAACAAACTAACTACTGCTCTGATACAGGAATGATTTCGCAGTACATCATAATCATAGACTCATGTAGACACAGTATGGACGCAACCATCTGTTTATAGTTAGTCTACTATATAATGAATACAAAACTCCTCGTAGCCTGGATGGCGGAAACTAGATCCAGGGTCTTCATTTCTTCTTCCCGAAATAGTACGATTCTATCCATGCGAATAAATGAGTTGATGTCGAACATGATAGAACCCACTTGATTACCAGTCAATGATGTAAACTGTTAACAAGTGTGAGAGAGACCACCAGTGATGTCAATGGTTCTCAAAGTACCCAGTACAATCCATGAGATGTGAATGAATGTGTTGATGTCGAACATGTCACCGAATCCTTCGATCGAAAGTCAATGATGTAAACTGTCGTCAAAGGCGAGAAACCTGCCATTGATGCATGCAGATTTGAAGGTACTGACGATTTCTAGATCATCTTTCTAGATAATGTGCTGATGTCTATAGAAAGCGATCCGTCGTAGGCAAGCCCACAACACGAAATCATAGATTAAGTTGAAGAAATGTAGCTGTAAGGACTGACTCAGGGATGGTCAAGATGGAAGACAGGTATTTTGCAGATGAATGTTTTTTTTGCAGTGACCTCTTGAACACATAATGACACAACAGATGGCTTGGTGACCATTGACCCAAAGTTAATACCCGGAACCCGGCTGAAGACTTTCAATGAGGTTTGATCAACTGTGAGGCAAAGGATTTCCCAACCCAGGTGAATGAAAAGTGTTGTATTCAAGAGTGGTGATAAGGTTTCTCTGAGACAAAGGATAACAAATAGGCTCATTTTTCTCTCTTTTCCCCCACCATTTCTGGCAAGTACCTCTTTATTTTTAACAAGCTTGAGGAGGATAACATTTGCTTGATTATAAGCTCATCCTTCGGATGAGTCCAACTTAGTTTAGATTCGAACCCTAAGAAGGAGTGGTCCGTTCCTGTTTGTAATCGAACAGGTCCTTTACTGTGAAATTTTAACGAGTCTAGTATAGGAGAAACTCGACGTTTTTCAATTTTAGAGAGTCTGAAAAACTTAAGAAGACTCCAGGGTTGACCTTTTTCGTAAATTTGTGTCTCCCAAGCCCTAAAAAGTATAAAATAATACTTGAGAGAACCGCTTGATCTTTACGACCAAGGAGTACTTTCATGATTAGTGTCTCTGACCTAAAAAGTAAAAAGCGATCAAGGACACGTCGTTTTATTTCCAATATCGAATTTGAAACAACAAAAATCCGACAATCTTTTCATGTTTTTACGGTCAGAAAAGGGCTATAAGAGGATCGTATTTTAATTCCGTTTTTAACAAGTGTAAAAGAAACGCTCGGCAATCTTTTCATATTTTAGGAGTCAGAAAAGGGCTTAAAGATGACTCTAATGTTTTTGTTCGTAAAAAATGACAATTTTCCCTGAAAATCCTTTATCCTGCACAAAAACCAATACATTACTCATACCTGTTGATGATAGATAAAAATACTTTGAAAAATACCTTTTCATGGTGAAAAATAAACAAATTTACCATTTATTTACCCAAAAAACCTATAAAAAGGGTTTTTACCAATTCATTTTTACCATTTTACTGTTGAGGAGAGCAAAAGGGCTTTTGGCAAGAAACTTCCCGTGGACATTGCGGAGAATCCGACCGTCGAAACCGAACGCCGTCTCTTTCAGGTATTCTACAACATCCTCCTCTTCATTTTCATCCATTTAGAATTCATTTTTAGGCCCATTATTTCATTTTTTGGAGGCTTTGGGGTTTCAAGGACCGCCTCTCGGGGTACGCAGGTGTCACACTAGGGACCTGCGTACCCCGACATTTTCTCAGTTGGGAAAATGCCGGGCGTACGCACCTTGCCTTAAGGGAACCCGCGTACCCACGCTCTGTTCCTAAAGGCGGGGTGCGTACCCCGCAAAACGAGTTTTCAAACCCCAATTTCTTCAAAATGGACCAAATTTTTTTGATTTCATTGAATCTAACAGATGTTTTATGGTGTGTAGATTGTTCACCATGCTTGATTGGCGTGAGAGAGAGCACGAAGATGTTGATTTGGCCGCCATTAATCATCAACCGTCAATTGATGCTTTGAAGGCATGCGGCCTTTATAAATACTGGGCCATACCTGGCATGAGGGCCCAAGTGAGATTTCTAGAGTGGCTGGTAGAAAGGTGGAACGTTCAGGACCAGTTTTTTTACATTGGAGGGCACCAGCTCGAGATAGAACCCTCAGACATTTACTTTCTCACTGGTTTGCCCAAGAGAGGCGAACACTTGACTCTGTTTGGGACTAGGCCGGGTGGCCCGTCCATCGCTAGTCTCCAACTAGAGTGGTGTAACACTCAGAACCAGGAGAAGGGGATAGAGATCAAAACTATATCGCGCCCTGAACTTATGGTGATTGCCTTTACAGTTACCAGACTTTGCGGGGCTGCCGCTTTGCACATTGCCACTGGGTCCCAGATGCAGATGGCGATTGATTGCTATCGAGGTACCATTTTTAACTGGTGTGATGCTGTGTTGGCCAATGTAAAGGGCCAACTGACTCGAGCAAAAAACGAACAGCTGAAGACTTTTGGTTATGGGCCTTTAGTTATGAGTTTTGGCTTAGAGAGGGTTCCGATGTTGATCCCACAGTAGCTCACTGTTGGTGCTGGGCTTCCTCGAGAGCCCAAATTGATGCGATGGGTTGCGGTTATGGCCCGTCATCCTGACGAGGGAACAGAGGTTGTTCGATTTACTCCGGAGTACTTTCACTGGTTAGAGGACCAGGTATTTTCTATACAGGATTTTCCTTATGCCGGCGTAGATTTTTGTGGAGATCCAGACATGATTCTTCCACCGGGAGAACAATGGGATGACACAGGTAACTTCATTTTCCACAAGTTTTTAAACTATCTATTTTTTTGTTTGTTTTTATATCGTCTCAAAACTGATAGTAATAATTTTCAAAATGCAGATGTAGGCCCACGTCGTCCAGCCAATCTCCGGCCTTTCGAGAGGAGACTACCAGTTGCAGCGGCACCGGCCCCACAGGACGAGGCCACAGAGACTTTAGCTGAGTTGGAACATGACCTAGAGCGCCTTACAGCAGATATACCAGAGACTACCATAGATGATATTCCTATCAGGCTTCAGCGCTATGTAGTCGGGGTCCCAGGACCTTTTAGGAGGTTCTTGTGTAGGGTGGCCCGTGCAGTGGTGTCATATAGAGATCATCACCAGTGATTGGATGGTCGTTTTTGTAGACACATGTGACATTTTGGTTTTTTTTACTTATCATTTTTGCCGATCATAAGGTGTTTTTCAACCTATGATCGAAGACGATGTATTTTTTGACACACTCCTATCTATATATATATCATTATTACGGCTTATCTTGTAAATCATGTTATGGAATGGTTTTAAATTTACATGTATGATTATTGCAAATGTCTATTTAACATTCGAGAAGCAATTGCATCTGCTAATGTATTTAAAGACCTTGGAATATGTTGATATTCAATGTAATCAAACTCACGTTCTAAGAGACGCACTCTCAAAAATAACCTTAATAACACTGGATTTCTAATGGCATACACTCTATTAAGCTGTAATACAACGAGTTCAGAATCTAACCTCACTATCAAACTCCGAATCCCAAATGAAATAGATTCAGACAATAACTCAATCACTGCATTGTATTCGGCAATGTTGTTTGTTGTTTGACCGAGGCTCACCCCATGCATAGATACTAACTCGTCAGAGGGCGAATAGATAACCCAAGCTGCGGAAGAGATATTCCATGTACTACGACAAGCACCATCAGCGAAACCAATGTACATTTGGAGAGGCATCGACATCTGCGTCATGAAGAGTAAAACCAAGATAAGTTAGAATAATGACGAAAAAAAACACTCTCTAGGCTAAGCACACTGTCTAAACTAATAAACACACTAGCTAGAAAGAAAAACTAACCTAATTAAAAAGTCTCCATACCCATGTTTTAGGCATAATACCTCTTTAGGTAAAGTCCATTTCTGGGTTTACCCAAAGAGTCCCCGTCAAAGTCTACCAGCTCATAGACCCCTTTTGCAAGCTTTCGCTTGACAATATAGAGCCCATGCCACATAGGAACGAATTTTCCAACACCTAATTTATCATTAGCTTGATCATATAATAATACTAGGTCTCCTTCCGAAAAATTTCGAGGGGTAACATTTCGATCATACTGAGCTTTCATTCGTTTTGCGTGAGTCTCGATCGCCAATGCAGCATCACGTTGATTCTCATCTAATTGAGCTAAGTATAATAAACACTTCTCCTCTTCGGAAGTAGCTAGAAGTAACTCGATGGCCATTTGCAGTGACGGGATTTCGCATTCAATGGGTAGAAGTAGCTGGAAGTAACTCGATGGCCATTTGCAGTGACGGGATTTCGCATTCAATGGGTAGCACAACTTAGTCACCATTTTGTCATGCGGAAAGAGTCAATTTTGCAGACAAAACCGACCTCCCTAGCAACCAAAGGTCGTCTAGTGACAAACAAGACAATCAAGCACTATCTTTCCATAAATATGCATTAAAATAAAAGCAACCAGGTGTTTAAGGCTTACCTCTAGTCCAACGCTTGTTTGCAGCAGCCAAGCCTCTTCGATCCAGATGAGCTCCTTCTCCTTGAAGCCTGCATTCACGAACAAGCAAACGATTACATAGCACCTGAATAACTCATATAATAAAACATATTCATCATAAAGACCAAGGAGTTTATGAAACAAATCATATATAACAACTTGTTGAGAAAAATGAACTTAATTGTATTAATTGGAAACAAAAGAAACCATTACAACCAGTGCCTTGGTGTTGTGCAGGTCCCTCCCAGGGTCCAGCAAGAGTTCTCCTTTACTTTGATCAGCTCACCCACTTCCAAATGAAGCTAAGAAAGGATTGGAATCTCTCCTCTCAAGCTCTATAAAGGAGTCCTAATTTCAGCAGCATCTACCCTTAGGAATGTTCAGCTTTCAACCTCTCTTGCCTCTGGTCCAATGCCTGTATTTATAATGCTTTGGAGGAAGTTAATCAGGTCCACCATCAATGGGATAAGCCCCTCTTTCAATGGGATAGCTCCCCTCTTGATGGGATAAGTTCCTCTTTCATTGGGATGCATGAACCATCTGGAGGCGCTCAATACACGTCAAACCATCTTCTAGAATGCTCTAGAATTGACCACAAGTAAGTTTTTTGGAGTAAAACTTGCGCCTTTTGACCTTTACAAGAGTACGCACCCACCCCTTTACAGACAGAGCGTACAAGTACACATGTATTATGAACAAGAGGTGCGTACACGCAGGTAAGGGTAAGAGAAACTGCGTAACCAGAGTTATATTGACTTTAAGGACTTTTCTCTCTTTCTTGGAGTTTGACATGAGGAGCAGAGGTATAAGACTTGCCAAGGAGGACAGCATGACTATTGACGGAGCCATACTGACTGCAAATAGTCATGGTGACAAATTTTAGTGTAACACCCCCAAATGCGACTTATGATAAAACCTCATGAAATGAGCCATTTGCCCTCTATGAGTGCAAAGTTGAAAAACTTTTACAAATTTGAATTTTGGCTCAAAAACTCCTTTATAACATTAACCTTTACAAGAACATATGACTCTTTTTACATAAAAACCTTTCGACTATGACACATAGTGACCAATAGGCTAAAATTAACAAGCATACCTCCAAAATGAAATAGTAATATAGGCAAAAAATTTGAATCCTAGACTATAGGATCCTAACAGATGGCAACAGGGTGACGGAAAAAAGGTGTCAATTGATGATTATAGGTGGAAAGAGTCTTAAAGAAGGACTCAGAAGATTAGGTTCTAGGCACAAGAATAAGGTTGAGGATCAACATGGTAGCAATAATGGTGTAGAGACTTTGGAGCTTATTTTAGAGTAGTAGGCCACCTCAAATGTAGATGGAACCCATCCATATGGAAAGAGCTCAGAAAAATACTTCTAGTGGTATGTGGAAGCCTAAAATGGCTTTTTGGATCAAAAGATAGAGACAATCAAAGTTTGGTAACCCCAAGTCAAAGCCAGTAGAGTTAGAAGGAGTTTAGGAACCCTTTAGTGCATAACCAAGTTTGGAAAAGAAGCCAAAAATAGTGGCGATGTTGATGGAGTGGTCAAACTAAGGATCAGGCCGACGAAGGCAGTAATGCAACAATGAGAAGTGTTGTTATTGGGTGTTGGTGGAGCTCACCCAACAGAGTTACCCCCACATATCTACCCTAGTGCAAATGAAAACAACGCTCAAATGGAAACATAGAAGGATGACATGAATGGAAAATGTAGTAGCGATGAGCATTTCTATTGGCTCAGGTGGATCCCACCCGACGGAGTTATCCCGATGGATATACCTCGACAGAATTGAAACAATCAAATGCAAAGAGCGGGATGACGTCATGTGGTGACACCATCTTGGAGGACTTATCCCTGAGGGATAACAAAGAGGCAGCACAAAAGAGAGTCGGCCCGATGGAAAACTATGTTGCATAAAGGAAAAGGGTTGGAACCCTTAAAAATATTTTAGAAAGGAAATTGGTTAAAAACAAGACCTCTAGGATCCTTTCTCTCTCCTCTCTGATAGGACAAGTGGCAACATGGGAATGGTCGGTGATGATGACAACATTGAACAATCAGCAATGGACATGTGCTAGTCATATTTGACATTTTAGGGCACCCAAAAAGGCCCATATTTGAGTGACATGTGCCACCTATCACAGGCCAATGTGTAGTGCATGTGACATCACTGTGACGTCATTCTAGTGGATATAGCTTGAAAGACTTAAAGAAGTGTTTAAGGGATGCGTTGGGAAAACATGGCAGTTGACTTAGCCCAACGTTATTTTTATTAGCTCCCAGTAGTGGGGGACCCTGATGGGGAACACATCCTGCTAGATGGATCTTAGTGATTTGTTAATAGTGCGTAGCACAAGTGCTGGGCAACAAGAGTCGAGACACGTCAACATTGACATGGCACACGACAAGAAATGAGAATGAGGTCTGGGGGACCCCACAGGACACGACATCCCGTAGGGATCACCTAGGTAGTAAATAAGAGAGTGAAAATGGAATGCACCGAAATATAAAGGATTGAGACACGAAGGATTGACAGGTGGACAGTTGCAACCAATACACAGAGCACAAGAGATGGCCCCACATGACAACATGGCTCGGAGGAGATTCCTAGAAGATAGTATTTGTGTATATTAAAGGAAATTTCAGGAGATAAGTGCCAAGGCTAGGAGTTATGGCCTTATCGCCAAGCCTTGGTAAATTTTTCATAGAAATGAGACCAATGGTGCACAACCATTAACAAATAAATTTGGCTTGCGAAGGGATTAAAAAGGTCTTAGCGCCTAAAGGCCTAAATAATGGTCCCAAAGACTTAGTCCTATGGAAAAAAACAGGTAAAGGGCCATAGAAAAAGGGGCTTAAGACAAAACTCGGTGACACTTAGTTTAGAAGCAAAATTGGCAGTTAAGAAAAAGTTAATGGCAGATAAAAATAGAAGAAGCACTGCTAAAACTTGTAAAAGGCCAAAATTACTAAAATTAGTGAAATAATTCAGTTTAACTTGTAGAAAAAGTTTGTTGAAGGTTGAGAACTTGGTGAACATAGTCAAAGGACTGAAATAAACATGTCAAAGGAAAAAAAATGCAACAATTAAAGAAAAGCAAACAAGGAAAAAATATCAAGCCAAAATTCGTTATTAGCAAACTTGAGCAAGTAGGTTATAAGATATTTTCATAGAAGAGATATGAGTTCTGTGAGCGAGTTTAGGTGAAGCTGATGTTCTCAGTAATCATAGATTGTTGAAGATATTGGTGACTAGGGAGGAAATTGTTTTATTTTGAAAACAAAAAAGGAATTCATGGCTCTAGTGTGAAAATGGATGAAAGATGAACCTTTGAGTGTCAAGCAAGTTGTAGCTTGCAAATCAGGGGTTGGTGCTCCTTCCAGTGGGCATTGGTAACTATTTGGAGTAGTAGCTCCATTTAGTTGTAGCTGATAATTTAGGGAGTTGTAACTTCCTACTGGTTGTAGCTAGAGAATTGTAACAACAAGTTGGAGCTTGCCTTGTGAATGAATTGAAGAGCAGTTTTGAAGAATTTGCTTTCTCCTTGTATGCCCATTGTGATTGCTAATATTTTTTCCTATCATATTTTAAATTAATTGATGAAGTACTTAATGGTGTCCTAGTATTCTTGCATAAGTGAAATATTTTTTTTTAATTGGTAAAATTCCTACAATACTCATTCACCCCCCTCTTAGTATTGTTCGGATTTCCAACAATTGGTATTAGAATATTGGTTGCTTTAGATCAGTTTAACAACTGGAAGAAAGAACAAGGACCATGGAAAATTGGGGAGGAGGATTTACCAACAGGGCACCAATGTTCAAAGGAACAAACTATTTGTCTTGGAAAGTAAGGATGAAAACCTTCATTCAATGACTTGGGGCTGATGTGCGAGATGTTGTGGAAGAAGAATATCCAAAGCCTCCAGTAGGGGTTACTAAATATCATAAGGCAGATTTCACATGTAGTGCTAAAGACATGAATTCCCTACTTACTAGCCTCCATAAATCAGATCTTGTCAAGGTAATGGATTGCACATATGCCAAGGCTATTTGGAATAAGATGAGTGGCTACTATGAAGGAGACAAAAAGGTAAAGAAATATAAACTCCAAGGGCATAGGATGCAATTTGATTCTTTAATTATGCATGATGATGAAGATATTTCCATGTACATTTGAAGAGTTGATGACGTTATGAACACCATAAGAGGGCTTGATGAGGAGTTATATGAATCTATTGTAGTTCAAAAGGTGTTAAGATATCTTCTTGAAAGGTTAACCCCAAGGTCTCAGCCATCAAAGAGATGTTTCATATGAATACTCTTACCCTAGATCAATTATTTGGTAGACTCACTGCTTATGAGATGAGGATTTCCAAAGGAAATTCCGCATCCAAAGAATGAACCTTCAAAGAATAAAAGAAGTGTGAGTATGAGCATGATGACTCATGTTGTGAATCAGATGAAGAAGAAGAAAACTTTGTAAGGAACCTCAAGTGTGGATCAGGCAAGTATAAAAGTAAGCTACCCTTAAAATGTTTCAATTATGGAAAGGTGGGTCACTATGCATCAATGTGCCTTAAAAAGAAGAAGAAAGATTACGATCCTAAAGAAAGATTCAAGAAATTTCAAAATGAAATAAAGAAGGCTTTATACGTTTTGATCTTATTGGGAGAGAAAGACGCACCGATATGTAAGTTCTTGACAATGTCGGGTTTGATTGAAATATCTAGAGGGAGCGTCTCTTCAATATTCGACATATTCTTCTTATAATTGATATCATGAATGGATAAAGAAATCATAGACATCTCAACAACATTGTTTCGATAGAGTTCACTAAGATTAACCTCTGAGGAATCTGGTAATGAGGAACGATGATGATGATCGTCCCACGGTGCATCATCCAACATCATGATATCCATGATGATCTCATTAGTAGAAAATGTATGAGAGAAGGGGTCATAGGACGTGTCATAATCCAAGGAATGATCAAACCAATTGATCGAAGAGGAGAGAGTATAATTTGTTGCACAGACCGAATAGATGGCTTCATAGTTGAGCTCAATGGGACTGAGCAACATGAGGTCACCGAAAATATCAATATTAGATTCATATGGTATTATCCAAGGATCATATCGAGTATTACAATAAGATATCATGTTGATATGGGCAACTATATTAGATTTGTCAAGGGAAGGAGGAGGAAGAGAAAAGGTTCCCATGAGGGAAGAATCCTTAATTAATCCTACCCCGAAATGCCGATATGGATGTACGATTTCTCCCATAAGAGGGAAAATTCTAGTAACTTGAGGATTGGTGGAAAAGAAAGTGAATTGATCAATTTCTACTATACCGCCATTATGAGGGAAATAAATCATTTTCAAATATGTCAAAACAACAATAGCCATAGCATAAACCCATGCACGACCCAATAGAAGGTTTTCCATCGATAAATTCAACTTCTACTGACACCATCTTGCTGCCAAATTCTACTTGTTATAAATTCAGAATCCATAAGACTTGAAGCCTTTTCCGTCAAAATCTTTTAAATTAGTTGGTGACTGATTTAATTGGGGAGAAGGAATGGCCTTCTAGCAAGAAAGTGACATGATACAAGTTGAATTTCCTTCTTACACAATGGAACGATGGATATTCTTACTGCGAATAACAACGTAAATCATGAAAGCTAATTTAGCTATAATTTGAGGCATATAATTCTTGTGGTTAAAAACTATAAGCTTGGAATCTAAAGGATCAACACATCCAATTGCAGAAAGCAAATCCTTCTTTTGGGCACGAAAATTTCACAATATCTTAAGAGTTGACATAACTGAAGGAACTTGAGCCAGATCCTCAACTATGTTATAATTCTAAGAAACTCTTACATGAGGGTTGAATGTAGATTTATGGATAATTCCTTTGGGAGGATTAATTGTCAATTCGAATGGAAACAATGATGGAAACAACCCAGGGAAAAATTAAAAAATAAAATAGAATGGACATATTATTAAACATCCTGAAAACATTAAGAAAACATGCATTAGGTAAGAAGATGTTTCTCAATATTCTATATTTATGCTCATAGGATAGGGGTGTATATTTTAGAAGGTTTTAAAATTTTTATGTTAATTATAAAAATATATTAGGTGTATGGTAGGGCCTTTTTTTCCCTTTTAATTAAATTGATTAATTAAAAATAATTTCATATGAAGTGAGTTATGGGTTTTGGGACATGTGTTATTGATAAGCCATATCAAATGGGGTAAATTTCCATGGTTAAGAATCTTGTTCCATGTTATTTTAAATGTATATATGTTTAATTTAAATATTATCTTTTTTTACAATACTAATAATAATAAAGTTATAATCTAACTAGTTTTTATTACTCTTTTAATTTTAGCAATTTGAGATGTACCATAAAGTGTTTAGATGTTTATTAGATATTTGTTTACCAACCATTTAACTTTTATGTTTGTCTTAGTTTATGATTTAAGTGAAAAAGTTTTAAAACATAATGGAGGCCTAGTTGTTTCCAATGATAAATGTTCATTTGGGACAATTTTATGCTCACTCTTCTTTGAGAATATTCCCGCTATTCAACCTCATGTTTAGATTTGTGATGCAGGACCACAAGAGCCTAGGATGCGCCGATGGGGGAAGCTACTAAGACGAGGTCAAGGAGGGGGAGTCAAATGAGTGTTTTGGCCTGATTGTTTCGCTCATTGGGTCCATATGCCACTGTACATACACAAATATCCATATTAATGGCATGAACTATTAGGGGGATCCTGGCTTACCACTTCCACCAAGACGGGCATGGGACCCAGATGGTAAGTGAAATTTGTTATATATTTGATGCATTTATAGTTTAAGAAATATATGTATGTGGTATTGATTTCTAAACTTTGTGGGATGCAGATATAGCACCGGTGAGGCCGACATGATACACGGGATGAGTTGCAGCACTAGGGGTTGCAGATCAAGGTGGTACCTCATCTCAACAGAGACTAGGTGGTGATGCTCTAATGGAGGATATTTGACACAGATGCGATGTATTACTGACCGACATGATAGAGCATGGGTGGAATGATCTAGAAGATCAATACACTGATGAGTGCACTGGTCTTCCCTTAGAGTGGCGAAGAATCATGCGACATATTGTGATGGTCTATCAGGTAATACAAGATCTATGGGCTGCAGAATGGAGTCGTTGGCTCGGGAGCCTCCACATGATAATGATTGGAAATAGGGACATGTGGGTCCCCATTTTTATTTTATGATAACATGTGAATGAGCATGTCAGATGTATTTGGAGTTGTGGACTCAAAACACTGTATTATGATACATATTTATGATTATGCATCTTTTTTGTGATGATTATGGTTTGCCATTTATTTATGGATGTATTCTTACATGTGATAAATGCCAATTTAGAATGTTATTAGAAATGGTATCTACATAGTCACTTATGGGCTCTAGGAACATGATTGAATGAAATGGATTCAATTTCACACACAAAAAGCTTAACTCGTAGATATTTTCTAAGTAGGACAAGATTATACACATGATAAACATTGTTCAATTACATGCCAAGTAGTAAGGAGTCGAGAAAAACATGAAGGTGAAGGATGCGACGATCAAGGGAATCATCTAACATACCTATCACAACATCATATTCAACCTAGTTATTGGTGGAAAATCCAATACAAATGAAATTGGAGTGGACTAACGAATACAACAGGGTGAAAATGATCCAATTGCCGAGGGGAGATTCCTGGTGAAGCGAATTGCACCATCGACATAATCGATATAAGATTTGGATGATGGATCCATCTGAAAGATGTAAGAAGACAATGTGTAAGAATGTGGGGAATGAAAACTACATAAATGCAAGAAGACAGAAAGAGATACTTGAATTTCAATGGGAAATGTTATAGGTAAATTTTTTTAAGGTATAGTGCATTTCAATGATTGGGAAGGATTTCTCGTTCTGGACCCTCTAACAGGTATGCCCCCTTTCCCAAACACTTATGGATGATATAAGGCCCTAGCCATAATGGTTCAAACTTCCCATGTCCCAGGACATCATGACCTTGGTAATACACAAGAGCAATGTCACCTTCATGGAAGGTATGAGGGTGGACTTTGTAGCCATACTGAGATTTGGTACGCTTTTTAGCTGCTTCAATGGTTTTCAATGCAACACATTGGTCTTCAGTGGCATGCTCAAGCATGATAAGTCATTGTTCTAAAGGTTGAGTGTTCGCGAGGAGTTTGACGACAAGGTGAAGGGAAGGCATGTCATACTTGATTGGTAATACTGCTTCCTCTCCAAAAACAAGGTGGAAAGGAGTGAACCTAGTGGCAGTCTTGACAAAATTTATATAGGCCCACAAAGCAGGGAAGAAAAGTAAATGGCAGTTGATCTTGTGTTTATTCACTACCCGTTGAAGCATAGTTTTAAGGATCTTGTTGATAGCTTCAACTTGGCCATTGCCTTGGGGGTAGTAAGATGATGAATATTGATGTTCGAAGACTAACAAAGAGGATATATCATGCCATATCTCATCTTCAAAGTGTCATCCTTGGTCAGAGACCATTTATTTCGGAACCCCAAATCAAGCGATAACATGGTTAAATAAGAAGAGGATTGTAGTAGTTGCGCCGTTACTGAACATTGGCATGGCTTTAGCCCATTTGGTAAAATAGTCAACAACCACGATAATATACTTTTGGTTATTAGAATATGGGGGTTGACACTCCATGAAGTCGCTACCCCATTTACAGAAAGGACCAGTTGAGAAAATGGGATGGAGGGGAGCAGGTGGAGCTCGCGCCTTAGGGGTGTGTAAATTTCAATTGGGACAATGTTTGACTGCCTCAATACAATCACAAAAGAGAGAAGGCAAAACGTACATGACAAACATGATTTTAATGTTAGTGGCCATTTTGGAGGGGCGACCACTACAAGCACCTCCATGACAGGCACTGAGCACTTGACCAGCTTTAGCATGGGTGAGACAACGATGAAGGATAGTGTCGACACTGTGATGATAAAGGTCATCAACGATGAGGAGGTAGCCAAGGGCTTGATGTCGAATATCTCGTTAATCATCATGAGTGAGGTGGGGGGAGAAGTTTTGGGTTAGCAAATAGGTAAGGATGTCATGTTGGGAACGGGTCCCCTGTGCTCAATTTTGGGGTTAAAAACTCAAGTTTTGGGGCAAAAAGCTCTAATTTTGTATAAATTAATGTAAAGTCTCTGCATTTTGTGGTCGTGGAGCTCGCAGATATCAAGAGTTAAAAAGGGTTTCCGCCCTTAGTTTAGATAGGTTGTGTCGGCTTGATGAGATCGCCTTTGGTCTACGGACCATGGGATTATATAAAAAGGAGGTCTTAGAGGAGTCTAAGATAATTCAGTTCATAGTTGATAGATGGAGTCATTGATGAGTCTATGAAGAGCTAAGAGAGAGAGTCTTAACATAGGAAAGAAGCTCTACAGTTGAGTGCGCAGACTCCTACAATTGTGTGCGCAGGGCAGTAGAGTCTATACTAGAAAATCTGAACCATCAATAAAGAGAAGTATTTTGAAATTACCATGCATTTTACTTCTGTCAATTGCATGCGATTATGTTATGTTAAGCACTAGGTTTATGTTTTTTCGCTAATTTGATGTGCGAATATATATGTTTCCCTTCGTTATATGAACATAAGTAGAGATATATGTTTACGCAACGATAATCTTAATTGCATGGTAGAATTGGTGAACACTTAAGATAATTTGGGAAATTATACAATAAAGTAGCTACAGAGGTGCGTAAGTGGCGAGATTGCTTGTTAGGGTTACGCGAAGGACAATCACAGATCTTCGCAAAGGTTCTGAAAAACTAATAAAGAGGTACATCGATCATGGGGTATTCACTCAGTGAACCTCTGACATATCACGTGCGTTCGTGGCATATTAAACAATACCATTGGTTTGACTACATATTGGAAAATACCTCTAAAAATCACATTAATTAACCCCCTACCAATATGAACCCAATACAACTCCCAATTTAAAAACCCCTACTTTCACTAGATATTGTAGTTATTCATTTTTCCATTAACATTTTCTATACCCCTTTATATTTTTTCATTAACTTTGAGCTCCATTTTTATATTTTCCAATATAAAAACCCTTTACCCCCTATATATCCCCCAATATATTGTGTCGTTTTTCCTCAATATATATCCCCCAATATATTGTGTCGTTTTTTCCTCAATATATATCCCCCAACATGAACCCATGTGGTATGATATTGCTCCCCGAGTGAAGCCCCCGTGACATTGATAAGCCCTAAAGGCTTATCGATCTGCGCGAAGGCAGAGTTAAAGTGTAAAACTGACATCACAACCATCTCAAGGTGTGGAAACTTGGTTCTTGCATCCCCATACTTCTTCGGGTGAGACATCAGTCCGCGCTCTTTGGGATGATGCTAAAAGGGCCAGCAGTGTAGGGATTTGCTTGGTTGACCAACACTAAACCTGGGTCAGGGACAATCAAGCGAACAAATGGTTATCTTTCGAGGACTGGAATTTGCATAACGAGATGTGTGATGTTGCATCATTGGAATCCAACTAAGAATGAGATTAAAGACTGGTTGGATAGAAAGATCCACGAATTCACGGTGCAAGAAAACAAGAATCTGCAATTGACGAAAGAACAATGGCTGGACAGATATATTTACACAGAGATACACGAAATATTCTTCCGTTCCTTCATGGTTGAATTATACGAGTGGATCGCAAAGTTGGCAGACGACCAAGGGAGGTGGAGGCTTGACGGTCTGATTGTCTGGATCCCGGAGTTAGTGTGACAATTGGAAGCCCCTGAACATAAGATCGTGCATGCTATTGATCATTGGCTCGACCATATCATAGGAGGGTTTATGACGGAGTTTGTGGTCAATACTTCGGTCACTTAAAACAAAGCAGAGTGCCACTTCTTCAAAGGGCCGCGAAGAAAGTATTTGAAATCGTTAAATACTTGGATTAAGATGCTCTTGTGTGAAAAGCAGGTCATGCAGTTACCTTGATGTTTGGGGCTACACGAAGTGGAAGGACTTTCAGGGATAGAGGAAGAAACGATCCTGAATATAACCCGCTAATTAAGCCTCCTCTGAGTGACAACGAAGAAGTAGCATAGGCTTCTCCACTAAGAGCTATTCAGTTGAGAAGACAAGGGTTCCCGTTAATAACTACACTACCTCCATCCTCATCTCATCCATCCACTGTACCTCCATCCTCACCTCCACCGCTTAAACCCTCACCCACACCGCTGCCACCTCCACAACCGTTCAACATGGCGAACTCCATAAAGATACCTGTGTTCAAGGGCATAGGAAATGAAGATTTGGACCAGTTTTCATTCATCGTGAAGGCTGTATGGGAAGCTAAGGGTATCACGTATGATCAAATGAAGAAATCGATGTTGGTTAGTGCTTTGTAGGACTGCACACTGACATGGTACATCAAGTACAGTAATGATAACTTGACGTCCGCATTGGGAGATATCTAGCCTGTGCTAAATAGGGAATTTAATAGACCTAAGTCTCAAGCGCAATCCATTGTGGGATTCAAGGAGATCATGATGTAGCCTGGAGAGAGGTCTTGGGATTTTGATCAAAGATTGAAGTGTACAATCCGTGAAGCCAACATGAATCTGACTAATGGGCAGCATCGCGAATGGTTTGTGGCCTCGCTCCTGCCTCACCTAAGGGTTGTGTTATCACAACAGAAGACTGGTACCCAGGCAGAAGCTTTGTAAATCGCAATGAAATTTCAAGACACACCAATGCAGGATGCTAATATGGGGGTTAAATAGATTCACATGCAGTTACAGAATCTTTGCCTCAAAATGCAAAGCCTGAAGAAAGATAGAACAACTCGACTAGAGGTGCACGAAGGAGTCTAGTGTCTAAAATGCAAAGGTCAGGGGCATGACATGGATCACTATCCAGTCTTTGTGAATTATGTTACAGCAGGGGGACCGATGCCTCTGAGACCGAAGGCTATAGTAGGGCCAAATATAGGGCTCACGCTATGGTGTGCTAACTGCCAGGTAGCTGGGAAAAATGTGACCGAAAATTGCCATTTGCTGCAGAAATTTGTACAGACGCTACAACAACTCTTCTGCAATTTCTGTCAATCAGATGGTCATGATGAGAATAATTGTCATAGTTACGAATTAATGATGGACAAGACACCTGCATATAGGGTGCAGGTAGAAACGAGGCCTCCGGACCAAGGCACTAGAGGAGCACGAGGTGAGTATCAGGGGCCTGGACGAGGCTGAGGTGGACGACCTGGTAGAGGTCGAGGGTGGCTTATTTGTTACAATTGTGGAGGACCAAGACACTATGAGAGAGACTGCCCGAATCTGATGCAGTTGTCATGCCGCTATTGTACTCAGTTTGACCATGCGATGGAGGATTGCCTTATATTGTTGGCCAATATTCAAGAAAAGGGGGTTTAGCCTTTACAACTGACTCAAAACCTACAGATGATGAGGGCTGAGCCTTGCGAGGAAGACCCTGAGATAAACATTATGTTGTGAAGTGGAACGATGACTAGTGAGGATAAAGGGAAGAAACTTGCAGAAGCTGAGTGGGTTCGCAAAGCACCAGAAAAGGATACTAGGTTTGATTTGGAGTGCACAAAAGAAACATTTATGGAAGCAAAGAAAAGCTTCACTAAGGCCTCTACCTCAGGAAGTCAGGAGAAACCAGTTGAAGAAATGGACTTGTCCATGATTACCACATTCTTAGAGACCTACATGAAACTAATACACGATAGCAAGGGTGTGAAGGGACTGCAGGAACTAATCAATTGGTGCGCTGGCAAGGATAATGCTACTACCAAACCGCGCGTAGTAAGAAAGCTTGGTAAGCATAAGGTAAGGACTAGACGTGAGATGAAACTCACCACGTAGATAAGAGAATACGAAATGGACCAATATATATTGGATCTAGGGTCTGACGTGAGTGTTTTACCAAAACAAACATGGGAAAAAATGGGGAGACCTGTGCTACAGTGGTCTCCAATTCAGTTAAGGATGGTGAATCAGCATAAAATCATCCCATTGGGGAGGTTGCAGGGGGTAATAGTTGATATCGAAGGCATGAGCACATTGGCAGATTTTGATGTGATAAATATCGTGGATGATAGAAATCCCTAGCCCGCACTCCTTGGGTTCGATTGGGCCATTGACATGAATGGGGTAGTCAACTTGAAGAAGCGAAAGATGATATTTGAGAAGAAATCACTCCGTGTAGTGGTGTCACTAGATCTTATAGAAGGACCGCGCTATACAGAACCAATCCGCAATTATGAATGTGATGACGAATTGGACCAGATTTATAAGATAACATTGCGAGACCAGGGTTGGGTGAATCCGATAGTAGTATGATGTATTGCATGGGACCGCAAGAGCTCTTGCACACCAGATTCAAACGAAGAACTAGAGTACTTGCATAATCAACTACATGAAGTATCTACGCTGTGATGACCAAGTCATTGCGTTGCGTATCATCAGAGGTAAGAAATCTGCCTCACTATGATGGGTTAACTGATGTTGATCAATTTTTGGATGCATTTGAAAGGGAAGTACCAGAGAAGCATCGCTTCCAGGCATTAGATTGGGCGCTGCGCGCTACACCTGAAAGATGCTGGGGTACATAGAAGGACAATTTTGAGGATTGGCGCGAATATAGAAGGATGATGAGGATATGCTTTGGCCACTCGAAGGTACGATTAACAAAAAAGTATGATGGGAGGAATGATCCACGTGATCATTTGGCCAAATGGACTAAAGTATATGGAGCGAAGCCTTAGCCGAAGTGGGTCCATATGTTTTGTCATACCTTGGATGTTATACCAATGAATTGGTACTTGGAGACAAAACTCTGTCATGGTACCGAAGAATGGGATGTTTTATGCCAAGGATTTCTAATGACGTTCAATTTTGAGGATGGATTTGAATTTATCGATGAAGCGTTTCAGGAGGTTAAGATAGCCATATTTAGGATACCGCAGGATCCTCTAGACTTGATTCAACCTAATCAGACTACCTAGTTGAGCCACGTGCTAGAGTGTTACAATGTAACATCGAAACAAGAAGACGAAGACCCAAGGAAGATTAATATTCCAGAGACTGAAGGACACCGTGAAGATGAAGGACCACAACTAGAGAACCCAGACATAACTGAGCCACTCAAGACCAGGTAGGTGAACATTGACACAAAGGCAAAGCCAAAGTTTACAAAGATTGGGGACTACTGGGATGACGTGATAGTAGATAAGGTTGTCGAACTTCTCTGCAAATATCAGGACTTGTTCCCCATGAATTTTTCTGTTCTGAAAGGAATAATAGGAGACCTGGGTGTCATGAAGATCACCCTAAAACCATATGTGAATCCTGTGAAACAAAGATCTTACCACCTCAATCTGAAGTATAAGGAAATGGAACACGTTGAGTTAGATAAGATGCTCGTGGCGGGTATTATTGAATGGTGGAAGAATGTGATTGGGTAAGCCTAATAGTGGTTCAGGAAAAGAAGCAGAAGGAAGAAATAAGGATATGCATAGATCTCACGAAGTTGAATGATGCTTGCGTGCATGATCCCTTCCCAACCCCATCATCGATGAGGTCCTGGATAATGTTGGTGGCCAAGAAGCATATCCATTCACTGATGGGTTCTCTGGGTACCATCAAATCAAGATCGCGTCGGAGGATAGAAGTAAGACGACCTTTGCAACTTAATGGGGATGCTTCCAGGATACGGTGATGCCTTTTGTACTGAAGAATGCACCGACGATCTTTTCACGCGTAGTCATCACGAAGTTTGAGGATTTTATTCATAAACTTTTGGAAGTATACTTTGATGATTGGATAGTGTTCGGACTGGTGAAGCGCCATGTGGCAAGTCTGCGCTTGATGCTAGATACATGCTAGAGGTACCAGATTGTGCTCAATCTGAATACATGTTTGTTTTGTGTCCCTTTTGGGATCTTGCTGGGCCATGTGGTATGTACACAAGGCTTGATAGTATACCCAGCTAAGATCATGGTCATAATCAATTTGGAGGCACCAAGGAGTGTGAAACAACTACGTGCAACACTGGGGCATACGGGATACTATAAGAAATTCATCAAGAGCTATGCCCAAATTACCACGTTAATGGAAAAATTGTTAAAAAAGGATGTGATGTTCTGTTGGAAAGAAGAATGCCAGAAGAGCTTGGATGTGCTAAAGGAGAAGATGGTCATCACGTTGATCTTGGTCTTCCCGGATTGGAAGAAGGAATTTCATGTGCATGTGGACGTGTCATGTATAGCGTTGGAGTAGTACTGACATAGGCTGGTGAATGGCACTTGGATCATCCTATAACGTTTGTAAGTAGCAAGTTGTCCAAAGAAGAGAAAAATTATTCCAGAATAGAGCGCGAAGGATTAGCTATGGTGTACGCGCTCTAGAAGTTCTGGCACTATTTTTTGGGTGGACACTTTAAGATGTATACGGACCATTCCACGTTAAAATACCTAGTCAACAAGCCTGTGTTGGGGGGAAAGATATGCAGGCGGCTATTGTTGTTCCAAGAATATGATTTTGAAGTTATTGTGAAACTAGGATGCTGTTATGAAACCAGCTCAAGAAAAGATAGAATAGATAGATCAACGCCTTAGAATTCAGCCTCTTCGAGGGGGCAACCTCCTTTACATTACATAAATGAACAATTCTTCGATGATTCAAATGACAAAACCTCCTTTCTATATATAGGAGTCTAAGGAGTCACAATATAATCCAGCCGACCTAACAATAATAATATAAAGCCACAAAAATAACAATAGAGGGATTCTATGGGCACATTAATAATAATATGGGGGCAATGGGGGCACAACAATATAAATAAGGGGTATAACTACAATAGTAATGGGGTAATCACTAGTATTATAGGGACCCAACATGCCCCTCGCCTTCAAAAAAGTGTTGTCCTCAACGCTTGAGTAGTTCTGGATACTTATGCATAAAATTCTCATCCTCCCATGTGGAATCTTCAGCGGATAAATTCTTCCACTTGATAAGGTACTTTGAAATTGATCGATTTCGTAGCTGTCGAGTTCTTGTTTCTATAACTGCTTCCGGTTCCAATATAATTTTTCCTTCCTCGTCAAGTTCTGGAAATATTGTATGAACTGGGAGCTTGTCGCATATAACCTTATTTAAGCATGAAACATGGAAAACTGGGTGCAATCGAGAAGCTGCAGGAAGCTCCAATTTGTATGCCATAGTACCAATCTTTTGCAACACCTTGTATGGACCATAATACTTTGGTGATAATTTATTATCCTTCTTAGCTTGCTTGAGGGAAATTTGCTTATATGGTTGTGTTGTGGTCACCAACAACCCCCCTCCTTATTTAGTATTAGCAATAACACTAGATAAGTGGGGACCCTTAGTAAAAAATTCAAAAAGTTTAATTAAAACTCATGTATTATACTCCTTAAGAAAATATCGCATCGCGCGAAAAAGATAGGACATTTCCTTGTGAGTAGAATGATAAATTGCGAGAATGCGACGCGAAATCCATCGCATCGCATGCATTAAGAAATGCTCATAAACAAAAACTTTAATAAATTTCCGACAACCAATATGCGACATCGCATATCGCAACATCGCATATCGCAACATCGCAAAAACAACACATAACTATTTTAACGAATTGCAACAATCTGCGATCCTGCGATAATGCGATAATGCGATCGGCGATCTTGCGATCGCGCGAAACAGCAATCTGCGATAATGCGATAAATGTGATCGGCTAACCCTACGAAAAAACATATTGATAAAATGCGATAACGCGATGATGCGATGCTGCGATGCGAATCGCAGAGATCGTCCATCGTAGATTTTCCCCGGTTCAACATTCAAGAAAAATTGAATACACGCGTTAATAAAAATTAATGAATGTACGCCAAGTGTTAATGAAAGACAATTTTGTGTTTTTCGAAGAGTTAGTTCACGTCAGGTGGCATGTTTTTGTACATCCGTAGAGCTCAGAGCTTTCTTGTCAATTTTTATTATCATTACGCTCTCCTTATGTGTGAACTGCAGGAATGAAAGACAGAAACAATATGAAGCAATGTGCAGGGAGCGAATAAGGAAAAAGGATAAAATTCCAAAGCTCGGAAGCAGAGAAATGCCCTCATGAATGGATACCGAGTGCAATAGAGCCACGAATTCCAGAGCGCTGCTGAGCTATTCATTTACAGACCTATCAGTCAGAGCCATGGTTCAGTGAATGGTTGAACAATGTTGATATCAACAGGCGATTTAACACTCAAGGGTAGAAGTTCACAAAAGCAGTATGTTTGCAAAATTTTAAAGCTTATACTCGGTGAAGGAAAGACGCTAAAGGCGAAAAAACGCACCAGAAAGGCCCGAATCAAAAAACGGAGGCAGTTTTCGATGCGCGATTAGCGATCGCGCATCGCTGAGAAAGTTGCTCAAAAAGCAAAGTCCTTAACTGCTTAGTCACTCGTAAGACCGGAAACACAAGAAAGCAAAGGCAGAGGCAATTTAATGGTTAACCAAGTGGAATTTGGGTTATTACTGAGCATACACAGTAAATCCACATAGCCAGAGATGATTCTAAAGCATATCTTCTATTTTGCTGGAAAAAATGGTGCCAACACTTGCCATTTTTGTTTGTTTATCTCAACCAAAAGCGAAAGACAGTCAGCCGACTCTACCCAGGCAAATATTGAATGCTTGCAACATTAAGGAGCAAATACAGAAATAGTTAGATATTAGATTTAATTTTTAGAAATAATTTTGCTTAGAAAAAGGGCGGTCATTTAAACCATATCCTGAATATGTGTAATTAAGTTATTTAGTTAGTAGTATTTAAACCCTTCTCATGCATTTAGAGAAGGGTCCAAAAATTTATCAAAAACTTGTCCTCAGAACATGCACTTTTGCACCCTCCGAGGAGGTTTTGGTGAATGAATGGATCAAGATTTGTTGATGTTTGCATTTGATATCTGCTACTGATGTTGCACTTCTGTACTCTTAGTAGATGTTAGAGCAAGGAGAAATAAATCATTATTGCTTGAAGCTTATGAGTAGGACCAGTCATAAATGGTACTTTTATCTCTTGACCATTTTTGCTTATATGTTAAAGTGATATACAGTTTTTAGTTGTTTATATGTTATTGCATGAATGCTTGAGTTACCATTTGGCACTTTTGTACGGTGGAGCTATTTATTTATGTTTAATGTATGAATAGCTTATTATGCGATATGTTGTTCACAACTGTTTTGCCTAACTTTTTATGCGAAATAGTTCATCTTAATTGATTTCCTTTCTTATAATCGTTGAATGATCTTTATTACCAGTTGTTATATGAAATTTCTTTAGATCGCATAATAGAAGAGTTACATCTCGGGTTAGCATAGATTAGATGTGCTGTTGTTATTAGATTACCATAACATAGAATTAGATTAAAGTTTGAATTAGAATAACTTAGATAGTTACAGTTAGATCAGCAACATCCAATTCTACACACACACACACCCATATATTGGGAAACTGGTCCCATTATCCCCAGTCGGACCCGCTATACCAAACGGATAAGGAGCTGCCAACCAAGGTCCGGACCGGGCGGGTATCCCCCTTGTTGTCGACCCGATTTTCGGGGCTTCAACAGGTTGTAGCCGTAGGAATACCCAATCACCTACATCAAAACTTCTTTCACTGCGATGTTGATCTGCCTGTTGTTTCATTCTATTCTGTGCCAACATGAGGTTATCCTTTAAGAGTTGGAGGATTTGTTGTTGATGTTCGATGTGATGTTCCACTGCCTGAACCTTAGAATTTTCTCTTAAATATGATGTGATGGATGGTGGTTGATACCCATAAAGTGCCATAAATGGGGTCATTTTTGTTGCTATATGAAAGGAAGTGTTATACCACCATTCAGCCAGAGGCAACCATTTGACCCATTGTGTTTGTTTATCAGATACAAAGCAATAAAGATATCCTTCCAAACATTTGTTTACTATCTCAGTTTGCCCATCAGATTGAGGATGATAAGATGAGCTATGAGCTAACTGAGTACCAAGACAAGAAAATAATTATGTCCAAAAATTTCCAGTGAAAATGGGATCTCTGTCACTTACAATAATCTTTGGGTTTCCATGTAGCTTTTGAATTGTTTCCATAAATGCAGTAGAAACTGTACTGGCTTTAAATGGATGTGATAATGCACAAAAGTGTGCATACTTGGTAAGTCTGTCAACTACCACCATGATGACACTCTTTCCCTCAGACTTGGGTAAACCTGTGATAAATCCATTGATACCTCCTTCCAACGTTGGCTTGGAATGGATAAAGGTTGTAATAGACCCGGTGTATTAATTGTTTCAACTTTATTTTGTTGGCAAACCAAACATTCTGCCACAAACTTTTGAATATCTGATTTAAGGCCATCCAAAAAAAATTCCTTCTTAACTTGTGGTAAGTTTTTAAAAACCCTGAGTGCCCTCCTAAGGGAGAAGTGTGCAATTCCATAAGAATCTTTTGTTTTAGCTGGGAATTCTTACAGAGGTATAAGCGATCTTTGTACCATAACGAATCATTTTTCCAGCTAAATGTATCAGACGTACTGGAATCTTGTTGTAGCTTTCGAATAAGTTCCCACACTTCTTCATCATTCTTCCATTCCTCCCTTGCTTCATTTATCCAATCTGGTTGGATAATAGAAATAGCGCACAACAATGCTTCCACATCCTCATCCTTTCTTGAGAGTGCATCTGCCACCACATTTTGCTTCCCTTTTTTGTAGATGATTTCAAAGTCATAACCCAACATCTTTGTGACCCACTTTTGTTGCTCTTCAGAGGATAATCTTTGTTCTAAAAAGTATTTAAGGCTATCATGATCCGTTTTTACCTTGAAGTGTCTTCCCATTAGGTAGGGTCGCCATTTCTTAAGTGCATGGAGTATTGCCAACATTTCCTTCTCATAAATAGCTTTGCTTAAAAACTTTCCCTTGATTGGACGACTTTCAAAAGCAATGGGTCTTTCATCTTGCATTAGAACAGCACCAATTCCATTTCCTGAAGCATCACATTCCACAATAAAGGTTTTTGTGAAGTCCGGTGTAGCTAAGACCGGTGCTTGGCACATTGCCTCTTTAAGATGTTCAAAGGCCTTTGTTGCTTCTGGAGTCCATGAAAATGCATCTTTCTTCAATAATGTTGTTAGAGGTGCTGCTATTCTCCCATAATTCTTAAAAAACTTGCGATAATACCCTGTCAACCCAAGAAATCCTCGCAGATGCTTTATGGATGTGGGGATTTTCCATTCCTTAATGGCTTTAATTTTGCTAGGGTCTACCTTAACTCCTTCATGAGATACAATATGACCCAAATATTCCACCTCCTGGACTCCAAAGAAACATTTGGATCTTTTTGCATATAATTGTTTCTCCTCCAATAGTTGTAGCACCCTGTCAACATGATCCTTCCAAGACTTGCTGTAGATTAGTATATCATCAAAAAATACTAACACAAATTTTCTAAGGAATGGTTTGAAAATTGAATTCATCAAACCTTGAAATGTTGAAGGTGCATTGGTAAGGCCAAAAGGCATGACCAAAAATTCATAATGACCCTCATGAGTTCTAAATGCCGTTTTTGGAATGTCTTCAATCTTCATTCTGATTTGATGATATCCTGAACGAAGATCCAACTTGGTGAAGTAAATTGATCCATGCAATTCATCCAGTAATTCATCAATGACAGGAATGGGGAACTTATCTTTAATAGTGAGCTTGTTGAGCTCCCTATAATCCGGACACATGCGCCATGATCCATCCTTCTTGTGCACCAATACTACTGGAGCAGAGAAAGAACTTTGACTCGGTTGAATTATACCAGCCTCTAGCATTTCTGCAACCATACGTTCAATTTCACTTTTTTGGACATAGGGATATCTGTACGGCCTGATGTTTGGAGGAACACTTCCTGGAATCAGATGAATAGCATGATCATGATCACGCATAGGTGGGAGACCTTTGGGAGTCTCAAATACCTTGGAATGATTGTCCAGGACTTTTTGGAGATCTGGAGAAATAGATGATTCTAATGTGGAAACATCTAGCGAACATAATTGTGCAATTACACCTCTTTGCTCCTTTTTTAGAAGCTTTGTCATACCATTAGAGCTGATTATCTTTCCTGGTTTCCCTGCAATACCCCTTAATTCAACTTCCTTTCCTTCCGTAGAAAATTTGATGAAAAGTTCTTGAAAATTAAAAGCTATTGTACCCAAGGATTGTAGCCATTGGACTCCTAGTACAACATCAGCACCTCCCATTGGAATGGAAAGCATTGGGCTAGTCAATACATATTCTCCCATGGATAGCTTGATATTATGGCACTTTCCAGAGAAATTTATTGTTCCTCCATTTGCAATCATCACTTGACACTCTGGTGCTGGATATAGGAAGCAATTCAATTCTTTTGCTACCCTACAATGAATAAAATTGTGGGTGCTTCCTGAATCAATCAACACTATTACCTTTTTCTTCTTGATTTGTCCTTCTATCTTGATGGTTTGAGGAGTGGTAATTCCCGCCAATGCATTACAAGATATGGTCAGATTTATTTGTTCTTCATCTAGGCTTTGTTCCTGGAGCTTATCCTCTTCTTTTGACCTTTCTTGCTCCTTTTCTTCTTCCTCTTCACAATCTATGTAGAATAATTTCTTCTCAGCACACTTATGACCTTTAGTGTATTTGCTATCACAACTGTAACAAAGCCCTTTTGCTCTTTTTTCTTCCAATTGTTGTGGTGTCAACCTTATAGGTTGTGGAAGACTAGGGGCAACAACACTTCCATCTTTATAGTTGTGAGTGGTATGCTTCCTGGTTGCCATAATTTTGCTTTCCATTTTTCTTGCTAACCTGAATGCCTTCTCTAATGAATCAGGTTCCCAAAGGCGAACATCATGTTGGATATTATCCTTTAAAGACCCTATGAACACATCAATCCTATGCTCCTCTGGAATATCTTTTACCCTTATGTTCAATTTTTGGAACTCCTCAATGTGCTCCATTATTGAACCCTTTTGTTTGAGACTTATCAATTGGCTAAAAAAAGTGTTGCTTTTTGTATCCTCATAATGTGCTATCAATTCTTCCGTAAAAATTGCCCAAGTGATAAATTGTTTACGAGAGCAAAGCCATTGATACCATACAAACTGATTTGGTTCCAAATATAAAGTTGCCATACGTACCTTTTGTGTGTTTTGCACATTATTGAGATCGAAGAACTGCTCCATCTGTAATATCCATGTGGCGGGATCCTTGCCATCAAACTTCCTCATATCGATTTTTGGAATAGGGTGGGTCTTCGATCCAACATTAGAGTCTATGGAATCATGATTAACATTTCTTTTGTTCACATCATGAGTTTCCTTTACAACCTTTTCACCATTAGTAAGTATTTCTTGTAGAAAATTTGTCAAATCTGTCTTCAAATCTGCCATGTCTATCTTCAAATCTGTCCTCAAATCTGTCTTCAAATCATTCATCTTAGCTTCCATGCCCTTTATCTTAGATTCCACGCCATTTATCTTAGCTTCTGTTAGCTTTTGTGAGCGTGACATTTGTTGCACTTGTTCTTGTAATTTTGATATATCATGTAGCATTTCTTCCTCTTCTTCATGAGTCATGCTAGAGCTTTCAGGTTCCTTACTAGGTGTTTGCATTTTCTTTCCTCGAGGCATCAGTTATCGATAATAATGCTTTACTATGCCCTTTTAATTCCTTCAAACCAAGCTTATGCAAAAATAAAAATAAAAAAACTACACACCTTTTTTCACTATGTAGACGCCTTATATTAAATCTGATGTATCTCTGTAATTTTAGATCATCCAGTTCTGAAATTTTGACCTATAGTAGCCTTCTAATTCCTCTTTCCAATGCCACAAGTCTGACCCAAATTGGTTTCTCCAAGGAAGCGTTATGCGAAATCTCCCACAGTGACTTGCTTATAGACTAGTTCAGTAGAGCAAACTTGTACGACGTGCCAGGAGTCATTGTTTCAACCTATGGATCTAAAAAATGCATAAAAGAAACTACAGTCTGTCCTATTTCTGTACCTTCTTACAAAATTTCAATCCGATCCTCAGAGAGAAAGATATGATTATTTTTCCTAGGTCACCTGTTTTGAATGTAATTCAGGAGTCTGCACAAAGACTGACTTCCTCAGATCATATCTCCGAAAATATCATGCGAAAAGCTCTGAAATTTGAACCCAAGGTTCAATGCGATTTCGTCTCAAATGGGTTTTTTTTGCGACTTCTGAAACGTCACAAAAAAACAGTTATAGCGAAAATGCCACGATGACCTGTTTGGAGCAGCGAAACCCTAGAATCCAAAGCTTTGATACCAAATGTTATGAAACCAGCTCAAGAAAAGATAGAATAGATAGATAAACGCCTTATAATTCAGCCTCTTTGAGGGGGAAACCTCCTTTACATTACATAAATGAATAATTCTTTGATGATTCAAATGACAAAACCTCCTTTCTATATATAGGAGTCTAAGGAGTCACAATATAATCTAGCCGACCTAACAATAATAATATAAAGCCACAAAAAAACAATAGAGGGATTCTATGGGTACATTAATAACAATATGGGGGCAATGGGGGCACAACAATATAAATAAGGGGTATAACTACAATAGTAATGGGGTAATCACTAGTATTATAGGGACCCAACAGACGCTTGAATGTTGGACTAGAACATCTATCGCGCATTGAAACAACAGAGGAGCCTACTAATTTGGAGGAGGGGCTACCTAATGCACAACTCTTTGTAGTGCGCGTCGCGGATAGTCACTTTGAAGATATTATCCACTTCCTAATGATAAGAATGACTCCAGACGATTATACAAGTCAACAGAAGAAGGAACTGGTAATGCGCGTGGAAGATTTCTCTGTCATTGCAAGGTACTTGTGCAAAATGGGATTAAATGAAATATTGCGACGTTATGTGCCAGAGTTTGAACGAGGCATCATCCTTGCTGAGGGTCATAATGGAGCTGCAGGAGGTCATTATGTAGGAAAAGCAACAATGTAGAAGATTCTACATGATGGGTTATGGTGGCTGACCTTGCATAAGGATTCAAAAGCATATTGTAGGGCATGCGATGCATGCCAAAGGACGGGCAGGCCCTCACGTAGGGATAAGCTACTTCTGAATCCACAGATATCACTACAACCCTTCGAGAAGTGGGCAACTGACTTTGTAGGACCAATTCAGCCTCTAGAGAAGAAGATGGGTGCGCGATATATCATCACCGTGACAGAGTGTTTAACTAGATGGGTAGAGGTGCAACTTGTGAAGGACTGTACACGCATGAAAACATCTAGATTTATATTTGAGTACGTACTAACACGGTTTGGTTGCCCAAAAATTATAATGAGCGATCACCGTACTCACTTTCTCAATGAGACGATCAACGCGACGACAGAGGAATTTCAGGTTTACCATCAGAGGAGCACGCCATATCACCCGCAAGCTAATGGAATGATATTTGAAATTCTTAAAGAAATGACAGGGATTTTCACGTGCCCACAATGTTATGGGCTTACAGAACTACTTGCAAGAAGCTGACTGGACAAATGTCGTTCAGATTAGTTTATGGTGTAGAAGCTATGATGCGGATGGACTACATTGTACCTAGTCTCCGCATAGCGGCATTCACAGGAATGGTGGATTGTGGAGCCTTGGAAGACAGGCTCGCATAGCTAACGAAACTTGAGGAGGATAGATTTATAGCTAGATTTCATCAACAGGTTCAAAATGAGGGTGAAAAGGCATGGCACAATCAACACATCAAACTGTGCACCTTCAAGGTAAATGATTTGGTTTTGTTGTATGACAGCAAGTTTGATAAATTTCCAGGGAAATTTAGGATGCATTGGCTGGGGCCCTGGTCATCAAGGAGATTACCGATGGTGGAGCAGTTTAGGTGGTAAAATTGAATGGAGAACCATTCCTAGGATGGTTGAATGGCAACCGATTGAAGTCATACACTGGTGATCCAACTAGATGACTACATAATGAAAGCACAGTCTTAGTGCTCTAGGTAGCTAAAAGGAGGTGCAGGACTATAAATTACACTTCCCAGGTTGGGGAGTCGTGTGTTATAGACATTTTTGTGCCTAACAGCATGAAGCATGAAATGTCAATAATCTAAGGGATCCAAAGTCCCTAAACATGTTGTTCCTACCCCTAGAGGAACAAGGTCAGCAAACCACAGCACTGAAAAATCAGTTCTCCACCTGAAAACACTCAAAAACAAGCTGTTTCTGGATCATGTCAACTGCTCCACTGAGCATCTGCGCTGAATGTCAACTGCTCCACTCTGTACCTGCGCTGAATGTCAAAACTAATGAAGGCTACCTGCGCTGGGCGAGATTGGCCAAGTGGCACAGTCATTCTGCAAGGTGTCAATTGCCCAGGAAGCTTCCAAACTGACACTTGGATCATGGAATTCGCCTTGTGATGAGTAAGAGGATCTAGATCTCCAAGTGGAGGCAAGAGACTCCAAGTGGACTCAAGAACTGAAGATTAACTGAAGTAGGAGAGGACACTAGTCAGCTTCATGTCAGTCTCAAGCTGACTCATGCTTTCTCCAAAACTTCTATATATAGAGCTCTCTCATGAGGTCTATGGAGGCTGGAATTTTGTGCAAGTAAGGAAGTGCTGTTGGTTTGAGTTTAGAACTATTGGGTGATTGCTTTGAAGGAGGTGAAGAGGAGATTTCTTTCTGCTGGGAGGTGTTGCTGGATTGGGCCTATTATGGTTGTAACACTCTCAGAACTTTACTTCTTCTATTAATAAAGTATTTGAGGTTCTTCTATATGCATGTGTCTCTATGGCGAATTGATGCTTGTATATTTGATTTATTCTAATCCTTGAATCAGTTATGGATGTATGCTTCTTGTAGTTTCCTTTCTTTGTGCTTTTACAGGATCTTGGTGTAGCTGGGCCGGTGAAAGAGCAAGGAGCTAGGAGCAAGCAGTACGGAGTGAGGATTGGATCGACTATTAGCGCAAGATAACGGTTAGTAGATCATCCTTATTTTCTCTCTCTCATCTCATAAAGAAGTAATCTTGAATAGCTTTGCATTCAGTTGTTGCTGAGGTACTATCACCCTTAGAGTGGGATAGGATCATTCGGTATTGGATACTTTTCCCAACAACAAATTGGCGACTCCGCTGGGGAGCGTATCTTGTTGGTTGTTTGTGTTTTTGCTATTCATTTCATAAACAAAGGGAGTACCGAATCGAACTGTGTTTGAATCTTTCAAATACAAAGTAGAAGGCAGCTACTCTAGCTCAGTTTCTGGGCAAGTTTATGATTTGAAGAGTTGATTCACAAGGACTCTAATAAGCTCTTAGTGATAGCTTTTCATCCTCCTTGTCATCCCTTAGTGTGTCCTTGACTGATAGCTTCTGATTTGAGCAAAAACTATGAATTTTTTAGCAATCTGTGACCCGGAAACCACCAGAAACGAAAGTTTCGTTCTTCAGTGCAGGCTGTACAAAGGCTGTTTGCATTTCAGCACAGTTCCCGAAGGGGCTACCTGCGCTGAAGGTCAAACAGGCAGTGTTCCACCTGCGCTGGACCAGTCCTGCCTTGTGCTGCTGGGGTTTCCTGCTGTGTCTTGCCCTGTTTTCACTCTTGTTTTGCTGTTTGTTACCAGTCAGTAGGCCTATCTGAAACCAACTTTCCTTGTCACTATTCCGCCTCAGTTGTATAAAGAAACTGTGTTTGTTCTTTGTGTATTTCTTGTACATTTACAGTTTCCCATAACGAAAGTGAACTAGTCTTGCTGTGGCCTCTTAGATCTAGACCTGTGATAAAGTGTCGTTTTGATCTTAAGAGTTAGTTTATTTGCTGTTCATGGCTGATTGAGCTTTTGCTTTCGTCATTTGGTTTGAGTTTATATATTTCTAGTGTCGAAACAAGTAAATCTTAAGGTGTCTTTTGATTTTGGACAAACTTGTTTGCTTTCACTTGAAATTGAATTCAAAATTATACAACAACTTTCTTTTTGCATTTCGCCAACATTAAGAAAGAGAAAAGAAATACTTGCATTGTGCATGTGCATTATGACAGCTTGCATGTTGATTTAGGAAAAAGTGCATTAGTGTGTGTTTTATGATCTGTGTGAAAGGGTGTTATCTTTATTTTCCCTCAGTAGTTAAGGTTTTCAAAGTTGAAAGATTGAAAAGCTTGCTTATCATCTTAGACTGCATTTAGGAGTGTTATCATACATCTCGTGGTGATCCATAAAGGCAAACTGCTAAACAAGATCAACCTTAAAATAAATTGAATTTACATAACAACGCATTGAAACATAATGCAAACATCTAGAGGTCTAAGCTAGAGACGTGTTCCAGCGTCGTTAAACGTGATATCTTAGCGTTGAGTGGTTGGGTGATTCCTCCACGGTGAAGCGATAAGTATCAATACGGACTTGTGCTCCCACGTACCGTCGCGTATATATTGGGAGACCCCTATAGGAATAAAGCCTTTATCCAATAGGAAACCGTGTCGGCCGCCCTACTGATCGCAATGCAGTGAACACAGCATTCACGAAGATCGACCACTCGTACCGTAAAACGTATTCTGTGGTTTTGCGAAAAGTTTGGCACACCCTTTGCCTAGAACTCTAGAGCAGTTTCTTTTGGCCTTTTTCAAACTCTATAACTGAAAAAGTCCATCCGAGCATTTGTCACTTCGGGCTCGTTAAAACATCGAAGGAGACTAGAGTCATCTTTAGCTTTTTCTCGACTCTTAAAAAGTGAAAAAGCAAGTTGTGTCTAAGCGTCGTTATAAAATTTATTTTAAACGGAACATAATCACCTCCTATTCCCGCGTTGATCTTAAGTTGAGAACATGGAATGCCCCAACCAAGGAACTCCACATGATGGAAATCCTAGTCCATTCTCCTCTTGGGGAGAAGTTGGTGCGCCCCACATGGCCACATTGTCGCTTCCAGGACTGACAATTGGCCTGCCTATTTGGCTTTTCTCAACTAATGTAGTTCAGACCACCATGGTTCCTGATCAGTCGAGTCAACAGTTAGATCAGTCTAGAGCTGCCCACCAGCCTTCCACTTCTTATAACTCTTCCTCTAATCCTCCATCTTCGCAAGGTGAGGCTGGCAAAAGCCAAGCTCCCATGGAGAAGAAGGAAAAGAAGAAGAAAGAGAAGAAGAAGAAGGAGCCTAAGGCGACTGGGGGCAAGCAAAAGACATCTGACAAAAACCCACACACAGCACAGACCGGGCCTAAATCGCCATGTGTCATATGTAGAGGAGACCACTTCCATAGAGATTGTCCCTGTATTCCCCGGATACTAAGGGACTGGTCCCCTCGGTTGCACAATTCGGGAGCATCAACCTCTGATAGCCATGTTGATTGCTTACCGTCAACCAGCGAAAGTGAAGGTTCAAGACGAAGAGGGGGATCAAGATCTCCCTGCAGACTGTGTGAAGGCGGTCACGCCATCCACCGTTGTCCCTTCTTAGACGAAGCGAAGAGAGTTTTGGAAGATCGTCCGGTTTCACCGGTAATACTTCCTCCTGGATACAAAAAACTCGTGCCAAGTCCTTCGTTGGTTGAAAATACAGCTGGCCCGCTCAAGTGGTCAGCTGAAACGTCAGTCATTGAAAATGAACCTACTGAATCCAGACCAGACGAGAGTCTAAAGGTCGATACGGCAGTTGACCCGGTTCTTCCTTCAGAGGTTTCATCCTCAAATGACACCGTCACTGAAGGTTCATCTTCAAGTGACACCCTCACTGAAGAGAAAAAGGATGACACCATCCAGATTCTTTTCATCAACACAGATTCTGATGAGCATCAGGGCAATGCGCCCATTCCTTTATCGCAGGAAGGAACATCATCAGGATCGTATCCGGCCGTGTATTCGGTCCCACCACCAAGCAACCTGGTCGTATCCTTTGATTGGAACCAACTAGGCAGACCCCGGTTACCAGCCAATATACCGTTCAGAATCATAGTCCAAATCTACAGAATGGTAATGGCTGGAACTATCATTGATGAAGGGGCATCTGTGAGTATCCTTTCCTCTATTGCTTGGAAAGCACTGGGTTCCCCGGCGCTTTTTCCTGAGATAAGAAATCTCTTGGGTTTTGATAAAGGAACCAGTCGACCATTAGGGATCCTCCCCAATGTACCTGTTACATTGAAAGGGAAGACCGTTCAATTGAACGTGATGGTCGTTCAAGGACCCTTGGATTATAACCTACTCCTTGGACGAGACTATATATATTGCATGGGAGCTATAGTCTCCTCACTCTTTAGAGTAATGTGTTTTCCACACGAAGGAAGAATGGTCAAGCTCGTAGACCAACTTTCATTTCCGGGATCACGCATCGCAAATAGTCAAATACCAACCCTGAATGGTCTATTCACCCAAGAAATGTCTCCACCCCCAGTCCTCCTTCCCGATGAGTGCGAGTGATTAAGAAAGATAGGGCTGGAACCCAGGGGGCATGCATCCTGGTCTGCTTCGGGCAGAGGAAACCTTGGGTATAAGGTAGAATTTCCGTGAAAAAGTATGACTAGTCCGTACCCCGTCCGTGGATGGAAGAGGGGTTGTTCTAGAACAGGACTCTTTTGTCAAAGTTATGTGTTTGATGATTTTAGTCATTCACCTTTGTCTAAACAGGTAGGCTACCAAGGAAAGAGATTCTATTGTTGCAGCAAATGGTAACCATCTTTGGGTAAAAGGCAAGCCTCACCCATTAAAACTAATGTTTTAGAGGATAAGTAGGGGCAACCTCCAAAGAAAGGGATTCCTTTGCTGCAACAAGTAGTAACCATCTTTGGATAACCTAATGATAGACATCGCCAAAGAAAGAGTTTCATTTGCGGCAGCAAATAAAACCATTTTTTGGATAACCTGAAAGAGGCAAGCCTCACCCATCAAAACAAATGTTTTGGAGGATAAGTAGGGGCAGCCTTGAAATTGTACCTTATACCTGGGGGCATGCAAACCTTTTGGAGTGTAAGCAAAGAGCGGTCATTGATCGTTTCCTAACTTACATAAAGAAAGGATGGGGAGCAAAGGTCAAAAATTGCCAAATTTAGAGCATAGCTTATGTGAGGTGCAAGCTCTACAAAAATTGGAATCTTGCAGGAAGACATTTCTTATCCTATGACTGGTATATCGAGCAGTTTTACCGCGGAATTTATGCTCGTTAAAAAATAGAAAAGCGAGATCCGAGTAGTTTTAGCGTCATAGTTCATGCTCGTTAAAAAATAAACATAAGCTTTTGAGCAAAGAGTTTCCCCCAGAGTTCAAGCTCATTAAAAAATGAACCTATTCCGGTAAATAACCATTGTGATCGTAAATTTATTAGCCACAAAAGCCTTGGTCGTGTTTGCACCCGCCACCTCCATTTCATTTGGCCAATCGTTCACCTCCATATGATTGTTTATCCATTTTGAGGAACAGCTGCGAAGAGTGATTTCACTTAGCCATCCTTGTGACACTGCCGTGATTGGAAAATTCCAACCTGTACCTGGAATCTGCTGCTATCCCTGTTTATCACTCGTTCCTCAAAAGACAAGTTTTCTTTGAGCTCTTTTCTCCTGACTCATAAAATATGAAAAGTTTTCCGAGTTTTGGCCCTCCAGCTCGTTAAAGTGACCGGAAGAGCTATCCCTCTTCTAGATTTTAATCTTTTTGGACCTGAGGGATTATTGCACAAAAAGATCGAGCGCTTGTTTTATTCGGCTCGTTAAAGTTATCGAAAACTCATCCCTTCTGTATTGTTTTATACTTTTTCGGACTTGAGGGATTAGATGACGAAAAAGGACTTTTGGAGTTAACTTTCTGTACCTTTTCAGACTCTCTAAAAATGAAAAGGACCGAGTTTTCCTTGTCGTTAGACTCGTTAAAATGATTAAATAGCGACAAACTTGTCTTTAGACGAGAACGAGTTTCCCTATCGCTAGGCTCGTTAAAACATAGCGATGGGCTTGCCCGAAGGGCAGGTTATAGAACAAGCATATGTTATCCTCCTCAAGCTTGACAAAAATAAAGAGGTACTGGTCGGAAATGACTGGGGAAAAATTGGGAGAACCTCAAAGCTTTAATGGTAGCAAGTCGCTCTTGAACATGACACTTTGTCCTCCGTATCACATCGGGTTGGGTTGTTTCATTCACTGGTCTCATCACCATGGTCCTCGCCAAACCATCCACATTTAGGGTAATGCTACCGATCCATCACATCAGTGTCGTTATATGTTCAAGAGATGTGTTCAGAAAGAGTCAACCGTGTCCCATCCACTGCCATACATTATCCTTCATCCACCCATGATCGCCACCCTGAATCATATTTCACAGATTGTTTTCACCTCCACTAAAATCATTAGCTCCGTTCCGTGTCACTGATGTGGGATTCATTAAGGCCCTCCTTTGACGGATCGCTTCTTGTCGACTTCAGCTCATTATCCAAGAAGTCGATCTAGGAACAAACCCCCAGTACTTTGAAGCTTGCATGCCTCAATGGCAAGTTTCTCACTTCCGGCGACAGGTATACATCAATGACCTTCGACCAGAAGATTTTGCGTGGTGTTCGACGCCAAGTCCTTTATTCACACCACGTGAATTGTACTGTAGTACCTTGAGGGTCATTGTCATTATTGGTGATTCCTCTCGCGCTTGTTAACGGTTTACATTATTGACCGGTAATCAAGCGATGTCTTTCCATGTTCGACTTCAGCGCAATTCTCACATGGATCGACTTGTACTTAGAGTGAAGATCGAATGAGTTTGAAGACCCCGGATCTAGTTTCATCCATCCGGGCTGCGATATATATTCAGGATATAAAGACATTTGTTATGTACATCATTGCAGCAGATGATCATCCTACTCGAAGGATGATAGTTTCAGCAGAGAATTATCAGTCTACCATCAGACGATCGTCTGTTCTATGTACCAAAATGAATTTATAAAGCTGAGCATGGGAATGCCCGCCTCAGCTAGATCATGAAAGCAGAATGAAAAAATAATGTATTGTATTGTATTTTATTACAGGGCACCTCTCAGCGATTGAATGAACTTCGGATCCTCCTGATAAAGCATTTCACCCGATAAACGACCTCATACTTTAGGGGGCAACTGTTATAGACATTTTTGTGCCTAACAGCATGAAGCATGAAATGTCAATAATCTAAGGGATCCAAAGTCCCTAAACATGTTGTTCCTACCCCTAGAGGAACAAGGTCAGCAAACCACAGCACTGAAAATCAGTTCTCCACCTGAAAACACTCAAAAACAAGCTGTTTCTGGATCATGTCAACTGCTCCACTGAGCATCTGCGCTGAATGTCAACTGCTCCACTCTGTACCTGCGCTGAATGTCAAAACTAATGAAGGCTACCTGCGCTGGGCAAGATTGGCCAAGTGGCACAGTCATTCTGCAAGGTGTCAATTGCCCAGGAAGCTTCCAAACTGACACTTGGATCATGGAATTCGCCTTGTGATGAGTAAGAGGATCTAGATCTCCAAGTGGAGGCAAGAGACTCCAAGTGGACTCAAGAACTGAAGATTAACTGAAGTAGGAGAGGACACTAGTCAGCTTCATGTCAGTCTCAAGCTGACTCATGCTTTCTCCAAAACTTCTATATATAGAGCTCCCTCATGAGGTCTATGGAGGCTAGAATTTTGTGCAAGTAAGGAAGTGCTGTTGGTTTGAGTTTAGAACTATTGGGTGATTGCTTTGAAGGAGGTGAAGAGGAGATTTCTTTCTGCTGGGAGGTGTTGCTGGATTGGGCCTATTATGGTTGTAACACTCTCAGAACTTTACTTCTTCTATTAATAAAGTATTTGAGGTTCTTCTATATGCATGTGTCTCTATGGCGAATTGATGCTTGTATATTTGATTTATTCTAATCCTTGAATCAGTTATGGATGTATGCTTCTTGTAGTTTCCTTTCTTTGTGCTTTTACAGGATCTTGGTGTAGCTGGGCTGGTGAAAGAGCAAGGAGCTAGGAGCAAGCAGTACGGAGTGAGGATTGGATCGACTATTAGCGCAAGATAACGGTTAGTAGATCATCCTTCTTTTCTCTCTCTCATCTCATAAAGAAGTAATCTTGAATAGCTTTGCATTCAGTTGTTGCTGAGGTACTATCACCCTTAGAGTGGGATAGGGTCATTCCGTATTGGATACTTTTCCCAACAACACCGTGCAATTTGGGAATTGTGTAGAATGAAGGAATGTCACAGTGTCAGCAGAAATGTGTAGGGAGTTGCGCTATCCAAGAACAGACCGCGCAAGGCAGCCAGAAAGTGACCGTTATGGTCACTGTTCAAGACTTGATAGTGGGAAAATGACCAAATGGATGGGGGGGCGCATTTAAGTCAGAATTTAAGGGCCAGATCTGTGAAAATGTGCCACCAATCCAACATTTCTGAATGAGTTATGGGGGAACGGTCGGATTTGAATTCGAAAATGCCTATAAATTACAGGTGGCTGCCCAACGAAAAACACTTGGCATTTTGAGAATTGAAGTATTAAGCTCTCACATACATATGAACCCTGAGATGTTTGAAGCCCTGATAGCGAGTTCAGTGTTTGAGAAGTTGCTAATGGAGATGCAGGTGTTGTCGTCTAGCATTATGTCGGTGCCTGCAGAAACTGTGAGTGTAGGAGAAGCAATGGCAGCTAAAGGAACTACCCAGGAGGTAGTAATGGTAGCTAAGGGAGCTGCCTCGGAGGTTGAAAGCGTCGAAGTATCGGAAAAAGTGCCTAAATCACGAAGGACACCCAGGTTGAGGCCTACGTTGACCAAGGAGGGTCCAAAATCAAAGAAGGATAAGCAGAAAGTGCAACAACTGGTGCGCGCATCACCCTGAAAGCACCCATAAATGGGAAATGCATTGCGCAGGAGAAGGGAAAGGTGAGTGACCTAGAACTTGAAGCCGATGTTGAAGAACTCGACGTGGGTGTGGATGATATTGATATGGAGGGGGCGGAGGACGTTAATGTGGAGGGTTCTGACCCCATTTCTAAACTGCCCAAGCACATTCCTCCGTGCAAAGGCAAGACAAAGGTTCCGAAGGATATTGATGAAAGTAAGGTCACACTGCACACACCCTTACTACCAGACCAAATCATCTTTGAAGGACCGCGCCTAGGGCGCATCCCCCTTTTAAAATTGGAGGACTGGGATTTGGCTGATGCGGAATGCTTTCCCCATTTAGCGATGGACCAACTCATGCACCGCATCTTCTACAAAGACTCTGGTGTGACCATGCTAGAGCCAAGGAAGTGGGTAAAAGGGGTGGATAAGGTGGGTCTATTAAACATGCTGTGGGTACCGCATTACAACCGCACACCCATAACCATGGTAGTGATCAAGCAGCTGTTGTGCTTGGTGCACGATGGGTGTCTGTGGCTAGAAGAGTCGATACCCATCACTGACATGCTGATCCATAGGATCACTCGAGTACCATACTCAGGAGAAAATCACGACATGGCATTTGCAGAAAGACAGGTGACTTCGACCTCACTGAAGCGATGAAGGACAAATTCAAACTCGCTAGGAAGCCGTGCGGCTACACTATCACAAGTATAACTAACCCGCGGTCAAAGTAGCAACACAAATCTTGGCAGGAAAGATTATGCAAAAGTGTCGCGTAGACGAAGTGCCGACACTAGTAGTAGCCTTAGCGGCCCAACGCGTAGATGACGTACAGTTTAACTGGATGCACTACCTCTGCAGGGAGTTCCTCGCAAACTACAACGAGGCATAGGATCACAACAAAACATTCCACTATGGATGGCTGCTACTATCCACAGTGTTGGTCGTGTTTGAGTTACCGGAGGATAGCCAGTTTCCTTCGGTCACGTCCGACCTACTGGAAGCAGCGAAGTTCGCTTCACTATGGGCTATGAAGGACCCTCATAGGGTTAAGGATAGCAAGGTCTTCTGGATCTTCATGGAGATGAGTATCCATATGGCCATTAACTGCAAACTGTGACTGTCGCCCACTATTTTGAGAAGTTGCAAGAGTATGTGGAGTTCAAGGCTGACTTCCATGTGTCTCGATACACGCGTGAAAGGATCCTGAGCATAAATGGTATGACCTGCCATACCTTGCCACAGACAATGCGATTATAGTAGTCCTCGACCACTAGCCATCAGATTGGTGCACTGCCTCAGACTTGACAGTCGGGTATAGTAAAACCGCAGCTCAGCGGAAAAAGGAAGAGGTTAAGCTGAAGATGGAATAGTTGGCCGCAAAGAGATAAAAGGAGGCTGAGGAAAAGGTCAAGGTAGAGCACGCCACTGCGAAGAAGATGGGAGGAAATGTAGAAGAAGAGGAGAGTGGCTCTGACATGAGTGAAAATTCGCCTTCCTCAGAGATAGAGGAAGAGGACCAGCAGTTGGAACAGGGAGGAGCGGACCCAGAGACTACTCCATTCCACATTAAGTGCAATAGAGATCCAGAGAAGGTCAGGCCGTGAAAGAAGTCTAAGGTCAACAAGACTTCTCTCGATCTGATCACCTTAACGGAAGGTGATTTGAACGATATCGGTCATACGGTAAGGGATGCCACCATGGAACTACTTCAGTAGTTCGGGATACCACAGAAGAAGGCCTTGGGTGCCATTTAGATGGGTTTGCATGAGATGTAGATCCAGGCATCGCAGGTAAACACCATCATGGGATGAAGCAGCGTGGCATCAAGTAGTTTGGCACCCAGCACATCGGAAGCAGCAGTGCTGGTAAGCACACTGGATCCCCAGGAAATAGTGCTACCGAAGGAAGCGCTAACCATAGATATTGAAGCTGACCGGCCCAATTTTAGTGCCCTCAAAGGAGTTGGGCTCAATTTGGCTGTGCTTCCTAGTAAGGCACTTCACATTTTGCAGGATGGCACGATCACAGAACTTCGGGTCTGCGAACAACGCGCGTTATAGGTAATTAGTGAGCAGAAAGTTAACAACGCTCAGATGATTGTACAAAGAGATTCCGCTATTGACCTCATCAAAGCCATCACAGAAAAAAAATGGGCACACAGCCAAGGTAGTGGCTGAGGCATGCAGGTCTATCCCATAGCTGGAAATTCCGATGATGAGCCAGTAGATGTGTGGATTCGGAAGCTCGTCGTCGGAGTGCACGATGCACGAACAAAGTTGGAAAAGGTTAAGTTTGCCCTGAACCTCAAGATTGCAAAACTACAGTTGAATGACTAGCCTTCAACTCTACCAGAGGTAAGAGAAAAACACAAGTAGGTGTGAAGGACGCCATGGCAACAGTGAACATCGTTGTAAAGGATTACACTGCACTCTTCGAGCAGTCGCTTGAAGTAGTCACCAACCTGCAAGAGGACCCCAATGTACAGAGGTTGGAAATAGAGGCATGGGATCTATAGTAGCGATATGACAAAGTTAAAGCGACGACGCGCACCGTCACCATCACACAAAGGTTAGAAAATCTACAGGAGGTAAAGGTGTTGAAAGAGCTGGTGGATGTAGCTCAGCACCAGGAAGCAGTGTTGGGGCTCGTTTGAAGACTTGGATGGAAGAGACATATTTGATCACGGCCACTATTGAAGGCAAGCTAGCTAGTCTGCAGGTGACTCAATAGAAGATATAGTTAGATAGTGCAAGGTCAGCAATGGAGTAGCTAGTCGAGGAGATGAAGCAGGCGACAACACAATGCACTGTCGAACTTGTAGTAGTCCAAGTGGAGCTGGGAGGTCTTTGCGACAAGATCTCCGCACCAAATGATTGACTCGAGGGTGAGTCACCATGTTTGTTTTGGGTGCCTATTGTGAACAGGTCCCCTGGGGTCAATTTTGGGGTTTAAATCCCAAGTTTTGGGGAAGAAAGCTCGAATTTTGTATAAAGGAATGTAAAGTCTCTGCATTTTGTGGTCACGGAGCACGAAGATATCAAGAGTCAAAAAGGGTTTCCACCCTTAATTCAGATAGGTTGTGTCAGCTTGATGAGATCCGCCCTTGCTCCGCAGACCATGGGATTGTATAAAAAGGAGGTTTTAGAGCAGTCTAAGATAATTCAATTCATAGTTGATAGATGGAGTCATTGATGAGTCTGTGAAGAGCTGAGAGGGAGAGTCATAGCATAGGAAAGAGGCTCTGCATCTAAGTGCGCAGAGGCCTAGGTAGAAGTCCACAACTGAGTGTGTAGAGGCCTAGGGTAGAAGTCTGCAGCTGAGTGCGTAGGGAAGTAGAGTCTGTACTAGAAAATCTGAACCATCAATAAAGAAAAGTATTCTGAAATTACCGTGCATTTTACTTCTGTCAATTGTATGAAATTATGTTATGTTAAGCATTGGGTTTATGTTTTATTGCTAATTTCATGCACGAATATATATGTTTTCCTATGTTATATGAACACAAGTAGAGATATATGTTTACACAAGTATAATCTTAATTACATGGTAGAATTAGCGAACACTTAAGATAATTAAGGAAACTATACAGTAAAGTAGCTATAGAGGCACGTAAGTGGCGAGATCGCTTGTTAGGGTTACGCGAAGGACGATCACAGATCTTTGCGAAGGTTATAAAAGACTAATAAAGAGGTACCTCGATAAGCGATAAAGGCTAATTGATTTGCACGAAGGTAGAGTTAAAGTGTAAAACTGACATCACATCCATCTCAAGGTACAGAAACTTGGTTCTTGCATCCCCCCCCCACTACTTTGGGTGAGACTTCAGTCCATGCTCCATGGGCTGATGCTGAAAGGGCTAGTAGTGTAGGGATTTGCTTGGTTGAATAACGCTAAACCTCGGTTAGGGCCCATCAAACCAACATGTCACCATACCAAGGATCATATGAGGTAATGGCGAAAAAGTGTTCAACCGGAAGATCATCATTGATCGACAGATCAGGCACACTGGCGGAAAATTTAAAAATGTGTTCAGCAAGGGCTAAACCTTTTTTACTCTTGGGTGTGATAAATTCAAGATCGAATTCTTGAAGTAGAATTATCTAATGGGCATAATTCCCGCTAATTATCCATCGATTCAATAGGAAATCCATGGGGTTGGAATTGGTCACAACTTTGGTGGTATGTGTAAGGATATAATGACAAAGCTTCTGAATAGAGAACACGACAGCGAGTGCTAGATTTTCTTCATGGGATTAGGACATAGGGGGACTGTTAATGTTCTTACTGACATAGTATATGGAATGCTCTATACCTGAAAAATATTCTTGTATTAGGAACCCAACAACTGAATGCGTGGATGTAGAGATGTACAAGATGAAATCCCTCTCAAAGTTAGGTGTACTAATCAAGGGAGTAGAAGTGAGAGCGCATTTGAGGCCACTGAAAGACTATTGAGCTCGGTCATCCCAAACAAATGGAATGGTATATTGAAGGAGTCTAAAGAACCCATGAGTTGTGGTGGCGTATTCAGGAACAAACCAATGAAGAAAGTTAGCTTTTCTTTGGAGACTTTGTAACTGGCGAAGGGTACGAGGAGGAGGAAGTTCAAGAATGGTTTGAACATTGAGTAGGTCAAGAGTGATATCATATTTAGACACGATAAAGCCCAAAAGTCGGTCGACAGGAACACAAAAGACACACTTAAGGGGATTGAGGCAAATTCTATACTTGAAAAATCATAGAAACATGGTACGCAAATCATTTAGGTGTTGTGACTGAAGTTTGGAATGAGCGGTGAGATCGTCTAGATATGCAACGATAAGATGATCCAAGTTGTGAAAGCAGGAGGACATGTTACGCTAAAAAGTGGCCTTTTTGACGGTGTTGGACCCACCAACGTTCAGGGGATCACCTCGGTATGAAGTCCCAACTAGACCTCACACAGTTTGGTGTGGAGTACTATCTGGTGTGATGACCTGATTGCCATTGTCTTAAGTATTTGCCTCAACTCTTGCTTGTCATTACAAGAGAGTGGTCTTCTTTGCCTTCGAGAAGTGAGGTTCACGTACTTGGTGAATGCTAGTGTACTTGTGTCAATGGTTCTTTCACTGTAAAGGGAGAGGGTGAGAGTGAGTTCCAAGTTGGATGGGATGAAGTCCCAACTCAGCTAGGAACACACAACAAAACAGGATGTGCACAACTTCCAGGAGCAGTCCACACGGATACGACAGTCACAACACATAAAGGTAAGATAACACGTACAACACTCAACGGGTGAGTCTGAACGAGTGCAATGGCTGTTATAGCAAGGTTTAAGCGAAAGGTTTGTCTGGTGTCCAGGGAGATAGCTACCACAGGAAAGACAACATTAAAAGCATATAAAACAAATTTCCATTAATAGATTATGTATTACAACAAATGAAATAGTTCAAGTGTTCAATAGAGGTTAAAGCAACATGCATTACAAGTGTTCAAGATTAGTCTTACAACAATTACAATACATGTGTGAAAACATGCTTGCTTATTAGCAGGCTTCTAAATTAAGCAAAAGTTCCAATACACATTGTTGCACCCTACATCACTAACCCCGAGTGTGGGGCATAGGAGCCACTACTTACTCCTCAAAGAAAAGATTACAGACTCTCTTGGATATGTGGGACGAGCTGAGGTGAAAAGTCCTTTGCATGTACAAATGAGGGGATATTTATAGCCAAGGGTGAAACTGACCCTTGTGGTTGTTCGACTGCCCTCATGATTGTTTGACTTCCATGACTTTTCAACTTTACATGAATCTTTGTACAGCAAGTGGGTCTCTTGGACTTCCACGTTACATTACATTGATTGAAAACATAGCCCATAGTAGAGATGTGGGTGGCATGACTCATGACATGACTCAAAATGATAGTGCTGGTACCTTCGTGTTCCTTTTGGAGTGCATGTCAAGCTACAATGCTACTGGGTTATGGATGTATTCATGGCGTATCACAACTTCACCTCCACATGGCGAAGTGCACGGAGTCTTCGAAGGTCTTTGGTTCGCTTGATGAAGCTTTGGCATGTTGGTCCTTGCTTTCATGTTGGCAGGCTTGACAAGCTCATCTGTTTGCGAAGGTGCATGTTCATTTGTTCATCCATTCATGAGAACCTCTCTTCACATGCATCATTCATTCATCCGTTGGTGAACTTGTCCTTCTGTATGTGCTCCCTTCGTTCATCCCTTCCGTTGTCGTGCCATGTTTTTTAGTGTACATGTGCCTACAGTCACTCATGATGAGACGACATTAAATCCAAAAACCTCCTAGTCTACCATGACACATGATAATTTCAGATGTAGGTGATTGGGAGGGGCAACAAGGTTGTGAAGTGGGATGATGGCTCTGAACACTGTTGATGAAAACTGCACGAGTCATTGAGTGATGAAGATGGGCAAACCAAGTCAACAGTGACTGTCTGCGAGGTTTGGCTTAGTTGGAAGGAAAAGTTGTGCAACTTTTGGGAGGGACAGTCAGGGCTGCAAGAAGGCAAGGTAGGCAGGATCTATGTAGTTTCTGGAACGAGCGGGAAGCAGGGGCTGGAAAGCCAAATTTGAGCAATTTTCTGGAGGAATAGGTCGGGTTGCAAGGGAGGTCAACAAGCAGAGATTATGTAGCTTTTGGGAGGATGGCAACCAAAAGTACACAATTCCCAGAGGGAATTGACAGTTGGCTGTTGGGTCACTTGCAACTAAAACTCCGCAACTCCCAAAGGGAATTGGCAGTCGACTGCTTGGTCAGTGGCAGAAGAAACTACGCAATTCCCGGGTGGAACTTGCAGTCTGCTGCTAGGAGCTGCTGGCGAGGGGAACTACACTGAGGCTGGGAGGCTGGTCTATTGATCATCTCTGCACAATTTTTGAGCTGAGCAAACTACTGGGTAGTAGAAGGCCTACTCATGAAAACTGTGCAATTTCTTGGATGAGCGGTCTCTCGACTGTCGGGATGACTAACTAGGAAAACTATGCAATTTTTTGAGGGAGACGGGGAAGGGAACTTGGTGTCTGTTCAGCCTGTATGTGCAATTTCCTCAGTCAGCCAAGTGGGCAAGGTCAGTAGCCTCTACACAATTTTGGAGGGGAGTCAGGCTTGGGGTGGCTGTCGGGTTCGACTACTTGGGTGGCCAACATGAGATTTGATTGAATTTATTCCGATCAACGCAGCTTGGAAAGACTTGCTTAATGCTTTTGCGCTCCTCTTGGTGACAGTCAATCGAGTCGATGGCAAGGTGATGGTCCGGCTGTCAGAGGGGAGTATTGTCATCAAAACTTCAAAAAAAATGACTAAGTGTGTGAATGATCAAAAGATGCATAGGTGATCATGCAAACACACACTCACATGACTCGACGATGAGACGACTCAAACCATCTAGACACACATGTTGAACATGACTGATCGACGGTGCAAGTGACAAGCACGACACTCGTGCTTGATTGTTGATCAAAAGTGATGGTGCTTGTATGAAAATGAATTTGACTCTGTGTGTGACAATGACATATGCTTTCATAGCAGACACAACAAGTATACACGAAGCGAAGACTTTGAGCATAACCAGAACATGGTCGCAAGCATGACCTAGACACCAACATGCATAAACTTGAATAAAATGCACAAGCAAGGTGGATGCAAATACTCACACGGGCTCATGTAGGGAACCTGGGGGTGTGTAGTCATCAACTGAAAATCTCAAGGGAGGCTTCGAAATTGGGTGCAGGAAAAAATTTGGAGGGTGGTTGTAGCCACTACAACAGTTGGTAACACACTGGTAGAACTCCAACTTATCTGTTTCAGTTCATTGCTAGCACAGGTCCTTGGTCTTTCAAAGAGTATTGAATTGCTGTGTGGGTTACTTCGTCTTCCCCACTTACCCCCTGAACATACATGGTTCACCCTTTTCCAACTCAGTCAAACACAATCAAAAGTTCAGTTTGGTCTCAGTGTTCCGAATTAAGGAATGGTAGTTTAGCTTGCGAGTTGAATATTTTCAAAGTATAATTTTTCATCTCTGGTGTTTCTCCACTACCAGTTGGCCTAGATAATACCCTGGTGGAGTCACGTAGGAACACACACATTTCTCCACTGCCATCAAGCCTGGTCAGTACCCAGGTGGAGTTGTATGCTTCACCTCTCTGTGCAGGAAGCCTTTCTCTTCTTTCGCCTTTGTATTTTTCAAGAGGACTGTTTATAGGCACTTATTTATTTTTGGGGTGGAAGAGGGATCCTGACTTATTAAGGGTAGAAGAGGTTGTTCCTTCAGAGAAGCATGTAATACCTCTGACATAGGTTTTCTCATTTAGATTTTCCCCTTCTCCATTTCTACTAATTGGATGAGCTTGAACACACACAACAGAAGGTTGAGTATAGGCACGGGGCTTCCTAGTGTGGACACAGGTTCATGGTTGGACCAAAACTTACCTTGCATATGATTCGTATTTTCCGTCAAGACTTCATCATCCGAAGGTTATAACCAAGCACAAAGAAGATGGACACAACACTAGCAAAGTGCTATAGTGTCACAACTTTCTTCAAATTTGAGTCACATACTCTATTCAGAAACCGGAATGTAGTAGTTGGCAGCAGTTATTTCCGGAAACAAAAATAGCAATATATCAAACAAACAAAACCAACGTGAACAAAAATAGTAACTAGAATCAAACAATGAAAAGCAAAGATAATAAGTAAAGCAAACAAGATGAAAACAACAAGCAACAAGTAGATTATGTAAATGGCACGACCGTGGCCCAACCTATTGAAGGTAATGCTTGAGATCTTGGCCATTGATAGGAAGGTTGTCAATCCTCCCGTCAATTGATTGCAAGTGATACGTGTGTGGTCCAACCTTCTCATAGATTAGTGCAAGTCCACTGGGCTCTGCTACCGACACTTGGTGGAATTCCAAAATATCTTCAAGTGAAGACAACACCATTGTTTCAGCTATTGTGTGTAACATGGGCTCAGATGATGGAACAAGGTAGTTTTTTTTTTTATTCCGGGAACGGTTCAAGTTTAAGAAATCAATGCATAGGAAGATTTTCCCAGACGTCTTACGTATGAAATTTAAATTAGAAAACCAAGTATGATGACAAACTTTGCAAGTAATCCAACCATCCAAAATATTAGTCAATTTTTTTTGTATAAAGAGTGCAAACAACATGTTTGTGCTACCTAGTGTTTGTTGCAATATATTATCTCCTCCTTTACAAGGAAACCCTTGTTGAATTGATCACGTGTAGTGTGTACTCTAGTCATCATCTTCCCATGCAAACCCATTCTGGTACTGTTTGGTCAAACAGTCAAAGTTTTGTCATTGTTGCAGTGTGTAACTTGTACTGAGATTTCCTATCTTCAGATCATGATAGGTTCCTAGGTTGCCCTGTTTGTTCGTAATGATGGTCCTTTGTATGTTCAGCACGACTACTTCATTTTTTGCACTAGAACTTCGAGAAGCTTGAAATCATGCACTGTTTGGTGTTTTGGACAATTGAGCTACACTAGGTCCTTGAGCCGTTACATGTCTCTGATTCATCAAAATCCATGGCCCATAGCTTATCTATATACAGACCATTTGTCATGCTAGTACTGCTACTACTACTGCTACTACGTGTAGAATAAACTGTACAAGTTTCATTACCATTAGTTGGACAAGGAAGGAGTCCCAACTACGTATCTGATGATATTGGAGTTGGTCGTGCAGGATAACACTCTAATGGTGTTTGCAGAAGGTAGTTGCCAAACATGAGTTCTGCGAAGGCCAACTGTTCATTCTCGCTGTTAAGGGGAGTGACATTGTGTTTCATATACCTCTAAAATAACACCTGTATTTGGTTACATTTACCCTTGTACGGAAGCCACATGTGAGACTAGTTTGTAGAAAAATATCCATCTAGCTTGTTGGACCAATCTCTGTTGAGCAGCAAGCCATATGCTTCCGATATGTCCATAACAATTATGTTGATGCATTGGTGGACTCAACTGTCATGAGATAGTCAGATGATCACATCTTGCAGTTCACCAATGGCTGGTACTAATGTTCAATCGAGTTGGATGATTCTTGCAGATGTTTCGTTCCATTGTGCATTGATCTTCTTAGCAATGGAGAGTGGCATGATGTTGGCTATCGTGCCAGAATCAACCAAGCAGTTGTGAAAATTGTAGTTAAAAACTTCAAAGGATAGTAGGAATGGAGGGTAACCTGAGTTTTCTTCTTCCATCTAGAGTGTGTTGACCACAGTGGATAGTGAACCGGGAGGTGTGCTTGCTCCCTTGCTGGTAGAGGCTATGTTGTCTGTTGCTGTCTCTCCTAATGCACGCAGAAAGATATCTCATTAACCCTAGACTTTAACTAACTTGGGAAAAATGATGTTCGCTTGATTTTTCTTCATGTCATCAACTATGTTGTAGTCTAGAGGTGGTTGACTCACCGAGGTGTTCGAGGTGGAACCGATGTTCGTGTCGTCTGGCGAAGTGTTTTGAAACTTGCTACTGATGGATGTACTCTTATCCACCGTTGTCTTCCTAAACTTGCTTTGTGTTTGTAGCTTCGAGGTGGCTGATGGTTTGGTCTTCTTCATCAGCAATCTCACCTTCTCTTGCATTTCCCCAAGTGTAGGGAGATCCCCTTTACTCCTAAGATGGTAATGTTCATTTTTATTTTGGGGTCGTTTCTCAGTTTTCATCTTTGACATTACTTGCGAGCATTGATTTGCATTCACCACATGCCCATAACTTGATGTTTCATTAGGTGAAACCTCTTCGTCATCGTCAGTTTATTCTAGTTGCTCCTACATATTTCTTTCTGCATCAAGTGTCTGACTGTAGACAAAGCTAACGACTCGCTTCCAATCTGAGCAAGAGTTCTCGGGGTGATGTTCTTCATGGAAGGAATAGAACTTAGGATTTGCACACTGTTCAAGTTGGAACACAGGCTTCTGTGTAGTTTTTGAAGCGAACTAGTTGTTACTTGGTGAGCAACTTGATGAACTATTTGCCTGTCTCTGTTTGGGCGGATGACTTCTTGCAAATGTGCTTGTTTTCCATTGTTTGAGCTCGGACACTTCTGTGGTCAAGTTCTTGATAAGGCGAGTGAGGGTCTCAATATCAATTGATTCCTTGTCTACCCTTGCTCGTCGTTGCTTAGGGCTTCCTATCACATCCTTGGAGTCCTTCATTGATTCGTAATCCTTGATGACTCCGATTGAGCGCAAGTATTTTTCAACAAAAATACCCTCTTCACAAAATTCCAGGAGTGTTGGTTTCATGGCTCGCTTAACAAACTGCTCAATGTTGGTTAGCAGTGCAGACATGTAATAGTCAACAGTGATGGAGTCATGAGGTTTAGTGTCTGCTGCAAACTGGTTCAAAATACATGTAAACCTCTGATTGAAATATTTCACTTTCTCTTTTCCCTCCATCTTAAGTCTTCCCAATTCTTTGAGTGGTGTGGCTAGGGTCTTGTCATCAACGAATTTCTCGAGGAACATGTGTTTGAATGCAACCTAGTTTTGTATAGAGCTCGGTGGGAGGTTGTGATACCAAGAGTTGGGCGAACATTCGAGGTACATTGGAAAAATATACACGCTACATCGTCATAACGTACCTCAAGGGTCTACAACTATAGGTATAAGTTGTCTAAGTGGTCTTCCACCTTCATCGCTGTTAAGGTTGAATTTGATGTTCATTCTCTCCGCTCACCATGAAATCTTGTGCAAAACGACCGGGAGAGCCAATGGTCCCTAAGTCATCCATGCAAGATTTGGGTCAGCTATCTCTTCTTCTTCTTCATCCTCTTCCTCTCTTTCGGAGTCTGATGGTTCCGGTTCTGAGTCTGTTGGTTCATCTCTACCTCCACCTCTTCCGCTGCCTTCCCCTCCACCCCATATACTAGAGTTCGATCCCAAAATCACAAGAGTGTCTTGTTCGCCTTGCTGGAAGATTGGAGGTTCCTCTTCATCTTCAATAGCTTCTTCTAGACCTTCAAGTGTGGAAAGGACCGATTCTTTCATTGATGATACACCAACTCTTGTGGGAGTGGCTTTTGGCTTCCTAGATATTTGTGGAAGATGTTGTATGCCTTGGATCAGTACAACTACTTTCACAAACTAGCAAGTGATGGGACCGATGGAGCGAAGGTGTTGATATGGAATCTCATGTTCAATTCTGGGAGGTGAGGAGTAACCAACTTCAGAGTCACGTGTAGGTGAGAGGGAGTGTGAGCTACTGCCTTGAATAGATGGTTGATGAATGAGTGTGAGGGGATATTCAACCATATACAACTGGCTGCTCTCCTTCTAGCGCCAGAAATGTTGACGTTGCTGGACCCACCAACATTCAGGAGATCACCCCGGTATGAAGTCCCAACTAGACCTCACACCATTTGGTGTGGGATTCCCATTCAGTATGATGAATTGGTTGCCATTGTTTTAAGTATTTGCCTCAAATCTTACTTGTTAGCACAGGAGAGAGGTCTGCTTTGCCTTCAAGAAGCAAGGTTCGTGTGCCTGGTGAATGCTAGTGTACTTGTGTCAATTGTTCTTTCACTATAAAGGGAGATGGTGAGAGTGAGTTCCAATTTGGATGGGATGAAGTCCCAACTAGGTTAGGAACACACAACACAATAGGACGTGCATAGATTTCGGAGGATCAGTCCACATGGATGTAGCAGTAACAACACAAAAGGTAAGATAACACGTACAACACTCAATGGATGAGTCCGAATGAGTGCAGCGGTTGTTACAACAAGATTTAAGTTAAAGGTTTGTCTAGTGTCCGGGGAGATAGCTACCATGGGAAAGACAACATTAACATCATATACAACACATTTCCATTAATAGATTATGTATTACAACAAGTGAAATATTTCAAATTTTAAACACAGGTTAAAGCAACATGCATTACAAGTGTTCAAGATTAGTCTTACAATAAATAAAATACATGTGTGAAAATGTTTTGGCCTATTAGTAGGATTCTGAATTAAGCGAAAGTTCCAAGACACATCGTTACACCATACATCACTAACCCTGAGTGTGGGACATTGGAGCCACTACTTACTCCTCAAATAAACGATTAGAGACTCTCTTGGCTATGTGGGAGGAGCTGAGGTGAAAAGTCCTTTGCATGTACAAATGGGGGGGTATTTATGGCCAAGGGTGAAACTGACCCTTATGGATGTTTGACTACCCTTATGACTGTTTGAATTCCATGAATTTTTGACTTTACATGACTTTTTGTACAAGAAGTGGGTCTCCTGGACTTCCACGTTACATTACATTGATTGACAACATAGCCCATAGTAGAGATGTGGGAAAAATGACTCATGACATGACTCGAAATGATAGTGCTGGTAATTTGTCCGGTGGCTGGAGTGTATGTCAAGCTACAATGCTACTGGGTGATGGAAATCTTCATGGTGTATCACAACTTCACCTACGCGTGGCGAAGTGTGCGAAGTCTTCGATGGTCGTTTGTTCGGTTGATGAAGCTTTGGCATGTTGTTCCTTGCTTGCATGTTGGGAGGCTTGACATACTCATATATTTGTGAAGGTGCATGTTCATTTATTCACAAGCACCTCCCTTCACATGCATCATTCGTTTGTCCGTTGGTGAACCTGTCCTTCTGCATGTGATCCCTTAGCTCATCCTTTTTGTTGTCATGCCATGTTTTTCAGTGTACCTGTGTTTGCAGTCACTCATGACGAGACGACATTAAATCCAAAAACCTCCTAGTCTACCATCACACATGATCATTTCAGATGCAGGTGACCGGGAGAGGCAGTAAGATTGTGAAGCGGGATGATGGCTCCCAGCACTGCTGATGAAGATTGCGCATGAGTCACTAAGTGATGAAGATGGGAAATCCAAGTCGACAGTGACCTTTTGCGAGGTCTGGCTCGGTTGGAAGGAAAAATTGCGTAAATTTTGTGAGGGATAGTCCGGGCTACAGGTAGGCAAGGTAGGCAGGATCTACGCAGTTTCCGAAATGAGTGGGAAGAAGGAGCTCGAAGGCAAAATTTACGCAATTTTCTGGAGGAACAGGTCGTGCTACAAGCAGGGTCAGCAGGTAGAGGTTGTGAAGTTTTTGGGAGGAACTGCCCAAGAGCATGGCAACCAAAACTGCACAATTCTCAGAGGGAATTAGCAGTTGGCTGCTGGGTCACTAGTAGCCAAGACTGGTCAATCCCCAGAGAGAACTACCAGTCAGCTGCTTGGTCACTTACAACAAAAACTGTGCAATTCCTGGGAGGAACTGGAAGTCTCCTGCTAGCGAGGGGAACTGCATTAAGGATGGGAGGATGACCTGTTGATCATCTCAACACAATTTCTGAGCTGGTTTACTTTTGGGATGACTAACTGGGAAAAATGCGCAATTTTCTGAGGGAGTCAAGGATGGGCACTTGGATTTTGTCTGGCATGTCTAAGCAATTTCTTCAGTCAGCTGAGTAGGCAAGGTCAGTAGCCTCTGTGCAATTTTGGAGGGGAGTCAGTCCTGGGGTGGCTTCTAGGTCCGACTGTTTGAGTGGCCAGCATGTTTGATTGAATTACTTGCGATCAACACAGTTTGGAAAGACTTGCTTGATTCTTCTACGTTGCTCTATGGGACAGTCAATCGATTCAATGGCGAGGTGATGGTTCGACTGTCAGAGGGGAGTCAGGTCACCAAAACTTCAAAAAAAATGACTGTGTGTGAATGATCGAAAGATGCATAGGTGATAATTCAAACACACACTCACATGACTCGACGAATCGATGACTCAAACCATACAGACACACATGTTCAACATGAATGACCAATGGTGCAAGCGACAAGCACGACACTCGCGATTGATCGTTGATCGAGAGTGACAGCGCTTGTGCAATAGTGAATGTGACTCTGTCTATGAGTGCAACAGATGTTTTCGTAACAGACACAACAAGTACACATGAAGAGAAGACTTTAAGCATAACCAGAACATGGTCGCAAGCATGACCTCAACACCAACATGGAGAAACTTGAATGAAATGCACAAGTAAGGTAGATGCAAAGACTCACACAGGCTCATGAAGGGAACTTGGGGTTGTGTAGCCATCAAGCGAAACTCTCAAGGGAGGCTCTGAAATTTGGTGCAGGCCAAAATTTTGGAGGGTGGTTGTAGCCACTACAACAGGCCCCAACATTCCTTAAACCAAAAGGCATGAATTTGTAAGCTAAAGTTTCCCATGGAATACTGAAAATGGTTTTAAGTTAATCAACATAATGGATACTTATCTGGTTATATCCAGAGAATCCATCCATAAAGGATAGAACCTCATGCCCCACACACTTATCAATGACTTGGTCGATGAAGGGTGTGGGAAACTTCTCTCTGGGACCAACTTTGTTTAGATCATGGAAGTATGTGCAAACATGGATGGTGCCTTGTTTCTTGAGAATGGGAACAAGATTGAACACCCATGTGTTGTATTCAATGGGATAGATGAAACCAACCTTCTTGATATTATCCATTTTAGCTTTAATATCTTCACGTTTGGAAATATGGATAGTATTTTTCTTTTGGCATACGGGTATGGCATCGAGACAAGTGCCGATGTGATTTTCAACAATGGCGGGATCTAGTTCAGGCATTTCAGAATAAGACAAGGGAAAAACATCATAGAATCCCTTGAATAACTTGGTGTTAGCATCAATTTCTTCCCAGGTGCACAATGCCGCCAAGATAATGTTTTATTCAATCTCTGGCTTATTGGAAATGTTAATTTTAATGGTGGGGGGAATTTTAGCCATTTTCCTTCTTGAAAAGAATCTGTGTAGGAATGGGATTTTTAAACCAATTGACTTCACCATGAATGAAGTCTTTGGATTCCACAACATATTGGTCATGGGTTTGCTGCGGAAGGAAGTACGCACGATGGTTCATATCATCTGAAGGATAATCAGGGGTGGTCAGAGCTTCCATGATATCTTCATCAAAAGAAAAGATGGGCAGACTAGAGGAAGATGTACCACATGATGGAGAGGAGCTAATTGAAGCATCTCCATGAGAGACAAGGTTCACATATTCATCGTCAAGGTTGGAAGACTTATGACTAGTAGATGGAATATCTATTGATATTGAGACAAGGTGTTCATCGAAGGAGATTCAACATAATCAAAATAGGAGACATCAGGGGAGTCCCAAGCCATCAATCTCATGGATGACGATAGGTAGATAATAGGAGTGGTACTATCTGTCATCTTGACATCAGGGAGAGGGATCATAATGGGTGTTTGAGAGACCTCCTATTCTGGTATAAGACTGGGACCAGAATCTATCAGTGGCTTCTAATTTATGGGACTCACTACGGGTGGCTTTTAATTCCTGAAGCACTTGCAGTTTATCATGAAAATATTTGAGACGGGGACAATGATGAGAATAGTGGCCATAATTATCACAAAAAGTACATGGTTGATTTGTGCGTAAAGAACTTTTCTTCTTAGCTGACTCAAGTAAGGTGACATGGACCTCAAGAATGTTAGAATCAGGGAAGGTATGTGCGCCCACATCCTTAACATGAGGGATTTCAGGACAATTAATTTTTTGACATGACCGACAACATCACATAAAGCACATGGAGGAATAGGCTTTAGCGGCATAGGAGGAGTTGTAGTTTTTGGGGGTGCCTTGTCTTAATTTCCCTTTCTCTAGGCTTTTCCCCCATTGCCAAATGTTTTTGCAACAGGAGCAGGATCCTATTGAGGTCATTATGGAATTGAAGCAAAGGTAGGGGTAGGAACAACAGGAAGCACTGGGGTCAAAGTAGTGTAAGGTTTAAGCTGATTGGGTGGAGTGTTTGTGGGAGGATCGATGTACCAGATTGGGATCCCCAAGTTAATGTTGGGTAGATTTAATGTAGCCATGATAGGTGTAGAATAAAATCCAGGCCATGGAAATAAGAATAGTATCTGACTAGAAGGATAATGGCCTGGAGGAACTCCTCCAAGATGGGTAAGGCATGGGGGAATGGTTTCGGGCGAGAATGGATTAGGAGAGACACCAACGAAAGGAAATGATCCTTGAGGAGTAATACTAGAAGGTTGGGATTAGTTAGGGATAGTAGGTTGCGAAGGTGCAATCTGCCATGAAGGCATACCCGACTGTTTGTGGGTGTCCCACGATGCTTGGAGCATGCAAACACTAGATGAGCTAGGCTGAAAAGGGTAGGTGGTGGACCATAGTAAGAACCAAGAAAAGTGGAATATTTGTAGACTCCTAGAGAGACATTGGTGAAGGATGAGACAATCGTATTCTCAGCCACAAAAAAAATGTTGGACTGAGGTGAAGTTTGGGCTTTGGGGTCATAGTACATCGTCTAATTGACGATGATGATATTTCCATTGTTGGGAAAGCACATCTTACGGTGAACTACAGATGCTACATCTGACATGGCATAAGTGTAACTATGACCCAAAAAGATGTTATAGTCTAAGGGAGCATCGATGCATTCAATTTCAATTAAAATCGTCCTGCCGAAAACTGTGACTGGACGGTTGTGATATAAACCAAGGGGTTATGAAGGATGACCTTTCATGCACAAAGAGTGATTGTGGATGGGGATAGGTCAGGGGAACCAAGTTTCTTCCAAAAACTCGCTGCCATCACATAGGTAGAGGCACCTTCATCGATGATACATAATTGAACATTGGAATTTCTAATGGAGACCGGTATTTGAAATGCAAGCGATGAAGGTAGGGAAGGATTTTTTTACTTATCAATATGAAAGACATTAATCTAATCATCTTGAGGATCCACAACACCAAAAGCGTATAGTAGATATTTTCATTGGGATGGGCATGTATAAAGGACTTCTAGCATTGACATGGCAACAAGATATTACGTCAAGCTATCTACGATGCTATATGTATGGGCGACTATGGAAGAAGCAACATTTCAATGTAACAAACCTTTGGGGATCTTGGGAATAACCTTGACCGTCAATTGAGGGTTTTGTAAGGTATTGTTAGGTGATGATAGAGGCTTAGTGGAGACTTTGGGTTGGGACTCAGTTGCTAACTTAGTGGATGGCTTGTCGTATTGGTGCGATCGAGTCTAAAGTTTCACTTGATCAGTATTAACCTCATCAAAATTCATCATAAGAATATGATAATCATGGTGGAAAAATGGTGGAGTTGGTTGAGCTGCCTAGCCTTGTGTAGGTTGGGTAGGTATGTATCTTTGGTGAGGGAAAGGATTGGTAAGCACTACAAGTTGAGATGAAGTAGGAGGGGGAGGAGGAGTGGTGGGTTGTGATGCTCGAGAAGTTTCTAAGCTTCCCATACCTGACGCATCTAAGGTAAAAGAGGACACTCATGGGTATAATGACCATATCTGCCGCAATAGGCACATGGTTTTTTTGTACAAAGACCCTTTCTTTCTTGGTTTAACTGCGCTATTGCTGGGTTGTGGGATTAGGTGGAGGACCCTAAGGGGAATTTGGTGGAGGAATTTAGCTACCTTGATTACCTTGAGACTACTGCTTCTGATTACCTTTCCCCTTGTTCCTTTTCTTTGGGTTAGGGGGATTTGGTCTGCTCTATTGAGCATACACTTGACCTTGTGGAGGAGGTGTATATTGTGGCAGAGGGGGAGCAGGCATGGGGGGCTAGGGCATGAGTGCCAGAGGGGCTGGAGCATTAGGAAGTGCATACTGATAATAAAGAGATGGGGAAACATTAGGGCAAATAGGTGGTGCAATAGCTAGCCCTGAAATTTTTTGATGCAGATGTGGATATGCATATGGCCTGCTGGGACCTAGATAAGGGTTGCCTTGTGGAGGACTAGGGGAGGAATAATTGTAAGTGGAACTGGTCCCTCGCTGAGGTGTACCATAACTCATCTAAGGTGGAGCATATGGTTGAGGGTGTGATATGGTTCCAACTATGCCATCTGCGGCATGAGATACCCCCAGTGCATTATCAGCACCAAGCTGAGGTAGATAGAGGATGATAGTGTAAACTTAACCTGACTAGGCATAGATTACATCAAATTTTAAGGCTACTTGGAATGCATCTTCCTCAAAGTGGGGAAGTGTGACACGACATATTTAGCAATGGGGACCAACAAAAATAAGGAACCAATCCATATATAATCAGTCTTCGAATCCAGGAGTTCTACAGACACTCCTCCTTCTTTACCATTCCTAAACATAGTTGGGAAGGTGGGTGTGGCATAAGTTTGATGAAAAGAAATCAAAAGTTCGGTACTAGTGTCATAAAAAAGAGATGACTAGAAATATGAAAGAAAATTTATGTAAAGAGTCGTAAAAGTGGAATGAGTGGCACTAGTTTGATCGACATACCACTTAGCAACAACTCCAGTGAGCATGCATTGGAACAAATGAAGATGGATGGAATCTTTAGTAATGGAATTTGATGAATACCACATGTGGAATGAGTGAACATGATTAGTTGGATATTCTCTAGGATTACCTTCAAACTTTGGGATGTATGAAGAGAGATTAGTAGGCATAGTTAGCCATGTGGGATCGTGGAGAAGAGGATCATTATTAAGATGGCTGAAATTTGGGAGACTCAAATCTTCCATACAAGGAAGTAGGAGTGACCACATCGGTGCGGGTTCCGCTGGTTGGGTTACCCTTGTTAGTACCTAGGTTACCACCCTAGTTTCCCACAACCGTGTTGGTGCCTAAAATGGTGGAGATATAGGGTTGAGACGATGCAAAATCAAAGGAGGAACTAGATGAATCAGTAGAATCAGAATCAGAATGATGACTCAATGGGGACTAGGAGGATGAACTCTAACTTGATGGGGAGGAGTAATATGTCCTAATTGGAAGTGAGGGTGAAGACCTCAAATTTGATGTGATAAACACCTAGGGGACGCAATGATATAAGAACTAAAAGGTGATGATAGGAATAAAAGATCAACGAACAACAAGAAAATGCTTAGTGCAGTGGTGCCAAGTGTAAACTAACTATTTTAATGATGTTACTCTAATACAAGAAAACATGTCCTATCAAAGTAAAACACCTCTAGCCTATAGGTGATCTAAATGCTCAAATAATCCTAGATATACTATTTCAGATGTCCTTCCAAAGAACTTCTTACTTTATGGAATCTGATCCCTACAAGTAGAGTTGTCAAGAGAAAGGTTGGGTAGGGAACCAATTGCTTCCTGGAGCCAATCCTATAGGATGTTTTCCTAAGACTGGTCACTACAGTTACCTTCATCCCCCGGGGGTGGTTGAGTCTTGAGATTCTTGGTAGTCATCAATCGCACGTGATTCCCTGCCACGGGTTGGGTAGCTCCTAGGAGAACTGTTCACACGATGACCTAGCCTAACACCCCCCTGAATCGGGTTTCTAATGCACTCCAACTTTGGATCGTGGGATGGTGAAGTATTTTAAGCTCCCTAATACGTTAAATTCTATGTCTCAATGAAAGTGATCGACAAGTGTTATTGGGAGCCTATTCCACCGATACTACACGTAGACTACAAATATTGTTTGGCCCTTGTGCCCAAGTGGGCTTAATTAATGTGTGTTTATTTATTAAGGTGTAGTGTTTCAAGTCTTGACTTGGCGGTGTTAACCAAGATCACATTCGCTCAAGGTGTGAGTGTGTGAAAATAATGTGTCAAGTGGATGAGTTAATTAAGCATGTTTCATGTTTCATGGTGGCAGTGGCATGAAGACCATAAAAGGAGAGGTCGACCTAATTTTTTAGGGCATCAATCACACATAAGAAACTCTGAAATCAGCAAAGGGTAGAGCAAGACAAGTAAGCCATATGATTCAAATTGTATTTGGGTAAGCATATATATATATATATATACAAATTGTGTCTAAGGCATCAACTATTTTCAAGAAGGAAATTCGAATAAGAAGAAACATAAGAGGACAAGGATGGCCGAAATATTTAGCAGAGAAGAGGAGGAAATGTTTTGGATTATGTTCTGAGGTCAACTTGTTCACACGTGTGAGAATGACCTAGGGTCATGTACTCTAGCAGAATCACTAAGTTACAATTATCATCACTTACCGAGTTTTTAGGTAAAAGGAAGTCTCCTTCTCAAGCTAAGTTTCCAATAGTGCAAGGTAATTATTTGATGAATAATAACTCTAATAACAAACAAATGAAAATAAAAGCTAATCTAAGGAAGTAAAAATAAATCACAAGAAGTTATTAAAAACAAGAGAAATCACCTTCATTGATATGACCTAGATTTCTCAACATGGTTTCAAAGCTAAGGTGCCAAGTCAAGAAGGAAGGACAGCTTAACGAAGCACACTCAGAACCTAATCACTAAAAGGATCATCAAGATCGAAGGTAAAGATAAATAAAATATTTTTGAATAGAGGCATCAATAGAACTATAAAGAAAAATCAAGGCATAAAAGAAAAAAAATGAATCTTCAAGTATGCTTAAGGACCAAGTTCAAAAAGGAGTCTAATAGATAATTCTAGGCACAAATATTCTAAAAAATATGATGTGAAAAGGGAAGAAAGAGAAAGTGAACTACATATCTCAATACAAAACCAAACTCTCTCCAAAGTCAAGAAAAGTTTTAGTCTATAGAGTTTTCAAACTCTCCCTCCAACAAGGAAAGGATTGTTCAAAAGGCAACAAATATTTGAACCAAATTTTTGGTCAACCTCAGATAAAGATCGAGCTCCTTAAGGAGATCAAGAATATAATGTTTTTACTAGTACATCTATGTGGCACAAAGGATGCAGGAATCAATCATTCTTGTTCTCCATAACTCAGTAAGTCTTTCAAGAAGACTAATACTCATTTATTCATTCTAAAAAGGTGATGAAAATGAAAAGGAAGAAAAATATCCATGTTGATATTCTGTGGCAAAGAAGTTCCATAAGCAGTCATAATATAACTTGAAGGAACACATGAAGAATTAGGTCCCATTAAAAGAACAACAATATCTTTGAATACTCATTAAAATAAGGTCATGAAGATGGCAAATGATCAATGACAAGTCCAATATCGTTGCAAAGAATCATGGTAGCCAAAATACTAAGCACTATAGGTAGGTGTCCATGAGGTATGTATAATAATTTTATTTTTGAGCGTCCATCATAAGATGTAATAGGGTTGAAGTTATGGGTTTATATTTTAATAAAAATCTAGTATTTAGAGACCTTAATCTTAAGGTATTTATTCCCTATGATTTGATTTTCAGGGTGTATTATATTTCTAGGGCATGGGATAAACTCTAGAATGACATAAACGGAAAAGAGTATGATCTAAGGTTTGAATTTAAGAAATCTTATATTGATCTATTAATTACATAAAACCCAAGGAAGGTAACTTGACATCATGTTTTGGTATCATATTTTGCTTAGGTTACTTGCTCAAATAATATTACAGGTACAAGAAGCAAAAAAATGTATGGGCTGATCCATTTAAAGGCATGATGAAAGAAGGGAACTATACAGACCCTTAGAAACGATTCATAATATAGATGAATAGAAAGGAAAAAGTAAAATATGAAAGATCTCTGCCATGGTTGAATGAATCTTAGTAAGAAGGCATCATGGTAAGCATACAAATTGAAGCAAGAACTCATAGCTGAAGTAAAAGTCTGCATACTGGTACTAGTCATCATAGGAAAATGTAACTTTTGGTAACGTCATAAATAATTGAGTGATTTTCATAAAAATCCTTTTGGTCATGTTACATATTGCATAGAAGATTTTTGTTTGATTCAAATAGAGTCAAATTACCCCTCCAAGACCAAGTTCAAATGCTAACAGCAAGTTGGCGTAAGGACGACAACAAGTCAGCTCAAAAGGAAGTGACATGAAGACTATAAAAGGAGAGATCGACCTAATATATATATATATATATATATATATATATATATATATATATATATATATAACTATGGCTAAGGCATCAACTATCATCAAGAAGGAAATTTGAATAAGAAGAAAACATAAGAGAAAAAGGATGGCCAAAATACTTATCAGAGAAGAGGAGGAAGATAAAAATGTTCTAAATTATTTTTTGATTTCAACCTATTCACATGTGTGAGAATGACAGAGGGTCATCTGCTGTAGCAGAATCATGAAGTTACAGTTATCATCACTAACTGAGTTTTTGGGTAAAAGGAAGTCTGCGTCTCATGCGGAATTGCCAAGATTGCAAGGTAACTATTTGATGAATAAGAACTATAATAACAAACAATTGAAAGGAAAATATAATCTAAAGAAGTAAAAATAAATCACAAGGAATTATTAAAAAGAACTGAAATCACCTTCATTGTTATGCCCTAGATTTCTCAACATGGTTTCAGAGCTAAGGTGTCGAGTCAAGAAGGAAGGTCAGCTTAACGAATGACACTAATGGTGAATCGTGAAGTATGCTTAAGGATAGATTTAAAAAAGGAGTCTAACAAATATTTTTGTCACAAATATTCTCAAAATATGATGTCAAATAGGAATAAAGAGATAGTGAACTACATCTCTTAAAATAAAACCAAGCTCTCTCCAAAGTCAAGCAAAGTTTTAGGCTACAAAGTTTTGAAACTCTCTCTTCAACAAGAAAAGGACTATTCAAAAGGAAACAAATATCTGAACCAATTTTTGGTCAACCTTAATGAAATATCGGGCTCAGGAAGATCAAGAATATAATTTTCTTACCAATATATCTCTGTGGCACAAAGAATGTAGACACTACTCTTTCTTTTTCTCCATAACTCAATCAGTACTTCAAGAAGATCAATACTCATTTAGTCATTCTGAAAAGGTGATAGAACTAAACAGGCATAAAAACCTCCATTTTGATATTATGTGGAAAATAAGTTCCATAAGCACGCATACTATAACTTGAAGGAATGCATGAAGAAGCAAGTCCCATTCAAGGAACGACAATATCTCTGAGGACTCATTAAAATAAGTTCATGAATATGGAAAATGATCAATGACAAGTACAGTATCGCTGCAAAGAATAATGGCAGCCAAAATACTAAGCACTATAGGTAGGTGTCCATGAGATATGTATAATAATTTTGGTTTTAAGGGTCCATCATAAGATGAATTAGGGTTGAAGTTATGTGTTTATATTTTAAGAAAACCCTAGTATTTAGAAAGTCTAATCTTAAGGTATTTTTCCCCATGATTTGATTTCTAGGGTTTGTTAGATTTCTAAGGCATGAGATAAACTCTAGAATGACATAAAGATTAAAGAGTATGATCTAAGGTTTGAATTTAGGAAACCCTATAATAACCGCTTGATTACATAAAACCCTAGAAAAGTAACTTGACATCATGTTTTGGTATCATATTTTTCTTGTGTTACTTGCTAAAATAGTATTGTGGGTACAAGAAGTAAAAAATGGATGGGTTGATCCATTGAAAGGAGTGATGAAAGAAGTGAACTATACAGACCCTTAAACACTTTTCATAATATAGATGAATAACAAGGAAAAAATAAAAGATGAAATACCTCTACCATGGTTGAATGCATATTAGTAAGAAGGCATCATGGTAAGCATACAAATTGCAGCAAGAGCTCATAACTGAAGTAAAAGTCTACATACTGGTTGCAATCATCATAGGACAATGTAGCTCTTGGTAACCTCATAAATAATTGAGTGATTGTTATAAAGACTCATTTTGGCATATTTCATATTGCATAGAATATTTTTGTTTGAGTCAAATAGAGTCAAATGACCCTCCAAGACCAAGTCAAAATGCTAACAAGTTGAGCTAAGGACAACAAGGAGTTGGATCAAAAGGCAATGACATGAAGACTATAAAAGGAGAGATTGGCCTAATTTGTTAGGGTATCAATCACACACAAGAAACTCTGAAATCAACGAAGGGCAGTATAGGACAAGCAAGGCATATGATTTGTACTATCTTTGGGTATGTGTGTGTGTATATATATATGTGTGTGTGTGTGTGTGTGTGTGTGTGTGTATATACATATATATACATATACATACATACATATATGTATGTATATATATATATATACATATATATATATATATATATATATATATATATATGTATATATATATATATATATTTATATATATATATATATATATAGATATATATATATATATATATATATATATATATATATATATATATATATATATATATATATATATATATATATATATATATATATACAAACTGTGGCTAAGGCATCAACTATCATCAATAAGGAAATTTGAATAAGAAGAAAACATAAGAGAAAAACGATGGATGAAATACTTAGCAAATAAGAGGAGGAAGATAACAATGTTCTGAATTATGTTTTGAGCTCAACCTGTTCACATGTGTGAGAATGATATAGGTCATCTATTGTAGCAGAATCAAGAAGTTACAGTTATCATCACTAACCAAGTTTGGGTAAAAGGAAGTCTCCTTCTCAAGTCGAGTTTCCATGAATGCAAGGTGAAGTCAAGCAAAGAATATGGAAGAGGAAGTTGACCATGTTCTGCGCTCACGTACTGTCCTAGGGTTTCTGAAGAGATTGAAAGGTTGAAGATAACAAGAAGAAGCTAAAAATTTGCGGTGAAGGTATTGTTATGAACTCATGATGTAAGGGAGAAACTTGAGTTGACCTTGCTAGAAGTCAAGAAGAATTGTGAATTGGTCTTGGAGGGATCATCTGGTCAAAGATCTAGGTTTTGGAATTCGTCAAGTGAAGATTCTATAAGAAGAAGATTTCTCGTGGGTTTTCCTCTCAGATTGGAGAGGTTTTGGCCCAAGCTGGTTGCCTACATGTTGTGTCATTTGTCTTGTTATGGTTTTGTAACTATTTGATGAATAATAACTCGAATAAAAAACAAATGAAAGGAAAAGTTAATCTAAAGAAGTAAAATACGTCACAAACAATTATTAAAAACAAGAGAAATCAAAATCAAAATCACAAAAATAGATGGTTGAATATTACATTTTTCATAGCATTGGATGTATTTGGGTGCATAAATGATTCTTTCATTCTGACAATGGATGTATTGAGGGGCATAAATGAATCCTTCATGCCAACAAAATTCACACTTAGCAAAAAAACAAATATAATAAATATATAAAGTTAAATAAGTTAATTAAATGCTCAAAAATATTGATCAAGATTTATCACTAGCACAACCTTAGATGTACTAAAGGGTGTGATAGGAGTTCGAATGAATTTAGAGATTTCTTGCATTCCAAAAAAATAAATTAGCATAATATAATAAGGAACATAAGATAATTGAACCTATAAAAGACGCTATTCAGGCTTACCTCATGCACCATCATAGCAATGTCTTTCCCTCGTGCATTTTTTAACATTTCCATAAAAGTAGTTAAGATCATCAAATCCCCCATAGTAGAATTAGTAGCACCCATGGGAACATTCTTAAAAAAACACATAATAACATAAAAATAAGAAAATATTGATTTGAGAACATATGAAAGTGACATTAACAACACATTTCAAATTCACTAGCACATTAACAATAGCATACACAAATTTTAATATGTTTCAATACTTAGAAAAACATAAACAATACTCAATATGCAAAGCTTTTTTAGGTTTATAGTATTGTGTTTATCTTTCCTAGGTGTTGATGGCATAATGTGCCTCGGTGTTAATTGTATAAAGGTTTTCAAAATTTCAATTAAGGAATTGAGGTGTGGTATATCATGTTCCTCCACTAAATATATACGTGCCTTTCCAATAAAACATTAAACATTCAAATTACTTAATGTTCATTACAATTAAAAACTCAATACTTAACTTGTAAAGATTTAATTATATTGTAGTGAATCCTTACAAGTATCTTAAAGTAAACATAGTGATAAAAAATGTTATCCTCACATGAAATTTAATCATCTGATGTCATAAATACCCCATAATTAATGGACCCTAAATCCAAAAATAAATTAATACCATCATTTTCATAGTCTTCATCACCTTCAACTACAAGTAAATTAAAATCAATAAATTCAACATCTTCATGGACTTGATGCCCATGTGGTTGCTCATGTCCTTCAAACACTTCAATAAAATCGTCTTGATCTTCATCTTGGTCATATGCATCATTGTCAATAAAATTTTCATCATCTCCATCTTGGACATCTATGTCTTCAAGGGGAACTTCTGCATCTTCAAGTATATCATGGCCCTCTACATCTTGAATAGATGTTACTCTTTGTCATCTTGGATCATAATCAATCATAAATGACCAACCAGGTTGTTCTAAATTTGGAATGAGAAAAATTTGGTCACATTGACTTGGAAACACATAAGGTTCAAAAGTGGCTTCAAACCTAGAAGTATTGACCATATGGAATCCATTATTATGGAGAAAGCTAGTTTTTTCTTCTCCCACTTCGATAAGCTTGTACCATTCAACACGAAAAAAAACTTTCTTAAAAGACATAAAATCAAGCTCTATAATATCCTCCAACACTACATAATAGCGAAGTGTGCTTGTGATTGGTTGTATATCATTTGCATGTGAATGACATTCCACCTCAAATGATGCTGAAACTCCACAATCATAAGTTTGTCTCTTTTCATCAACTTTTATTATTCGAAAATGATGACCAAAATTCCACATGCCTTTGTAATATCTTACCTAAACTCATATAAATATTAAATTCAAGGATATAAAAGTTAACAAGAAATTTATTAAATATATGTAACATATTAATATATATCACCTACCCATTTATAGATCCTTTAATGAAATTCAATTGTTGTTGTGTTACTCTATCGTTGCCTTCTGTTGCCTCATGTTCAATATTGGTCTTTAGCCAATTCCATGAGCATCTCTCTGGCCACTTTCTTTTATGGCTTGCAGGCAATCCTCGAGTAGTGTTTTCACTATGTCTATATATATATTGGACCATGCATTTTCATCTTTTAATTTCTTTTGTTCAGTGTACTTCTCCATCCATTCCAACATAAAGTCAGAATTGTATGCAACATACAAAAGTAATGCCTCCCACTCCTTATCATCTACAATGAAAAATATATTTTTTCAATGAATTAATAATTATTTAAAGCCATGTATTATAAAATTTATGATAAAAATAACTACTATTAACATTTTTGTATACATGTTATCCTATTTGAAGTCCCTCCACCCTCTAATTTTTCTCCCTCAAATGATTGATATTGGTTATAATTCCATAATCATAGAGATTCAAGATGAAATTGAGGTATGTACTCACTCAAATGAACCATTTCCTGGAAAACTATGTACCCCTCAACTATGGACCCTTTTGGTCAAGCCTTGTGCCTCACAAATTTTTTAAGACCTTCATATATATAATATATATATCCACAAGCCACATTGTTCGAATATGAATAGGACCACACTGATCAATCTCTTCTATTAGGTGTACAAGGTAGTTCTCTTGAGAATTAAAGAAGATTGGAAGGAATCAAATTTGAATATCACACATCAAAAGTGAAACATTCCTCTTCCAATAATTCAAGTCATCCTGATGTATCTCTTTAGATGAGACCCACCTACAAGTATTTCCATGTCTTACAATAAATACTTGTGATTTATAGTAAAATAAAACTAGAAACTCATATAAAGGTATAACCAATGATGCACTTGAAATGATAAGAGTCATAGAAGAGTATGCGTGATGGATTGAAAAAACCTCAAATATTTGCTTAATTTGTAAATAGTCAATGTGACATCAAGGTCAAAAGTACTTGATATTGCTGCAAACCACACATACTGCATGACCTTTAACAAATAACCATGTTCAGATATGCATATTGCATGACCATTAACAAATAACCATGTTCAAATATGTATCAAATTCAAATATCCATGAACTGATATTATCACTAGGATATACAATTTTCTAATTAAAACTAATTGTGCCAATCGTGTGTTTTTAGGCCCGAGAACTCTAATCCATCTCTTGTGAATAATTTTTTCAATGTTGCACCAAATCCAGAAGGAAATCTTATGCTTTTCATAGTAGAAATGATGTTTTTTTTTTTCATTTGATGTAAAAGTCCATGGAGCATGAACATATGAGTTGTCTTCATGCAACCACATGTTCTGCATGATATTGGAAACTTGAAGGTCCTTTCATAAATTTATTTTTGCTTCAAGGTTAGTTCCATTTAGATGTTTCCATAAGCACTCAGCCACATTTTTCTTGATGTGCATAATATCAAATAGTTTGTGTATTTGTAAGTTCTTGTAAAATTCTAATTTGTAGAAAACAGAGAATATTTTCATTCTTAGGGGAAAACATATCCCTTCTTTGTTGTCATACATCACTTTCCACCTAGCAGGGTTCATCTTTATTTTCTTCCTCATTTCCACTTTCTTTCCATTGAACTTATGTTTATCATGCACTCAATAGCGATGATTTTGTGGTGAGAATTGTCTATACTAATTATAGATAGTTTTATTGAGTTCCTTTGACTGCCTATGCAACAATTTTGGCCCAAATGATGGACAACCATGTTTCCCCTTTGTTTGTAACCCTAAAATAATATTCGAAACCATATTTAGTAAATGCTAAAATGAACAAAATATTTATAAATTTAATTTATAATATATTACCACAACAAATAGAGAGCCATGAGCTGTCATGAATTGTCCAAATAAGAATCACATGAAAGAGGAAGTTTCTATCATTGATAGGTCTTAATGCATCATACATATTTACACCATCCATTAATTCACGAAGCTCATCAATGAGGGGCTCCATGTATACATCTATTGTAGCTACTTCAACCACCCTCCAAAATTTTGCCTTGGCTTCATTTTGGAGCCTCCCTACCAACATTTCACAGCAACATGTCTTGCCTCATCAAGTACACAAGATTTAGTGTTTTTCTTGCAGAAAGGAAACTTGTCTATCCGAGCTTGATGCATCGCCCTCACGGGATGTTCCCCCGGCTTTTGTCCAGCTGCAAGTTGAGAAGCTCCCTCAAGAAATTGAGTAACTCTGGAGGGCAACTAGCCTTCCCTCCAGAAATTGCTCAATTTTGTCTGGAAGCTTGCTGGGATCTAGAATTGGGCAATTTTTCCAGTCAGGCTTCATCTAAAAAATTATGCAATTCCTCGGCTTCTCAGCCCAAGAATTATGTAATCCTGGGAAACAGTCAGCTTCTCTGCCCAGAAATTGTACAAATCTCCTTGGTAGCTAGCCCAACTCTCTTCTAGAAATGTGCATTTTATTCCAGCAATTGAGCAACCTCTTTCATGTGCAATTAAGTTGACCGATTCCCTTCGGGACAGAGAAAAAATGATTTTCATGCATGGGCTACTTCCCCCAAGGCAGAATGCTAAGGCATCTCTTGATTCAAGGATCTACTTTTAGCAGTTGGAGGTTGCATGCAAGGATCATCTCGGAATCCTCCCACCAAGCGTCGCTCTTCCCATATTTGTGGCATGTGCATCACATCTTCGATTTTATCAAAATTCATGAAGAAGACACTGCATAGCTCATTCCTAACATCAAACTTGCAACTCTGACATCGCACATTGGATCTAGGACCCATTGGCACATTCAACTTAGTTGTTTTGGGTTAAGCCCGCTTTCCATGTCTTGTGTTGCATTTCTGGCGCTTTTTGTGTTTTTCTTTGTATGAATGTTGTTTGCTTGATTTCAGTGAGTGCTTGCTGTCGTTTTGATACATACTATCTTGTACTAGAACCGTTTCAGTTTTCATTAACATCTCACTGCTATCGCGTGCATGAAACTATTTTTCAAGAACGGTCACTGATTCAGTAACTCACCTCACCCACATGTATGTTTTTCCATTTTCTAAATCTGTCATTCACAGTTTGCATTCACAATCATTCACTTATGCTTACACTCAGTATCACTATGCATTCACATTTACATTCGCTTTCAGTTGCCTGTCAGCGAGTTTGGTCAGTCTTGGCCTGGACTCTACCTCACCAAGATAACATTTCGCAATCCAGAGAGGGAAGGCTTTGTATTCCTCTCAGGAAATATGCATTTTTTCCCAGTGACTATCCTCTAGTCTTGTATTACGCAATTTTGAGGGATAAGTGACTGCTGGCCCAGAAAATTGCGCAATGCAGTCACTGAGCCTGCAACCATTACCACCTGAGATTGTGCATTGCATAATTCCAACATTCATCAGCCATAATGGATTGTGCATTGCGTAGTTCCAGTAGTCAGTCAGCCTCCCAAAAGCCCAGACTGTGACTTTCGTAGTCTTGGCAGTTAGTCTCCTGACCTCCCGGCGGAAATTGTGCAACCTTCATGATCAGTCACACAGGTATGTTGCAAGTCAGTTCTCAAGTTAATTTTTGTTTTTGACTGACATATTTATCGCCATGAGTGTTTCCATGTCTACAGGTATCGCAGGTGTTGATCTGCCTCTCAACATCACAGGTACAATGGTTTCCAAAAGAGCAGAGTCGAAGACACTGTTCAAAGCACACTTGGAGATGTAGTCGATCAAGTGTCTATGGACTTGCCTACCCACGAAGACATCAAGTGGTTCATAGAATAGGATGTCAAGATATGAAGGAAGTTGCATCACAGTGAGAAACATCATGAACAACAGCTGAAGGCAACATACTTGATGCAACGAATGCAAGAGGAAGGTTGTTGACAACACAGAGGCAAAACAAAGTTGCAAGCTCAAGAAGATTCACTGGTGATGAAAGCAACTTTGGAGACTCGGGCTATAAGGTGATGGTGCGACATGAATATCACATGAAGATAGATAATGGAACAAAGAAGGAGTTTCTTGTGCTGAAGCAACAACTCAAGGAAGAACATGAGCTGCACAGATAAGTGAATGAGTTGCAGCAGGAACAAGAACAATAGGGGGCGCAACGTGCATTCACGGATGAAACTGCTCTCGTACAAGTTATAGATCCATCCCAACAGCTGGCACGAAGCAGATAAGGTGAGCAGTGTTGTTGGTCACATGCAAGGGAATGCAGTAGAATGCATGTCATTGTGCACACACATGCAATCCCATCCATTCAGCACACTCACCAAGGTGAAGACAAGAAGCAAGTCCGATTGAAGCTGAACATGTAGTTGACAGTTGATGCGCATGACCACCAGCACACACTCGAAGATCAGCACATACATTATGCATCAGTGTGTTTCTGGTTTGGCCGCACCCAAGAAGACCATGCGCATGTTAGCAAATAGGTTGGATGGAGGAGCCACACCAATGCACCCAGATGCCACAGGGGCAAGAGTTTGCTTCAGCAAGATGTCACCATGGAGTGCATGCACACCATCACGGATGACCAAGCTTGGCATCAGCTCACCACCTTCACCATCACAAGCATGTCAAAGAGTTGGTCTCACCACAACGGACTAAGTGTCAGTGATGTCTTGCATGGCTTGCTCAAGACATTTTGTATTACATGAGCACATGTGCATTGTAATGTAACATCTTGTCAAGTGGAAGTTCAAGTGTCGATAGTTGGATGTAACAATCATAGAGTAGATGAAAAGTCACGAGGGTAGATGAACTGTCACGAAGGGGAATGTCAAGGGTCACCCCACCCTTTTCTATAAATAGAACATCATAACTCATTGTAAAGGCTTTTGGTCAGCCAAGCTTCCAATAACACTAGCTTGGAGAGAGCTTGGACAGTATTGTAATGATCCTTGGCTTCTCCACTATGGAGAGCTAGTATATCTTTTTGGAGGAGCAGGTGGTTGTGGCTATAATGTTTCGCTATTGGAACTAGTGGTTGGACATGGATGTATTGTATGACTGTAACTTACACTTCTTAATATAACAATAGCCATCACGTTTCATGCATATGTTGTATTGTTTCTATGCTATCTGGTTTACTCTAAATGGTATATGTATTGGTTTGCTTATGCATGCATGTATAGCTATCTGTGTATGTATGTGTGAACCTTTCTGAAATGTGTTGTTGGTTTAACCATCGCTTTGGATCTCTTGCTAACTTTCCTTCCATGTTGTGATGCATCTTCGCTTGTGTGTTCCCTTCCAAGTCACATACTATTAAAAGTTTCCAAGGGGCGCACTCACCTCACCCTCAATGTATTAGAACCTCTCGTGCACCTTCCTTGACTTACTATAGCTATCACACCCTTGCTACCTACAGGGACATCTTACTTGCCTCTGTGTGAAATCACAGTCAAGGCATTACCATACGACCCACTGCTGGGAATCTTACACCAAACGGTCTGAGGTCTCATTGGGACTTCTTACTGAGGATATCCCCTTACATGTTGGCGGGTCTAGCATCATCAACATTTTGGTGCTAGAAGGAGGGCCAGATGATAAGATGATTCCTCACATTTGTTTTGAATATCTTCATATCTATCATGACTAAATACTGAGTTTCTTTTCCGGAGTGTATGTCTTATGGAAAGAATTTCATTATCTCGAAAAATCTCTCATATAACTTGTCTCATAAAACATATGATGGTGGAGGCAACATAGCCTTGGTTAGGCACGTGGTCGACATTGTAGGCTCATGCGAAAGACATGGATTCTTTGAAGAATACATGAGTTGCACATTCTTCGTCTACACACTTCGAGGGCACCTAATGCACTAGTGTGCCGTGCTGCCCAAAAGATCTACTCATCATATTGCTCATCTGGTTGCAAAGATAGACCATGCTTTCAATAACTTTGACCATAAAGCACTCAACAAATAAATTATGAAATTATGGAAAGCACGCGATGAATCCGTTGAATAGTTTTACACATGCTTTTGTTATCTTGGATACCAATTCCGTGAAGATGATATTTATTGGGAATTTCTTGATGGAAGATTTGAGTATCTTCTTCACATATCTGAAACCTGCTCATCACACTTTGGTGATGGAGCTACGCAATCATAGGCAAGCACAGTTGTTGTCACAAGTGACTGTCTACCTTCACCTCAACAAATAGCTCCACCACCATGGAGTGGTGTGGGAAATCGTGTACACACATCTGTTGAACTGTCACATCCTCCCACCCCACCATCTCTTGATATCTGTGTAGATTTTTCTTGCAAGACTGTTGGTTGTCATGTGGATTCATTCCCTCGACCTCCATCCTTGCACTCTGTTGATCCTCCGAATTGTACTGTCTTGTGTTCTCCCATTCCAGACTCCTCACCTATTGTGAAAAAGGATCAAGTTGTCAACGGAGTTGGTGTTATGCAGCCAAAATGCACCATCATTCATGATAAGTGTGTGTAGGAATCTAAAGAACCCGTGCTGAAGGATGACTCCCTTCCAGCCGCGCCTCATCCGCTTTATCCTTAAATCCCTTATGATTCTACCACTGATGATTTCCCCTATGATAACTAATTTCTAGATGTTTCTAACTCCGATCATTCAGAGAACATGTCAGATGTCAGTTTGTCATTACGTTGCAAAGAGGACACGACGAATGTCAATCTATCATTACGTTGCGGAGAGGACACATCTTCCTCTAAAAATCTGTCCAATCTATCATCTATCATTTCTGAAAGCAGAAAGGGTGAACATCTTTGCTTCTCATCTACCCCTCTGCATGATTCGTCAAATCATGAGGATTTCGCCAAACATCCTAAATTTTCTAACCTTGGTTGTCGTGATCTCTCTACTTCTTCATCTGATCACGATATTGATTTACTTGTTGTTAATCTATCTAAGATACTGGTCTATGATGATCTATCTGTCAACGAAGTCGAAACACCACACACTGTTGAGGCACTTCAGCCCGAGCTGATGGTTATGTCAGGCCCTCGCTGTCTTGAGGTTGGTTTCCCTTCCGGTAAGGAAATTGTTGAAACACTCAAGGCTCCTCATTGCTCTCTGCTTTGCATTAAAGATCAACCAAACACCCAAATTTTTCTTCCTCCACTCGAACTACACAATCTCATCGCTCATGCATTGGAGGAATCTTACACAACAAGCACACATGCACAACGTAAGTGGTCTACCTTTCTCACATTTTCTTGCTTTTCATAGTCAAGAGAATGCATACACTTGACATCTGCACGTAGTGTAGCATAGCACCATGATAGCTCCATAGAATTCATGTCATGTGAGTTCACTCATTTTCATTATGTGGACACTTTTAAACTCAGAGTGTGTTTCTCTTCACTGTTACATCTTTCTTGTTTGTTGTTTTGTGCAACTGTCTTGTTCGCGAACCATGCCTTCACCAACATGGGTTAACCAATGCGCCAATGGCTACATTGGAAGTATCACTTCATGTGAGATGCACCATGCTTACTTTATTTGTTGGTTTGTTTGTCTACTTTCTTTTTGGCTTACTCACTTTTCTTTCACTTTGACTTCTGCTTTTACTTTTCTTTGTTGTTTCCTTGTTTTGTTTGTAGTTTAATTTCACATGAAACCATGTATGACTCTTAAAACAAGTTGGGTAAAGTACAATTGGACATGTACAACTATCAACATTTGGTTATCTATTGTCTGTTCTCTTATGTAAGAACATATTATCTTCATCCCATGATACATCAATGGAAAACACGTACTGTTCGAAGTAAAACTTTGTGAAACCACAACTCTTGTGCGCTAACTAGTATCACCTACTCTAGTTGGTTGTTTTTGGGTTAACCCTTGTCAGCCCAGTCAAGTACAGTAAGGTGAGGGGGAAAACTTTAATAGGCACGTCAGAGGTATAATAAACTACTTCTCTGCAGGAAAAACCTCTTCTTCTCTCAATAAGTTTGGATCCCTCTTCTGCCTCTGAAATGAGTAAGTGTTATGCATAGTTACGAAGATGAAAAATAAAATAAAAAAATGATTGAAAAAAATGAAAATGAATAAGATGAAAGAAGAGAAAGGCTTCCTGCATAGAGAGATGATGCAAGTAACTCTGTTGGGGTACTGACCAGGATCGCTGGTAGTAAGGCCATGCTTGTGTTACTATGTGACTCCATCGGGGTACTGTTCAGGCCTATTAGCGACAAAGCAATAGTAGAGATGAAACTAAGACTCTGAAGACTATACTGCTTGTGAACTAATATACCCCTCAACCCCAATCGAAACAAATGTGTTTACTTGGCTTGGTATGTGTGTCAATCGACCAAGAGCTTGGCAGATGCTACATATTACAATCAAGCAAGTGTGGGCACCAAGACAAACTGAGAACTGAACAATACTTCTGGAGGTGTTAGACTTGCTTTTCATGAACAAGGTCCATTTAGAGAGTTGGAGTTCTACCAGTGTGTCGCCAAGTGTTGTAGCAGCTACAACCACCCTCCAAAATTTTTCCTTATCTTCGTTTTGGAGCATCCCTACCAACCTTTCACAACAGCATGTCTTTCTTCGTCAAGTACACAAGCTTTAGTGTTTTTCTTGCGAAAAGGCAGCATGTCTATTAGAGCTTGATGTATCCCACTCACAGGATGTTCCTCTGAACTTGGTCCAGCTACAGGATGAGAAACTCCCTCAATAAATTGCGTAATTATGGAAGGAAACCAACCTTCCCTCCAAAAATTACGTAATTATTTCTGGCAGCCTGCTCGGCTCTAGAAATGTGAAATTCTCCCAGTCAGGCTTCATCCAGAAAATTGCGCAATTCCTCCAAGTAGGGTTACTCAGCCCGGGAATTGCACAAACCTAGGCAACAATTAGCTGCTCTGACCATAAATTGTGCAAATATCCTGTGCAACCAGCCCAACTCCCTTCTAGAAATGTGCATTTTCTCCCAGCAGTTGAGCAGCTTGTTGCATGTGCAGTTGAGTTGACGGATTCCCTCCGGGACTAAGGAAAATTGATTTTCATGCATGGTTTGCTTCCCCCAAGGTAGCATGCTAAGGCATCCCTTGATTCAAGGATCTACTTTTAGCAACTGGAGGTTGCATGCAACGATCATCTTAGAAACCTCCCACCAAGTGTCACTCTTCCTAGATTTCTAGCATGCATGTCACATCTTTGATTTTATCAAAACTCATGAACCGGATGCTGCAGAGCTCATTCCTAACATCAACGTTGCATCTCTAACATCCAACATCACATCTAGGAGCTGTCAGCACATTCATCTTAACTGTTTTGGGGTAAGCCCGCTTTCCATGTCTTGTGTTGCATTTTCGACGCTTTTTGTGTTTCGATTAGTATGAATCTTTTCCAGCTTGATTTCAGTGAGCGCTTGCTATCATTTTCATACATACTAGCTTGTACTGGCACCGTTTCAGTTTTCATTAACATATCATGGGTGTCGCATGCTTGAAACTATTTTTCATGAACGGTCGCCAATTCGACAACTCGCCTCACCCACATGCATGTTGTTCCATTTTCTGAATATGTCATTCAATGTTTCATGCACAATCATTCACTTATGCTTACACTAAGTATCGCCATGCATTCGCATTTATATTCGCTTTCAGTTTCCCATCGGTGAGTCTGGGAAACCTTGGCCTGGACTCTGCCTCACCAAGACATCATTGCACAATCTTGAGAGGGAAGGCTCTGTTTTCCTCTCAGGAAATGCACCTTTCTTCCTAGTGACTGTCCTCTAGTCTTGCATTGCACAATTCTGAGGGATAATGATTATTGACCTAGAAAATGGTGCAATGCAATCACTGAGCCTACAACCATTGCTAGCTGAGATTGCGCATTGTGTAATTCCAGCAGTCAGTAGCCAGACTGTACTGTGTATTGTGCAATTTGAGTAGTCAATCAGCTTCTCAGAATCTTAGCCTATTGTTATGAAACCAGCTCAAGAAAAGATAGAAAAGATAAATCCACGCCTTAAAATTCAGCCTCTTCGAGGGGGCAACCTCCTTTACATTACATAAATGAACAATTCTTGGATGATACAAATGAAAATACCTCCTTTCTATATATAGGAGTCTAAATGGTCCCAATACAATCAAAGCCTACATAACAATAATATTGTAGGGCACAACAATAACAATAGTGGGCTTCTATGTGGCACAATAGTAACAATATGGGCACTACATGGGTACATCAATATAAATAAGGGGTATAACTACAATAGTAATGGGGTAATCACTAGTATTATAGGGACCCAACATGCCCCTCTCCTTCAAAAAAGTGTTGTCCTCAACGCTTAAGTAGTTCAGGATACTTCTGCATAAAATTCTCATCCTCCCATGTGGAATCTTCAACGGATAAGTTCTTCCACTTGATAAGGTACTCTGAAATTGATCGATTTCGTAGCTGTCGAGTTCTTGTTTCTATAACTGCTTCCGGTTCCAATATAATTTTTCCTTCTTCGTCAAGTTCTGGCAATATTGTTTGAACTGGGAGCTTGTCGCCTATAACCTTCTTTAAGCATGAAACATGGAAAACTGGGTGCAATCGAGAAGCTGCAGGAAGCTCCAATTTGTATGCCATAGTACCAATCTTTTGCAACACCTTGTACGGACCATAATACTTTGGTGATAATTTATTATCCTTCTTAGCTTGCTTGAGGGACATTTTCTTATATGGTTGTAGCCGTAGGAATACCCAATCACCTACATCAAAACTTCTTTCACTGCGATGCTGATCTGCCTGTTGTTTCATTCTATTCTGTGCCAACACAAGGTTATCCTTTAAGAGTTGGAGGACTTGTTGTTGATGTTCGATGTGATGTTCCACTGCCTGAACCTTAGAATTTTCTCTTAAATATGATGTGATGGATGGTGGTTGATACCCATAAAGTGCCATAAATGGGGTCATTTTTGTTGCTGTATGAAAGGAAGTGTTATACCACCATTCAGCTAGAGGCAACCATTTGACCCATTGTGTTTGTTTATCAGATACAAAGCAACGAAGATATCCTTCCAAACATTTGTTTACTATCTCAGTTTGCCCATCAGATTGAGGATGATAAGATGAGCTATGAGCTAACTGAGTACCAAGACAAGAAAATAATTCTGTCCAAAAATTTCCAGTGAAAATGGGATCTCTGTCACTTACAATAATCTTTGGGTTTCCATGTAGCTTTTGAATTGTTTCCATAAATGTAGTAGAAACTGTACTGGCTTTAAATGGATGTGATAATGCACAAAAGTGTGCATACTTGGTAAGTCTGTCAACTACCACCATGATGACACTCTTTCCCTCAGACTTGGGTAAACCTGTGATAAAATCCATTGATACCTCCTCCCAACGTTGGCTTGGAATGGGTAAAGGTTGTAATAGACCCGGTGTCTTAATTGTTTCAACTTTATTTTGTTGGCAAACCAAACATTCTGCCACAAACTTTTGAATATCTGATTTAAGGCCATCCCAAAAAAATTCCTTCTTAACCCTGTGGTAAGTTTTTAAAAATCTTGAGTGCCCTCCTAAGGGAGAAGTGTGCAATTCCATAAGAATCTTTTGTTTTAGCTGGGAATTCTTACAGAGGTATAAGCGATCTTTGTACCATAACAAATCATTTTTCCAGCTAAATGTATCAGACGTACTGGAATCTTGTTGTAGCTTTCGAATAAGTGCCCACACTTCTTCGTCATTCTTCCATTCCTCCCTTGCTTCATTTATCCAATCTGGTTGGATGATAGAAATAGCGCACAACAATGCTTCCACATCCTCATCCTTCCTTGAGAGTGCATCTGCCACCACATTTTGCTTCCCTTTTTTGTAGATGATTTCAAAGTCATAACCCAACATCTTTGTGACCCACTTTTGTTGCTCTTCAGAGGATAATCTTTGTTCTAAAAAGTATTTAAGGCTATCATGATCTGTTTTTACCTTGAAGTGTCTTCCCATTAGGTAGGGTCGCCATTTCTTAAGTGCATGGAGTATTGCCAACATTTCCTTCTCATAAATAGCTTTGCTTAAAAACTTTCCCTTGATTGGACGACTTTCAAAAGCAATGGGTCTTTCATCTTGCATTAGAACAGCACCAATTCCATTTCCTGAAGCATCACATTCCACAGTAAAGGTTTTTGTGAAGTCCGGTGTAGCTAAGACCGGTGCTTGGCACATTGCCTCTTTAAGATGTTCAAAGGCCTTTGTTGCTTCCGGAGTCCATGAAAATGCATCTTTCTTCAATAATGTCGTTAGAGGTGCTGCTATTCTCCCATAATTCTTAACAAACTTGCGATAATACCCTGTCAACCCAAGAAATCCTCGCAAATGCTTTATGGATGTGGGGATTTTCCATTCCTTAATGGCTTTAATTTTGGTAGGGTCTACCTTAACTCCTTCATGAGATACAATATGACCCAAATATTCCACCTCCCAGACTCCAAAGAAACATTTGGATCTTTTGGCATATAATTGTTTCTCTTCCAATAGTTGTAGCACCCTGTCGACATGTTCAACATGATCCTTCCAAGACTTGCTGTAGATAAGTATATCATCAAAAAATACTAAGGCCAAAAGGCATGACCAAAAATTCATAATGACCCTCATGAGTTCTAAATGCCGTTTTCGAAATGTCTTCAATCTTCATTCTGATTTGATGATATCCTGAACGAAGATCCAACTTGGTGAAGTAAATTGATCCATGCAATTCATCCAGTAATTCATCAATGACAGGAATGGGGAACTTATCTTTAATAGTGAGCTTGTTGAGCTCCCTATAATCCGGACACATGCGCCATGATCCATCCTTCTTGTGCACCAATACTACTGGAGCAGAGAAAGAACTTTGACTCGGTTGAATTATACCAGCCTCTAGCATTTCTGCAACCATACGTTCAATTTCACTTTTTTGGACATAGGGATATCTGTACGGCCTGATGTTTGGAGGAACACTTCCTGGAATCAGATGAATAGCATGATCATGATCACGCATAGGTGGGAGACCTTTGGGAGTCTCAAATACCTTGGAATGATTGTCCAGGACTTTTTGGAGATCTGGAGAAATAGATGATTCTAATGTGGAAACATCTAGCGAACATAATTGTGCAATTACACCTCTTTGCTCCTTTTTTAGAAGCTTTGTCATACCATTAGAGCTGATTATCTTTCCTGGTTTCCCTGCAATACCCCTTAATTCAACTTCCTTTCCTTCCACAGAAAATTTCATGAAAAGTTCTTGAAAATTAAAAGCTATTGTACCCAAGGATTGTAGCCATTGGACTCCTAGTACAACATCAGCACCTCCCATTGGAATGGAAAGCATTGGGCTAGTCAATACATATTCTCCCATGGATAGCTTGATATTATGGCACTTTCCAGAGCAATTTATTGTTCCTCCATTTGCAATCATCACTTGACACTCTGGTGCTGGATATAGGAAGCAATTCAATTCTTTTGCTACCCTACAATGAATAAAATTGTGGGTGCTTCCTGAATCAATCAACACTATCACCTTTTTCTTCTTGATTTGTCCTTCTATCTTGATGGTTTGAGGAGTGGTAATTCCCGCCAATGCATTACAAGATATGGTTGGATTTATTTGTTCTTCATCTAGGCTTTGTTCCTGGAATATATCCTCTTCTTTTGACCTTTCTTGCTCCTTTTCTTCTTCCTCTTCACAATCTATGTAGAATAATTTCTTCTCAGCACACTTATGACCTTTTGTGTATTTGCTATCACAATTGTAACAAAGCCCTTTTGCTCTTTTTTCTTCCAATTGTTGTGGTGTCAACCTTGTAGGTTGTGGAAGATTTTGGGCAACAACACTTCCGTCTTTATAGTTGTGAACGGTATGCTTCCTAGTTGCCATAATTTTGCTTTCCATTTTTCTTGCTAACCTGAATGCCTTCTCTAATGAATCAGGTTCCCAAAGGCGCACATCATGTTGGATATTATCCTTTAAAGACCCTATGAACACATCAATCCTATGCTCCTCTGGAATATCTTTTACCCTTATGTTCAATTTTTGGAACTCCTCAATGTGCTCCATTATTGAACCCTTTTGTTTGAGACTTATCAATTGGCTAAAAAAAGTGTTGTTTTTTGTATCCTCATAATGTGCTATCAATTCTTCCGTAAAAATTGCCCAAGTAATAAATTGTTTACGAGAACAAAGCCATTGATACCATACAAACTGATTTGGTTCCAAATATAAAGTTGCCATACGTACCTTTTGTGTGTTTTGCACATTATTGAGATCGAAGAATTGCTCCATCTGTAATATCCATGTGGCGGGATCCTTGCCATCAAACTTCCTCATATCGATTTTTGGAACATGGTGAGTCTTTGATCCAACATTAGAGTCTATGGAATCATGATTAACATTTCTTTTATTCTCATCATGAGTTTCATTTACTACCTTTTCACCATTACTGACCCTTTCTTGTAGCAACTTCTTCAATTCATCCATCTTATCATCCATGCCATCAATTTTAGCGTCCATGCCATTCACCTTAGCTTCCATGCCATCCATCTTAGCTTCCATGCCCTTAATCTTAGATTCCATGCCATTTACCTTAGATTCCACGCCACTTATCTTAGCTTCTGTTAGCTTTTGTGAGCGTGACATTTGTTGCACTTGTTCTTGTAATTTTGATATATCATGTAGCATTTCTTCCTCTTCGTCATGAGTCATGCTAGAGCTTTCAGGTTCCTTACTAGGTGTTTGAATTTTCTTTCCTCGGGGCATCAGTTACCGATAATAATGTTTTACTATGCCCTTTGAATTCCGTTAAACCAAGCTTACACAAAAATTAAAAAAAAACTACACACCTTTTTTCACTTTATAAAAGCCTGATATTGAATCTGATGTATCTCTGTAATTTCGGATCATCCAATTCTAAACTTGCTACCTGCAGTAGCCTTCTGCGTCCTCTTTCCAATGCCACAAGTCTGAGCCAAATTGGATTCTCCACGGAAGAGTTATGTGAAATCTCCCACAGTGACTTGCTTTTAGACTGGTTCAGTAGAGAGAACTTGTACGACGTGCCACGAGTCACTGTTTCAACCTTTGAATCTAAAACACACATACAAGAAACTACAGTCCGTCCTATTTCTGTACCTTTTTATGAAATTTCAATCTGATCCTCAGAGAGAGAGTTATGACGATTTTCCCTAGGTCACCTGTTTTGAATGTAATTCAGGAGTCTGCAAAAATGCCAACTTCCTCATATCATATCTCCGAAAATATCGCGCGAACAGTTCTGAAATTCGGACACAAGGTTCAGCGCCAATTTTTCTCAAATGGGTTTTTGTTTAGACTTCTGAAACGTCACAGAACAAAAGTTATAGCGAAACTGCCACGATGACCTGTTTGGAGCAGCGAAACCCTAGAATCCAAAGCTCTGATACCAAATGTTATGAAACCAGCTCAAGAAAAGATAGAAAAGATAAATCCACGCCTTAGAATTCAGCCTCTTCAAGGGGGCAACCTCCTTTACATTACATAAATGAACAATTCTTGGATGATACAAATGAAAATATCTCCTTTCTATACATAGGAGTCTAAATGGTCCCAATACAATCAAAGCCTACATAACAATAATATTGTAGGGCACAACAATAACAATAGTGGGCTTCTATGTGGCACAATAGTAACAATATGGGCACTACATGGGCACATCAATATAAATAAGGGGTATAACTACAATAGTAATGGGGTAATCACTAGTATTATAGGGACCCAACACCTATGCCTTGCACAGTCTTAGTAGTCAGTCTCCCAACCTCCTGATGGAAATTGCACAACCTTCATGATTAGTCACATAGTATGTTGCAAGTCAGTTCTCAAGCTCATTTTGGTTTTGACTGACAAATTTCTCACCATGGGTGTTTCCATGTCTCCAGGTATTACAGTTTTTCATCTACCTCTCAGCAGTATAGGTACAATGGTTTCCAAAAGAGCAGAGTCAAAGACACCTTTCATAACACACTTGGACATGCAGTCGATCAAGTGTCTATGGACTTGCCTACCCATGGAGACATCAAGTTGTTTGTAGACAAGGACATTAAGATATGACGGAAGCTGCATCACAGCGAGAAGCATCATGAACAATAGCTGAAGGTGGCATACTAGATGCAACGAATGCAAGAGGAAGGTTGTTGACAACACAAAGGCAGAACAAAGTTGCAAGCTCAAGCAGATCCACTAGTGATGAAAAAAACTTTGGAGACTTAGGCTATGAGGTGACGGTGTGAAATGAAGATCGCGTGAAGACAAAGAATGGAACAAATAAGGAGTTGCATATGCTGAAGCAACAACTCAAGGAAGAACATGATCTGTACAGACAATCGAATGAGTGGTAGCAAGAACAAGAACAACAGGGGGTGCAACATGCACTCATGGATGAAACTATACACATACAAGTTATAGATCCATCCCAGTAGCTGGCACAAAGCAGACAAGGTGAGTAGTGATGTTGGTTGCATGCAGGGGAATACAGCAACATGCATGTCATTCTGCACACGCATGTGATCCCACCCATTCAGCACACTCACCAAGGCGAAGACAAGAAGCAAGTCTGACTGGAGTTGAACATGTAGTTGAAAGTTTATGCGCATGACCACCAGCACACACTCGAAGATCAGCATGGACACTATGCATCATTGTGTTGCCAGTTCAGCCACACCCAAGAAGACCATGTACATGTTAGTGGATGAGTTGGATGGAGGAGCCACACCAATGCACCTGGATGCAACGGAGGCAAGAGTTCGCTTCAGCAAGATTTCACCATGGAGTACATGCACACCATCATGAACGACCAAGCTTGGCATAAACTCATCACCTTCACCATCACAAGCATGTTAAAGAGTTGGTCTCACCACAACAGACCGAGTGTTAGTGATGTCTTGCATGGCTTGCTCAAGCCATTTTGTCTCACATGAGCACATGTGCTTTGTAATGTAACATCTTGCCAAGTGGAAGTTCAAGTGTCGATAGTTGGATGTAACAGCCATAGAGTAGATGAAGAGTCATGAGGGTATATGAGTTTTCACAAAGGGGAGTGACAAAGGTCACCACCCCTCTTCTATAAATAGAACCTCATAAATCATTGTAAAGGATTTTGGTCAGCTAAGCTTTCGATAAGACTAGCTTGGAGAGAGCTTGGATAGTATTGTAACGAGCCTTGGCTTCTCCACTGCGCAGAGCTAGTATATCTCTTTGGAGGAGCAGACGGTTGTGGCTGTAATGTTCCGCTATTGGAACTAGTGGTTTGACATGGATGTATTGTATGACTAGAACTTACACTTCTTAATATAACAAGAGCCAAAAGATTTCATGCATATGTTGTATTGTATTCTATGCTATCTGGTTTACTCTAAATGATATATGTATTGGTTTTCTTACACATGCATGTATATATATCTATGTATGTATGTATGAATCTTTCTAAAATGTGTTTTTGGTTTAACCATCACTTTGGATTTCTTGCTAACTTGCCTTCCATGTTGTGATGCATCTTCGCTCGTGCATTCCCTTCCAAGCCGCGTACTATTACAGGTTTCCAAGGGGCGCACTCACCTCACGCTCAGTGTGTTAGAACCTCTCATGCACCTTCCTTAACTTACTACAGTTGTCACACCCTTGCTACCAACAGGGACATCTTACTTGCCTATGTGCGAAATTGTGGTCAAGGCATTACTGTACGACCCACTGCTGGGACTCCTACACCAAATGGTATGAGGTCTAATTGGGACTTCTTACCAGGGATATCCCCTTAGTACTTGTTAGCAAGTGCAGCACCATCAACAACATCCATATTCTTTACTTGATATTTCCCTAAGTAAATAAAGAGTTTTTATTAGGATTAACTGAATTGAAATGTTTTTATATAATTTTCAAGAGACCATTGCATTCATATGTTCTAGTACCTAGTATGATAAGAGTTAAAATTGCATGTTCCTTTTACATTTCCATCCGAGGGGGAAGATTGTTGTTTATAATTAACACTAGACAAACAGAAAATTTTGTTCTAAGATCTCCAAAATGATTGACACCATCCATTGCTAGAGAAATTCGTGCATTTGTTGGCTCATTTCTTAAATGAACCATTTTTCCTCAATCTCTTTGCAATATTTACTATCCATAACCATAAGCATGATACCATCCTGGCTCCTTCCTTGTGCATGATAATCCATATATTTTTCCGACTCCTTGCATTTGAACATTCTCTCAAACCTTGGCTTTATTGGAATGTGTTGTAGTACTTTATAAGGAACCTTCTTGGATACTTGATCTTAACGATACCTATTTGTGTGACACACTAGGCATTGTTGTAAATTTTCATTCTTTCCATAGTACAATATATAGTCGTTTGGACATGCATCATATGTATTGTACTCCATTCCAATGTATTTCATTATTGAAGATACTTCCCTATGAGAAAGAGGCAACTTATTATCTTTGGAAGTATTTTGTTTGTCAAAAGTCTGCATAGTGCAACAAACAATTTTTATAAGTATACATAATATTAAAAACTTTTAAGACATCTAGAGAATTAATTTATAGGAATATCAAATCTAACCTTAATATATCAGTGGAGAATGTGTTTTTCAATCCATGTGTAACTTTCAAGTTCAACAACAACCTAAGTGTCGCCAACATAAAAGATTCAGCATTTGCAAAAAGAGGTTTCCTAGCTAACTGAGCTAGGGGTGAACCAATAACTTCTTCAAAAGATGTGTAGAAGTCGTGAATAATTTCATTTACACCAGCCTCATTTATGTGTGAAGTGGTTTGATCCATAAATGTGTATTGTCCTTCATTTTTAGAGTGGTTATTATTAATATCATTCGTTGGTTCTTTAGGAATATTGGGAGCCGAAAGTGGATTTTTAAAAATAAAAAAAAATAAATTTAAATGATCCATAATAATGTATTAATAATGTGCCTATTTATTTATTATAAGAATAACAATTTTTTAATTATAGTGTACCTCGTCTATATAAACTATGGATACACAAGCCTTCTCTTCTTTAGTTTCCTATTTTGGCACATTTTGAAACTGCTATATATCATTTCATTGAAGTATTCATCTATCCCTAGAGAAGGTCTTGTTCCCCATGCTTTTGAATATTTAGATAATGATCTGTTATTTCTGTGAGTGTGACATGCACTATAAACAATAAGACTGTAACTTTTAACTTGACTATTACTTATTTTTCAAGAGAACATGACCAATGAATAAACCCAGGGAGTGAATCTATGAATATTTAGTTTTTAATTATTTATTATAAGAATAACAATTTTTTAATTATAGTGTACCTCTTCTACATAATCTATGGATACCAAATCCTTCTCTTCTTTAGTTTCCTATTTTGGCACATTTTGCAACTGCAATATATCATTTCATTGAAGTATTCATCTATCCTTGGAGAAGTTGTTGTTCCAAATTCTTTTGAATATTCAGATAATGATCTGTTATTTCCCTGAGTGTGACATGCACTATAAACAATAAGACTGTAACTTTTAACTTGACTATTACTTATTTTTCAAGAGAACATGACCAATGAATAAACCTAGGGAGTGAATCTATGAATATTTAGTTTTTAGTGTATTTTTTGGCTCTTTTATCAATTGATTGTTTTTACTTTTGTTTTTTTGTTGCTTGAAGGTAGTGTTTAGTGCTTCTGTAGGAATTAGATCTGAAAAAAACTAAGATCTAGGGTCAAAACCCTGAACAACACTCTACAACTGTCTTGACAGAGCATTGAAGATATGTCCAACATTTTGAGGCAAGCTCTCAGAGTGTTCCAACAAGCCTCTAACTAGTCTCAAAGAAACTTTAGAAGTACCGTTTTAGAGTTATTTCTAAAAATCCAGCCTCTCTATTTTAGGTTTTCCTATAAAAGTTAAGGCCCAAAACCTAGCTGACACATCAAAACCTATGCATGGTCACAACATATGGTTTAGTTTTGTTTGTAGTTTCCATTCTATTTTAGTTTATCTCTTGAATCATATTTTGAGTCCATTTGAGCTTCAAGCCTCATGTCAAATGATTGTTTTGCAATTTATGTCTTTCATAGTTCCATTTGTCAGGGAAAGAAACTTGAGAAGGGATATCATTACACATTATTTAAACCAAATCATGAAATTATATATATTAGAAGAATTATTTCAAGATCTAGTATAAATATATGCATGCATTATCTCTCCTTTTTCTTCTTTTTTATAAATCCAAACACAAATACTTGATAGTGTTTGATTTTAATTTTTTATAGGCCTTCGAATAGACTAGTTTTAGATTTGGTTTGTGGGAGCTCCCACTAGCTTTTCTAAACATAAAAAAGTATATATGCTTCATTTTGAAAATTATATTCTTCTTCCAATGACAATTACTTGATGGGAATTTCATTAGTTCAATAGTTTTCAATTTATTTTTATATGTGTAGCTAAATGGCTTGTTAAGAATTTAACTAAATCAACAACATAAATACTACAAATACCAAAATGGCTTATTAATAATTTAACTAAATCAACAACATAAATACTACAAATACCAAAAGTAACATAAATACCTGGATTGTCATTTTGTATAGACACCAAGAAATTAATGTAATAAAAAGCTGCAAAGAAAATTGTGTGGATGCTAGTTAGGATCATTACATAAATAACTGTTGAAATATATGAAAATGTGTATCCAAAACAAAAACCATAAAATTATTCTAAAATATGTTGGTTTAAATTTTATGAATGTAATTTCATTGAGGTAGTTTTGTGATTGAAGTATGTTTTCCATTTGTCTGAAGGCTATAACTTTCTTGGATTTCTATGGCTTCATGAATTAAGGGCTTTGAGATCAACCACTAAGGAAAATCAAGGAAATGTTTTATTTATCCTAAATTGAACGACCAAAAGGTAGAGTAGAAACAACAATATCCAAACATACAAGAAAAATATACTTTTTTCATGCAACTTTTCAGAAATAACAACTCTAAATAAATAAATAAAGAGGAAAGAGAAGAATACCATATTTTATAGACAATGCAATAGCAACAATTGTATAGATGAGATTGGAGGTTGTTGAAACACCCAGCCACAACTTTAAAGCCGATAAGTGTGGTATGGAAAAAGCAAAGCTACTACAGACAATGTCTACAATTGTAATGTAGTACGACAGTTTGAACTTGAACTTATTGCTATATGTGACATATATTGCCTACACACATAAAGGATATCCAAACACTCAATATTAGTTGTAACTTCAAATCATACAAACCCTCGTTACTCACACATTTTCAAATCAATTTGTGTTTTCATAATTGAGTCTATAGCCTTTATCTTTAATTTTTCCTTCCCAATAGATATCACCAGTATTTAACCTTTTTTCTTTTTGATAACAATTTTTAATTACTTGCAATGTATAGCTACTATATATTTATGCAATACAAAAGATGTCTATATTTTTTTGGTTCTACTATTGATCTATTTGTAGATGTTTTTATGGTTGCAACATAGGCATGGGCTTGAGCTCTTACATTTATATTTTAGCATTGAAGGATATAATTATGTTGCAAAGAATTAGCCGCCCACACCTCCACCAGATGATCCCTGTGATAAGTGTTGGTCCATGTCCCTTGCTGGGGTGAAACGAAACAAGGTGGCCTTGAAGGCTATACAAGGGGGATGAATATTCCTTATTAGATTTGGTATTAAGGAACATGGGTAGCAGTAAAACCCTAACTATATGATTTCTATCATGACAATAAAACCCTAGCATGATGATCAAGTAAAAATGAAGACATGACAAGGAAACCCTAAGGGTGATGATGCCCTAGCTTGTAAATATCACTAAAATTGATGCAAACCCTAATCTTATGCATGATGCCCTAACATTGTTGAAGCCCTTGTTGAAGCTTACCCTAAATTTGATGCCCTAAGAAAGGTCTAGTTGAAACCCTTGCATTAAAACCCTAATGTCTATTTGAAGCAATGTCTCTATTATCCTTCTTCTTCATTTTATGAAAAATACCCAATCCTAGCCTAAAGCCTTAATTCTAAGAGTTGTGATAAAAATCTAGGCCTCACATGAAAAAAAAATAAAAAATTCCTTCACATTCATGACAACATCACAAAATGGTTCCTACATCAAGTTATAGAGGAGGTCAAGGGCTTTCCAACAAGTACCCCCATGCCTCCTAATCCTTTGCCATTGTAAATATATTAATTTTTGAAATTATGACTGTTAAAATTGATTAAGTCTACTAGCTGACCTATGGAGGCTTCATTTCTCAACAAACGTGACCCTCCAATAAAGTGAAGAACTTGTATAAATAGAAGAATTCAGATTTTCACTAGAAAAAGAACTTGGTGGTCTGAGACAAGAAGGAAAACATTGAATTTGGGGGACCAAGGAAAAATATTTCAGTGAAGAAAAAACACAAAAATAAAAAACAAATCTATGGAAAATTGAAGGCTATCTTAGAGAATTTTAGACCTATAACATACTACAACAATTTGGAACACTATTCAATAACACAATTCATACATCTCACATACTACAACAATTCAGATTATTATACAATAACAACATTTCAGATCTTTGATTAACTACAACATTCACAAAAATATCAGATCCACTTCAAAATTAGAATTTGGATCTGTCACAATGAAAACATTACAGGTTTCTGAAAGTTTGGTCCATGAGGTAAGACCTTAACCCATAGGTCTAATCCAAGGCTATTCTAAGGAGTAAACCATCATGGGAGATTATGGGCTTTAATCCGAGTTTATAGAGGGATGAAATCAGTCACCTATGTAGGATGGAGGAGCATACATGGGCTTGATCGATCCCATCTTTTTGGTTGCACTAGTAAAGGATTCGTAGGTCCTTCTAGGGCTTATTTTGAGATCGTTCCCATGAGATTTTTTTGAGTACCAAGCATAAAAGATCTTGAAATTTGTGTTTGTTCAAACGAATTGTATCTCTAGAGAGGACCAGAAAGGAGAGATCAAAATGATTAAATTGTCAGAGGAAAAGGCATAATATCTTGAGGACAACATTGTGAAAACAATGCTAATTGAACATCAAAAAATCCTTAAAAGTCCTCCAAGTAGCTGTGGATGACGAAAAACAAGGTGGCGATTGTGTTGAGATAGTCATTTGTGCACATGTGGAAGGTAAGTCTGTGGAGGAGGTTCCTCAGGGAGTTAGATGTTTAGCTAATAATTTTATGTCAATGAATATGTAAGCAATATTATAGTAGTGAAAGATTAACATTGTAATTGAGGATCATATTTTTGGTTTACTAGAAATGAAAGAAGGAAGTTTCATGTTAGTATAGAAGCCATTGGTGAAGAATATGAAGGTAACCATGCTTATATGGACAAGAAAGAAACAACTTAAACTGATTTGGGCCATGTTAAAAATAACATTGTGGAGTTTCTAGTTGTAAAGAGGATTTCACTACATGAGTATGATACAAAATATGAAGTGATATTGAGATGATATCCACAGTAGGCACCTAAAAAAGAGTAGTAGTGATGAAGCTTGTGATTCCACATTCAACTCCAAAGGTAAAGGATCTATAATGAAAGACGATAATAAATATGAAGAGGTCCACAAGAAAGATGAATAAAGGAATAAAGAAAAAAAGCCTACAAGAAGCACAAGTCAAAATAAGAAGAGGTGGCAACAGATGTAGTAGTCGCAATAGTGAAGGTTAATGCAAAATGAGGCTCAACAAAAAAGTAGGGCATCATGATGAGGTGTCAAGGCTTCGATGTTGCGCTATAAAATAGGAGAATTCGTCAAAACAAAAATTAATTAAAGTTGAATTGAATCTTAATATTGAAGTAGACATGGAAAAAGAGGAAGATACTCATGTCATATATTGCATAGTATGGAAGATGGCTACTATGATGAAATCACACCATCAATTACACAACATTAATGGGAACTACTATGCATGAAAGGAAACTCATAATTGTAACTAAGTAAACAAGTGGAAGATGCAAGAGCATAAATGTTACACATATATCTCTCTAAATATCTTGATTATCTCTCTATTTGGGCCATGTTGAGTAGGCTACACAATATGATGTGATCTTGAGATGATACCCACAGTAGGCACCTAAAAAGGAGTAGTAGTGATGAAGCTAATGATTCCAAATTCAACTCCAAAGGTAAAAGATCTATAGTGCAAGAGGACAATAAATATGAAGAGGTCCACAAGAAAGATGAATAAAGGAATAAAGAAAAAAAAGCATACAAGAAGCACAAGTCAAAAGAAGAAGAGGTGACCACAGGTGTAGCAGTTGTAGTAGTGAAGTTGCAATGGAAAATGAGGCTCAATGAAAAAGTAGGGCACCATGATGAGGTGTTAAGGCTCCAATGTTGTGCTAGAAAATAGGAGAATTCATTAGAACACAAATTAATTAAAGTGGAAGTGAATCTTAATATTGAAGTAGACATGGAAAAAGAGGAAGAGACTCATGTCATATATTTCACAGTATGGAAGATGGCTACTACGAGGAAATTACACCATCAATGGGCACTACTATACATGATAGGAAACTTGAAATTATAAATAAGTAAACAATTGGAAGAAGTAAGAGCATAAATGTTACACATATATCTCTCTAAATATCTTTTTTGCACTTATATCTCTCTAAATATCTTGATTATATCTCTAAACTGATTTGGGCCATGTTAAAAATAACATTGTGGAGTTGCTAGTTGTGAAGAGGATTTCACTACATGAGTAGGCTACAAAATATGAAGTGATCTTGAACTAATATCCATAGTAAGCACCTAAAAAGGAGTAGTAGTGATGAAGCTAATGATTCCAAATTCAACTCCAAAGGTAAAGGATCTATAGTGAAAGAGGAAAATAAATATGAAGAGGTCCACAAGAAAGATAAATAAAGGAATAAAGAAAACATAAATCATACAATAAACACAAGTCAAAAGAAGAAGAGGTGACCACAGGTGTATCCATGGCAGTAGTGAAGCTCCAATGGAAATTTAGTCTCAACGAAAAATTAGGGCACCACGATGAGGTGTCAAGGCTCTGATGTTGTGCTAGAAAATAGGAGAATTCATCAAAACACAAACTAATTAAAATGGAAGTGATTCTTAATATTAAAGTAGACATGGAAAAAGAGGAAGAGACTCATGTCGTATATTGCACAGTATGGAAGATGGCTACTACAAGAAAGTTACACCATCAATTACACAACATCAATGGTCACTACTATGCATGAAAGGAAACTTGCAATTGTAACCAAGTAAACAAGTGGAAGAAGTAAGAGCATAAATGTTACACATATCTCTCTCTAAATATCTTGTCTACACTTATATCTATCTAAATATCTTGATAATGATTCAATTATAAGGTTTATGATCACTATAAATGGTATTGGAATGCTTTATAGGGAAATAACTGGGATAAATTTATCATTTTTATCCTCTCTCTCTCCCTTTCCACATCTTTCAAGAGTAAAGATAAGATTTTGTAGTTTGAATCAATTTCTCAAACCTTTAAAGATGGTGGATTAGAAAATAATAACTAAAAATATTTTCAAGGAAAATAAGCCTAAACAATACAATAATTTAGGCACTTACAAAGACAATTAAGGAGAATGGAAGACATCGAAACCTTAGACATCCCCCATTCAAGTGACAAAGTTTCCCTTCAAATGGAGTGATGATGTTGTCTAGTAGAAACCTTGGACATTCACAAATATATCTTTAATGAAATCTCCAAGCAGTTGACACCAAAAATCCAGTAAAGGTCTTATATTTATGGGTTATGGAAATGAAATGCAAAAATTCAAAACAATTTGGAATGAGAGGAGTTCCTAGATATATAAATGGGGCTTACAAGTACTTCCCATTCTTTATTCCCTAAAACTAGGTTAAGGAATAAGAAAAAGTGACTTGGTCCTTTCAAGAAGACTAATACTCTTTCAAGAAGACAAACCAACATAGTATTTTCTATTCTAGAGATAATCCTCCTAACATTGATTGAGAAAATTATCCCCATAAATAATGGCGAGTGCGAAGATGAAAGGGAGTCAGAATTTCATACTATACATTTCAAATTGGAATTGTCAATTTTAGTGAGACTAACTAAAAAGAAGTTGATATGTCTCTCAATATATCTAACCATTGATAGAGCACACAATCTTGGAATAAACTAGATAGAAGTACTACAAGATATCATCTTAGAGGAGCCCAAGCTTAAGATCACTGTGTAGAACTAAAACTCAGATCCTCTTCACAATTAGAATTTGGATTTGTCACAGTGAAAACATTACAAGTTTATGAAATTTTGGTCCCTAAGGTGAGACCTTGGCCCATAAGTCTAATCTGAAGTTGTTTTGAGGAGTAAACCATCATGGGAGATTTTGGGCTTTAATCCAAGTTTACAGAGAGATGAAATTAGTCACCTATTGTTGTGGGGAAAAATGCCTATGCAGGACGATCCTATCCACCTAAGGTGTGACAGTGCCTTAGCAACAAACGGAAACAACTATTCTAGTATTCTTCCTTTATGAATTAAGAATGAAGAGAGATGGATGGACTAACCGGTGTCTTCCGTTTGTCCCTCGATCCGGTTTCTCTTCTCTTTGAGAGTTACCAGCTACTTGCCTTCTCGCTCGCCCAGCTTCAACAGGTCTCTGCAAGATCACAAGAAGAGAACACTACACAAAGACATAGATTCATATTCATAACTAGTTCAGGATTAGAAATAAACTAAACATACTAATGCAATCATACATCAAAGATACATTAGTATATAGGAGAAACCAAGATAGCTTTATTGATGAATAACAAGGTTCAGGAAGAGATACAACCAAGAAGGCTCCAATCCAGCATCTCCTTCCCAGCAAATGGAATTCCTATCTTCACCTCCCTTCAAAGCATTAAGCACCCAATGATTCCAGTCTCAAACCAACAACAATTCTTTGCAATAACAAAATTCCAGCCCCTAGATCTCATGGAGGAGAGATCCATATATAGATGTTTGGAGAGAGGATGAGTCAGCTTGAGATCTGACTAGTGTCCTCTCCCTCTGTCATTTCTTGATTCCACTTGGAGGTTCTTGCTTCAACTTGGAGGTTGAGAACCTCTTACTCATCACTAGTCGAATTCACTGAGGCAAGTGTCATTAAGGAAGGTTCTGGAAGCTTCCAGGGTCTTGACGCCTTGTTGAATGAACTTGCCATTTGTCAATTCCCGCTCAGCGCACCCTGGTAGTGCTTCTACCTGCGTTGCAGTGCAGGTAGCCAGTGCAGACTTTGCATTTCAGCGCAGACAGCTAGTGGAGCCTCTGAATTGATCCTGAATTGACTTGTTTTTGAGCAGTTTCTGGTGGAGAACTTCTATGAATTGCTGTGGTTTGTTAGCCTTGTTCCTCTAGGGGTAGGAACAACATGTTTAGGGACTTTGGATCCCTTAGATTATGGACATTTCATGCTCAATGCTGTAAGGCACAAAAATGTCTATAACAGTTGCCCCCTAAAGTATGAGGCCGTTTATCGGGTGAAATGCTTTATCAGGAGGATCCGAAGTTCATCCAATGCTGGGAGGAGACCTGTAATAAGATACAATACAATACATTATTTTTCATACTGCTTTCATGATCTAGCTGAGGCGGGCATTCCCATGCTCAGCTTTATAAATTCATATTTCTGTACATAGAACAGACAATCGTCTGATGGTAGACTGATAATTTTTGATGAAATTATCATCTTTGGGTAGGATGATTATCTGCTGCAATGATGTACATGTCAATGTCTTTATCTTTCCTGAATATATATCGCAGCCCGGATGGATAAAACTAGATCCGGGGTCTTCAAACTCGTTCGATCTTCACTCTAAGTACAAGTCGATCCATGTGAAAAATGTTCTGAAGTCGAACATGGAAAGACATCGCTTGATTACCGGTCAATGAGGTAAACCGTTAACAAGCGCGAGAGGAATCACCGATAATGATAATGACCCTCAAGGTACTGCAGTACAATTCACGTGGTGTGAATAAAGGACTTAGCGTCGAACACCACGCAAAATATTTCGGTCGAAGGTCATTGATGTATACCTGTCGCCGGAAGTGAGAAACTTGCCATTGAGGCATGCAAGCTTCAAAGTACTGAAGGGGTTGTTCCTAGATCAACTTCTTGGATAATGAGCTGATGTCGACAAGAAGCGATCCGTCAAAGGAGGGCCTTAATGAATCCCACATCAATGACACGGAACGGAGCTAATGATTTTGATGGAGGTGAAAACGATCTGATGACATATGATTCAGGGTGGCGGTCATGAAAGGATGAAGGATAATGTACGGCAGTGGATGGGACATGGTTGACTTCTCTGAACGACTTCTCTTGAACATATGGCGACACTTATACGAGGGATCGGTAGCATTACCCCAAATATGGATGGTATGGCGAGACCATGGTGATGTGACCGGTGAATGAAACAACCCAACCCGATTGTGGTACGGAGGAAAAGTGTCATGTTCAAGAGCGACTTGCTACCATCAAAGTTTTCTTGAGTTTTTCCCAATTTTCCCCAGTCATTGCTGACCAGTACCTCTTTATTTTTGTCAAGCTTGAGGAGGATAACATATGCTTGTTCTATAACTTGCCCTTTGGGCAAGCCCATCGCTATGTTTTAACGAGCCTAGCGATAATGAAACTCTTTCTCGTCTAAAGACAAGTTTGTCGCTATTTAATGATTTTAACGAGTCTAACGAAAAAGATAACTCGGTCCTTTTCATTTTTAGAGAGTCTGAAAAGGTACGTAAAGTCAACTCCGAAAGTCCTTTTTCGTCATCTGATCCCTTAAGTCCGAAAAAGTATAAAACAATACAGAAGGGATGAGTTTTCAATAGTTTTAACGAGCCGAACAAAACAAGCACTCGATCTTTTTGTGCAATAATCCCTCAGGTCCAAAAAGATTAAAATCTAGAGGAGATAGCACTTCTGGTCGCTTTAACGAGCTAGAAGGCCAAAACTCGGCAATCTTTTCATATTTTACGAGTCAAATGAAAAGAGCTTAAAGAAGACACGTCTTTTGAGGAACGAGTGATAAAACGGGTTAGTAGCTGATTCCAGGTACAGGTTGGAATTTTCCAATCACGGCAGTGTCACAAGGATGGCTAGTGAAATCACTCTTCGCAGCTGTTCCTCAAAATGGGTAAACAATCATATGGAGGTGAACGATCGGCCAATGGAAAAGTGGAGGTGACGGTGAAAACACGACCAAGGCTTTAATGGCTGATAATTTACGTTCGCAGTAGTTATTTACCGAGTAGTTTATTTTTTAACGAGCTTAAACGTGGATTGAAACACTTGCTCGATCTTATGTTTATTTTTTAACGAGCATGAACTATGTGCTAAAACTGCTCGGATCTTGCGTTTATTTTTTAACAAGCATGAGCTGTGTGCTAAAACTGCTTGATTAACCCAGTCATATGATAAGAATGTCTCATTGCAGATGCTATTTTTCATGGAGCTTAGATCTTACAAATCTTTGCTCTGGATCCTTTCGTTATGCAAGTTCGAAAACGACTAATCCTATGAGTTTAAAGGGTTAGAGGTCCTAAAAATTTAAAAAATAAATAGTCGCCCCTTGCTTGCACTCAAAAGGGTTTGCATGCCCCCAGGCATAAAGTACGATTTCAAGGTTACCCCTACTTCCTTTCTACCAAAACATTTGTTTTACCGAGAGAGGCCTACCTCTTTCAAGTTACCCAAAGATTGTTTCATTTGCACAGCAAACAAGACACTTCTTCAGCAATGTCTACCGAGATAAACAAAGGTGAGCGACGATGCCCGCCAACTCACATAACTTTGACAAAAGAATCTTATTCTAGAACAACCCCTCTTCCAAGCCGGACGGGGTACGGACTAGTCATATTCTCCCGCGGAAACCTACCCTATACCCAAAGTTTTCCTGCCGAAGCAGACCAGGACGCATGCCCCCTGGGTTCCAGTCATATCTTTCCGAATCACTCGCGCTCATTGGGAGGACGGACCGTGGGTTGAGACATTTCTTGCATGAAGAGACCATTTAGGGATGGTACATGACTATTTGCGATGCGTGATCCGGGAAATGAAAGTTGGTCCACGAGCTTGACCACTCTTCCTTCGTGCGGAAAACACATTACTCTAAAGAGTGAGGAGACGATGGCTCCCATGCAATATATATAGTCTCGTCCAAGGAGTAGGTTATAATCCAAGGGTCCTTGAACGACCATCACGTTCATTTGAACGGTCTTCCCTTTCAATGTGATAGGCACATTAGGGAGGATCCCTAAAGGTCGACTGGTTCCTTTATCAAAGCCTGATAGATTTCTCATTTCAGGCAAAAGCGCTGGCGAACCAAGCACTTTCCAAGAAATAGAGGAAAGGATACTCACAGATGCCCCCTCATCAATGATGGTGCCAGCCATTACCATTATGTATATTTGAACGATAATTCTGAATGGTATGCTTGCTGGCAACCGGGGTCTGCCTAGTTGGTTCCAGTCGAAGGAGACAACTAGGTTGCTTTGTGGTGGGACCGAATAGACGGCCGTGTATGACTCTGACGAAGTTCCTTCCTGCGATAAAGGAATGGGCAAATTGCCCCCTTGTTCGTCGGAGTCTGTGTTGATGAAGAGAATTTGGACGGTGTCATCTTTATCCTCTTCTGTGATGGTATCATTCGAAGATAGGACCTCCGAAGGCAAGACCGGGTCAACTGCCGCCTCGACCTTTTGACTTTCGTCAGGTATGGATTCGGACGGTTCATCCTCAATGATAGGTGCTTTGGCTGACCACCTGACCGGGCCAGTCGGGTTCTCAACTGGTGAAGGACTTGGCAGGAGTTTTTGATATCCAGAAGGAAGTTGTGCTCGTAAATCGGGCGATCTTCCAAAACTCTTTTAGCCTCATCTAAGAAGGGACAATGGTGGATGGCATGGTCGCCTTCACACATTTTGCAGGTAAATCTAGCTTTCCCTCTCTGTCCTGCAGCTTCACTTTCACTAGTTGACGGTGTGCTGTCAACATGGCTATCAGAGGTTGACGCCACCGAATTGTGCAAACGGGGAGACCAGTCCCTTAGTATCCGAGGGATGCAGGTACAATCTCTGTGGAAGTGTTCTCCCTTGCATATGACACATGGCGATTTAGGCCTAGTCAGTGTTGTGTGTGGATTTTTGTCATACGACACTTGTTTGCCCCCAGTCGCTTTTGGCTCCTTCTTCTTCTTCTCTTTCTTCTTCTTTTCCTTTTTCTCCTTAGGAACTTGGTTTTTTGTTCTACCAGTTCCGTCAAGCGAAGAGGAAGGAGGAGAGGAAGAATTAGATGAAGTAGAAGGCTGGTGGGTAACTCTGATCTGGTCTAACTGTTGATTCGACTGTTCAGGAATAGTGGTGTTCTGAACGACATTGGTTGAAAAGAGCCAGACCGGCAAGCCAATTGTCAGTCCTGGAAGCGACAATGTGGCCATATGGGGCGCACCAACATCTCCCCAAGAGGAGAAGGGACTAAGATTTCCACCAAGGGGAATTCCTTGGTTGGTGGGCTCCATTTTCTCAACCTAAAGATCAACGCAGGAATAAAGGGTGATTGTTCCGTTTAAAATAAATTTTTAACGACGCTTAGACACAACTTGCTTTTTCAATTTTAAAGAGTCGAGAAAAAGCTAAAGATGACTCTAGTCTCCTTCGATGTTTTAACGAGCCCGAAGTGACAAATGCTCGGATGGACTTTTTCCGTTATAGAGTCTGAAAAAGGCCAAAAGGAACTGCTCTGGAGTTCTAGGTAGAGGGTGTGCCAAACTTTTCGCAAAACCGCAGAATACTTTTTAGGGTACGGGCGGTCGATCTTCCTGAATGTTGTGTTCAGTGCATTGCGATCAGTAGGGCGGCCGACACGACTTCCTAAGGATAAAGGTTTTATGCCTATAGGGGTCTCCCAATATATACGCGACGGTACGTGGGAGCACAATCCGTACTGGTACTAATCGTCCCTCAGGAGGAATCACCCAACCATCAGTGAGGCGACTAGTGACCAGGTTTTACGACGCCGGAACACGTCTCTAGCCTAGACCTCTATGTTGTGCGTTATGTTGCAAAGCGTTGTTAAGTTCATTCGATTTATTTTAGGTTGATATTTTTAGAAGTTTGTCTTTCTGGATCACCACGAGATGTATGATACAATTCCTAAATGCAGTCTAAAGATGATAAGCAAGCTTTATATCTTTTCAACTATGAAAATCCTAGCTACAAAGGGAAAAGAAAGACACCATCTTTTCTCAAAGAGCAATCAGCACACTCTAATGCACTTTTCCTAAATCAAGCATGCAAACTATCAAGATGCAAATGCACAATGCAGGTGTTTGTTTTCCGCTTTCTTAATATTGATGCCTAAAAAGAAAGCTTTTTGTACAACTTTGAATTTTCTTTTAAATGACAAATACAAACAAGTTTACTTTTTCGAAATCAGAAAGGGTAGAAGAGAATACAACACTTTACGACTTTCGAAATGAACACTTGTTTCGACACTTAAAAGAGACAAACTCAAACCAAAAGCAAAAGTAAATGTACAATCAACTATAAACATCCAATGAACTCTCTCCTAAGATCACAATCAACAGATCTAAATCAAGGGCTACAGGATGATTATTTCACTCTTGCAAAGGAAAACTGTAAATGACGCCACAAACACATAAAAACACTCATAGTCTTTTTGTACAAAAGGAGGCAGAATTTAAGCAGAGAAAAGGAGTTATCAGACAGGTACCTATGCTGGTTACAGGCTGCAAAAATCAGAGATCAAAACAAGGCAAAACAGAGCAGAGAACCCCAGCTGCACAAGGCCTAACTGGATCAACGCACCCTCAACACAGGGGTTTTGACATTCAGCGCAGGAAGCCTTCACGGGACATGCGTTGAAATGCAGAACCTCTTCACAGGGTCTGCGCTGAAGGAGAAACGAGAGTTTCTCACTGGGTTCTGGGTCACAGTTTGCTGATTAATCTACGGTTTCAGGCCAAATAAAAGCAACAAGCAAGGTACAATCAAAGGGATTCTTTGAGGGAAGACTAAGATCTATCACAAAGGATCATCAAATCATTTGTGAGTCCATTGTTCAGATCATAGACAAATCCAGTGATTGGATCAAAGCAGCAGCTGTCTACTTTGCATCTGAGAATAGCAGATGCAGTTCGATTGTTGCTTTTGAGTCTATGAAACAAACGATGATAGAGACACAAATAAAATGACTAAACAGATCTCCCCAGCAGAGTCACCAATTTGTTGTGGGGAAAAATGCCTATGCAGGACGATCCTATCCACCTAAGGTGTGACAGTGCCTTAGCAACAAACAGAAATGGCTATTCTAGTATTCTTCCTTTATGAATTAAGAATGAAGAGAGATGGATGGAGTAACCGGTTTTTTCCGTTTGTCCCTCGATCCGGTTTCTCTTCTCTTTGAGAGTTCCCAGCTACTTGCCTTCTCGCTCGCCCAGCTTCAACAGGTCTCTGCAAGATCACAAGAAGAGAACACTACGCAAAGACATAGATTCATATTCATAACTAGTTCAGGATTAGAAATAAACTAAACATACTAATGCAATCATACATCAAAGATACATCAGTATATAGGAGAAACCAAGATAGCTTTATTGATGAATAACAAGGTTCAGGAAGAGATACAACCAAGAAGGCTCCAATCCAGCATCTCCTTCCCAACAAATGGAATTCCTATCTTCACCTCCCTTCAAAGAATTAAGCACCCAATGATTCCAGTCTCAAACCAACAACAATTCTTTGCAATAACAAAATTCCAGCCCCTAGATCTCATGGAGGAGAGATCCATATATAGATGTTTGGAGAGAGGATGAGTCAGCTTGAGATTTGACTAGTGTCCTCTCCCTCTGTCAGTTCTTGATTCCACTTGGAGGTTCTTGCTTCCACTTGGAGGTTGAGAACCTCTTACTCATCACTAGTCGAATTCACTGAGGCGAGTGTCATTGAGGAAGGTTCTGGAAGCTTCCAGGGTCTTGACACCTTGTTGAATGAACTTGCCATTTGTCAATTCCTGCTCAGCGCACCCTGGTAGTGCTTCTACCTGCGTTGCAGTGCAGGTAGCCAGTGCAAACTTTGCATTTCAGCGCAGACAACTAGTGGAGCCTCTGAATTGATCCTGAATTGACTTGTTTTTGAGCCGTTTCTGGTGGAGAACTTCTGTGAATTGCTGTGGTTTGTTAGCCTTGTTCCTCTAGGGGTAGGAACAACATGTTTAGGGACTTTGGATCCCTTATATTATGGACATTTCATGCTCAATGCTGTAAGGCACAAAAATGTCTATAACACCTATGTAGGACAAAGGACCATACATGGGCTTGATTTATCCCAACTTTTGGGTTGTAGTAGTAAAGGTATCTTAGGTCCTATCCTTCTTTTGATATTATTCCCATGAGATTTTTTTGAGGACCAAGTGTAGCTTATCTTGAATTTTGAGCAGCAAAAACATTGTTATAATATTCATCTACAATCTGAAGAACACTTAATTATAGAAGTAGAAGACTCCTTCATAGTTTGGCAGCAAGGTTTTGGGCATCCTTTGGAGAAAAATTTGAAGGGTCATTTAAAGTGAATTTGGAGCAGGCTTGAACAACATTTTGAAGTAGTTTATAGAGATATCCCTAAGGTAACTTAACACAAGCTTGAATACCTATTGTACACCTTTGCATTAATTTTGAAGCAGCATACCTTGAAGGGTGAAGACAATTTTGGAGTATTGAACTGTATCCTTTGAAGGAATCTTGAAGATACCATGAAGAATGATTGAAGGAAGACTTGGTTAGCATTTTTTTATCTCTAGAGACTAGGTTTTTGGGTAACATTTGGAGGAACCAATTGACAGTCTTGATAACATCCTTAGAGCAGACTTTGAAGAGAATTTTGGAGGACACTTTGAGAGGAAAAACCTTGAAGAAATATATTGAAGAAGTCATTGTCATGAGATGCTTCTTACTATTATCCTTGTTCCTCTATGTGTTTCTCTATCCCTTTCCCTCGTGTTACAACCAACACTATTGTAGATTCCTCTATAATTTATGTCAAAGTTTTAACCTCTACAATTTCAATTATATCTTCCCTTATTTGTGCTATAGTTATTTCTTCCTCTGGAATCACACTCTATCCCCTGTCTTCCAAATTTGATAGAAATAGGGGAATCCATACAAGGTCACCCCAAATGTGACCAACATACTCTAATTCATGCATGAAAAGAGGTAACACATTGTACATTTGGACACTGATCAATACCATATACTCGAAACTATGAATGAAAATAAATTTTGAAACTCGAAAACTTAAAATACGTTTGTGTCAGAGCATGAGAAATATAATGAAGAGGAAAATAGAACCTTTGTTGTGTTCCTTGCTACTAGCTCATATGCTTCTCGTGCCTTTGTTGTGTGCCTTGCTACTAGCTCAAATGATTCCCATGTCTTGGTTGCTCTGATCAAACCCAGGAGAGTATAAGTCCTAATTGAAAAATTACCAATTGGAAGGAATCTGGATATATAGACACTGTGAAAATTTGGCGCACTCCTGTGTATTGCTCTCCATAAAACAATTTTCAGCTAGCACCCCTGTGTTCCATGCTCCATTAAAAAAAATTCAACTCGCTAGTTCACTGGAGGAATGGTTGATCGATAACTATCCATGACGAAGTCCTTGTGGTCGAGAAAGGAGCTAGTCGCTAAAGGAATGGGATAAGCATTGTACTCCACTGGAAAACCCTTTGTCTGGGATGATAGATGTTTCGGTTGAGTGTCTGGCAAGCAAACTAGAGGCCACCACATATCAAATTGTTTAACTATGAGCCCACTATAAGAAATAAATTGAGTCATGGTCTTGCAAAATTGGACACTTTGTTAAAAAATCACATTGATATTTTCTAAGCTAAACTCTGTAACAAAATATCTTCAAAGAGTACAATTTTAAACCCATGGGATCATAACAAAAGGATGCTCCTAGATATGATCTAATGTTATGAGTCTAACAGAATTTATGGGTCACCTATCCAAGTCCCAATTAGATATTTTTGGTAATTTTCAACATCTTCATTTGGATTTTAACAAATGGTTTTCTTCTTTATTGTTTTAACATCCATAGCTTGATTCCAAAGGAGATAGAAGATCAAATAATAAGAGTAAAACTAGGACATACTTCAACTTTAGATGCATTTGTGGGAGTTAAGATTTGGTGGCATTGGCTCCAAGGAGTCTAACACATTTTTGTATGAAAAAACATGCAAATGAAATTTCTATTAGGCATTTAAGAAGAATTCTCATCTCTAAACAAGGCTCCTACATTTAATATTTAGAAATTCCTATGAAAATAGACTCCAATGCTTGATTGAGGTAATTTATAGGAGGAATAACAAAATAAACTAAAAGGGACTTATTGTTTTTGCATGTAAAAAAACCAAAGATAAAATGGGCATTCATTATAGTATCCATTAGTATTTCCTTGATGGGTGGGGCATTAGATGTGAAGCTAAATATCTTGGAATCCATTGAGAAGATATTTAAGTTTAAGAAGAAGTACAACTAGGTGGATCATGTCACCAACATCCTAAAGAAAAACTACAAATAATGTCAAAATTATATGAAGGTGATATGGTTCCCATCTCTTCTTATTTATTAGCAATGTCATAGGTCACTCTAGTGGGAGATACCTCTTTTATTAGAAAGGTCATCTCGTTCATGAGGAAATTTAAGTTCTTTTCTAGAAATAAGTTGGGCAAGACATAGTCTCCATCCCTTTGAGAAATTTTTAGAAATTGGGCTATAAAATATGTAAAGAGTATCATAAAAATAGTTAGTTCCATAGCAAGTCCATTGGCCCCTGCTCTACTTGTCACACATCTAGTTTTTTTTGGACTCAATAGAAGTATATTGTGTCAACTCAACTGACATCCATCCAAAATACTTAGCATAACAACCATATGCACTTAAAATTTTTAATGAGCTGAATCGACAAAACAACATAGTATTTTCTATTCTCGAGCTAATCCTGCTAACAATAATCTAGACAATTCTCCCCATAAATAATGGTGAGTGGGAAGATGAAAGGAGGTTAGAATTGTGTATTATACATTTCAAATTGGAATTGTCAGTTTTAGTGAGACTAACTAAAAAGAAGCTGACAGGTCCCTCAAGATATCTAACCATCAATAGAGCACAAAATATTCGAATAAACTAGATAGAGGTACTACAATATATCATCCTAGAGGAGCCCAAGATTTAGAAAAACATGTAAGAAATAACCATAAAAGAGTTAGAAAAATTAGTCATGAAGGGTAATTCAACCCAACAAAAACTAAGACAATGGATTTCATGGGCTCATCTAGCAAGTATCAAATATTAGAAGTAGTTGGGAAAGTAAGGGAATTTTTATTGAGATTGCCACATAGAAGATGTTGGGAGAACATGAAAAAGTAAAGTGAAAAACTCAATAGGAGTAAGGTATGGGTTGATCACTAAAGTTGATAGGAACATCCCCAACAACAATTACTAAAGGGTAGTCAAGTCAAATGGAGAAACAAAGGATTGGACAATGACATGCGCTAGTCGACTTGAAAGCTAACTCCCCACTAATTGAAGGAATGCGAATAGAATAAGAAATTAGTAAAAGTAGTGTAGTAATGGATAGGGGGATCCAAGCCTAGGGGATTCAAACCTAGGATGTTTCATTGGAACATACATATTCATTCGACGTAGAAACTATATAAGCACTAAAGAAGAACTACATGATTCAGATGCAATAAAGAACCTACCTCATTAATAACAATGATGGAAACAACCTAGGGAAAAATTAAAAAATAAAATAGAATGGACATCTTATTAAACATCCTGAAAACATTAAGAGAACATGTATTAGGTAAGAAGATGTTTCTCAATATTCTATATGTATGTTGATAGTATAGGGGCGTATATTTTAGAAGAAGGTTTTCAAAATTTTAAGTTATAAAAAAGTATTAGGTGTATGATAGGGTTTTTTCCCTTTTAATTAAATTGATTAATTAAAAATAGTGTCATATGAAGTGAGTTACAGGTTTTTGGACATTTGGTATTGATAAGCCATATAAAATGGGGTAAATTTCCATGGTTAAGAATCTTGTTCCATGTTATTCTAAATGTATATATGTTTAATTTAAATATTAAATTTTTTACAATAATAATATAATAATAATAAAATTATAATCTAACTACTTTTTATTATGCTTTTAATTTTAACAATTTGAAATGTATCATAAAATGCTTAAATATTTATTAGATATTGATATTTGTTGAGGTTTACCAATCATTTAATTTAGATAAGAAGTTTTAATACAGTGAAAAAATATTTAAAAAATAAACCATAAACTTTCTCATCAAATACCTTTTTTTTTGGGACTAAATTGTATTATTTCTATCGGGAATCCTTTTTAATTTCTTCAAAAATTATTTTGCTTTTAGTCATTTAAAAAAATGTTCTCATTTAAGCTCAAATTTGTTTGAAGGTTAACTAAAACATGAAAATGCACTCAAATTCCATTTGTGGAGGATTTGTGTTGATTGATAACTGTGAAAAAGATTTTAAAAAGAATATTATAAAAAGTACAACGTGCCAATGTAGAAATGGAGCACCAGTGCACTAAACACCATTGATGGAGAAAAATAATATATATATAATTAATATGACAACATAGCCCACCAAGTGGTATCAACCCAACCCTTGTGGTAGCAACAAGGTATCTGCCAATCAACTAGGATTTATTTTTTAAAGAAAAATACTGACTCAAATTTCATTATCCCACAATATGTAACTTGCCTTTTCTTCCACTAGCGAGATTACAGGGATACAATTTTCAACTGCTTTTGTGAGAAGATGAAAATCATGGCAACTGAAACATGATATCTGCTGCTAGTCCTCGCCTCGCCTTTTTCCTAGGTTGAAAGAACAATAGCCCAACAGACATATGAGGCTGTAAGAAATGTGCAGTTACTGTGATCCATTACAGGAACTCTCCATATTCATTATTTGTACATGTTGCAGTAGTTGCACTTCGATAAATCAAAGATAGAATCCCGTGCAATGGAAAACGATGCTGCAGCATCATATTTGTGCTGATAGTTTATTTGGTTGTGGAAACGAGAGCTGAGCAAAGAGGAGCTCGTTCCATGTATCAGGCACCCCTGGAAGGCACCAATGCAAACAATCCTGAGAGCCATTTTTCGATTTGAGATTGTATTTGGATAGATGTCCATCATCCCTTAACTCTGAAATCCCAGTGATATCTAAACTTTCAACTCTTGTGCTCTGGACAGCACTCTCAGCAGAAGGATCATTTCCACGGGTATGAGAACCATTGTGAATTGCAGACAACAGTTTGGTGTTATCGCAACGACCGCCCGAGTTCCAATCCCCATTAAAGAAGTGCCGAGGTGATAGGGTTCTCATGAAGACCCTTAAATTTGGATACTCATCGAACTGTTTATCAAGCCATTTCACAACACTATGGACTGTCAAATTGCGAGCACTCTTGAGGTCTCTCAGCTTCTTAACATTCTTTGGTTGTCCATTTACATACATGTGCCATCTGTTTGCTTTTAATTTTCCCCAATTCCAATGGTGCCCTGTATTCAACACTACCACATCAAATCTATAAATATTAGTATGCAGGAACCATGCTGGTCGATCAAGATGCATTGCAAAGTCGGTGGATAGGTTTCCCGGGTTTAGGGGTTCAATTTCACAGAGGCTTGCTGACCAATAATATAATATAGTTGTGTTCGTCTTTGGGAATCTGAATGCCCAACCAGCTGGCCTTACTGCACCACGGGCACGTACTAAACCATATTCGTTCCCTACATCTTGAACATCTGGACTGTCCTTTCCACCTGTAATGAGGCACATAATAGACTGAAATTGTTGCCTTCCCAACGAATCCCCAACAAATGCAAGTGTTTTGTCCTGCATTCTATATTTTATGTAGACAAAATAACCACTCATGTTTGAGTCCGGCCAACTATTAAACAAATTTACTCTCTAAAAATTGCAAATCCAATAATGTTTCACAAAACTTTCAAAATAAAAATTAGAAATGTCAATAGTATATACATACACACGTGTGTAAATAACCAGGAGAACGGAAAAAGCTTGATTATCCCCTACCTTGTAAGAAAGTGCTGCCCTTCAAAGTCGGGCATGTCACAGTTATTAGGCTGCCACTTATATTTTTCATAAGAAAAATCAAGGCGTTGGGTCAACCTGCATGCCCACATTCCTGATAACCAGCGCTTACACATCTTGCCAGAATATATTGGCCTCCTGCTATCCTGAACCCATTTTCCTTCGGTATAGTCACATACTGAAAGAAAAGCACAGAGATTGCAATTTTAATAAAAAACACTAAATGAAATCTGTGCATTTGATTCAACAGTTGATATCAACTTGCTTCAATTTCATTTTCTGCTAGGTATATTCTAATCAAATTGCAGCTGTGATTGAGGCTCTTTGAAGTTATCAGATTTGGCCTAGTGCAGCCACTATCAAGCAAGATACTAACCTCTCTTCTCAATAGTTGATGACTTTTCAACCTTTGTAGGAAGTAATTCTTCAGCGGTAATGACAGAGGAATTTTCAACTGCTGAGGATTTTTCTTTTTCATCTAAACTGGACTTCATATTATCAGCCTCCAGAGAGAACAAACCTTCAACAAGAACATCATTTTCTGAACTAGAAGGGGAAATTTCAGTCCGCAATTCTTCGGCCGGGCTAGGTGGTGATTTTTCTACTGAGAAATCTTTAGCAGCATTAGACGGAAATCTTGAGATGCTTGGCAATTCTTTAGCTGATATGGAATCAGGTTCTCCAGTTGGCGGAGATGGAGAACTTTCCATGACGGAAGGTGTGTATGAAAATGAACCTGATCAAGCAGCGGATGTTAGATATTGTTATTGGTATAAAAGATTAGAAGATATTTGATGAATGTGTTGGGGATTTATCTGTCAAAATCCCAAAAACAAAATCACAGAACACAGAGACAATGCTATGTTTCAAACACAGGATCTTTAACACAGCGGAAACCAAAAAAAATTATTTGCAGCAGACAGAGTTTTCACACACCACACATTTCTATTCATTAATAAAACTGCTGTTACAAACTATGGTTCTTCTTCTCTCACAGAGGAATTTACAAAAAAAACAAAAGACTCAGACTGCTGTGTCTGCTGTATATTCTATTTTGCTGCTGCTGCCTTTCTTTTTCATTCACGCGCTGCTGCGTTCTATATTTTCACTTCTTCGCACTGTTGTGCATTACAACACAATTTACACTGCTGTGTATTACAATTCTATTACATGGGCGCTGCTGCGTCTCCCTCTTCTCACACTAACACAAAAAAAACATTACAAATATATACATGACAACAAAAAAAACTTACTTCACATTTTCACTTACTATGCTCCGTAAAAGAAATAATTCCGGCTGAAATAAAATTAAAAACTTCACCAAAACTTACCAACCCACAGTAAATAGCATTTACTGTTTTACTGACATTTAATGCTAGCCTATACTTCACCCATTGACTTCATTTAAATCGCATCCCAGAATCCCATTTGGTCGGAACACAAAATTTGGGGCGCACACATATGATGAACTTTTGGAAATCGACGCCATTGTCATCCGATAACTCAGAAATACTTTCATTTGGTTCAGAAAAGTCATAGATCCGCATGTCCCAAAAATGACAGCCCGAAAATTAATGAAACCAATAGAGTTGAAACTTGAGTCTACTTGCCACTGAGCGATCAACGATATGCCGAAACAATCCAGATACGTTTAGAAACAAAACAAAACAAAAATAGGCAAAAGGACATGCCCAGAGGAAATACTGCTTTCTCTGCCAATTTAATGATTGAGATGGATCTTAAAGGAAAACAGTAACCAAAAGATGATTATAATTTATATTAAATGGAATGCCCAAACACAGCGCACGCAGACAAACACCTCGAGAAAAGCATCTATGTCGTATTTTAACTGTTTTATGATTAGAATTTCTTTTGGTTTGTGCTTTCTTTTGTCTTAAATTTGTTGGAAATGCAGCAGAAATTTGTGGAATTTGTTAGATTTCTAAATTGGCTGAAAACTTAATTACGATCAAAACTTAGTTGTAAATACTTTTGTATATTAAAGAATACATGTTAAATAGTAAAATATTTAAACAACACCAGTTTCAAGTTCATTCCGAGAGAAAAATTACTTTACTCTGAAAAAGGATATTAATTGAAAAAGGCTAACCTGAAAATAGCGCTTCTAACCTATTCCTCCGCAAATAGCCTGCTCGAATCAACCTCCCAACGCCTTCGTCTGTCGGAAGAACACTCAGAAATGGGGCTCCTTCTAGTCCCCAAACAATAAATGTGGTGCAAACCAATGCAATAAGCGCGAAGGAAACCTGCTTCCCTCGCAATCCCGGCAAAGATACCCCGCTCGTCATTGTCTCTGCTGTACTAGAAATTATTTGTCAATACACAAACTGGAGGACTTGAAACACTACAGATCCGTCCAAGCGAAATCTTTCTTCAGGAGATATAAATGGCGGCAGAAGTTTTACTATTTCCAGCCCTCCTTATCAGTTTCTGGACAAAAATTCACCGCTAACGGATTAAATCCCTTTTCCAGTCACAGCTGTTGGTTTCTTATAATTCGAAATTTTAAAACCTCAAGATTCTTGACAACATCAAAGCATTTGAGCCAAGCGGACCTCTCTTGTAAAGCTATAACCTTCCTGATTTCTAAATTATTAACCAGTCCCGCTAGAAATGAGCTGCAAGGCAGAAGCTCCAGCTAGATTCCAGCAATTCAAACAAATTGAAAACAAGCTTCCGGCAGTCCATTCCGTGCAAATTGGTTCCTCACCTTTCTTTACTGCGTAAAGATGTTGGAGCTGGGCCTCGCATTTGGTAACTTACTTTCCCCGAAAGGCCGGCAAACCAAATTTATACTCCTAAAATCTTTTGCCCGAGTTCATGCTCAGGTTTCTCAGCTCTGTGCCGATTATCAATGGTTATATGCCGATTTGAGAAAGCCTACCGATTTCTACGTCATTCGCTGCCTTTGACTCTTTCTTTTTAAAGTTCCAAAATATTTTTATAATATTACACAAGATTTATGACACTCAACTTCTTCATCGAGGGCACGTTTCCCCTATTTTTAGGCGAGGCGTGATATTCCTACTCAATTCTCTAACGGCTGAGAATTTCCATAAGAATCACAGAAGCTAGACATTACCACAAATAATCAGACATTACCTCAAATATCCTGGATAAATAGTAAACTAATCTCCATTCCGTCGACGTTGCAAACCCTGGCAGCTGTCGTGACTCTCACGCACTGCTTCTTTCAAGATCAAATTAAAAAACCAGAATCAAAGGAGTACTGGAGCTATGCACCTTTTCCGCTTCCATTTCACTGGTGAAAGCCAGCACGGAAAATTTCTTGCCTCCTCTCTCCGACATCCATACATCAGTACACTCATCCGAACAATGCATCCATGAGCTTAAAATACAAAGAGATAGGAAATTAAATGATTCCAACAAAGAATGTACATTTCTCAAAAGGCAGGGAGCGACAGCAATAAGAAGGCGAGGCCGCGCGGGCATTGACGTCATTACAGCGCCTGTGGGTCCACTTTCCACGATCTTTCTTATTCTTGAATTTTTATAAAAAATATAAATTCTTTAATTTCGTTGAACGTTATTAACAATATGCACTCTCTCTTAAAATAATAAAGCTTTAAAAGTTTTCCAACGCTTATGAAAATCTGTCCAATAAACTGATAACAGCAAAAAACATACAACATGCCAGATCCTCTATGGCCGACGGTAATTATTCGACGGTAGAACTCTTCAGCTAACGCCAAGTCTTCCCGTTTGAAACATTGACTGCTTCACACCGACGAATCGAGCTCGGAGCCGCAGAACGTCCAGTGTTGAATTTCGGACGACAATTCCTGTATCAAACATCTTTAAGATTGGGTAATGTGACAAATCCGACGATGAAAAATTATTATTTTTCAAATTCAGGTACTTGTACTTTTATTTGGATGCGATTCTAACTCATAATCCAAACAATTCATCAAAATTTCTATCAAATGTGTAAATGACATCACTTACAGATAAATGTATTTACTACACTGATAACCTATTCAATCAGTTTCTTTTAACGTCGGTAACCAGTCTCAAACTCACGCCATTCCTGATAAAGATTTAATATTTGAGTATTCATCGGTGGATTTCACTGCTGTGCTCGTCGACACCTGTTGCCCTGGAGGGTGAATATTCAACGCGTTCAGGTACCGTGACATGCTCACATTCCTTTCCACTGTAAAGGGGGGAAAAGATATTTAACACCAAAAAACATTGACATTTAAAAGCAGGCGTGAAGTTTAAAAAGATCCGACTGGTGTGGCTGGTCGATTTTTATTTTTTTCTCATTAAATATGAACAATATTCATAACGATCTTTTTCCGAGGAATATTTTGAATAGTTATAATAAAAAAAAAATTGTAGCATTTCTTAAAAATGGTTTGCTTAAAGTATATGAATATTTTGTAAAACTGTTACTTTAATAGACAGAACCATACTTCATACAAATCGATATTAATATTATTGAGAAATTCATGATTTTTATATTATTTAATGGCGATATTTGTTTATATCCTTAACTATAATTTTATCTTTTTAACGATACGAAAAATCTATTTATGCTTTTTAATTTTATTTAATCGCGCTGTTTAATTTTTTGTTTTTTATTGGTTAACGTTATTATGTTTCTTGTCAAACACATTGCAAGCCACTTATAATGAAGTGTTTGTTTTAATAGTTAAAGTCAAACACCTTGCGAGCATCGTGTTTTCCAAAATTAATAAAATTATAATACCCAGATTTTTTTAATAATTAAATTTTATAAAATAATTTACTTTATTAAATACTCCTCAATCAATCTTGTTAAATACTTTATTTTTATTAATACTTCCCTATCAATTTAGTTGAGAATAATCTTTTAATAATATATAATATTATATTATATTTATTATTATTGTAAATTATTGATAGAATAATAATTAAATAAGTTAGTTAGAATGTATCATCAAAATTGTTATTCCGTCACTTTATTTTAATATAATTTTTTTAGGTATGTTTTAAAATTTTATGTATTTTAATCATAATGCTAATGGAACTTTTAATATTGAAAAAAAAGATTGAAGTAAATTTTTTTCAAAGATATGTTTTAGCAAATTTTAGTCATATGTTTTTTAGATGATAAAGGGCATGTATTGGGAAGCGGATAATGTCACTTCTTCTATGGAGAGGGATTGATTCATTGTTTTACTGCTTTAATAGTCAAGACATGGCATTATATCTATGCATGTGGTTTAATGATCGTAAGTAGGTGTTCGTAATATCAAAGATGGGTCCTATGGTAGTAATGTTTGGTGCGCACTCTATAATGTGTCTCTCCACAATCCAACTTCTAGTTATTAAGGAATTTCGATCCTTCAGTATAAATGTAGGTGATCCCAACATACTAGCGGTTTACTGGGCTTTAAAGTGACTCCCTAGTTATTGTGTTTCCTCATGGGCGACTTCTTCCTCCTATCTTTTTGTTGGCTTTTCTGCACATAACTAGAGTTGTTGGCAAACTTTTGTTTTTCCCATCAGTGTTTTCAAAATTGGCTATGGTTCTAGTTTTCTAGTTTTCTCCTTCATTTCTCTTATGGGCACACCACTTTCTCATTCTTTATTTCCTTGGCTCTAGCCTTTCTACGTGATGGTGGAGCAATACAAATGCTTCATCAAAGAGATCACTACCACTATGGAGGTGGATACTAAGACTCACAGGGAGGTTTGTGGGTCTGTTTCGGCACCCATCATTCATGAGCATATCCATTAACCAATTAGGGAGTAGATAAGTGACGTTAAATCTGACTTAATGCGTGAACCCATTTGTTTATCAGATTAAGAGGTGATGGACATTGTGCTTACATGGGTACTAGACACTAGCAACACCCATGATAGACAAAATTAGAATTTGCATACCATTGATATTTATTGGCACATGAAGGCCTTTTTGGCATGGTCTTCTTGAATAGGAATGATGCTAAAGAGAAAATTCTTGTAGTTTTGGATGATTTGGCGTTGCAAATAAAAGAGATGAATGATCGACTAATGCATATCAAGGAAGTTATTCACCCTAGAATAACACCAATTCACCCTTGTCCAATAACGTAAAATTTTAGAATAGCTAAAATAATATACCATCTTCTTATATATGGTCAAAATGTAAAAAAAAATGAAAATGAAGTTTAACTCATTGTCACCAATGTTGTTGGAAAAAAATTGAGCAAATCCAAAAGCATATCATTATTTTTAATTTCAAAATTAAAAACAATATTTCATGTTTGGTTTCTGCTCCAAGTGGATCTTTAAGGCCAAATTTTTTAAATCCTCAAAATTTAGCAAAACCTATCTCAAATCATAGAGCTCGTCATTCAGAATCCAACGGTGTGAACGATACCTCAATTCGACATAGTATGAGAAAGTTATGACTCGCTGAAGTTTTTGAGATACAACTAAACAAATTGCAGGTAGGACCCACCGAGATGATACATTGCATTAATGTTATCCATATAGAAGATGACATCAACAGGGTGATGTGGCAGTATAGTTGGAAGGGAGTCAATCAAGAGACGACATGTAAAAGGTGACATCAGCAACACAGTCAATTGTATGAGGCAATTAGGTTGTGCCATTTGATGCCAAGTCAACAGCTTTCCGGATTCCTTATCAAGGCAACATTTTTCACTGTTATGACAATCGGAGGCGACCAAATTGTTTCTTGATTAATTTGTACAGTGACCTAAAAAACATTGGCAGGAAAAATGGCCATTGGAGCTATAAAAAAAAAAATGTTGGTCGGCTAACGACTAACATATTTATCACTATATGTCAAACAATGGAGAAAAAGTCGACAAAAAATGTAACGACTTGTTTGTTTTATTTTAAAATAATATATAATAGCAAGTGAGTCTGAGGATTGATCCCACGACCTCTACACCCACCAGAGTCTTAAGGCGGTCACCCTAATCGACACGTCAACTAAGAGCTTTGCTAACCTTGCCCTCTGAAACATATATAAACCCTTCAAATATTTCACAACAGAAAAGGGGTAGGCATGAAACCTTGACAACCAAATGAAATGGAACCTCACAACCTATGGAACCCCGAGCTGAACTGTGCCCTGCCTAGGTGCATTTTTCAAGAAATATTCTTAGGAATATTGGGAATATCCCTGTAGAGAATATTGCAAAGAATCTAAAAGATTCCCTAGAGCCCTAGAGGTCACCAACATAGAACATGATCGACTTTATAGTCATTTTTCATGATTTCTCACCACAAACTCAACAGTACAATCTGTTTCATTAGCAAAGGTGTGCATTTTTAGCTCATCCCCAAAATTTGGAGGTATAAGGTGTATTTTTCCATGTATTCATTTTGATTTTACTGTTGATAAATGAAGAGGGCTCCCCACTTTGAGTTGGGCCCGGAGACATAACCCACACTAGGTGAGCTTCATTATCAACTTGTTGTGTGCCTTTGATTCTCATGGTTGCACTTTATTACCACTTCTTTTATGTGATATGATTTCATGGTTACATGCTCTTTTATATACAATTATATATGGATTATTGAAGTGAAAAGATCTAGATCAATTTCTCTACACAAGCTAGAAAAATAAACATTCATAAATAATTAAAATTTAAAAATTTACAACATTTAAAATGATATACTGTATCTTCTCTATTATTACCAAAATCTAAAACTAAGAATTGAAAATAAAACTCAATTTATTTTCACCAATATTGTTTATATATATATATACTTAAACTCTATGGATTAAGTACATTTATAAACACAATAATTTATGTTAATAAATTTACATGAATAATTCTATATTAATAGATGCCTCAATTGAATTTTCTTAAAAAAACACAATAGTATGAACACACTACTTTATGGTGATAGGTATTATTTAAATAATAATAATTATTAAAGAAAAAACACTCAATCTCAAACTTGATCATCCCTCTCACCTAAAAGATTAAGCATGAAGTTCATTTTATTTTAAGATGTTTTCTATATGCAATATTAAATATGCATTTATAATGATATTTGTAATCACAATTTGATTCATCATATTTCAAATGAAGATGGATTAAATTAAACTATATTTTAAATAAATTAAATTAAATATTTAAGTAAATAACATTTTTTAGTTTTCATAATTATTTTTTTTCCATATTCTCACCACTCATCTAAATAACATTAAATATACCGTTTCAATTATATGTTTTATTATAATTATTGTTTTTATAATGTTATATTTATTGGAAATCATTTCATTCAAATGATAGGAATGAGATATCAATATTGATATTTTGGTGTATCTTCACAGGATGCTCCACCTATGGGTGTAGTAGGTGGAATATAACTTCAACATATAACATTTAAATAACATTTCATTTAAAGTAGAACAATTGTTAGGTTGCCGGTGATTTCTATAAAGTAATGACTTTCAAGTTGGGCTTAACACTCGCTCATAAGGGTGGGGTCCTATACATTCAAACCTTTAGAGATTCTCTGCTGGCTATTAAATAAATGTGGAAGAAAATTTCTACGCATAAAGAGATTCTCCGCTAGCTATTATATTAGTGTCTACGCATATTACCTTTTCACATATCTAAAAATGACAAAAAAAAATAAGACTAATCATGGATTTTCTAAAGATGGAACAAGATTGGAAAGTGGAACATGGATTGTTTCAAAATAGGAGGAGGGGACTAGGGGACTATTTTAGGATATGCTCATGATTTGTAACTCTAAAGATGTCTTTTATTTCCATTTAACTTTTTTTCATGTATAAATATGGGATAGTATGGCGTTTAACTCTTTTTCATGTATAAACATGGGATACTATGGTGTTTCAATTAATTAGTAGGAATAAAAAAAAAATTCTTTTGAGTTATTTGAAGAAGTGAGAGAATTTTTTTTAAAAATATATTCATATATGGCGTTTAACTCTTTTTCATGTATAAACATGGGATACTATGGTGTTTCAATTAATGAGTAGGAATAAAAAAAAATTCTTTTGAGTTATTTAAAGAAGTCAGAGAATTTTTTTTTAAAATATATTCATATAATAGGTTGAAATATATTGATGATTTGTTTAATATGAATGCAAAACTATAACAACATTTTTTAAGAAATATTTATGCATTTACAATACCGTGATTTTATTTTTATTTATAAAATTCCCTTTTTTTAAGTTATTATAATTAAACAAAATAATATATATATATATAACTCCACAGATTTGTATGCACTACTGGACCAGTGTCTTCCTTCTTGGTGTCTATGGTCCAATCCATTGGAATCTAAGTAATTATGATTAAGTTTTGTAGAGGCTACATAAAAGAGGAAAATATCGATGAAGTAGTTTGAGATTAAATATTGGGTGCAAACCAAGGACAGGGAGAAGACTCAATTAAAAATCATTTTCAACCATAGAGGTATAAGGCCCATATCAAAGTGGTTTTAGTTTCCTATGGGGTCTTATTATGCACTATTTCTACAAATGCAACCACACCTTATCACCGACATGAAACTTGGGTGGAACTAGATGCTAGTAATGTTGTTACGCTGAAAGCATGAATATGTGTTACACTTTTGGGCCAAATACGGCAATGAAATTTCAAGTTTTTCCTCTTTTATCGAATCGATGCCCTCAAAATTTATAAAAGCACCGTGAATTTTGATTTAGAGTAAAAGAGACAAATTGTGGAGAATTTTGTTGTTGTGCTAATGATATTTTTTGCAAAAATATTTAGTGTCGTATAATATGTCAATTTTCCAATAAATGAAATGTTTGTCCTTCTTAATAGGTATGTGTGTGTTCACGTAGCATAACTTAGTCTAAAATGTGTAATTTTTAAAATTTATATAGATAAGCATGATATACACGAAGAGAGCTAAGTTTTTCATATTAAAATTTTATTTTTTATGCAAAAACATATTTTTTATTATTTTTCAATAGTTGATATCAACTTGCTTCAATTTAATTTTCTGCTAGGTATATTCTAATAAAATTGTAGTTGTGATTGAGGTTCTTTGAAGTTATCAGATTTGGCCTAGTGCAGCCACCATCAAACAAGATACTAACCTCTCTTCTCAATAGTTGATGACTTTTCAACTTTAGTGGGAAGTAATTCTTCAGCACTAATGACAAAGGACTTTTCAATTGCTGAGGGTTGCTCTTTTTCATCTAAGTTGGACTTCATATTATTAACCTCCGGAGAGAACAAACCTCCCACCAGAATATCATTTTTCTGAACTAAAAGGGGAATTTTCATAAGACAATTCTTCAGTCGATCTAGATGGTGATTTTTCAACTGAGAATATTTAGTTACGTTAGACGACAATCCTGAGATGCGCGGAATTTTTTAGTTGATATGGAACGATTAGGTTCTCCAGTTGGCAGAGATGGATAACTTTCCATGACTGGAGGTGTGTATGAAGATGAACCCGCTCAAGCAGCTGATTTTAGACAGTATTATTGGTATTAAAGATTAAAAGATATTTGACGAATGACTGAAATAAGATAATTTTTGCAAATCGAAGCCATTGTCATCCGATAACTCGGAAAAACTTTCATTTGGTTCAGAAAAGTCATATATCCTTGTATCACAAAAATGACATCCCAAAATATAATGAAACCAATAGCGTTGAGTCTACTTTCCACCAATAACTTGGCTACAGTTCCCTAGTGGCAACATAAGAGCCTCAGTGCTCACAATTTCGGAGTCTAGGTGGTCAGAGTGACATACCTTACTCATAGGGAGAAATTTATTTTCTCACAGGTCTCAACATATCTCCAACTTAGCACAAAGCGGTCATCGCGGTTTTTAGCTTGACAAAAGCGATAACCATCGCGGATCTAAGGGTCAAACCCGCGATGATCGACCTCTCCTTAGAAGGATTTTAAATCATCTCTATTTTGTAGTCTAAAAGAGTGATGGCATGTTTTTTATGGTTCTGAGCTTCAAATAGGGTAGTTTGATGGTGGATCTAAGTTGCAGACACAAAGATTGTGGCAGATCAACCAGATCGGAGGCAAATCGGGCAGTTTGGTGGCAGATCTGTGATCGATTCAAAGGTTCTGGTATGTTTTGAGAATATTTTTTTTGTAGATTTTAATTGTTCACTTGTTGAAAATCGAGTATAGATTGAGGGATTGGGATTCTGATCACTCGAAAATGAACAATTTTACAGAACCTTATCTCAACGAGTCTAATAGACTCGATGGGACCAATTATACCAATTGGAAATTTAAGGTACACACGTTGCTTGAGGGATCGATCGCTTGGTTGATTGTCAATGGCGATGAGCAGAAGTCGACCATGGCAGCAGGTGGCACGACATCACTAATGCAGGATTGGGATAAAAGGGAGAATAAGACGAAAGTCTTATTGAAGATTTATGTTAAAGACAATATTATCCCGTGTATCAGAGACTGTAAATTGTCTAGTGACATATGGACTACACTCAAGAACCTCTACCAGACACAGAACACCAATCGCATATTTTTGCTCAAAGGCAAGTTGTCTCCCATGAGGATGGAGGAGAATGAATATGTTGTCAGATTCATTACACAGATCAAGGACCAAAAGGACAGATTAGGAGACATCGGGGAGAAGGTGTCTGATTCTGATCTTGTCACAATTACCTTTAACAGGATGACAGATCAATACCAGATGTTCATCACAGGCTTGTTTGCAAGGGAGGAAACCCTTGCATTTGAAGAGCTAACAGAAATCTTGATAGAGGAAGAAGAGCGATGAAAGAATTTTAGACCAAAGAGTGCCTATCTTGCTCTGATGGCGAAGAAGAAGCCATACAAAGGGAAACAACCACAGGGACAGAAATGTGGTTGCATTTTCAGATGAGACCATTTAGAGGTATGTCTCTAAATAAATCTAACATTAAATTCTTTTACTATGGGAAAATTGGTCACTGTACTAATTTTTTTTTAAGAGACAAACATATGAGGTTAGAAATAAACAGAGAAAACACACAGGGCACTTTGCCGATGAAGGTCATAGTCATGATCTTTGATCATTTGTAGTTGATTATGCTCTTTTAGCTATTGAGGAGGATGAGTCCGAAATATGGTTCGTAGATTCAGGGACGTCTTCAGATATGATAGGTAATAGACATTGGTTGGGAAATTTTGAAGAAACTACTTGTGGAGCTTACATATATCTAGGTGATGACAGAGGTTATCAAATCAAGGGGTATGGTGATGTTACCTAATGGTAATATCAGATATATTAAAAATGTATTGTATGCACTCGGGATCAAGAAGAGCTTACTCTCTGTCTCTACCTTAGCTCACTGCAGCATGTGACTTCCTGCTCACATCTTTGGAGTCCTTCGCTGGTTCATCATCCTTGATGAATCCAATCGCACTTGGGTCCTTTTCAACAACAATTGCCTCTTTGCAATTTTCTAACAGTGTTAGTTTCACAGCTTGTTGGTCGGTAGTGCGGACATGTAGTAATCGACAGTGATTGAGTCATGAGGCTTTGTGTCTATTGCAAACTTGTTCAATATGCATAGAAACCTTTTATTGAAGTCTTTTACCTTTTCTTTCCCCTTCATCTTCAAGCTTCCCAACTCTTTGAGTAACATGGCTGGGGTCTTGTCATCAACAAAATTTTCTAGAAACATGCATTTGAACGCACCCTAGTTATGGATGGAGTTGATAGAAAGGCTGTGATACCATTTTGTTGCGCGACCGTCCAAGGTACATGGAAACAATCTACATGCAACATTGTCGTACCATAACTCAAGGGTCTACAACTATAGGCAGAAGTTGTCCAAGTGATCTGTTGCCTTCACTATGCTGTCAGGGTCAAACTTTGTGATCATTATCTTCGGCCGCTTTGGCATCTTATGCAAAGCACCTGGGAGAGATAATCGTCCTTGATTCAGCCATTCCAGATTTTGGTTAGCCATGTTTTCTTATTCTTCCTCCTCCTCATCTTCTTCATAATCTGACGGTTCTGGTTCTGAGTGTGTTATTTCGTCTTTGCCTCCTCCGCTGCCTTCCCCTTCACCTCCTATATCGGAGTTTGATCCCAAGATCATGAGGGTGCCTCTTTCTCCCTATTGGAGGACTGGAGGTTCCTCTTCATTCTCAACAGCTCCTGCCATACCTTCAAGTGTCACAAGAACTTCTTCTTCCATTGATGATACAACAACCCCTGTAGGAGTGGTTTTTGGCTTTCTTGATGCGTATCGAAGGTGTTTTATTCCCGGGATCAGTCCGACTACTTTCGCAAAATGATGGGTGATGGGACGAAGAGAGCGAAGGTGATGATATGAAATTTCGTGTTCACGTATGAGAGGTGAGGAGTAACCAACTTTAGAGTCATGCGTAGGTGAGAGGGAGTGTGAGTTACTTCCTTGACCAGATGATTGATGAGTGCTTGTGAGAGGACATTCATCCATAAACAACTGGCGACCCTCCTTCTAGTACCATAAATGTTGATGGTTATGGAACTGCCATGATTTACAGGATCATCCCAGTATGAATTCCCAACTAGACCTCACACTGTTTGGTGTGGGAGTCCCATCCCGTATGATGGCCCGATTGCAATTATCTTAAATGTTTTCCTTAGCTCTTGCTTGTCAGCACATGAGAGTGGTCTTCTTTGTCTTCGAACAACGAGGTTCACATGCTTGGTGAGTGTTAGTGTTACTTGTGTCAAGGTTCTTTCACGCAGAGGGAGAGGGTGGGAGTGAGTCTCCAGTCAGAAGGGAGGAAGTTCCAACTCTATTAGAGACACACAACAAAATAGGACATGCACAACTTCTGGAGGAGAAATCCACATGGATGCAGCAGTGACAACACACAACGGAGATAGGGTGTACAACACGCAGTAGGACAATATGCACGAGTGCGGCAGTCATTATAACAAGTTTACATGAAATATTATGTCTGATGTCCAAGGAGGTAACCAACATAGGCATGACAATGTTAACAACTTATACAACACATTTTCATTCATATATGTATTAGAACCGTTGAATGAGTTCAATTGTTTAACACAAGTTAAAGAAACATGTATTACAAGTGTTCAAGACTAATCTTACAAACAGTTACAACACGTGTGAAAACGTGCTATCCTGTTAGCGAGCTTCTAAATTAAGCAAAAGTTCCAAGACACATCAATACACCATACATCACTAACCCCGTAGGTGGGGCGTTGGAGCCACTATTCACTCCTCAAAGAAAAGATTACAAACTCTTAAGGCTATGTGGGAGGAGCCAAGGTGAAAAAGTCCTTTGCATGTACAAGTGAGGGCTATTTATAGCCAAGGGTAAAACTGACCCTTGTGACTATTCGACTTCCCTCATGATTGTTTGACTGACATGACTTTTCAACTTTACATGACTCTTCAGATTATAAGTGGGTCTCTTGGACCTCCACGTTACATTACATTGATTGAAAATAGTATGGCCCACAGTAGTGATGTGGTTGACATGACTCATGACATGACTCGAAATGATAGTGCTGGTATGTTCATGCTACTGGTGGTGTGCATGTCGAGCTACAGTGATGTTGGGTGATGGATGTCCTCTTGGTGTATCGTAGCTTCACCTCCACATGGCAAGGTGTTTGGAGTTCTCGATGGTCATTGGGTTCACTCGATGTTGCATGTGCATGTTGCTCCTTTCTTGTACTTTGGCATGCATGACATGTTCGTCCATTCGGGAAAATATCTCCTGACATGTTCGTTTGTTCGTCCATTCGTGAACACATATTCGCATGGTCATTCATTTACAAACACATATCCCTGCATGCATCATTTGCTCATATTTTTGTCTGTTCACAAACAAGTCTCCTTGCATGCATGGTTCATTTGTCCATTCAAGAACACATCCTTTTTCATGTACTCTCCTTGTTCATCCCATCTGTCGTCGCATCATGTCTATTCATGTACTTGTATCTGCAATCACTCATGAAGAGACAACATCAAATCCATAAACCTCCTAGTCTACCATGATGCATGGTCATTCACTTTCGAATGCAGGTGATCGGGGGAGAGGAGAAGGATGTGAAATTGCACGAGGCAAGTTTCAAGCTGGGATGCGAACTTCGAGCACTGCTGATGAAAATTGTGTAGAGGTCACTAGGAGACTGAGAAGGATGATCCGATCAGCAGTAACTTTCTGTGGGATCTGGCTCAGTTGGAGGGCAGATCTGCAAAATTTCTAGAGGGAAGTAGTGCAGGCAACAGAGGGCCTTGGCAGCAAAAACTACACAATTTCTAGAGGGAGCTAGCAGCAGGTTGCAGGATTGCTAGAGACAAAAACTGCACAATTGTTGGGGGGTTGGCTTACTGAACACCTTTGCGTAATTTTTGAGATGAGAGAGATGTTGGGAAGCTGAGGGCTTGCTCATGAAATCTGCGTAATTTTCTGGATGTGCAGCCGACTGGTTGACTGGGTGGCTAGCTGGAAAAATTGTGCAATTTTTGGAGAGAGATAGGGATGGGCTCTTGGTGTCTATCGGTCTGTTTGCACAATTTCCTCAGTCAGTGGAGTGAGCAAGTTTTGTAGCTTCTGCGCAATTTTTGAGGGGAGTGAGTCCCGAGGTGACTGCCCGGTCAAACTCTCTAGTTGACCAGCAGGAGCGTTGGTTGATTAACTTGTGGGAAGCACAAATTGAAATGGCTTGTTGGACACTTCTGCATTGTTAAAGGGTGATCGAGTCACTGGAACTTCAACAAAATGACTAAGTGTGTGAGCGAGTGAATTTGTCCATGCGCGACCTTGCAAACACACACTCACATGATTTGACGACCAGATGCCTCAAACCATCAAGACAACATATGCTCAACATGACTGACCGATGTGCCAGTGACAAGTGTGACACTTGTGATAGATCGTTGAATGACCGTGACGATGCTTGTGCGACAGTGCATACAACTTTGTGTACATGTGCGATGGATGTTTACATAGTGAACACAACATGCATACATGAAGCGAAGACCTTGTGCAAAACTAGAACATGGTTTCAAGCGTGATACTATGACCGACAACAAAAAGTTATACGTTGAACAGTAAAGCAAAGAGTGTGCAAAGACTCAACACAAACCCACGAGGTGAGCCCGCATGCTTGCAAACATCATGTAAAAACTTAAGGGAGGCTTTGAAATTGGACACGGGCCAAAATTTTGGAGGGTGTTGCATCCACTACAATAGGTTCATCTCAAGGGCCATAAATGCAACATTCATAGCATTAATCCCCAAAAGGGTGGAATGAAGAGCCTTTACATATTATCATCCCATATCTCTTTGCAACGCAGTGTACAAAATGATACCAAAATTGATTGCAAGTAGGTTGAAGTCGGTATTGTCAAAGCATATTACAAAGGAACAATTTGGTTTCTTAGAAGGTAAACAAATACAAGATGCTATTGGTATTTTTGAGGAGATGATGCACTCTATTAAATCATGGAAACAAATATCTTGTGTTCTAAAGGTTGACTTGAGCAAGGCATATGATTGTATTGACTAGGAATTCCTCTGCTTGGTCCTGTTAAAATCTGGTATGTCTCTTTTCAACATTAAATGGATTTTGGCATGTTGCAAAACTACAATTTTATTATCATTATTAATGGCTTTCCTTCAGAGATTTTCAATGCATATAGAGGATTCAAACAAGGTTGTGTCATGTCTCCATTCCTCTTTCTCTTAGTTATTGATTTTTTTAGTAAAAAAATGAGGGTGTCAAAGGATAATGGAATTATTAAAGGGCTCATAGTAACCAGAAATATTTCCATCTCTCATTTAATGTTCGTAGATGATCTGTTACTTGGTGGGGAATCCATGGCTGGGGAGTGGATAACCATTAAAGACTTCATTAAATCATTTGGATTTGTGGCTGGTTTGTGTAAGAATGAAGGAAAATTGATCTTATTACACGATGGTAGTGAGAAGTGTAGAAATTCTTACAAATTCTCTACAAATCTACCTCTGAGATATATGTAGAAAATCTGACTGTAGATTAACTCGATAATGCAATATAACTAAATAAAAATACTATAATCTACTTTTACTATCAAACTTGTGGAAGCTTAAAGACCGACCAAGAATCAGAGCTGAACACATATAACCATAAGAAGAAGAATCAATGCACATGAACCACAGAAAATACTCAAGGGAAAGCCTTAGATAAAAACCCCACTATATGTATTATCATATAAGGTGGAAATACATCAAGATTACAAAAAGCTTTAGCTCTCATAGCTATCCAGTTCTCAGTACAACCCTCCTAGATGCTCACAGGCAAACAAGGCTTCTCACAAACCTTATACTCTACCCTCCAAGCCTCCTATTTCCTTGAGTTGTTTCTCCTTGGTGATCCTACTGTTACCAAGTGTAACACTGATCACTCACACTAATCTCACACCCTGTAAAACTGCGCAATCCTCAAGGAACCATATTCCTTTTGCATGGATGAGTTTCCTTTATAGGAAAATTCCTCCAACGGATAGTACAATGTCCTTGTCTTTAATCTCAACTGGGTCTTTGTCTGAACTGACATGCATGAGTTATTCATGAGAGAATATTTAGTTATATGGAGTACACTAGTTTCATGCATGCATGCATTAACTGACTGAACTCACAATTAGTTCCTCAAACTATTTGGAACTAATTTAACTGGACATAACTCAGTTAACTGAGCTAATTAATTACAACTCAAATACAACTCATCCTTATCTCCTTAATTAAGGGATAACTTCCTCAATCAAAGGGATAACTGTTGCATGACTTCATAAAGACTTCTAGCTTGGATTTCTCCAACTAATTAACTCAAGAAGAATTAATTAATTATATTTCAAGCAGCTGTTGAGACTAAATTCGAATTTTAATTCACAATTTTAAATCAAGGACAAATTAAAATTGGAATATTTTGAATGCTATTTTTAGCATTTCTTGTTGCTATTTTCAACACTCCCTCTCAACAAGAAAGGAATTCAACTTGATCCCGATCCTGAACCTTTGGAATGTTCTGCATGCAACACTTCTCTCTAGTGTCGTTGCTCCAGCAACTCCAGAAACAAAAAAAAACATCCAACCTGAATTAGAATGATGCCTCTGTCATCAAAGTCTCTGACTGTTATTGCCTCTGTCGACTGAAAACTTTCCACCTCTGTTCTCTTCAATATCTAACTGCTCTAGCCTCTGTCACTTTGATCTCTAACTGCATCAATCACATTGATTCCTCCTGCTGCATCCATGCTGTTGCTGGTCCTATCTCCCAACACTGCATCTGCACTGCACCTCCTCTCATCATGTTGCATCATGATGCTCACTGCTGCATTAGAACTCAGTTACTGAGAAGTAAGTAACTGATCTCCCAACTGACCTCCCTGTTGGGCTAAAAACACCTTCTGATGCTGAAGCTCCCTCTTCTGCTCTATCTGCATCTGTCTCTACCCACTCATCCAGTCCTACTACTCCTCATCGGGGCTCTCGTAGCAAGGTCTAATCAAAGAGGCTAGGTACCTCAAGGATCCTGCCCCTATTTCAGCCTTCATGGGACTATCACTTCACATCGCCCCACATCACACCTGGAGGTATGGTTGCATGTGATCCCTCTTCTAACTTGGCTCAAAATCTCCCCTTACTGGAGATCTTTGCATGAGTGGATGCCTCCACTCGGTCTCCTCTCAGCATCTCCAATGTGGCTCCTCCACAATTGTCAGAGACTTCTTCTGGGGCTGCATGTTGAGAGGTAATTTACTCTCCCTCTCAACCACCAAGTATCTAACCTTTGCCTTGCTCCTCAAGGCTTTGCATGCATCTTGTACCTCAAGTTCATACAGGTTCTTGGCTAGCACACCGATCTGTTTCATCTTTCCCACCGTCACAAAATTTTCTAGAAAAAGAGCTGATTTTAAATCAGCGATAACTCCCTCATCCGAACTCCGATTCAGCCGATTTTTTTTTTGAATTTGGGTATTTTTTCGCAAGGAATCCATATGTGCTATTTGTTTTTAGAAATTTTTCACAAAAAAAATCAGATCTGCTCTGCAAACTCGCGGCCCACTGATCTATTTCATCTTTCCTGCCGTCACAAAATTTTCTAGAAAAAGCGTTGATTTTAAAACAGTGATATCTCCCTGATCTGAACTCCGATTCAGCCGATTGTTTTTTTTAATTTGGGTATTTTTCGCAAGGAATCCATATATTCTATTTGTTTCTAGAAATTTTACACAAAAAATTCAGATCTGCTCTGGAAACTCGCGGCCCAAGTGTGTGTTTTTTTTTTTTTTCGAATTATCTTATTCGTATAGTGTACACTGCTCCAATAAACTTGGCTCTGATACCATGTAGAAATTTCTCTATAAATCAGCTAGTTTTGATACCATGTAGAATTTTCTGCAAATTCTCTACAAAACTACCTTTGAGATCTATGTAGAAAATCTGACTGTAGATTAACTCGATAATGCAATATAATTAAAGCAAAATACTATAATCTACTTCTACTATCAAACTTGCGAAATCTTAAAGATCGAACAAGAATCAGAGCTAAACACATATAACCATATGAAGAAGAATCAATGCACATGAAACACAGAAAATACTCAAGGGAAAGCCTCAGCTAAAAACCTCACTATCTATATTATCATATAAAGTGGAAATACATCAAGATTATACAAAGTTTTAGCTCTCACAACTAGCCAGCTCTCAGTACAATCCTCCTGGTTGCTCACAGGCAAACAAGGCTTCTCACAAACCTTCTCCTCTACCCTCCAAGCCTCTTATTTCCTTGCGTTGTTTCTCCTGGGTGATCCTACTGTTACCAAGTGTAACACTGATCACTCACACTAATCTCACACCCTGTAAAACTGTGCAATCCTCAAAGAACCTTATTCCTTCTGCATGGATGAGTTTTCTTTATAGGAAAGTTCCTTCGATTGATAGTACAATGTCCCTGTATTTAATGTCAACTGGGTCTTTGTCTGAACTGACATGCATGAGTTATTCATGAGAGAATATTCAGTTTTGCAGTACACTAGTTTCATGCATGCATGCATTAACTGACTGAACTCACAATTAGTTCCTCAAACTATTTGGAACTAATTTAACTGGACATAACTCAGTTAACTGAGCTAATTAATTACAACTCAAATACAACTCATCCTTATCTCCTTAATTAAGGGATAACTTCCTCAATCAAAGAGATAACTGTTGCATGACTTCACAAAGACTTCTAGCTTGAATTTCTCCAACTAATTAACTCAAGATGAATTAATTAATTATTTTTCAAGCAGCTGTTGAGACTAAATTTGAATTTTAATTCACAATTTTAATTCAAGGACAATTAAAATTGGAATATTCTGAATGTTATTTTTAGCATTTCTTGTTGCTATTTTCAACAAGGAGAATGTAACAAATGACATATGTGATCTGTTTGGGATAGCGTCGTCAATCCTGGATGATGGTTTCAACTACCTTGGGTTTAAGATGAAACTGAAAGAATTGGGCATGGTTAATCGAAATATTTCACAAAAGGTTGGATAGTTGGAAGTAAATATGGTTGAAAATAATCGATGCTACAAAGCATTTCAGTATATTGGATGCACCTTTATTTAATGCCAAGGGATATCGTCGATAGGATACAAGCTATCATGAGCCGCTTTTTATGGGTTGGAACACATTTACAAGACAAAATTCATATAGTATGATGGTCAGCACTTGCAAGGCAGGTGGGGGAAGGAGGGTGGGGTTTCATAGATACATCCACTTTTAACAAGTCTTTGATTATAAAAAACATAATCAAAACTAAAATCATTTATTATTAAAAAAAATTAAAAAATTTCTTATTATTAAAAAGATATCAATATTAATTTATTAATTTTAATTTTTAACTTTTCAACTTTTGCTATAATTAGAAATCATTATTATTATAAAATTAAATAAAATCAACTATTATTATTAAAATTACTTAAAAATATAATAACTGCATATAATTATCAAATTACTTATAATAAATTAAATATTTTAATTTATTAATTATTTTCATGTAGGCTTAGGTTTATTATTTTTTGAAATTAGTCGGCTTTTTGTGTTTTTTATTTATGCATTGGTATTTATGTGATTTTGGTCTGTTAACTCCTCCTTCAATCTATCACTCAAATTTATGCCCTGAAGATGGATCCCCTTTGGGATTCAAAACTTTGACAAAATGCACACAATACTATGGATAATCTGAATCACAATTTTCCAAAGGTCAGCAACAGAAGCTTAAAATCTAATATAAAAGACATGTGGAAGGTAGTGTCTACAAATGGTGTGTGGTCTCATATCATTAAGGAAAAATATATGTTTGGTCAAACTTTCTCCTCATGGATTAGCACTGGTGCCAAGAATAAAGTTGTTATATCACACTTATGGAGAAGTATGATGCACACTCTACATTGGATGTTGGGGTTTTTCTGTTGTGGGGCTGGAGATGGATCCAAGATCAAAATTGGATTAGATGCCATCATGGGGATTGATGGAAATCATTCATTATCCTTTCAACTACTACAAATCCTTCACAGAAAGGACATTATCTGCTTGCAACAGATATATCTGTCAGGGACTCAAAACATTGATCAACAGAGTTGGAGAAGGGCTGAAGATCTTGACATACCAGAGACATATAATGAGGAATGGGGGTCATACGTAGTGCAACTTTAATCTATTGGCATCACTCTTGGTGATAAGTAGGATTGTATGATATGGGGGGGGTAAAATGAAAAAGAACAATCCGATGGTCCAAGACATCTACTTGAAGTTTCCAAGGCCCAAGAGGATCAATGACTGTAATAAGCATCTACAGGATATATGGAGATGGAATCTCCCAAACAAATTAAAATGTTTTTGTTGGCTAGCAGCACATGATCATATATTAACATGGAACAACTTACAAAAGTGTGGGTTCATTGGTCCTGGAATATTCCCCCTATGCATGGGTGGGGGGGAGTGGGTGGAATACATATCATTTTTCGATCAAATGTTCATATACGAGGCTGATTTGGGATGGGGTTATGGAGGAATTTAATCTTCCTTTCGCTAGCACTAATCAACCCTTGTTCAGACATATTCTGTCATGGTTCACTTCACACAGGAAGTACATGTCCCTCCCATTATATATCATATGGATTATATGGTGAAGTAGGAACGCTAACATTGTTTATAAAAAAACGTGATTATTAGAGAAGACATTATCAAGAAAGTTTATTTTTTCAACAAGATCAGGTCGATGATCAAGTCTAACAGAAACAAGAAATGCAAATTCATTGATATTCGGAAAGAATACCTAATTAGGTTTTTTGACGGAGCCAACAATAGAAGGAAATGTAGATGTGGTGAATTCATAGTTAATGAGTCAGGTGATTTCTTCCACTTCTGCTAGGAGAGCAAAATGGGATCAAACAACAAAGTGAAGATTACATCATTATAGGGAGTGCTTATCGCAACAAAATGGCTAAGGTTGATGAAATTCAGGTATATGGAGACTAGGTAAACAAGCATACTAATTTCGATCCCCTCATACTTGCAAATTGGATGATGAGGATTCAGAACCCCTTAAGGAATTTTAATTGTGCAGAGGCACTCTACAACACAGTATAGGGGTAGATCTCACATAAAAACGTAAATGTAAATGTAAACAACCCAGTACGGGGTAGATCTCGCATAAAAATGTAAATGTAAACATAAACTTAAATGTAAATGTAAACAACCCAGTATAGGGGTAGATCTCACATAAAAATGTAAACATGTCGCCCTATTTAAAAATAAATCTAATTATTAGTATGTATAAACACAATATAAATTTATAATATAAAGAGATTTTACCAGCACTTAAAAAAGATCTATGGTAAATAAATAAAAATATAAATAAACTAGAGGTATGCTAAATAAATAAAACTTTTTTATATTTACTCCAAAGGTATGGTAAATAAATAAAAATATAAATAAACTAGAGGTATGACAAATAAATAAAACCTCATTTTATATTTATTCCATAAACCTCTTTATATTTAAAGAAAACTCAAAAACTATGTTTTATTTAGGTGAAGCCTATGGGCCAAATACCATGGGACAAATAATTAATAATACCATGGGCCAAATACCATGAGACAAATAATTAATAATACCATGGGCCAAATGCCATATTTATAAAAGAGGTATGGTAAATAATTAAATATAAAAAAGGTATAAAGAGGTATGCTAAATAAATCAAAATATATCAAATAAGATTAGAAATCAACATCTAATTATATACCAAGCCTATGGGCAAAATACCATGGTAAATAAAAGAGTTATGATAAACAAATAAACCAGAGATATGGTAAATAAATTTTTTATTTACTTCATAAACCTATTTATACTTACTAACACTCAAAAAATAGGTTTTATTTAGGTGATGCCTATGGACCAAATACCATGGGCCAAATTATTATTAATACCATACAAGAAAAAAAATATTAACCCTAATATTTTTTTTGCTGAGGCAAGAATCAGACCTTCTATTCATATAAAGCTAAAAAATTGGTTACATAAAGTACAACACCCCCTAAGGAGCAGAATGCGAAAGAGTTGATTGGTGTCCTATGCTTTGGAAACTGAGCCAACTACTTGTGAACCTGGCTAAGGGCCCTCAAAACCGAACAACCTTCTAAACCAAACCAAGTGAAATCAAAAAGTCAATAAGCAAACTCGAAGAGGAGATAGAGACCGTGGTGAAAATATTTCGATTCCACAAGATAGATAACCATCGAGTAGTTGTTCCGCCCAAAATTCTCCTAACCCGCCCCTGAGCTGGAACGTGCAAATTAGATATCCTGGTCCCACCAATAAGCACAACAAACCTCAGCCATAGATCTGCTACCACTGGATCCTACAACTGTGAAGGATATCGGGCTGGAAAGAAGAGCAAGGAATACCCACCCGATGAAGGCGGTATTCTCTCTCCTCCTTGAGCCACGTGTTGAATGGTTGGTGGCATCAGAAGCATTTCTGTAAAACCACTTATGGTAATGCGGATGCCCGATAACCACTATAACTGTAGCAAAACCACCTTGTATTGTAGCAAAGTTGTTGGTGCCACCTTTTGGTTTCGCGCTCTTTCTCCTCTACCTTCCATCCATCTACGAGACCCTAATATACCAATTCTCAGGTCACTTGTTTATTAAACCCTTAATATCCATCTTCTTAATTTTCAACTCACTATTTCCCCTTCATGTACTGATAATGCTCCCTATCTGCGCGAGCTAGAGTGTAGAAGTCCTCACGCAGTTGTTCTGCAGGAACCAACTCCCATGAGCAGCACTTTTGTCTCTTGTGCATAGTACCCCTTCATTAGCTAGTCAGTCCGCCACTTTGTTGGCATCTCTTCACACATGAACAAAGCTAAGAGTTCTAAGTATTCTTAGGTGATATTGAATTCGGTGATAGACCTGCGAAAGTCTCCAGTGGTTCGAAACTTTGTCTAGAGCTGTGCCATTGCCTATCCTTTTGACTAAATTAATTATTAATTCTAAGTCTATCTCTATGATTGTGTTATGTAAATTTTGCTCAATCAGAATTTCTAAGCCTTGCTCAATGGCCATGAGTTTCGCCATATTGTTAGTTTCCCTCCCCAAATGACTGTGAAAGATGAATTTTATATTGCCCTCTTCATCTCTTATGACTCCTCCGTAACCAGCATCCCCAGGGTTTCCTTTTGAGGCTCCATCTATGTTGAATTTCAAAAATCCATGGGGAGGGGGTTGCCAGAAAGCCTTTCCTTCTGATATGTGCCTTGCTTTCTTTTTTATGCCCTGAGGGACATGTGACTGGAGCCCCAACAGTTCGAGAATGTGAGCATCCCGTTGACCAGGGGGTTTCTCAGGAGGTTGCTTCAGAAGGGCATTAACTGTTTCTTTGAGCTGTTTTAGGATCTGAGCCATGATGCTTTGTGTTGAACCAGATTTAGCTTTGAAGATCCTATTGTTGCGTTCTTTCCAAACATCCCAGATCAAAAATCCTAGAATCAGAGTCCAAGCTAAATTGACTATCTCATTATCCGAGAAGTCTTTCCTCCAATTCTTTAAAGTTTCAGTAATGTCATTTTCGTTCCTGACTGTTTGGTTGAAGATAGAGGCCACCCAATTCCATAAGGTGGAGGTGAAAGAGCAGAGGTTGAGAAGGTGATCCATAGTTTCCTCCTACAGACCACATAACTGGAATCTTGAGGGACCAACAAAACCTCTCTTTCTGAGATTTTCCCAAGTCAAAATATTTTTATGCTGTACCAGCCATATGAACAATTTGATCTTCATCCAGTGTGGGTTGTTCCAAAGGTATTTTCAAGTCTTGTCAGGGCTTGGATAGTTAAGTCCAGTGACTATTATTTTTGCTTCTTTGAGGTTGAAGATGCCCTCATTGTTTCTCCCCCATCTTAGAAGATCATTCGAGGTTGAAGTCAAAATTTTCCTCTTTTTCGAGAATCACTTCTAAAACTTTAGCTTGGGCCTTCAACGGGGTCTCTTCACTGTAATCGGGTACCTTCCAAATTCTCCATTTACTTGGGTGTCTTGACTGATCCCAAATGTCACTAATCCTTTATTAATGGTATCATTTTTTATGATGTCCAATCCTTCTCTATAGAGGTTATGTTCCTGCTGCCAGTTGTCCTCCCAGAACCAAGCTAGATTCCCATTTTTGATCTCCTAGAAACTATGTTTCTGAACTAAGGCTCTATTCTCCCAAGCATTGTTCCAAATATGGGAACCCCTGATGTGTCCTGTCATTCGAATGTGGTCCCTTTCCTGCCAGTCCATTGCATATTTTTGTTTCCAAAGCTTAGCCCAGGGGTTTCTCATTTCCTTTAGCCATCTCCACCAAAGTTTTTCCCCCAAAACTTTGCTTAGAGTTTCCGGGTCGTGGAGACCCAAACCACCATGGGTTTTAGGTTTGCAGAGCTTGTCCCACACTCTAGAGCCCATTTATTTTTCTTTTCCCCTTTACCCCAAAGCAATTTTCTTTGGATATTCCTAATTTGATGTAAAACTCCTATTGGGACAGGAAGGGCTAAAAACATGAAAATTGGAATGGTTTGTAGTACAACCTTTGTAAGGATTAGCCTTCCTGCTGAATTCAAGGATTTTCTAGTCTAGTTGTTGACTTTATCCTTTAGTTTATTTGTCACTGATTCCCAAACTTCCTTAGAGGTTTATCAGTGAGAGGCATTCCTAGATATTTGGAGGGGAGATGATCTCTTTGAAAGCCGAGAATTCTAGAGAGATTTCTTTGAATAGAAATATCAGTATTGAAAAAGAAAACTTTCGATTTTGTGAGGCTTACCTCATTGCCAGCAGCCATAGCAAAATCATGCAGGATTTGTTTGAAATCTTTGGCTTCCTTGACTGTGGGTATGCCCTATAGCATAGTGTCATCCACAAATTGTTGATGAGTCAAAGTGTCCCCATTTTGAGTAAGTTTGAGTCCCTGGATTCTTCCTTCCTCCTTGGCTGAATTGATCACTTTGCCCAATCCTTCCATCATGAGAATGAAGAGGATTGGGGAGAGAGGATCACCTTGCCTGAGGCCTCTCGATGGCCTGAAGGTTCTAGATGGAGAGCCATTAAGAAGGATTGAACAACTAGCTATGGTAACCAGGGCCATGACCCACTTTATCCAGTTGTGGTCAAAGCCATAAGCTTTAAGAACTTCCCTGATGTAAGACCAGCTTAGCTTATCATAAGCTTTTGCTATGTCCAGCTGTATTATCATACCTGCTTGCTTATTGGTCTTGAGGGAATGAACCACTTCGTGAGCTTGAATGATATTATTGAGAATTTTTCTACCTTCCACATATCCAGTCTGCTCCTCTGACACAAGCGTTGGAAGAAGAGGTTTGAGTCTATTAGCAATAACTTTGGAAATGATTTTGTACACCACATTGCACAAAGCTATGGGTTTGAATCTGTTTGGTGTCATGGCTTTTTCCTGTTTAGGGATTAATGCTATGAAGGATTCATTAAGCGCTCTCAGAACTGTTCTTGATTTTCTCGAGTCCTCCACCACATCAAGAATGTCTTGTTTGATAGTTTCCCAGCATGTTTTGAAGAAGTCTACATTGAAACCATCCGGGCCTGGAGCTTTCCCATTGTGCATCTCTTTGATTACTTCCTTGACCTCTTCTTCCATTACTAGCCTGTTGAGATTATAATTATCTTTCCTGGTTACCAGTTTTGGAATATGTTGAGTGAAGCTCTTAGTGAATTGAGATCTGTCTGCAGTGGTCTCCTCTACTATGTTTTGAAAATGTTGTACCAGAACAAATTCCATTTCCTTGTGAGTATTTAGCTCTTTCCCTTGAGGATCTATGAGTTTTGTGATCCGATTATTTGCCTTGTGTTTCATGGTGGACTTGTGAAAGAACCTAGTATTTCTCTCCCCTTATTTAATCCATTGAACTCTTGATTTCTGTCTCCAGAAGATTTCCTCCTGCTGGCATCTATTGTCCCATTCTTGTTGAAGAAAGTCCGCTTAATTTTCCTTTCCTCTGTGAAGCCTTCTGTGATGAGAATTTGATTAATTTCCTATAATTTTTTCTCCACTTCTCTTTTGGCTTCAAAAATATTTCCAAACTAATTTGTGTTCCATTCTTTGAGCCTTAGCTTGATGTGTTTGAGTCTCTGTTGCAGGATGAAAATTTTTGTGCCTTGGATGGGCATGTCTTCCACCCACCATTTTCCAATATTAGTGATGAAGTCAAGGTGAGTGAGCCAGACATTTTCGAACCTGAAAGGTCTGTTCCTCGGGGTGCCAATAAATGAAGCTTCCAACTGGATGGGCCAGTGGTCCGAGCCTTCGAAAGGAAGGATAAAAGCTATCATGATACGACTGGAGAGAAGGAGATCCTCCGAGATTATGAATCTGTCTAATTTCGAGGCAACTTGGGAAGTTCCTCCTCTCTTGTTATTCCATGTGAAGGTACCATTTATTGTGTCCATATCCACCAGTCTCATGTTGTTTAAGAAGTTCTGGAAGGCAATTGAGTCTTGTCCAAGTGTTTTGGTCCCTCCTTTTTTCTCTGTGAGCGATTTGATCACGTTGAAATCACCTCCCAGAATCCAGGGGATTACTGGGTATCTCTCTCTCAGCTCCTCCAGAGAGGTGAGGAGCCTAAGTTTGTCTTCAAGAAGTCGAGGATCGTAGACATTTGTGATCATGTAACAATCCTTGTCCCCCAAAGGTTGTATAACTATTGAAAGGTGGTTTCTGGATGCCTCAGCATCCAGGATCTCAAATTTCTGAGGATTCCATAGAGTAAGAATTCCCCCCGCTGTATTATTTTCTTTGACTTCTAGGTACTCATATTTGATAAGCCATTTGCTATGTATTTCTCTGATCTTGTCTAATGAGCATTTTGTTTCCTGTATAAACACCATGTTTGGTTTTTCTTCTTTTATTCTGTTATAGAGATTTCTTTTCTTTCTTTTACTTCCTAGTCCTCTGATATTCCAACTTGTAAGCTGCATAATGATGGGTTTGTGAAAGAGTAACTGGTGAGATCTTTCATCTTACCTGAATTAATCATGAGTTTCCCACACTCTGACAAAAGTTCATTCTATCTCTTTCTTCCTCTTTTCTTGCCTGGGTTTTTGGTGGAGTGTCCTGATGTAATCTCCATTGATTTAACCCCTATATTCTCCTAGCTGTCGTAGTTCCTTTTGACTCCTGCAGCCTTTGTTTGAGACCTTCGGAGGAATAGCTGTTGTACTCTATCAAACTCCTCTTGTGGTAGAGAGTCAATCCCTTTGTTGGTTCCCTGCTCTAGAAACTTTTCTAGTTCAAGGTTCTCCCTCTCAAGAATCTCCTGTAGGTCTTGGTCCTCCATACCTCCTTCGCTTGGGGTCATCTCATGGTCCCTGCCAAGTTCCATCATGCTTGGTGGGTCCTTATTTTGTTCATTATATTCCTGTATGATTTCCATGCTATCCTCTTTTCCTTTCTATGTATGAATGTCCTCTGGTTCCTTACTCGTTCCATTCCCCCCCTCTTCTTCTAAAATCTCAAAACTGTTATGACTTGGTAGCTTGTTCTCGCTAGGTTTCTTTTGGTACTTTTCCCCCCTCCTTTCCCTCTGCCTTCCACTTTGGTGAAACCTTCAGGGTCTTTTCCTGTGTTGGTTTTCAGGTTGTCCTCCCTTTTTTTGAGAGGGAAGTCTCTAAAGAGGTGCCCATGTTCGTGACATTTGTGGCATCTGAATGGGATGTGTTCATAGTCGACCGATGTACCCATTCCTCATCATATACTTCTAGGATGACTTCATCTAGGGGTGCTCCCAATAAGTCCATTTCTACACATATGCGGGCAAAGGAGGTATATTTACCTCAAAGATTCGCCTCTGATATCTTTATAAAATGCCCTAATTTATTACCTATAGCTTTTAAGGATTCTGACAACCAATAATCTAAAGGTAAGGAGTATAATCTAATCCATACCGGGACCGATGTGAATGTTTCTCGCTCCAGAACAAAGTTCATCATCCAAGGTCACATGTAAAGGCCAACAACAGCATAGAAGTAGGGTCCTCCTTCGAAAACTCTGTCTTTGTCCTCCAGGTTAGTGAAAACCACTGTGAAAAAACCCTTGGACCCAAGATGTAGATTTATTTCTCCCTTCGGTTTCTAGTTGTTTCTTATCCATGTGTACAACGCTTTCTCCGTGGGCCATATACCCATAAACTTGCATATGACCACATAAGTTGCCATGTGATCTCTGTGCACCTGTAGTGCAGGATCATTTAAGACCACCCGGGGTTTGATGTTAGACTTGGGCTTGCAGGGTCCCATCGTAGATATATTCTCCATTCTTAGACTGTTGTCTCGAGATTTTGTTTCTGTCCTAGCCTCCTTGTGGGTCCCTTCATTTTCTAGGGATTTTCTGCTTTCCGACTTTTGGGTACCATTTGTCTTTGTCTCTACCTCCGTTGGTTTCCAGAAATTGTTCAGACTCGTCTCTTTGCTTCTGTTTGAAACCACGTTACTATAGGAGGGAGTGGAGCTCCCTCCTCCATGCCCCTCCATAGTTACCAGCTCGCTTCTATCACCCCCTGTTCAAAACCCTCGTCGCTCAGTGTCTGAAAACTTGTATTAACCCTAATATTAATATTAAAATATGATTATTATTATTAAATTTAATAACTTTGGATTAATACAATATTAAATTTGTTATATTATAATATATATTAATATATCATGATATATATTAGCTCTAGATATATATGGGGGGAAAGAACATAGAGGTGGAGAGATATGGGGAGTGACAAGGGAGAGATGGAGAGAGAGAGTATGTTTAGGGGTGAGATAAATAGATAAAGAAACAAAGATAGAGATAAGGGGGGAGAGAAGGAGAGAGGGAGGGATATAGTAACATAGTTGGAGATAGAGAGAGAGTGATGGGGGAAGAGAGAGAGAGAGAGAGTGATGGGGGAAGAGAGAGAGAGAGAGATAGAATTGGAGGGAAAAGAGAGAGAGAGAGAGAGAGAGGAAGAATGAGAGACAAGACTTGAGAGAGAGGAGGAGAGTGATGGGCAAAGAGATAGGATTGGAGGAAAAGAGAGAGAGTGATAGGGGAAGAGAGAGGGAGGTGGGAGAGAAGGGAGAGAGAGTAAGTAAAAGAAAGCATACTTGAGAGGGAAGAGGAGAGAGGGAGGGAAGAAGAAAGACATAGAGATTAAGAAGTGGAGAGAGAGAGGGAGTGACAAGGGAGAGATGGAGAGAGAGTGTGTATGTTTGGGGTGAGATAAAGAGATAAAGAAGGATTGATGGAGAGAATAGGGGAGGGAAGGAGAGAGGAGAGAGGGAAGGATATAGTAATAGAGTTGGATGGTGAAGAGAGAGAGAGAGAGAGAGAAGATCTAATAGACTAGAGAGAGGGAGGGAAAGGCAGATGGAGTTGGAGGGGGAGAGAGAGAGGTAAGAATAAAGAAATAAAGAGAGAAAGGTGGAGAGAGAGAGAGAGAGAGTGATAAGAAAGCTGGAGAGAGAGAGGATAAAAAGAGGGAAGAGAGATAGAAGAGGGGGAGGGGAGAGAAGGGGAAGGGAGAGAGAGGGAGGGATAGGAGGAGGGAGGGATAGATAGATAGATTGGAGAAAGAGAGTGTATGTTTTTGGGGTGATATAGAGAGAAAAAGGGAGATAGAGATATATATGGAAAGTGAAGAGAGGAAAGACGAGAGAGAGGGAGAGAGAGAAGGAGGGACAGAGAGATTGTGTTATGAAACCAGCTCACAAAAATATAGAAAAGATAGATCAACACCTTAGAAATAAGCCTCTTCGAGGGGGAAACCTCCTTTACATTACACAAATGAACAATTCTTAGATGATTCAAATGACAAAACCTACTTTCTATATATATGAGTATAAGGGGTCACACTATAACCAAATCTGACCTAACAATAATAATATAAAGGCACAATAATAACAATACGGGGACAATAGGGGCACAACAATAACAATAAGGGATACAACGATAATAGTAATGGGGGAATCACTAGTATTATAGGGACCTAACATTCCTCTCTCCTTCAAAAAAGTGTTGTCCTCAACGCTTGAGTAGTTCTGGATGCTTCTATATAAAATTCTCATCCTCCCATGTGGAATCTTCAATGGGTAAGTTCTTCCACTTGATGAGATACTCTGAAATTGATCGATTTCATAGTTGTTGAGTTCCTGTTTCTTTGACTGCTTCAGGTTCCAATATGATTTTTCCTTCCTCATCAAGTTCTAGTAATATTGTTTGAACTGGATCTTGTCACCTATAACCTTCTTTAAGCATGAAACATGGAAAACTGGGTGCACTCGGAAAGTTGTAGGAAGCTCCAATTTGTATGCCATAGTACCTATCTTTTGCAACGCCTTGTATGGACCATAATACTTTGGTGATAATTTATTATCCTTCTTAGCTTGCTTGAGGGACATTTGTTTATATGGTTGTAGCTATAAGAATACCCAATCACCTACATCAAAACTTCTTTTGTTGTGATGTTGATTTGCCTGCTGTTTCATTCTATTTTACGCCAAAGTGAGGTCATCCTTTAAGAGTTGGAGAACTTGTTGTTGATGCTCGATGTGATCTTCCACTACTTGAACCTTAGAATTTTCTCTTAAATATGATGTGATGGATGGTGGATGATATCCATAAAGTGCCATAAATGGGGTCATTTTTGTTGCAGTATGGAAGGAAGTGTGATACCACCATTCAGCTAGAGGCAACCATTTGACCCATTGTGTTTGTTTATCAGATACAAAGCAACGAAGATATCCTTCCAAACATTTATTTACTATCTCATTTTTCCCATCAAATTGAGGATGATAAGATGATCTATGAGCTAACTGAGTACCAAGACAAGAAAATAATTATGTCAAAAAATTTCTAGTGAAAATGGGATCTTTGTCGCTTATAATAATCGTTGGGTTTCCATGTAGCTTTTGAATTGTTTCCATAAATGCAGTAGAAATTGTACTCCCTTTAAATGGATGAGATAATGCACAAAAGTGTGCATACTTGGTAAGTCTGTCAACTACCACCATGATAACACTCTTTCCTTCGGGCTTGGGTAAACCTGTGATAAAATCCATTGAAACCTCCCTTGGAATGGATAAAGGTTGTGATAGTCCTGGGGTCTTAATTGTTTCGAATTTATTTTGTTGGCAAACCAAACGTTCCGCCATAGACTTCTGAATATCTGATTTAAGGCCATCCCAAAAAAATTCCTTCTTAATCCTGTGGTAGGTTTTTAGAGATCCTGAGTGCCTTCCTAAGGGAGAGGTGTGCAATTCCCTAAGAATCTTTTGTTTGAGTTGTGAATTCTTACATAGCTATAACTAATCCTTGTACCATAACGAATCATTTTTCCAGCTAAATGTATCAAATGTACTGGGATCTTGTTGTATCTTTTGAATGAGTGCCCACACTTACTCGTCATTCTTCCATTCATCCCTTGCTTCGTTTATCCAATCTGGTTGGATAATAGAAATGGCGCAAAGAATTGCTTCCACATCCTCATCCTTTCTTGAGAGTGCATTTGCCACAACATTTTTCTTCTCTTTTTTGTAGATGATTTCGAAGTCATAACCCAACATCTTTGTGACCCATTTTTTCTGCTCTTCTAAAGATAATCTTTGTTCTAAAAAGTATTTAAGACTATCATGATCTATTTTTACCTTGAAGTGTCTTCCCATTAGGTGGGGTCGCCATTTCTTAAGTGCATGTAGTATTTCAAACATTTCCTTCTCATAAATAGCTTTGTGTAAATACTTTCCTTTGATTGGACTGCTTTCAAAAGCAATAGGTCTTTCTTCTTGCATTAAAACAACACCAATTCCATTTCCTGAGGCATCACATTCCACAATAAAGGTTTTTGTGAAGTTCAGTGTAGCTAAGACTGGTGCTTGGCACATTGCCTCTTTAAGATGTTCAAAGGCCTTCATTGCTTCTAGACTCCATGAAAATGTATCTTTCTTCAATAATTTTGTTAGAGGTGCTGCTATTCTACCATAATTCTTAACAAACTTGCTATAATACCCTGTCAACCTGAGAAATCCTCGTATATTCTTTATGGACGTGGGAATTTTTCATTCCTTAATGGTTTTAATTTTTCTAGGGTCTACCTTAACACCTTCATGAGATACAATATGACCCGGATATTCCACCTCTTGTACTCCAAAGAAACATTTGGAGATTTTTGCATATAATTGTTTCTCCTCCAATAGTTTGAGCACCATGTCAACATGTTGGACATGATCCTTCCAAGACTTGCTATAGATTATTATATCATCAAAAAATACTAACACAAATTTTCTAAGGAAGGGTTTGAAAGTGGAATTCATCAAACCTTGAAATGTAGAAGGTGCATTAGTAAGGCCAACATGCATGACCAAAAATTCATAATGACCCTCATGAGTTCTAAGTGCTGTTTTTGGAATGTCTTCAGTCTTCATTCTGATTTGATGATATCCTAAACAAAGATCCAACTTGGTGAAGTAAATTGATCCATTTAATTCATCCAATAATTCATCAATGAAAGGAATGGGAAATTTATCTTTAATAGTGAGCTTGTTGAGCTCCCTATAATCTGGAAACATGCGCCATGATCCATCCTTCTTGTGAACCAATACTACTGGAGCAGAGAAAGGACTTTGACTAGGTTAAATTATATTAGCCTCTAGCATTTCTGCAACCATATGTTCAATTTCACTCTTTTGGACATAGAGATATCTGTAAGGCCTAATGTTTGGGGGAACACTTCCTGGAATCAAATTAATAGCATGATCATGATCACGGATAGGTGGGAGGCCTTTGGGAGTCTCAAATACCTTGGAATGATTGTACAAGACTTTTTGCAGATCTGGAGAAATGGATGATTTTGATGTGGGAACCTCCAGTGAACATAATTGTGCAATTATGCCTCATTGTTCTTTCTTTAGAAACTTTGTCATTCCGTTAGAGCTAATTATCTTTCCTAGTTTCCCTGTGATACCCCTTAATTAAACTTCCTTTCCTTTTGAAGAGAATTTCATGAAAAGTTCTTGAAAATTAAAAGCTATTGTACCCAAGGATTGTAGCCATTGGACTCCTAGTACAACATCAGCACCACACATTGGAATGGAAAGCATTGGGTTATTCTTTACATATTCTCCCATGGATAGCTTTATATTATGGCGCTTTCCTGAGAAATTTATGGCTCCTCCACTTGCAACCATCACTTGACACCCTGGTGTTGGATATAGGAAGAAATTCAATTCCTTGGCTATCTTAAAATGAACAAAATTATGGGTACTTCCCAAATCAATCAACATTATTACCTTTTTCTTCTTGATATGCCCTTCTATCTTGATAGTTTGAAGAGTGGTAATTCCAGCCAATGCATTACAAGATATGGTTGGATTCATTTATTCTTTTTCTAAGGTTTGTTCTTGGTGTATATCCTCTTCTTTTGAAATTTCTTGTTCCTTTTCTTCCTCCTCTTCACAATCTATGTAAATTAATTTATTCGCGGCACACTAATGACCTTTAATGTATTTTCTATCACAATTGTTACAAAGCCCTTTTGCTCTTTTTTCTTCCAATTTTTGTGGTGTCAACCTTGTAGGTTGTGGATGGCTAGGGGAAGCAACACTTCCATCTTTATGATTGTGAGTGGTAGGCTTCCTTGTTTCCATAATTTTGCTTTCCATTTTTATTGCCAACCTAAATGCCTTCTCCAATGAATCTGGTTCCCAAAGGCGAACCTCATGTTGGATGCCATCTTTTAAAGTCTCTATGAACACATCAATCCTATGCTCCTCTGAAATATCTTTTACCCTTATATTCAATTTTTGGAAGTCCTCAATGTGCTCCATCATTGAACCCTTTTGTTTGAGATTTATCAATTGGCTAAAAAAAGTGTTACTTTTTGTATCCTCATAATGTGCTATCATTTCATCCTTAAAAATAGCCCAAGTGACAATTTTTTTATGAGAGCAAAGCCATTGATACCATACAAACTGATTTGGTTATAAATATAAAGTTTCAATTCGTACCTTTTGTGTGTTTTTCACATCATGGAGATTGAAAAATTGCTCCATCTGTAGTATCCATGTTCTGGGGTCCTTGCCATCAAACATCCTCATATCAATCTTTGGAACATGGTGGTTGTTTGATCCAATGTTAGAGTCTATGAAATCATAATTAACATTTATTTTGTTCTCATCATGAGTTTCATTTACTACCCTTTTGCCTTTAGTAAGCATTTCTTGTAGAAACTGTCAAATCTGTCTTCAAATCTTCCATGCCTTTCTTTAAATCATCCATCTTAGCTTCCACACCATCCATCTTATCTTCCACATCATTCATCTTAGCTTCTACGCCTTTCTTTAAACCATCCATCTTAGCTTCTGTTACTTTTTTTGCGAGTGAAATTTGTTGCACTTGGTCTCGTAATTTTGATATATCATATTGCATTTCTTCCTCTTCTTCATGAGTCATGCTAGAGATTTCAGGTTGCTTACTAGGTGTTTCCATTGTCTTTCTCCAGGGCATCAATTACCGATAATAATGCTTCACTATGCCCTTTGAATTCCTTCAAACTAATTTTTCAAACCAAGCTTATGAAAAAATTTAAAAAAAACTACACACCTTTTTCACTTTGTAGGAGCTCGATATTGAATCTGATGTATTGTTGGGCACGAGATCCCCCCCAAGGCAAGTTTTGGGGCTTAAAGCCCAAGTTTTGACTAATTTCGATGTAAAGACTCTGCGATTTGTGAGCGCGGAGCGCGAAGTTGTAATTGAGTCACAGGGTTGTCCGCCCTTACTTTCGTAATGTAATGTCGGCTTGAGAGTTTTACCCTTGGTCTGTGGACCATGGGATTGTATAGATAGAGTGAGGCTCTAAGTGTAAAGAGATATCTAAGGAATCTAAGATCGAAGAGATGATGAAGCATTGAGTCTAACTAAAAAGTCGAGTCTTTAGGTCGTAGAGTAGGAGAAGGCTCTTTAGTTAAGGAGGCCTAGTAGTCCACAACTGAGTGCGCGGACCCCTGCAGCTATGTGTGTAGGGCAGGTTAAGTATGTAACCGATTGAAGCATTAATAAAGAGAAGTTTTACATTATTTTCTGTGTATCTTTTTTTGTTTTATGCATTGAAGTGTATTGGGTATGAATTGCAAGTTTATTGTTTATTTGATGCGTGAACTTATATGGGGGAATGCTGGAACCAAGTTTTCGCACCTTTGAGATGTCTGAGGGGTCGATTTAGTCCAACTGTGAATATCTTCGCATAGGTCACTTCGCACACTTTCCTGACTTGCGAGGCCTTTGCGCCCTGTTATACTTGCATTCGCGTAGCCCTAACCAGGGGCTGAGGAGATTTCGCGCTGCTAACGTAACGATCTGTGCTAATTCCCCAAGTTACACTACGGATCTTACTTATATTCTTACAACAGTTAGTTATCTTCGCATAAACAGATACTTTATCTTATATTCACTTATTCAACACATTCATATAAGTTCGCGCAACAAATAAATAGTAAACTTGCAATTCATATCCAATATACTTCAATGCATAAAATAGGAAAAGATACACAGAAATAATGTAAAACTTCTCTTTATTAATGCTTCAATTGGTTACAGACTCAACTTGCCCTGCGCACTTAGCTGCAGGGATCCGCACACTTAGCTGCAAACTAATAGGCCTCAACTTGCATCAAAGTCCCTGGGCTCAACTCCTCAATGCATTAGATCCTCCAAGTCCACCATATATGAAGTCCCCAAAAGTCACAATCTCATGTCATCATGAGCTCCATGAGTCGTCTCCAACCAACATCTGAGCAAGCATACAAGTCTCGGCCCAAAGGTCTTTGCAAGATGCCTCAGCTCTCCATGTAGTAGGAATGCACCACAGTCTGCTCACAAATCCATCCAAGTCCATGGCCTTGTTGTACAAGAGTGCACAACCTCTCCATCGGCTCATAAGCAATAAGTCTCCATGTCACACTAGCGAATCCACCTGCAAAACATCCCTGCCTTGGCACTCCTCATTGGATGCCCATAAGTGACACCTCTACAAGTGCTCCTGCATAATGTCCCCGCATAAGACTGCCATGCTCCATGTCTCCAACCTGATGTCCATGACTAAGTTTCCCATGTTGTCCAACTAAGTAGACCCATCACAACAATCGGTCATCCTCATCCAAGCCCGCAACTCCGGTCTAGTGAACTCGGTCACCCAACCGTATCATCATCACATGAGTCTCTTCCACCATGGCTCCCCCACTGAAGGTTCCACCAAGACTTGCTCTTGGTCTTGGCCATGAGAAGTCCACCCAAATATCACCATACCCAAGTGTGTGCCCTCCAATCTGTCCATGAGTCATGCCGAGCACTTAGCCAATTCTCCATGTGTCTAAAGCATGACCCATTCTTCTGCAATGATCATCACATTCCTCCCTTGTCATGGGCCTTTGCACCTTCTATCATAAGGTCACAAACAACCCCAACAAGTCCTGTAACAGTAAAAAATCCTTGCTTCTCCATACAAGGTCTCATCGTAGACATCCATGGTAAGATCCCCCCTGCATTGGCAACTAATGTTGCTCTTCCCTGTGTATAGTTCATCTACCAAATGCTCAACTGAAACACAAGTACCAATAGTACTTACATCATCATGAGGTTCCTCCATGTGAGTTTCCTCATCCACCCATGTCTACGAACTGCACGATCCTGGTCCAGCTTGAACACTTTCAAGTTCCTCCTCTATCGTTATCACATCTACAACATCCTCATATTGGCCCTTGAGTTCTTCAGGTTCTTCTTTGATCTTCGAACAACCTTCCCGAATCTTCATATTCTCGGCCTTCATCGAAGCCCATTCGGGTCTCCACCTACTCATTTGTTCCAACACTTTGTACCGGAAAGCTTCACCTGCACCATGGCTAGATTCACCTGCCATAGGTCATTCTACCATCTCGGCCATGCACTTTCCTGCAACCTGAATCATCCTTCAAATTTCTTCACCATTCACTAGGTCCTCCCTACAATTAAAACTGAACTAGCTCTTGATTCCACATTTCAGTGAGATCAACTTCCTTCACTTGCACTCCACCTGAATCAGCTCTGATACCACCTGTCACGAAGTGACAGTGGGATCGGCTTCTTCCGCAAATCCCCTTTGAAATTCACCAGCTATGATACCACCTATCACGCCCCTACACTGGCAGTAATCTTCCAACCGCACTATAGCGAGGTGTGGCACCACCGACCACTTTCTTTTCACCAATACTTATGATCGTGGACTATGCCTAACATTCGTACTTAGTTTATTTTTCGTTACCAACTATTAGTTTATCCTTTATACCAAATGAAACCATGAACATTCATCATAAACAACATTACACATGTAAATTCACAACAGTATAAAGGGAGGGGAAACTCCCCGATGTGAGTCTACCCGTATATCAATATATATAAATCTCATGTACAAGTTAAATCTTGGAGGAAACCCAAAATTTACGCTTAGCCAAATTTTCACAATTTCGGCAAGCTCGGTTGCCCAGCTTGTCGGTGCCTCTGAACGGTCACCGCACGATTCGCCCAACACTTCGTTCATCCATCGCACGTCTTCACCCGAATCACTCTCCATTCGTTCAGCAAATGCCCAAATTGTGTTACCCTACCCGACATTATTGTTCAGCCCAACCATTCCTTCATTCGGCGGGCACACACGCACCCGTGTCGCCACTCACCCAAACTCTCGTTCACGGTTTCAACCTCCCTTCGTTCGGTGGGCCGCACGTAGTATCACCTACACAAACTCCCGTTCACGACCTCCGGTTCAACCACCCTTCGTTCGGTTAACGCCCTCACCGTGTCATCCTGCACGAACTATCAACCTGTCGTTCAGCCCTGCACGGACGCCTTACCCGGGTCGCCTGTCATTCAGCCCTGCATGAATGCCTTGAATGGTCCACCTGTCGTTCAGCGCTACATGGATGCCCTACCCGAGTTGCCCGTCGTTCAGCCCTGCACGAAAGCCCTGAACGGTCCGCTTGTCTTTCAACTCTGCATGAATGCCCTGAATGGTTCGCCCGTCGTGCGGGCACATCTGCATGCCCTGCACCTTCGCACTTCTTCGCTCTTCTCCTTGGCTCGTCCAAGTGATCTGCATCCAAGTGTTGGTTGGATTGATCGAATGATTCCCCATCTCTCCAACTCGTCCTTCTATTTTTACGCTCTCCCGCCCATGTGTTCAAGCGCCCAGCCGACCTGCCCATCCAATACATCCGTCGGCTTAACTTCATTTTAACACGTTGGCCCTTCACCAACTTGCCCGTCGGCTTACCCATTGGTTCACCAGGGACCGCCCACCCATGTGGTGGTTCGCCTGTCGGCTCGCCCGCTCGTCGGGTCACCCAAGACCACCCACATGATATAAACACAACTGTCCACCAAAACACATCACACTTTTTCCATTTAGCTTTGTGTGACCTGTGGCTTGGCTCGCTCGCCCGGTGCGCCCGCCAATTGCATCTCATGGGTATTACATTGTCTCTGTTGTACTCGGAACTATTTTTCAATACAAAAATTGGAGGACTTGAAACACTATAGATCCGTCCAAGAGAAATCTTTCTTCGGGAGATATAAATGGCGGCAGAAGTTTTACTATTTCTAGCCCTCATTATCAGTTTTTGGACAAAAATTCGACGCTAACGGATTAAATCCCTTTTCTAGTCCCAGCTTCTGGTTTGTTATAATTTGAAATTTTAAAACCTCAAGATTCTTGACAACATCAAAAGCATTTGAGCCAAGTGGACCTCTCTTATAAAGCTATAACCTTCCTGATTTCTAAATTCTTAACCAGTCTCGCTAGAAATGAGTTTCAAGGCAGAAGCTCTAGCTAGATTCCAGCAATTCAAATAAATTGAAAACAAGCTTTTGGCAGTCCATTCCATGCAAATTGGTTCCTCACCTTTCTTTACTCTGTACATAGGTTGAAGCTGGGCCTCGCATTTGGTAATTTACTTTCCCCAAAGGGTCGGAAAACCAAATTTATACTCCTAAAATCTTTCGCTTGAGTTCATGCTCAAGTTTCTCAACTCTATGCCGATTATCAATGGTTATATGCTGATTTTTACGTCATTCGCTACCTTTTACTATTTCTTTTTAAAGTTGAAAAATATTTTTATAATATTACGCAAGATTTACCAGTTTGACACTCAACTTCTTCATCCAGGGCACGTTTCCCCTATTTTTAGGCGTGGCGTGATATTCCTATTGAATTCTTTTACGGCTGAGAATTTCAATAAGAATCACAGAAACTAGACATTACCACAATAATCAGACATTACCTCAAATATCCTGGATAATAGTAAACTAATCTCCATTTCACTAATGTTGCAAAACCTGGCAGCTGTCCTGACTCTCATGCAGCTGCTTCTTTCAAGATCAAATTAAAAAACCAAAATCAAAGAAGTATTGGAGCTATGCACCTTTTCCATGTCCATTTCACTTGGTAAAAGCCAGCATGGAAAATTTCTTGCCTCCTCTGTTCGACATCCATACATCAGTACACTCATCCGCACAATGCATCCATGAGCTTGAAATACAAGGAGACAGGAAATTAAAGAATTCCAACAAAGAATGTACATTTCTCAAAAGGAAGGGAGTGAAGTAATAAGAAGGCGAGGCCCTATTCAATAAGAGCTTCAAATTTTTACTATTTCCAACCACCATTATCTGTTTTTGGACAAAAATCCGCCGCTAACGAATTAAATCCCTTTTCAAGTCACAGCTTCTAGTTTCTTCTAATTCGAAATTTTAAAACCTCAAGATTATTGATAACATAAAAATAATTTGAGCCGAGTGGACCTCGTAAAGCTATAACCTTCCTAATTTCTAAATTCTTAACCAGTCCCGCTAGAAATGAGCTGCAAGGTAGAAGCTCTAGCTAGATTCTAACAATTCCAACAAAATTGAAAACAAGCTTCCGACAGTCCATTCCGTGCGAATTAGTTCCTCACCTTTCTTTACTGCATATAGATGTTGAATCTGGGCCTCGCATTTGGTAATTTAATTTCCCCAAAAGGCCGAAAAACCAAATTTATACTTCTAAAAGCTTTTGCCCAAGTTCATGCTTAGGTTTCTAAGCTCTGTGCCAATTATCAAGTTATATGCCGATTTGACAAAGCCTCATGATTTCTACGTCATTCACATCCTTTGACTATTTCTTTTTAAAGTTTCAATTTTTTTTAATAATATTACGCAAGATTTACCAGCTTGACACTCAGCTTCTTCATCCATGGCCCGTTTCCCCTATTTTTACTACTAAATTATTTTACGACTGAGAATTTCCACAAGAATCACAGAAGCTAGACATTACCACAAATAAGAAGACATTACCTCAAATATCCTCGATAATAGTAAACTAATCTCCATTCCCCTGACGTTGCAAAAACTGGCAGCTGACTCTCATGCAGCTGCTTCTTTCAAGATTAAATTAAAAAACTAGAATCAAAAGAGTATTGGAGCTATGCACCATTTCAGTTCAGCATCCATTTCACTCGTAAAATCCTCCTTTCTTCGACATGTTTCTTTCAAGATCAAATTAAATAACTAGAATCAAAAGAGTATTGGAGTTATGCACCATTTCAGCATCCATTTCACTCGTAAAAGCCTCCTCTCTCTGACATGCATACATAAGTACACTCATGCACACAATGCATCCATGAGCTTGAAAGTTAAATGTTAGAAATAATAATTCCAACCACCATCTTAAAAACACTCACAAACAACATGCTTGTCGAGTCAACTACTGTAGGGTTGCGATTTTGTTTGCAGACGAAAGGACTGAAGTGAGAGCAGAAGTACAACACTGACCATTTCAGAACACAATAGAGAGTATAAGGCATTTAATGAATTTTAGTAAATACTTATGGGAAAACATTTACTCTGCGATTGTTGCTCACAGTCCACAACACGTGCATGTTCAGAAAACCATTTATTATCTAAAATCGCCCATGTTGTGTCTTAATGATTTGATCTGTCATGTATTAATGTCAAATTTGTATGTTGAGATAAATAGTGATCTGTATGGTTGAGCGAGAGAGAGGGTGAAAGTTTGTGAGGTAAAGAGGAGAAAATCATGGAATAAAATTTGGTGGGCGTGTGAAAACAATTTTACGAAGTTTGACAAACATTTACTTCGCAACCCCAGTCATGTGTAAATCACAGTAAGTCTTTTATGTTTTCACTTTGAGTTGCAGCCTCCATTTATCATGTGAATGTATTTTCCTATGTTTTGAAATATAATACAAAGTATGCTATGTTGCAATGTGGTTCTAAACCTTCATGCATAAATTTACCGTAACTTTTTTTCTTCTACTTTATTTTGTCGTGAGTTATTTCCTATGTATTATTTAAGCCTCTGTTCATTTGCAATATCCTTGCCGCAACATAAGAATTACCTTACCACAACTAAATTCTAATAAATACTCCTCTCCTCTGCTCCTACGAAATTGTCTAACATGGTATCGCAATAGGTTAAACACTGTTAGTGTAAAAACAAGTGTTTTTACTAGCAGCTAAAAGGATTTTTTTGAGGACTGTTTTTTGAAGTGTATTTAGGAGTAGGTAGAAAGTTTTTTTCTTCACTCAGAAATGGAAACATCAGCCACAAGCTTGAATAATCCTCAGATACCTCAGTTTAATGGAAAAAAATATGACTATTGGGCTATTACAATGAAGACCATATTTTCTTCTCAAAACATTTGGGATGTGGTGGAGAATGGCTTTCAAGAACCAGAAGATGCAGCAACACACAATGCCTTCTCTCAAGAAGAAAGGGATTTGTTGAATTACAACACCAAGAAGGATGAAAAAACCATGGCTACATTTTTCAAGCAGTTCATGAAAGTATTTTCCCAAGGGTTTCAGCAGCAACGAAGTCCAAGCAAGCATGGGACACCCTCCAGACGGCCTACTAAGGCATGGAAAAATTCAAGACAACAAAGCTGCAAATGTTAAGAAGATACTTTGAAACACTTTGTATGAAAGAGTTTGAGAATGTGGACTCATTTTTCACACATATAATTGGGTTGGTTACTCAAATCAGGTCTCATCGTGAGACTTGAAGAAAGGAGAATAGTTGAGAAAGTTTTGAGAAGTTTACCAGCAAGGTTTGATGCCATTGTTGTGGCCATAGAAGAGACAAAGGATCTCTCACAGTTCTTAGTGGATGAGCTTCATGCATCACTGATTTCTCATGAACATAGACTGAATAGAGAAATAATCTCCTCATTAGAGCATACCTTTAAGACACAAGTTTCATTTGGTCAAAGTAGAGGTGAAGGAAGATCATATGCTAGAGGAAGAGGAAGAATCCCACATAGAGGTGGAAGAAGCAACCCTTCAAGCTCAAGTGGAGGGGGCAGCAATCAAAATCCAAGTCAAGGCCCAATCCAAAATCAAGCACAAGGTCAGAGGTATGATAAATCTCAAGTCCAATGCCATTACTGTAAGAAGTATGGTCGTTATGCAAATGAATGTAGAAAGAAACAATATGACATTAGTAACAACCCAAGTGTAAATTTCACAAAAGAAAATCAGAACCATGATAACATTTTTTTAGCTTGTAACATAGCACAAGAAAAACATAGTGATGTATGGTATCAAGATTCAGGATGTAGCAACCACATGTCAGGGAGCATAAAAATGTTTTCCAATTTAGATGTAAGTGTGAAATCTGAAGTGACATTAGAGACTGATAGCAAAGTTTTTGTCATGGGAAAAGGAAGAGTCAATATCCTAACAAAGAAGGGGGAGAAGAAGTACATCTCAGATGTTTACTTTGTCCCCGATTTGAAGCATAACCTCATAAGGATTGGATAACTCATGCAAAAGGGCTACAATGTCTTTTTCAAAAATTCTGAGTGCACAATTTTGGATAGGCCTCCAAGAAGACAACTGATTGCAAAGGTTCAAGATGATAAAAATATAATGTTTCCCCTAAAGATAAGTTCAAATTTGAAAGAAGAAGGTGCACAAGAATAACTATCAATGAACTCACAAGATAATGGAAGAAAAGATGCAAGTGTCACACATCTAAACTTTCAAGCAGAGGTCAAAGATGAAAATTGGTTATGGCATTTGAGATTTGGACATATCAATTTTGGAGGTTTGAATTTGTTGCATAGGAAAGGCATGGTGAAGGGATTGCCACTCATAGAAAAACCAGATAGCCTATGTGAAGGATGTATCTTGCACAAGCAACATAGAGAGGTATTTCCAGTAGGAATGTCAGTAAGGGAAAATGAACCTTTGGAGATTGTCCACTCAGATTTATGTGGACCAATGCAGACACCATCAATTGGTGGCAACCACTATTTATTGACCTTCATAGATGACTACACAAGGAAGACATGGGTCTATCTCCTAAAAAAGAAAAGTGAAGTGTTTGAGTGCTTTAGTCAATACCAGGCTCTTGTTGAGAAGCAAAGTGGACACAACATCAAAGTCCTCAGAACTGACAGAAGTGGCCAATACATTTCAAATGACTTCCTTCGATTCTGTAGGGAGCATGGAATTCACAAACATTTTACAACAAGGTATACACCTTAGAAAAATGGTGTAGCGGAAAGAAAGAATAGGACCATTATGGAGATGGAAAGGAGTATGTTGAAGAAAATTAATTTTCCAAATGATTATTGCGATGAAGTTGTTACTTGTGCAGCATATATGTTGAATAGATGTCCAACCACAAACATCTAAAACATAGTTCCTGAAGAGGCATGGAGTGGAAGAAAGCATATCGTCACTCACATGAGAGTCTTTGGATGTGTGGCATATGCACATGTCCTCGATGAGTTGAGGAAGAAGTTGGACAACAAGAGGGAGAAATGCATATTTGTTGGATACAGTGATGAATCCAAAGCATACAAGCTATACAATCCATCAACCAAGAAGGTCATAATCAGTAGAGATGTGCAGTTCATAGAATAAGAAGCATGGGATGGATGTTTAGAGAAGATAGTCAATGTCAAAGCATGTATACCACATGAGGACAAAGGAATTAACAAAAACAAGTAATTCCTCAACTATACTATGACTCCCTCTACTCCTATTCAAGCGCAAACAAACTAGGCATCAAGTAACAATGTCAACAAATAATAGGAAAACGTCATGCAGTCAAACAAGTGCTTATCCAAGCATGTCGCAAATCGCACCACCAAGTGACATATCAAGCCCATCTTCAGCGAGCATAAGAAGACCAAAATTCAGAAATATAAATGAGATTTACGAGCAAGATGAAGTTGATAATAGTGCTGGTCTAAATTCCTTATTTGCATTGTTTTGTCATGTAGATGACCCAATCCATTTTGAGTATGCAGTCAAAGAACAAAATTCAGTTGTGGCAATGGAGAAAGAAATAGAAGCAATAGAAAAGAACAACACATGGGAGTTAGTGAACCTTCCAAAAGGAAAACATGTCATTGGAGTGAAGTGGGTCTATAACACCAAGAGCAATGTCGATGGAAAGATTGAAAGGCATAAAGCGAGACTAGTTGTCAAAGGATACAAGCAACAACATGGAAGAGATTATGCGGAGGCGTTTGTGCTAGTTGTGAGGATGGACACAGTGCATACAGTTGTGGCGATTGTCGCGCAACATAAATGGAAAGTGTATCAAATGGACGTAAAATCAACGTTGTTTAATACAGCGCTGAAGGAGGATGTCTATGTTGCACAACCGCCTGGTTATGAGGTAGAAGGCAAAGAAGACAAAGTGTATCGGTTGAGGAAAACTCTTTATGGGTTGAAGCAAGCACTGTGTGCATAGTACAGTAGGTTAAATGCCTACTTGTTGGACAATGGTTTCGACAAATGTGACGGTGAACCTATTTTGTACATCAAAGAGAGTGATGGTAAGATTCTTATTGTCGTCTTATATGTAGATGATTTGATTTTTGGGAGAAATGATGATTTTGTCATTGCTGATTTCAAACAAGTCATGAAGAATGAATTTGAAATGACTGACTTGGGGTTGTTAAGATAGTTTTTGGACATATAAGTGAAGCATACAGAAAATGACATTTTAATTTCTCAATAAAAGTATGCGGCGAACATTTTGGAGAGGTTTAATATGCAAAACAGAGAGCCAACACCAACTCCAACTATCATGGGGTTGAAGTTGAGAAAAGAAGATTGCAGCAACAATGTCAATCTGACATTATACAAAAGAATGATAGGCAGCTTGATGTATTCGACCACCATTAAGCCAGATATAATGTATGCAGTGAGAGTCGAGGTTCATGGAGACACCCAAGGAGACACATTGGCAAGCAACGAAAAGAATTCTAAGGCATGTAAATGGAACAAAACAATATGGTATTCAGTATGCTGCAACAAATGATTTCATATTGGTTAGTTACACTGACAGTGATTAGGCAGGAAGTGTCAATGACAGAAAGAGCACGTCAGGATATGTTCTTCATTTGGGTTCTAGAGGCATTTCATGGGCCTCCACGAAGCAACCAATAATATTAGTGTCAACAGCAAAAGTTATATATGTCCCGCAACAGCAACAACTTGTCAGACAGTTTGGATGAGAAGGATGTTGAGGGATCTTTGCCACAACCAAGGGGGAACAACAAATGTTTTTTGCAACAACGCATCCGCAATTGCATTGTCAAAGAATTTTGTCTTTCATAGAACGACAAAGCATATTGATGCTAAATATCATTTTATTAGAGAGTTGATAACAATGATGAAATTGTGTTGCAGCACTGCAGGTCACAGGAACGATTGGCTGATATTTTCACAAAGCCATTGGCACGTGAAAATTTTGTTTATCTCAGAGTTTGTTTGAGAATTGTCAATGGTGGAAGTTGTTATTAAGGGGGAGTGTTGTAAATAATAATCCACAAACACCATGCTTGCTTAGTCAAATACTACAGGGTTGTGATTTTGTTTGCAGGTGGAAGGACTAAGTCAAAGCAGAAGTACAATGCTGACGGTTCCACAACACAATAGAAAGTTTAAGGCATTTAATGAATTTTGGTAAATAGGTATGGGCAAACATTTACTCCACGACTATTTCCCACACTGCACAACACCTGGAAGTTCAGAAAACCATTTATTATGTAAAATCGCCCATGTTGGGTCTTAATGAATTGCTTTGTCATGTCTTAATGTCAAATTTGTATGTTGAGATAAATATGAATGAAAAGAATCATTTGTATGGTTGAGTGAAAGAGAGAGGGTGAAAGTCTGTGAGGTAGTGAGGAGAAAATCGAGGAGGAAATTTTGGTGGGTGCGTGAAAACCAATTTTACGGAGTTTTACACACATTTACTTCGCAACCCCAGTGATTTGTAAATCACAGTAATTTTTTTGAAATATAATACAAAGTATGTTATGTTGCCATGTGCTTTTAAACCTTCATGAGTAAATTTACCGCAACTTTTTTGTTTCTACTTTGTTTTTCTGTGAGTTATCTCGTATATACTATTCAAGTCTCTATGTAGTTGCGATATCCTTGCGCAACATAAGAGTTACCTTACCTTTTTGTTTCTACTTTATTTTTCCGTGAGTTATTTCATATGTATTATTTAAGTCTCTATGTAATTGTGATATCCTTGCAGCAACATAAAACTTACCTTACCGCAACTGAATTTTGAACAAAAATCCTCTCCTCTATCCCTGCGAAATTTTTTCTAACAACCAGGGAATAAAAAATTAAGTATGGGGGTTTACGCAGTGCATTATATTAGATATCATTTTGGGATTCAACTGCGTTAAGTAAGTCATTCACGTATGACCATTTCCATGAGAGGTAGTCGTAACTGACTAATTTCTCATGATTTTTGAATAGTTCACTTAGCACTCATTGCATCGGGTGATGCTCACAGGGGTGAAGAAGTGGGATTGAAACTAGTGAAATGAATCACATAGCATCAATCATCACTTCCGGGGCTTGCACCCAGTAACCAGGACTTCCCAGGAGGTCACCCATCCCAGAACTCCTCTGGCTCAAGCGCGCTTAACTGTGGAGTTTTCCCCACAATCAAGCCCACTTAGCATGCTACCCCATTTGCAAAACCTTAGCAAGTATTGTGCCTCATGAACCATTCAAGTAGAGATCCCTTGACTCTTTTTTGAATTTAAGTATGGGGGTTTATGCAGTGCATTATATTAGATATCATTTTGGGATTCAACTGCGTTAAGTAAGTCATTCACGTATGACCATTTCCATGAGAGATAGTCGTAACTGACTAATTTCTCATGATTTTTGAATAGTTCACTTAGCACTCATTGCATCGGGTGATGTTCACAGGGGTGAAGAAGTGGGATTGAAACTAGGGAAATGAATCACATAGCATCAATCATCACTTTCGGGGCTTGCACCCGGTAACCAGGACTTCCCAGGAGGTCACCCATCCCAGAACCCCTCTGGCTCAAGCGCGCTTAACTGTGGAGTTTTCCCCACAATCAAGCCCACTTAGCTTGCTACCCCATTTGCAAAACCCTAGCAAGTATTGTGCCTCATGAACCATTCAAGTAGAGATCCCTTGACTCTTTTTTGAATTCAAGTATGGGGGTTTACGCAGTGCATTATATTAGATATCATTTTGGGATTCAACTGCGTTAAGTAAGTCATTCACGTATGACCATTTCCATGAGAGGTAGTCGTAACTGACTAATTTCTCATGATTTTTGAATAGTTCACTTAGCACTCATTGCATCGGGTGATGCTCACAAGGGTGAAGAAGTGGGATTGAAACTAGTGAAATGAATCACACAGCATCAATCATCACTTCCGGGACTTGAATCCCAAAATGATATCTAATAAAAAATTAATTGATTCCAACCTAGCATGTACTTTTCTCAAAAGGCAGGGAACGAGAGCAATAAGAAGGCGAGGCCGCAAGGACATTGAGGTCATTACAGAGCTTGTGAGTTCACTTTCTAGATCTTTCTTATTTTTGAAGTTTTAATAAAAATATAAATTCTTTAATTTCGTTGAACAATATGCACCATCTCTTAAAATAATAAAGCTTTTAAAGTTTTCCAATGCTTACACATCTTAGAAAATTTATCCAATAAACTGAGCCATGTCAAGCAAGTTAACAACAACAATCAACATACAACATGCCTTAACCATGTCAAACAAGTTAACTACAACATACAACATGCCAGATCCTCTATGGCCGACGATAATTAATCGCCGCTGACATCTAAGGTGACGCCAAGTCTTCCCTTATGAAACATCGCTGGCTTCATACCGACGAATCGAGGTTGGGTGGGCTCGGCATTTTTTATTTTTTCTTATTAAATATGAACAAACAATATTCACAGTGATCTAGAATATTTATGAGTATTTTTTAAATCTATTCTTAAAACGTTTGAAGATTTTGTGTAAATAGAAAGTTTTTTAAAATTCCGACCGTACTCAATTCGATATTAATATTATTGATATTCCACGGTTTTTATATTATTTAATGTCGCTCGTAGTTTATTTCATTTATTATATTTTATCTTTTTCACAATACCAAAAGTCTATTTATGATGTGATGATTTTTCACGATACCAAAAGTCTATTTATTTTTTTGTTTTTTTGGTTACGTTATTGTGTTCCTATCAGATGTAGACGTATTGCAAGCATTTTATTACATCTTTGTTTTATTTTTAATGTCAAACGTCAACATCTTCAGAGCATCACGTTGGCTGAAATTAATAAAATTATAAATTTAATAATTAAATTTTATAAAATAGTTTAATTTTATAAATCCTTCAGAAATTGTAATTATTCCATGTTAGAAGTTAAATTTAGGAGAGTCGGTTAACTAGTTAAGTCCAGGATTTAAGTTAGGTTATATTTTGGGAAAAAAACAAATTTAGAGTGTGTGCATGTTGAGTTAGTAGAGAATTAGTGCAGGATTTCAAATTAAGTTATATTTGTGGAGGATTTCAAATTAAATTATATTTTGGGAAAAATCAAATTTAGAGTGTGTACATATTGAGTTATTTTAGGCTATAAATACCTTCAATAGTTCGTTCATTGTAAAAATCAAGTTTGTGTGATCAATAGAAAAGAGCGAAACTCTTATGTTTTGTATGAGATTTGTTTTTTTAGCTACTCTACCTTTTCGACAAATTTGTATAAGAGCTGAGATCAAATCAGAAAAATCTAAAAAACCAGAAATTCTGGTAGCAGCGAAATGCAGAGACCAAGTGATAATAGCGTTGAAAGTTTCACCGCCACAATTGAGCAATAAGTTGTCCGGGAGGGAAAAAAAAAAAACAAAACAAAACAAAACGTTTGTATCCGGGAGATTTGGAGTTTGAGTCTGCAACACCATCATTCTTTTTTATTCATTGGCCTGCAGGCCTAGCCGTCGATCGGTTGGAATCCACGGCCATAGTGACAGGTCAACCGCCCACAAACTCCAATTTGCATCCATTAAGACAATTTTTTTTAAAGGTTGTAAGGCGCAAGACAGTCAACCGGGGCAAGTTTAAAACACGACAATCAACAAGGGCAAGTTTAAAGATTTCCAAAAAGGTTGATTCAAAGCAAAGCCTATTGGGCACTCGAGCTCCTTTTTGAGAGGTACTATAAAGTTATATTATAAAAGGCCAAGGGAGTGTAAAAAATTTTCCAAAAAGACTTTTTTGTAAAGTATTTTTTATAAGCAAAAAGGAGTTTATTAAAGTCTTTTTTAAAAAGGGCTTTATAAAAAAAGTTTATTTGCAAAATTTTTGTAAAGTGGTTTTTTTAAGATTAAAAAAATATTATTTAATAAGAGTTTAGGGTTTTGTAAAGTCAAATAGTTTATAATTTTGTTTTGGTGCTTTGTCAAGTATGACAGTGTTTTGGGTGAAGATTGTGCTTTACGGGAGTTTATATTGAAAATCATATATTTTTTTTCGGGCGATATGGAAGATAGTCTCATGCAATTAGGAAAACAGCTATAAGACAGAGGAAAGGCATTAGTCATGGGTCGCAAAAAGAAGAGGCAGAGATTGTTTCCGTGTTTAGAGAGGTTTAGGCCACAGTCGAAGAACTAAGAAGTCTAGTAGAAGACAAAGGAGAAATCAAGGTTTATTGGTGTAGTGTGGATCTACTACCACCTTCTGTGGTTACTGAAATGATTATGTACAAGGTAAGAAAAGCTACAACTTCCAAGGAAGCATGGAATATCTTGAAAGAAGAATTTGGTGCAAGGGGGAGTGACATGTAGCAACAAGATGTGTCACGATTTGTTGAGTCAGCCGCAAATCTGAGAGTAGATGAGCAAGAATATGAGAGGAAAACAAAGCTTGGAAAATCCCACTGAAAAGTGGATGATGGTCGTCAAGACCATAAAATTGAAACCTATTACATAGACATGTATATGGATGAAGAAGATGCAACAAATATTGCAGAGAGAGAAGTTGAAGCCTTTATGTGTGAAACAGAGCAAGAACATATAAATTCTCAAGGACTCCAAAATAACGTGGATGTTGCAGATAGTGGTGAATCCCACTATGATGAGACACATGTGGATGATGACTGTAAAGTGAGATGTGAATTTGTGAATCCAACTGCAACTAATGGATTTGGTGAAGTTGAAATTGTTAATGAGCACAATCATGCTCCGATATCCCACAATATAGTGGATGGGAATTATGTTGATGTTAACTTTGATGAATAATGGTTGACTGGTGATGAGTGGTTGCACATGTTGCAACATAAATCTCTTATTAATATGTTGTTATTTGGTGAGAGAAGCCTACTTGGGTCTAAAAGGAAAGTGGAAGACAACATGTTAGTAGTAGCTAGTGATTTCAAAGAAGATGAAAATGAAGTGATTCAATAGTTCTTTATGAGAATATCCACTGACAACATAATAGTGGAACATAGCCTCAATGCAGTGGAAAAGAAGGCAGAGAAGGAAGAGGAGAAAGCTCTCACTATAGAGCATAATGAAGATATTTTTAACATTGATTTGCAATGTGCACATAAACATGATAACAGTCCAGCTAAAAAAGAATATGAAGAACAAGATGCAAGAATAGACATTGATGTTTATGAAGACAATGAAGAATGCATTAAAACCATTTTTCAACAATGGAGTTAAGAAGAGATAAGATTATGCTATCAAGAAATATGGTAGAAAGAAAGTTAGGAACATGAAGCGTAAGAAGCAGAGCAAAGAAGACAGTTTGAAGATGTAATGTTGTGGAAGTAGTCCATGGTTAAACAAATATTTGAAGAGGAAGGTGTAGAAGACAATATCAGATTGTGTTTTAGCGCAAATTCAAGAAAAGTCAAAGAAAAATTGCAGCAACAACAAGTAAAGAAATATGGAGTCTACAACAAAAAAGTGAAACTAAGAATGAAGGAGTTTCGACGATATAGAATCTGGAAGAAGAGAAAAAGAAAATGCAAAATTGTAAAAGTTTTGAGTCATTGTAAGCCTAGCTGAGACAAAAGAGCAAGCATGTTTGAGTGATGATTGAGTCAATTTCTATTGTAAACCTAGTAGGCATAATTGAGTCATGTTGAATCATGTTTGAGTTGTGTGGAGTCATACGGTCGTAATTAAGGGGGAGTGTTAGAAATTGTAATTACTCATGCATGTGAGAGTTGGCTAAATTTAGGAGAGTCAGTTAACTGATTCAAGTCAAGTGAGTTCAGTTAAGTTATATTTTGGGAAAAGTCAAATTTAGAGTGTGTGTGTGCATGTTGAATTATTTTGGGTGAATATCTAGTCCAAAAAGCATAAATACCCCTCAGCGGGTTCATTGTAAGAATCAAGTTTGTGTGATCAATAAAGAAGAGCAACAACTCCTATGATTTGTGTGAAATTTCTGTCTTTGGCTCCTCTGCATTTCCAACAAATCTTGTTAATTTAAGAACATTAAATATTATTATAAATTATTAATAAAATAATAATAAAATAAAATGGTTAGAATGTAACATTCAACATAATTGTTTAACAAATCACTCATTCTATCACTTTATTTAGATATAAAGCAATTGTTTTGGGGGTATGTTTTAAAATTTTATACTTTTAATATTGGAAAAAAATATAGACGCAAATTTAATCATATGTTTTTCTTCCATTGGGTGATAATGGACATGTATTTCCAAGGGGAAGGTGAAGTTTACACCACTTTTACCATGGAGAGGGATTGATGTGTTGCCCTTCCACTCCACAAGTTGAGATATTGCATCATATCTAGGCATATGGTTTACTTATCTCAAGTAGGTGTTCATAGTTTCAAAGATGGGCCACATGGTGGTGATGTTCAGTGCACACTCCACATTGTTCCCTTCGACAATCTAACTCTAGTTATTATGGAATTTAGATCCTTTAGTATATTATACATATATATATATAGGAAGTCCCATCATCCTAGTGGTTTAATGAGCTTTTAAAGTGACTCCTTGATCACTTTCTTTCCTCACTCTTCTTCCTTTTGTTTTTGCATTAACTCCTTCTTAGACAACTAGAGTTTCCAACAATTTTATATTTTTCCCATAGGTTTTTCCATAGTTGGCTCTAGTGTGTTATGGTCTTTTTGGGGGCGTGGTATTGGTAAGCCATGGTTTTGGCCCATAGTATTGTAACAAAGCTTATTTATAAATTAAGACTTTGCATAATAAAATGGGGTAAATTTCCTTGGTTAAGAATATTGTTTCATATTTTTTTTAAATGTATATATGCTTAATTTATATATTAGTTTTTTTAATTAGCAATAGTAATTCAAAATAATATTTTAATTTAATTAGTTTTTATGATTTTTTTAATTTCAGCGCTTTTGTTAAAATAAGCTAATTACTCCCTCATGGGAAGTTGGCTAAAATTAGAGAGTCAGTTAACTAAGTGTTGAGTCAAGTCGAGTTAATTCATAGTAAAATTTAGTGTGTGGTTTCATGTCAAGTTATTTTAGGCAAGTCGCTAGTCGAAAAGGTTTAAATACCCTTCATCGGGTTCATTGTAATCATCAAGTTTTGTCTGATCAATAGAAGAGCTGCAACTCATGTGTTTTGTGTGTGAAATTTATGTTTTGGCTCCTCTATCTTTCCAACAAATTGGTATCAGAGCAAGGTTATAAAGAGCCAGGGAGAGAGGATCAATAGTAATTTGTGAGAGAGAAAGAAGAAATAATTTTTTATCCTCTTGGTTGAGCTATAACACGCCATATTGTGATATTTGGTGTGTTATAATGCTCATGGGCCTAGCAAAGAATCGCGTTACAGGTCACAACCTTATCGACCTTTGAAAACACACGAGTTTCCTTTGATGGTAGCGTTAGAGGATGTAACTGTATTCCACTTTAGAGATCGCTTTCAAAAGTCAGGTTTCTATTTCAAGATACAGAGGTCAAGGAAGAAGTAGATCGAGAAGCAGAGGACACGGTAGAAGACATGGTGGTAAGAGAGATGGTAAAGAAGAGCATGAACATGAAAGTGGAAGAAACTATAGAAGATACAACAATAATTGAAGCTTTGACAAATCAAAGGTGAAATGTTATTATTGGAATAAATTTGGTCACTATGCCCATGATTGCAGGAAGAGGTTAGCTGATCAAGGGATTGAGAGAGCTAATGCCACTACAGAGAGTACTAACTCCATGTTCCTAGCTTTCCATATCATGCATGAACCTTCTGATTATGTGTGGCTATTAGATAGTGGTTCCAGTAACCACATGATAGGCAACAAGAATTTGGTTGCAAATTTGGATCAATCTGTGAAGATAGAGGTAAAGTTGGGGACTGAAAAGACTGTGGATGTATATGGAAAAGGATTGGTCAACATTCTGACCAAGAAGGGGAAGACGAAGACAATATCGGAGGTATATTATGTTCTTGGTCTCAAACATAATTTAATAATTGTTGATCAATTGACACAGAAAATATACAAAGTTATCTTTCAAGGACATGAGTGTGTTATATATGACAAGCCACCAAGTAAGCAGCTGATAGAAAAGGTGCATATGACGAGGAACAAACTCTTTCCTCTAGTCATGAATTGTAGTGATTAGGTCAGTTCATTTATAGTTGCATGTTCTAGTGATTATTGGTTATGGCACTTTCGGTTTGTGATATGTAATTGAAAACTGAAGGTGATATACAAATTGCAAGTAAAATTTTATATGTGTTTTGAGTAATGGATAAATTTACTAAACACATAAACAAGTGAATATTAAACAAGTTTAACATCCATACAGAGAAAAATAATCATATATGAAACACATAACACAAAACATGATAAAGGAGTTCACCCCTCTCCTGGGCTACATCTCTTGGTCCAACGTCCAATGCAAGGCCTCTTTCATTAAGTGCTAAAAAGTGTGTTTTAATGGCTTTAAAATACTCATAATTAAATACAAATGTCTTCAATGGATTCAGAATTGTCAAAAACCCCCATGTGGGCTCTTCTTGCACCTCATTTGGCCAAACACTGAGAAAGTTATGCCTGCTACAAGTTTTTCTCAAATTCCATGGCTAATCATCCTACAATTTGACCCAAATATGGTTGTAGCGCCCCAAACCCGGAACCGACACGTAATTATGACCTAAAATCCCACCTGATAGGTGAAATTGTATGATAGTTAAACCGCCTATTAAAACCTAGTTCCAAAAATTTCGGTCATGTGGTTGCACATAGGACCGAGTTGTAGGCCTTTATTCTCAGGGTCGTGGGCTGAAGGTCCACCCCTTTTCCGCCGTGGCATGGTCTCATGGGCACACATGTGACCCAGGGTTGGCCCCCTTACACCTCTGTAAACCTAGTTTCTTGGGTGTTATATGACCTGGGGATGCCCCCCCAATCTTCCCACCTCCATGCTCCCGGTTGTATGAAGGTTGCATATGGCTAGGGCTGCCCCCCTTTTTAATCCATCTTCGGTTCTATGTAAAGGATCCCAACATGGTGTTATCATTAGGTTGTGACCATGGGGATGGGGTTAAGCCCTGGCCCATGGTCCTGCCCCTAGATCCTCTTGGGCACAGTGATCAGGGATGGGGCTTAGCGCTGGCCCCAACCTCTGATTTGAATTGCATTAGACTTTAATTAATGTTGCCAACATAGATTATCAAGTGGCATGGTGGTGGCTCAATGATTTAGGCCTTGTGTTGCTTGGTATAGTCTTGAGTTTGACTCCTGTGGGGTAGCTTTGGCCCTCTTTTTTTTAGCCTGTCAACGGAGACCACATAGCAACCTCCAATTAGCCCACGTGGCCCTCCCACATTGATCCACCCAAACACAATCAACCCAATATTAATAAAATAATTTTTGAGCCAATCAACTTGAGACAAATGGAAAAAACCCATTGGCCAATAAAATTCGTATTTAAAATGTCCAATCACTTGTCAATCTGCAAATTTTTTACCTGTTTGGAAATTTGATCAGACCAAAATATCAGGGGCATATAATATTAGTTTTGAGTGAAACGAGTTGCCTTGTATTTAGATCGTCAAGATCTATCCTATCGTACATGTTTCGAGCTCTATCACATACTTTTAATTTTGAGCACTAAATTAATCCCCTGGATCAGTTTAGACACTTTCATTTTTCTAGTTTAAGATTATTGCAGCCGAAACATATGGTTAGAGGATTACCTCCCATCATAAAAAATGTTGGTTCTTGTGGATGTTTCACCTTGGGAAAGAAACACCATGAAATTTTTCCAAAGGGAGTGTCATATAGAGCAAAGAAACCTCTTGAGCTAATGCATATAGACTTGTGTGGACCTATGAGGACACAATCGATTGGTGGAAGTTGTTACTTCCTCATTTTCATTAACGACTATAGTAGAAAGACTTGGGTTTACTTCTTGAAGAAGAAGTCTGAAACTTTTGCAAAGTTTAAAGAATTCAAAGCCTTAGCAGAGAACTAAAGTGATCAATAGATCAACGTATCGAGGTTAGATCATGGTGGAGAATATGATTCAAAGGCATTCCATGATTACTGCAAACAACATGGAATCATAAGACATTTTACAACCCGATACACACCACAACAGAATGGTGTAGCAGAGAGAAATAACATAACCATTATGAATATGGAAAGGAGAATGTTGAAAGGAAGCAACTTGTCTAATGAGTATTGGGCAGAATAAGTTGCATGTGTTGTTTATGTTATAAAAAGACCCCTACAAATAGTGTGATGAACAGAGTACCAGAAGAAGAATGGACAAGTATGTCTTGTAGCGTATCTCATCTCAAAGTGTTTGGATGTGGAGCTTATGCACATGTGCCTAAGGAGTGAAGAGGAAAATTGGATGATAAAAGTGAAAAATGCATATTTACTAGTTATAGTGAGCAATCAAAAGCTTACAAATTGTATAACCCTGTCACCAAGAAGACCATAGTTAGGAGAGATGTTGTGTTCAAAGAACAATAGTCATGGAATGGGATTGTAGACAAAACATTTGATGCACAAGAACCATTGATGGAAGAGGACGATGTAATAGAAAATGAGCAATAGGGATCAAAAGAGCAGACACCAAACATAGTCATGCTAGCAAGGACTCCATGATTTTCTGAGAAACATGGATCTTAAAGAAAATCAACTTATCAAGATTCTCCCAACAGTTAATCAAGTGATGGATCAAGCAATGGTAAGAGAAATATGACAAGCCTGAAAGATATTTATGATGATTTGGATGTTAATTCAAAATTTGCATTGTTGTCAACCCAACCTTCTTCATTTGAAGAAGCTATCAGAGATGAAAATTGTGTGCAAGCCATGGATGAAGAAATTTAAGCTATTTAAAATAATGATACATGGGATTTGGTTGATTTTCCAAAGGACAAAAGTCTCATTGGTGTGAAGTGGTTGTACAAGAAAAATTTGAATGAGAAAGCTGAAATTGACAGATTTAAAGCAAGACTTGCACCAAGAGGATTCCCGCAACAACAAGGAATAAATTTTGGAGAAATGTTTGCTTTAGTAGCAAAATTGGATATTGTAAGAGTAGTTCTAGCCACAACAACTCAGAACAAGTGGAAAGTATATCAGATGGATTTGAAATCAACCTTCTTGAATGGAATTCTAGAAGAAGAAATTTATGTGCAGCAGCCTTCGAGATATGATGTTGAAGGTAAAGAATATAAAGTTTACAGGTTGAAGAAAGCGCTCTGTGCACTGAAGCAAGCCCCTAGAGCTTGGTATATAATGATCGACAATGACATGATTAAGAATGGATTTTGTACAAGCAACATTGAGCTTACCTTGTACACAAGGGTAAATGAGCATGGACAAATTTTGATTGTTTGCTTATATGTTGATGAAATGATATTTACAGGTGATCTTGAGTTAGATGAATTTAAGGTAGCCATGAAGAAAGAATTTGAGATGAAAGATCTTGGTCTTATGAAAATGAGCAGCAGGGATCAAAAGAGCAGACACCAAACAGAGTCACACTAGTAAGGACTCCAAGATTTTCTTAGTAGCATGGATCTTCAATCAGATCATCTTATCGAGATTCTCCGATCAATCAATTAGGTGATGAATCAATCAATGGTAAGAGAAATATGAGAAGATTGAAAGATACTTATGATGATTTGGATGTTAGTTCAAATTTTGCATTGTTGTCATTCTAACCTTCTTCGTTTGAAGAAGTAATCAGAGATGAAAATTGGGTGCAAGCCAAGGATGAAGAAATTGAAGCTATTGAAAATAATAATACATGGAATTTGGTTGATTTTCCAAAGGATAAAAATATCATTGGTGTAAAATGGGTGTACAAGAAAAAGTTGAATGAGAAAGGTGGAATTGACAGATTTAAAGCAAGACTTGTAGCAAAAGGGTTCTCGCAACAACCGGGAATAGACTTTGGATAAACGTTTTCTCTGGTAGCCATATTGGATATTGTAAGAGAAGTTCTAGCCACAAAAACTCAAAACAAGTGGAAAGTATATCATATGGATGTGAAATCAGCCATCTTGAATGGAATTCTAGAAGAAGAAATTTATGTGCAGCAACCTCCAGGTTATGAAGTTGAAGGTAAAGAAGACAAACTTTAAAAGTTGAAGAAAGTGCTTTATGGACTCAAGAAAGCGCCTAGAGCTTGGTATAACAAAATTGATAGCTACATGATCAAGAGTGGATTTTATAGAAGTAGCATTAAGCTTACCTTGTACACAAAAGTAAATGAGCATGGACATATTTTGATTGTTTGCTTATATGTTGATGACATGATTTATAAAAGTGACTTTGAATTGGATGAATTTAAAGAAGCCATGATGAAAGAATTTGAGATGACAGATCTTGGTATCATGAAATATTTTCTTGGCATAGAAGATGAACAATCTGAAAAATGATTTTTTATTTGTCAAAACAAATATGTTATAGATTTGCTGAAAAGATTCAGGATGGAGAATTGCAAACTTGTCCCTACACCAGTTGCAACATGTACACAATTAAACAAGGATGATGAAGGATCAGATGTCAATCCAACTCTATTCAAAATATCTTTTGGCAGCCTCATGTATCTCACAGCTATAAGACCAGATATCATGCAAGGAGTGAGTTTGATTTCTAGATTTATGGAGACTCCAAAAGACACAATTAGAGTGCGAGAAAAAGAATTATGAGATACATAGAAAGAACTAGAGATTGTGGTATAATGTATGCAAGCATAAAGAAGAAAGATTTGATTGGACAGAAAAACAGTGATTTTGCACGCAATTTGGATGATAGGAAGAGCACTTCCTCTTATGTGTTCCATCTTGGTTTAGGTGTTATTTCATGGGCATCTAAGATGCAGCCTATTGTGACACTTTTGTGAGCAAACACAGAATATGTAGCAGAAACATATGCAACATGTCAAGTAGTGTCGTTAAGAAGAGTATTTAATGGACTCAAGAAGAAACAATAAGGATCAACAAAAATATATTGTGACAACACCTCAACGATTGTACTATCCAAGAATAGTGTGTTTCATCAAAAGAGCAAGCATATTGATACTAGATATCACTTTATTAGAGAACTTGTGAGCAATGTTGAAGTTCACTTGAAACCTTGTAAATATAGTGATCAATTGGATGATATATTTACTAAGTCATTAGAAAAATATTTGTTTGTGTTTCATAGAATAAACATGGGCGTTGTAAGCATACTTGAGACATAGACCAACAGACATGTTTGAGTTGTCATGAGCCATGTTATAGTTTAGCGGTCGTAATTAAGGGGGAGTGTTAAAATAAGCTAATTACTCCCGCATGAGGAGTTTGCTAAAATTAGAGAGTCAGTTAACTGAGTGTTGAGTCAAGTCGAGTTAAGTCATAGTCGAATTTTAGTGTGTGGTTGCATGTAAGTTATTTTAGGCGAGTCGCTAGTCGAAAAGGTTTCCCTTCACCATGTTCATTGCAATCATCAATTTTCGTGTGATCAATAGAAGAAGCACAAATCGTGTGTTTTGTATGTAATTTATGTTTTGGCTCCTCTTCCTTTCCAAAAAATTTATATGATTGTGATAATCAAACTACCCTAGCTTATGATTTAAATGAGAAAGTTTAAAAATAAAATGATAAATTTCTTTTTAACTCAAAATAAAATAGACAACAATAGCATAATACTCCTTGAATCACTTTTCAATTTCTTCTTCTTTATTATTATTATAAAAAAAAACCTTCCACCAAATACATTTGAAGGTTGTTTTCGACTTAACCTAAACATGAAAATGCAAGGAATTTTTTTCAAATTCCATTTGCGGAGGATTTCTATTGATTGATGTTTGTATTGAGGATTTTAAAACAAATATTGTAAAAAATGCACTGTCACAATGTAGAAATGGAGCACTAGTGCACTAAACACCATGATGGAAAAAAAAAAAGTTCCAAAAAAAAAATGACAGCATAACCATCTCAAGCAGTAACATCGATAAGAATTAAAGAACAATGACCACAACAACAAGGTATATGCCAATCAACATCGAATTATTTTTTAGAAGAAAAATAATGAATCAAATTTCAATATGCCACAATATGTAACTTGCGTTTTCTTCCACTGGCAAGATTACAATGATACATTTTCCAACTTCTAAATCATGGCAATTGCAACAAGATATCTGCAACTAGTTTATTTTTTCATAGGTTGACATAATAATAGCCCAATAGAAAATATGAGACAGTAAGAAATGTGCAGCTACTTACTGTGATCTATTACAACAACTCTCCAAATTAATTATTTTTACATGTTGGAACAAGTTATTAGTTGCACTTTGATAAATCAAAGATAGAATCTCATGCAATGGAAAACGACGTTGCAACATTATATTTGTGATGATAGTGCATTTGGTAGTGGAAACAACAAATGAGAAAAGAGGAGTTCATTCCAGGTATCAAGCACTCCTGGAAGACACCAATGCAAACTATCCTAAGAGCCATTTTTCGATTTGAAATCCTAGTGATATCTAAACTCTCAACTCTTGTGCCCTGAACAACACTCTTAGCAGAAGGATAATTTGCTTGGTTGCAAGAACCATTATGAATTGCAAACAACAGTTTGGTGTCATCGCAACGACCGCCCGAGTTCCAATCCCCATTAAATAAGTGCTGAGGTGATAAGGTTCTCATGAAGACCCTCAAATTTGGATACTTATCGAATTGTTTATCGATCCATTTCACAACACTATGCACTATCAAATTGCGAGCACTCTTGAGGTCTCTCAAATTCCTAACATTATTTGGTTGTCCATTTACATACATGTGTCATCTGTTTGCTTTTAATTTTCCCCAATTCCAATGGTTCCATGTATTTAATAGTAAGAAATCAAATTTATAAAGATTAGTATGCAAGAACCATGTTGGTTGGTCAAGATGCATTGGTGGATAGGTTACCCGGGCTTAGAGGTTCAATTTCACAAAGGCTTGTTGACCAATAATATAATACAATTATGTTCATCTTTAGGAATCTGAATGCCCAACCAGCTGGCCTTATTGCACCATGTGCACATACGAAACTATTTTCCTTCCCTACATCTTGTCTTTTCCACCTGTAATGAGGCACATAATAGACAGGAATTGCTTACTTCCCAATGAATCCCCAACAAATGCAAGGGTTTTTTCATGCATTCTAGTCCGGCCAACTATTAAACAAATTTCCACTATAAAAAGTGAAAACCCTAACTAGCAGTGTTTCACACAACTTTAAAAAGAAAATTAGAAATGTCAATAGAATATACATACATACATGTGTGTAAATAATGAGGAGAATGGAAAAATCTTGATTATCCCCTACCTTATAAGAAAGTGTTTCTCGTCACAGTTGGGCATGCCACAATTTTCAGGCTGCCACCGATATGTTTCATAAGAAAAATAAAGGCATTGAGTCAACCTGCATGCCCACATTCTTGATAACCAATGATTACACATCTTACCAAAATATATAGGCCTCCTGCTATCCTGAACCCATTTTCCTTCGCTGTAGTCACACACTGAAAGGAAAGCACACTATTGCAATTTTAATAAAATCCACTGAATGAAATTTGTGCATTTGATTCAACGGTTGATATTAACTTACTTCCATTTAATTTTCTTATTTGGTATATTCTAATAAAATTGCAGTTGTGAGTAAGCCTCTTTGAAGCTATCATATTTGGCCTAGTACAACCACTGTCAAGCAAGATACTAACCTCTCTTCTCAATAGCAGATGGATTTTCAATTTTTGTAGGAAGTAATGCTTGAGCAGTAATTAGAGAGGACTTTTCAATTGCTGAGGGTTGTTATTTTTCATCTAAGCTAGACCTCATATTATTAACCTTCGAAGAGAACAAACCTCCAACCAAAATATATATATATATATATATATATATATATATATATATATATATATATATATATATATATATATATATATATATATATATATATATATATATATATATGTATTTATTTATTTATTTATTTTATTTTTATTTTTATTTTTATTTTTAATTTTAATTTTTAATTTTTTATTTTTTATTTTTTTTTCCGAACTAGAAGGGGGATTTTGAGACGACAATTCTTTGACCGGTCTAGATGGTGATTTTCAACTAATAAATATTTAGTTGCATTTGACAGAAATCCTTGTTGGAATATTAATTCCAACTGCAGTGCTGCCATGGAGCGAAAGTTGAACAGCGACAGTGTACTGTTTTTGCAAAACAACCAGTCTCCCATCGCACCGCTCTTTGCTGAACAGTGGTATTCCCCGAAGAGACTCCGACACAATCCACTGCTGCCACGCGTCCTCAATATGAACTGAAAACCACCAAACTCCCGGGCATTAAGTATCGTTTGGTTTGTGTGAGTTAGGCGAGCGATATGCGTCCGATAAAGTCAACGGACCAGGATCTTTTACAAGCTGTCTGAACTTTTTGTTTGACCGCCCATTCCCCTGTTATGAAACTAGCTCAAGAAAAGATAGAAAAGAAAGATCAACGCCTTAGAATTCAGCCTCTTCGAGGGGGCAACCTCCTTTACATTACATAAATGAACAATTCTTGGATGATACAAATGACAAAACCTCCTTTCTATATATAGGAGTCTAAGGAGTCACAATATAATCCAGCCGACCTAATAATAATAATATAAAGCCACAAAAATAACAATAGAGGGATTCTATGGGGCACAGAAATAACAATATGGGGGTAATAGGGGCACAACAATATAAATAAGGGGTATAACTACAATAGTAATGGGGTAATCACTAGTATTATAGGGACCCAACATGCCCCTCTCCTTCAAAAAAGTGTTGTCCTCAACGCTTGAGCAGTTCTGGATACTTCTGCATAAAATTCTCATCCTCCCATGTGGAATCTTCAGCGGATAAGTTCTTCCACTTGATAAGATACTCTGAAATTGATCGATTTCGTAGCTGTCAAGTTCTTTTTTCTGTGACTGCTTTCGGTTCCAATATAATTTTTCCTTCCTCGTCAAGTTCTGGCAATATTGTTTGAACTGGGAGCTTGTCGCCTATAACCTTCTTTAAACATGAAACATGGAAAACTGGGTGCAATCGAGAAGCTGCAGGAAGCTCCAATTTGTATGCCATAGTACCAATCTTTTCCAACACCTTGTACGGACCATAATACTTTGGTGATAATTTATTATCCTTCTTAGCTTGCTTTTGGGACATTTTCTTATATGGTTTTAGCCGTAGGAATACCCAATCACCTACATCAAAACTTCTTTCACTGCGATGTTGATCTGCCTGTTGTTTCATTCTATTTTGTGCCAACACAAGGTTATCCTTTAAGAGTTGGAGGACTTGTTGTTGATGTTCGATGTGATGTTCCACTGCCTGAACCTTAGAATTTTCTCTTAAATATGATGTGATTGATGGTGGTTGGTAACCATAAAGTGCCATAAATGGGGTCATTTTTGTTGCTGTATGGAAGGAAGTGTTATACCACCATTCAGCCAGAGGCAACCATTTGACCCATTGTGTCTGTTTATCAGATACAAAGCAACGAAGATATCCTTCCAAACATTTGTTTACTATCTCAGTTTGCCCATCAGATTGAGGATGATAAGATGAGCTATGAGCTAACTGAGTACCAAGACAAAAAAATAATTTTGTCCAAAAATTTCCAGTGAAAATGGGATCTCTGTCACTTACAATAATCTTTGGGTTTCCATGTAGCTTTTGAACTGTTTCCATAAATGCAGTAGAAACTGTACTGGCTTTAAATGGATGTGATAATGCACAAAAGTGTGCATACTTGGTAAGTCTGTCAACTACCACCATGATGACACTCTTTCCCTCAGACTTGGGTAAACCTGTGATAAAATCCATTGAAACCTCCTCCCAACGTTGGCTTGGAATGGATAAAGGTTGTAATAGACCCGGTGTCTTAATTGTTTCAACTTTATTTTGTTGGCAAACCAAACATTCCGCCACAAACTTTTGAATATCTGATTTAAGGCCATCCCAAAAAAATTCCTTCTTAACCCTGTGGTAAGTTTTTAAAAATCCTGAGTGCCCTCCTAAGGGAGAAGTGTGCAATTCCATAAGAATCTTTTGTTTTAGCTGGGAATTCTTACAGAGGTATAAGCGATCTTTGTACCATAACGAATCATTTTGCCAGCTAAATGTATCAGAAGTACTGGAATCTTGTTGTAGCTTTCGAATAAGTGCCCACACTTCTTCGTCATTCTTCCATTCCTCCTTTGCTTCGTTTATCCAATCTGGTTGGATAATAGAAATGGCACACAACAATGCTTCCACATCCTCATCCTTTCTTGAGAGTGCATCTGCCACCACATTTTGCTTCCCTTTTTTGTAGATGATTTCAAAGTCATAACCCAACATCTTTGTGACCCACTTTTGTTGCTCTTCAGAGGATAATCTTTGTTCTAAAAAGTATTTAAGGCTATCATGATCCGTTTTTACCTTGAAGTGTCTTCCCATTAGGTAGGGTCGCCATTTCTTAAGTGCATGGAGTATTGCCAACATTTCCTTCTCATAAATAGCTTTGCTTAAAAACTTTCCCTTGATTGGACGACTTTCAAAAGCAATGGGTCTTTCATCTTGCATTAGAACAGCACCAATTCCATTTCCTGAAGCATCACATTCCACAATAAAGGTTTTTGTGAAGTCCGGTGTAGCTAAGACCGGTGCTTGGCACATTGCCTCTTTAAGATGTTTAAAGGCCTTTGTTGCTTCCGGAGTCCATGAAAATGAATCTTTCTTCAATAATGTTGTTAGAGGTGCTGCTATTCTCCCATAATTCTTAACAAACTTGCGATAATACCCTGTCAACCCAAGAAATCCTCGCAGATGCTTTATGGATGTGGGGATTTTCCATTCCTTAATGGCTTTAATTTTGCTAGGGTCTACCTTAACTCCATGAGATACAATATGACCCAAATATTCCACCTCCTGGACTCCAAAGAAACATTTGGATCTTTTTGCATATAATTGTTTCTCCTCCAATAGTTGTAGCACCTTGTCAACATGTTCAACATGATCCTTCCAAGACTTGTTGTAGATTAGTATATCATCAAAAAATACTAACACAAATTTTCTAAGGAATGGTTTGAAAATTGAATTCATCAAACCTTGAAATGTTGAAGGTGCATTGGTAAGGCCAAAAGGCATGACCAAAAATTCATAATGACCCTCATGAGTTCTAAATGTCGTTTTCGGAATGTCTTCAATCTTCATTCTGATTTGATGATATCCCGAACGAAGATCCAACTTGGTGAAGTAAATTGATCCATGCAATTCATCCAGTAATTCATCAATGACAGGAATGGGGAACTTATCTTTAATAGTGAGCTTGTTGAGCTCCCTATAATCTGGACACATGCGCCATGATCCATCCTTCTTGTGCACCAATACTACTGGAGCTGAGAAAGAACTTTGACTCGGTTGAATTATACCAGCCTCTAGCATTTCTGCAACCATACGTTCAATTTCACTTTTTTGGACATATGGATATCTGTACAGCCTGATGTTTGGAGGAACACTTCCTGGAATCAGATGAATAGCATGATCATGATCACGCATAGGTGGGAGACCTTTGGGAGTCTCAAATACCTTGGAATGATTGTCCAAGACTTTTTGGAGATCTGGAGAAATAGATGATTCCAATGTGGAAACATCTAGCGAACATAATTGTGCAATTACACCTCTTTGCTCCTTTTTTAGAAGCTTTGTCATGCCATTAGAGCTGATTATCTTTCCTGGTTTCCCTGCAATACCCCTTAATTCAACTTCCTTTCCTTCCAAAAAAAATTTCATGAAAAGTTCTTGAAAATTAAAAGCTATTGTACCCAAGGATTGTAGCCATTGGACTCCTAGTACAACATCAGCACCTCCCATTGGAATGGAAAGCATTGGGCTAGTCAATACATATTCTCCCATGGATAGCTTGATATTATGGCACTTTCCAGAACAATTTATTGTTCCTCCATTTGCAATCATCACTTGACACTCTGGTGCTGGATATAGGAAGCAATTCAATTCTTTTGCTACCCTACAATGAATAAAATTGTGGGTGCTTCCTGAATCAATCAACACTATTACCTTTTTCTTCTTGATTTGTCCTTCTATCTTGATGGTTTGAGGAGTGGTAATTCCTGCCAATGCATTACAAGATATGGTTGGATTTATTTGTTCTTCATCTAGGATTTGTTCCTAAAATATATTCTCTTATTTTGACCTTTCTTGCTCCTTTTCTTCTTCCTCTTCACAATCTATGTAGAATAATTTCTTCTCAGCACACTTATGACCTTTTGTGTATTTTCTATCACAATTGTAACAAAGCCCTTTTGCTCTTTTTTCTTCCAATTGTTGTGGTGTCAACCTTGTAGGTTGTGGAAGACTATGGGCAACAACACTTCCATCTTTATAGTTGTGAATGGTATGCTTCCTAGTTGCCATAATTTTGCTTTCCATTTTTCTTGCTAACCTGAATGCCTTCTCTAATGAATCAGGTTCCCAAAGGCGCACATCATGTTGGATATTATCCTTTAAAGACCTATGAACACATCAATCCTATGCTCCTCTGGAATATCTTTTACCCTTATGTTCAATTTTTGGAACTCCTCAATGTGCTCCATTATTGAACCCTTTTGTTTGAGACTTATCAATTGGCTAAAAAAAGTGTTGCTTTTTGTATCCTCATAATGTGCTATCAATTCTTCCATAAAAATTGCCCAAGTGATAAATTGTTTACGAGAACAAAGCCATTGATACCATACAAACTGATTTGGTTCCAAATATAAAGTTGCCATACGTACCTTTTGTGTGTTTTTTACATTATTGAGATCGAAGAATTGCTCCATCTGTAATATCCATGTGGCGGGATCCTTGCCATCAAACTTCCTCATATCGATTTTTGGAACATGGTGAGTCTTCGATCCAACATTAGAGTCTATGGAATCATGATTAACATTTCTTTTGTTCTCATCATGAGTTTCCTTTAGTACTCTTTCACCCTTAGATACCATTTCTTGTAGCAACTTATTCATATTTATCTTCAATTCTTCCATCTTATCATCCATGCCATCAATTTTAGCGTCCATGCCATTCACCTTAGCTTCCATGCCATCCATCTTAGCTTCTACGCCTTTCTTTAAACAGTCCATCTTAGCTTCTACACCTTTCTTTAAACCATCCATCTTAGCTTCTACATCTTTCTTTAAACCATCCATCTTAGATTCTGTTCCCTTTTGTGCAAGGGACAGTTGTTGCACTTGGTCTTGTAATTTTGATATATCATGTTGCATTTCTTCCTCTTCTTCATGAGTCATGCTAGAGCTTTCAGGTTCCTTACTAGGTGTTTGCATTTTCTTTCCTGGGGGCATCAGTTACCGATAATAATGCTCTACTATGCCCTTTGAATTCCTTCAAAATAAATTTTCAAACCAAGCTTAAGCAAAAATTTAAAACAATCTACACACCTTTTTTCACTTTGTAGGAGCTCGCTATTGCCTCTGGTGTATCTCTGTACTTTCCAATCATCTAGTTCTGAAATTGTGACCTGTAGTAGCTCTCTGTGTCCTCTTTCCAATGCCACCAGTCTGATCAAAATTGGATTCTCCAAGAAAGAGTTATGCACAATCTCCCAAGATGACATGATTATAGACCTTTCCAGAAGAGTGAACTTGTATGAAGTGCCACGTGTACAATTTTCGACCTTTGGTTCTGAAAAAGATATACAAGAAACTACAGTACGTCCTCTTTCTATACCTTCTGACGAAATTTCAATCTGATCCCCAGAGAAAAAGTTATGACGATTTTCCCTAGGTCACCTGTTTTGAATGTAATTCAGGAGTCTGTAAAAATACCAACTTCCTCAGAGCATATCTCCGCAAATATCGTGCGAAAAGATCTGAAATTTGGACCCAAGGTTCAGCGTGATTTCTTCGCAAATGGGTGATTTTTGCGACTTCTGAAACATCACAGAAAAAAAGTTATAGCAAAAATTCCACGATGACCTATTTGGAGTAGCGAAACCCTAGAATCCAAAGCTCTGATACCAAATGTTATGAAACCAGCTCAAGAAAAGATAGAAAAGAAAGATCAACGCCTTAGAATTCAGCCTCTTAGAGGGGGAAACCTCCTTTACATGACATAAATGAACAATTCTTGGATGATACAAATGACAAAACCTCTTTTCTATATATAGGAGTCTAAGGAGTCACAATATAATCCAGCCGACCTAACAATAATAATATAAAGCCACAAAAATAACAATAGAGGGATTCTATGGGGCACAAAAATAACAATATGGGGGTAATAGGGGCACAAAAATATAAATAAGCGGTATAACTACAATATTAATGGGGTAATCACTAGTATTATAGGGACCTAACATCCCCGGACAATAACGTTCAGTGTGGAAGGGCCTCCCGACATCGCCGTCAACCGTCCGATTGCAAGGATGACTGTCCACCGTTTGATCAATAAGGAGCTCCAGGCCGTATGAGAAAATCAATTAATTGCCATGCTGAAGTACCATTGTTAATAAATTAACGTGAAGGGAAATTTTTTATTATTATTGCCGGATAGTTTTTTCCAGTGAAACCATTAATGTAATTTACGCTGGTTGGTAAATGTTGGTGAAGATTTTTTCATTGACTTTAATGCATGGAAGTTGCTTGCTTTTATGGCACAAGTAAAAAAAAAAAATTTAATGTTTTTTTTGTGGTGAGGAGGAGGTATTGCAGCACAACAGAGTGCAAATAAATGTTTAATCCCTCTGAAATGAAACTGGGTTTGCAGCAACGAATAAAAATCAGGGAGATGCACAACAGTGCATAAGATATGCATTTGTATTTGTAATGTTTTATGTGTGCTCATTTGCACATGGATTAATGGCACACGGAATGAAGGAAAGTGTTCGCAGCAGCGAATAAAATCCAAGGAGAGCACAACAGTACGAAACCAGAGTGAGGGTTGTGAAATCAGAGCAGGGGTGAAATAAAAAAAATAGGGCTCACGGTAGCAAAGAAGAAAAATAGGGGAGCACAGCAGTGTGAAGAAAATGAAACCAGAGCTAGGGTTAATTTTTCCAGAGAAGGCATTCTGAAATGTGCAGACAGTGCATATAAAATTTTAGTGGTGGATATGTAATGCATCAAGCACAGAAGCGTGAAAAGGGTGAACTAAGTTTTTTTTGTTTGTTTTTTATTGATGTATTCTACAGCAGTAAAAGTTAGTTTTCTTTTTCACACAACAGTGAAAAGAGTTATGTAAATTTTGTTTTGTTGGGAGTTTGAAATGCAGTGTGAATGTAATCAGATTATGTAAGAAATTTTATTTTACAGCAGTAAATGTAAAAAACTTTTTTTTACACAGCAGTGAATGCAGATTTTACACAACAGTGTAAAATTATTTGTAAAAGAGGCAGAGTAATTGTTTTGGTGAAATTTCTTGGTGAATCCCTCTGTTAAAGAGGAAGGTGCTTTTCAGCACAGTCTCTTGGTGAATCCCTCTGTCAAGAGGAAGATGCTTTTCAGCATAGACTGGTGAATCCCTCTGGTGAAGAGGAAGATGCTCTTCAACATAATCTCTTGGAGAATCCCTCTGTGTGAGGAAGATATTTTAGTGAATCCCTCTGTGTGAGGAAGACTCTTTTGTAAGAGCAGTTTTGTAATCCCTCAGTTAAAAGGAAGACCTTTTTTTTGTAACAGGTAGTCATATTGATGAATGAATTTTTTTTTGGGTGAAGAAAAACTCTGCTTTGCTCAGAAACTTTTATTTGGCTTCCCTGTGCAAAAGATCCTGTGGCAGAAACAGAGCATTGCTTTGTGTTCAGTTAATTTGTGTTTGAAATTACCAGAAATTTCCAACATGGTATCAGAGTAGGTTTAGGCTCTTTAAAAGTGTTAAAGAAGCTGAAAGGAGGAGTTTTTTTGTTGCTGCAGTAAATCTTCTCCAGCAAAGTGAAGTCTCAGGCAAAAGATTCAGGTATTTCTCAAAGTTTTTTTTGTGTAGCTGTTGAAGAAACAGTCAGTATTTTAAAAATACAGTCAGGGATTTTAAACATAGTTAAGAATGGCAAAGTCAAGGAAGAAAGCCTCCAATCCTCCTAAGGTTGTGTCTCCCTCCTTTACTAAAATAGAAGACAATCTATTTGAAAACATTTTATTTGAGGCTCCAAGGTTTGATGGGAACTTTGATATATGGGAAATAAAAATGAGGACTTTCTTACAGTCTGAAGGGATTGAAATTTGGGAATCAGTGATTGATGATAGCAAGATGGACAGAGAATCCAAGGAGTTCAATGCAAAAGCAACAAAGACAATCTTGGATGGACTGCCTGATTCCGTAAAGAAGAATCTAGGAAAATATTCATCAACAAAGGATATATGGGACAGAATTCATGACCTTCACGCAAAAGGAGCACTGACCATGACCATCAGTCAAGAAGGAAATTCTGAACCCATCATAGAAGCTGAAAATGAGAAGGTTGACCTCATCAAGCTTCAAGTACAAGAAAGGGATGAAGAGCTCGCCAAGCTTAAGAAGGAACTTGATCAAAGCAAAAGGAAGCATCATGAAGAAGTCATATCCATGACAAATCAATTGAATAAAGCAAATAAGCATGAAGATACCTTGTCAAGTCAACTTGAACAAAGGCACAAGAGAGTGAACAAACTTGTAGAAGGGATTGGTCAGTACAAGGTAGAGGTTTCCTCCCTTAAGTCTGAATTACAAGAAGCCAGGAAACAGACACAAGAAGCTGAGAAGAAAATGGAGAGCAGTCAAGCAAAGAATGAAGAAATCTCCAAAATGAAGTCAGATATCATCTCCCTTAAGATAGTAGCACCTGAAGCTACTCGTAGCAAGGAAGAAACTGAGGAACAACTTGCAAAGAAGAATAATGAGTGTGAAAGATTGGAAGAAGAGATTGTCCTCCTCAGAAAAAAGGTTGAAGGGATGAACAAAATCATGAAGAGCTCTCAAGCCTTGGATGACATGCTTAGCTATCACAGATCTCCATCTGATAAATCAGGACTCGGGTATGTAGGTGAACCCTCAAGCAAGAATGAAAATGCTTTAAGCAAAGGAGATGTGAAGAAGGCAGAAAGAGATTGTGATGCTCCTAGTTCCAGCAAAGGCAAGGAGAAAGATCAAGGCTACAATAGAAGAAATCCTACTCCAAGTAGAAAACTAGCTCCAAGAAGAAATGTTGATGATGTCAAAGAGGCAAGTGGCAATGGTTATCATCAAAGGATCTCAAGGCAAAAAAGCTTCAGAAGTTCATCAAGGAAACCTCCATCTCCCGGTACCAAAGTTCATTTTTTGGTTATTGTTATTCTTGTTCAAACTTTGGTCATATGGCAAAAGACTGTCATTTCATAGAGATAGATGTTATGGTCTCCGACAACCTCCAAGAAACAATTTTACAGGAAGAGATCATGAAATCTTATTCATGAAAAATGTAGAATGTTTCAAGTGTCATAACATTGGGCATATGGCATGTGATTATAACTTAACATGGGCTCTTACACACGCTAGACCCATGCGAAAGAAGAAAGTTACACAAGTATGGAGAAGGAAGGAAATACAGTCTGAAAGTCCCTTGAGCTCTCCAGAAAATCTAAGTTTCTTTTGAGAAAACTTTGCTGAAAGAAGACAATGCATACAGTTAAGGGGAACCTGTAATTCTTGATCATTAATGTTGAACTATATTAACAGTGATTCTTTGATGAAAATCTTCTTATAGGGGAGAGATATGGAATTAAATCTGCCATAAGAGCAGAGAAGAAAAGGATTGCAGGATAACTTGGAGATGCAAAGATTGGAAATCTTGCCGGAGGCAGAGAGAAAGAGGATATTACATGATTGGAGTGCCTGAGCAAAGCAGTGAAAGCGATGAAAGGAAAGTTGATACGAATAGGCAGAAAAGTTATGAATTCTTGAGGAAGTGTTTGGGTATGTCTGAACGCCCAGCAGTTGAAATTAAAGGGCAGTGTTGGAATATTAATTCCAACTACAATGCTGCCATGGAGCGAAAGTTGAACAACGGCAGTGTACTGTTTTTGCAAAACAGCCAGTCTCCCATCGCACCGCTCTTTTCCGGACAGTGGTATTCCCCAAAGAGGCTCCAACACAATCTGTTGCTGCCACGCGTCCTTAGTACGAACCAAAAACCACCAAACTTCCGGGCATTAAGTATCGTTTGGTTTGTGTGAGTTAGGCAAGCGATATGCATCCGATTAAGTCAACGGACCAGGATCTTTTACAAGATGTCTGAACTTTTTGTTTGACCACCCATTCCCCGGACAATAACGTTCAGCATGGAAGGGCCTCCCGACATCGCCGTCAACCGTCCGATTGCAAGGATGACTGTCCACCGTTTGATCAATAAGGAGCTCCAGGCCGTATGAGAAAATTAATTAATTGCCATGTTGAAGTACCATCGTTAATAAATTAACGTGAAGGGAAAGTTTTTATTATTATTGCCAGACAGTTTTTTCCAGTGAAACCATTAATGTAATTTACGCTGGTTGGTAAATGTTGGTGAAGATTTTTTCATTGACTTTAATGCACGGAAGTTGCTTGTTTTTATGGCACAAGTAAAAAAAACAAATGTAATGTTTTTTTGTGGTGAGGAGGAGGTATTGCAGCACAACAGAGTGAAAATGAATGTTTAATCCCTCTGAAATGAAACTGGGTTCGCAACAGCGAATAAAAATCAGGGAGATGCACAGCAGTGCATAAGATATGCATTTGTATTTGTAATGTTTTATGTGTGCTCATTTTCACATGGAATGATGGCACACGGGATGAAGGAAAGTGTTCGCAGCAGCGAATAAAATCCAAGGAGAGCACAACAGTACGAAACCAGAGTGAGGGTTGTGAAATCATAGCAGGGGTGAAATAAAAAAAATAGGGCTCACGGCAGCAAAGAAGAAAAATAGGGGAGCACAGTAGTGCGAAGAAAATGAAACCAGAGCTAGGGTTAATTTTTCTAGAGAAGGCATTCTGAAATGTGGAGACAGTGCATATAAAATTTTATTGGTGGATATGTAATGCATCAAGCGCAGAAGCGTGAAAAGGGTGAACCAATTTTTTGTTTGTTTGTTCGTTATTGATGTATTCTACAGCAGTAAAAGTTAGTTTTCTTTTTCACACAACAGTGAAAAGAGTTATGTAAATTTTGTTTTGTTGGGAGTTTGAAATGCAGTGTGAATGTAATCAGATTATGTAAGAAATTTTATTTTACAGCAGTAAATGTAAAAAGCTTATTTTTACACAACAGTGAATGAAGATTTTACACAGTAGTGTAAAATTATTTGTAAAAGAGGCAGAGTAATTGTTTTGGTGAAATTTCTTGGTGAATCCCTCTGTTAAAGAGGAAGGTGCTTTTCAGCACAGTCTCTTGGTGAATCCCTCTGTCAAGAGGAAGATGCTTTTCAGCATAGACTGGTGAATCCCTATGGTGAAGAGGAAGATGCTCTTCAGCATAATCTCTTGGAGAATCCCTCTGTGTGAGGAAGATATTTTAGTGAATCCCTCTGTGTGAGGAAGACTCTTTTGTTGTTTATGAAACTGCTTTTGAAGCAGTGTTGGTGAATCCCTTTGTGTGAGGAAGACGCTTTTGTAACAACAGTTTTGTAATCCCTCAGTTAAAAGGAAGACCTTTTTTTTGTAACAGGCAGTCATATTGATGAATGAAATTTTTTTTGGGTGAAGAAAAACTCTGCTTTGCTCAGAAACTTTTATTTGGCTTCCTTGTGCAAAAGATCCTGTGGCAGAAACAGAGCATTGCTCTGTGTTCAGTTAATTTGTGTTTGAAATTACCAGAAATTTCCAACAATCCTGAGATGCGCAAAAAATCTTTAGTTGATATGGAATCAAGTTCTCTAGTTGGCAAATATGGAGAACTTTCCATGACAGGAGGTGTGTATGAATATGAACCTACTCAAGCAGCTGATTTTAGATAGTATTATTGGTATAAAAGATCAAAAGATATTTGATGAATGCTTGAAACAACAGAATTTTTCAAATCGAAGCTATTGTCATTTGATAACTTGGAAAAGATTTCATTTGGTTAAAAAAAGTCTTAGATCCGCATGTCACAAAAATGACAACCCAAAAATTAGTGAAACCAATAGGGTTGAGTCTACTTTCCACTAACTCGACAATCAACTGTATGCCAAAAATAATCTATACACTATTTAGAAACAAAACAAAAAGAGGCAAAAGTACATGTCGGCAAAGGGAAAATATTGCTTTCTCTGGTAATCTCAGGAAAGAGATGGATCTTAAAAGAAAATACCAACCCAGAGTTGGATATCATTATATTAAATAGAATGCCCAAACACAGCGCATGAAGACAAGATTTGGATGGTCATGAAGACTAGTTAGATTCACAAGTTAGTTTTAAATATTTTTCAAAATATTAAATTTATTTAGACATTTTAAATTTCATTAAAAAAACAACAACAAAATGTAGAGAACTATCATTGAAAAAACTACGACAACATGTATAGAACTTAATTAATGATGGTCGCCAAGCTTTTGAGTGAGTTCATTCTTATGCGAATAAAAATAAATCACTTTACTATGGAAACATATTTTAATTGAAGAAGAAAACATAAATACATATTTTTCCGCAGATAGTATGGTCGAATTAATCTCTGAATTCGTTCATTTGTTATAAGAACACTCAAAAACGAGGCTCCTTCCAGTCCACAAACAATAACTGTCGTGCAAACCAATACAATAAGTGTGAAGGAAACCTGCTTCCCTCACAACCGTGGCAAAGATACTCCGCTCGTCATTGTCTCTACTTTACTAGAATCGATTTGTAATTACATGCACTGAAGGATTTGAAATACTACATGTCTGTCAAAGCCAAATATTTATTCAGGTGATATAAATGGCAACAGAAGTTTTGCTATTTCCAACCATCATTATTAGTTTCTGGACGAAAATTCAACACAAATGTATTAAATCCTTCTTCCAGTCTCACAACTTCAAGTTTCTTATTTGAAATTTAAAAACCTCAAGGTTCTTGACAAGATCAAGAACATATCCTGATTTCTAAGTTCCTAACGAGTCCCACTTCTTTGACAACAAAAAATGAGGTTCAAGGCAGAAGCTCAAGCTAGATTCCACCAATTCAAACAAAATTGTAAACAAGATTTTGATACTCCATTCCATGAAAATAGGATCCTTACCTTTATTTATTACGTACAGATGTTGAAGCTGGGCCTCAGTAACTTACTTTCCTTGAAAGGATGAAAAACCAAATTTATACTCCTAAAATCTTTTGTCTGAGTTCATGCTCAGGTTTATCAGCTCTGTCCTGTATATCAATGGTTATTTGCTGATTTGAGAAATCATATCGATTTATTTATCATTCGTTGCATTTTGCTATTTCTTTTTAAAGTTTAAAAAGGATTTTATAATGTTACCGAAGATTTACCAATTTGACACTCAACTTCTTCATCCATGTCTCCTTCTCCCTTTTTTAGGCGTGGCGTGATTTTCCTATTGAAATCTTTTATGCCTGAGAATTTCCACAAGAATCACAGAAGCCAGAGATTACAAGATATAACTAGACATTACCTCAAATATCTTGGATAATAGTAAACTAATCTCCATTCCACCGATGTTTCAAAACTTGGCCGCCGTCCTAACCCTCACGTGACTACTTCTTTCAAGATCAAATTAAAAAAAATAGAATCAAAGGAGTATTGAAGCTATGTACCTTTTCCGCGTCTGTTTCACTGGTAAAATCTAGCCCCTGGAAAATTCCTTTCCTCCTCTCTTGGACATCGATGCATCAGTACACTTATCTGCACAATGCATTCATGAACTTCAAATGCAAGGAGATACCAAACTAAATGATTGCAACCAATGTCGTAAATTTCTCAAAGGGCAAGGAGCAAGAGAAATAAGAAGGAATAAGTCTTCAGTATGAAGTCTTCCCATTTGAAACCTTGACCTCTTCACACCAATGAATTGAGCTCGGAGCCGCAAAATGTCTGATGATGAATTTCTGATGAGAATTCCTACTATGAAACATATTTCACATTAGGTAATATGCCAAATTCCACGATAAAATTTTTTTATTTTTCAATTTTAGCAACTTTTATGTTGGAAAGGTAGAGTAGAAAAAATGCAAATTTCACACACAAAACACACGAGTTGTGGCTTTTTTATTGATCACACTAAAAATTGATGATTATAATGAACCCAGTGAAGGGTATTTAACCTTTTCCAACTAGCGAATTTCTTAAAATAACTTGACATGCAACCACACACTAAGTTCGTCTATCACTTAACTCGAATTGACTCAACGCTCAGTTAACTGACTCTCTATTTTTAGATAAATCTCCATGTTGGAGTTAATTAGTTATTTTGACACTCCCCCTTAATTACAAATGATAAACTAAGACATGACTCATGACAACTCAAACATGCTTTCTAGTATATGTCTTAGCTAGGCTTACAACACCTGATTTTCTTCTATGAAAATCAAACACGTATTTTTCTAATGACTTAGTAAATATATCATCCAATTGATCACTAGATTTACAAGGCTTCAAGTGAACTTCTCCATTGTTCACAATTTCTCTAATAAAGTGATATCTAGTATCAATATGCTTGCTCTTTTGATGAAACACACTATTCTTAGATAGGGAAATTGTTGAGGTGTTGTCACAATATATTGTTGTTGATCCTTGTTATTTTTGCTTGATTCCATCAAATATTCTTCTTAACCACATTGCTTGACATGTTGTTGATTTTGTTGCTACATATTCTACTTCTGTTGACAAAAGTTTCATAATAGGTTGCTTCTTACATGCCCATGAAATAACACTTGAACCAAGATGGAACACATAATCATAAGTGCTCTTCCTATCATCCAAACTACTTGCAAAATAATTGTCTATGTACCCATTCAAATCCTTCTTATCTATGCTTGCATAACTTATGCCACAATCTCTAGTTCCTGCTATGTATCTCAGAATTCTTTTTCCTGCACTCTAATGTGTGTCTTTGGGAGTCTCCATAAATATTGAAATCAAACTAACTCCTTACATGATATTTGGTCTTGTAGTTGTGAGATATGTTATATGGCCAAGAAACTCTCCTAGGTTGTATCTCAGAGATGCTCGGGAACATTTAAACTTAACAAAAATGTTGGAAAATGGTGGACGAATGAAAGGAAATGATGCATATTCAAGCCAGATAACCACTTCTACTATACTTAACCCCAGACATGGGTGAACACCCCCAGACTACAAGGCTTTAGACCACCAATTACTCACAGTTTAAGGAAAATGTGATGATGGAGAACATTGAACACACTAGCAGATGCACAGGACCTTGTGATAGCCAGCTGCAACCAGTTAAAAGGTTTGTAAACTCTATTTCCTAATGCACAGACAGGGTGACAACTCTCTAGCATTAAAACAATAGAAACCTGCACACAAATTCAATGATACATGCTAGATCCTAACACATAGGTGGGATGACAGCCCCTCTAATGCTAAACATCAGCAGCACATGAAAAATGCATAACAAGCATAGCCTGAAACATAGAAGAAGAAGTGGATAGTGAGAAATTAACAACAAAAGAAGCTTGTATTAGCTGAAAATGAAGACCAGATGTGTAGGTATCACAATAGTTACAGTCTCCAGAAGTTGAACCTTACATCAAAAGAACATTCATCAACCTGACTACATCTTGCTTTTTGGTATATATAGAGTTTTTTCACAAAAAATCTTTGCTAACCTATGCGTGGAGGGGTCATAACTGACCACCAACCGCATTTACAATCAAATATGGGTCTCTGATACAATTTGATTGTTTTAATGGACAGAATGACCTTTCTGTTGCTCTGCTGTACTTCATGAACAGGTGAAATGCCATGTTTATCTGCTCAAAGCTATCCTTCTCGTCCTTGGTCGTGCTGCTCTTTAAATGTAGTTGCTGAGGACTTAATGTGTAGATTGTTGGATCATGTCCTCCTTCCTTCTTCGCGTATACAATACAGGCTCAAAACACGGAAAATGCATTGAAAATGGACGATGGACTGGGCATGAATATTAATCGTTGGATGAAAAAATGGATGGCAGAGATCGGAGTATGCGGGCTATCAGGAGAAAGCATGAACAGATGAACGATGGTCGTTGGATCACGGCAGGAATGATCCAACGGCTAACAAGAGCGAAAGATGCGTGGGAAATAGCGCACGAGAGGAGGGTACAGGAGGCGTCAGCGCGGGAAGAATGAGGACCGTTGGATCATGGGCGGGGACGATCAGACGATTATCAGAAGCGGAAGCAGCGCGATGATTAACAAGCGGGGGTTCATACGAGAAGGGTGGTAAGCAGTTTCTCCACACCGCTTTGGGAGCTGTGGTGGTTTTCGTACCGCGGGGCGCGATCTTGTAATAAAGTGCCGCGTGGCAGATGGGATGGCGGGGAAACAACTTTCCCCACGGTCTATCGCATGCGCAAGTTCGCAGGGTGGGAGCTGGGAACGCCGTTAGATCTCGTGGCGGATGATCGAACAGCTAGGAAAATCACACACGTTTTGGGGATGTGATGTGACAAGTAAGGGTCTGCTGATAGTGACGTTTTTATTATATGCACGTGGTTATATCAATAATACCATATTGGCTTTGAAATTAAGCGAATAAAGGCTTTAACCAAATAAAGGGACTTACACATGGTTATATAGTATTTAAACAAAAACTGCGCGGAAGCCAGGGAAAAATGGTTTATGCGGGGTTTAAAGGAGAAAAACAGGGATAAAGGGACTTAAAGGAGAATAAGGAGGATTTAAGGGGAAGGAGGAAAGAGAGGTGTGGGGAGTTATAAGGGAATAAGGCAAATGAAAGGGAAGGATGAAATAAACTGCTGCACACCCTTTACAACCCAAATCAACACTGCCTGACCTGATTTTATCCATCAAATGTTGCAAACTGTAGCAAAGCTAACACTGGATCCTTCTGGGGATGAGATCCTCCCTGTGAGGTCTCAAGAACCTGTAGATCAATGCCTTTCCAGCTGAAAACAAATTAACCAAAATTCCTAGTGTTCCATTGGGCACGGAGTCTATTTTGACTATACAAAACTGATAAAAACACAATATTTACAACCTTTAAGGCCAAATGACCTTAAACAACATAATTTTTAGAAAACGCCCATTAACTGGGCCATCAAAAACTGCTTCTCCTCCCATACTTTTCAGTATGAAGGTGTTGTTCCCTTAAATCTGTGAAATGATGAAAGGCCCTGTCCAGAAAGCATCAAATTTCCCATGATTGCCTTTCTTTTCCTTTTGTGCATTCCATTTCAAAACCAAGTCTCCAACCTGAACATTATATGTTTTTATCTTCTTGTCAAAATCATCCTTGATCTTTCTCTGATGTACTGCAGCCTTTTCAATCAACTGTTCTATGATCTAATGTACTTCTACCAAATCAGTGATCCTCTTTGCCATATGTTCTTCCTCATCCTTCTCTTCTTGAAGTAATTTTGCCACAGGGAGAGTTAGTGGAATTGGAAATACAGCCTCAATGCCATATACCAGCTTGAAATGAGAATTCCCTGTGGATTTCTTAATGGTCACTCTGTCAGCCCACAGTGCATACTTGAGCTTTGAATCCCAATTCTTTTTATTGTCCTCTAACGGTTTCTTAATTATCCTTATCAGGCTTTTATTAGAGGATTCTACTAGATCATTTCCTTGAGGATAGTAAGAGGTGGAATGAACAAGTTTAACACCAATTAAATCGCACATTTCCACCAATTCCTTTGCCCTGAAGGCTGATGCATTATCTGTGACTTGTTTTTGTGGACAACCAAATCTGGTAAAGATATTTTCAATTAAAAACTTCATGACCACACTGTGATCAGCCTTCCTTGTAGGGACCGCTTCAATCCACTTAGTGAAATACTCAGTAGCTACTAATATCCACCTGTGTTGGCCACTGGAATATGGATTGATTTTTCCAATGAAATCCAAGCCCCACTACTGAAAAGGTCCTTTTGCATGAATTGGTTTTAGGGGCAGGGACTTCAAATACTGTTTTCCTTCAAATATTTGGCACCTGTCACAAGATTTAACAAAAGAAAATAAATCAGAAAATAAGGAAGGCCAGTAATACCTAGCTCTGAGAATTTTATGGGCTGTGGTTTTCCAATAGTGATGCCCTCCACACATGCTGGAATGAAACTACTGCATAACTTCTGTTGACTGTTCTTTGTCCAGACACCTCAAAAGCACTCTAGATGGATCCCTCCAGTAGAGCAGATTATCATTAATGAAACATTTAGCTGCCCTAAGCTTTATGGTTCTGGCTTGGCTTTGAGTAAATTCTGAAGGGATTTCTAGCTTCAGCAAGAAATTAATTATTTCAGCATACCAGTAACAAGAAGTTAGATTCTCGGCCACTGACTTCTTTCTCTATGGTTCAACGGTTTTTTCTTCTTCATATGTTTGACCACTTTCTGCAATTGTACACAGGAAATCAATATCCAATGATCTGCAATTTTCTTCAGCCAATAACTTGGCAAGCCCCAGACCTCTGACCAGCTTGGTGGGCTTTAGCTCTATATTAAATTCAATCATTTTTGCAATCCATTTTGCCCTTCTTCCATCAACATCAGGTTGTGTCAAGACATCTTTTATTGTAGTAGAGGGTACATATGCAATTATCTTTGAATGCAAGATGTAAACTCTAAAAGCTTTCAAGGATTTGATAAGAGCATATACGTATTTTTCAATAATGTCATACCTCACTTCAGCATCCCTCAAGTTCTTGCTGAAAAATGCTACTGGATGTTCTGAACCTTCTTCATCTTGCTACAATAAAACTGTTGCAATGGTGTCTTCAGAGGCAAATGAAAATATGTGGAACTCCTTGCTGTAGTCTGGAATTATTAATGTGGGAGCCTCCATAATAACTTTTTTAATAGACTCAAAAGGATTTTCTTGCTGTATCAGTCCATCTTACCTCTGATCCTTTCTTCAACATGGAGGTCACGTGCTTAACCAATTTTGCAAAATTTGGAATAAACCTCATCACAAAATTATTTTTTCCCAAAAAGGACTGAATATCTTTCTTTGATCTTGGGACAGACAAATTCTCTATGGATTTTACTCTTTCTGGGTCAATTCAGACACCCGCAGCAGAAAAAACATGTCCTAATAGCATGCCTTCTTCTAAAGCAAATTGTGATTTTTTAGGATTGACTGAAATTGCAAACCTCCTACACTTCAGAAACACTTTTTTTAAATGCTGCAAATGATTTTGATGGCTGCTGGAATATACTGTTATGTCATCAAGGTAGATAAGGACAAATTTATCCTTCTCTCCCACAAATGCTATATCCATAGTTCTTTGAAAGGTGGCTCCAACATTCATCAATCAAAAAGGCATTTTGGCATACATAAAAGTGCCCCAAGGAGTGGTGAATGCAGTGTTTTCTTGGTCATCTGGGTGCACAACAATTTGATTAAAGCCTGAAAATCCATCCAAGAAAGACATTACTTTGGCTCCGGAGACCTTTTGCAGCAAGTGCTCCATTTTCGATAAGGGATAATTATCTTTCTTTGAGCATTTGTTTAAATTTCTGAAATCAACACAGAGTCTGATTTCACCACTTTTCTTCCTCACCACCACTAAATTGGCTACCCATTTTGAATACTTAAGAGGGACTATGATGTTGCCAGCTAGCAATTTTCTAATTTCTTTTTCAATCAGTGGAAAAAGCATAGGATTTATTGGTCTCAGCTTCTGCTTGAAAGGTATTGTGTCTTTCTCCAGAGCGATTTTATGCTGAATTATGTTCTTGTCATATGTTTTCAGGTCACTATACTCCCAGGCAAACACATCAGCAAATTGCCTCATTAAATTACAGTATTCAGTACTTTGATCAACAGACAAATGAGTGGACAAATTTATGTATCTAGGCTGACCTAGACTTCCTATATCATGCTTACAGACTACTGATTGATCTTCTTTTTGGGAAGCCTTGTAAGGCACATCATTTTGGTCAAACTGTCTTTCTAAAGGAATCAGACCCTTTGGAATATGATTACTAGGAAGTTGGACAATGCTATTTTTACCAATTTTATTTCTAAGCTGGGACTGGGGACTTTCTTCCAAGGCTTCATTCTCTTGGTCAACTTGCATTTCAGAAAACTCATCAATGACTTGCAAAAACCTATTTATCTCATCATCATCATTAAAAAAATTCCAATGATGGACATTATTAGGCAAGGAAGGTCTATATTTCAAATGAACTTCATACACCAGTCTGGGAGGCATGGGAGGTATAAATAGACTAGCAGAAACAACAAGGGAATCAACAAGCTGATTTTGGGCTCTAGGAATGTATGAAATACATAAATTTTCAAATAAATCTTTGAGTCTCCATACCTCATCTCTGTATGCTTATAGCCTTAGGTGCTTTGCTTGAAATGTCTTATTTACTTGCTGAATAATCAGATCAGCATCTCCAAACACCTTTGTATTCTTGATTCCTCTATCTTTTGCTGCATTAAGGCCCAACAACAGAGCCTCATACTCTGCTATATTTTTTGTGAGTTGGAAAACCAGCTTAAAAGACAGTTGAATGCTTTCTTATTGTGGAGATACTAGCACCACCCCTGCTCCTGCAGTCTCCCTGGAACATGCTCCATCAAAGAACATCTCCCACACCTAACTTCCTTGCTCTTCTTTGGCCTAAATTGGTTTTCTGATCTACATTGAAGCCTTTTCAGATTCTTCTATTTGGAGAATACATGCTCCAAAATCAGTATCCACTGCATATATGGGATGATTAGTAGGATTCTTCTCATCACTAATGATATATGCCAGCCGTGCTTCTCTATACAATCTCTTGCTTTCTCCTCCAAAAATTGGGATAGTGGCATTAGATAGATCATTCTGTAATGTCCCTCCTAGTCTCTCAATCCACCCTCTGGATAGAAGCATGCCAAACTTAGGAGGGACATCTACTACCACAATATCCATCATCATACTCTTCATAGGCAGCTGAGTTAAGGTAATGGCCAGGTCTTTAATCAATCCTAGGCATTTCACCTTCCTTGAGTCAAAAGAGAATAAATCATGATAGGGTCTGTTGATCTCAAGGCCTAACTCTTCCATGATAGCTTTAGGCATCAAATTGTGGCTGGCCCCTGTGTCTAGCAGGAAATTGTAGAGGATTTTGTCATGAATGGTCAATGAAACATAAAAAGATGGAGAATTATTATCACCAAGTTCAATCATAGGGCTAAGCACAATGGCAGGCTTATCATCCTGCAAATTGACAGAGTCAATGGAGGTTTGTGTGGTTTCTAGCTCAAGGGCTTCAAGGATACGCTTTCTAAATACTTCACTCTTCACCAACTCTACTAGAGGCACAGATATTTTCAATTTCTGTACTTCTGACTCAAAGCTGAAAGAAGAAGATAACTTATCAGAACCTTTTGCCTCTTGAGCTGGAGCTTTGAGGATGACTGGATCAACCGCTGGTCTTCTATGCCTGATATTCGGTGACTCTGTTTGGACAGAAACTCTTTGGGCAGGGTTCTCTTTGACAAATTTTGCATTGGACCTCAGATTATATCTCTGCTGTTGTTCAATTTGAAGAACAACTTCTCTATCCCATTCTTGACTATCTTGTTCCTGCAGCAATGATTGTTCATACTCAACCAATGTCAAAAATGCAGCGGTGCCTTTATCTTCCATGCAGTGAATTTCATCCTCATCTTCTTCAAATCGTTCCTCCTCCATGACTACATTTTGGAAGGGAGCTTTAACTTTATGATATTCTTTTGATTCTTCACCCCTCTGCATAATTTTTAACTGCTCGTTTGCTCTTCTGAATGGATTGTGGTTTCTTGGAGCAAATGTGTTCTGCTGCCTTGTTTTCCCTTAATTCTGTTCAACTTTCATCTGAGAAATTTCAGCAGCCAATGACTCTATCATCTTAGTTATTTTGTCTAATTTAGGCTCTGAAGATGATGCAGAAGAAGTAGAAGCCTGATTTCTCTGTCTCCTCCTGTCAGCTTGACTTTTGAGCTTTTCTGTAGCCATGATATTTGACTCTACTTCGAGGGCTGCATCCTGCATGTCTACCGGTGTAGAACATCTCCTTTCTCTCAATAACAGGCAGAAATTAGAGTCAAAAGCATTGGAATAAGTGAGCTTGGCAGAGGTGAGAGTAGGCTTTACCTCAGCTAGAATCTTGCTATACATTCGATTAAATATTTTATTAAAATCAGGCAGTGATTGCCCATTTTCCCTCTTTACGTTACCAAACTCAGTATGGTAATACAACAAGTCTTTCTTATCTCCCTAGTGCTTCAAAAATGCATCATCTAAGGCTTCAATATCTGTTATAGATCTCTGGAGTAATTCTATGAACCACTTCCTGGCCTCTCCATCAAGGCTCTGAACAAAAACTCTCATCCATACATCATTTTCACTTATATCTAAATTATCAGCATAACTGTAAAAATCTTCTAAGTGTTCTTCTACTGTTACTCCCTCTGTGCTAGTGAAATTAGGCATATATTTCTAATATTCCCCCACAGGCATAGGATTTAAAGGAATAGGCAAGATTAAAGGTCCATATCTAGCAACAACAATTATTTCTATCTTCGTAGGTGCTTTCTTGCATGCCATGATTGGAATATGTGGAAGGATACTAGCAGATTGAATGGTAGGAAGTAATGTGATGGATGACAGAGACAAAGGGATGTTTTGGACTAAATGGGAAGCTTTCTTTGGACTAAGATTCTAAGGTGAACTAACTAAACAAGGGGCTGAATTAATCTCTGAAGGAATTTCCTTATTAACAGTGTTGTGTTCTAAATATTTAAACTGTATATCTTCAGGAATAACTTTATCTTTCAGAGATGCATGAGATTTCTTAGGCTTATCTAATCCTGATGCCCCTTTCTGTGATGCTTTCCTCGATTTGACAATTCTCTCAGGTTCAGGTACTGATTTCTGAGGATTTCTTCGGGTATGTCTCACAAACTGAGCCAAAACTTTAATGTGGAGTCACCAAATGATGGTCTTCCTCCAGTGGAGTCGCCAGATAGATGATTACAACATGAGCTATGTTCAAACCTTGTCTATCATCAAAGCTTGAAACTGTGTCATTCTCTTAGGGAAGCTGAGCTTCAATTCTCCTCTCCCCGACAACGGTGCCATTAAATGTTATCTCCCCAAGAAACTCTCTTAGGTTGTATCTCAAAGATGCTCGGGAACATTTAAACTCAATAAAAATGTTGGAAAATGGTGGATGAATGAAAGGAAATGATGCATATTCAAGCTAGATAACCACTTCTACTATGCTTAACCCTAGACATGGGTGAACACCCCAAGACTTCAAGGCTTTAAACCACCAATTACTCACAGTTTAAGGAAAATGTGATGATGGAGAACACTGATCACACCAGCAGATGCACAGGACCCTGTGATGGCCAGCTGCAACCAGTTAAAAGGTCTGTAAATTCAATTTCTTAATGCATAGACAAGATGACAACACTTTGTCATTAAAACAATAGAAACCTGCACACAAATTCAATGATACATGCTAGATCCTAACACAGAGGTGGGATGACAGCCCCTCTAATGCTAAACATCAGCAGCACATGAAAAATGCATAACAGGCATAGCCTGGAACATAGAAGAAAAAGTGGAAAGTGAGCAATTAACAGCAAAAAAAGCTTGTATTAGCTGAAAATGAAGACAAGACGCTGCAGGTATCACAGTAGTTACAGTCTCCAGAAGTTGAACCTTACATCAAAATAACATTCATCAACCTGATTACATCTTGATTTTTGGTATATATAGAGTTTGTTCACAAAAAATCTTTGCTAACCTATGCGTGGATGGGTCATAACTGACCACCAACCACATTTACAATCAGATATGGGTCCTTGATACAATTTGATTGCTTTATTGGACAGAATGACCTTTTTGCTGCTCTATTGTACTTTATGAATATGTGAAATGCCATGTTTATCTGCTCAAGGCTGTCCTTCTCATCCTTGGCTGTGCTGCTCTTTAAATGTAGTTGCTGAGGACTTAATGTGCAGATTGCTAGATCATGTCCTCCTTCCTTCTTCACGTACACAGGACAGGCTCAAAACACAGAAAATGCATTGAAAATGGATGATGGAATGGGCATGAATATTAACCGTTGGATGACAAAATGGACGACGAAGATTGGAGTATGTGGGCTATCGGGAGAAAGCATGAATAGATGAATGAAGGCTATTGGATCGCGGCGGGAATGATCCAACTGCTGACGGAAGCAGAAGATGCACGGGAGATAGCGCGTGGGAGGAGGGTACGGGAGGCATGTGTGTGGGAAGAGCGAGGACTGTCGGATCATGGGCGGGGATGATTGGACGACTATTGGAAGCGGAAGCAGCACGACGGTTAATGAGTGGGGGTTCGTACGGGAAGGGCAGTAAGTGGTTTCCCCGCATCGCTTCAGGAACTGTGGTGGTTTTCGTACCGCAGGGTGCGATCCTGTAATAAAGCGTTGTGTGGCAGATGGGATGGTGGGGAAACAACTTTCCCCACAGGCTATTGCGTGCGCAAGTTCGCAGGGCGGGAGCTACAAACGCCGTCAAATCTCGTGGCGAATGATCGAACGACTGGGAAAATCGCGCACGTTTCGAGGATGTGATGTGACAAGTAAGGGCCCGCTGATAGTGACGTTTTTATTATATGCATGTGGTTATATCAATATACCATATGGGCTTTGAAATTATGCAAATAAAGGCTTTAACTAAATAAAGGGACTTACACATGGTTATATAGTATTTAAACAAAAAACGCGTAGAAGCCAGGGAAAAAGGGTTTATGCGGGGTTTAAAGGAGAAAAACAGGGATAAAGGGACTTAAAGGAGAATAAGGAGGATTTAAGGGGAAGGAGGAAACAGAGGTGTGGGGAGTTATAAGGGAATAAGGCAAATGAAAGGGAAGGATGAAATAAACTGTTGCACACCCTTTGCAACCCAAATCAGCACTATCTGACCTGATTTTATCCATCAAATGTTGCAAACTGTAGCAGAGCTAACAAGATACATGAGGTTGCCAACCAATATTTTGAATAGAGTTGGATTAACATCGAATCCTTCACCATCCTTTCTTAACTTTGTACTTGTTGCAACTGGTGTAGGGACAAGTTTGCAATTCTCCATCGTGAGTCTTTTCAGCAAATCTCTAGCATATTTATTTTGACAAGTAAAAATTCTTTTTTTGGATTGCTAAACATCTATGCCAAGAAAATATTTCATGAGACCAAGATCTATCATCTCAAATTCTTTCATCATGGCTTCTTTAAATTCATCCAATTCAAAGTCACTTGTATAAATCATGTCATCGACATATAAGCAAACAATCGAAATTTGTCCATGCTTATTTATCTTTGTGTACAAGGTAGGCTCAATGTTGCTTCTGCAAAATCCATTTTTGATCATGTAGCTATCAATTATGTTATAACAAGACTTAGAGGCTTTCTTGAGTCCATAGGGTGCTTTCTTCAACCTGTAAACTTTATCTTCTTTACATTCAACTCATAACATGGAGGTCGCTGCACATAAATTTCTTCTTCTAGAATTCCATTCAAGAAGGTTAATTTCACATCCATTTGATATACTTTCCACTTGTTTTGAATTGTTGTGGCTAGAACTTCTCTTACAGTATCCAATATAGCTATTGGATTAAACATTTCTCCAAAGTTTATTCCCAATTGCTATGAGAACCATTTTGCTACAAGTCTTGCTTTACATCTGTCAATTTCACCTTTGTCATTCAACTTTGTCTTGTACACCCAGTCTACACCAACGAGATTGTTAGCCTTTGGAAAATCAATCAAATCCCATGTATTATTCTTTTCAATAGCTTCAATTTGTTCATTCATGCCTTGCACCCAATTTTCATCTCTAATTTCTTTTTCAAACGAAGAAGATTGGAATGACAACAATGCAAATTTCAACTAACACCCAAATCATGATAAGTATATTTCAAATTTCTCATCTTTCTATTACCATTACTTGATTCATCACCTGATTGATTGTTGAGAGAATCTTGATCTATTGATCTACTTGAATATCCATGTTGCTAAGAAAATATTGGAGTCCTTGCTGGTGTGACTTTGCTTGGGGTCTGCTCTTTTGATCCCTGCTGCTCCTTTTATGAGACATCATCTTCTTCCATCAGTGGCACTTGTGCATCAATTGTTTTTTCTACACTCCCATTCCATCACTCTTGTTCTTTGAACACAAAATCTCTACTAATTATGGTCTTCTTGGTGACAGGATTATACAATTTTTAAGCTTTTGATTGCTCACTATAACCAGTAAATATGCATTTTTCACTTTTATCATCCAATTTTCCTCTTAGTTGTTTAGGAACATGTGCATAAGATACTCATCCAACACTATGAGATGAGATACATTGCAAGACATACCTAACCATGCATCTTCTGATACTCTGTTCATCACACTCTTTGTAGGAGATTTGTTTATCACATAAACATAACATGCAACTGCTTCTGCCCAATACTCATTAAACAAGCTTCTTCCTTTCAACATGCTCCTTGCCATGTTCATAATGGTTATGTTCTTTCTCTCTACTACACCATTCTATTGTGGTGTGTACTTGGTTCTAAATTGTCTTTTGATTCTATTTTTCCTATAGTAATCATGGAATTCTTACAAATCATATTCTCCACCACGATATGACCTCAATACCTTGATCTGTCGATCACTTTGGTTCTCTGCTAAGGCTTTGAATTATTTGAACTTCTCAAAAGTTTCAAATTTCTACTTCAAGAAGTAAACCCAAGTCTTTCTGCTATATTCATCAATTAAAGTGAGGAAGTAACAACTTCCACCAATCGACTATGTCCTCATAGGTCCACACAAGTCTGTATGCACTAGCTTAAGAGGTTGCTTTGCTCAGTATGCAACTCCCTTTGGAAAAATTTCATGGTGTTGCTTTCCCAAGATGCAACACTCACAAGTACTAGTAGGTTCTTTGATTGGAGTTAATCCTCTGACCATCTGTTTGTACTGCAACAATCTTAAACCAGAAAAGTGCAAGTGTTCAAACAAAAAGTTCCATAACCAGTAAGCATTACAACATGCAACAAAGAACTGACCCGATCACTATAATTCATAGCTAGAGGAAAGAGTTTTTTCCTCTTCATATGAACCATTTCTATCAACTGCTTGCTTGGGGGCTTGTCATATATAACACATTATTGTCCTTGAAAGATAACTTTGTATCCCTTCTGTGTCAATTGACCAAAACTTATCAAATTATGTTTGAGACTAGGGACATAATATACCTGTGAGATTATCTTTGGCTCCCCCTGCTTGGTCAAAATGTTGACCATTCCTTTTCCATCTACATCCATAATCTTGTCAGTCCCCAACTTTATCCCTATCTTCACATATTGATCCAAATTTGCAACCAAATTCTTGTTCCCTGTCCTGTGGTTACTGCAACCACTATCCAATAGCCACACATTATCAGAACGTTCATGCATGGTATGAAAATATAGGAACATGGACTTATTACTCTTTGTAGTGACATTATCTCTCTTGTTCCCTTGATCAACTAACCTCTTCCAGCAATCACGGGCATAGTGACCAAATTTATTGTAATAATAACATCTCACCTTTGATATGTCAACTCTTTGATTATTATTTAAACTTTTGCAATTGCTTCCACTTTCATTTTCATGATCTTCTCGACCATATCTCTGGCCACCATGTATTTTGCCTTGTCCTCTGCATCTCAATCTACTTCTACCTCAACCTCTATCTCCTTAAATATAAAGTTTACTTTTGAAATAGTCTCTAAAGTGGAATCCTTATTTCTGCCTATCCTTGCCTCATGTGATAGAAGTGATCCCATCAACTCATCAATTGTCAGTGATGTTGAATCCTTGGATTCTTCTATGGCTCCTACCACAACATCAAATTTGGTAGACAAAGATTTGAGTACATTCTCAACCATTGTTTGATCTTTAATTTCCTCACCATAAATTTTTAACTAATTTAGGACAGTCATGATCTGATTCATGAAAGAATCAATGTCCTTTGTCTCCTTCATTTACAGAGTTTCAAAATCTCTCCTAGTATTCTGCAACTTAAAAATATTGAATTTGGCCATACCTTTATAGCTTGTTTCCAAGGTATCCCATGCTTCCTTTGTTGAATACATCATCATAATTTTTGGAAACACTACTTGGTCCAATCCTTGTTGGATAAGATACAATGCTTGTGCATTCTTCTTTTTTTCTTTCTTCCATAAATCCCTCTCTGCATTAGTGAGAGCTCATTTTTCTACTTCATCCTTAGGTTTTGAAAACCCAAACTGGACATAATCCCTAACATCATGAGCCTGCAATGTGGTCACCATCTTAATGTCCCACACATCATAATCCTTCCCTGTAAACGGTGGGAACTGGGGTTGGAAATTTGAGAAAGTCATCTTTAAAAAAAAAAATCTCTTATGAAACCCTAAATTTCTCCTTTTATAAGCTTTTCTAAGCTCCTTTTTAAAAAAACACCCTTTCACTAATACCTAAAGTTCTTATTATATATATATAAAAGAAAAAAAACTTTAAAAAAATTTCAATTAATATTTTTATATAAAAAATCTTTTTAATTTATTTTTATATAAAAATAAACTTTATATATAGCAATAATAATATTTTAAAAAGTCCCAGTCAAATATTTTTTTTTTTGAAACTGAGCGTTCTACCCACGTGACTTTTTGAAATCACGTAATTACAAAAAGTGATACGCAACACCTTTGACCTTAAGCAACACCGATGCACTCATTTGATAACCCACTTGACTTTTTCTTTTAGCGTTTAAAGAAAAATGAGTCGTATTTTCCACAGTCAACACAACGCTTCTTTCGATGGATTGGAGATAAGTTGCATTGCAAAAAATGAACGAATCGTAAGTTTTTCGTAGTCAACACAGGTTAAGAGAGAGGGAGAGGAGCGTTTATTCAAAAAACCTTAATTATTGAATGATTTTTCTCCTTGCTAATTATTCGACAATTTTGTAAACTGAAAAAATCACCAATCTTTTTCACTTACACCTCTTCTTGATTGGCTCTGCTGGCTCCACAGATATTGTGATACTTCCTTGGTTACGATACGAATTTGTTGGAAAGGAAGAGGAGCCACAAATTTCACACACAAAACACACGAGTTGTGGCTCTTCTATTGATCACACAAAAACTTGATGATTACAATGAACCTGGTGAAGGGTATTTAACCTTTTCCAACTAGCAACTTGCCTAAAATAACTTCATGCAACCACACACTAAGTTCATCTATCATTTAACTCGACTTGAATCAATGCTCAATTAACTAACGCTCTAGTTTTAGAGAAATCTCCATGTGGGAGTTAATTAGCTATTTTAACATTCTACTTTTATTTGAATGCGACTCTAATTGATAATCCTAACAACTTATCGACATTTTTATCAAATGTGTAAAGGACATCACCATTTTTTTTCACATGAAGAAATCATCCTTGGAGTAGCTTTGCCCAAGATTGGACCACAAGACATGCCCATGATTGGACCATAAGAAATGTAGAGACAAAACATCCCACCTAATTGTTGGACCACATCACTAAGACATCAATTTTAGATATTAACCTCAATAATTTGAACTAAACCTCAGTAATCAATGGAACTCCTCTGCAAACTCAACTACTCAAATGTAGAAATGGGAGGTTCCACTAAAGCTAAAATTCTTCACGTAGCTAACTATTCACAATTGAATTCTCACTTGGGAAAGCTAGTTGAACAAGGGCTTTCAGGGTCCCGGGAGATGCCCACTCTGTGCACTATATTAAGAAAATTCTATATATTTTCTTTTAAACTACCCCTTTGCGGTTGTTATATGGGAGGAAGTTTCAAGCTATTGAAGGTTAATGTTGAGGTGGACCGCTAGTCAATCCTTTCTTGTCTAATTTATTGGACAATAAGATAAAAAGATTTTAGAGTTGTGCCACTCTACATTCTTTGGTGGATTTGACACTTCAGGAATGGTAATATTTTCAAAGACAAACCTCCATATGTTAAGATATCCAACCTCATGGTTGTTGCATACTTTCAAGAGATAGGTCCTTGGTATCTCAAGACAGACTCTCGCTCTATATTTTATGTTGACTTGGGGGATTTGTTCCCTATTGGCTATTTCAATGGGGCCTCTTCCAGAGGAAAATGTGGGTGTGGAATCCTCTTTAGGATAAAACCATCCCAAACCTATCGCTTTTTTGGTATTATGGTATTGGCTCTAATTTCAGGGTTGAAATGGTGGCCCTTTGGGGGCGATGCAATGTGTCCATTGGCTTTCCATCGACCGAAGATCTTGATAATTGGTGATGCAAATTCTATCATCCAATGTGTTTGGAGGAGAAATTCTCTCACGGTCCCTTCCTTGTGCAACTCGATGGAGAAGATGAGGTCCTTACTACCCTCTTTCTCAGACATCTCCTTCCAACATTTTTATAAAGAGTAAAAATCCGAAGCTGATGAATTATCCAAGCATGACATCTCTCTCTTTCCGGGGCTGATGTATTTTGAGCACCTGGTAAATGGTTTTGCTAATGGAGAAGGTACTTTTGAGATCTAATTCTTCTTGACCCCTCTTTCCTTTGCTTTTTTTTGGATTTTTTTGGTAAGCTTCCTCTCAAGTTTTTTGGATGTCATCTCTCTGTCTCTATGCTCTCTAAATGTATCTTTGAGGATATTGTGTTTCCTCTGGTTTTGTCCAATGTTTCCTAACATATTTTTGGCTTTGGCATCATAAGTTTTCTTCTTTGGCTATTTACCCTAATTCTTAGGTGAATTTTTTAGATAAACTTTTAATGTGTTGCGTCACATCAATGATTTCTAGCTCTCTATATTAATCTAGATATGTAAATGTAAACACCTCTTTATTAATGAAAAAAAGTGGTAACTAGTCTCAAACTCATGCCATTTCTAATAAATATTTAATATTCAGTATTCATCCATGGATTTTACTTCTGTTCTCTTCGACACCTATCATACTAGACGGTGGATCCACAATTCGGGATATGATTTGAATATTCAACGCGCACAAGTACCGTGTCATGCTCACATTCCTTTCCACTGTAAAGGGAGATAAACTAGAAATTGCACCAGATGTTTCAAAGGAAACGTTGTAAGGCATAAATTAGAGAAGGATCGTGACATATAAAAGATCATTTAAGATAAAAATTAGTAAACAAAATGTTATTCAAATCTAGAAGATACAAAGAAATCAATTACTAGGTTCTTCCTATTCCAAATGAATCAATTTTTATTTATTTTTTAGTTTTATAGGATTAGCCATAGTCACATGAATTTGTAGTTGGAATTTTTAATTCTTAGGCATTGGTCACTATGTTTACAGTTTACTACTAAGTATAACCAATCTATTTCAGCATGGATTGAATTTAGTAAAAACAACTTTAACTAGAATTTCATGTGGAGGCTGTATCAATAGAGGCTCGTGCAATGCATAAGACATGATTAGCAAGATTGAGATATTGGAGCTCTAATGTGAATACATTCTGTGATCCTAGATGGGGACTTAGTCAAGAGACACCATGAGAGGATCCTTCACTTGTTAGTCAATATGTTGTGAACTATGTGAAGTGGATTACAGTTAACAGATAGTCTAGATCCTAACAACTTAAAGGTTGGTTCATGTTGAAAAAATTACACTGCATATGATTTGGATAATTGGAATGGTGTTGATCGCTTCCATTTTGATGCATAGGTATATTAGTTGATTATATAGACCGTGTTAGGATACCAATTCAAAATTCATATATCCATATGTTATAGAATTTATGCTCCTCGGGTTGATTTTGATCTCAAATATGGAATGAAAAAATTAGGTTACACAACAGGACCTAGAGAACACTTAGTGTTTGATGTAAGTGGAAATATGTAGGAGTTTTAGTTCCACTCTAATTGAAAAAACGGTTTGGTGTTTCTTTAAAAAAGAAAGAAAGTACCATTAGTATTGGTTTATTATTGAAAAACAAATGTTCCTGATATTTGTGATATAATGCATCTTTATGAATTCATTCAAGACAACAATTTTGTGATGAAATATGCTTGCCCCAAATGTAAGGCAACATGCTTGTCTTTTCCTTTATTAATAAATGAAAAAAAATCGTCATGGGAAATCCCCTTTCTCTGATGCTTTTCAATTATTTTTGAAGTAATATTGGATGAAATCAAATTGTTGTACTTAGTAGTACCTTTATCTCTGGAGTTTTATAAGATTGGATCCATCCTTTTCCTATGATTTTTCTCAATCAGTTTTTTAAAGATAACAGTGAATGAAATCCTTGATTAGTGTACCATTTAACAATACCTTTAATGTTGGAGTTTTATAATCTTGATTTGATCTATCTATAATAAATGGGAATTTTCTTCTAATTTTTACAAAGAGAGGAATACTAGGCCTCAAAATCTACAAGATCAAGACCAAGGTACATGGGATAACTAATGGGAATTGACAACATCCAACGGGCACTATATCACACATACTTGCTTAAAAGAATAAAAGATGAAGAGACAAAAATTGTGCCCACTATCATCATCCCCTGCATCCACATCATGGTTTTCATTGTGATAATAAGATGCACAAGATTGAAGGTGCCAAAAGAAGGGCATGGTTGTGATGTTACCTTGTGAATAAAAACTGCTTCAATTTCTTCTCTTTCATTTCCTTCATGTTAACCACTGTTTGTAAGTATGAAAAATAAAGGGTGGCAGCATGTGATGTATTATCTGTCTCGCTTGAAGCAAAGAAGGCGGTTTTTCCTATGATGGAGAGACAAATCACGCTAGTTGAGTGCAAATTCAAGGATTGAAGGTGCAATGGAACATCAAATTTCACACAAAGGATAGAAAAGAGAATCGGAATTATAACATGGTAATAAGAACATGAACATAAGAAATGAACACAATAACAATAACGAAGAACATTGTTACAGATTGATTACCTTCTTTCCGAAGTCTGTACGTAAGAGGTTCAAACATGTACCCAGCCTTGATGGGTATTTTGGTGAACTTTGGACTGAATGAGCTATAGATGAAAATATTACAAGAAGAAATTGTATTTGCAATGATAAATTTCAATGGTTGGAAGAAATTGTATTTGAAAAGGAAAGCCTAGGCAATATTTCTGGTGTGTATCCTAAGATCCTAAGATCTAACACTTGTTGGCATAATTTTTAAAAACTAAAAACTGATGTTCATTTCCATAGACATGAATATGCCTTATTACTGAAAGTAAATATTTATCTTAAACATTGATGACATCCCTCAGAACCATCCAAATGCACTTTGGAACAAGTTTGAGTCTCATAACTTTCGTAACCCTGAACAATAGGTATCTGCCTATTGGTATTGAACCTTGCTTTAATAAACCTCTTTGCAAATCTATAAGCAAAATTTGGCTATGTCCCCATGGAAATGGAGTATTGTCCCTTTGGCACAATTTAGAACACCTCATCCAAAAATTAATGATTTCTTTGTCTTAATCCAATTATGCACCATGTGTGAATCCAATTGGAACACACAAATACTCAACACTTATCTCTCTCTCTCACACACATAACTTAAAAAACATATATATTGGCACATACACACTAAAACTTGAGTAATTTTACTATTTGGACATCATAATATCTAAATGTACTTTCAAAATAAAGGTGGATTTCGTGGAATTCTACGCTCTTCATTCCAAGTTTCAGAATTACAACATTATACCCACCCATTCAATTCAACCATGTCTTCCTATATCTCCTAGAAAGAAATGTTTAGTTCAATCTCTTACACACATTTGTACTCTTAGCAGACTTCCATCTAATACATAGGCATATAACATTAGATATGTTTTTTTTAACTATCATGCCCACATTTGCCACAATTTTGACTTCTTAAACTCTTCCACTACTACAATGCTAAATATTATGAATCGTGAAAAAATTATAGGTTTAAATCTTTATAACAAAAAATTACTTGGAACAAATTTCAAGCTGAAGTATGAGATTTCAAAACAAACTTACCATAAACAAAAGGTCACAAATGCCAGATAAGAAAAATACAAGAAAAATGGTGGAAGCGAGATGTGGCAAGTCAATAATATGATTACAAATTTTTCTAATTAAGAATACACTTACAGTTAGTGGCCATCACTTTAAAGGCAATGTATTTTGTCCTTGATTGACACTTAACAGTTGCAAAAGTGTGGAGTATAAAATAATATCTTTAACTAAAAAAATAACAATTCATACTTCACCAATATCAAGATTATAAATTGCACATATAACTAGTCCCTAACTAAAGACAAATTACCAAACTTGGGCTCAACAAACTTGGTTTTGAAATTCCAGCCCCAAGGACTCCAAACATTGAAGGGTAAGATGCAGTTGATCTTTGATTCAAAACTACACTCATCTCACTCTTACTATCCTGTAGCATCATATACCTTGTTGAAGTTAAATTTTTTTCCACATAACCAATGTTTTACAAAATAAATAACATACATAAATGCAATTGAGTCACCATGATCAACTGCAACATCACATGAAGTTGTCAATTAAGAACTTGTACCTAATTCAAAGTCGTTGAAATGTTTCCAGTTGTATTGTGTAAAACTTGCATGTATGTAAAATATGGGATCATGAGAGAACAACTGATTCTAGGAAATCATATTAGAGTAGCCACTTCAATAAAGTTGTTTGACATAGCCTTTTCATAAAAAATAGATATTCCCAGATGCGCTTGCATGCTTCCTTGACTAGCCATCTCTGACCCCTTTCCAAGGAAGAGGAGTGACAAAAAAGATGATGTACTAAACAAAATTTCTTCCCAAAAGGCTCTATCGTCGTATTTTCGGAAATGATGTTTCACGCAACCCCCCATTCAAAGCAAGATTAAGTATATCTACTTTATATATTTTCTCTTCTACCATCACTTTTCATGTTACAAGGAAATAAATCATCTTCACTTCATAGATTGTATGAAACCATAAAAAATAGTTGGCTCAAAACTATCAGGTACCATTCTTCATTATTGAAATAAATATAGATGACTTCTATACATTTTCATATTTTTTTGTCAAGTGATTTGTGTTTTATCCAGGCTTGATCTGTGGCTTGAGAAACCACGAACCAGGGGCATCTAAGCCATCAAAATCACTCGGGGATCGCACTTAGCCTAGGCCACACCATCTCTAAGTTGATTGGATTTTAGCCTGTCTCCTCCCCCTAACATAGGCACAACAATATCCGTGAGGTTTGATCTTGGGTCGCCTTACTAACAAGGCCCATCCTCAACCGGTTGTGCTAGTGGGACTTGACACTATACATCTTCATGTTAAATAGCAAAGATATTTCTCTATAATCCATTTATAATTTGGTTACTGCATTTCCAAGTGCATCTTGTATTAAGTGTTTGGTATGTTGTGGGATAGATGCATATGTTTATTTACTCCTATTCTCCTCTATTGTACAACTAGAAAATTCCTCACATTAACCATAAGGCTAGAAGCATCATGTCAATGATCCTTTTAATAAGCGGTCTTGTGTAATTGTGGTCAATATTTCAAAATTATAAATTTGGAAGATCTTGCAAAGGAAACACCATAAGGTGAGAGTGTATAAAAGAGTAACATAAAAGAAAGAAGTAAACATTTTGTGCAATTTTGTTTCTAATTGGCATTTGTCTAAGAAAAATTTCAAAAATCGTTTATTTTCCCATCAAACAAATAGAAACAATCAAATTTTCTAGTGAGAATAATGGTAACAACTTTTAAATGTAAGAACTCCCTTTCCTATTGATAGTACATTTTGGAGTTGAAAGGAAATTATTTTCTTGATCTTTTAAATAACAAATTCCTCTCCAACATACCCTTTAGAAAAACCCTTTTAATTCAACTAACTGAAACAAGTTTCTTTTGTCTAGTGCTATCCAAGTTATTGAACTTAAGGGCACATGTAAAGAGATTGCTAGACAAAAACGAGAAGAGTGACTAAATGTCAAATGGAAATCACATTGACGAATCTCTTTAGTTTTTCTCACATGGGCCTTCTTCAACTTATGAGGTAGTAGGAAATTGGTCAGCTCCAACTCCTCCAGAATAAGGGGTCAAGAATTATGTTCAGTGAACTACTAGACGTCTAATCAAAATATCCATATTGGTGATTATTGTGGAGAAACTTCTTTGTTATTGATTGCATATAAGTTGCATTTTTTCACAATGGATGAGACATTTGGGCCAAAGTACTCAGGACCTCTATATGAGGAAATCTGCATGTTTGGTTTTTTGCTACATGAATGATGCACTTGGTTTTTATGACTAGGTTGGGAAGACTTCACCCTTCTAGGAAATGACTTCCTTTTATCACATTCCCAATGTTGAATTCCTCTGATACTACTCATGGAACTCTGACTATGCCTTACAACTGGAATGTTTTTCTTCCCATAACACTCTCTCTGGCTATAATTTTGGCTTTTTATTGTTTCTGTCAAATACATTATCTCTATATCACTTTTGTTTGTCTCTTTTTGAGTGCTTGCTTGAATCAGTGAGCTAATGTGGCTTATCTAGATTCCAAAATCCTCCACTGACCCATTGTCTGAAGAGTCTTATTCTGTTTTTTATTTTTCTACTTGGTCCTCTTTAGCCTTATCATCATCATCTTCTTCTAAATAATTGACTCTTTTGATAAGTCACCTTTGGCTTGGTTTTCTTCTTCCATGTGCTTTAGATCTAAATGAATGTCACTTGAAATAGGCTTCTTGACATTTTCCAAATTCCATGATTTTTCACTGCACTTGTCATGTTTATTAGGGAAAATGGATTATGTACATTCAACGTTATGCCTTTTCAGGGCATGTTGTCAGGTTGGCAACTTTTCTTCACCATGCCTCCTTTCTTCTGTACATTCAGTGTTATGCCTTTTCAGGTCTTGTTGTCAGGTTGGTAGCTTTTCTTCACCATGTCTCCTTTCTTCTGTATGATTGACTTTGATACAAAAAATTGTCATTAGCTCCTTTAACAGTAAACAATTAATCAATTTTCCCCTCTTTATCTAATGTTGACTAGAAAAATTAGATTTTTCATTGACATCAGAAGAACCCAAAATTTTAAAATCTTAATTGAAAGCATGATATACAATTCAATTTGTAGCTTTGGTTGTTCATAACATTTCTTCAATTGTGGCTTGGTAACATATCTCTTATATGCATGCAGAGATATTTTTCAAGTTTACAAAGAGCCTGTGCCCACATTACAAGGGCTTCTATTCTATGGAGCATGCCTACATCAAATATGATTAAACTTGAGATCCTGGATGTGCACTGTGTAGAGATTACAACGTTCTTCCCTTCATTAGTTAATGTCTTTGGCCATTATAGTTTCCTCCTACATTGCCAAATTTCATGCTTGTAAAATAGTCACCACATAAGTCTTAGTAAATAAATGTTCAATGACGAGTAGCATTTTTTGCAAGCACTTTTGTTATCTATTTATTTTTACATCAATTTTTTAGTATAAATATTTTGTGTTAGCTTTACAATAGATATAATGAATACAGAATTACTAGAAATCATAGAGAGGGAAAGTTAATCCTGTAAGAGTCTCTTTGAATATTAAAAAAATACCCAGTAAAAGATTCATCATATGAAGCAATAAGATTAAAGAAAAATACTTGTGCATTTATATATCAATTGTTTATTAGTGATGCAATTCCAATCATTAACATTAATCTAAATTACAATCAAATGCATTGGAATTTATCTAGTTCATTGCCCCACAATATTTTGAGTCTCTCTCTGCTTAATCACTACTACTACTACCTTCACTACCTATGTCTCTATAATCATCATCACTTGCATCACTCTCCTCACCATGGCACTTGCAAAAAAAAGCAGAGCATGCTTAGGACTCAACTGAGCTAGTGTGAATCACGTGTCCAAATGTTGATAAAGATTTTAGTAATATTGCTCCAATGAAAGACGTGCATTAACATTGAATTGTGACAGGAAAAATATTGTATCAGATATGGCACTACTAGAATAGAGAGCCACCTAAACATGTCGTATTTTCATGGTCTAGAGAAGCATTAGAGAAGAATCGTTTGCAAATATAGATTTCACCAAAAAAAAATTTAAACAACAAGGGCTAAATTATTAAACAACAGGAGATATGGTGTAAATTATGCCTTATTTGCCATATTATTATTATTATTATACAAAAGCATTCAGTTGTGGTTAAATTTACAAAATACTAGAGAACCTTCATTCGACATGACTAGCTATGAGAATAAATGGTGAATTGGATAATCTACCTGGTTCCAATATTAGGGCCAGAAGGGTGAGTGTAAATCTAAAAGGAAGAAAGAAATGGTACACAATATTGCATAATAGTGTAGCTTCCATTCAACACTATTGGTACTCTTGCACCATATGCACTCCACTCATTGAACAACTCGCACAGATCACAAAGACTGAAGAAGGGCATGGATTTGGTTTCAAAGTCCCTCCATCCTTTCATGAATGTCTGTGAAACAAAGAATTATTCCTAATAATTAATGAAGAGCCAATGACAGTACAGAAGCTAGAAAACATTTTGTTGTTGAAAATATAGTGTTCATAATAGAAGATATCAAACTCCTCAAATGTACATCTAGCTACAGGCCAAACATTTGCCTATCCACCTTGTATTATTGAAAAATATCTAATGACATAAATGTGTGATTCCAGACTGTTTTGTCTATGCAGTTTACAAAATTGATATAGTTATGAAAAAACAACCATTACAATGAAGATCATTATCGATGCATCCCAATTAAATACACTGAGACTGTCTAAGCAGTTGTAATAATCCTTTCCAAGAAAGTAAACAAAAAAATTATAGTCAACGGCTCCCTTCACAACATCTATTTCCCAAAAAAATTCACAAATCCTAGTATTAACACTTTACGAATCTAGATATTGGAATGCTAAATAGGAAAATCCTGAGAGGCATGGATAGACCTTCAAGTGGTATTGTCCTAGTCTACATTACACCCATTAAGAAACAAAGCACCATCATTATGGACAAAAATTCACCAAAAAATATTATCACAGTCCTTACCAGTGTAGTGGAATCACATGCTCAAGTTGTACTCATGCAATAGTTAGTAGCTGTAAGAATGGTACTAAATGTATTACATCCATTAAGAAGCACAACATTATTATAATTGGCAGAAATTTAATAAACGATTGCATGCTCCTTTCTATCTTCACAGTCCTTACCTAGTGCAGTGGAACATAATATTGAACATTCAATTATGCAATAGTTAGTATCCATTAAAATGGTACTGATAAAACATGTATGACATTAATAGTGAAAACAGTCATTGTCCATACTTATCCTTCAATGTTATGTATAATAATCCTTTCCAACAACGTTTCAACTTTCAATTTCATATAAGTCTTTCGAAAAGCCTTCCACACAGTTCAAACTCAAGCTAAACACGACATGAAAACACAAGATTATCCTAGCCCTTCGATGAGAAAAAATTTCATCAAACTAACAAAATTATAAAATAAATTCACTTTCATAAATAAAATTATCAAAATCAAAGGCCACTTGTGGTTTTAGCTAGATCCCTTCAGAGCATATTAGCCTTAAGGACATCACAAGATATTGATATTGCAGTTCAGCACAAAAGTATGCAGAAATTGGAGTGTCTCAAAATTTCATTCCACCTAATCAATAAAGTGAAGCTACATGGCAAAACAATGAATTGTCGTCCTTTAAATTTTTGCAAAATGTACATGCCACTACTTTGGCAAAGCCTACCAAATATATCTACTAGAAAATCATGTTGCACCATCAAATTCTACAGACTCTAAAAATTCTATAGTAGGTGCAGACCATCCACTTCAATGTGCAAAAATATTGTCACAAAACTGCCACCTGCAAACTTTAATTGATAGTTTAGGCACAGAAAAATAACAGTAACAGTAGACAAGCAACATGAGAGGACTTGATGTCCTGCTACCTAACCACAAACGCAGATGACTTGGCATTGTTGAATATATAATTCCAACTGAGCGGTCGTACCTCACCCAAACCACTCAGCAAAACCACCTTTCAATTTCGCACCGCCTTCCAGCGTAAAATTGTTTCCGTATATTTGACTCCGATACGATATGGTGCAGACGAGTGGCTCTCACCATATGTAAGAAAAAGTTACTTTTCGGGAGCTAAAGTTCTGCAGCGAAATGCCTCCCGATATCTCTGTCCGCCGTTCGATTGTCTCTAGCACTCTCGTCTGTTGATTGTCCGAAGCTGCATACAAACCAACATTAAAACATTGCATGGAGTAAAGTTTTGGTTGACCGAGGTAAAATAATTAATGAATTTAATATGCCCGTAGAAAGTAGATGGAAGTTTTAAATTTTAATGTTTTTTTTGGTATTGAAGGTATGGGCGCATATGAATGTTAAGTATGGCATACGAAGTACTTTGTAATGTTATATATATTTTTTGGTGTTGACCATGTTTTTGTAATGAGGTGTAGAACACACGCGTGGATTAAAAAAATATAACGAGCCAAATGAAAAAGAGCTCGTGTGTTGTAATGTTTTTGTGGGGCATCGTAAAACGGAAGAGCAGCGAAAAACTATGGTGTTTTTGCACAGCAGTGCATTATGTAATGAAACGAGCATGAATCTCATGTGTCGGGTGAGCAACATATAATTTTTGTATGCATATGTAAATTTTTATTACAGCACTAAAGTGTTTTTCACAGCAGTGAATGTAAAAGGGATTTTACAACAGTAAACCCAGCTCAATAAATTCTCAGGTGAAAACAGAGTTTTGGTTGAATGTTGTTTTTGGTAAATCCCTCTCAGTAAAAGAGAATGAATATGTATCAGTGATTTTTGTCTTAAATGAATAGAAATGTTTTTATGGTGGTGAAATACTTTGTTTCTCAGTAAAAAAAAAATTAAGCCTCCCTGTGCACAAAAGGATCCTGGAGCAAAGGAAACAGAGCATTGCCTCTGTGGTGTGTAATTTGTTTGTTTTTGGTATTTTCCCATCAAAAATACCCCAACAGTGGTATCAGAGCAGGGTTAGGCTCTTTGAAGGTGAAAAAGAAGCTGAAGGGAGGAGCTTGTTGCAGCAGTAAAACTTCTCAAGCAGAGTGAAGGCTCAGTCAGGAAAATACTCGGGTATTTCACAAAGTTTTTTATGTGTTGCTGAAGAAGCAGTCAATGTTTTTAAACACACAGTCAAGGATTTAGAGGCATAGATCAGAATGCAAGGAATGGCCAGCACAAGCACTGGTATGGGTATGTTTAACACCCAGCTCCCACAGTTTAATGGGAAGAACTATGACTACTGGTCAATAACCATGACAGCCCTGTTTGCCTCTCAAGATTTATGGGAAATAGTTGAATCTTGGTTTGAAGAACCAGCAGATGAAAATGAGTTCAATGCATTAACTCGGGGAGAGAGAGATCTCCTGAAGAGCAATAGGAAGAAGGATTCAAAAGCCTGTATGTTGTTGTATCTAGCAGTAGACCAGAGTGTGTTTCCAAGGTTAGCAGCAGCTAAGACAGCAAATGAAGCATGGCAAACCCTCAAGATAGCCTATCAAGGCATGGAGAGAGTGAAGACAACAAAACTACAATTGTTGAGAAAGGATTTTGAGAACTTGAACATGAAGGAGTCAGATAACATTGACTCATTCTTCACTCATGTGATTGGTGTAATCACACAAATGAGAACTCATGGAGAAACCATTGAAGATAGAAGGATTGTGGAGAAAATATTGAGGGTCTTACCCTCAAGGTTTGATGCCATAGTCACCACCATTGAAGAGACAAAGGATCTCTCAAACTATTCAGTTGATGAGCTACATGCATCACTAATAACACATGAGCAGAGGTTGAGTAGGAATGAAAACTCATCTCTTGAGCAAGCCTTCAAGACCCAGATGTCCTTTGGAAGAGGAAGAGGTCAAGGAAGAGGAAACCGAAGAGGAAGAGGCAGAAGCCAGAACAGAGGTGGAAGGAATAGCCCAGCAAATGCACAAGGAAGAGGCAGCAATCCAAATCAGAACCAAGGCCAAGGCAGCAGCCAACAGGGAGGACAAAATCATGCTCAAGGAAAAGGTATGAAAAATCCAATGTCCAATGCTATTATTGTAAAAAATATGGGCATTATGCCAGTGAATGTAGAAAGAAGCAGCATGATATGAGTAATAGACAAAATGCTAATCTTACTAGAGAAAACAGCAGTCAAAATAATGTGTTGTTAGCCTATAACATGGCTGAAACAAACAGTGAGGACATTTGGTTTTTAGACTCAGGTTGCAGCAACCATATGACAGGAAACATAGCCTTCTTTTCTGCCCTTGATAAAAATATGAAATCAGAAGTCACACTAGGAACTGATAGCAAAATTTCTGTTATGGGAAAAGGGGAGGTAAAAATATTTACAAAGCAAGGAAAAAGGAAAACCATAGCAGATGTCTACTATGTCCCCGGAATGAGATGTAACCTCTTGACTATTGGACAGCTTGTCCATAAGGGGTACAATGTTTTCTTTAAAAATGATGTGTGCACCATCATGGATATAGCACCCAGCAAACGATGCATTGCTGAAGTGAAAATGGCAAGGAACAGGATGTTCCCTCTTAGAATCAAGGCAGATTTGAAAAACAAAAATGAAATTGCAGCAGTCACCCAAGAGGCTTTCCAAAGCGTGCCAAAGGATGAAAATTGGTTGTGGCACTTGAGATTTGGACATCTCAATTTTGGAGGTCTAAACTTGTTAAGCAGAAAAGGAATGGTAAGGGGATTACCATTGATAGAGAAACCGGACAGCCTTTGTGAAGGTTGCATTTTGGGAAAACAACACAGAGAAAGTTTTCCATCAGGGAAGAGCATAAGGGCAAAGGCACCCTTAGAGATCATCCACTCAGATTTATGTGGACCGATGCAAGCTCCATCACTAGCAGGCAGCCAATATTTCCTAACATTCATTGATGACTTTACAAGAAAGACTTGGATATATTTCCTTAAAAACAAAAGTGAAGTGTTTGAGAAATTCCAAAACTTCAAGGCATTTGTGGAAAACCAAAGCGGGCTGCATATAAAAGTTTTGAGAACTGATAGAGGAGGTGAGTATATCTCCAAGGAATTCCTAAGATTTTGTAGAGAAAATGGAATTCATAAATAGTTTACAGCAAGGTACACTCCGCGGCAAAATGGAGTTGTTGAAAGGAAGAACAGGACCATCATGGATATGGCGAGGAGCATGCTGAAGGCAAAGCATTTGCCAAATGATTATTGGGCTGAAGCTGTAAATTGTGCAGTGTATGTTTTGAATAGGTGTCCTACAAAAGCAGTGTTGAACAAAGTGCCGGAAGAAGCATCGAGTGGGAGAAAGAAAGGAGTCACCCACATGAGAGTTTTTGGATGTGTGGCCTATGCACACATACCAGATCAGCTAAGGAGGAAGTTGGACAACAAAGGGGAGAAATGTATCTTTATTGGATACAGTGAGGAATCCAAAGCCTACAGGTTGTATATCCCATCTACCAAGAAGTTTTTTGTCAGCAGAGATGTTCAATTCATTGAAGAGGAAGCTTGGGATGGAAGCATAGAGAAAACAATGAATGTTAAAAACTGTTTGTCTCATGATGAAGATGAAGAGGAGGTGGCTGAAATACATCCCCAAACAGCAGCGCCAACACAAGGACAACAAGGGACACCATTGAGGATAAATGAAAGTGCTTCATCAAGCACACCACAAGGAGGAAATTCAAGTGCATCTTCAAGCACTTGCACACCAAGTGAACGAGGTAAGAAGTTTAGAAATCTAAGTGATATTTATGATGAAGGAATGAATTCCTTATTTGCCTTGTATTGTCATGTTGATGATCCTATTCATTTCGAGGATGCAATTAAAGATAGGAAATTGATAGAAGCTATGGATGAGGAGATGAATGCCATAGAGAGAAACAAAACATGGGATTTGGTTGAGCTACCAAAAGGCAAAGAAGTTATTGGAGTGAAATGGGTTTACAAGACCAAGAGTAATGCTGAAGGCAAGATAGAAAGGCACAAGGCAAGACTGGTTGTCAAAGGGTACAAGCAGCAGTATGGGAGAGATTATGAGGAGACTTTCGCACCGATTGCAAGAATGGAAACCGTGAGAGCAGTGTTGTCCATAGCAGCACAAAACAAATGGAAAGTCTACCAAATGGACGTGAAGTCAGCATTCCTAAATGGAGTGTTAATGGAAGAGGTTTATGTTGAACAACCTCTAGGCTATGAGAAGAAAGGTGAAGAGCACAAAGTGTGCAGATTGAAGAAAGCTCTTTATGGGCTGAAGCAAGCGCCAAGAGCATGGTACAACAGAATAGATTCATATCTATTGGATAATGAATTCGACAAGTGTGAGGGAGAACCCACCGTCTACATCAAAGAAAAGGATGGTAAAATTTTAATGGTTGTCTTATATGTTGATGATGTTATTTTCACAGGTAATGATGATCAACTCATTGAGAATTTTAAATCAGTCATGAAAGAGGAATTTGAAATGACTGACATGGGTTTCTTGAGATACTTCTTAGGCATAGAAGTAGATCAAAATGAAAAAGGAATTTTTATCTCACAAGCAAGATATGTCAATCAAGTATTGGGCAGATTTGACATGCAAGAATGCAAAGCAGCGATCACTCCTACAGTAATGGGATTAAAACTCAACAGAGAGGACAACAGCAAGGATTTTGATCCTAGTTTGTACAAGAGTATTGTAGGCAGCCTTATGTATTTAACAGCTACTAGGCCTGACATTATGTATGCTATTAGTTTAATTTCCATATTCATGGAGAGGCCAAAGGAGGCACATTGGTAGGCAGCAAAAATAATTTTAAGGTATGTCAAAGGTACCAAAATGTTTGGCATTTTATATAATGTCTCAAAACATTCAGATTTGGTTGGATACACTGACAGTGATTGGGCTGGAAGTGTAGATGATCGGAAAAGCACTTCCGGTTATGTTTTTCATATGGGTTCAGGAGCCATTTCATGGGCTTCTAAGAAGCAGTCCATTGTAGCATTGTCTACAACAGAGGCTGAATATGTGGCAGCTACAGCAGCAACATGTCAAGCAGTGTGGATGAGAAGAATGTTGAGAAGCTTAGGCCAAGAGCAGGCAAAAGCGACAGTGATCTTTTGTGACAATAGCTCAGCTATTGCATTGTCAAAGAATTCAGTGTTTCATAAGAGAACGAAACACATTGATACAAGGTTTCACTACATCAGAGAATTGGTGAACAATGGAGAAATTATCCTAGAACATTGCAGGACTCAGGAACAGGTTGCAGACATTTTGACAAAGCCATTGGATCAGAAAAGCTTTGAATTTTTGAGGAAGTGTCTCGGTATGACTGAATGCCCAGCAGTTGAAATTAAAGGGGAGTGTTGAATATGTAATTCCAACTGAGCGGCCGTACCTCACCCAAACCACTCAGCAAAACCGCCTTTCAATTTCGCACCGCCTTCCAGCGTAAAGTTGTTTCCGTATATTTGACTCCGATACGATATGGTGCAGACGCGTGGCTCTCACCATACGTAAGCAAAAGTTACTTTTCGGGAGCTAAAGTTCTGCAGCAAAATGCCTCCCGATATCTCTGTCCGCCATTTGATTGTCTCCAACACTCTCGTCCGTTGATTGTCCGAAGCTGCATACAAACCAACATTAAAACATTGCGTGGAGTAAAGTTTTGGTTGACCACGGTAAAATAATTAATGAATTTAATATGCCCGTAGAAAGTAGATGGAAGTTTTAAATTTTAATGTTTTTTTTGGTATTGAAGGTATGGGCGCATATGAATGTTAAGTATGGCATACGAAGTACTTCGTAATGTTATATATTTTTTTTGGTGTTGACCATGTTTTTGTAATGAGGTGTAGAACACACGCGTGGATTAAAAAAATATAATGAGCCAAATGAAAAAGAGCTCGTGTGTTGTAATGTTTTTGTGGGGCATCGTAAAACGGAAGACCAGCGAAAAACTATGGTGTTTTTGCACAGCAGTGCATTATGTAATGAAACGAGCATGAATCTCATGTGTCGGGTGAGCAACATATAATTTTTGTATGCATATGTAAATTTTTATTACAACAGTAAAGTGTTTTTCACAGCAGTGAATGTAAAAGGGATTTTACAGCAGTAAACCCAGCTCATTAAATTCTCAAGTGAAAACAGAGTTTTGGTTGAATGTTGTTTTTGGTAAATCCCTCTCAGTAAAAGAGGATGAATATGTATAAGTGATTTTTGTCTTAAATGAATAGAAATGTTTTTATGGTAGTGAAATACTCTGTTTCTCAGTAAAAAAAAATTTAAGCCTCCCTGTGCACAAAAAGATCCTGGAGCAAAGGAAACAGAGCATTGCCTCTGTGGTGTGTAATTTGTTTGTTTTTGGTATTTTCCGATCAAAAATACCCCAACAGGCATTTGTCTTTGGTAGATTCCTTGGTCACATATGGTGTAATGCTATCATTTTGGCGGGAAAATAGAGCAGAGTTCCCACCATTTCAGTCTACAAACACACATCCACACTTGCTCGCAACCCATCTTTCTTCTCTCGGAATGAATCACATCTTCTCTCGAGCTCTGTCACAAGGGATGGAGTCCTCTTCTCTCAGATTTTGTGTTCACTGTAACAATGTTGGAACTAAGGCTTGTGTAGGGGAGTCTTCTGAAGAAGGTGTTGGAGTCCATAAAGGACCTCGTCACCGATGCTAACTTCGATTGCTCGACCACGGGCTTCTCCCTGTATGCCATGGACTCGAGCCACGTTGCCCTTGTTTCCCTGTTGCTCAGATCTGACTGCTTCGAGCACTATCGTTGTGACCGGAACATGTCCATGGGGATGAACCTCAATCCAAGATGCTCAATTCCGCCGTCAATGATGACATCATCACCATCAAGGCTGACGACGAGGGCGACACTGTTACCTTAATGTTCCAAAACCATAGTAAGTTGAAGTGACCTCAATATACCTAGTGTGTCGGTTTTTTTCAAATCATTCAATCTTTCATTTTCCTTTTAAGTTTTATAATTGATGGGTTTTGTCTTTCTGTGGGTTCAGACTAGGACAAGATTTCGGATTTTGAAATGAAGTTAATGGGCATTGACAACAAGCATCTGGGCATTCCAAAGTAAGAGTAGCATGCCATTGTGAGGATGCCATCTCAAGAATTTGCTCGCATTTGCAAGGATTCTCAGCTCCATTAGGGACACTGGTGAGTAGCAATTGTGCTACTAAGCTTTTGAACAAAAAGCTCTCGTTTTGCTTGGCCTGGGATTTGAACCTAGGCTAGCTAATGTCGGTTGGAGTGAATCCACTGGTTTTGCTGAGGCATAGCCCAACCAAGGTAATGCTAGAAGTTGCAGTAATCTCTGAACCAACGAAAACTCAATCTTACATTACACAAAGATAAACATACTAATAGTAATTAGCTACCATGAGAGTATTCCATGGAAAAGTGGTGAGTAGAGTCTGGAAGAGTGGTGTGGCTTTGCGTTCTTCAAGTTCCAATGGATCGTTGTCATAGTTTATTGAAAAGGAGTGTGGCTTTGAGTTCTTCAAGTACCAATGGATCGTTGTCATAGTTTATTGAAAAGCAGTGTGGCTTTGAGTTCTTCAACTACCCATGGATCGTTGTCAGAGTCTATTGAGATCCGAAATTTTATATGTTCGCCATTTTCTTAAGTCGAAATACGCAATTGCGGCAACTAACATAAAACTAACTAACCAAAACTCACCCTAACCCACTAAAAGTCGTATTAGACATCTGATAATGTTTCAATGTCTACCACAAAATCAACGGTCCCAAATCGTGTAGAGTGGCAACGGGGTGAGTTGTTTTAAAAGAAAAACACATTACAACGTAAATACTTCACACCAAACAACTTCAACATTTTAAAAACAGGTTCAACGGTCCCAAATCGTGTAGAATGGCAAGGGGGTGAGTTGTTTTCAAAGAAAAACATCTTACAACATAAATACGTAACACCAAACAACTTCAACATTTTGAAAACAGGTATAAATTTTGAAACAGATCAACTATATGACATAGCATTTTTTATTCATTTTTATTAAATATAAACCATATTCATATTAATCTTTTCCGAGAAATATTTTGAATATTTGTAATAATAGTTTTAATCATTTCTCAAAATTTGATCTACTGAAATATTTGAACATTTTGTAAAACTGTTATTTTAATAAACAAAAAGTTCTAGAATTCCAACGATACTTCATACCATATTATATTAATATTATTTATAATTTCTTCTGGTTTATATTATTTAATGGTGCTGGTTGTTTGCATCGTTCACTACAATTTTATCTTTTTAACCCTAGAAAAATCTATTTATGCTTTTTTATTTTATTTAATTGCGGTTGTTTAATTTATTGTTTTTTATTTGTTGCGTTATCGTGTTTTCCGAAATTAATAAAATTATAATATTCAGATGTTTTTCCATAATTAAAGTTTATAAAATAGTTTACTTTTATAACTACTTCTCAATCAATCTGGTTAAATATTTCCGTATCAAATTAGTTAAGTTTAATATTTTAATAATATAAAATTCATATAAAATTATAATAGTAATAATAATTATTATTAATATTGGGTTAGAATGTAACATCCAACCTAATAATAATGGAAAAGATGTAATGTATCATTCAACGTAATTGTTTAACCAATCATTTATTTTATCACTTTAGTTTATAATACTAACACAACCATAGTAATTAATATAAATATAAATCGAAAATATATAATAATTATTATTATTAATTAATATTTTTATTTTTAATTAAATTTAATAGCATTATTAATTAATAAATATTATTAATAATAAATTTATATATTATTATTAATTAATTTAAAAAATAATTAATTAAATAATTTTTTTGAGATCTAATAAACCACATTAATTTTAATGGAAGTTAATCATTATCATTATTAAAAAATAATTAAATGATTCATTATTAATTCTTAGTTAATTATAATTGATAAATAAGAATAAAAATTAACTAAATATTATTATTTATTAATAATATTTTATTAATTTAAATATTGTTAATTAATAAATATTGTTTTTTAAAGTTTAGTAGGACTATCACATTTTCAAGTTCACATGTGTAGCACAAGATTCAAACACAAAATCTCCTTCCACTACCATCACCACTTGAACTACCCTAAATAAACATTAATATAAATATAATTAATTAAATATAAATTTATAAAATAATTATTTTATATTGTAAATTTAATAATTATATTTTTTCACTATAATTATTAATTTTAAAATTCATTTTATTTTTTACATATGTTTTATTTATTGTTTTACAATAATATTTAAGAAGTAGAATTACATTGGACACATCCATTGTCAAATGCAAACTAGAGACGGAACCATGAACATGTAAACCCATCCATTGCCAAACGCAAGTAGAAACCGAACCATGAACGTACGTCTGAACATGCATTATCAAACGCAAAATAGACACGGAAGCATGAAGGTGTGCGCGTGAACATCCATTGTGAAACGCAAAATAGAAACGGAAGCATTGACATATGTGAATGTCAAATATGTAATAACACTCTTCGATAAACAATGTATATATACGCTGTAAGCGCAAGGACTACTTCTATAAAGGAACATCTAATCTAATGCCTCAACTAGGAAATAGAACATTAATGCTGCAAACTACTGACAAAATCCATGAGAAAATTGCTTGAAGATAGTAATGAAAAGTTCCACATGAGAAGTTCCTTGGAATTAGATTTAAGGGATGCGGGAGAAGAGAAACCGACTGCAAGTGAAGAAGAGGCAGATCGATAACCCCATTAACATTACAACAAATGCAGCTCTCCTTGCTATCCACTTCCACCTCTTAACCACAGAATTGAGGAGTCCTAGCTGTTCGCCTCTCCTGCCATCGTTAAACTGTTGAACGAATATGCGGACAAGGGGGAATTAGAAAAGACACTAATTAGTATGTGAATCACCTGTGAAGTGAGGTGCATTATATAGTATCTGAAGTGAGGTGTATTATATAGTATCTCAATCACCTGTGAATTGAGGTGCGGCTATCTTCTACTCGGAGGTTATCGGGAGGTCTATTATAAACGCGTAGTCTAACGAGGTGGAGGAGTTGCTTTGAGGGTTATGGAAATTCCAGTTATATTTAGACAAATTCTGGTGGGGATTTTTGTAAATCCAAGTTATAGTTGTTAAACTTCAAAATTTTAGGTATTCTAGACGTTTTTGATGGTGCTGAATCCATTTCCACCATAAAAACGCCATTAAAACATTGCTTCTACAAGATTTTTTGAAATTTTTTTGCTCAAATTCAAGCCACTTTTGATAGTCTGGACAATTCTTCAACCTCGTTAGACGACTCCTATTATAAAGTTGCGATTACTGCTTACTTACAAAGGCAATTCTTCCGCCTCGTTAGACGACTCCTATTATAAAGGTGCGGCTATCGCTTACTTGGAGGTGAGCGTCACGGATGACCGGTTATCGCCTACATGGAGGCCATCGTCAGGTCTATCGCCTACTTGGAGGTGAGCGTCTCCAATGACGCAGTGCCATTGCAAACATTTACACGTTCCTTATCGACGTGTCAATGTGAAAAGCTATTGCGAAACTGCTGGTTTCCATGTGTAGGTGCGTGCGCCCACATACCGCGGTGGACCAAATTCCACATAAACACCCCTCGGCGGGCGCCACGCTCAGCCGACTCAACTCTGGGAAGCCGACGAGATTATTGGAAGATGAGGGTCGAACACACACCTCGAGAAAGCACATGCTACCAACTATTGGAATTGGACACATACCTAGAGACAGAGACTTTGTGCAATAAATAATATTCAAGTGTATAGGTCGGTTTTCCTTTTCAACTTTTCCGCCTGCGTGCTCCACTGATATCTTTCCTCGTCAAACTTTGTCTTTTACTTCTTCGATCCTTGATGTGGAGGTCGTTTCTTCAAGAATAACGAAGCATGTTCCTCTGCGCTTTTAACTGACCATAATCCCAAATTCTTAGTCGCGAAAGATATTCTTCGAAGCCTTTTACATTTCAAAATCTTATACACATTGTATATTATTTCTCATAACATGATTATTGACTTTTGTTCTTTCTCACCCCATATATTAATATTTGCTTTTCGATTTAGTAACAATTTTTAATCTATTCTTGTTAAAAAAAACTATAAAAGAGTTGCATCAAAGACCATAATATTTTTAAAAGGCCAAAGTTAATGATTTTATTATGTCATTGCTTATGAAGTGACATCTATGATTGGTAGGAAGCTATTAATTTGTTATATATTGTTTATGTAGTGACATTTATAATTAGTTTGATGCTAGTAGTTTGTTTGTACTAGTGCAAATTTTCAAATCTCGATAGTTAACATTAGATTTTTGGCTGAATTTTTTGCATGATGTCAGTGTGTCGTCGCATCTTCGGCTCCAGAATTCGAGGGTCAATGTCATCCTGTGATGTGCAGTAGATCGGATTTAACAGTGTAGGTACATGGATTTAAGGGTGATCCTTCGTATAACTACAAGTTAACTTGTGCTTCTTTGAGCTCTAGTGGTGTCAATTTCATTTTAAGAGTGTTGGTGGAGAATTTATTATTATGGTTGATGGATCATCAAGAAACGGATTTAGCTATTTTGTTGTTCAAAGTGGCTGTTTTATTTTTCTCTGTGTTGTGGTGCTCATTGAGGCCGGATTTCCTGTTTATGTGCATGTGTTTTCTCTGCTTCTTTACTTCTCGTTGTCAGGTTTTCCTTGTTACCATGCGAGTTTTTTTTTTTACTTCGATGGGCGCGAGCAATAAGCTTTTTGTGCGGAATGCTGAAGTTATTTGGTTATGTGGCAAGACACAGATTTGCCGACCTCCTCGACAATGATTTGACAGGTAAATGTATGAACATTATTTTATGGTTTAATGGTCGTGGTGCATAATTTGGAGCTCTAATGGTTATTTGTTTCGTAGAATTTGTAGGTGAGACTTTAGAATTTAGAGAATAAGAGTTGTTCGGTTAAGCGGATTGTTGGATTCTATTGATGGAAACCTAGTAAGTTTTTGATTTCTCTCTATCTGCAAACTCTGGTTTAATGGGTTAGAAGTGTTAAATACATTGTTCGTTCAAGTTTTGATGGTTTGGATGAAATGCTCTAGATATAAACCATTGTTAACTGACTAAAGCTGGGTTGGAAGTCAGTCCATCTTTTCATTTGCGGAAGTCCTCTGGGCAAAGTGTCGACCTCAATTTCATATGTTCTGGTTTTAAATTGTTTGTCAACCTTGATTCCATGATTTTATGTAGCGACTACGACAAATATTTCCTAGAATTTACCATGAAACTTGTGAAGTTGGGAGTATATGGATTTTTGCATTTTCAGAAGGTTCATGGGCAAGGTGGCAGCTCTAAATGTACATCGTGTTGTTTTAGATAGTTGGGGGTCAGAGTTCTATTGACATAAACAACTAGCTCAGGAAGAAGATAAATTCAACCTCAGTCAGACGTGATGCATTGCGATGTCAGAAGTTGACTCATGTTTTCGTTTTAGCAAACTCATGTATGCAAGTTTTTATATGCCTTTTACATTCGGTCAATTGTCATAGGGCACATTGCTTTTATTAATTTATTTTTCAAAATATTAAATTTATTGGAACAAAAATTATACTTTAAGTGATGACAGATTATAGTCTTAGATAGTTGTCAACTAGAAAAACAAAAACATAAAAGAATCGATGACAAAATTCAAGTTTCAACGGTATTGGAGAACTTCTCAAACCAATGTTACCAGTATTTTGAGTTTCCAAGGGTGGGATGTTGTAATGTACGTTATTCCTAAATTTTATGCACGGAGAAACATATTTTAGCCATGGTTGTGAGAGCACATTTTTAAAAAAATCAAATTTAGAATAGGGGAATTTGTCTCCATTTTAGTTTTTTTCAGTTTCTTTGGAGTCGGAGGAAACCCATAGTTGAGGTCGAGACTGACTTCGTGGTCAGGCAGTTGGCATCTCTTTAGAGAAGATTCATAAGGAAAAGGCTAAACTGCGAGCCATCTTGGAAAAGGTTGAGTTTCAAGTGCTCTTGAAGTTGCAATTGACGTTTAAGTTTGTTGTTTTCGACTTTTGTAATTTATGAACCATATTTAGGTTGTTTTATTCTTTAGATAAGGGATGACATGTTCATATCTTTTAAGCATTTTAATCCTAATTTTGTTTCAATTTGTATGTAGTTTTTGGATTTGTTATCTTAAACTATTAGATAGAAAGAATAATAATCTTTCTATAAAACTGCTTTAAATAATTGTCTTATCAAAATATTTTTTCGAATTTGTTTCTTTATTGATAAAAGAATAAGGTATTTGAAATTACATTTATTAAATAATATGTTATGTGCATAAACAAAATAATAAATTATAGACACATATGTTTGTTTTGTGAGCTTTTGTAGAAGCAAGTCAGAGGTCAAGCTGAGTGTGATGTCAGAGGTGATTATTGTAAACATGCATTACTATACAAGTATAGTTCTTTTGTGGCTCCCACTGAAAGAAATTTGGAGGTCGGCCTTGACTATGAGATCGGAGGTCAACATTGTCGTTTGAATGGTCTCTCTAGACATTCCCAACTATTTACACTCCCCGACCAATTCGGCTCAGAATCTAGGTTCATTGCCGTTATTATTATTATTTCTTATAAACGACTTAAATGAGGTTTATGATCAATTTTATCATGAGGTGATATGTTATAAATTAAATCTTAAATGTATTATAAAAATAATTTTTATATTTATTTGTTTGTTGATAAAAGAATAAGGTATTTTAAATTACATTTCTTAAATAATATGCGATGTGAAAAAACAAAATAATAAATTATAAACACCAATGTCTGTTTTGTGGGTCTTCGTAGAAGCAAGTTGGAGGTTGGGATGACTATTGGGTCGGAGGTGGTTGTTGTAAACACCTGTAACTATACGAATATATTTATTTTGTGGCCCCTACTGAAAGAAAGTCATAGGTCAGCCCCCACTATGACATTGAAGGTCGACATTGTCATTTGAATGGTCTCTCTAGACAGTTTCGACTACTCACACTCCTCGACTAATTCGACTCAGAATCTAGGTTCATTGTTATTATTATTATTATTATTATTTCCTATAAACGACTTAAATGAGGTATGTGATGAAGTTTATCTTGAGTTAATATGTTATAAATTAAATCTTAAATATATTATAAAAACAATTTGTTGAATTGATTTCTTTATTGATAAAAGAATAAAGTATTTTAAATCACAATTATTGAATAATATGTTATGTGAGAAAACAAAATAATAAATTATAGACACATATGTTTGTTTCGTGGGCTTTTGTAGAAGAAAATTGGAGGTCAGGTTGACTATGAGGTTATCCATAACTATACACACATATTTCTTTTGTAGCTTGTGCTAAAAGCAAGTCGGAGGTCGGTCCCGACTATGAGATCGGTGGTCGGCATTGTGGTTTGAATGGCCTCTCTAGACACTCCTGACTACTGACACTTCTCGACCTATTCGACTCTAGCTTCAATACTTCATTTTTTTCTTTAAAGAATTGGATAACGAGTTCCCATCTTTTAAATATTTTATCTTATAAGTATAATTTATTCAATTTATTTTTTTATTGATAAAAAAAAATTTATTTTGAATTAATTTTATCAAATAATATGTAATATGAACAAACAAAAATAAATAAATTATAAAGATGCCAATTATACATATATGTTTCTTTTGTGGGCCCTGCCAGAAGAAAGTTGGTGGTCGGGCTGGCTATGAGATCAGAGGTCGGCATTGTCTTTTGGACGGTGCTATGACATTATGTGACCAATTGGCATCCTTGTAAACACACCCAAGTATATGTATTTTTTGTGGTCCCTACTGAAAGAAAGTCGAAATATGAGTCCGACTATGAGGTCAGAAGTCAGATTTGTCGTTTGAATGGTCTCTACGGACACTTCCAATTATTGACACTCTTCGACCAAATCGAATGCAATTACAATACTGCATGGAAGTATGCTAAATCAATTTTGTTTTAAATTTGAAAATTATTTATTTAAATTACAATTTTAGACAATGGATTCTAAAATATTAAGTTTATATATATATATATATAATACAATTTTATCAATTTATATTTAAAATGCAACTTTGAAGTAAATTTAACTTTGATTTATAGTACGTTTTTATATGAAGATCTTTTTTTACTATGTTAGCATGTTTTTTTTTTGGTCCTAATTATTTTTAATTGTGGCAAGTGACTAAATTGTTAAGTTTTAATGGTTTTACTTAAAATTATGAATGATTGCAAAATGAATTGAAGTCTCAGTGAGTGTTTTGATTATCTTGACTAACTTTTATAAAAGTAAAAGAGACTTTGTTTAAAGTGATGTGAATGTGAATTTAGATTTAAATTTAATTTTATTCATATGTTTTGTGAATTAATTATTTGGAATATTAAGTAATTAATTAAATTTATGATAATTTTCATATATATATTTCATATAAAAAAACATATATTAAAATTTCAATAACGTTGTATTCTTTTAATGGTTTACATAATGCTAAAATGCTTTATTATCATTTTTTTTAATATATAAATAAATAGAGTATTAAGTTATTATATTAAGTTGTTTTGTATTTAATTATTTTAAATCCCAAGGATGTTAAAATTGCTTATTTAGCTAGTAATATTGGACATTATTGTGATATTGTGTAATTTATATTGGATTTAAGGAAATGTAAATAAACATGAAAATTGCAATAATTTTATAGTTAATAAATACATTGTCTTGTATTGTAATTATTATTATTTAGTGATGCATAGTTAGAAACATGTTATTATTTTTATTAGTGGTTTTTGTGAATCATGATGCATTGTTTGGTATTTAATGAAAAAATGTTATTGGAAAAGAAAAAAAAAACTGATTTGAGCAAAAAAAATAATAGAGTCATGGATACAAATTTCTACTATAAATCATTTTACCTAGGTGTTTAATGTCTTCATAATGTTTATGATGGAGCCTTGAAATATATATTTTTAGGATTCGATAAAGTAATTGTCATATTAACTGAGAAAAATTTGACTCAACATGAGCTTTTTATTTTATAGGCATGGGATTGTAATGATTAGGATGTTTTAGACAATTGTGCAATTTTGAATTTGCTCTAAGTTTTAAAGTGTTAGATACTTTTATCTAGACAGGTCAATATCTAAAACTTGACAATTTTTTTAGAAATTTTAAATGAATTTTATTATTGTGCATTAATCTCAGATTAAATTATAGATTATTTATGGCTAGATTGCAAGTTAAACTTTTAAAGAATTTTTGAATTATGGAATAATATTAATGTTTTATGTAGCAATTATGTGTTTTTTCTTTCAAAACAAGTGGAAAGCAATAAAAAGACAAATGGGAACTAGAAGGCATTAAAGAATGTTACAACCTTTGTTATTTGCAATTGTGGTGTTTAATAATATTTAATGTCTAAACACTTAAAGACAATTATAAGGGTTTTCAAATACTTTTAGATACTTAGATTTTACTTCTTTTTCTTTCCAATTGACATTTGGTATGATTTGAATTATAATGTCTAATATTCTTATAATTGAACATCTTTGACTATTTAAATTAGTTTTTAGAACACTTTTTCGTAGTATTATTTATTGTAGGTGATACTAACATGCCTTTAAAGCATACTATTATTTACATTGCAGAATAATTATTTGACTTGATAATATATTGGATTTAGGTGATGTCTGCTACTTTGGGTGGAATCTATTATAGAACAGTGCTATGCACTTGTGAATGATTTTGAGTTATGGAATGTGTAGTTGTGGAATTGTCAAATTCGTTGCAACAAATTATAAAAGAGGAGGAGACTCATAATTAGAAGTTGCATTCTGCAAATAAATTAGATAAGAGGAAAAACAATGAGCGGTTTGAATGCAATTTCCATGGTAGGTGGATTAGTTGCAACTTTAATTAGTGCAAATGTTTGTGTTGTTGCATGAAATATCTTTGTTCAAATCTAGAGAATAGTGAATGACTATCAAAGGGAAACATGGAACATTTTTTTTGTGTCATTTAGATGTTAAATTTGTTGATTCACTATGTCTCAAGTGAGAAAGGATTTTTCAGATTGTAATGCTAAAATTAGGAGATATTAAATGCACCCTTAAATATCATAATCATTTTTGTTGTGTCTATCTACTTGGAATCTGTATTCCAAGATGAGCAACTATGTAAACTTAAATTGTTGCATTTCTAGACAATTTTGGTGCAATATGTTTTGCTCAAATTGACACATTTACTAAAGTATGTGTGAAATTTAATTTAGTTATAGAACTATGATTAATATTGAGCGATGATTTTTATTTGAAATTACTCTAGTGATGTGTGGCTAGAATGTTATTTGTTATTTATGGCATAGTAAATAATGCTTTCAATGTCTAGCAAACAATATGATACAAAGTTAGCCCTCCCACCTTGGTTTGCAATTTAATGTAGCTATAGTGTTATGATTACAATTGGGCAATGATTTTTTATTTGTGCTTTCTTTAGTCATGTGTCACTAGAATGTTGTTTATTTCTTATAACATAATATGTAATGCTTTCAATCGCTATATGATACAGAATCACATTACTCATTTTTTGTCATTGTTAATTGCAGAATATATATATTCTCTGGTAGCATTGAATGCATTGTTAATTTGTCTTTGTGTGTAGCTTGCATAAATTCATGTCTATGGTGCTTTTAATACTATTGTGCCTTGCATGCATTGTTGTCAATTCTCGTGTAGTCTCATTCTAGATATGTCAATCTTTTAATGATCAGTGTGTGATCACAAATACATTTGAACCATGTATAGGCTATGCATGAACACAAAGTATATAGAATTGATGCAATTAATTTTATTGTCTCATAAATTGTAGAGAGACAATTAAGATAAAAGAATTCTAAAATCGTATGTATAACAAAAATTCTAGATTTTTTATTGCAAAAAAAAAAATTGTATAGGAATTTGTCTAAAAAACAAGAATGTGTGGTGTGTTTTATTGATCAAAGCACTTACAAATTTTCTTTGGAGATTTTTGCTACATAGAAATATCAATTATTAGTTTTTCTAGTTTTCAATTTTTGCATTAAGTCCGTGCATTGTTTTTTTTGTCTACCAATTATGCTTGGGTTTTGTTCTTACATATGCACACATTAGCTCTGAGACTTGGTCTAGTTTTTATGAAGTGGATATGTAAAAAAAACTATGATGTTCATGTGTTTGCCATAGGTATTCTCAAACAATTAGAGCTATACCCATTTGCTCCAAATCTTAAAAAACAAATATTGCATTATGCTAGGAAGCTAAATACTTTACATTTTATTTCATAGCATAATGTCTTTATAATGCAGCGATAGGTTAGTAACTTAAAGACATATTGAAATTGATAGCTTTGTAGTAATACACATTTGAATATGTTTATTATTTCAATAGGCATATGAATATGTAATTGTTTTAAATAGTTTTACGCTTGTTATCTTAAATTAGAGTTGTTTCTTATAGAAATCTATATTGTAATTCGTTTTTGAAGATGATAATTGGATTTTATTTGATTTATGCATTTTGAAATGAATTTACAGTAACTGCCAAATATTTTTTATGAAATTTTGGAAATTAAATATTGTGTTTTGAAATTTGTTAAAATGATAATAATGCTTTGGTCGCTATTATTTTAAATTGCATAGATGTGTTTAATTCTAAATTATGTTTCAATTGCAAAAAAATGCAATCTACAAGGTTTCTTATGGAAATTTCATTTACTCTTTTGTCACAGTGCTAGGTACTTATTTTCAGAGTATTGTGAAATAAAAAAACAAGAAGAGAAGATAATGGCAAAGACAATATATACTAGATAATATATGAGGTATAAACATTTCCTAGTGTCATATGTGTTGATTGGAAAATCAATGTAATCCATGCTCTTAATGCCATAAATCATTGTCACATTTGGACAATTTGTCAATTTGTCTCAATATGCTATATGGCAATGAAAAATAGTTTTGCGTTGAAAGGATCAAAATTGCAAGAAATTGATCGCAAGTTATCTAGATTAAATCTACATGGATTAGAGCATTTCTTCTATTATCCTGGTGACTGTTTATTTGACTCATTTGTTGTTCTTCTTCACTTTCGCTATAGTTCAATTGAAATACAACATGGAATTGTAAACCACTTTCGACATTGCTTGTCTTATGGACATGACACTGCTTTGCATTCATTGCATACAAAATTGAATCCCGAATACATTCAGGATCTTCATCATGTCATTGATATTGAAATGTACTTGAAAGGATTCTCTACACCTTCTTCTATTTATGCTTGAACTACAATTAGTTTATGGGTGAATGCATTTTGTATCAAATGGTTCTCCAAGTGGTTGTTAGTTCCAATCAATGTTTGGCTATTTACAAATGGCCAAGCATATCTACGATTCAATTCAGACATTCATGGCTATTAATATAATATTTTTCTGCATAATAAAAATCATGCATGTGGACATTTTGAACCACTGTTGCTACATAGCACATTAGATTGTGTAGCTTCAATAAATAGAGTGATTAGCCCATGAATTTTCCCATGCCAATTCTCACATGGAAATTTCACATATTGTTAACTAAGCAAATCTTATTTGAACAAGGTTTCATGATCTATTGACAAAATTTCAATGACTGTCATGAATCTTTGTTTCAGTCTATTTTCACACTTGTACCGTGGTTTGATATGTCTAATAACAGAAAAATAATTGTACAAACCTTTTACAATTGTTTAATTTGCAATGATGATAGAGATATTAATTGCTTGCAACATCACCTGAGTGCTAAAGAGATTGAACAAGAGAAATGTATCAATGATTGGCAAGCTTATATTATAAATTTATCAATTCCATATGCATATGGAAATATAGAGGGAAAATATTTTTCAATACAATGGATATGTGAAATCCTCGGTGTTAACATATATCTGTGAGATAGAAACAAAAGATATTTCCTTGAGATTCTATTCATCAAAAAATTGCTCCAAATTCATGTACCTTATGCATGTATCAGTATCTACAATGCATGCACATTTCCATGCAATTCTAGAAATTCAGAATGTTGAGAATATTAGTGACAATGACAATTGACCACAAATTCTCCAAGGAATCTTGGAAAGAGATAACTGCAAGCTGACCTAAAGTGTGCCTTGTAGATATATCGTTAGCAAAGAATCTAAGTTTACTATATTTTCTACTCAATTAAAGAATTTGTTAATTCGAAACATAATATCAAAAAAAGAAATATTGTTGTAGTATCAAAGGATTATACATCATCAAATGACGACAATAATGCTTTTTCAATGAAGACACGAAATAACAAAGAAGTCTCTACTTCTTTTCCAATGCCTATAGTAAGTAGTGAACTCACTTACATCAATTGAAATCTGTGATATGAGCACAAGGTGCTATAATACAAGAAGCACAAAAGCAACATGTCAATTGAGGCATATTTTCAATCAATCGAAGACATGCATACATATGCATGTTGTATTTGTGATAGATTGTCCTTTGGAAAGGACATGAACTCTATTAACAAAGACATATTATATACTATTTGTTATCTAATGCTTGCTTCAGAGTTCAAACCCATTAAACTCAATGAACAATCATGAAAATCTTGTAACAGGGCAATACTCAATGAAAAATTCCCTACATTTGCATCACTTATTTATATTAGACAAAATGAAAAATTGATGTTTGTTGCATAATTGACATATTTGGAAGAGAACTTAGTGGCACCAAGGATGGATTTTGCACAAATAAGACAACTTGGCCACAAAATATCAAAAGTTGTCTTAACATGAACAATCGTAAATCTTCCTTATAGTCTAGATAGAATTTAGAGGGCATTGCCTAGAGATATTGGTGATAATATGACAGTGGGAATTATGCTAAAAAGAAAATTAGAATACAAGAATGCCTATTTTTATTGGAAAGTGATGTGAGCATTACATGACTTGTGTAGCACATCTCTATACTAGAGAGAACAAATAATAATCAATTATGAATGGAAAAAACATTTTTATCAAAGTACAAAAGATAATCAGAACGATAGTCCAAAAATGAAGGAACTATACTCACCAAATGCAGATAATGATCTAGACAAAGAAACTAAAACACTTGTACCTGGTTATTCAGAGGTCCACCTTATCCATGATCTTGATACAAGAATAATACATATTGTACCTTCTAAAGGGTTTCGTCCCGTAGGCATTTTTCAAGACAAATTATCTGAAGAACTGAACGTTCTGACACTGTTCTTTGGATCAAGTCACCCTACTGATGTTATCAATCCCTTATTGTATCAAAAAATTGTACAATGGGAACTGTTGCACAAGTTTGGTGACTTCTCAACACATATTACAAACTAATGTTTTAAATAAATTCGTATTTTTATAAACCATGTTTCTAATTCAGCTTGGATTTCTATTCGCAAAGGAGAGCTAAAAGGACAAAAGCTAGTTGTTAAAGACATTATAAATCAAATAAATCTTCAGAAATTATTTAATTCACCAATTGCATATCAATGTTTAAGAAGCATTAGAACATCACCTGACTATTTTTAACATTTATGAAAAGATATATTTTCAATGATATGACAAATTGGTCCACCAAATTTCTTTGTGACATTCACTAGTGTTGAGTATCTTTGGGAACTATTGATAAATGCATTAAAATACAAAGTACTGACTTTGTAACAAATGAGGCAAATAACTTCAATGATGAATGCATTGACACATTTATCAAATGCCATCTAGTCATATGTAGTCGGTATTATAGGCATAGAATCTCGTCACTAGGTTCCTTGATAACAAAAAAAATGAGTTATTTGGTCAAGTGCAATATTATTTTTTTATTACAAAATTCCAAATTAGAGGAACATAACATGACCATGGATTTCTTTGGATTCAACATGTGCCAATATATCAACAATTTCGTGATGTCAATGTCATAGGTTTCATTGATCAATATTTAACTTGTAATTCAACAATTTTGTTGAATTAAATGATTCAATTTCAGAGTCATCACCACACAAAAACTTACAAAAAAAATAAAAATTCTAGTTGTAGATTTGGTTTCCCTATCCCACCAATTGATGAAACTTGCACCTTGCATCCTTTTTGTAATGAAAACAATGATACGAAAACAACACAAAAGAAATTTTCATTTCTTCTACAAGAAAAATCCTATTCAAAGAACATAACATTTTCCATGTTTTTGTTGATCTAAAGATGATCTGAGGTTGTCATTGATGTTAACCCAAGCAACACCAGGGGCTACCCTGATCTTGCAAGGGAATTTTGACTTGACAACTTACTCTATTTTTAGTCAAGGATCTTCTAGATAGATTCTACTCGTCGATATGTTTCTGTTGATAGATGGCACACCAAGTAATTCTTCACGGTTTGAGAGATATTCATGTTTAAAGTTAGTAACCCAAATTAGTGGGCTAAAACCCTATGGGGTTGTGGCATGGCACTCATAATTGGTTTTGGTCATTGAATAGTCATTAATTAATAAGTTTTTAAGCTCCTAAAATCCCTCCAACATTCTATATAGAAGCCCCTCTCAACTCTATACAAAGAAATCTCATATATCCTCCAATTGTAGTGATCATGGAATTTTCGCTATAACTTCATTTCTGTGAAGTATTAGATTCTTAAATGAAAGTCCATTTGATTCGTAATCCTGATGAACATCGTGAACGAAATTCAGATGTTGGTTCACTATATTTTTGGAGATATGATTTGTGGCATTTAGGGTTTTGCAGGCTCCCAAATTTCATCTCAAAGAAGTGACCATGGGAAAATCTTCATAACTCTCTCTATGAGAAGAGGATTGGAATTCTGTAAAAAGTGGTGGATAGTGCATGGACTGTAGTTTTCTTTATATCAATGTCAGATCCTAAGGAGGAAACAGTTAAACGTGGCACATCGTACAAGTTCACTCTACTGAACTAGTCCATAATTAGGTCATTGTGAGAGATTGGGCATAACTTTGCCTTGAAGAGTCCAAATCGGGTCATACCTGTGGAATTAGAAAGAAGACTTAGAGGGCTACTACAGGACCGAAGATCACATATCGGGGTTCTCAAATCACAGAGATACATCAGATTGAATATCGTGCTCCTAGAAGGCAAGAATAAACTATATCAAGTGCCGTCAAGGGGTGCAAAGGAATAGAATTTCTAGGGAAGCAAAGAGAAAGGTGCAGAAAAATGATGCAGTAGAGATAAGCTGCAGGTAAGTATCTTCTTTATATGCATGTTCATTTCTTAATTGCATTAGGTTTTTTGTATTCTAATTTGTTGTTTTTGTTTAGCACTGACATATGCTCTTTAGGATGAGGTAAGTTTTGCTATTATCATGTCTTGGGTATTTCCTTGAATAATTTTTGCAAGTATTATATATTCATCAAGATAAGACTAAATACATAATCTAATGTTATGAAGAGTGAGAAAGGGTAGCATGAAAAGAGCAGCAATCAAGGTGTAGAACAACAACAAGAAGTTCACCATATGAAGTCTTCAAGTAGGAAGCACTAAATACAATCATTGTAAAAGTTGTACAAGTGTCTATCTACCAAGAGTTGAAGCAGTAGTGTTGGTAGGTCTAGGATCATCATTAGGTGGTTGTTTCATAGTTGGGGTTATGGTCCAGTGTGTCTTCTTATTCTACATCATTCTATATCATTGTAAAGTGGACCATTTTCCCTAGTACGGAAGTCCATTCTTATTTTATTCTTCTATAGGATGGTAGGGTGGTGTTACACTGGTGCATGAAGTCACCAACAGGTTCATTCCTGTGAAAACTTCAGGGTGGTAAGGTGGTGCTAGGGTGAGTTGTAGCTCATTGGGTGTTGGGGCATCCGTTCAGTTGACTACTAAAGAATCTTGGCCGTTGGAGCATCCATCCAGTGGGACATGGAGAAGAATGCTTTTCTATAATTCTAGGAAGTTGTTGCTTTCATTTTAGTTGGGGCTGAAGATTAAAGAATTTATTAGAAAAGTGTTCAGTGGTTTTTGACCTGGAGGGGATTTTCCACCTAAAATCTTTGTGCCTCCTGGGTTCTTTTATTTGCTGTTATTACTGCATAAATGTTAATAATAATTGAAGATTAACTAATGCTTTGAAAAGATTTAAAAGTGTTAATTGCTAAGGAATATTGATTCAACCCCCCCCCCGCTCTCAATATTTTCCAATAGTTTTTAGCCGATCTTGGAATTACAAAACAAGAATACATCATTCTCTTACAATTTTGTATTACTCAGAAAATTGTACTGCTCAAAAGAAATCCTTGCATTGCGTGGATAAATTCATTTTCAAAAAAAATCCCTTCATTGTGGCAAGCAAAAACATATGCACAATTTATTTTAGATGCCTATGCTGCAAAAACATAGCTCTTATATGACAAAAATGGATCGCTTAATGACAACTGCATTCAAAAAAATTCGAGAAAATTGCATATCCAATGGAGACAACAAAATCGAAACTATTCATAAGATTGGAAACATATTGTTAAATATGCAAAAAATGTCAAGTCGACAAGCAATCCACATTACTCTATCATTTCCTTTGTATTCAACTTGTAGAAAATTAATTTTCATTAACACTTCTCTAGCTGAAAATCAAACATATGTTCTAAAAAGACCTATTTTGTTAGAAAGAGAACCTGATAATTCTAAAGATATTGTTTACATGACAACTGTTGATAGACATATTGCACATCTTGTTTCCCTTGAGCAGGTTTTCTTGATAGAATATGTTTCGTCTTATTCAATCATGAAAACAACATAAAAAAAAAAAACGTCCATGCGCCATAAGATTCATTCGATACAATGAACACATGGACCCAGAAAACCATTATAGAGAAAAAATGATGCTTTAAATCCCATACAGTGAGTCTAAATACATTAAAGAAAAATTAAGAAACATGGTCTCAAGCATACTTTTTTCATAAACACATTATCGATGTCATAGAAAAACAATTTTCTCGTTTAGTCATACCATGGGGTGATATTGAAATTGCTTCCACTACAATTACATCCCAAAGTGATGAGATATTTATGCTTCACTTTCCATTAAAAACTGTTAATAGGGCTTGTTCTAATGAAAAATATGACATTCAACAAGATTTTCAAGAGAAAATGCAATTAAAAAACACTCAAACTAAGTATACAAAAAACAATGAATTCATTAAGCATCCCTTTGTTTTGGACACATTGGCATACCATGAAATTATGAGACAATTAAATCAAGAGAAACAATCAATAATCAAACAAATATTTTGATGGAAAAAGAATAATCATGTTAAGCATTTCTATTTGTTTATAACTGGAGGTGCAGGTACAGGAAAAAAATTCACTACACAAGTGCTTTACCATGCACTTGTTCGACTTTATAACAAAGACTTACAAAGTGACCCTTTGAAAAAAGAGGGGTCTAATACTTGCATTTATTGGCAAAGCTTCATATATTGCACATGGTGTTATAGTCCATTCAACTTTGCATTTGCCACTTTCACCATGTCACATGGTGCCATTCACTTCTAACACACTTGATGTATTAAGCAAAGAATACAAACAAGTTAAATTTTTGTTGATGGATGAGGCTTCATTGATTGGGTATTGATTACTTTATAGCATTGACAAGCAACTCCATGAAATTATGCATACTCTAGCTTCGCCATTTGGGAATCTTGACATAATATTTTGTGGTGACCTATGTCAAGCACAACCTGTACGTGATTCTTGGATATTTCATCAACCACATATTAAAGGAACTAGTGCTCCTTACAATTTTTGGAAAGAAAATGTGAAAACTTATGAACTAAAACAGCTAATGTGATAGGACAACAAACAATTTGTATCCATCTTAAACAGAATCAGGGCATGCTCACATACTAATGATGATCTTGCATTCTAACATTGTCATAGATCGGCACCAAATGATCCAACTTTTCCATACCTATTTTATTGAAACAAGAATTTACATGAACATAATGAAAAAAAATTGTCTCTCATTTACAAAGAAGCAATTATATTAAATGCATATGATAGAACAATTGAATCAAAAAATATAAATCTCAATAAACAGATCAAAATGCAGTTGCCATCTTCTACTGTGTTGAAAGAAAATATGCTTGTTGAACTAATTGGCGGAAATTACAATATTCAGGATGGCTTGGTGAATGGTGCTGAAGGAATTTTTAGTGCACTAACAACATTTGAAAATAGTGCAATTTGGATTGAAGTTGTTGATGCAGTTGTTGGCACTATTCAACGAGAAAAAATGGTGAATTTGTACAAAGATAGAACAATGTCTACATGGACATTGATTACTAGAGTTTGTAGGAATAATGAATCAAACACTAGAATTAGTTTTACATGAGAAAAATTTCCTGTTCAACTTCCATGTTCACGAACTATACATCGATCACAAGGATTAACAATGGACAAATTGGCTATTGACCCAAAAGGGGTTAGGCAACATGGAATTGTTTATACTGCACTTTCTTGTGTCAAAGATATTAATTCCTTGAATTTATTAGACAAATTGGAACATAGTAACTTTTCTCTCATTGAAAAAGTTGCTATCGAGCTAAATAGACTTAGAAAAAATGCCTCCTATGAGCTTGAATATAGCATATATCAAAATAATACAATTGAATATTTGGAAATATGTTCATTGAACACTCGTAGTTTGTCCTTGCATTTCAAAGATATCATTGCTGGCTATGATCTAATGAGTGTTGACATTCTTTATTTCCAAGAAACAAAAGCAAAATCACCTCGATCAAATCCATTATTATGTAGAAAATATGACTACATACATTTATACCATTTACATGGAATTCTCACATGTTATAGAAAAAATATTGTGGTTGGGAATCATTTCAGTTATACAAAAGACCAAATTGAATCAATAGTTGCAACATTCCATGTTGAAAAAAAAAACCATTATAGTTGCAAATGTATATATTTCACCAAATGAAAACATTGAAGAAATAATTAATTTCATCAAATTCATTTCAGAGCACATATGTAACAGCTACCCAATTGTGCTTGTTGGTGATTTCAATTTAGACATGTTGCAAACTAACCATCAACAAAAAAAACTACTTTCATTTATGCAAAATAATGGCTTCAATTTTCATACAAAAAAAACCAACAACTGACTATAGCTCAATGCTAGATCAATTTTGGAAAAATCTTTTAGCTAGCATTGTTTCTTTCCATGTCTTTGATGCTTATTGGATAGCTCATCATACAATTTTTCTTGCCATATCTTTGTTGTCACCTTGAGTCATTTTTCCAATGTTCGTATTCTACAATTTCATTGTTGACTTGTCACAATATTTGTCACATTTGAAAATTTGCGCCTTTGACATATACCTTGATTTGCAAACATTGAAAAACAAAGAAATTTTGCACAAAAAAAAACAAGAAAACAAAAAAAACCATGCAAATATAAAATTCCGGTAAGTCTTTGAACCATGAACTTAAATTTGTTCTACTTGTATTGTATAACTATAAATTTTTATGCCATGCTTGGCATGCAATTTACGCATTTTCATTCACACTTTGTTGCATTTTGCTCCATGTACTGAATAGTATTATTTGCTTTAGCTTGTAGTTCATATTTCATTATTTCTTGTGCACCTGCTTTTGATTAAAAAAAAAAGGAGGCGCCCATCATAATTCTTAATGACACATTTCCAAAAGTGAACTATATGTATATTTGTCAATGAAAACTATAAAACATGTTCTTTATTGTAACTTATGCATGTTTACTACATAGCCACCAGCAATGGCTAGTAGTACCATAAAAATATAATTGTTTATCCTTGTAGAGTATACATTGTTTTAAATGTTCTTTATACACTTGTCTCTTGTTTGATGACTTTCATTTTTCATTTTCCGTAAAGGATTGGTCTAGTCATTTGGAACAATATCATGGACACATCTAGCTTTAGCAAACACATATTGGAAGAATAAATGGTGGAAAATGAGAATCCAAAAAGGTTAGGTTTGTGCTGCACTAAATGTTTGTATAGGCAAATGACATGTCTGCACTAAATCAATGTTAGTATTTTTTGAAGCATGTTGTTTTGTTTTGACTTTGCATATAAGCAGAGAAAAAATAATGGAACCAACATCCTCGTCAATCATTGAAATATGCTCAGGAGCATATGAATTTTTTTTTTGAAGGAAATATATTGGTTATTTATGAGCTAGCACAAACTAAAAGTACTAACTCTCCTACAAAGGCACGGCCGCTCCACACTAATTTGGTTGATAGCCACAACCAACTGACTATCACAGTGAACATGGGAAATAACCTTATAGAGCATTTCAAAAACATGTTTATTGTTTGAAATAGTGTTCAAATTAAATTTGTTCTGATAAGAAACAAGGGTATTTATGAACGAGCAAATGCAAAATGTTGCATGGTGTTATAGGACAAAACCACCATTGAATCAATGCAAAGGTTTGCAAAAAATGCAGACTAGATGCAGATACAACAATAAATAGTCTTGTTGTCTCAAGTGATGCATATGTAGTTGCTTCAATAGGAGTAATAATAATAGGTTGCCACCAAAATAACAAGAAACTAGAACTGAATATAAAAGACGTGAAGCTACATAGGACAAAGTAAATGTAAGTTTGCTGATAAAATAACTATAATTGCATTATGAACAAAAAAATAATAGTTTCTTTGACACTGTGTTATTGTATCTTTGTTTTACATTGTTATCAAGGTAGAAATTACCTCATTATTTTTTGCATAAATTGCTTAACCAAAAATATGTTACCTGATTAACTGTAGTTTCTATTGAATGATAGTCATAGAGAGTGCTTTTTCAAAATATCGTATGAATTGGCATAAAAAAATTACTCCGCTCCATTTGTTCAAAAACATTGTCAGGAATGATGTGAAAGAGAGTCAACAATTACGTTCCGGATTAAAAAAAATTCTTGAGCCATTGAATGATGAATTTTCAAGAGAACATTTATTGTCTTTTTTAATGTCAAGAACACATATATATTTACCAATAATGTTTTTGTTCAAGTAGCCATAGTTTTAGTTTGATGTACAAAATCTTGGATTTTTGACAATACATATTGGATCTAACAACTTGATTTTCCTTGGGGCAAAAAAAAAACATAGATCCATGAAGTGCTTAAAGCCAAAAATGTTTTCTCTCCTCCTTTTAAGTGAATTTGCAATAAATGCAAACAACTTGTTCATTCAATCACAAATAAATGCACAATTTGTAAAGATGGCACACCATTTAACTATGAGCACAGTGTTGAATACACACTGGAAATGGAGAATTGCAAAATTGATTGTATGTCATAGATGCCACAATTAAAAGAACATTGCCCAGTTATTTCTGAGACACTTTCAGGAATATGAGTATTTGTGATTGCATAATCTTCGCTATAATTTTTTGATTTTAAATATTAGTATTTGTTTTATCATGTGGTTTTGAAAATAATTCATTATGCTTCCTTTTTAATGGGTTTCGTATTATATTGTTCTTTTTATTGCAGAATGGTACAAATTGCTACACTAGCTCACTGAATCCAGAAACTAGAAAACCAACAATAATGTGAAATTGATTTCCAGGTAAACCAAAAAGTCATAAATAACATGTTTTACTCTTGTCCTTTCTGAACATTTTTTCTTTACGTTGATACTAAGGTATTTTTCTCACAAGACGAATTACGATATATTGATTTTTGCACTAAGCCTCTACAAGGTCTCCCTATGTGCTTTGGCTCGATATTGGTATCTAATGAAATCTAACCATTGTTTTTGTAATTAAACAAAAAAAAAAATATTCTTTCATGTACATTGGAAAAACTGCTCTTTGTCACATATTAAGCAATCTATACATGGTTTAATTTGATCCGTGTTTATGTTGTCTCCATTGCCAACATTGCAGGAAATTTCATGGTTCTCGAACAATAGAACCACCATGTGTTTTGGATACTCTTCTATTGTCCTCGTTGTTAGCATAAAAAAATTTGCAGGGTTGTCTTGTTTTCCATATATCTCTTTGTATTTTCTCATCGAATTTAACTAGAGGTATAGAAATGGTATTTCATGAGTGACCTATGAATACAAAAATAAACATTGATTAACATTAAGTCAATCTAAGGATCCTTGGACATACAAAGTATCTCTATGAAACCCTAATCAAAGTGTTAATTAATAGATTTTTGTTAACAAAGGACACAACGCATATCTTCCATTATTGGGAAATATTCCATTTTCCCTCTCCTTTTCCAAGATTCTGATTGAAATAAAGATAAATGTTATCAGTGCTATTTCCTTTCATGTCCCTGATCAATGTTCATAGATTTCTTCTTGCTGATTTTGCAGTTATGCATTGTGCAAGATAATCAGAAATATGTGCCACCAGAGAGGAAACTAGTGAAAAACACGATAGCTATGATATTTGTGGTGATCTTAGATATACTCTCCTTTCTTCAGACATTCATAATCCAAAAAATTCGTTACTAATTTGTCCCTATTATTTTCATATTATTCTTATTCATTGCTTTCACTGCAATATTGCTACACATGATACAAGTGTCTTCAAATCATTTTGTCGAAAAAGTATTTTTGATTGCTTTGGAAAAGAAAATAAAAACAACCTTGTATTTTAGTTGAAGGAATAGTTCTATGTATAACAAGTATATAAAATGCTTTTGGCTTCTTGAACAATTTTCTTTGTGGTTATCAAACATAGTCTACATTAGTAACTTTAACTATGACACATGTAAATAATTATTTAGAAATTACCGAATCTAGCCTTGATCACTAGTTTCAAGTAACTAGAATCCAAAAATTTATTTAGAAATTTACTAATCGAGTCTTTATTGCTAATATTAAGTAAATAACACAAGAGATAAATGTAGAATTGCATATGTCATCCATTTTTCATTCTCAATTGTAGTTAACACATGAGCATAAATTAATTGAACACAAGAGGAATAAAAACCCTGTGTATTACTGCTAATGTTATTTGTGATTCAAAAGAAAAAAACAATACTCACTTGTTCCATGATACATGTTCTATAATGTTTTGAGATGCATGATATAATTTAAAAATTTAGGCAAACATTTTCATTCTTGTTATCAGGTTTACAAGAAACCTTTTTTCTTTCATGCATCTCAAAAAAAAAAGAGTTAAACAATTTTTTTGTTTTTTCAGAGACTTAAGTTGCAGAATCAATCAAGAAATATTTTGTAAATAAAAATAACATCTGGACTACCCGATCTTCCCACTATGCGACTAGAAAGTCGGGATGACTAAGAATTTTATTATAAATAATTTGAGCAACCTCCGGACCTCAGCATTACCTGACCTTCAAACTATCCATCCCAATGAAACCACTCGACTATGCTTTAGTTGGGGTCGGGATACAATAGGTGAATAACAAAAAAAACACCTGACTGTCTCACCCCCGAATGTATGATCGATGCAATAAAGAGAAAAATTGACTATAGTATAGTCGGAATTGAGATATAAAAAATTAATCATAAAAGAAGAAAACATCTGATTGGCCGACCACCCAACCTATGATCTGTCTAATCATGCAAATAAAAAAATATTTATTTTTTTATTTTTTTATTTGTGTGCAGTGCGCTTTGTAATAAATATTTTCAAAATTTCTCATTTCTCGTTTAATCAATTATTTGTTAAATCAATAATAATTTTTTTAACGCTTTCTCGATTCCCAAAAACAAAAATAGTTGGCGCGTTTATAGGGAATTTATGCACACATTCGTTTTCCATTTTCATTTTTTTCCAAACAACATTTTAAGATTTTAGGCTATTGTGCACACATGCTCTCTTCTGAAATATTGTTCAAAGAAAATTTGAATTAACTAAATCGAGTATCAGTTCCAAAAAGATCTCTGTAAGCATAACCTCATTTGTTTTGGAGAGTCCTGAGTGCAATTTCAAATTTTAAATTTGCAAAACTTATGTATGTTGTATTGGCATTTACAGGTCATAAATGCCAAAAAACGAAACTCTAGCGGTAAATTTAAGATTTTATGGTCTTTTTCCTACATGTTGTTCTATTAACTCTTGTTTGAAGAATTTTTGAATTGAGGCAACACAATACCAGTTTCAAAAAAATTCTATGTAAGTATAATGTTATTTTTTTTACAAATTGTTGAATTCAATTCCAAATTTCGAATAATCAAAACTTATATATGCTTTATAAACATTTATAACTCTTAAAATGCCAAAAAACACAAAATCTCCAACTGCAAATTTAATATTCTAAGGTGTTATGGTTGCATGCTTGTTTGTTAAGTCATGTTGCAAGAATCATTGAATTAAGAAAACACAATATCAACTCGAAAAAAATTTGTGTAAGCATAGCATTATTTCTTTTACAAATTCTTGAATTCAATTTCAAGTTTTAAATAAGAAAAAGTTATATATCCTCTTTTACTATTTACAAGTTATACAATGGGAAAAAAGGGAAAATTTGCAGCGACAAAGCAACAAATAGAGCAAATTAAAGAAAATATTAAGAGCATGAATGTTGGACCAGCACAACAAGTGAACTTCGACGCATTATTCATGTCATATTCAACCTAAAAAGCACAAAAAACATGTATGATGTCTTGGAAGGAGATATTTGAATTCTTTGAGCAAAGAGAATGGTTGAAAAGGCCAAGAGCTACTGAAACAAATAACAAATAGTTTGAGGCAATCAGAGCGACAAAGTTACATAAAGTAGAAGCTAGGGATAAAGTGTTTCCCTATTATGACAAAATTTCATGGATTCTCTCTTGCACTGTTATTAAAACTTGAACAATATCAGACCATCAAGAAATTTTGATAGCGTCCTAGAAATATGAAGTGTTGTCAGCCATATACAAGTTCAGTCCCCCGCAAATCCCACTTAATTTTGAGTTCCTTCAGAAGATTATATGGGGAACAAGATCATGAGCATTCTAAAATTAAATGGATCCCAATAATCCATAGAATTTTGAATGAGGGGAAATGCCTAAATTGGGATGACATGCTGTCACACAATATCACAAATTCAGTGAAGCTATCAGTCTCATCTCCCCCTTGGTTTAATTATATTTTTTGTATGTCTACATATTTGATAGATGCCATTATTTCCTCAATCCCTCTTCCCATCATGAAATGGAATTTCCCATCTGACCAATGACTGCTAATTCAAAATTATGCTCCTATTATATGGGAATCTAATTTTAAATATCATTTTTATGATATTTGCCACTATGTTCTGATTCCTTTGCATAGTGTACTATTGGGAACAATACCTCACAGAATAAGTGATAATTTGAAAGAATTCCTAGAATCAATAGGTTGTTGGTTTGTTGAAGAATTATTTTCCTACATCAGAGTTTTTGGCAGCGAAGTTGGTCCCCAACTTCTGCCCTGATATATTCTGGAAAGATTTTCTTTGAGAGAAGTGGCTAATCAAGTTGTTTTGTGTGGGAAAGCCAAAACTTTGAATAAGCTACAAAATAAACTCAGGCCTAATTCCTAAGTAAATTTTGGTGAAATTAATATTCAAGACAAAAAGGAACGGAATCATAGAAGCCAAAGATCTTGAGCAAATTTGGTTATTTACTTTCCCCCATTATAACTACAATCCTGTAGGTTTCATTGGAAATCATTATATTACAGTCAGTCATATTAAAAATTTTATTCATCGAGAACCACCTTTCAATGAGATTTTTATATGCATTGATGATTTTCAACAAGATTTCCAAAGAGGCAAAGTCCTACATACTGAATAAAGACGACAATTTCAAGAATTTAGAGAGGAATTGTACAAAAATTTTCTAAAGGAAATGACTCTACACCTCAACATTTCATTCAAAGAGTTAAATTCTACTGAATTTTTGCAATTTAATTTCAATGAACTCACTTTAGAGGCTTTTGTTGTTTCTCAGAAGGGAAAATCAATATAAATTGAAAAATTATAAGGTTTTGTCGTTATAGGTGAAGAAGTTGAGTCCACATCAATACAAAATATGGAAGAGGAACAAGAAACTACAGGAAGAGAAAAGACCCCCAAAAAAAAGAAATAACTAAACACGATATTATTGTCATTAATTCTCCTAAGAAAACAAAGCAATAGAAACCAGAAAGTGCAAAAGTCAAAGAAATGGAAGTACCTAAGGAGAAAGAAAAACAGGTATAAATTGAAACCAGTACCAAGGAAAGTGAGAAAAAAAGGGAATCATATAACAGACTGGATACTATATCCACTGTATCTCCTCAAGCATCAGTAACATTGATTTCTACTAAGATTCCTTGGGAATCTTTATTGTTTAAATGAGTTTCTGAATTAGAGCCAATTGCTTATACTATTCCATCTTTAACAGATTGTTATTTTAATAGTCAAACAAAATCAATTGTCTAATGAACGAAGAAAATAAAACATGATACTCTAGAAACTGTATCTGAATTCAGTTGGCAGGCTCAGGGTGACATAAAGGAAAAAGCTCAGGAATCTTCCCATGCTTTAGGAGCTTGTATCAATTACAATCAATATTATTTGAATGAGCTCACATCTTCATATGATGACAATTTGCAAAAAAATTAAAGTTTTGGACGAAAATTTGAAGAAAAATGAATTGTTCGATGAAGAAAAATGACGACATTATACTAATTTAAAACCCTGCAGAAATATTTTCAGAAATAATTGGAACAAGCGAATGCCAAACATGGACAAGAGTTTCAGGAATTGAGAAAATTACATGAATATCAAACCGGTATCTGGAAGAACGAATCATATTTTTTTTGCCATTATTATCACATCTTTGCAACAGGAAATTGAATCTCTTAAATATCAAGTGAATGAGAATAAACAGGCAACATAGAGTTTCAATATTTTCAAAGATAGAATCAATCAAAGTTCTATTAAAAATGAACAAAATCTGAATGGTTTATCAAGAAATTAAAGATTTAAGTGAAAGAATTGATTCATTTTTTTTTTTTTACAATGTCGGCTACTCATATATTAAAAAAACTTTCTGAAAGAAGTGCTATTACATAATGAGGAAGAGTATGAGAGCAGAGGCACAAAATCGGGTACACAGACCCGCAATCCTCGTTGCTTCTCGTGATTGTAAACAAAGTTGAAAGTAAACGGCTATACTGCCTTACAAAGGATCCTACTAACAAAACAAATTTGCAATGCATAATTCACGGAAAGTGTGGAGTGACCGAATCATCCTTCTGGGCGCTGGCTCTAGTCGATGCTTCTGCCTGGTTGCTTTCAGTGAGAGTGCGGAGATGATCAATTACCGCCTCCATGTGAATGCAGCGGTCCTTCAGATCTTCAATCTCCTTTTTTCGTTTCCCCAGCTTCTTTCTTTTGGATTCTCTATCTGCATGGTAGTCCTCTGTTATTTCTTTTAGCTGTTTTTTAATGCTGTTGATCATAACAGTATGTGCAATGCACATATTGCATTCTTTGCTGTTGAAGAGATTCGCCATAGGGTCTTTGTTTGGGCCCTGATTGGAAGGCTGGCCTTGCTTGTCCTCCATCGTTTTGGCCTGATGAATGAAGTCAGAGGATTCGCTATTGATTAAAGAGACAGGTACTGCTGTGAGAGGAGCTTGACTGCGGGAGTGCTGTGGCTTTAGACAGAGGGGCGGAGCTCTCAGGATAAAACCAGAGGTCGTGCTGTAAGGGACAAGGCTTCTGAAGAGCTGAAGCTTTAATAGAGAGCGGGCTATCCTAACCTGCTTCCAGTTACTGCTAAAAAAACAAGGACCACTGTTAGTAGGCAACAGAAACAGATGAGAAAGTCTTACCCTGAGGTCTCTAAAGGGCCGAGGCTTTGGCGGAGGAGAATCATCTGCGATGCACCAAGAGATTAAGAGAGCTCTTAAGACTTGATCACCGTCTGGCGAGGAGTCGAGGGCATGCCCAATATTTGAAGAGGGAAGAAGGTCGATGGCGCTGATGGAGGAAAGCTGAATGTGCCCAAGGGTGAGGAGGAAACGGTCAAGGGCGATGATTACCCTGCTGTCAAAACTCGTGGGGGAGGTTCTACTGATGACGCAGAGAGTGTCTGCCTCGGAAGGACGAGAAGTCACACATTTTCTGAGAAAGGTGATTGAATTGGAGGCCCGAGGAGGAAGAGATCCGCTTAGGTGCCCGATAGTGCTACTTTGTGATCTTGGAGGAGATACGATCAGATTTCCTTGCTGCCTGAAGTGACTCGGGACTGCGAGAGGCTTGATGCTACGGAATATCCCTGACATAGATGAGACTATTCTCCCTGACTTGACCCAGTTCCCTTCTAACCGCCTGGTTCGCTTGCTGGTCTGCATCTTTGTTGAAGATCCTGAGGATATGTTTGAATGTCACCTCCCCTAAATCTCTGATATTCTCCATAACTCGGATTTTGATGTTGTTAAGGGCCTGTTGATTAAAATCTCTCCCTGTGGACATGGCAGCGATTGTAATGGCTGAGTCACCTAGGATGAGGGGGTTGTGGAGGCCGAGGTTCTTTAAGATAGACGTGCCCAGAAGAAGGCCATAGGCCTCTGCTTTGTTATTAGTCAAATGGCCTAAACCCCATTCGAAAGAAACCATAGTATTCCCCTGCGGATCCTTTATGATCCCGCCTGCCCCGGCTTGTCCCGGATTCTTTTTTGAAGCCCCATCGAAGTACAGGATAGGCCTCCTTTGGCTTTTTAACCAGTTGTTGATTTCCTCTTCAGTGCCACGCAGCTTCCAATTCTGGCTATCATTTCTTTTTCGAATATAAACATAAGGACTTGAGTTGAGGTTGAATTTTCTCAGCCATTCCTTAAGCCTATCATCCGCAACCTCCATGTCTTTCTGGTTGATCCCTGTTGCTTCGAAATACTCAGCCGTGAAGGCTATAGTTTTAGCTACAATACCTGTTATGGATGGTTTTTCGTTATTGAAGATGCACTTGTTACGAGCAATCCAAATTTGCCAGCTCAGGTTTGCAGGGATGCTGTTCCAGATCCTGTGCCCTATCAGATTTCCTTTTTTAGGTTGATGTATTCTTCTAGCCCAGTTTTTGTGAAGAGTCGAGATCTGGGTGGGGAGGATTTCGGAGGAGATTGCGCCCGAGAGGAGATGCCAACAGGATTTAGAAATCGGGCATTCAAGGAAGAGGTGGTTGATGGTTTCTTCAGCTAGTCTGCACAAACAACACATGGAAGGACCCTGTATACCTCGCTTTCTGAGGTTCTCAGCTGTTAAAATTTTGCCATGCAGGAGAGTCCAGTTGAAAAATTTAATCTTGGGAAGGCATTCAGGGCGCCAGACAGCTTTGAACAAAGGCCAATTGTTAGCTTCTGAGATATCCTGGAGGGCTTTGTAACCTTCTTTAACTGAATAAATTCCTCCATTAGGATCCCAAACGAACTTGTCCTCCTTCCTTTTGTTGATGGGGGCTGAGCCACTTAGAGAGCTCTTGAGCTCATTCCAAAGCTTTGCTAAGTCCATGGGGAGATTGAGGGGGGTCCAGCCTGCCCAGCAGTCCTGATCCCATAGAGAAATGTCAAAGAGAGAAGTGTAATTCGCTTCATCCATCCACCGATGGAGAGGATGCAGATGGCGGATTGTGCCCCTCGCCTGGGACCCCATGATTCTGTCATTCCAAATATTAACCTCCCTGCCATTCCCTGGAGCGCATGAGATGAAAGGTTTGAAGAGGGGGAGCGTTTTCTTGATCAGATTCCAGGTTGGGGTACCATGTCTTTCTATAATGTTTTCAGTGAGGATGTTACTGTTTTGGCCATTCAGGTATTTCTTCTTTACTATAGTAGTCCACCATGCCCCTTTTTCATTTAGGATCCTCCATATGAGCTTGAAGCCCAATGCTAGGTTAGCCAGCCTTGGGACCCTTATTCCCAACCCTCCTTTTTCCACAGGGAGGATAACTTTGTCCCACTTAACCAAACTGAACTTCTTGGTATTCTGCTTGCCTCCTTGCCACAGGAAGCTGCGGATTATTAGTTCCATGTGTTTGTGAACACTGGCAGGGGCAAGAGCTATGGCGAACTGATAGATGGGGAGAGAGGAGAGGATGGACTTGATTAGGGTCGATCTGCCAGCTAAGTTTAACCAGTGCACTCCCCACAACTGTAATTTGCCTCTGAGCTTTTCAATGATTTTGACCCAAATCCCTGATTTGATGGTCTCTTTGGCCAAAGGAAGCCCCAGATACATGAAGTGGGACCAATTCAGCTGAGCCGGAATTTCCAAGATAAGAGATATGCGTTGGATGATGTGGTTAGGGACATTCCAGGCGTATAACATACATTTATTATTGTTTAGCTTGCCTCCCGAGGCAAGAAGGAAAAGATCCAAGACTTTTTTAAATCTCCTCGCCATAATGCAAGAGGCACCTCCTATGAGGAGGGTGTCGTCCGCGAACAGGGAGTGATTTATTCCTTTCAGCCCTCTGACAATTTCAATCCCCGTTATTTCTTTTTTCCTCCTCAAGTTTTCCAACTTCGAGCTGAGGGCTTCCGCCATGAGAATAAAAAGGAAGGGAGAGAGCGGGCACCCTTGTCTTAGACCCCTTGAGCTTTTGAAGGCTGGGCTTGGTCTACCATTTATGAGGGGAGCAGTCCAATTGCCTGATATGCACTCCCTCACCCTGCTTATGAACAGCTCAGATATGCCAAGCTTTTTGAGGACGGCTTGGAGAAAGGAATGATTGACTCGATCGAAAGCATTGGCCATGTCCAACTTCAGTATCATGCCCTTTTCTTTCCTAGAGATGCTGCTTTGGATAGCTTCTTGGATGAGGATTACATTGTCGGCGATTTGCCTCTTAGGAACAAAACCACCTTGGTTCTCAGAAATGAGGGAGGTTAGAATAGGTTTAAGTCTGTTGGCCAGGATCTTGGTTATGATTTTGTAGGAGACATTGCAGAGAGAGATAGGGCGAAAGCGGTTGAAAGAGAGAGGGTTGAGCTCTTTGGGAATGAGGGCTAGGTAGGATGATTTCATTCCGCCTCCCATCTTGCATTTATGGAAGAAGTTTCTAACTGTTCTGATGTAGTCCTTTTTGATGATGTCCCAATGATTTTTATAGAAATCCACAGTGAAGCCATCTGGCCCCGGGGCTTTGTCTGAGGCCATGTTGCGTATTGTATGCTCTATCTCTTCGACCGTGATCTCTTTGTCCAGCTCAGAATTTTGCTCCTCTGAGATTTTACTTTCCATGGTGTTCAGTATTTCCAAACCGTCACTGTCTTGCTGGTCCACGGTAAGGAGATCTTGGAAGTGCGCGGTCGCGGCCTCCATTATGTCCTTGTGTTCTTTTAATTCTACGCCCTCCACAATAATTTTGTCGATATTATTGCCAGCTCTCCTCATTTTCAGATTGTTGTGGAAGAAGGTAGTGTTCTTATCTCCCGACTTTAGCCATAGACACCTTGATTTTTGCCTTTGTTCTTCTTCTTCTCTTCTGTTCAGCTTGTAGATTTCCTTTTGAAGTTCCATCTCTTTGGCTAGCTCCTCTTCCGTATCTTGTCTGCTGTCTTTCTCTTCTTCCCACTGCGTGAGCCTATCTTGGAGCGCTGATTTAGCTCTTTTTTCTTCTATTGATTTGGATTTGGCCCAATGTTTTATGGCTGAGCGCAAGACTTTTATTTTGGTTTCCCAAACATAGTGCGGAGATCCTTTTATCTCTATTGCCCACTGTTCTTTTATCAGATCTCGGAATTCCTCCTGGTTGTCCCATGCTCTGTTATATCTGAATGGAAGCGGGCCCAAATTGGCTCCTTTGTCCAATTTTAGTGCAACAGGCTTATGGTCTGAAAGGTAACCTTGGATGATGAGGCTTTTGATGCATGCAAAATTAGCAACTATTCTGTCCTGGATCAAGATACGATCCAATCTTTCCTTTATGTTGTTTCGGCCTGCTCTCTTGTTGGACCAGGTAAAGCGCCCATTCTGAGGAGGGAAGTCCATCAAGTTGTGGTTTAGTGTGATTTCTTCTAGAGCTTCCCTTGAGGGATCCGCCAAAAAGTTGCCCCCCATTTTTTCTTCGGCATTTCTTATTAAGTTCAGGTCCCCTCCTAGGATAATGCTTCTGCCTTGGGTCTCCAGAAGGTCTGCCGCAATTGACTTCCAGCAAGCATCCTTGTCCCTGAAGTGAGGGGGAGCGTAAACATTGTAGATTGTGTATTCTTCTGTCTTTGCCGTATTCTGTAAGTCTGAACGAATCCACCAGCTGCTTTGTCTTTGATTTAAAAGGTTCCATTTTTGTTTGTTCCAGATGGTCCCTATGCCACCTGAGGCGCCAGATGCGCTAACTGCAATTCCTTCATGAGTTCTGCTATTTTTTAGGAAATTTTCGAAATCTTGCTCACTTATTTTGGTCTCCTGGATGAGGAGGATGTCTGGGTGTTCGGATTTAAGGAGATCGCGGACTGCATTAAGTTTGAGGGAGGAGCCCATCCCCCTACAGTTCCAAGAGACCAAATTCATCATTTAATAGTCTTGGCGTGGGTACCTCCCTTCTCTTTCCCTTTTTCCCCGTTTCCTCTCGTCTTGTCCAGATAGGTATCCATTGGTTGTTGAATCCCTGTGGTCATTTCTTTTGCTGCCGTCTCATCCCTTAGCTCCTTGTTTGATTTCCTTCCCACTTTTCTTGGGGGATCTGCTGATGTGTTGCTTTCTTTGGACTTGTTCCTGGTTAGAATTCTCTCTATTGTATGAGGAGGGGAAGAGGGAGGGGGGGAAGATGGCGGGGGAGAAGAGGGAATCACGGGGGGGGCTCTAGGGGATGGGGGAGGGGAAATTGGGTCAGCGTCAGATAGGGTTTCGAATTGGTTAGAGGATAAAGGGAAGGCCGGGCCTGATTGGGTGGAGGGGATGGGGGCTACTGGGGGGTTCTTGTTGTTTCCTTGTGGGGGGTTGGGCCTCTTTTTCTTTACAGTTTCCCAGACTTCTTCTGCTGTTTCAATGTTAGAATCAGAGAGATTTGCCTTTGCTTTACTACATCTGTTAGCGAAATGACCGTACTCATGACATACCTTACATTTGAAGGGGAGCTGTTCATAGTCGACTTGCTGAAGGTGCGTCCATTGATCGACTCTAATCTTGATGGCTTCTGGCAGTCCTTTTCCCAGGTCCACTTCGACACAAATTCTTGCGCATGCATGCATGTTCTCCTTAGGCTCCGATCTGTCGATATACTTCCCTATTCCGTTTCCTATTGCTTTCACTGACTCGTCCCCCCAGCAGTGGAGGGGCAGATGCGGGAGCCGGACCCAAACAGGAACAGCATTAGGTACGTCCATCTCCGGGTCGAAGTCGGGAGTCCACTTGTTCAGGTAAAGGCCTCTCGTGTCCATGAAGTATGGGCCATTCCTGAAGATTAAGTTTCGGTCTTCCACGGATTCGAAGAGGAAGGTGAAGAACCCTCTTCCGCAGAAACGAATCGCTATCTTGCCTTGAACCATCGAATTCCAGTTTCTTTCCACCCATCGCTGGACAGTGCGAGGGGAGGGCCATAAGCCCGTGAACTGGCCAACCAGGCCTCTGTCTGCAAGAGCCACCGCCGCTCTCCTTGGAAGGGCGGGGGGAAGCGGGATTTCTGGAACCTCATCCATTTTTTTAACAAAACGAGAAGTGACAGGCCTGATTCTCTCCGAAGAGTTCTCCTGTGTTAGGGAGGCAAAGGATTTCATGAGGTCATCCTGATCCGGTCCAGAAGGGCCCATGGCCGCCATGAACGGGGGACTGAAGGAATCTGGGCGACCTAGCAGCTGCGCTGCTAGGCGCAGGAGCGGAGCTGCACCGGGGTTAGGTCAGAAGAGGCAGAAAGAAACGGGAAGGGATCAAGGAGAACGGGAGGGGGAGGAGAGCGGGCCCGAGGGCAGGAGGCCAGACAGGGGCGCAGAGCCTTACAGCCCTGCTGCAAGGCGCGGGGCGGCGGGGAGGTCAGAGGGCCGTCATGGCCAGGGGGAGGCGCGCGCGGAGCGGATCATCTCTCGATCTGTCTATTTTCCTCTTTTGAAAGAATTGATTCATTAGTAGAAGAAGAAAAATCAATTAAAAGAAATTTCTCTCTATACTTGATTGGGAAAACAAATTTCAATCAACTCAAATTCCAAGAGTTTCTTAGAGAGACAAAATATTGATGCTTTCTTCGCCAAGTTATAGGGAGAGAGAACAAAAAGAAATCAGAGCATGCATATAAACGACATATGAGCAATGCTTATCAATTTGGTAAAAAAGAACAAACTTTATAGAAGAATTTGACCTATCACGCAACAAGTCATTAAAGGAAGCAGTGCTAGGAGAATTAAAACAACCAACTGAAGGTGTTTTTTCCAAGGACCAGGTAGAAATAAAAAACATTACACTTTGGACACAACAAAGTTTCAAAAAAAAATTGCAACTACCTTTTGACAAAATCAGGCTTATTGCTAAGTTTGAGGTCAAATATCAGAGGAAGAAGAGAGAGGCACAAGGATTAATTTCCATTTGTCAGATCAACGTTAATTAGTTTCCTCTTATTATCACCTAGATTGACCTCAGGCTGAAGGGAGGCAATGCTTCGGTAACCACAAACCAAGCTTAGCCAAGTAGCTAGCCCTACTAGGCTGAGAGAGGGCTCTCTCCGTAAGGATCTCAGTCAAGATGACTGGATCAGGTAAAGGATTTTAGGCTAGGTATAATAGCTCGAAGGTTTTGATTGGATTTGTGTTGGTGTTTGTCGGATCAGGAGGAGTTGGGCAAATTAGGTTTGGGAAATTAGGTTAGAAATGCAAGGTGTTTTATGGGGCAAGGTAGGCATAGGCTTTAGCCCTTTAGGCTTGATGGTGTGAAGTGCTTAAGACTGATGAGAAGCTAATAAGGGCATGTGACAATCATGGATCCTTCTTAAACAGTAGAAAACATGAAATGATGAATGATTTCCCAGAGTAGAGCATTGATACAATGGATTCTTCCTATCAAACTTGAAAACATTCAACTAGAAGCAATGAAATGAATGATGGCATACGTAAAACATCTAAAAAAATGATCACAAAAGAAGAAACTGTACTAAAACTCCATACCATAGGGATCCCATAAAAATAGCTGTAAATCTTATTAATCTCCTTGCCAAACTGCTTACAATGATGTACAATCAAGCTCTGAGCATCCAACTAAGTCCAACCTCTTACAAAGAGAAAGAAGAAGAATATATAGACATGATTTCAACCTCCTCCCATCCTCAGGGGTCGAATCCCCAAGATGAGGAGCTAATCTAACTAATACTGAACAAGAAATAGGAATATAAGCATCATCAACAACTTGCCTCTAAAAGTGAAAAACTGATTCATTTTGGCTCAAACTAACTCCTAAGCAATGAATCTACCTTCTATTACTATTTATACATCATATTTACAAGCCATGACATCATTTACATAGGTAAATCATCCACCATGAGAGAAATTCCATGATTACAGTAAAAAACTAGAAAAATAGCAACCCTGAGCAAAAACTGTGAAAAGCGCAATGCCACTGGGCAAAAGTGCAACGCCAATTTCAGGTCCCTTTTGGAGACCTTTCCAGTATCCAAATTGAGCCCATGAGAGCGCATTGGAAAGGTATTCAAGTATACTTTCCTGAACACCTAGAATTTCTGCTTTTGGAGCTCATTTGACCCCTCAAAACTTCATTCTCCCAAGACTGCTTCTGTGTGTCCAAAAAGTGGCAGAGAGGTCATTTTTAGGGTGTTTTTTGACCTTTTGGTGGACCAGTTATGCCCCAAAACTTTTGAAACTTGCTAGGGTGCATGTCCTCATCATTATGAATCCAAAAATTCAAGCCATTTCTTCAATGGGTGCCCCTAGGAAAAGCGCAATGCCACTTTTAGGCAGTTTTTCTGTGTAATGAAATTCAAAATTGAAAATGACAAAATTTGTTTAAAACTTTCCCAAAATTGGTATGAAGCACCATCATCATGTGCTTTGATGATCCAAGGAGGCTTCAGCCAACATTCTAATTCTATCCTCCTCTTTCTTTCCTTTAAAGGCCCGCCTTAGCCTATCTTTCATTCTCTTGACCCTCATATTGCAAATCTTGTTTCGGGTCCTGTAATGATAAGCCGTGTCTGATCATTTGATTGACTTTGTTGGCCTTCTGTAACAGCTTCTCAAGGTGCAATTTGACTCTCTCAACCCAAGTTTCCCTATCATTTTCAATCTCCTGCTCAATAGGGGTTAAACTGACTTGTGCCTCTTTGCCACTTTGTTGTTTCATCTTGAGCATTCTAGCTCCATGAGGACTTGTTTGTGAGTGAATTGCTTGTTTTCTTGCTCCAAGTATGTGATGACATATTTGGCCCTCTCCAAATTGTCCGCAAAAGCTTGTACTTGAGCTTCCCTTTCTCGTATGATGATATCTTTGATGGTTTCTTTGTCTTGAGCCTCCAAGTCAATGATATCAACTCCATGATGAGTATAACACTGCTCTGGCTCATCATGTTTAGTCAAGTCAAAATCTCTTTCCTCCTCATCATCATCTGGCATCTTTTCCTTTCCTTTGTGCAGCTACTGCACCTGTACCTACTGTGCTAAAGAAGAAGGCAAAGCCTCTTCCACATCTTGTGGAGTTAGCATTTTTCTTATGAGTTGATTAAGAAGGCAAGGCCCCTTCCACATCCCGTGGAGAAAACACTCGCCTATCTACTACAAATAATCTCCTAGTGCCCCTTTGATATGTCATGAAAACGGGCACCTCAGTAGTTCTTGTCTCCTTGGCCTCCTCATCTGTTTTAGCGAGGCTAGAAGGTCCTCCTGCCTCTTGAGGCACTGGTGGAGGAATTTGAGGACCTCTGAAGATCTCATGAGAAATGAAGGTCTCCCAAGGGATGTTAAGGAGACTGAGATGATGAAGCACAATGATCTTGATCAGGGAGTAATGATAAAGGCTACTCATTTGCTGAAGGTAAGGTTTCCTTTGGACAATAAAAGCCATCTTCTCAATACTCCCGAATAGGTAATAAGGGATGTTTAACATCCTCACCCTAGTAAAATGCATGAGGAGCCTGATATGATAAGTATACAGCCTGGAGAACCGACCCTCACAAGTGAAATACTTCATGATGATTTTCATCATGGGGACATACTTGTTCTCAAGAAACTTGAAAGGAAACAGTCTCTTCACCTGATTTCTGTACTAGGGTTTGATATAAGGTTCATAATAGTACTCATCTAGATCCTGGCGCTTGAACCACTTCTCCCCTACATTAGGAATCCTGGTAGCATCTGCAATAATAGAAGATGAAATGGTGAAATTAACCCCAACAAGGGTCACCCTGTTGTCATGAAGATGTGCTGCAAAAGGCCTAGTGATCTCCGGGTGATATTGCACTCTCTCAACTTGTTCACAGAATTTATAGCAGCCAAGGTACCTGAAGCATGTGATAGCCAACTTTGAGGCCTACAATTCCCTAAGGTTTGATGGCTCTTCTCTGATAATCCTGCCTCCCTTGTGTGGTTTTCTCAGTTGCATGACTCCATCAGCTGAGGTATCACTGGTTGTGTTCTCCTCCTCATAGTCTTGGTCTTCTAGGTCCACGTTTGCAAGGTTGAGGTGTGTGGAAATGAGAAATGAAGGGATGGAAAATGGGCTTGCAACTAGGAAATGAATGGAAATGAGAAGAAGGGTTTTGTGCCTTGAGTTCTTGGGGAAGAGAGACAAAAGGGAATGTAAAGGAAAAGTGGGAAAGAGGGAAAATGGATAGGGTGATTTTAGGACTGTAGGGTTGGGTGTTAAGAGGAGTAGGAAGGAGTTAGGGTTTAGGTAGAATTAGGGAGAATTTTAGGGTTTCAAGATTTCAAATGACCAATGATGCTTGTAACTTAGATTTAGCAACCCAAAACCAAGATGAAGGACATGTACTTACTTGTAATAATGGAGAGCAAAAAAAATTTGAGGTCTACTGGAAGATTTGGAGGTTTTTGGTCACTTCTGGGAAAAATGCAGTGCCACCACTCAGAAGCACAGTGCCACCGCTCAGAAGCGCAGCGCCTGTGTTAATTTACACTGAGAAAATCTGCCAAAAGCGCAGCGTCGGTCTCCAAAAGCACAACGCCATTTAAAGGCAACGTTTGACTGCCTACCCGGTGTTCAAATTGGGAGTGGGATAGCTCGTTGGAAAGCTTGTCGAGTCTACTTTCCACAACATCTTGAATTTTTCAATTTGGCTCTCATTTTTCCTGTCAAAAGCTCAATCTCCCAAGACTGGTCAAAATGTGAAGAATGAGGCTACCAAAATGCAAAGTGTTGTTCTAGTCAACTTTTGGAGGTCTTCCTCATCTCCAAATTGAGCTCATGATAGATCATTGGAAATCTCTCTGTGTCTAGTTATCATTTGACTCACCAAGAAAGTCATTTGGTCACTCCCGATAGGAGAAAGCTTGATTTTCCCAAAGTCACTCCAGAAGTGCAGCAACTTTTTTGTAGCAACTATATTTTTGACATTTCTCTAAAACCATGACACTTGTGTAAAAAGTGAAGGAGACTTTTCTTCCTTGGCCTATTGTGGACAAGAAAATATATCACTTTTTCCAAATTCTTCCTTGTTTGGTCTAAACATAGTTTGAAGAAAAACCGACCCTATGTGTGGCAAATGATTTGTCGCTTGGAAAGACTTACTGAAAAATGATGGAGACATGATGTGTATGAGTTGGAATGGCCTCATTCTCGCTAAAATGACCTCCCTTATGCCTCATATACTTAGTTGTCTTTGATTCCATAGCCAACCCTAACTCAATGGCTGAGGAAACTAGGGTTTAGTGCTTGTGGAAAATGATGATTTGGACACGCTTGGGAGAAAACAACTCCCTTTGGCATGCACTTAACCCTTTGAAACTTTACCCTTTCACTTGACTATTTACTTTGAAAAATTGATCTTTTGATGTTCTGGCATGTGTGGAACACTAAGCTCACAGCTTGGGATGGTGAAATTATTACATTTGAAAGACATAAAATTACATAATGAAATAAACATTTCTCTTTACAAATCATCTTCACATGGTGAAGGGGTGTTATTTGATCACCCTTTACTTGCTAGTCTTATGCAATGGAATGGAACCTTGGTAACCATAATGACGTAATGAAACCTTGAAAAACCCTAAATACCTAATGAGACCTTGAAGGACTGAATTTCAAGATGACATAATGACCTCATGATTGATACAAATGGCATGATAAAAATAACTTTATGGATGATGTATTGTCAATAATATATGAAACTATGCTAGCAAGTAATCACATTTAGGGAAGAGTGATGTTTTTGGACAAGGACTACCATCAGTGACTAATTTTTTTGCATGACCTAGTGGAATGATTAAAAAAAATTATGAGTCGGACCCTTAAAACGATATGAAAAGAGGAATTTTGATCACTGATGGCATGATGCAAATACTGACTCTAACATCGGCCTTATTGGGGATGGCAGCACCTTGGAGGTGTCAATAACACCGTACACTAAGTGCCTCATCCATTGGGAAATATGTTCAAAACAAAGAAGACTAAAATAAGAAAAATGACTCAATACAAACTGAAGACTGACTCACAACCGACTCTAAACTTGACTAAAAAAATAACTCAAGACTTACTTAGTTGAAACAAGTACTTACAAAAATTATTAATTGGCAGTATACCATCGAGATTTGAGGGCTTCAAATATTGATGATAACCACCTACCTACTAAAGAAGTATGTACATCATGTGAAGTGAACTTTCCAATGTAACCAATCTAGTAGATGGCTACTCATTGAAATTTTGCTCTCACTTTCGTCAAGCAGGTAGAACGATGTACATGTAAGCAACTCACAATAACAACTGAAACCAAGGCTTATGCTAACAAAACAGGCAACATTCATCTTCTCTAATGCTTGCAAAAGAATGTCAAAGGGATCTTGAAAATCATGAAGCACTAGCTTGTCTTGAGATCCAGCAACAAAAATACAAGTACTTCCTTCATTCTGATTTGAAAGAACAGTTGGTTGCTGATTGATAGGAAGGCATAGAAAAGTATAAGCTTCTTCTATCTGATTGTTGGTTGTAAATTCCTCGAGCATGAGAAATTCTGACTCGATTTCTAGCATACTATCTCTCTCAGGCTCATACTCCTCAATTTCATATTCTAAATCATTCTTAAACGGAAAACATTCTTCAAGATTATCAAACATGACAGCCCTATCATCTTCATGTAAGAAAACAATATCTGTTCACTGATCTATAAATCTAATTTCAAGACTGTCCTCATTTTCAAAAGTAGAAGAAGTTTCACTGACACCTTCTTGACTATGTGAACACTGCAGACTTGCATTAGCTTGGGATGTAACATGACCTTTCAAGAGTTGATCTATCTCGTCTTCAAACAGAGGAGATAGCACCTTTTGTTTTCTTTTTCCAAAACAATAATTGTCTTCTTGAAATAACAATTCAAAACATGAAATATGATAAGAAAAATCTGAATGACAGTCCTCAATTCCCTAGTCTTCTGAAATTTGAATACATTGTTGATCATCTTCATATGACATGGCAACCCGATTGTCATGTTTTTTATTGCACTCATTAGTCATACGAGGGAAAACTTCAGATAGTTATCGAAACTCAAAGCTAACACTTCTATCATTTACCACTGAGTTATCGAAAGAAAATTTTTCACTTACTTGAACAAAGATCTCATCTTGTTTTTCATAAAAGGACTAGATTACCTCCTTGTGAAGGCTTTGTTCTAATGAAATGAGAACACTTGGGTCAATAACTTTGTCTTCTTCATTCCAGATGATCTCAACAACAAAGCTCTCCTTCATGGGATTCAGAACAAGGTACTCTTCATCATCATGATCTGAATCTAGATCTAAAATAGCCAACTTGACTTTATCACAATCTGAAATTGAAACTTGATTTCCCTGCACACTGCTTTCTGCTATGAGTAGATATGTAATAAGACCTTGTCCTCCATCATTTTCAATTATACTAAGATCTTGAACCTGCTACAAATTTTTCTGAGCATTTTGATAAGTATCCTCTAAGCTCTCTTTATGCCGCTGAAATGGATTTTCATACAGGGCTTCCATGATCTCATCGTCCATGAAGTCATCATCTTCATAAACTTTCTCAAGATTTTCAATAAAACTATAAACATGTTTACAATAGTTCTAAACTAATATTAAGGATGGACAAGATTCTTTATACCTTTCAAAGAACATGGTATGAAAATCCTTTAAAGATTAAATACAAGTAGGTGGTAAACTTTCATACCAAGATCGGGCTTCACCTTCTAGAGTGGCCATGAATATCTTCATCAAGTAGTCTTCAGGAAAACCAACCTTCAACTTGTGAATATGCATGTGAAATCTAACAAGATGTAAAGCAGCATCATTCCTATCATCATATTTAAACATAGGCAAATTCATTTGCCAATCTACCTTAGGAATTTTATTTGGGAAACCTGGAAGGTGATCTCGACTTATGGGAGCATACCTTCGAGAAAGCGAATCCATTTTGATAACAATGAATAATGATGGTTCATTTTCCCACCAGGTATTTTGAAAAAAGACTCATACTGATCAATATCTCCATGCTAGCTCCCATCATTTCCCTGCTCAGAAGTTGGGCGTTCTCAACACGCTTACTACCCGTGCTTTAAGAATATCTGATGAAAAGAGCTTGGAAAAGGAGAAGGCTCATCCCCTAGATGTCTTTGTTAAAAATGGTTACAGTAGACACCTGGGTCAGAAAGCCTTCCTCAAGGCCTGGAAGGAGCCTTTAGTCCATAAAGATCCTAGAGACCAGGTCCTAGGGGTTCACCTCCCTTACATCCGAGGGACCACTGACATGATTGCCAGAATTCTTAAGAAGCACAATGTTCCCTCGACCTTTAGACCTCTTAATACCATTTGTAGCTCCCTAAGATCTATTAAAGATCCTGTCGACCCTGAAGACATGAAAGGTGTCTATGTCATTCCTTGTTCCTGTGGGACACCATACATTGGTGAGACTAGTCGTTCTATTAATCAAAGGATTAGTGAGTACTCGGCAGACTTAAAGCATGGAAGGGCCAAGTCCTCGGCCCTTGCAGAGCATGCCGAGAAGACTAATCATCATGTTTGTATAGAAGAGGCTTGTGTTATTGCGAAAGTTGCATAGTTTCACCATCGAAAATTTAGAGAAGCCTTTGAAATCGAGAAAAGGCCTAATAATCTCAATAGGGATGACGACTGGAAGATTAGTAGTTGTTGGATCCTAGCCCTTTCTTCCTAGCCTCTTCATCCCAAGCTTTCCTTTGTTCCTTGTTATCTTTTATCTTCCCTTGATCAGGTTTGAATTGTATTTTATTACTCTTTAATAAAATTTTATTATAATTAGTAATAAATGAATTTTTCACCCTAGGCCATTATTTTATTAGTATTATCTTATTAATATATTTTTAACATTAAGTCACTTCTTAGAAAAATAATTTAACCTTATAATAAAAGTTATAACATTATCACTATTATCATTAACAATTATAAATAATACAAAAATGTAACACTAATAATAATATTAGTCTTTTAATAGAATTATTCATATTATAAGTTAGTAATTCTAGCTAAGTATTATTATTTTGAAGTTAATAATAATAATAATATTACTATTATTTTTTTACCCTAGACCATTATTAATAATAGTAATAATATTATTAATATCTATATAAGACAACGATCACTTAAAATATGGGATTTATCATAAGATTAAGATCTTTAATATGAATATATTATTCTTAATAGAATTATCCCCTAATATTTATACTATTTATAAGAATAATAATATTAATTTATATTAATAATATTATTAACAATATAAATAATTTATTTAAAAGTTTTTTAACAACCTTGACCCCTCCCCTTGGGCCTTGGTCAAATCTAGCCATTAGAGGTCTTGTTTATCTGTTGCTCGGTCAAATATAGCTGTTGGAATGGCCTGTTGTCCCTGTTTAACTTATCACTCAGATTGGATCTTCAACTTGTCCTAACGATGAACCACACTGGTTGGTTCGAAACGCGTCGACAAATGATTTTTTATGTGATTTTGCTGAAATTATTCTCACAAACAATGAATTCACCAAGAAATTCTTCAAGCTACTGGGTCTTGAAGAGTGGAGTTTCCATAAAAATTATAAACCTTGGGATTTTTTGACACTGGAGTCGCCAGGTGAATGATTTCAACCTTCTGGTGTCTGATCATTGTCCACCATCAAAAATCAAATCTAACCTTAATCGTTTTGTTGAGGAACATAAAACTACGTTCCCCACCAGAGTCGCCACTATGTTATCACCTAGATTGACCTCAGGCTGAAGGGAGGCAATGCCAGGGTAACCACAAACCAAGCTTAGCCAAGTAGCTAGCCCTATTAGGCCGGGAGAGGGCTCTCTTCGTAAGGATATCAATCAATATGATTGGATTAGGTAAAGGAATTTAGGCTAGGTATGGTAGCTCGAAGGTTTTTATTGGATTTTTGTTGGTGTTTGCCGAATTAGGAGGAGTTGGGCAGATTAGGTCTGGGAAATTAGGTCAGAAATGCAGGGTGTTCTATGGGGCAAGGTAGGCATAGGCTTTAGCACTTTGGGCTTGACAGTGTGAGGTGTTTAAGACTGATGAGAAGCTAAGAAGGGCATGTGACAATCATGGATCCTTCTTAAACAATAGAAAACATGAAATGTTGAATGATTTCCCAGGGCAGAGCACTGATATAGTGGATTCTACCTATCAAACTTGAAAACATTCAACTAGAAGAAATGAAATGAATTATGGCATACATAAAACATGTAAACAAATGATCACAAAAGAAGAAACTATACTAAAACTCCATACCACAGGGATCCCATAAAAATAGCTACAAATCTTATTAATCTCCTTGCCAAACTACTTACAATGATGTACAATCAAGCTCTGAGCATCCAACTGAGTCCAACCTCTTACGAAGAGAAATAAGAAGAAGATATAGACATGATTTCAACCTCCTCCCATCCTCAGGGGTCGAATCCCCAAGATGAGGAGCTAATCTAACTAATACTGAACAAGAAACAAGAATATATGCATCATCAACAACTTGCCTCTAAAAGTGAAAAACTGATTCATTTTGGCTAACTAACTCCTAAGAAATGAATCTATTACTATTTATCCATCATATTTAAAATCCATGACATCATTTACATAGGTAAATCACCCACCATGAGAGAAAATCCATGATTATAGTAAAAAACTGGAAAAATAGCAACCCTGAGCAAAAACTGTGAAAAGCGTAGCGGCACTAGGCAAAAGTAGAGCACCACGTTTAGGTCCCTTTTGGAGACCTTCCCGACATCCAAATTGAGCCCATGATAGCTCATTGGAAAGATCCTCAAGTCTACTTTCTATAACCCCTAAAATTTCTACATGTGGAGCTCATTTGACCCCTCAATACTTGATTCTCCCAAGACTGCTTTTGTGTGTCAAAAAAGTGGCAGAAAGGTCATTTTTAGGGTGTCTTTTGACCTTTTGGTGGACCAGTTATGCCCAAAAACTTTTGAAACTTGATAGGGTGCATTTCCTCATCATTACTAATCCAAAAATGCAAGCCATTTCTACAATGGGTTCCCCTAGGAAAAGCGCAACGCCGGTGGCACTGTGCTTTTAGGCAGTTTTTCTGTGTAATGAAATTCAAAATTGCAAATGACAAAATTTGTTTAAAACTTGCCCAAAATTGGTGTGAAGCACCACCATCATGTGCTTTGATGAGCCAAGGAGGCTTCAGCCAACATTCTAAGTCTATCCTCCTCTTTCTTGCCTTTCAAGGCCCGCCTTAGCCTATCTTTCATTCTCTTGACCCTCATATTGCAAATCTTGTTTTGGGTCCTGTAATGATAAACCATGTTTCTGATCATCTGATTGTCTTTGTTGGCCTTCTATAATAGCTTCTCAAGGTGCAATTTGACTCTCTCAAGCCAATTTTCCCTATCATTTTCAATCTCCTGCTTAATAGGGGTAAAAGTGACTTGTGTCTCTTTGCCACTTCGTCGTTTCATCTTGAGCATTTCTAGCTCCATAAGGACTTGTTTGTTAGTGAATTGCTTGTTTTCTTTCTCCAAAAATGTGATGACATATTTGGCCCTCTCCAAATTGTTCGCCAAAGCTTGCACTTGAACTTCCCTTTCTCGTAGGATGATATCTTTGATGGTTTCTTCGTCCTAAGTCTTCAAGTCAATGATATCAACTCCATGATGAGTATAACGTTGGTCCGGCTCATCATGCTCAGTCAAGTCAAAATATTTTTCCTCCTCATCATCATCTAGCATCTTTTCCTTTCCTTTGTCCAGCTGCTGCACCTAGACCTACTGTGCTGAAGAAGAAGGCAAAGCCCCTTCCACATCTTGTGGAGTTAGCATTTGCCTATGAGCTGATGAAGAAGGCAAGGCCCCTTCCACATCCCGTGGAGAAAACACTCACCTATCTACTACAAATAATCTCCTAGTGCCCCTCTGATATGTCATGAAAATGGGCACCTCAATAGTTCTTGTCTCCTTGGCCTCCTCATTTGTTTTAGTTGGGCTAGAAGGTCCTCCTGCTTCTTGAGGCACTGGTGGAGGAATTTGAGGACCCCTGAAGATCTCATGAGAAATGAAGGTCTCCCAAGGGATGTTAAGGAGACTGAGATGATGAAGCACAATGATCTTGATTAGGGAGTAATGATAAAGGCTGCTCATCTGCTGAGGGTAAGGCTTCCTTTGGACAATAAAAGCCATCTTCTCAATACTCCTGAACAAGTAATAAGGGATGTTTAACATCCTCACCCTGGTAAAATGCATGAGGAGCCTGATATGATAAGTATACAGCCTGGAGAACCGACCCTCACAAGTGAAATACTTCATGATGATTTTCATCATGGGGACATACTTGTTCTCAAGAAACTTGAAAGGAAATAGTCTCTTCACTTGATTTCTATACTAGGGTTTGATATAAGGTTCATAATAGTACTCATCTAGATCTTGGCGTTTGAACCACTTCTCCCCTACATTAAGAATCTTGGTAGCATCTGCAATAATAGAAGATGAAATGGTGAAAGTTACCCCAGCAAGAGTCACCCTGTTGTCATGAAGATGTGCTGCAAAAAGCCTAGTGAGCTCCGGGTGATATTGCACTCTCTCAACCTGTTCACAGAATTCATAGCAGCCAAGGTACCTGAAGCATGTGACAGCCAACTCTGAGGCCTGCAATTCCCTAAGGTTTGATGGCTCTTCTTTGATAATCCTGCCTCCCTCGTGTGGTTTTCTCAGTTGCATGGCTCCATCAACTGAGGTATCACTCGCTGCATTCTCCTTCTCATAGTCTTGGTCTTCTAGGTCCATGTTTGCAAGGTTGAGGTGTGTGGAAATGAGAAATGAGGGGATGGAAAATGGGCTTGCAACTAGGAAATGAATGGAAATGAGAAGAAGGGTTTTGTGCCTTGAGCTCTTGGGGAAGAGAGACAAAAGGGAATGTAAAGGAAAAGTGGGAAAGAAGTAAAAGGGATAGGGTGATTTTAGGACTGTAGGGCTGGGTGTTAAGAGGAGTAGGAAGGAGTTAGGGTTTAGGTAGAATTAGGGAGAATTTTAGGGTTTCGAGATTACAAATGACCAATGATGCTTGTAACTTAGATTTAGCAACCCAAAACCAAGGTGAAGGACATGTAATTACTTGTAATAATGGAGAGAAAAACAAATTTGAGGTCTGCTGGAAGATTTGGAGGTTTTTGGTCACTTCTGGAAAAATCCTAGCGCCACCGCTCAAAAGTGTAGTGCCTGTGTTAATTTACATTGAGAAAATTTGCCAAAAGCGTAGCGCCAGGCCAAAAGCGCAGTGCCGGTCTCCAAAAGTGCAACGCCACTTAAAGGCAACGTTTGACTCCCTTCCCGATGTCAAAATTGGGCGTGGGATAGCTCGTTGGAAAGCGTGTCGAGTCTACCTTCCAGAACATCTTAAATTTTTCAGTTTGGTGCTCATTTGCCATACCAAAAGCTCAATCTCCCAAGACTGGTCAAAATGTGAAGAATGAGGCTGCCAAAATGCAGAGTGTTGTTCCAGTCAACTTTTGGAGGTCTTCCTCAACTCCAAATTGAGCTCATGATAGCTCATTGGAAATATATCTGTGTCGAGTTATCATTTGACTCAGCAAGAAAGTCATTTGGTCACTCTAGCTAGGGGAAAGCTTGATTTTTCCAAAGTAACTCCAGAAGTGCAACGACTCTCTTGTAGCAACTGTATTTTTGACATTTCTCTAAATCCATGACACCTGTTTAAAATGTGAAGGAGGCTTTTCTTCCTTGGCTTATTGTGGACAAAAAAATCTCTCACTTTTTCCAAATTCTTCCATGTTTGGTCTAAAACATACTTTGAAGAAAAACCGGCCCTATGTGTGGCAAATGATTTGTCGCTTGGAATGACTTACTGAAAAATGATGGAGACATGATGTGTATGAGTTGGAATGGCCTCATACTCGCTGAAGTGACCTCACTTATGCCTCATATACTTAGATGTCTATGATTCCATAGCCAACCCTACCTCAATGGGTGAGGAAATTAGGGTTTAGTGCTTGTGGAAAATGATAATTTGGACACGCTTGGGAAAAAACAACTCCCTTTGGCATGCATTTAACCCTTTGAAACTTTACCCTTTCACTTGACTATTTCCTTTGAAAAATTGATCTTTTGATTTTTTTGCATCTTTGGAACACTGAGTTCACAGCTTGGGATGGTGAAAATATTACATTTGAAAGACATAAAATTACATGATGAAATAAACATTTCTCTTTACAAATCATCTTCACATGGTGAAGGGATGTCATTTGATTACCCTTCACTTGCTGGTCAAATGCAATGGAATGAAACCTTGGCAACCCTAATGACCTAATGAAACCTTGAAAAACCCTAAAGACCTAATGAGACCTTGAAGGACTGAATTTCAGGATGACATAATGACCTCATGACTGATACAAATGGCATGATAAAAATAACTTTATGGATGATGTACAGTCAACAAGATATGAAACTATGCCAGCAAGTAATCACATTTAGGGAAGAGCAATGTTTTTGGATAAGGACTACCATCAGTGACTAATTTTTTTGCATGACCTAGTGGAATAATAAAAAAAATCTGAATCGGACCCTTAAAATGATATGAAAAGAGGATTTTTGATGACTAATGGCAAGATGTAAATATTGACACTAACACCCCCCATTTATTTCTCTACACTGTTCGACTTATATTCACAATGGGAAGCTTATATCAATGTACATGCACCTAACCTGCTACTTAGTATCAATTACGAAGACTCTGAAGATGAGGAGAAGATCCATGCCTGCTAGATTTTAATTGAACATACAACATTTTAGAATTCATTCTTTAGTTTCACAAAAAAATTTGATTTTGATGTTCCAAGGCTTATTTTATTTTATTATATTTTAGTATTTATAGACCTTTATGCGTTGGTGAAAGTGGTCCAAAATCAATGAAGACTAGAGACTTGAATGTTTTTAATCAATTTCGAAATGCTAGTTTTTTTCAATACCATTTGGAGTGCCCATGTGTAATGAATTGTGGCATGTATGTCAGTACATGATTTTAATTACTTAATAAATGCCTCGGATTTTACTCTATGACTTGTGTTGTTTGATTCTGAAAGAGTGTTTGATAATTGTGTTTAAGATTCCTTATGAAAATTTTAGAATTTACATTTTTTTAATCAAAAAAAAAAGTAGATTCACTTATTCCTAGTTGATCATTGTAATACGGTAGTCAAATGTAGGTAAATTCACTCTTATCTATGACATAGAAATCATTATTAATTTACTTTAAATGATGCACATGTAAATATCCCAGAAAATACTAAAAACCTGGTTGGGTAGTATCAAAATTAGTTTTTTTTTTTTAATGTTCAACCAAAACTTATATGTTCAATCTTGTGAATTCAATTCCAATTAGGCATTTAAATTTCATGATATTATGCATAGTGTTATGCTCATTTAAACCCTTTAATTTTTGGTATTTATATTGATTAAATCATTGGTTAAATGAGAATTTGTAATTGATATTGGTACATGCATAATGTATAGGAATTTGGAACAAGTGCTTTATGAATAGAATATCAAGAAAATATATTTTGTTTTTGTATTGCAGATATATATATGTTAACATCAAATAGTTCACAAATTCATTGTATTGCAAAACATTTTTCCTCTATATGTCAACATGCATATGGAAGTACTGTATTTATAGTATAATCTTGTAAATCATTGATACATTCCTCTTGTTCAATGTTTCTAGTATCCAAGTGTTGTTTTAAGCACCTGGTAGCCCTATTCTCATTGTAAATGAAACAATTATAAAAAAAATTGTATAATTCTTTTTTTCAGATTATACATATCAAAACATAGTGCAAGTGTACAAATAAACTCAAATAAACAATCATCATAGGTATTGATATTTTGTCCATAGATCTACAAACCTTGTTCAAGTAATATTTGTTCAATTGAAGGGAGAGCATGCTGGGAGAAAACACGCAGAGCTAGGGTTTGCAGCAGGAGATCAGTGTTGGGTACCATGGAGAGGCAAGAGGTGTTATAGCTCCAAATCTCACTCTTGAGGTTTGTGATGCTGCACTCATGGCCTAGGGCAACCCCTCCTTCCAGACCTGGTCCAAAATTTAAAAAACAGTGCTTTATCCCCTATACGTGACATTGCCTTGAGCTAAACGCGTGTATACGTGGGTCTGTGTATACCCAACCTGCGTATATGTCTTAAAACACTTTAAAAAAATTAAATCTCCTTAATTTCGGGCGGAGATCGTAGGTTTTACCTGTTGATCACCTGTTAGTGCCTGTGGCCCAACTGTTCCCAACGAATTCCCAACTAAAAAACTACTTTGGGAGAAGTATAAAAAGGCTTAAATGGGAAGGCCTAAGGGAGGAGAGAAGAGAGAGAGAGGTTATTATGCTGAGATTACCTTGACCAGATCTGAAGATCCTAGTGCCTCCTGCACTTCCCCCATTTACAGGAAACCCTTGTTTCCTTGTGTGATGATGTCTATCTACTATTTGAGATATCATGGAGTAAGTCATGGAAGGAGTTTGTTAAAGGCTTGAGACTGGACGAATCCGGAGGACGGTTCCGCTTGGAGCCTGCGAAAGGACGAATCAGGTGAAATTATTCCTTTCTGTACTTTATTTGTCTATAATAAAAGAAACACTTGTCCTTGTTCCTGATATAAATCTTCTTCATGTTTATGATATCCATGTTATGATTCATATGTGAATGGTTGTTTAATTGCATAACTAACTACCTTTCAATATACTATGAAGATGATTTCTTTATGATGTTTAGTCCATATACTGTTGTACTTTCTTGAATTGATTGTTTTGTAGGTTGAAGGAGCAAAAGGAACTTTAAGAGGGTTTGGACCCTGGAAGGCTATTCTCGAACGTAGGACCCCCAGGTACGCCCCTTATCGTTTAGTTTGCTCATTTTAGCATTATGGCTGTATGGAATGTGTGTTTCTCTGTATAGACAACCTCTAATCTGCTAGGGTTTCAACCCAAAGACCCTAGGGGAATTTGTCCCTTAACAAAATTGGCAACTCCCCTGGGGACAACAATATTGTTGTTCCTAGTTTGGGTTTATCCAAGCCAATCAGGGCTCAGCTGTCTGTTTGCTTGCTGTTGCTTTGTAGTCTGTTCTTGTAGGAACTTGAATTGTAAGTTTGGTCAATTTCTTCAGACTGTTTTTTATTTTTTCTTGAAATATTTTATATACGCTGTTTTTCTTGTTTACAGAAGCGTATATACAAATGTTTCCTTAAGTAAACCCACGTATACGCAGGTTTCCTTAGGCTCAGTCGTGTATACACGCAGCTGTACATCAATACAGTCACGTATATTTTGCAATTTTCAAGATTTTTTAAATCTTTTTGTTTCTGGAGGTCTGTCTGCTAGTTTGATTCAATGCTGAATAGTTACTTTTCAGTGTCAGTTTTTAGTTTTACAGCAAGTATCTGATTTCAAATTCTCTCTGATTTTCGAAAGTGTTGGTCTTATTGGTTTTATTTGCAAGTCGTTTTGTTAAGTACACAAGATTTCTTGTTAGGAGGCTTGGCTGCTCTGTTTTGCCAGAGCAAAAAGGTTGATCTCAGTCTTTGTGTCAAATCTTGTTTTGGTGACCTTTTGTGTTCGCTTGTTAAAACTACATTTTTGTGACCATCTACTTTTCTTGCTTTCGAAAGTTGTTGATTGACACTTTCTTGAAAATTGTCTTTCTGATCTTTTGGTCTTTGTTGCCAAACCTCTCATTGCTGCTTTTTATTGTTAAAAGCATCTCGAAACACAACTTTGTTGTTGAGTTTTCATCCATTTCGTGTTGTCAGCTTGCAAAGTGTTTGGTGCCAATTTTTTCAATCATAAAGTTTCAGTCTTGTTGAGAGCACTTTTCAAAAGGCATTTTTGCTCTTGCTTTTGAAGAAAAACTTTTTGAAAAACTTAGTTTTGCTTTCTTAAACTTTGTTTTGATTTAGTTTCCTTTTAGTGAATGAAAGTGCATTTTTGTTTGTCTTGAAACTTGTTTTTAGTGTTTAGACGAAATGAATGGTAACAACTCATATTCCATCTAAACATTTTAAGTGGCAAAATAAAAATTGATAAACAAGTAACTTTCATTTCTTGACTTAGAGTAGTCTTAAGTCTTGCATTAGTATGTACTTATTGCATTAAGATAGAGTTGCACATATTTTTAGGCATCTATAGTTTTGTTAACTTTTGTGAGTGTGAAGCGTGAGTAAAAGAAAAGAAAAGAAAAATTGTTGTTTTCTTTGAAGTTCCTCCGAACCCAGTAGAAATTTCTTTTCATCGAAAAACGAAAACAAGTGGATTTGCATGTAGTTTGGTTTTTATTAATTTCTTTTGCGTCAAAACACCACTAGTTTCACTTCTGCTTATCCCTTGACTTAAAGAACAACCCATTTAAAAACAAGCGCTAATTAAAATATACTAGAACTTTTTATAATTGTCAAGTTAGACACACCAACAAGTTTTAGGATATTTTAGGGCCTTGGATTAGACGAGTGAAGAGATAACTCTCCAAGGCCATTTAAACAGTCAAACATAGGATTCTGAATAGTGAGCGAAAATCCAATAGCGTTAGGGAGACCAGGAAAGCTCCGGATCTATGAGTTAAGCACGAGGGTTTTTGAAGACAAGGAAGAGAGATACCCCCTCTCCTACTTGTCGGATCTAACCTCAAGACTGTTTCGCCTAGCTTCTGATATGAGTTAGTAACTACTCCTAGGGATCTACATAGGTTGCTGCGGAGGGGAATCCCGTGGCACCTGAGGTCGACGTTGTATCACTCTCAGCAGTACTACTGGAGGGCACCCTTGCGAAGCTTGGGGGCTTGCACCGGCACAGGCTGTTGTTAGGAGGTCAGCGTAACTTCCTCTGTTACCTTCGCTAATAGGACTAGGCCGTCATTATCCCAGACTATCTTTAGAAGGCCCCTTACTTCACTTTCTTGTATTTTGGTGTCCGGTCCTCATCACCCGGAGTGGAAATACTCAAAAGTTGTTTGACTGGCTAATATCTTTTAGGGACTTTTTAGTGTGTGCTCTGTGCTCCTAGTTGGCCTAGCTTTCAATTTTTTGAGTCTTTAGCTAGATCTTAATAAAAAATTCAAAGTGGCTGACCGATCACCTAGGCGGTCTCGAAGACTTTGTGGTCTTTCACCACCAAGTTTAGAGCCTTCTCCTAGAAGGCGCAAAGGGAATACTGTCGGTGGGTTTCGTCCCGTGGCAGCTGACGCATCGGGGATTGATCCTCGTCATAGAGACATTAGTGTTTAGAATAGGCCTGGTACTTCCACAGAACAAGAGAGGAACACTCCAGTTCTTTCTCGAGTTCTCTTTCAGATGGAAGATAACATATAATTAGAAGAATTTCAAGAGTCGTTAGTGGCTCCAAATTATCCCTTACCTTCTAGCTATCCAGAAGTATTACGATATGTTGGGAATCTGACACATAGACCGTCAAGTCCAGGTCGCACTACACACTTACCTTCGATGACCACTACTGGAAGCATGGCTTCTACTACAAGTGCTACAACTATGCAGATTCCAACGTTAGTACAATGGGGAGGAACCATTTCCATCCCCTCTGCATCTTTATTTGGGTCTTTTGCTAGCACATCTTTTGTTGGGTCTACTTCCATTCCTTCTACGAGTGGAAATTCCCAAGCCAATGCTTTTAGTACTGGATTCTTCCCTTTTGGCACCCATTCACAAGGTATTCCATTAGTTCCGTTTAGTGCCTCCACATCCATGATGGGTGGATCGGCTTCATTCCAAGGTTTTCCTTTCGGAAGTGGTCATATACCACATTCCAACCTGATAGTAGGATCTATGCCTTTTTCTTCTATAGGACAAAGCAGCAATCCTTTCCAAGGTTGGACTAACCCTGCGGTTAGTGGCATGGGAATTGGGAATCCGTTTTTCGGCCAACAAGGGAATGGGTCATACTCCACAGTTAGTTCGTTTCAAAGTATTCCTCCCTTAGCTACTGCTTGGAATCCTTATCAGGGGTTATCCACTCCTTATAATCCTTTAGGAGGAAGCTTCGCCAGTCATGGAGGTTTTGCGGCCGGAGTTGGTCAAACTCTGAGTTTTGCTGGATCACAAGGCTTGCCTTTTGGTTCAGCTGGTTCTGCTGGATACTTCGGGCAGCCTGGTGCCTTTCAAAATCCAGGCCAATCTTTTTAGAACTTTGGGAGCTCCGCCTAGTCAGGGTGGAACCCCCAAGGTCCTCCTAGGCTTCCTTTTCTGGCAACTTTGAAATTGCTAGATCTCACGAAATTAACAAACGATCCAATCAAATATAACTCGGCCTAGCCTCCGGTCCTAACCAAACTCCCTTCGGACATTCCAAAATTCAAAGGGAAGGGCGGTGAAGACCCAGGTGACCATGTAACCACATTCCATTTGTGGTGCTCATCAAACTCCCTTATTGATGACTCGATTAGGTTGAGACTTTTTCAATGCACCTTGACTGGTAACGCGGCCAAAAGGTATATAGAGTTGCCCGGGGGCAGCTTTACATCTTTCGCTGACTTAGCTAATATTTTCTTAAATCATTTCCAGTTGCCCGTCCGTTATGATGCCGGAACTGAACTTCTGGTCAATTTCTGTCAGGACATGGAAACTCACATTTCTAACCATATTCAGGAATGGAGACGGAGAAAGAGTCTCATTAAAGCTGAAATCCCTCCGGAATACCATCCCGAATGGTTTTTGAAATCTTTACAACCTGAAATCTCTAAGGATGTCTCCATGTCCGGAGTCTATCTGAGGAGCAAGCTATTTTTAGGGCCTAACAATTAGAATTGATTTATTCTCAGTCTGGGATCCTACAAAAAATCTTGCCAGATGCTCCTGGATCTAAGGTTGATATAGCCAAGTCGAAGCCAGGTCCCCATGCGGATGTTATCGTTGGATCAATAGACACAAATGAGGTGAACTTGTTGAGCCAATTGTAGCAGTTGTCTTTGCAAACTGCTTCTAACAACCAGGTGACATCGTCTAACCCTTTGTCTTCCCAACCCTCTTCAGTCAATGCCATCCAATCTACCAACCCCAAAGGAAATCAAAATTCCAATGGGAAGAAGAAAGGACAAGGTAAGAAAAAGAGTCAAGATGGGAAGGCTGATGCAAATAATCTTGGAAATAATGCTGGTGGTGGTAGAAATGAGTCTAAAAAGAAAGTCAAGTTTCCATCCAAGTTATGCGATGGAGACCATTTAACTCATCTCTGCCCCAAGATTGAAGACGCTCAGCACTTGTTAGGGCTGCAAGGGACTTCTAGTTCTCAAGCTATGTTAACCAACCCTTTCCCCCAAGGGCAACAACTTCTTGCTGGCGCGAGTTCAAACCCTGGTACCTCCGCAGGGGGCAACCAGGAAGGGGAAAAGTCATCAAATTTTTTCATGATGGGTTCCAATGTCCATGTGGCCACTTGGTCACGTGATTACGGTGAAGCCGAAAGTTCCAAGGACAAAACTGCTCCCAAAAATACCGACCTTCATATTGAGCGACCCCTTGTCGAGACTATACCATGGATATCGAAAGGTTCCGCTAAACGCGCGACTGTTAATCCTAATGCTAGGGCTGCCCAGAATTACTCCATTGTTGAGGATCTGGCTTAGAGTCCGTGCGCCATGCCCGCTTTAGAGGTTCTCCAGTCGTGTCCGGCTCAACGAAGTGATTTACTTTCCACGATTGGGGCAGTTGATCCAACTAACTCTTTAGTGCTCACTTTGGACATGTTAAATGTCAAAAAGCGACTCCCTCATCATATGGCTTTTCAAATAAAGTCTACATACCAGAAAATTAACATTTTTTGTACCATTATTGATGAAGGAGCTTCCACGTGCGTCATGTCAATGTCATGCTGGAAGGCTATTGGATCACCTTCGGTTGTTCCTTCACCTACCGTACTGACTACATTTGATGGGCATTCTCATAAGCCACATGGGATTATCCCGGCCTTTCCCATATGTGTTGGGGGGAAGGTCGTTAATATTGAAGTAGAAGTCATTGATGCTAACTTGGACTACAATCTACTCTTAGGAAGGAACTGGGTATACGAAATGGACGCCATTGTTTCGACTCTATTTCATGTCATTTGCTTTCCTCATGAAGGGAAAATTGTTAAGGTTGATCAATTGGATTATTGTCCAGTCGATCCTCAAGCAATCTCTGACTCTACTGTTCCTCTAGTGGATAACCCTTGTCCGCCTACTGAGAATCTAGGAGTTGGGATGTATTCCTCATTGATGGGTACCTTTGATTTTCCCTCTCCTATCGCTAGAATCAATGTCGTTTCATCATCTAAGGAGTCTCCTCGAAAAGAGTTCTTTCGAACTCATTATTTTTCAGACCCTTGGACCTTGCCTTCACCTACGACCACATTAGCTGAAGGACAAGTTAATGGAATGGCATTCCCTATGTCTGCAGCTGAGCTTAGATATCAGTCTATCGTTAACTCTGCAGATGACCACTCTACTCCTTTTTCTGAGGAGGAGCTAGATGGTGATGTGGCCCCGGCCTGGACCCTTGATTCTACCTCTACCTTGGACTGCTTAGATACAATTTTACCTTCTAAAGAAGCAATCCTCGAAGTAATGATGGGTGTAGATCGACCTTGGGAAGACTTACACCATCATTCATATTTTCTTCCTCCATTGCAGGAAGTAGAGTCTAGGTTCTCCGAGCTCTTTACTAGTGATGTTTGTACGGTATCAAATCCTTTGGCTCCAGCACACTTTTGTGCCGAAGGTAACATGTTGGTGATTTCACAAACGATACCTACAAACATCTCTACGAACCCTAACATGATCGAGAATATCTTCATCGGAATCGAATGTTCTCTTGAGGAAATTCAAGTTTAAACCGACCTTTTCAAGGAATTTCGAGATGTATTCACTTGGTCTTATGAAGAAATGCCTGGCATTGATCCATCTATAGTTCAACATGAGATCAAGATGTATGAAAACGCCAAACCGGTTCGTTAAAGGCTTCGGCCGGTTAATCCTAGGAAAGCAACAACCATTAAAGCTGAAGTAGAAAAGCTGCTCAAGGCGGGTTTCATTTACCCTGTTCCTCTTACCGATTGGATGTCTAATCCAATCCCTGTGGATAAAAATCAAGGAACAATCCGAGTATGCATCGACTTTAGAGACCTAAATAAGGCATGTCCAAAAGATAATTACCCCACACCATTCATCGATCAGATTATTGACGAGTGTGCGGGTATTGAGATTTTTTCCTTCATGGATGGTTTTTCCGATTATAATCATATCTCTATTCGTCTTGAGGATCAACATAAGAAAGATTTTATATGTCCTTGGGGTACCTTTGCATACAGAGAGATGCCTTTTGGTCTTAAAAATGCTGGAGCCACTTTCTAGCGGGCCATGTAATATGATTTTCACGACATTAAACATATCATCGAAGCATACTTGGACAATCTCGCTGCTCGTTCTCGAAAGAGAACTAATCACCCTAGTAATCTTTGATTGGTTTTTGAGTGATGTCGTTTTTATAAAATCTGGTTGAATCCCAACAAGTGAGTTTTCACGGTTACGTCAGGTCGGTTATTAGGGTTCATCGTGTCAAATGAAGGGATTCGGGTTGATCCCTTCAAGGTTGAGGCAATAATTTAGTTGCCTCCCCCGTCCTCAATTCGAAAACTTCAAAGTCTTCAAGGGAAGGCTAATTTCCTAAGACGGTTTATAGAAAACTATGCCGAGATCATTAAAGGCTTTATGCGTTTGCTACACAAAGGAGTTCCATTTGTATGGGATGACTTTTCGCAGTGGTCATTCCATGCTTTGAAAAAGGAATTAGTCTCTACCCCGCTTTTGAGTCCACTGGATTATGGTAGGGACTTCGTTTTATATCTCGCGGCAGCAGAATCAACCATTGGTATGGTTCTCATTCAGGAGGACGATGCTCTCACGGAGCATGTGATTTATTATTTGAGCCGAGGCTTAATAGGTCTTGAACTTCGCTATTCACCGGTTGAGAAGTTGGCTTTGGCAGCTGTCCATGCTATCCAGTGGCTCCGTCATTATATCTTGCTACGCAAAAATTTTGTCTTAGCGGCGATCAATCCATTTCAATTTGTCCTCAGTAGGCAAGTGATAGGGGGCAAATATAATTGATGGATAGTTATTTTACAAGAATTTTATCTTGAGTTCTTATCCACCAAGTCTAAGAAATCCATGGTTTTCACGGAGCTAATTTCCAAGCTGCCTTGTGGAGAGGATACTAGTTATGAGGAAAGTTTTCCCGACGAACATTTATTCCTCATCTCTTCATTTGACCCTTGGTATGGAGATATCATTGTCTATCTCCAGACTTTGAAGTTTCCCTCTACTTTCTCTAAGGATAAACGCTGGAAATTACGTCACCTAGCCAAGAACTATGTTATCATAGGTGATACATTATATCGTCGAGGGGTTGATTCAATCCTTTGGCGCTGTTTAACCTTAGAGGAATTAGAGTCAGTACTCAATGACTGCCACAGTGGAGCTTGTGGTGGTCATCTATCAGGGCTTGCTACAGCCCAACGCGTCTTGCGTGCTGGCTATTTTTGGCCTTCGCTCTTTAAAGACTATGTTGAAGTGGTCAAAAGTTGTCACCCCTGTCAAATCTATACTCGAAAGATGTGTGCACATCCAGCTCCTATTTTTCCCGTTGTCACTGTCAGTCCTTTTACTAAGTGGGGTATTGATTTTACAACTTGTAATCCGCCTTCAGTGGAGAATCACAAGTACATTATCGTGGCTGTAGACTACTTTACGAAGTGGGTCGAGGCCATGCCCACTTATAAAAATGATAGTGAATTGGCAGCATTGTTCCTTTTTAATCAGATTATCTCAAGGTTCTGTATCCCGAGAGAGATTGTCACTGACCATGGCAGTCATTTCCAGGATCAACTTATGTCTGAATTGGCTCTTAAATTGGGTTTCCGGAAAGAGCATTCGTCTCCTTATTATCCTCAGGCCAATGGATAGGTCGAGGCAGTCAACAAAACTCTTAAGACGATCCTGCAATGGACAATCGACAAAAATCGGTCCAATTGGCATCTTATGTTGTATCCAGCTCTTTGGGCATATCGAACCTCCGTGAAGACTGCTACTGGTTTTACACCTTTTTAGTTAGTTTATGGGATGGAATCTATCTTTCTTATCAAATGTGAAATTCCATCTCTTAAGTTAGTTGTTGAGCTCCTCCCAGAGACTTCTAGTCTCGAAGAGTGCCTCATTCATTTGGAACATCTCCATGAGCAGCGTCGAGATGCCGCCACAATGAATGAGGCTCATAAGAAAAGGGTTAAAACGAAGTATGATAAAGCTGTCTGCCCTCGAGTCTTTTCTGAAGGTGACCTTGTCTTAGTCTATGACCAAGATAAGGACACCTTGGGGGTAGGCAAGTTTAAGCCGATGTGGTACGGTCCTTTCATAATTAAACGAGTTTTAGAAAAAGGATCGTATGAGTTAATCGATTTTGAGGGAAACAAGTTGGCAGTGCCCCGAAACGGGCTCTACCTCAAGAAGTACTTTACTTAAGTAGCAGCTAGGCAATGGCTTCTTTGTACATTGTGTATATTTGTACATATCTCATCGAGAGTTTTTGATAACAACACTTTTTGGTCTACTGTGGCAAGTGTTGATGGATGACTTGGTCTATTTTGGATTCGCCGATGGTGCTAGTCGGCACACTCGGAACCTTGCTTCCACAGCTTGGGTACTCTATTATCCAACTGGTCAGTTGATGGTATCAAGGGGAGTATGCATTGGTATTGCTTCAAATAATATGGCTAAGTATACTACAGTCATTAATTTACTATCCAAGGCAATTTCTCACAGAATCAACTCGTTGGTAGTTTATCTTGATTCACAATTGATAGTGTCACAATTGAATAACATTTATCGAGAGGGATCCATGTTTGTATCGCTAGTATTTAAGGGTGAGGTTGTTGCAAAGATAATTTACTTATATTAATTATTTTCACATTCCAAGATCTCATAATTGGTTAGCTGATTCTATCACTAATCAAGCATTAGACTGGTACATTAATCATTCATCACAATAAAATCAAGCATCAAAAAGTCGAACTGTATATATATATATATATATCATAAAACATCTCGAGTGTACATAAGTTTGTCCAAAAAATATACAAAATTGGGACTCAAATGCCCATAATCATGTCTAGTACATCTAATGCCTCGGCTCAAGATGAGCGGCTAAGTAGGAAGCTATCGCATTGGCCACATGCCGAAAAGTGCAGACCCAGTCACGTGGCATGCCAACCACATGACGCTGCATATCCTCAGGAAGATCCTCTACCGCCGCCATCGGTACTCTGTGAGTGAGTCTCACCAAGTGCCGTTAGATGGTGTGAAGTAGTCGCTTTGTGTCTGCAGCTGCCTCTTCGGCCCCTCGGCCGCAATGTCTGTGCCGTGGGAAATCATCTAGTCGTACCGGCCCAATATCTGGAACATGATCATCATATTAGTCATTTGAATCCTATCAAAAACATTTTTCAAAATTCATCATTATATTTGAAAAATCCAAAAAAAATCATAAAATCAAAAAATACTTACCAATGTCGCCCCATGCTGTGGTCGGTGGTAATACTAGATCGGGATCTCCTCGGAAATCCAACCCAACATAAGGGTAGTCATCTATGGCGATGATCTGCTGATCCCACCAAGAAAAGAAGTCATCGTCAAATGCAGTCCATGGGACGTCCCCACCCCCTAGACGTTTCATCAGGTCAGCCCACCTACCCATGCGTGGATCTCGTGGGGTGCTGATGGAAACCGCTACTCTAGGGCGGAGTGCAGGGACCCTCTCAAAAAAGAAAGAACACAAAATAGTCCCATATCCGAAGTTTTTGGTCTGCCCTCTCTTGATGGAAGTGAGCTGGCTTTTCAAGCTGGCCAGAAGAGGAGTACACCAGTCAAACACGGTGGTGAGACAGTCTACTACCAAGCTCATGGTTAGCCATGATGCCTGGTGCAGAGAAGCTGATCCGTTCACTCTAGCTATGGTGAACAGGATTATCCTCAGTGATAAACTCTCCACATGTGTGATTGAAATCTGACTTCCAACCTTTTTTGGATGTCCCGGGCAATAGATATGTACGTAGTCCTCGATCGAGAGACTGCCTCATGTCCTACCCGTGGAATGTACTACCTCTCCCCTTCGGGAAAGGCCTATGATGAAATAAATGTCATCCACTTCTATCCTGAGTGGCATCTAGTCAATCATAAATGAATCATCATCGATACTCCAGTAATCAATGAGCATCTCAAGCAGATGTGTGTTTGCTTTCATATTTGGCAATTTGAAGAATTTTAGCAAGCCACATCCCCGTAGGGCATCCAAAGCATCATGATCGTTCATGACCTCATCATCCACTGCGGTATGCTCTCTTTCTCACCAAGTGACTGGCATCCTGGAGAAAAAATGATTTTAAACCATTAGTTTTTTTGTTTGAAATGTTCACGGCATATACATGGGTCCATTTGCACACAGTTGCGTGTAGGGTCCGCATGTACGCGGGTTTCATATACTCAACCCGCGTATATGCCGCGGTGAAATTTTTGACAAAGAATTCAACGGTAAAACATAAATTAAAAACTTTAAAACTAGTCACAATTGATTGCAAGACAAGTATAAGAGTTACATGGGGATTTTGCTGTACTTTCTTGAATTGATTGTTTTGCAGGTTGAAGGAGCAAAAGGAACTTCAAGAGGGTTTGGACCCTAGAAGGCTATTCTCGAACATAGGACCCCCAGGTATGCCCCTTATCGTTTAGTTTGCTCATTTTAGCATTATGGCTATATGGAATGTGTGTTTCTTTGTATAGACAACCTCTGATCTGCTAGGGTTTCAACCCAAAGACCCTAGGGGAATTTGTCCCTTAACAAGAGGGGGGGAGTTCTACTCCCTACTACAATCAGGCAGTCTCTAATCGATTCAAGAAACCACTGGGGACTGAAGCCGAGGTCTTAGGAAAAGGGAAACGAGAAAACAAAAGCTCATAGGGGCAGGAAGATATACAGGAAGAAGTCAGACGAGAGAAGCGAATAGGAGGAGAAAATCAGACTGCTAACACCATAAATTGAATTGGACCATGTAAGCCTAGGGCAACCATCACACCCCGAGTGATATTAAGTGATCTAGCACTATAGGCGCGTAGGGAACACATGGCAACTTATGCAGTTATCTGTAAATTCATGGGGTTATGGCCAATGGAGAAGGCTTTAAATGCATGGATAAAGAATCATTGGAAACCTAAGGGGGATATAGATCTACACCTTGGATCCAAGGGTTTCTTCACGATAGTTTTTACAAACATAGAGGATAAATATAGGGTGTTTGAAGGAGGGCCTTACTTTTATGCTACTGCAGGCCTCTATATGCGGCCTTGGGTGATGAATTTTGTCCCGGAGCGTGAGAAATTCACTTCGGTCCCGGTATGGGTAAGGCTCTATTCCCTACCTCTAGATTATTGGCAGCTAGAATCATTAAAAGCCATAGGAAATAAATTAGGGCATTTTTTAAAAAATATCAGAGGCCACAATGCGAGGAAAGTACACCTCCTTTGCCTGTATATGCGTAGAGATGGACCTTTCTAGAGCTCTACCGAGTGAAATAATTCTAGAAGTTTTTGATGAGGAATGGGTACAGGCGGTGGACTATGAGCATGTTACTTTCAAATGCCACAAATGCCATGAAAACGGGCATTTATTTAGAGACTACCCCTTAAACGAAGAGGAAAGCAGAACTAAAGCAACCTCAGGGAAAGAAACAGAAAGCTTTAGCAAAGTGGGTAGCAGAGGTAAAGGAGGGAGAAGGTACCAGAAGAAGGCCAATGAGGAAAAGAAGTTTATTCAGAATAGGTTCAAGGTATTAGAAGAAGTAGAGGAGCATGATAAAGTGAACAAAATACTAGAGGAAGGCATTGCAGGAAAGGAAAAGGAAGATAGCAGGGAGGATATAACTGAAAACAACGAACAAATGGAGGATCTACCGAACAATATGGAACTTGATAGGGACCAAGAAATGACCCCGAGCAAGGTGGTAACAGAGGATCATGAACTGCATGATGTACTGGAAAGGGAGCATCTAGATCTGGAAAAGTTCCTGGAGCAGGGAACTACCAAAGGAATGGATTCGCTACCTCAAGAGGAGTTTAATAGAGTGCAACAGTTATTCATATGGATAACTCAGGAAAAAGGTATGGGGTTCAAAGGAAACCATGATATTCAGGAAAACGAAGGGGTTAAAACAATGAAGGCAACATCAGGACTCGCTCAAAGGAACCCAGGCAAGAAAAGAGGTAGGAAAAAATAGAATGAGTTGCTGATAGAGTGTGGAAAACTCATGATCAATTCAGGTAAGATGAAAGACCTTAATAGTTACTCATTTACAAATCTTTCTTAATGAAGATAACAACATGGAATATTAGGGGTCTAGGAAGTAAAAAGAAACAAAGAAATCTTAGCAATAGAATGAAAGAAGAAAAACCAGATATGATTTTCATCCAAGAAACAAAATGTTCAGTAGACAAAATAAGAGAGATACATAGCAAATGGCTTATCAAATATGAATATCTATAATTTAAGGTAGGCAAAGCAGCACGAGGAGTTCTCACACTTTGGAATCCTCAGAAACTGTGTATCCTGGATGCTAACGCATTCAGGAAATATTTTTCGGTGGTCATCTAACCTTTGGGGGACAAGGAAGTTTATCTACTCACAAATGTTTATGGTCCACAAAAGCCGGAAGATAAACTCAGACTTCTAACCTCATTGGAGGAGTTAAGAGGAAGACATCCAGGTATCCCCTGGATTCTGGGAGGAGACTTCAATATGATCAGGTCTCTATTGGAAAAAAAAGGGGGGGACTAGATCACTAGGCAAAGATTCTATAGCATTTCGGAATTTCATAAACAACATGAAGCTTGTAGATACAGAGAGAAGCAATGGCATATTTACCTGGAATAACAAGAGGGGAGGAGCGTCTCAAGTGGCCTCTAAACTTGACAAATTCATTATCTCAGAGGATCTCATCCTCACAGGCCATAACTTGGTAGTAATGATACTTCCTTTTGGAGGCTTGGACCACTGGCTTATTTAACTTGAAGTGTCCTTTATAGGAACTCCAAGAAATAAACCTTCCAGGTTTGAAAACATTTGGATCTCCCATCCTGAATTCATCAACAATATTGAAAGATGGTGGATAGAAGATACGCAAGTTCAGGGTACTAAAACGTTTCTTCTGCATTAGAGATTGAAACACATCAAACAAAGGCTTAAAGATTGGAACAAGAATGAATTTGGAAATTTATTCGAAGCCAAAAAAGTAGTAGAGAGGAAACTACAGGTGTTACAGGGAAAAGCTATTTAGAACTGCTCTATCCCACTAAGGTGTGACAGCTGCCTTAGAAACAAACAAAGAAAAACTACTTTTGTTTTTCCTTTATGAATTATAGATAGAGAGGAACAGAAAGACCAACCTTTGTCTTGCGCTAATCCTTCGATTCGATCCCTCTCTTCTTTGATAGTCCCCAACTACCTGCTCCCTTGCACGCCCAACTTCACAAAGTACATGTAAGATCACAGAAGCATAGCACTATACAAAGACATGGATCTATAATCATAAACAATCTAGGATCAGATGTAAATTGACCATACAAATGTAACAAGCATCAATGATACAAAAGCATGGAGGAAAACTCAAATAGTTTTTATTGATAAACAAGAAAAGATCCAGGAGGAGTTACAACCAGTTGTTCCGACCCAGCATCAACCTCCCAGCAAAGAAGCCCCTCTTCACCTCAAACAAAGCTTAGATCACCCAACAATCTGATGTTTGTCTCTAGAAACCAACAACAATTCCTTACAATATGCAAAATTCCAGCCTCTGGATCTCTGGGATGAGGGATCCATATATAGATATCTGTAAGGGTGATGAGTCAGCTTGTGATTTGATTAGTGTCTTCTCTCTAACAGTTCTTGCTTCCACTTGGAGGCTGAGGGCCTCTTACTCATCCTTGGTTGAATTCAGTGAGGCAAGTGTCACAGGAGAGGATTCTAGAAGCTTCCATTGCCTCTCCACCTCGCGGAATGACACTGCCATTTGTCATTTCTCGCCCATCACACCCCACAGAAGGGACTTTTGAAATGCAACGCACCCTCACAGTGTATTTAGGTGAGATGCAATGCACTTAGCCAGTGGAGCAGCTGCAATGATCCTGTTTTGACCAATTCTGAGTAGTTTCTCATGGAGAACTTCTGGGAGAAGCTGTAATCTATTGACCTTGTTCCTTTAGGGGTTAGAACAACACTTTTAGGGACTTAGGAGCCCTTGGTTTATGGACATTTCATGCTTGGGGTTGTAGGGCACAAAAATGTCTATAACAGTTGCCCCCTAAAGTATGAGGCCGTTAACCTTTTGGTGTCGGGTGAAATGCTTTATTATGAGGATCCAAAGTTCTTTCAATGCTGGGAGGAGACCTGTAATAAGATACAATACAATACATTATCTTCATAATATTTTCATGATCTAGCTGAGGTGGGCATTCCCATGCTCAGCTTTATAAATTCATTTTCAAGTACATAGGACAGATAATCGTCTGAGTGTAGACTGATGATTCTGATAGAGCCATCATCCTTTTGATAGGATGATTATCTGTGCTGCAATGATGTACATTTAATGTCTTTATTTCCCTGAATATATATCGCAGCGCGGATGGATGGAACTAGATCCGGGGTCTTCAATCTCATCCGATCTTCACTCGAAGTACAAGTCGATCCATGTGAGAAATGTTCTGAAGTCGAACATGGAAAGACATCGCTTGATTACCAGTCAATGATGTAAATTGTTAACAAGCGCGAGAGGAATCACCGATAATGATAATGACCCTCAAGGTACTGCAGTACAATTCACGTGGTGTGAATAAAGGACTTGGCATCGAACACCACGCAAAATCTTTCGGTTGAAGGCCATTGATGTAAACCTGTCGCCGGAAGTGAGAAACTTGCCATTGAGGCATGCAAGCTTCAAAGTACTGAATGGGGTGTTCCTAGATCAACTTCTTGGATAATGAGCTGATGTCGACAAGAAGTGATCCGTCACAGGAGGGCCTTAATGAATCCCACATCAATGACATGGAACGGAGCAAATGATTTTAATGGAGGTGAAAACGATCTGGTGATATAAGGTTCAGGGTGGCAGTCATGAAAGAATGGAGTATAATGTATGGTAGTGGGTGAGACACAGGTGAATTCTCTGAATGACTTCTCTTGAACATATCGGCGACACTAATGTGATGGATCGATAGCATTAACCCCAAATGTGGATGGTATGGTGTGACCATGGTGATGTGACCGGTGAATGAAACAACCCAACCCGACTCGGACACGGAGTGGAAGTGTCATGTTCAAGAGCAACTTGCTACCAACAAAGTTTCTTTGAGTTTTCTTCCCAATTTTTCCCCAGTCATTGCTGACCAGTACCTCTTTATTTTTGTCAAGCTTGAGGAGGATAACATATGCTTGTTCTATAATTTTCCCTTCGGGCAAACCCATCGCTATGTTTTAACGAGCCTAGTGATAGTGAAACTCGTTCTCGTCTATAGACAAGTTTGTCGCTATTAATCTTTTTAACGAGTTTAACGACAAAGATAACTCGGTCCTTTTCAATTTTAGAGAGTCTGAAAAGGAACGTAAAGGTAACTCCAAAATTCCTTTTTCGTCATCTAATCCCTTAAGTCCGAAATGTATAAAATAATACAGAAGGGATGAATTTTCGATACTTTTAACGAGCCGAACAAAACAAGCGCTCGATCTTTTTGTGTAATAATCCCTCAGGTCCAAAAAGATTAAAATCTAGAGGAGGGATAGCACTTCCTGTCCCTTTAACGAGCTGGAGAGGCCAATGGCTCGGCAATCTTTTCATATTTTACGAGTCAGTTGAAAAGAGCTTAAAGGAGACTCGTCTTTTGAGGAACGAGTGATAAAACGGGTAGCAGCTGATTCCAGGTAAGGTTTGGAATTTTCCAATCACGGCAGTGTCACAAGGATGGCTAGTGAAATCACTCTTCGCAGCTGTTCCTCAAAATGGGTAAACAATCAAACGGAGGTGAATGATCGGCCAATGAAAAAGTGGAGGTGAGAGTGCAAACACGACCAAGGCTTTAACGGCTGAAGTACTACATTCACGATGGTTATTTACCGGGGAATAGTTCATTTTTTAACGAGCTTAAACGCGGGGGAAACATTTGCTCATGTCTTATGTTTATTTTTTAACGAGCTTGAACTATGTGCTAAAACTGCTCGATGCGGGTTTATTTTTTAACGAGCTTGAACCTTGCGGTAACACTGCTCGATTAATCCAGTCGTGTGATAAGAATGTCTCATATAAAATGGCAACTTTTAGAGTTTTGCCCCACATCCTTTCTTTATGCAAGTTAGGAAACGACCAATCCTACGAGTTTAAAGGGTTAGAGGTCCTAAAAATTTTAAAAATAAATAGTCGCTCTTTGCTTGCACTCCAAAAGGTTTGCATGCCCCCAGGTATAAAACAGAGTTTCAAGGTTACCCCTACTTCTTTCCGTTAAAACATTTGTTTTAGCGAGAGAGGCCTACCTCTTACAGGTTACCCAAAGATTGTTCTATTCACAGCGCAAACAAAACACTTCTTCGGCGATGTCTACCGAAATAAACAAAGGTGAGCGGCGATGCCCGCCAACTCACATAACTTTGACAAGGGGATCTTATTCCAGTCCAACTCCCTCTTCCAATCACGGACGGGAGTACGGAGGTCATATTCTCTCGCGGAAACCTACCTTATACCCGAAGTTTTCCTGCCGAAGCAGACCAGGGTGCATGCCCCCTGGGTTTCAGTCATGTCCCCCGAATCACTCGCGCTCATCGGGTGGACGGACTGGGGATTGAGACATTTCTTGCATGAAAAGACCATTTAGGGATGGTATATGACTATTTGCTATGCGTGATCCGGGAAATGAAAGCTGGTCTACGAGCTTGACCATTCTTCCTTCGTGCGGAAAACACATCACTCTAAAGAGTGATGAGACAATGGCTCTCATGCAATAAATATAGTCTCGTCCAAGGAGTAGATTGTAATCTAGGGGTCCTTGAACTACCATTACATTCATGTGAATGGTTTTCCCTCTCAATGTTATGGGCACATTGGGAAGGATCCCTAACGGTCGACTGGTTCCTTTATCAAAACCTGTTAGATTTCTCATCTCAGGTAAAAGCGATGGCGAACCAAGCGCTTTCCAAGCAGTTGAGGAAAGGATACTCACAGAAGCCCCCTCATCTATGATGGTACCAGCCATAACCATTCTATATATTTGAACAATGATTCAGAATGGTACACTAGCTGGTAAACGGGGTCTGCCTAGTTGATTCCAGTCGAAGGAGACAACTAGGTTTCTTGGAGGTGGGACCGAATAGACGGCCGGGTACGACTCTGACGAACTTCCTTCCTGCGGTAAAGGAACGGGTAAATCGCCCCCATGTTCGTTGAAGTTTGTGCTTATGAAAAGAATGTGGACGGTGTCATCCTTGTTCTCTTCAGTGACTGTATCATCTGAAGATGGAACCTCTGAAGGCAAGACCGGGTCAACTGCCGCCTCGACCTTTTGACTTTCATCTGGTATGGGTTCAGATGTTTTATCTTCAATAATAGATGCTTCGGCTGGCCACCTGAGCGGGCCAGCCGGATTTTCAACTAGTGACGGACTCGGCAAGAGTTTTTTATATCCAGGAGGAAGTCGTAATGGTGAAACCGGACGATCGTCCAAAACTCTTTTAGCTTCATCTAAGAAGGGACAACGGTGGACGGCATGATCGCCTTCGCACAGTTTACAAGGAAATCTATATTTTCCTTTTTGTCCTGGGGCTTCACTTTCACTAGTTGACGGTGTGTTTTCAACATGATCATCAGAGGTTGATGACACCGGGTTGTGCAAACGAGGAGACCAGTCCCTTAAGATCTGAGGGATGCAAGGACAATCTCTGTGATAGTGGTCTCCTTTGCAAATGACACATGGCGATTTAGGCCTGGTCGGTGCAGTGTGTGGATTTTTGCTAGACGACGCTCATTTGCCCCCATTCGCTTTTGGCTCCTTCTTCTTCTTCTCTTTCTTCTTCTTTTCCTTCTTCTCCTTAGGTACTTGACTTTTGGCTTTACCAGCCCCATCAAGCGAAGAGGAAGGAGGAGAGGAAGAATTAGAGGAAGTAGAAGGTTGGTGGGTAACTCTGGACTCATCTAATTGCTGATTTGACTGTTCAGAATTGCGGTGTTCTGAACGACAGAGGTTGAGAAGAGCCACACAGGTAAACCAATTGTCAGTCCTGGAAGCGACAATGTGGCCATATGGGGTGCACCAACATCTCCCCAAGAGGAGAAGGGACTAGGATTTCCTCCAAGGGGAATCCCTTGGTTGGTGGATTCCATTTTCTCAACCCAAGATCAACGTAGGAAAGGGTAATGAATATTCCGTTTAAAATAAATTTTAGACGCTTTGACACAACTTGTTTTTTTAGTTTTTAAGAGTCGAGAAAAAACAAAAGATGACTCTAGTCTCCTTCGATTTTTAATGAGCCTGAAGTGACAAGTGCTCAGATGGACCTTTTCCGTTAAGGAGTCTGAAAAGGAACGAAAGGGACTACTCTGGAAGTCTAGGTAGAGGGAGTACCAAACCAATCGCAAAACTGCAGAATACTTTTTACGGTACGGCAGTCAATCTTCCCGAATGCTGTGTTCAGTGCATTGTGATCGATAGGGTGGTAGACACGGCTTCCTATGGATAAAGGATTAATCCTATTGGGGTCTCCCAAAATATACTCGACGGTACGTGGAAGCACAAATCTGTACTGGCACTTATCGTCTCAAAGTGGAGGAATCACCCAACCATCAATGAGAACAACAGTTACCAGGCTTTACGACGCCGGAATACGTCTCTAGCCTAGACCTCTAAATGTTGTGCGTTAAGTTCCAAAGCATTGTTAGATTCATTGAATTTATTTTAAGTTGATCTTGTTTATGAAGTTTGCCTTTCGGGTTCACCAAAAGATGTAGATGTAATTCCTAAAATGCAATCTAAGATGATAAACAAACTTTTTATCTTCTTTATGCAATGAAAATCCTAGCTACTCGGGAAAAGAGAGACAAAATCTTTTCACAAAGAGCAAAGAGCACACTGTAAATGAACTTTCCTAAATCAAGCCAAACAGACTGTCTATATGCAAATGCACATGCATGTATTTGTTTTCGACTTTCTTAGTATATGGATGCTAAAAAGAAAGTTGATGCACAAATCTGAATTTCTTTTCAAGCGACGAATATCAACAAGCTTCTTTTCGAAATCAAAAAATGGAGACGATTACAACACCTTACGATTTTGAACTGAATGCTTGTTCTTGACACTAGAAAATTACAAATTCAGACCAAAAGCAATAGTAACAGGATAATCGACCGTCAACAGCAATCAAACTTTTTCCTACGATCGAAATCGACACTTGCGACAGATTCAAATCAAAGGACGACAGTACGACTATGCTACTTTTGCAAAGGAGAACTGTAAATGACTCAACAAACACACAAAAACATCTACAGTTCTTTTGTACAAAGGAGGTGGAATAACAGCAAGAAAAAGGGTTTCAAACAGACATATACTGATCACAGGTAGCAAAATTCAGGAATAGAACTGGAAAGGATGATCCACAGAAGCCACAACTACACAAAGCTAGTCTAATCAGCGCACCTGTAACACAGAGAATCTGAAATGCAACGCAGGTTGTCCACTCGGGAAGTGCACTGAAATTCAGAATCTCTGAACAGTACCTGCGCTGGGCCAGAAACGAGACTCTGTTCGAGTTCCGGGTCACAGTTTGCAGTTCAGTTCTTGGGTTTTGGCCGAGTAAAAAGCAATCAGTAATGCAACAATCAGGAGTAGATCTAAGGAGGATCTAAGAGCTATCACAAGGGCAATCAGATAGTTTGTGAATCAGTTGTTTAAATCATAAACAGATCCAGTAGATGGATTGAAGTAGCAGTTTTCTACTTTGCATTTGTTATGGCAAATGTAGTTCGAATGCTACTTGTAAGTTTATGAAACAAACAACAAAGAATGATAAACAAACAAACTAATTAGTTCCCCAGTGGAGTCGCCATTTTGTTACAGGGAAAAGTGTCTATTTAGAACTGCTCTATCCCACTAAGGTGTGACAGCTGCCTTAGAAACAAACAGAGAAAAACTACTTTTGTTTTTCCTTTATGAATTATAGATAGAGAGGAATAGAAAGACCAACCTCTGTCTTGCGCTAATCCTTCGATTCGATCCCTCTCTTCTTTGATAGTCCCCAGCTACCTGCTCCCTTGCATGCCCAGCTTCACAAAGTACCTGTAAGATCACAGAAGCATAGCACTATACAAAGACATGGATCTATAATCATAAACAATCTAGGATCAGATGTAAATTGACCATACAAATGTAACAAGCATCAATGATACAAAAGCATGGAGGAAAACTCAAATAGTTTTTATTGATAAACAAGAAAAGCTCCAGGAGGAGTTACAACCAGTTGTTCCGACCCAGCATCAACCTCCCAGCAAAGAAGCCCCTCTTCACCTCAAACAAAGCTTAGATCACCCAACAATCTGATGTTTGTCTCTAGAAACCAACAGCAATTCCTTACAATATGCAAAATTCCAGCCTCTGGATCTCTGGGATGAGGGATCCATATATAGATATCTGTAAGGGTGATGAGTCAGCTTGTGATTTGATTAGTGTCTTCTCTCTAACAGTTCTTGCTTCCACTTGGAGGTTGAGGGCCTCTTACTCACCCTTGGTCGAATTCAGTGAGGCAAGTGTCACAGGAGAGGATTCTGGAAGCTTCCATTGCCTCTCCACCTCGCAGAATGACACTGACATTTGTCATTTCTCGCCCATTGCACCCCACAGAAGGGAATTTTGAAATGTAACGCACCCTCACAGTGTATTTAGGTGAGATGCAACGCACTTAGCCAGTGGAGCAGCTGCAATGATCCTGTTTTGACCAATTCTAAGTAGTTTCTCATGGAGAACTTCTGGGAGAAGCTGTAATCTGTTGACCTTGTTCCTTTAGGGGTTAGAACAACACTTTTAGGGACTTAGGAGCCCTTGGTTTATGGACATTTCATGCTTGGGGTTGTAGGGCACAAAAATGTCTATAACAACAGGAAATCAACCAAACCCTCATTTTAGAGGGCTTCAAGGAGGAGAGTAAGGAACAAGCGGACCATGTTCAACAAGAATGGGAAGGCTTATGCAAGCAAGAGGAGATCTTCTGGAAATAGAAATCGAGGGTACAATGGTTAAAAGAAGGAGAAAGGAATACAAGGTTTTTTCACAAATCTACCATGGATCATAGATCACATAACAGGATTTCAAAAATCAAAGATACTCAAGAGAAACAGTTCACTACACACCAAGAAATAGAAACTATTCTAGTTCAGCATTTCCAAGGCATAGTTGAGGATCCTCTCATAGACAGATATCAATTTATCAAGGACTTCACTAAGAAAATTCCTAAGCTAGTGACAAGAGAAGACAATTATAATCTTAACAGGCCAATGAATGAAGAGGAAATTAGTGAAGTCATCAAAGAAATACAAAATGGGAAAGCTCCAGGTCCGGATGGTTTCAACATTGACTTCTTCAAAGCATGTTGGGAAATAGTCAAGCAAGATATCCTCGATGTGGTGGAGGACTCAAGGAAAAACAAAACTGTTTTGAAGGCACTCAACACCTCTTTCATAGCCCTGATTCCAAAGCAGGAGAATGCTATCACACCAAACAGATTTAGACCCATAGCATTATGCAATGTGGTGTATAAAATTATTTCAAAAGTAATTGCAAATAGACTTAAGCCCCTGCTCCCAACTCTAGTGTCTGAGGAGCAAACTGGATATGTGGAAGGCAAGCAAATTCTTAATAACATCATTCAAGCTCACAAGGTGGTTCACTCACTTAAGAGCAATAAGCAGGCAGGTATGATCATTCAGCTTGACCTAGAAAAGGCTTATGATAAGCTGAGCTGGGCTTACATCAAGGAAGTACTGATAGCATATGGCTTTGACCATAACTGGATAAGATGGTTAATGGCCCTTGTAACCACCTCAAGTTTTACAATCCTACTAAATGGATCACCATCCAAGACCTTTAAACCCTCGAGAGGACTCAGACAAGGAGATTCGCACTCACCCTTCCTCTTTATTCTCATGATGGAAGGACTAGGCAATGCGATTAAATATGCCAAAGGAGAAGGCAAAATCCAGGGTCTCAAACTCACATTAAATGGGGATGCCTTGACCCATCAAAAATTTGTGGATGATACCATGCTGCAGGGTACACCTATGATCAAGGAAGCTCAAGCCTTCAAACAAATCCTGAACGACTTTTCTTTGGCTGTGGGGACAGAGGTAAGCCTAAGAAAATAAAAAATTTTCTTTTTTAATACTGATATTGCTATTCAGAGAAACCTCACCAGAATTCTAGGCTTCCAAAGAGATATGCTACCCTCCAGATATTTGGGAGTACCTCTTAGAAACAAGCCTCTAAGCAAGGCATTTTGGGAGCCGGTTACTAATAAATTACAGGACAAAATCTAGAAATGGACTAACAGGTCTTTGAATATAGCAGGATAGCTAGTGCTTACAAAATCCATTTTGCAAACTGTCCCCATCTTCATGCTATTATTCCTTCTAGATCCTAAAGGAGTAATGCAAAACATCAAAAATATCCAAAGGGATTTTCTTTGGGGCAAAGTGGAAGAGAAAAAGAAATGGGCTTTGGTAGCCTAGGATAAAATATGTAAGCCAAAGATACATGGAGGTTTGGGACTTGATGACCCTGAAACCCTAAACAAAGTCTTGGGGGGAAAACTTCGGTGGAGATGGCTAAAAGAATTGGTTTCCCCTTGGGCCAAAGTATGGAAACAGAAATATGCAAGAAATTGGAAAGAAAGGGATTACATTAGGATGTCTGGGCTCATCAAAGGCTCCTACATTTGGAACAAAGCTTAGGAGAATAGAGCAATAGTTCAGAAACACAGTTTCTAGGAGATCAGAGATGGAAACCTTGCTTGGTTTTGGGAGGATAATTGGCAATAGGAACCAAAACTATTAAAAGAAGAATTTGTCAATCTCAAGAATGAAACTGACAACAAAGGGATGCTCAGAGTAAATGACTTTTGGGATTAGGAAAGAAGTGATGGAAAATGGAGAAAATGGAAGAACCTAGGTTACAGTGATGACTCCCCATTGAAAGCCCAGGCAGAAGCTCTTACAGTCATCTTGGAATAGAGAAAGATTTTGAAATCAACATATTTAGACCAACTAAGATGGGGCAAAAACAATGAAGGCAACTTTAACCTCAAAGAGGCCAAGCGAATAGCCTTGGGGCTCGACTTGCCAAACCCTAATAAGGTATGGAAGGACCTATGGCAGAACCAAAACTGGATGAAAATTAAATTGTTCATGTGGTTAGTGCAACATAAAAAAATTCTGACTTGGGAAAACCTCAGGAAAAGAGGGGTAGCAGGTCCATCTAGATGCCAGCTATGTGAATTACAAGAAGAAACTATGGAACACCTTCTCAACCTATGCCCATTCACCTCCACCTTATGGAATTGGGTGGCTTCAATCTTTGGACAAATAGACAGTAACATTGGCAGCATCACCAGTACTTTGAAGAATTGGAGGAAAAATTTCTCTGCAAATGAAATAATCAACAAAGCGTGGGCTTTAGTTCCAGGCTTTATAATCTGGGATGTCTGGAAAGAGTGCAACAATAGAATCTTCAAGAACAATATTGGGTCACCACAGAGAATCATGACTCAGATCATAAGACAACTCAAAGAGACTGTAGGAACCCTTTTAAAAAGCCTACCTGATAACTAGCCTCAATATCAGGATGAGCGGATTCTTATAAAATTGGGACTGCAGGAGATTTTACCCCAAGGCACAAACAAGAAAGTAGGTCATATAAAAGTTGATAATGAATTCTGGCATCCTCCACCTCAGGGTTTTATGAAATGCAATATGGATAGAGTCTCAAAAGGAAACCATAGTAGGGCTGGTTATGGAGGAGTCATAAGAGATGAAAGGGGCATTATAAAAACCATGTTTCACTATCATTTGGGGAAGGCCACCAATAATATGGCAGAGATCATGGCCATGGAACATTGCCTAGATATTGAGGAACTCAAATTTATATAACATCATAATTGAAGCTGATTTCGAATTGATCATTAATTTGGTCAAGAAGATTGGTAATGGCTCAGCACCAGACAAAGTGTCGAGACATTGGAGGTTGCTACAAGTCTATCAACGTATTCAATCCCACCTGCAAAACATGAGAACCCTTAGTTTTATCCATGTGCACAAAACAACCAACAAATTAGTAGATATTTTGGCAAACAAAGGTGTGCTCTGCTCCAAAAGCAATATAAGATATGACTGGATAGGGGTTCCCCAAGGACATTTGAGGGAAGAATGTTCCAGATAGGCGACTTTAGACAGAGAGCTCTATCAGAGCAAGGAAAATAAGTAGGATGAAGATTGAGGGAGACAAAGGAATGTGGATCCATAGGGGGAAGAAGTATATGGCAAAGTGCGAGCAGAAGGTCAAGGACCCCTTCAAAGTCTGCATTTGGCCTTCGGGCCAAAATTTGCTCATGGAACTATATAAACTAATGGTTCTCAGGCAAGAAAATATAAATATAAATAGGATTAGTTAGGCCAAGGATACATTTATGGCCCCTAATAACATTAAGAGTAGAATATGGATCCTTATCACATTAATCAATTGGGACAAGGATTCATATAAAAGCGCAGCAGGTCAGCCAAATCACAGCAATCCCATGCATTTCGCGTGGATAACAGCAAGAAAATTAACTAGAAGATCTGACACGAAATTTCTTAGGCGAAATATCAATCCTGCTTTGGGTCCGATTCGATGGTTAAATATCGTGCTTGTTGCACAGCCTCGTCGAGATTGTGGGAATATGGAGGATTTTGGGCAGGTAAAGTTCTTGAGGGATATCTCCACAAATGGACCCGAAATAATAGTCAATTCAATGCATTGGGCTCATTGGGTCCGAATTAAAGGTTATCGGGTGGGCATGTTTTCCACCCAAAATGCTTTACAACCATTAGATCTATGGAGGTAGATCACATGATCTACTAAGAGCTTTTTCAAATGTATTGTGGGCCCTCGGCATTTTTGTGGGCCCTAGGCTTTGTAATGTAACAAAGGTTATGGTTATGTGGGCTTGACATTTATGTGGGCCACACCTCCTTTGTTTTTAATGTACATTATGTATCTTTTTTAGATAAATGAAAAGAAGGAACCACTCTTGCTTAAGAAAAAAAATATTATTCAATTGACAATATGTCAAAGTGTCCAAGTGAGAATTGGTATGCACATTTTCATGGACCAATTTCTCCAGTTATTGAAGCTAGGTTATCTATTTCTCTAGCTCAACTAGTGTTCATGAAAATTGTTCTTCTAATAGCTGAATAAAAAGACAAACATAAAACAATTTTCACTACTTGTCCACTAGAAATTTGTTGTATACTTAGTAATTGAAAAAAAGTTGGCATGAAGGACTCAGCGTTCCTATCGAAGAGCAATCAAAGGGAAAATATGATGAAGATAATAGCGCAGTGATTGAAGAAGATTCTATAAACCCCAAAGGAAAATCGATCTTTGTTTCAAACCCTGGTATCCACATCTGCGATCATGATCTGCAACCAAAATTGAGACAGAATAGCATTGTCCTTACAAATCAAGAAACCCTGGACGATAATGGAAACCCTGGTCAAAATTATGATGTAAAAGGGGGTTATCCATACTGCACTGATGTAATTCGAATAAAGGTTGATAAAACCATAGGCCCTAGTGTGATACATATGTAAAAGTTCAAAATCATTGCCGAAGTTCAAACACAACAGTGACGGGCGTAGATCATACTTCACGTGGTCCGATGGGTTATCTATTTTTGACTAGTATGTTGAGCCTAGGGTTGATGACACCACGGATGTTGGATACCAACAAACAGATCTTTGTACCCATAGTCGATTTCGAAACTAAGGCAAATGGAAAGTCCCTTACATGTTCGGATTTACAGAGAAGAGTTATATATTATGCACAATTATCATTAGCAGAAAGATGATACTTAAGAAGGATTTATTACTGCGCAATGTTTAAGCTTAGAAGGCCTGAGCTTGACATTGTGTTTATCGCAGCAAGGCAATGTTCCGAGCACAGAGAGCTCTTTCGACCAGAAGAACACAAAGAACATAACTATTCAACATGCATGAAATTAATCATACTATTCCTCCTTATTAATCTTGACATGCATATGAGTTCTATAACTATATGCTTTAATTAACCCTTTGAACTAGTTGCATTTTAATGGCTAAGGGATGATCTAAGGAATTTTGTAATCAGTGATAGATTTAAAAAAAAAATCCTTAATTTGATGGGGCCTAAGGCCTTATTGCATGGAAAAGGCAATGTTCCCTTTTTTCCATTCCACAAAAAATACATGACCAGGTTTATAAAGAATTCTCTATATAGCAAGTGCGCCTAATGTCCCCATTCTTTGTTTGAAGGTTTAAAAAATAAAACTTGGGTTATCAACGCGGCAAAAGAGACCCAAAAGTAGAATAATGATATAGGACCAAGGGTGCCCCAAACAAAACTCTATTTCAAGATGATATTGGTTGGTGGAGATAGGGTTTTGAACGTGTATGATAGCAACGAAAGAAAATCTACAGAATTGAAACTTTTTGTGTGAGCAACTATGAATGAATGTTTTTTTGTATACAAGATCCTCATGGTCAAAGAGCTCACTAAGACAACCCCTTCAGGAATACATGACAGATTATGTAGCATTTTATATTTGCCTTATGAAATATATATTTCATTTTCAGGTACCTTGGGTCACTTTAGGTCTAGCAATGATGAAGAGGCTAGCCCACAAACATCTGGTTTTCAATGTTTCATTATTTGACATGAGGATATTACTAATTATAAATTAGTTCAACCAACCTTCTCGGTACGATACAAATTACATCATTCTCTGTACTTTGATAATTGACTTATTCTACCATTTTTTATGAGTTTCAATCAGCATCTAGGAAAATGAAAGGCATTGAATCCCCTAGCGAGAACATGCTACTGAAACCCCCAAGCATCAGCGGATAAGCTACAGTGTTTCAATTACGAAACCCCCAACTCTGAGAGTTCCACGCAAAGAAGACTATAGGCAGGGAATTTTAAACTACAGCACAGGTCCATCTGGCTGCAGTCTGGTGGTTGAAATAGGTTTTCGCCACAATAATGATGACTCAAATTCAAACCTCTGCCAGCATAGATTCCTGATTATGTGTATGAATTGGCCAACATTGATGATCCTCAATTAAAGTGGATTTACCACATACAATAATACAGAGTTGAGTTCATAACTACCCCACATATATCTATGAAATATGACATGAATCAAAAATTTAAGCACTGCATAAAAGAGCAAATAACTCCTTATAAAATAAATTATATAGGAATCCTTTCATTTCCAAGACAGGCATTTCAAAGGCTGTAAACCGTGACCAGAATTTAGATATGTCAAATGAGGACATTAATGTTAAAATGATGAAATTTTATGCCCGGCCCAGAGACTAAAAAAATAATCATCCGGAATTCAGAAGGAGGAATTGATTGACGCTATGAGTTCAAATTGTTGAAATCTCATTAAAGCACCCTCGACTTCTGTAAACGAGCAGGTCATAGTTTGATATTATCCACGAATAATTAAGTGAACCAAGTCCAAAGAGGCATCAATTCAAATGGAAAATAATTGACAAAGCCATTGAAATGCAACAAAATATGCACATGCGGGTCAAATGAGTAAAATGAATGGCAGAGAAATGCCCTAAATTTAAACCAATACCCATCAATGGATTTTATGCGAAAATTCTAGGAACGATGCTAGATTTCCGACTTTAAAAATACCAGAGTTCAGAAAGTAATGGAGCCCCCTTATAAATTTTTTTTTTGAATCTATATTAATAGACTAGTCCTCACCAAGTGATGTACCTTGCCTGGATTTTTTTTTTAAATTATTACGTCCATGCATCTAAATTTATTTAATATATATATATATATATATATATAGATATATATATATATATATATATATATATATATAGAGATATATATATATATATATATATATATATAGATATATATATATATATATATATATATATATATATATATATATATATATATATATATATATATATATATATATATATATATATATATATATATATTGTAAAAATAAAGGTTAGATTTGTATTTATTTCTCTTAAATTTAGTTCAACTAAATTTTTCTTGATCATCACAAACAAAATAATTGGAAAAAAAAATAATTTAGTATTTTTCTCAAAAAATTTACTTAGAGGTCACACAGAGTTGAAACCCGCTCTGATACCATATTTAACAACCCTGAAACAACAACACATAATTAATTAGATTAATCAAGCGATTTATAATCAACAAGCAATTTATCAACTAGTTAACATTAAATTACAAAAATATGAGTGAAGAGAGACAACTTACCTGTGGAACGCTAGTTGAATGCTAGTTGAATTTTGCTACCTGCAACAAAGTCTTGGGGACGACTCTCCACCCAACTGTAGGTTCAGTTGCACAAAATCTTGCTACAACTAGCCACCCCTGAGCCCTCAATCAACGTACTACTGCCAAGGAATCCTTTGTCTCACAACACTATTCTCCCAAGAGAATGGATGGTGGAATCATGGAATGATGGAATGCCTCTCATCTTCCTCCCCATCTATTAAATAGAGCAAACATTGGAAGGGGAACCACATGCACACACTCCATGTGTCAACATGCAACTTTACTGCTTTCTTGTTTTATTCTTTTGTTTTTACTTTTTGATAGCTTTACTGATTTTTACTGCTTTCTTGTTTTATTCTTATTTATATTTATTTAGAGCATGTAATTAATTTATTATTTTATTATTATTTATTATTACTATTTTCTATTTATTGTTTATTATTTATTTAATATTATATTATTTATGATTTATTATTTTTATTATTTATTATTTATTATTAAGGGACATTACAGTAGCAAGTCATCGTCGGGATTAGTCTTAGAAACTTCCATAAGCTCTTTGGGAGTATAGGACAACATGGAGGAATAAAACCGGGTTTTCACCATTTGAATTAGTCTATGGGAAATCCCCCTTATTCCCGGTAGAATTTGAGATCAGCACGCTCAGAACAACTTTGGAAGTGGGATTAGACTTATCAAGGGCCTAGAAACACCGGTTGGAATAGCTCAATGAGTTATATGATATTCGTTCAGTGACTCTCCAGAAAACTACTTGCTATTCAACAACAGAGAATGAAGTGGCATGATAAATTCATCAAGAACAAGGTGTTTCATACAAGAGATTGGGCATTTCTCTATGACTCTCGATTCAAAGACTTCAAAGGGAAGCTTCGCACTCGTTGGATGGCACCCTATGAAGTGGACGTTGTGTTTGACAATGGAAAAGTCAGATTAATTGCAATAGATGAAACTCAAACTTGCTTCCTAGTGAATGGACATCGTTTGAAATTATACCACTGTCCAGCTTCTAAGGATGCCTTCATCAAACATCTCTCTGATAACTTTGGTTTGATGGTTGTTGGTGTCGAGAATGCTCTCTCTGACTTCTAATATCTCTCTCTCTCTTTCTCTCTCTCTCTCTCTATATATATATATATGTGTGTGTGTGTGTGTGTGTGTGTGTGTGTGTATGTATGTTGTTACTACTTACTTGTTTGTCTTTTGTAGGGATAATGGTCTAAGTGACAAGAAGGTGCTGAAAGAAAAATTTCCAAGGAATATTTCATGATGTTACTCTGTCACTGCTGTTACGCCTAATTTTTTTCTAAGTGTCAGGTGCTATTACTCCGTCGGTGTTGTTACTCCGCCATTGTTGTTACTCCGTTGTTGTTGTTACTTCGTCGGTGTTGTTACTCCACCATTGCTATTACTCCGCCATTTCTATTACTCCGTTAGTGTTGTTACTCCGCCATTGTTGTTACTCCATCCGTGTTGTTACTCCATCGTTGCTGATATTTCATTAGTGCTATTACTACGCCGTTTTTGTTACTCTATCGGTGTTGTTACTCCATCGGTGTTGTTACTCCACTGTTGTTGTTACTCCATCGGTGTTGTTACTCCATCGGCACCATTACTCCCCCGTTATTGTTAATCTACCGGTCATTTTTGTTGTTACTCCACCGCTAGGTAGGTCGCCAGGTATGCCCCCGCTGACTCTTATGGATTTAATTAAAATATTCCATTAAAGAGATTATTATGTGACATGGACGACTGCATTTAAGTTGGGGGCGGTCTTGTCATAGACAAATGATGACGTATTATTAATCGTATTCGTGCCACATCATATCAAATCCAATGTGAACGGGAATAAAAAAAATATTGGGATTTCGTAATTATGATTCCAATGCATTGGGATTTGAATTCATATGCCAAAATCCTCATCGTTCCTTTCCCAAATACAATGCATTTAATTATTGTAGTCATTTAGTTGTACTGCCATAACTTGTCATCATTCACTGCGTTTTCCAAGAATTTACCCATCACTTTCACCACCCCTTTTACCTTACAACCATTATGTTGTTACCATCACCATTGTCAATGCGGATTGTGGCTACTCTTCCCCTACCAGCCAACTATGTCCACCGTGTTGTTACCATTTCTACAGCAATGGGTGGGTTGGTTGTGTGCCATGAGCCGGAGGATACAATAGTGGTCCAAAACAATAGGGAAGTATGGCAGATTTTCGTAAATGCAAGTTGGGACATCTATATTGACAGGTTGTAGGGTTCAACAGTTGCAATTGAATTTGCACTAAATTTAGGTGAGGAGAGCTCTTGAGTTCAAGGAATAGAAATCATTGTCACAGAGGAAGCCATTACGGAGGTCATCGGGCTACTACAGAAATGACAGAGCTAGTTTTCACGAAGAACCTCCCTCCCGGAGTTCCTCGAAGCATTTCTGCAAGCTGGTGAGAACATCATCCAAAAAGGCCGAGGGTATGACCGGAATTCATTACTACACCCATGGGGTGATGTAGCAAGTTTTGTAATGAGGTATATAACTTGCGAAGGGAGGTATACCATTGTATTAAACTACCATTTCAGAGTGTTGTCTCACCTCCGGTTTTCGTAGTCGGAAGCTTTTTTATTAAACATGCCTTTCTTCTTGCTAAAAATCCTCTAGATGATGGTGCAATCTACTTGGTTTTCACGAAACGTTGCGGCAGTTATCACCAGCCATGGGCTGGTTCAGCTATTAGTCATGCATGCAATTGCCCAGTTTCAAATCCTGTGGGAAACATTCAGGGAATCTACAGAGGAAGAGATAACAATTATTTTAGCTACTAGAGAGGAAGAGTTGGAAGTAATGGAGGAAGAGCAGGAAGCAATGGAGGAAGGGCCGGTAGTAGCGGATGAATATGTGGATTAAGAAGAACTGGAGAAAATGGAGATGGAGATCGAGGAGTCGGAACAAAACAGAGACCTTGAAGCAGAAAGGATAATTGAGGCTGTTACACAAGAACCAACCCCAACTGTGGAACCAATGGAAGAAGAAGTGCTACAGAAAGAGAGAAATGATATAGAAGAAGCCATTAGCACCATGACCAAGGTTGTCCCACAAGAACCAACCTTGACTGTGGAGCCAAGGGAGCAAATCGACAACACCATAATGGTAGAAGAGGTATCGCGACAGGCTAAGGTAGAATAAATTGTCAGCATTATGGCTGAGGCTATCCCACAAGAACTAGCCTTGACCATGGAGCTAATGGAGGAAGATAGACCAGGACAAGAGGGACCAAAGGCTAAAGGAACTATGGGATCAATAGGTGGCGAAACTATGGTCACAATGGACGGGGTCAACAGGGTGATACAAGAGTCCACTTTCATCAATGCCGGGCAGGAAGAAACAGTGCTAGCATCAGCTGCTCGAGAAATATTTGATACGGGTGGTGGTATCACACAAGGACCACCACCAATCCATCCGGCTCCAGAAATTGTAAAGGAATTGAATCCTGAGGTCAACACTGTTCCATAAGAACCAATGTCGACCGCGGGATAGGAAACCATATAGGAAGAAGTCTCGACCCAGAGCGGAGCTGTTGCAGATAAAGGAAAAGAGCTCGAGGTCACAGTCGGGGTCAGGATAGACCAGGCAGAAAACTTCTTTCAATTTCCTTTTTATTTCTCCATTTGAAGGTGTCTCACTCTCCTCGATGCGCAGAGGAGGAGGTTGTCATTCCTCCTATTTTGAAGTTTGATGGGTCGATCAAAGGACCAGTTTTCGCAGGTCTGTTGGCTGCAGACTCCCAGCGAGACCTTCTCAAGGGAAAAAGGGAGGAAGGACAACCCGCAGAGCCACAAGCACAATAATTGGGTGAGGAAAACATTGTTCGGGCAACAGGTACCGAGGAACCCAGAAGAGAGGAAGAGATAGGTGTTTCTGAAATAAGGGAACCAAGAGGGGAGATGCCAGCTGAAATGCCGATGGATATCCATCCAGTGGATCCACCACCTACTGAGACACTTCACAGCGGGTCGAGGTAGTGGTCAAGAAGGAAGAAGCTGCTCCCGAGGAAGAGGGACCAAGTAGAGCGGTCTCGACAATTGAACCTGTGGATACTCCGAGTAATCCACCACCTACCGAACCAGCGGCAAGACCGGTTGAGGTGGTCATGAAGCAAGAAATGATTGAGGAAGAGTGAGTAATGGAGGAAAACCCGACAGTAGGTCTAGCAGATATTCCCTCAGGTGACCTACCTCCTGCTGAACCGGCTGCAGTACCAGATGAGGTGGTGGTCAAGCAGGAATGGATAGAGTTGTGCGAGCAACGGAGGTTGCCATTAAGCAAAAATATCAGCTGCAATTCAGGGATGTGATGTGGCTAAAAATAGAGGTTAGGAGGCTGAGAAGGCAGGTGCACCAACTAAAGAAACAGGTGAAGAAATATAGGCGGTGGGCTAAGAAGCCCAAAGCCACGGTGGCCGAAGCAGAAACACAGGTGGACAATGTGGCGACAACCTCTGTTGCCACTTAGATAGACCCTATCGAGAATTTGTTCGAAGGTCGTGAGTTTTCCTTGACGGTTGAAGTTCAAACTTGGAAATCCACCGCAACCCGATATCGGAATGAAGTGAAGAGAACCCAGGAACAAGCATCCAAGGCTATCTTCGAATATGTGGAGCACATAGACATATTGCGATTGAGGCACGCAAAGCAGTAGCTGAAGGTGGAGTGGCTGGAGGGACAAGTGACAGAATTGAAGGTTGAAAAAGAATAGATGTTCAGCTTGGCACAAGAGGTAATGGCATGTCACCCTCCTGCTTATAGCTATGCTTTTTTCTTGCATGAGCGATTTCTTTTCTTCTGTTTGGAGAGCATTAAGAAGGAAATTAGTCATGAGATCGAGGACGGTGTACAATTCCTCCAGATATTGAGGGCTCATGATTTGGAAACTCAACATTTGATGTGTGAGCTTTATATGCATGGACACCTTCTGCATGCAGACAAAGAGTTTAATCTGGTCCCATATGTGGGGAACATTCATTTAAGGGCTCTCACCTCTTATACTCTTAATCAGATAAGCTAGCAAAAGGCTTCCAATACGTTTGAGTCAAATCAGACCACGAAGCCTTTTATGATGAGAGGGGAGCACGAGCAGTCAATCACTATGTACAATAAGCACAACACATTTTTATAAATTGAAAGAAATAGAGAAAGGATGTTGAGGACACGAAAATGGTGCATTAATCTTTGTGTCAAACAAATAGTCACATTTCAAGATGAGGCCCTTGATAGTTGCTAGGAAAGGTGGATGATGTCACCCACATATGTCCCGAATAGGGAACCATTTGGAGCACCAATTTTTGCATAGGCACTGAGCAGGGTGCCAAGATTCGTGGCATGCATCCAAACATGTGGGGTCCAGTGGATGGGAATCCGGTTCTAGTTCCCTGACCTTTGGTTTCCAGTAGAGCACTATACCCTAGCATATAATGTACGAAACAATTGGTGGAAGGAAGTTCTTCCTTTAGAAGGGTATAAGGTTCTAGGAACAACATGGCAGAGGAATATGATCTCACCCGGCTTCACGAGGCCCACATTCTATCCAATCTAGACCTGCGGAGGCGGCAAGCTGCATGAGGGCATGCAGAAGGCTAGTTGGGGGGAGATGTTGGGCACCAAATTTTCTTATCTTTGCCCTACATTTCCACTCATCTTTTCATCATTTTTGCACTCATTAACATGTATCTATTATGCTAAACCTATGAGGTAACCCTCCTTTCTCTATCTCTTGGAATATTTAATTAATGAAGTAAAGTCATGAGGGTTTTACCTATGCGAGCCACTAAAACTTTTGATGTCCACAGATTCCAGAGAACATGTGTCGATCTCTCGGCATATAGCAGTAGTTCCACGATTCACAACAACCATTCAACAGTGCTAAAACAACACAACCAACTTGCAGCTATTTCCAATCCATTTTGGATCATTTCTATTCTCGCTCTCTTGGAACTAGTGCTGTTTTGAACTAATGTATATTTTTGGGCATGTAGTTGCCAGGTTTTGGGGAAGATGTTATCACCCCCTATATTGTATAAAAGATGGATCGTTCCTGTGCGAAGGGTTAGCTATACCAGGATATGTATTGTAATAATTTTTCTTCAGATTAATAAAATATAAACGCTTTGTTGTTCTATCTTTAGTTGTGAGTAAACGCAGCCCTGATCAGAGAGTTGGGCCCGCTCTTCTAATCAGGTGCTGCGTGTTTCCTTTTTGTGTGTTTTTTTACTTGCTGTATCTATTTCCTTATTGCTGTTGCAGATTACATAGATTGTTGTGAATGCCTTTTTAAGTTTTGCAGTTCATTTCCATTACTATTACAACGATACTTTGATTTCTTAACCACTAATCCTTGTTTGATGTAGAGTGTAACCTTGTTCCTGCATATACCTTGTGCATTACCTTGAAAAGAGTACACGCCTAGATTGATGAATTAATGTAGGAAAAGGGTTGAAAAATTGTTCATACCTGGATACCAACTATGACACTGTTGACATAGACAACTTGATGATGTGGAAATGTCAAGCCACTACTACTACTGTGTATTGTAGGTCTACTTGAGAATACTTTTCCTTTCACCTCTGCATGGCTTGATGGTAAGGGATCTTCAATGATCACAAGTCTTGAATGGTGATCGTAAACTGGTGTCCCTTTGCTTTCTCTTGATTGATCAACTTGCATACTTATCTACAATAATTTATCTCAACATGTTTCACTCCTTCATCTCCTTCTTCATCATCTTGCCATGGCATAATAAGGTACTTATTTTTGCAATTCCCTCATGATGAGACGACATCACTCCAAAAACCCCCTAGTCTAAGATTGTGCACATTGATCCATTGACTGAGTCAAAACATGATGGAAGGCTAGGAAAGGGGCCCGGTGACTATGCATTTGTGTTGTTCAAGTAATCAAGGGGAGCCTTAAGCCTTGAGACTGCGCAGTGCACAATTCAAGCTATGTTGAGGGGACAAACTGCATAGTTCTGAAGGTTAGTGTGACATGATGAGGGGATGAGCACTAGGTAAGCACATTTCGCAGTTCTGGGAGACAAGAGAGGTTGGGCCATTGTGCAGTTGTGAATTTCAAAACCTCGGGGATGAGCTTGAGGCTAGAGACTACATAATGCGCAGTTAAGGCCAGGCTGGGCAAAGGAATTTCACAATTATGGGAGTCAAGGTTAGAGTTTGAGCATAGAAAATACACTGTGCAGTAGTCCTAGGAGGTAGGAAATACACATTGTGCGGTGCTAAGAGGCAAGGTCATAATTATAGTACTGAGGTTGTGCAGTACGTAGTTCAGGGACGTTGAGTGAACCTAAGTTGCTTGGTCAGGAAACTAAGTGCAAGATCGGTGAGACTGATGTAAACATGGATAATAATTTTACTGTGATCAAACACTTAGAATACTTGATGACACAACAACATAGATCATCCTAGACACATGAAAATTCATTTCCCTCTATGTGAAAACTTTACGACAAGTGCGAAACTTAAGATGTACTTTGTGACGACCATGACCACACTTGTGTGACAGTGATTAAAACTTTAGAAATGAGTGTGATGGATGTTTATATGGCTAGAAAAAATCATTTACACAAATGTGACCTCTTGAAACAACCATAATAGACTTATCTACATGATACGACAACTAACATGAGAAAACACGAAATTTTTCCTATCTTGCAAAGGGGAAAAAACTCATCAAGAAAATACATGAAATGAGTTTCAAATTTTGCGATGACAACATACAAGACCAATGAAGGCTCTAAAATTGAGCATAATCCAAAATTTTGTGGGGTGTAGTAGCAGCGACAACACTTGGCGACACACGGGTAGAATTTGAGCTTCTCTGCCTTAGTTAACTCTTCTATGCAGAGTCTCGTTTCTTCGAGGAGTATATATTACTTTAATATCCCCACTTACCATGTGAATAAACATGTTCCCCTCTATACTTTTTGTGATTTAACACATCATAAGATTCAACAATATCGTAAAGTTTCGAGTTGGGAAGGGTAGTCAAGTTCGTGATCTGAATGGAAAATGGCATCCACCCATGAAATTTACCCATGTTATTCATCCACCCATTAAATTTGTCCATCCATGGAATTTATCCATGGTATTGTAAGTGGCATCCACCCATTGTATTCATTCACCGATGGTATTTATCCATGGAATTGTAAGTGGCATCTATGCATGGTATTCATCTCCCCATGGTATTATAAGTGACATATACCCATAGTATTCATTCACCCATGGTATTTACCCACCCATGGAATTTACTTGTGCTATTGTAACCAAAAAATGGCTATAAGTAACAAGTCACATTTTGTAAATGGATAGATTGTCCACCACAATGTAGATTTTACAATTATTCTTCGTTATAAATAAAAAAAAAATATTTTTTGTTTTGTTTACTGTGTGTTCTCCTCTTTTCTTCTAGAATTTCAATAATTTTTTTATATCTTGGGGTTCCTACCCCCAAGATCCGGACTAGTGGTATCAGATTCAGGTTACAACTCCATGGGAATGAGTGTTTGAAGAATATTTCAGTTTCAAAAATGGACCATTATAGAAGGTTCAAAAATATCTCATTTGAAATCATTTTCTATTATCTCAAATGGTTTTTTATGGAATTTGATTTCATTTCCCGGTTTGAGAGATATGAGAAATTGACATTACACATGTCTCAAACTTTGCGCGACCCCACATACGATGAGTTTCTGCAATCATTTTCTCACTCCACATGTCATGAAATTTCAAGTGTATTATAACAATGGAAATATATCTTCAATACCTCAAATGGGTCTTTGACGAAATTTGATATCATAACTTGTAGCAGAAGATATCAGCAAAGTTGTAGCAAGAGGTCTATAATGTGAAAGAAGCCTTTAGAACATCTCATTGGATAAGAGAATCGATAGAACCCATGGCCACTTTTGTTACAAGTATAAAACACATTTATAGTTTGGGCATATCCCTAGTTTGGCTTGGTTTTGTACCCCACCCACTTTCCATGAGTTTTTTATATCTGGAGTAGCATTCGAAGCGAGTTCCCTTTGGAGATGTGCCCTCCCAGCTTGCTTAAGTAGGCACCTACGTCACATTCATAAGTTTCGTCATAGTAACATATGGCTTGGGTTATTTGGAGATGTTCCCTCCCACGCCAAGCTATGTAGGCACCTGCTACTTCATCAAAAGTCAGCATCAAGGTTATGGGTCAATCGCACAAAACCCTTATCATCGAAGTCCACTTGCTAGGCCGCACAATTTTAGTATCACAATTTTTCACAAACATTACACAGTATGTCTATCCTCAGATCTTCATTTTTCATGGTTATGGGTCATCCAAAAACCTACACTTCATTGAAGTCCATTTCCTAGGCTGCACACTATTATTATCAAAGTTGGTTACAAGCATTACAAGGTATCCGTATCCTCAAATATTTGTTCATCATGGTTATGGGTTAAAACACACAAAACCCTTCTCTTCAGTGGCTCTTCATATTCAACAAAGGCTTCTTAGGACGGAAATTCATGCAATGGGGACTATTTCTTCTCAAGGATGGTGGAATGATCCAAATGGAAAATGGAATCCACCCATGGAATTTACCCATGGTATTCATCCACCGATGGTATTTATCCACCCATGGTATTTATCCACCCATGGAATTTATCCATGGTATGTTAAGTGGAATCCATACATGGTATTCATTCACCCATGGTATTTATCCATGGTATTTCTAGTGGCATCTAGCCATGGTTTTCATCCTTGCATGGTATTCATCCACCCATAAAATTTACCCATGGTTTTTTAAGTAACATCCACCCATAGTATTCATTCACCCATGGTATTTACCCACCCATGGAATTTACTATGGTATTATAACCAGAAAATGGCTATAAGTAACAAGTCACATTTTGTAAAAGGGTAGATTACCCACCACAATGTAGGTTTTACAATTATTCTCTATTTTCAATAATAATAAAAAAATATTTGTGGTTTTGTAACTGTGTGTTCTCCTCTTTTCTTCTAGAATTTCAATCATTTTTTTTTATCTTGGGGGTCCTCCCCCCAAGATCCAGAGTAGTTCGTGAGCTTAATATTTTCAAAGTATGTTTTTCATCTCTAGTGTTGCTCTGCTACCAGTAGGCCTAGATAGTACCCTAGCAGAGTCACTACAGGAACACAAACATTGGCCCGCTCCTAGCGAGCCTGGACAGTACCTTGACAGAGTTGCTTTCTTCACCTCTTTGCACAAGAACCCTTTCTCTTCTTTCAACCTTTATTTATTTATTTTATAGGATTGTGCATTGACAGTTATTCATTTTATGGGAGGAACAGGGATCCCGACTTATTGAGAGAAGAAGAGCTTGTTCCTTCAAAGAAACATATAGAGACCTCAGATTTAGGTTTGCTCGTTTAGATTTTTCCCCTTCTCATTCTCTACTAATTAGATATACATGACAACACGGAAACATAAAAAACTGACTGTGGGCATGAGGTCTTCCTGAATAGACATAGATTCATGGTTTAACTAAAACTCTCCTTACGAACAGATCATATTTTCATAGAAACTTTATCAACCAAAATATATAACCAACTCAAGGAAGATGGACAGAAAGTTAGCCAAATGTGTAAGTGTCACAAGAATCTCTTTAACTCATCCACACACAAAGAAGCCAGGGAACACATTGACATGTGAAATTGATTTACATGACACAAACATAAAACAAAATCAAACAAACAAGAAAAGAGTATGTACATAGTGTAGGGCACAATCCTAGATTATCATTGAAAATAATGCTTTAAGTCTTGACCATTGACGATGAAAGACTCAATCCTCTTGTCAAGTGATTGTAGATGATATGTGTGTTTGCCAAGATTTTCGTGAACTATGAATGGTCCAATCCATAGGGATTGAAACTTGGTGTGTTTTCCTTTGTCCTCATGGAATTTTTCCCACTTCAAGTCTAAGTCACCCACACTAAAGTTGTTCTTCCCTAGAGAATTTTTGTCAAAACACCTTTTGATACAGTTCTGATGGAGTGAAAATATTTCTTTTTCTTTCAGCCTTTCTTCCTGCAACTTATGAAGAGTGTCCATCCTACACTGCACTAATAAGCATGGCCTGCCTTGGGATTCTTGTGAAAGTTGGAGAGCAGGGTATTCAATGTTATGAGGGAGGATGGCTTCTTTTCCATACACTAGGAAGTAATGGGAGATGTTTAGAGAGGGTTTTGGCGTGACTTGGTCAGCCCATAAAGCATTTACCAAAGGAGAGTGTCAGTTCCTCTATTCAGAGAATATGCTCTTTTTGATGATATATATGAGGTTATAATTTGTGGACTCAGCAATACCATTCACGTATGGATAGTATTTAGCTTAATGCTTCAATACAATTCCATTTTCTAATGAAAAAACATAGAGTTTTAGTGATGAGAAATATGTTTCATTATAAAAAACAAGTGAAGTAGGAATTTCGAACTTGGAAATAGTATTCTACTCAAGGAAATTGATGACTTCCTAATCATTCACCTGTTTAAGAGGAATTGCTTCTTCCCACGGCGTAAAGTAGTCGGTGGCAGTGAGAATATAGCATCACTACTTTGATAGATGAGGAAATATTTCTCTAATGGCATTCAAGCCCCACTATTGAAAGGGTTCTTCCACTACGATAGGCTGCAATGGGGCAGATGACTTCTTGTTTGGGTCGGCACACCTTTGATAGACCTGACACTTGCGCATGTAAGTGTGAGCATATTTGAACAATCTTGGCCAATAGAAACTAGCTTGCATGATTTTATGCATAGTTGTGTTGCCCACAAATTTTCCCTCGAGTGGTCTGTTGTAACTTATTTTTACCCTTGTAATAATTTGTAATTTTCCTTCATTTTCAAAAATAAAAATAAAAAAGAGAAAATAGAGAAAAAGAAAAAAGAGAAATAAATATAACAAAAAGAGGAATACAAAAAAATCAAAGAAAGAGATGAAAAATAAAAAGGGAAATAAAAGAATAAAAGTAAATAAAAAAATTATGTCCCTAGTATCAGCGAGCACGTTTAAATGTTGCTCCTTTATTTTTATTATATTTACCATTTTAAATCAATTATTTCATTTGTAATAATTTGATTTGATAGACCACCTGAAGAGCAATTAAATTTCGTGTAGTTTTTGATGTACATGATCAAGCACGTCGATATTAACAACCTCTGACTCAATGTGGGACCCCCCACATTCTTGAAAGTTATTGCAGGGGGTCCGCAAAGTGATTTCTCTTGACTTCGCTTTTGATATGTGGCACACTCTTAAACATTGCGGTACCCCTCCACTAAAAGTTGTAAACCACCACCACCCACCTTTGCAAACCAGTCATTCCTTCTAACACTTCTCTCACCATTTCTGCCTACCACCAAGTTCCCGCTACAGTTGGTCATCACCATTTTTTTCACTAAATACAGTAGGTAACTGTTAAGCCATTTAATTCTCCCGTCAATGTTTAAGAGCATTAAAAATATTTCACCAATAATGGTTAAGCCCAACTGAAATCCATTACAAACACCATCATAAAAGATGTTATCCTCTCCAAAATACATGCTTTCGCCATTTCTTTCTGCAACTAGAACTTCTAGCACAACACTGCAGGTGTATTCTGACGATTACCAACTTCTAATCATCCTTATTTCTAAATAACTATCCAATTGTCCTCAAAATTTTTATTTTTCCCCAATCGTAAACCACAAAAGAAAATCTAAAGTATATGTAGACAATCCTCTATTACCACGTGTAATTAATTTAGATGAACTTCCCCTGATTGACAACCATTTCAAAATTTTGAAGACAAATTGTGAATTCGACTTGAACGAACTCCAAAATTGGGCTTATAAAAAACATCAAAATTCCAGTGACGATTTTTTATTCTGGGAATCCTTATTACCCCGGTTTCATTTCCCTCAGACATATCATTGTCCAGGATTTGTCATTGGGTGTGGAGCCTAATATATTCCTAGTCAGAGAGTTGTAATTGCTAAGAATAATCTCTACATAACCTTTGAGTCAATTGGTCAAGTCATCCACTTAAACCCTCAAGACTCCCTTCACCATTTTTCCACTAATTCTCTAATGGAGATTTACCAGAAACTTTCTTTTTCACAAAGAGCGCATATCTTGAGTCATTTTTACCATAAAACTTAGAATTTCGTAGAACAAACCCACCTTATCCCTCTGCAATGTTCCATGAGATGTCTAGGTAGGTTATTTCCCTAGTTTCTTTTTGGTTAGAATATCCCATGATCAATGGGTAGATGAAGTTATTTTACACTTTTTATCAGTGTTTTATTTTGGTAAAAAACCTTCAATCTTGTTCAATTATAGTCAGTTTAGGTATGATGCAATTCATGATCATTTTTTAAAGTTCAGTGCTAAAGGTTCATTCAGGCACTAGTTAGTTTTGAATTACTTATTCTTATATCATCAATCAGAAAGGTTCAAATTTCCTATACAAAAATTGGATGTTGAAGGAAAACCACAGTCAGTGATTCATTGGACCTGATTAGTGAGGAAAACTTTTGAAGATTTTTCTTTTAGTGATTTTTTCAATCAATTTGTGTATATGGAAATATGTTTGTTAAGTAGTGATGTAGCTTCAAGAGTTTCAACAGAAATCAAAAGGATCTTTCATTTGAGTGAGTAGTCTAAAGTTGGAGACTGGTATTTATACCAAAATTTCAAAGAGATCAAGATCTATGGCTGTGAGCTTCCACCTTACAAATTACCTTTGTTCCTCCCCAATAGGGTTTTTTCACTTGAGTATATCAGGAAGATGATGAGCATGCATGATGTTCATTTTGTTTCTAGAAAACAAAAGGTTCAATTTTAACTAAGAGGATAGGTTGGCCCATTCATAGTCAACACCAAAGCTACAGAAAAATAATTCAATGATTTCTTAAGTTAGATGAAGTTTAGATTGAGTTTTGGTTCTTCATATGATCTATTAGGACTGATATTTTTGTATCTTTTTCTGGCACCCGTAGCACAAGTGCTTCAGGAGACATAGAAAGATTCCTAGAGATACCGTCTCAGTTGATTGTAGACCAGTGCCTAGGACATCTTAGATAGAGGAGTGCATGGAAGATTTTCAATGGGGGCTTTCGGTCGCACTCCAATTGTCACATAGTTGAAAAAGAGGATAAAGGGGGCTTGGTTCAATAAGCCTTTATGAAGGTAAAATCAAGCCAATACATGGGTCCAAATGTTCAAGTGGTAAATTGGGCCAACCTTAGAGATAAATGCTTGGTTCTGGTTGCCGACACACAACAATAGGCAGATTAATATTAGCGTTGCAGTAAAGTGAAAAGGAGGAAAGAGAGGAGGGAAATCGGTGCATGGGGATGATTGCAATGCAGAATCCTAAGCCATAATGTTCCATCATAAATATTGAAAAGGGAGGAGATGAAAGAGCGGAAGTAGTGGAGTGCTAGTTAGGGTTTCAGGCCATATACTCATGGGCACATGTGTATCCAAAAGCTTGAGAAAATATATGCACATTACAGGTACTTGATTAAATCTGTATCTAACACAGGTATTGTTGCTACTTGGTAACAAATATACAATCATGAACAAGGGGGAAACATGCAGCTTCATCACACTATTTGAGAGAAAGAAAAAAATATATGGAATAAGATTTATAGAAGGGAAAACATATTGTGCATTAATCTGCTTGGAATCACCAGGGAGTTTCATTAATACTTGAAGGGTCCAAATAACAAGCCTGTTACATTCAGCATGTGTCACTCTGATCACTCATGAACATGTAATTAGAACCAAAATGGAACCCAAGAATTAGGACCACTGCGGGTGCAGAATTACGGAACCTCCATTAAATTTTTCTCCCACTTTATTTATACAGAGAAGGGGGGCTTTGAATCCAAATTTATAAAATATCTCAACCAAGGGCCAGCTGTCTGATTGGCTATTTTCCTAGGCCTGCGATAGCTCTTCTACCCAAACCGATTTCCTCATTTTTTATTCCATTCTTGGAAATATAGAAATTACAAAATAAAAGAAATTATAGAAAAATAGAAAAGAGGAAACTGAATGATGATGGAGGAAAATATCGTCCTGGTGGTTCCTATGAAGGCCCCTGATCAGGCCACATCTCTACCACAATGTATCCCTCCTGCTGCTTGGTCATTTCTGTCGCTTTCACATTAACTTCCTGAATCGCTCGTTGTCCAGAGCAGGGAGTGCATCGACTATGAGTTGCCTGCTACAGACTAGAAGTGGAGAATGTCCTGGAAGTCCTTTGTTGTGTGTCTGAGTGGAGCCCCATGCTAAGCCATTAATCTTCCTGAGTCCCCATACCTTCACTTACTCTGTATTTTGTTTGATGACTGTGTTGTTGGATATACGCTGAAAAATACCCTCATCGTCCCACTAAGAGAAAGCGAAATAAAAGTTTTAATGATCGTTGATCTGGGTCGTTGATCCGCACCTGTTGGTATCAGAATCACAATACAGGAGAGGGCCTTTTTACCATATTTCATAGTGCTTTCCGATTTTCTAGATGTGAAACTTCAGTAAAGCATGATACATAAAATATCGCATCTGGAACCAAGACTCACATATCGCCATCAGAAAGCGAAAAGGGGCTTTAACATTGATTTTATGGTGATTTCCCAATATATCGAACCTAAAATTTCTCAAAACCATAATACATAACCTTTTAGGTCCATCACAATCGCAAGTCAGAAGGGAGTTCAGTGGAGGAGGGAGTTATGTTTTGCGTGATCCCAAATTGTGATATCGCAATCGGCAGGAAGGTGGAAATATCGCAATCAACGGGGAGGACCTTATCGCAATCGGTGGGTGAAGAAGGGACTTAGATATGAAATCTATGGGGAATTTGTGATATGTGATATCGGAAGAGAATCTACAATATCACAATCGGTGGGGGAAGGACTTTATTGTGGTAGGCAAGCAACTTTGTAATATGTGATATCACAATCGCAAAAGGAAAAGGGAGATGAGAGGATATGTATTGCAAAGGAAAATGGGTTGATAACGATAAATTTTTGTGGTCCCAACCTTTTAAAAGGACTTCAATATGTTTTATGAATGTTTTTAAGGTATCTCAAAGGGTAATGAGGAAACACGGCTAGAGTTGGAAATAAAAAGGGATTTCGGCTAGAGTCTAAAAATGGTCAGAATGGCTAGAGTTTAAAAACAAAGGGTAAAATAGGGTTTGTGAAAGAAATGAGTTTTTTTAGAGAATATGGGAATTTCTCCAAATCAAATTAGATTGGACCTATCCTTCCTTCTTTATTCTCTAACTTGCAAAGCACAACAACCTATTTTGGAAAAGCAGCAGATAGATGCAAATGATCAATCAAACTAAAAATTATTTATAGGGGTTATCATGGATAACATATGGCTTGGAGGCTAGCTCCAAACATCTATGTTATTTTTCCCTCTTTGTACATCTAGAACCCTCTTTTTCAGTGAGAGACAATAGATATCATCAATGAGAGTTGGTCAAAAGTCTATACCATATGTGCAACTTACAAAACCTAAGATTGAACAATATGATAATGAAAATGAATGGGAAGAGAACACACGACAGGAAGTTGAAGACCTAGTTTCTAGTCAAACAACATTGGAAACTCCAACGATGATAGAAAAAGAATTGAAAAGACCGAGAAAGAGTCTATCTCTAGCAAGACCAGAGTTACAAAATGAAACATTCAAAGTGTTCAAGAGGAGAAAAATAATAAATGTTGAAGAAGAATCCTTAGAAGTTCAAACTTTTGAAGAACCTACTATAGTCATACTTTCAGAAGAATATGCATTTTCATTACAACAGATTCAAAAAACTGGAATATATTCTCCTTCTTCTCCTTATTATTCAGGGTACAAGAGAATTTTATCAAGGTTCTTAGAGATGAAGAAGAAAAATGAGGCACGAAAAACTTCTACATATGAAGAGTTCTGGAAACAGTCTTCAACAACTTAGACTAGATTAATTTTTGCCTTAGATAGTGAAAGAGGACAATTCCAATTAGCATTTTTGGAACCAAAGGTCCATGTGCTTAAGAGTGTTGAGGATTACAAAACATATGTGTTTTCATTTTATACCAAATAGATACATCCTATTGATTAAATTGATCTTCATAAACAAGTAGGAGAAATGATATACACATCCTTGACAAGTTCTGCCATGGTAGTTTCAAAGCTACAAGCATCTCTGAACAATATTCATTCTAAAGTTAGGATTGAATCCTAAATATGTAAAGGTAGCTAAGGAAATAATTAAAATAAGAAATGCAGATATAAAGGCACTAAGGAAGCAGCTGAGATTACCAACTATTGAACATCTTCAAGCACAAGAAGTAGGTCAGTTGGAGAAGGAAAAAGAAAACATGCTTCAGATGATTGTGGAGGAAAATATACAAATTCAAAAAAAGGAGGCAGAGATGGAGAAATTGATCGAGAAAGAGAACTGCAAGTCAACACTAGAGTAGGGACATCTACAATAGTAGTATCTAGAGCAGCAATGTCCACAGTAGAAAAAAAGTCTACTAGCCAGAATCCAATAGAGAAATTATCTAAAGATATGGGAGGTATGTCATTAAAGGATATGGAAATTGAAAAAAATCAGATTTCAGTTGGAGAAGACCCAAGATAATAAGATATAAGTTGATAATGCATATATGGCCAAAGTACAAAAAAAAATCAGATTAATTAAGCAACTCGAGAAATATGAGAATGAATCATTGATTTCACAGACATAATCTGAAGCAAAAGAAAAGATATGGATTGACATAAATTCAACCATGACTCAACTCTGGATATCTATTGAAATCATTTTTAAATAGGAGGAGCTAGTGTAGAGGTCAAAGGCAACCATTAGAGAAAGTAAAGAAGATTTAGATCAAAAGTCAGGGAAAGCTACTAGAATAATCAAAGTGATGAACTCTAAAACAAAAGAAGAATTAGAGGAATTCGAAATTGAGGATTGGATTGATACAGTCCTAGAACTAAGAATGGTTTTAACAAAAAGAAACTTAATGTTATAGTTAGAAAACAAATCTCAAAACTTAGAAGCACAAGTTAAAAAGTTTAACAAAAAAGTTAAAGTTTTGTGCCAGAAAAGACTTCCAGCTCTACAAGATTCTAGTGGGCAATTGATTCAACTAGAAAACTAGCAGCACAGATTACACGATCTAGTAGTAGATAGAACCAAGCTTTCCAAAGTCAAAGGGATAATTAGTGGTAAAGAATTCCTTGAAGGCCTTGAATATGATCTTTTTATTCAACATGGAATTCAACATTTGTTTATTACTAGGTCAACCTTTGAGAAATACATAGAATTCGATGAGGCATATAGAAAAGTAACAAAGTTTTCTATCCCAGATGATAAAATATGGGATAAATTACTTGAACTCATCAAGTAAAACAAAATGCACAAATTTAGTAACCAACTATAGATAAAGGAGCAAAAAGCAAGATAATAGGGGCAGAAAGAAAAAAAAAATCAGTTTCCAGCAGTAGTCATCAAACAAAACCCTCGAATTGTGTGTTGATTATTCAAATTATTTTACAAAAGCTATTTTTATGTTCTATTTTTGTAATATCCAAATAAATTTTGGATAATATTCCTTTTTGTAATAACTTTTATTTAGATATAGATATTTTTGAATTACATTCTATAAGTATTTTGTAATTCGAAGAAGGAAGGATTGAACCCTTGTGATGATCCAATGACACCATTGTAATACTCTAAAATATTTCTGAAGATAATCAAAAGATTTTTACTTCATTCTTAACAATTTTTGCATCCATTTGTGTTTTTCCTGTTTATTCATTTATGCTTTACATAATTTAATTCTGTATATGTTCAAGTTAACATAGGAGTTAGGGTAAGGATAGATTGAGTATCACTCTCCCTAACAACCCACTGCAAGTTTATAATCACTAAATAGATTAATTAACTAAACAGTTTGTTTAAGTTAATTCCTCTATATATTTTAACTATTGCCTTTTGTCATCTCTTGAACATATATTGTTTTGCTGTAGAATTCTTCTACACGCATCAACTATATTTGATTAATTAAATATTCAATATGGATGCTTTATTATCATATATTTTCTTAATTTCTCCTTTCAAACTCATCTTAAATATTTAATCTATTATGAATGAAAATCAGCCATTTGCACTTCCCAGAAATATTTATATTTTACAAGTGTTAAAGGTTTAATACATTGGTCATCCAATTCAATTAAACCCTTACTTAGATGCTTTGGCACAATTCCCAAACTAAAATTGTCTACAAAGATACAACATTAGATTGACACCATTGTCAGGAAATGAAGTTTGAAGTTTTTCCCTAGGATAATGATCAAACTTGCCTCTTAATGTTGAATAAGAGGTCAAAAGGCTAAAATATTTCACCCGGTGAATCCATTGGTTAAATATGGCTTCACGCATGCATACTAGATCTCGTTCAGATCAAGAACTCTTCTCTCTTTTATCAGATCAAGAGAGACTTGTAAGAATTGCATCTATCAGATGTCGATTAGAAGCATCCACTTATGTTTTAGCTTCTCTTCCACCTAAAATACCCTCACAAACTGATCCTTTTCAATCAATTCCAATACCTACTGAATTATCCAATCTGCCACCTAAAGTTTTAGAACTCCTTTTTAAATGAGTAGATCTTCAATCATCATATCTAGTTCATCAACTTGAGACCTTTTTGTTTCTTTCTTCTCATTTAGAACCATCTGATACTGAAGCAGATCCTAAGCTTCAAACACTAGAATTGAGACCAACTAATTTCATTTCCTCCCACATGCATACTCATCCTTTAATTCCTGCCAAGCTTGAAGAGGAAATTAGCATTTATACTAAATATCTAGCCTTTGAAGATCAAGAGAAATTCATTCCTAAAGTTTAGAAATTAGCTCTCCATCCTTAGTTTTCAAGAAACCTAAACCTCTGTCCCAGCCATATTCAAGGAAAGTTGTCTCCCCAAAACAGACAATTCTATTACAACACCAAATGGTTGGATTTTGACCAATTGCAATAGCTCGATATGAAGCATTAGTGCTTCCACTAGTAGCCCAACTTCATGATTTTCCCGAGGGATATTTGAAACATTTTCCCAAATTCAATCGAGAAACTGGGCCATCTGTAGAAGACCACTTGGCTGCATTTCTTGAATTTGAAAATAATATGAACATTGAACATGAGGATCTTTACACTAGGCTTTTTGTTCAATCATTAGACGTAAATGTTGGGATATGGTTTAAACAACTACAAGCAAATTCTAGAAACTCCTGGGATGAATTAACCAACATCTTCAAGAATCAATGGGGAATTAAAAAAGATTGTGTTTACTATTTAATAGAATTTGAAGATTTGAGAAGAAACCCTAGTGAACCTGTTGCAGACTTTATCAAGAGATTCAGTAAGATTTATAACAAGATTCCACGAGATTGTAAAGCCCTAGTCACTACAACTAAAGTCATATTTTATAAAGAATTTGATGATGATTTTGTTGTAATGCCTAGAGAGAGAAATCTGAAACCTTAGCAGACATGTAGATTAATGCAATTGAAGTGGATGCAAACATGTCATCATTTACTAAATTGAGAGTAAAGTTAGAAAAGGATGAAAGGAAAATGAAAGCCAGAGAGGAAAGTACTTCATCAACAAATACTAAAGACTAAGAACATAAAATTTGTCAAATAACCTCTTTATTGAGAAATCTATCTAATAGAATTTCAAGAATGGAAACTCAACCTAAAGTAACCTAAGAGGTTGCAAATAGACCTTTAGTCCAATGTTAAAGACCTTTACAACCTAAAATTTTGCAAAGAATAAATACTAATCAACAAAATCTACCTCTATTAATGATTGATGCTCAAGATCCTGAAGGAGTTGTTCCTATTGTTACAGATGATATTAATTATTTTGAAGATATATCATCTCAAAATGTTATTATCACAATTAGTCAGGACCAACCTATTTCTCAAAATCAAGATTCATCCCAAGTTTCTAAATATCAAGCTTTTTTTGAGTTTCTCATTACTAAACTAAAAACAAGATATGACCTAAGACCTAGACAAGGTACTGGTAGTCTTGTAAAAAAAGTTACCTTTGATGAACCTCAAGTAAAATTTGTTGAAATACCATCTTTCCAACCACCAAATCAATTACAAGAACAATCCACTAGTAAAAAACATGTTCCAATTGTTTTTAATGTTGGAAAATAACTAGAAAGGGTTTAAATTCCTATTCCCTTATCTGAACTTTCCATAAATCAAGGTTATAAACAACAAGTCTCCAAATGGATACAATATTCAAGTGTAGATGCTGATGGGGATGTCACTAGCCTATAGGATGAGAAATCTTCAATTTCTTTTTTTGACCTAGTTCATATATGGTTGATGAAAGTGTGCCACCTTTCTATTTTACATTGAAATCTCATGATTTCCTTTTGTACAACTATATGTAAGATTTTGGTGCCTCCCATAATCTAATTCTTAAAGTTATCATGAACCAACTTCAATCGCATATCACTAGGCCACGTGGCAACCTCTCATTGGGCCATGTGGTAGCCTCTCATTGGGCCACATGGTAGCCTCTCATTGGGCCATGTGGTGGCCTCTAATTGGGCCACGTGGTAGCCTCTTAGCAGCCTTTGATTGGGCCACCTCAAACCATACTAACCAATTGAAATATGCCACCTACACATCTACCATGATTCCACATGTCAAAAACTGATTGGTTCACCGCCAACTGTACCTTACGCAGTCAGTTGATGATGTCAGTTGTATGGACTACCCAATTAGTAGCCCAGTCAACCCTATTGTTGACTTTTTAGTTATTGGTCAAAAACTTCAGAACACCATAAATTCTTCATATGATGTCGAATTGGGGCGAGTCAAGCATCATTGGAATTAGGATGAAGAACACTATGAAGTTACTCCAATTTTGGGAGATTTTGAGAACTTTCACTTTTTAGCCTATTTTTGATCTCCGAATAATACCTCCCCACTAGAAAATTTTGGACCTGCAAAAGTTTATCTTCTCTCAAAAAATAAGTGAGGAAAAATCTCATTAACTTTCACAATATCAATCTTTCTTGTTCTGTTTAAATTGGTTCCTTATAGCTCCAATAAAGGTACTCCACCTTGCCTCTGTGTGAGGTCCTAATCTTCTTGCCAAGAATTGTAGCTTGCTGCAATTATCTTAAACATGCAGGAACAAAAAAATCGATGGATGGAATAGGATTCTGAACATTCTCTCCAAAACCATATTTCTTTGGCTAAAAAAAAATTCACCTTGAAGTCCCTCCTTGCTAACCCAAAACTTGATTTTCCACCTAGAAATCATAAGAAACTCAATGCTTGTCATGCATTGATTTGTACTTTTCCTTTTTTCCTTAAGATGCACTTGTACTCTTAGATGCATTGGCTACATTTTTTCAGTGACATGCTTAGCTTTGTCCACATTATTAAGGCTATCTTCTGCAAAATCTTTATCAAAGATAAAATTCACAAACAAGCTTCATATCGAAACACTTGTATAAGTGAGTGCTTGACACAATTGTAGACATACATGATGAAATAAAAATGCTCATCCCAAAAATCCCAAACAAATGGAATCATCATCAAGCCTAGATAACATGACATTCCAAAGAAAATACACTTGTTGCAAATAAGTTATTGTACACTACTTCACTTTACAAAGTACCCAAATGGGAATATACACCAAGTAATCACAATTTTACAAAGCAAGAAACCATTACAAAATATTCTACCCATTCTTTGCCTAATCAAGCTTATGGGTTCTCTTTCTGCACCTGCTCTACTTCAAAGTTTGCTTTAGGAACTACATCAGTTTCCACTTTTCCACCTATTTTTTTCCTTGAAAGGGATCACATGACCTCTTTTTCCTTCTTGGGATGAATTTCCAGATGGATTTTATAACACTTTTCAATCTGGTGCCCATTCATTTTACAATGGGTACACAAATGCTTATGTTTTCTCATCGACAAGGAAGTCTTCATAACAAGGAGAGATTCCTCATTCTTTGTCCCAAGGATTTGATCCATTCTTTTTAACATTGCTTTACATTGCTCACAATCAGCCACAGATTGGTAAGCTGCATTACAAAATGTGCAAGGAAACTTTTCCGATAAATAATCAAAATCACCAACATTTCTAAAATCTCCATGACACTTATACATGTCCTTTGAGTTGTGAATTTGACGAGAAGGACTAGACTTTGCATGTCCCTTAGAACATTCATCTCTCTTTGGAGACAATTTTCCATCATCACTACCATCATGGTGTGACATATCATCACTTGATGATTTCTTTGCCTCACCAATTTTAGAGAACTTTCCAATTTCTCCATGACCATAACCCAATCCTTCATATCGTAGTCGTTCTTTAACCTTGATAGGATTAGTGATACCTTGGAAATTGACTCTAAGGTCTCTTCCATCATAAATCATCCAAGTTAAAATTTTCGTACCAATACCTTTGGTATGCTTTTCAAAATTTGCAAAATATGTGTCATCAACATTAGCTAAAGGAGTAGAACTAGATATTCTAATTACATCCTTTGGCCTATCACCCATATTTTCTATTATAGATTTTGATGACAAAGTAGATGATGACATAAGCCAACCACTTTTACCAACTAGCACGGAAGGAGATTCTTTCAGATGCTGACAAAACTCAAGGGCATCATTCTCAACATAGGTTCCATATCCTATGTATGTACCATGTACACAAATTGGCTTCATATTAGAGGGGTTATTTGCTTCTTCTGAGATGAAAATCTCACCAGTATGTTCTTCCACTACATGCTGCAACTATAAGCACATTTTCGTTTTCTCATCCTCTACAATTTCAAGTAGTCTCCTTAGCTCAACATTCTCTATTCAAACAGATAGATTAATCTCCTCCAGCACTTTAAGTTTTCCAGGCTTCTGTTTCTTGCCCAAACTTGCAACTTGGTCAAAAACTACTCTAATACCACTTGGTTTGAAAATGGAGGAAATCTCCTCCTATAAAAAAATGATCTTCCTTTTACACTTTGCAAGTTAACAAAATGGGTCTTTAAAGGTAAAATAAGTTTCACAACCTCTTCAAGATGGTGAGTTAGGTTTTCACGTGAACTTCAAAGAGAAACAAATTCACATGCAACTCAAGATGATAAACATGATGAGAAGGAACCAACATTTGATAATCGAGTTCACCCCTCCAGGGTTACATCTTCGAGCCTACTCCAATAGTTATACCACTATATTGATTTCAGTAGCAAATGAGTACAGACAAATTTTGAAGGCTGGAAAACCTCTAACTAGGCTCTCTCCATGCTCAAATATGACTCCATACCATTTCAAATCTATCTCTGCCTCTAGCACTAAAAGACTTGATTCTGCAAAAATTCCATCACAAAGTGCTCAAATTAGAAAACTAAGGCTATCATTCAGTCCAGGATGCTCAAAGACCCCCATCTAGGCTCTTCTTGAGCTCAATAAGGTTGAAAATTGAGAAATATGTGATTCTCCAAATCGAGTTTTGTTATTTTTCTTGTAAATTAGCAAAACTTGCTAATTGTGCAACAATTTCACCTTTTTTCCAAAGTCTACCGAACAACATTTTCACTCGAGACTCGCTATATTCTAGCTGCAAAAGGTGCAATTTGTCACTTCATTAATTTTTCCAATAACCTGTATGCATCAGATCAAGGTCACGTCGTTCCCATGTAGCTGGGGACCGGGGTTAACCACTTTCCCCCGTTGGTTTATCTCTCCGCTACTATCGGCATGGTCATATTCTTGAAATAGGTTCGGGGTCCAATAACACGCCCCCACAGGCTAAACACAATTGTCTGTCCATCGTTGGTCGTAATGGTTGTTGAGAACCAGGGGCCAGAGCTTATCCGCTCAGCCTAACCCCCTAATCTTCTGTCTACGGTTGTATGGGTGTGTTAGGTGACCAAGACTAGGGCAAAGTTCCCCTGCACTTTCCACTATAGCCTCTTCGCTATGGTCTTATGGAGCCCAATAGGTCTGGGGGCTAGGGCCAAGTGTCCCACCCAACTACCCTCTTCCTATGCCATGGGCATATGGGTTTTTTCGTGACCAAGGGTCATGGCCACCACTCGACTCCTCCTCCCAAACACTGAAACGCTCCATAACAAATATAATCAGTGACCATTATATGTTAAGAACTTGTGTGATGGTGTGACAGTAAGGTTGGAGGTTGGGCTGCCAAAGGTCTATGGGTCAAACCTTGTTGAGGCCCTTGGGCTTGATATAAATTTTTTGGCTAACCACGGGGCACCATAAGGTGTCCTCTCATTGGGCCACATGGCAGCCTCTAATTGGGTCACCTCAAACCGTACTAACCAATAAAAATATGCCGCCTGCACCAGTAACATAATGCCACATGTCAAAACCTAATTGGTTCATAGTAAGCCATACCCTGCATAGTGAGCTGATGACGTCACCTATACGGACTACCAAATCAGTGGCCCAGTCAACCCTATTATTGACTTTTTAGTTGTTGGTCAAAAGCTTCAAAACACCATAACTTCTTCATACGATGTCGGATTGAGGCAATTCAAGTGTCGTTGGAGTCAGGATGATGAAAAATATAACATGACACAAGTTTTAGGAGATTTTGAGTGCTTTTATTTTTTAGCCTATATTTTTTATCTCTGGGTAATGGAGGGGTTGGTAAGATTGATTAAAGCTTCAATTTATCTTAGAAATCTTAAAAGTATTCCTCTAGGATCCCCTAGTCTCTCATTCACTCATTAAAAATTTGTTGATGACATTCTCATGCTTGTCATTCCCACTGTTAAAAAAGCCTCCACCCTAAAGAACATTGTTCAAACATTTACTATTGCTTCTAGAACTTCCATAAACTTTGATAAATCCTTAAAAAAAAATTATTTAACTCCCACCTTGTAGTCCAGACCCATAACTTCTAACTTCTTGGAATTCATAGGATCTCTCTTTCATACAAATATATCCCTTCCCCCCTCATGGGCAACTCACTTACGAAAAAAAATTGGGAAAACTTTCTACTGAAATTTGAAGCCAATCTTTCCACTTGGACTTTCAGAGATCTTAACCTTACTAGTAATCTCACTCTTCCTAAGTTAGTTTTACAATCCTTCCCTACCTATATTCTCTCTATAATGGTTTATCCCAAAATAATCATCAACAAAATTACAAAAACATACAACAAAAATCGCTTCTGGTAAATGGGCTCGTGTTGCATGGGAAAAAAAATTTGTCAATCAAAAAAGGATTGGGGTTTGGATTTGTCAATCAAGATTTGAATCCAAAAGTTGGTGGATTATGGATTAAAAATCTAGCTGCCCTGTGGAGAAAGATGTGGAAGAAAAAATATGTAGCCCATAACCTAAATTATCAACTAATTTGAATAAATGGTAATATAAAGGGTTTGCATATCTAGAATTCTACTTATAACAACAAGCATCTGGTTCAAAACCATTATTTTTTGGAGATATGAATAAAAAAAGACCTTATTTTGGGAGGACTCGTGGAATTAATGGCCAAAAGCAACTTAAAAAGGGAACCTTCAAGCCATAAAGGAATCCCTTATCTCGAGGGGATATAATTTTTTTATCATTATTGGGATTTTCCTTGTCCTTCCTCCCAATGACAACTTTGGAAGTCTTACATTAATTGGCCTGCCCCTCTTACCCAAAATGAAACTCATGCCATCTCACGGGAATTAGCCAACTGGGAAATTGTTATTCATGGAGGAGAGGGAGTTTTCAGATGGGGCTATGGCCCCTCTAGAACATTCAATATCCTTGAGTCCTGCCACATTATTTCAAGTAGAAGTCCCAAGAGGGATCCACATAACTAGAGAAATATCTAGAATCTCAAACATTGGCCCAAAATCTATGTAATCTTATGGATTTTATTATGGAATAAAAATATAACTTAGGAAATTCTTCAAACTAGGGGACTTCAAGGCCCCTCCATTTTTCCTCTATGTAATTCCCACTCTAAAACAATAAATCACATGCCCTCTACTTGCAACTTGTCTAGTTCCATATGGGACTGTCTTACCATGGCCTTTAGAAAAAGAAACAAAATTCATAACAATGTCCTTTTACCTATAAAAAATGGAAACTCTCCCCAATTTCCTATCCGGTAATAAATTCACCCTAGAAACTAATTTTTGGTTTCATTGTTTGGGAGATTTGGAAAGAATGAAATATACTCATTTTTCAATGCATTTCTACTTTCATAGAGTGCACTTGGTAAGATGTACTTGAAAAAACTAAATAAACCATCATTATTGTTCATTAGAGTCCTCAAAACTAGGATTGCAATCCCTCTGAAATTTCCACCCTCTCTTTGTTGAGGAAAATTAATTACCTATCATTTAATTGTCAACCCGAGGGTTTCATAAAACTTGTGAAGCACGCGTGCACTATATATGCTAGAAATTAACTTCCAATTTAGATCAATCTAACTACAAAACCAAATAATGACAAACCAAATTCACCTTATTCTAATTCAATAATCAATTCAAAAGAAATTATAGTACAGCATGCAAAATTGAAATCTTAATATTTCATACTTACAAGAATTGAAATCTTAATCTACCACACTTGCAGGAATTGGAAAGCACACCTCTTTCAGAAATGAAATCTTAATCTACTGCACTTGCAGGAATTGAAATTGCATGAAATGAAATCTACTCTAAGGGATCATGTGTGCATTGTCAAATCAAGATCCTACGAAATGCATAATCAAAACCAAGTGAAATAAAATGAAATAAAACACAATCATTCTTAACCTCTCACACAAGAAAAATATATGAAAGAAAATAAATATTAATCTATGAAATCAATAATTATTAATCTATAAAAAACAATAAATCTCACACATTGTAGGTGGCCAATCCAAAAGCATGAGAGATGGAAAGTTGAGAGGCTCCCAATGCTAGCATTACTAGAAAGAGGTGAACATCACTCATGAGAATGGTGCTAAATATAAATTCCATTCATAAGTAATCTTAACTTGGACACCCGAGTATCTCCAACTTTACACATGCCTTTGAAAGGAGAAGGTTGTCCTATTTATACAAGAACATAAGAAGCTACCTCATTAATGGAGGTCCATTATTCTATTCATAGATCCCTAGAAAATCTCATAGAGTTACAACTCAAATAGGTAATGATGAGACACATATCCTCTTTGACCTTTATCCAAATCTTCTTCTATATCTTGAAGGGAATTCGAATTTGAGCATTGGAGGCCACATAAGGGTGCCTTGGAAGCTTCCAAATGACCTACACATGTCATGAAACTCAAGCCACTTTTAAGTATTAGCAAGTATATGTCATTTTTCTAAGTTTTAACCATAAATTCACTTAAAATACTAGAAATCATTAACTTTTGGAAAACACAAAGGTAACCCCATGTCATCATGAAAATGGAGGCTAATGAAAGATTATATGACTATGGAGTTGCGACATGTGAGTGAAATGGTGGCGATAAAGGTGAAAGTGGATTATATTTTGAAGACATTTTGGAGACTCTACATACCCCCCAAATGACATTATTTCATGTCCTCATGCAATCTATTGCATTGATTAATCATGATTTGCTTTTGAATGAGCTTGGCTTATATCAATTGTCCTTAAACTTTGCATTTTACAATTTCATTTCTTTTTGCAAAGTATTCATTTTCATACATTGAATTGCAACATGCTTGGTTGGATCTTGTGTGACAACCAAATCTTAATTGGTATTGGTTTGTGTGTATCAATACCTTGTTTCTTTTTGTTGCAACAAGATTCATTGAACATATTTAAGAATGCATCTTTAAATCAGCCATATAATATGCTCACCATTTAGGCATTTATTTGCAAATCACATAACTTTTGAACCATAAAGCAATCATAATTGATTAGGAAAAGTATGTTAGGATGAAATGAAGTGAAATGGAATGAAGTGATATGGATGTGATAATAAATGGATGTCCCTTCCCCCGACTAAAGGTGTTTACGGTTTTTTTTTTAAATGAGAAAGGAAATATGGTGAAGTATTTTCCAAAAATTATAATTTCAGTATTCAAGGAATTCTATGATTAAAAGCTAGAAAAGAACATACCTTTACTTACCTAGGAAGTGGAAAAGCTGTGCATATGTAGAGAAGTTGTAACCACTGTTGGATCATGGAATAGAATGGAGAATTTCATTTGCTTCTTGGTTGCATAAATGGTGTATGAGGTGGTGAAAGTGGATTCTTTATTTCTACTGCTAAATCTTTTGTATCCACTACAAAATGCTGAAATGATATAGTCTTCACCTACTACAAAACCCAATGGTACAATTCTAGTCATGTGAATAAATGTGTTGTTGTCGAGAATGAAGAGAAGACATTCGATTACTAGCCATTAAAGAATGTCGTTAACCAATGCAAGGCAAACTCGCCATTAATTTCAACGAGTACCAAGGTACCTAAGTAAATCTTGCAAAGTGCGAATAGATGAGATGATTGTGAGCCACTTGCAAGATCAAATGATCAAGGGAAATTGATGTATTCCCACAATTGTTGGCAAAATAACTTGTCATTGATGCATAGAAGCCTCGAGGTACTAATAAGGACTCTAGCCCTAAACCTAGATAGTGTGTTGATGTTGATAGGCCAAGACTTGTTATAAGGGAGGCATTAATGAATCCCCCATCATCTAACGCAAGTATGAAATGATGATTTTGGAAGGACTATAGATGAAAATTTGTAGTGGATCAAAGTTTATTTGACAAAATGAAAAGGAAAATGGAATGAATCACCTTTGTAGGGGAGCTGAATGGTTTTATTGTTGGGTTACAGGTTAGCGAAAGTGAGGCAGGAAAATGACTCTGAAGGAAAAATAGATGAATATTTTATTGACTGAATAATTATGAATGCAATGGTAATACTGGTATTTGAAAGGTTTTGAAATGGTGTGATGGATTTGATTTTACATTCTTTATCAAAAATCATGTGCTCATACTTGGGTATTTCATCTTTGATGTTGCTCTAATCATGTTCTTTTGAAAGAAATGAGGTCTTTGAGAGACACTTCTTGCTTATGGTCATATGTTTGTCTTCTTAGAACCTGCAAAAACTTAGTACCTTTTCAGCAATGAAATGTAAGGTTATCAAAAGAGAGAGGTTACCAATCCCTCTATTTTTGACATTTACACGCAAAAAACTGAGAATTGGTACTAATAAAACAAATTCACGCAAGAAAATCAAATGAATTTTTACCTGTTTCAAAGCTAGTGCCTCAGGTTAGCTGTCATGTCTTGTCATAAATTTCTTCATTATTTTACTATTTCATATTTTGATGAAATATTTCTCATTGGTTATATCTCATCGAGATCTTTCTGTCGACATTTGAATTGTCAAAAACCGATGTCGTATGAGAAAGTTATGCTTATTTGAAATTTTTGTGAAACAATGAAAATTGTCATTCATAAGTGTGGCATGGGAACATGATGTTGATGTGAAAGATGAAGTCGGCATATGAGATGGCATGTTGATCATGAATTTTGATTAGAATTCGTTGTCACAAAATAAATCATTGAGTTAAATACAAAGTTGCAAAATTGTTTTTCAGCTCCAGAATTGTTGTTCAATTGCAGAATTGCGCAGTTTCTGTAGCTAAAATCCTGAACAGACAGTTAAGTACACACAACTATGCATTTTTTTATGAACAAATAATCAGTCCAATCTTCAAATTAATCAGTACCTCTTCTAGAAAAATTAGAAAATAGAACTATTTTTTTTTATTAAAAAGGGCAAGGTAATTATGATCTACTTATTTTACCTGTAAACCTTCTTTGGTTGAACAATGGAAGAGAGATTTCCAATTGTTGATGTCGTAGCCTTGTTTCTTGTTCTTGTCTCATACGAGAGTGATAAATGAGAAGAAAATACTTGACAATAAAAGTATGAAATCGGTCTACAATTGACTTCCCTATTTGAAGCATTTAAAAAAATCACGATAGTGTACTCTAGGCAAAGAGTATAGTCAAAAACTTGAATTTAAGAATGGAGGACCCATGAAAACAACATAATAAAAATATGTACATTACACCATACTTTCTTAAGTGAATAAGAAAACAAAATTTTCTATTTGCAGAGTAATCTATATCACTATCATTGTCCCCATGCTGGACAATGTGCAAACAATAAAAGAATTCATCTCGGACCAATTGATGCAGCACACTTGTATCTTTTCCATAGCCCATCGACTGTATTTTGTATGCCATGATATTTTCTTGCAGTCTTATATGTTGGTGATGTTATTGGAAGCACAAGTTTAGCAGGTGTGCTACATGGAATCAAAGATGCAACATATTCTGTCTCTGAACCATTTGGTGTATGCATGGAGCCTTTTCCATAGTCCTTTGCAGGCCCATCAATAATTTTATTATCACCACGAAAAGAACACTTCCAAGAAAACACCATAGCACGCTTTGGGCTTCCAACAGGCTCTGCAGTCGCCATGGCAGGGAAACTAGATTTTGTAGCTTTGATGTCTCCCATTCACTTCTGATCTGCGTCACAAACTCATATTTATTGCCAGCATCAAGCGCAGACAATACTCCATGCCTCCTGTAGATCAGGGAGATCGGATCTTGGCGGATCTTCCTCCTGTAGATCGAGAAAATCAAATATGTTGCATGGCCACAACTAAAGAGTGTACATTTAATTAAAAACTGTTTTTCTCCCACAATCCGACAAATAAGGCTCCAGAGAACCCCGAAAATCTCTCAAACGGTTACGAATTTTGAGGAAATCGCTCACGTTAAACATAATTCACCCGATATATTTTTATGAGATTCGTTTTCATTTGATCACAAAATGCATTTTGAAAATGATGTTTTAACTTTTGCATATTTAGCCTTTGCTAAAGTAAAAAAATCACTTGTTGGATCTTTCCTGTCCACTGCCAAGCATGGATAAGGAGTGCATTAAATGAGGAACCATCGGATATCTAACTAATCTTGATAAGCATCAGGAACATTTATTTGGTCAAAATAAGAAGAGGGATTTTTTATACCTTCCAGACTGGAATTAAATAATGCTTGTTGCTTCTCCTCCGAGAAAATTTCCAACCTCAAGCTACTCTGGATTTATTCTTTTTCCGAAATTGGTTCTGAAAATGATGATGTATTGGAACAACTAGAATTAGTATGAAATCCTGAAATTAAATTTGTTGAATTCTACAATTTTCACAGTTGATTTTTTAAATGTTATTATAGTTTTGTTTTGAGGCCAAAGCCCAAACTACAATGTGTATTCCACCGCCAAAAAAAAACGGATCTAATCACTGAATTCACCCAACGAATCATCATTTTATAAATCAATGTTTCTATTGTTGCAACCCAGGCAAAAATAATAACCAACGCTCGGATCTGGATGTGTATTACATATATTTTTATTTGCAGGTTTTGTATAAGTCCGAAGCCCAAGATTATGATTTGCGTTCATGTTTTTAACTATCATGACTATTATTGATTCAACTTCGTCGGCCCTTCATGAGTTTTGTATGCATGCGTTGTTTCTTTATTATGGTTTTTGTTAATTGTTTTGTTTTTTTTTTAATGTTTTGTTTTGTTTTGTATGTTTATTTATTTAGGTTTTTTTTTAATATGAGCTATTTATTTTATTTTTTATTTTTGTTTTATGATTTGTATTTTTTATTTCAAATTTGTTTAAATAAACAAATCAAAAAAAATATATGTTCTATTTTTTTTAATATATACATATATAAATTTTAAAATAAGCACTTCATTGATTTTTTATTTATTTATTTTTTAATATGTGTTTCAAATTATTAAAATGCAAGAAAATAATTACAATCTAAAAATTCTAAATTCTAAATAAAAATGCAATTAAGAACTTAAAAAAATGCAATCAAGCTTAAAAAAAAATGCAATCAAGCTTGATTTTATTTTTCCTATTTTCTCTACTTGAAAGATTTTTAATTTTTTTTTTTTAATTTTTATGTATATGAATGTTTCCAATGGAGCCATGTGTGTAACAAGATGATATATATACTCATATGCATGTTTTAAATATATTGTTTGATACGTACCAATGTATGAGACACCAACTGTCTTGATTGAGATGATGTCAGAAGATACTGAAGAATGGAATACTAGGATCCAATCACTGTCTTGAACCAAGATTCAGTATAATCTTGTCTTCCTTGGCTTCCTTATATCATGCCATGCAAGTCCTCAAATATGTGATCTCCATTCAAAGAATCTGGTGATAGGCATGCATGGAACTTTTCAATCTCAAGTTCCAGTAACTGCTCTTTATCGATGGGCATCCATGATTCTTGGACCTTACCTAAATCTTCTTCTTCTAGTTGTTGTTCTTCAATGGTAGTTGGTGAATCATTTTGCAATACCTCAACATTGTAAGTGGATTGAGGTGTTTTATTGTTGGAGATTCCAAATGGTTGTGCAAGTAGTGGAGTGGGAATGGATATTTGGGGTATTTTTGTGTGTGGTAATGGGAAGGGTTGAATTGAGATCAACTGAGGGTGAAACTGATGTTTTATTCGAGGTGAATGGTATGGATAACATTGATATTGGTATTGAGGATAGTGAGGGAAAGATTGAGTATATGGTGGATTTCCTCTGTAAGGCTCTTCCCAACCCTATTTCCAAGATTGGTTTTGAGATTGGGATTGAGATGGCCAAGGTTGCCAAGGCAAAGGTGTTTGCCAATTACTTTGAGATTGTTGTGCATAACCTTGAAATTGTGCACAAGGATATTGCATCATATTGGGTTGATGAGGCTGCCATGGTCCTCTTGGAGCTACATAACAGAGTTTCTCTTTTGCTTGATTCACTCCATTATCCTTTTGGTAAACTGCCTTTAACCTTAGTAATGATGGGAAATCTTCAGTAGTATGTGATCTTGCACAAATTTTACAAATTTTAATGTTATCAAGTGGACATTCATGCAAATAATGTTTCTTTGTACATTTAGGGTAAAATAAAGAAACATTTTCAACTTTTTGCTTGTTTTGCATTCTTAGCATGTCAATTTGTTCATTTAAATTACCAAGAATGTTTAGCAAATTGTTAAGTTCAGTTTGACTTACCAATCCCGTTGTCAACTTACTTTCCCTTGCCGTAACTAGGTCTTGAGGAGATCTTCCATACTTTGTTTTTCCTCTTGATATGTTCTTGCATAGTTCACAAATCTCTTGAAATGACAATTGATAAACATCTCCTTTTCCCACCAGGTTAAGAAGATCAATCCATTCATCCTTTATAGCATTTAGTAGGAGAGTTTTTAATATGTCTGATCCTAAATTATGCATTTTATATATTTTTATACTATAAGTAAATCTCTCCACTAGGTATTCTAGATTTTAATCCTCTTTTTGATTCATCTTAAAGAATTGATTTCTAAGGTCATGGTGTTTGTAATGATTTTTATATTTTTCCAAAAATACTCTTTTCATATCATCCCATGTCCTTATAGAATTTGTTCCTAAACTCATGAACCATATAAGAGCTTTATCCTTCAATGTTGTTGGAAACAAATTCAAATTTTCAATGTGTAATGAGTAGCCATAAGATCTACAAATGATTTCAAATTCAAAAATAAAAGTTTCTGGGTCTTCCGATCTCATACCTTTGAAGTTACGAAGTACGGATGGAGGGATGTTCTTCATTTGAACATTGACATCAATTTCTTGAATGGGAAATCCAAAAGGATCTTCCTCATTGTCATCATCTCCATCCATTTCTTCATCCTCCTTTGTCATCTCTTCTACCTGCAAAAATAAGAATTCATGATGTGGATGTGTGGCTCTTACTGCACCATGTGATATAGTGGGGGTGGTAGGTGATTGAAGGTTTATATATATATATATATATATATATATATATATATATATATATATATATATATATATATATATATATATATATATATATTATAAAAATGATATGCAGCTAAATGATTTATGCATCTACATGTCTTAATCATGCATATAAAAAAAAAAATGAACCCTAGACTGAAAGCTAGTTCCTATGCACAATTCCCTGGAAATGGTGCCAAAATGTTGAGGCAAATTAATTACCTATCATTTAATTGTCAACCCAAGGGTTTCGTAAAACTTACGAAGCATGCGTGCACTGTATATGCTAGAAATTAACTTCCAATTTAGATCAATCTAACTACGAAACCAAATAACGACAAACCAAATTCACCTGTTCTAATTCAACAATCAATTCAAAATAATTTATAGTACAACAAGCGGAATTGAAATCTTAATATTTCATACTTGTAGGAATTGAAATATTAATCTACCACACTTGCAGGAATTGAAAAGCACACCACTCTTTTATAAATGAAATCTTAATCTACCACACTTGCAGGAATTGAAATTGCATGGAATGAAATCTACTCTAAGGGATCATGCGTGCATTGTCAAATCATGATCCTATGAAATGAATAATCAAAACAACATGACATAAAATGAAAGTGAAAATAATCATTCTTAACCTCTCGCACAAGAAATTATATGAAAGCAAATAAATCTTAATCTATGAAAGCAATAAATCTTAATCTATAAAAAACAATAAATCTCACACATTGTAGGTGGCCAATCCAAAAGCATGAGATATGGAAAGTTGAGAGGCTCCCAACACAAGCATTACTAGAAAGAGGTGAACATCAATCATGAGCATTGTGCTAAATCTAAATTCCATTTATAAGTAATCTTAACTTGGATTCCTGAGTATCTCCAACTCTACACATGCCTTTGAAAGGAGAAGTTTCTCCTATTTATACAAGAACATAAGAAGCTACCTCATTAATGGAGGTCCATTATTCTCTCCCTAGATCTCTAGAAAATCTCATAGATTTACAACTCAAATAAGTAATGATGAGACACATATAGAGTTACAACTCAACTAGGTAATGATGCGAGACATATCCTCTTTGACCTTTATCCAAATCTTCTTCCATATCTTTAAGGGAATTCGAATTTGAGCATTGGAGGCCACATAAGGGTGCCTTGGAAGCTTCCAAATGACTTACACATGTCATGAAACTCAAGCCACTTTTAAGTATTAGCAAGTATATGTCATTTTTCTAAGTTTTAACTATAAATTCACTTAAAATATTAGAAATCATTAACTTTTGGAAAACACAAAGGTAACCCCACATAATCATGAAAATGGATGCTAATGAAATATTATATGGCTATGGAGTTGCGACATGTGAGTGAAATGGTGGCGATAAAGGTGAAAGTGGATGATATTTTGAATACATTTTGGAGACTCTACACTCTAATCTTTCCCTTCTTTTATCCTTCCTTGTCATTCTCTTGCCTGCCCTGCCCCTTCTTCCTCCAGACCCTCCTTCTTGTCTCCCTCACTGAATAATTTTGTAAAGCTAAATTTCCATGGGGCATCAAAAGGAATTGTAGGAAAAATCTAATTATAGAGGCATCTTTTGTGAAGCCAAGGGGAAAATCATCATAAATATGGGGGAGTCATTGGCTTCAATATCAACAACATGACCAAAATTTGGGCTTAGGTCAAGACCTTATCATTGACTATTGATGAAAATTCCACAAACTCATCATTGAAGGAGACCCTAAAACATTAATCCATGTATTTTACAATATTTAATGTGGCTCAAATCCTCCCAAATTTTCTAGCAGCTGGAGGTTGGAAACTCGCACTGTATACACTTCCAAACTAGTATCTAATATTCATACTCCTTTTCTCTCAAATTTTTGTAGGGATGGAGACAATATAGTTGATTAATTAGTTAATTTCAGCCTTGACATGACAACATCACCTCTTGAGTAAGAGTGGAGCCACAACAACCCTAGATTTGGTTTTTAGCTCTGAAGAATCTCACTACTCATGATGGGTGCCTAAATATGGATGATCAATCTCCACCTTGAAATGAAAGAAGAGATCTCCATAGAGGTTGGAAGCCTTGGAGAGTGATGTGGGCTATCGTTGTAGTATGCAATAACCTCAAGATCAACATGGTTTTTGGATTCTCATCATAATTCTATCGCTCATTGTTATTTTGATTTGGATATTTGTTGCTTTTATGACTATGGGGGACAATAATTTCTCTCTCAAAGTCTCAATTTTTTCAATTCTTCACAATTCAAAATATGTCAAACTATAAGTCATTTCCATGTTGCAACTATAAAACTTTGGGAATCTATACATATCCTTCACCTTTGGTTACTTATATGCCCAATTGTTTGACATTTCAGTTGGATTTTCACAAAAGTTTTTTATTTCTTTGTTTACTTTAAGATTCATGTTATGCTTCTTTTCTCAATATTGAGCCCTATTTTCCCTCCATTTAGTTAGAGTTTGGCACTTGGGGTCCCTATTTTCCTGGAAAGAAATACACACCATCTTCACCTCAAGAAAAAATGACAAAGAAGATCCACAAATAATCCATCATCCTCCATCACATTAGCCATTTCCTTGGGATTATTTGTACTTTTTACTTATGTAGTTTATCTATCAATTAATTATCAACAGATTTCTCACCAATACAACCAGCTAGTATGTATATATATATATATATATATATATATATATATATATATATATATATATATATATATATATATATATATATTCCTTTTTATAGCTATTTTTTGAAGAGGTTTTAGCAACCTCAAAACTTTATATCTCTTCTATTGGTCTAGTTTTCCTTTGTGTAAACCAGTAGCATACTATTTTTCACTATTTAATTGATTTTTGAAGTAATACAAAGTGCCTAGATTTACAAATAAAAAGAAATAGAAAAATAATGAATACTTCTTTATATTCATGAATTATTAATTAATTAAAAAAATTAAAGATTATTTTTTATTGCACCGAGAGGCGCTCTCCAGCTAAGTATGGAAGATATATTTTTCTAGCATGTCCTGCGTATTATGTTATGTAAGCATCTTGACTCGATCAAATCACATTATATATATATAGATAATTACAATTATTAATTGAAACATTTTGACTTGTTCAAATTACAGAAAAATAAAATCAAAATTAAAATAAGATTAAAAAAATATAACAATAATTATAATTAATTATTAAACTAGCCTATATCCATTTTCACTCTCAATATACCAAGCCTTGAGAGGAATCAAATCTCTTTTTACTCTAAAAGAGGTTTGCACCTCAAGAGATCCAACCCAAAGAAGAATCAAATCTTGGTGCTTGGTAGATCTAGAGTTTAGATAGATCTAGGTTGGTTAACAATAATAAAAAAAGATTAGACTCTATTCATAATTGATTGCATTTTTATTTGGATATAATGCTTCCATGTAAAGTTTAGAAGTAGTTAAATTAGGATTTTGTTGAGAAAATATATCAACCTCAGTATCAGTGTTTGGAATTGGTTAGATCTAAGATTAACTATATAATTATGATGTCACTGAATCAAGTGTGCAATAAAGAATATAATTTTGTGTGTAATTTTTAGTATTATGTCTTCAATTTCAATTTCTATATTGGTATTAGAGCCAACTCTGGCTTAACTTCCTCTAAGGATGGCTAGGAAAATGTGAAAATTATAATAGCTAATTCTATATAAATAAGTATCACAAGGTAGGAGAATGATTTGTATCTTGTTTGTGTAAAACTTTCTGTGTGTATATTTGTGTCGTTGTGTGCTTTGTTTTGTAAATATGTATGCAATTAACACCCAACATCAAGAATATTCCTCTCTCTTTTGGGGCGCCATCGATTGGAGCCAAATCTAGAGTAACATTCCAATCATCTATCTTTGTACTATATCCATCGTCAAAATATTGGAAATCGATCGTAGCAAGGAACTATTACGAGATGAAAATGCCCCCAGAATTATTGCCACATGTATAAGTTCTTCTGTAGCCTTCCCAACACATGCTTGAAAAGCAGCAAACAGCCTTTTCTTATGGGTTCTTCCTTTGGATATCACATATGGACATAGTAGAATTCAAAGTACTTTACACTCTCGTTTTCTTGTTAGGGATCTCAATAGATGCTTGAATACCTCTTTCCCATAGGCTATGGTGAGCCCACCTTTGTGATCGAAGCCCAACTCCTCCTTCACTCGATCAAGAAGGGTTATAAAAATGGGGTGGTTTAAATAGTCCAATGTAATGATAAAATGCCTTTGTTCTCTGCCCATGTAGACTTCCAGGTAACCCTTTGGAACATTTAGACATGGGATGACTAGGGTCTTACAACACTCCTCGTCGGGAGTTGATGTCGAGACATTGTTGTTCAAGGCAAGGGCATGACATCACTTCATTTTCTGCTCCAAACTATGTTACCAGAAACAAGAAATGTGAAATGAAATGAGAAACGACAACATGACGAGAAACAAAGTTGGGAAGTTTCACATTCAAGAAGCAACGAGAGAGAAAAAAATAAGGAAAATAGGAAAAAGCATAAAACAAAGCATTCAACGTCATCCATGAGTTAGGCTTAAGCCATGAAGCCATGAGTTTTGCCAACCTAAAATCAAAATTTGAAGCACACTGAACTCTTTCACAAGGTCATGGAAAGACGATTTTGGAAAAAAAATGCTATGCTACAGTACTACAACTACTACATTTCTGACAACTTCGTAGTCCTCTATTCATATAGTAGAAAATTTTAAAAATAGCAGAAAGAGCACTCATTAGTTTCTTGCAAATTTTTCAATTCATAATTTACATCGTTGGATTTACTTGCAAAAGAACATGAAAAGAGGGTCCATTCATGCTCAACATGTTATTTGGAAGTCATTTTCTCAGCTTGCTTTTCCCAATGTTGACATAAATCTACCAGAAAAGGAGCAGGGAAAGTTTGTGAGTCGTATGTGTCGAGGACTTCCTCTGGAAATAAAAGTAATGGGAAGGGAAATGGCCGACAATACTCAAACAAAATAGTGGATATGGGAATTTCAGAGGCTATCAAATGCCGAGATCATCTATGATTGTAGACTCAAATTCATACTTAAAACGTGCCCTAAGAGTTGTCACATTGCACAACCATTAGATTGCATGCATACTGCACAACTCGAAAAGGAAACATGTAGTGAGCTTTTGGAATGGGAGTTAATAGGAGATTACACGAGTTGGGAACGAAACTACAAAATGGAGGAGAAACAAAAGAGAAAATGACCTATTTCTTAAAAAAAAGGAGTCTCACCCATAAAAACGACGGCGGGCGTAGAGAATGATGTTTTCTGTGTCGTCTCATTTCTCCTGCATTTTTTTCTAGGAATGGTGGCTACCATCCCATTTTTGGTAACATAGGCTCCATCTACACAATCCATCCAATTTTATTAATTCAAAGGGGTATGAATTTAGTTTTTTCGAGGCTAGGCACTCGCCTAGACTATTTTTATAAATTTCAAGAGTGACAATGCAATCGTTGAATACAATGTAACCGTGCTCCATTACTAACCCTTTCGTAGTCCCGCGTGTCTGAGCAGGGAAAATTTTCTTTCCAATTCAATTTATGTTGTAGTAAACACTTTTTCATGTAGCAATGGAATATTACAAGTGACTTTGACCAATTTTTCTTAGAAATTGGTTGCGTTATCATTTCAAAAATCAACATAAGATTGACAATGTTACTAAAATATTTCACGTTGTTGCATCCATTTATGGGAGATATTTCGATTATTTTTGGAGGACTCACGAATATGGTTTGAAATTTTCACTCTCCTGACATCCTCTCTGAGGTCACCTTCTTTTTGAAGAGATAATTTAATATTGAATAAAATATATAGGTCGCTACCAGGTCGTGTATTTTGGGGTAAAAACTAGGGAATTTGATTATTTATTTGTTATCTAACAGGAGGAGCAGAGTTCTTACTCGATGGATCCTTCACCCATGAAGATTTTTCATTGCAGGGATCAGGGTTGATGCAATCGGTGCTTGTGAAGGAGCAAAGGGAAATTTGAGAATAGTAACAGGACCATGCTACACTCTAGTCCGAAGGTTTTGAATGGTCCATTTTTTAGCTTCCACTTTATAAGAACCCATGGTATTGACGCATGGTATTAATGTGTAATATAGTCTATTTAAGTGATCCAAATTGGATCATTATATTTTTTCTCATCCATCTCGATGCATTTGGAGTAGAAAAAATCAAGGAATCAACTCACGGGACCATTTTTATCGGCGAGACCCAGTTTGGTGAAATAAGGCCTGAAACCTTCCAGGAGTGTTTTGAGGCATCAAACGATGTTTTTTGGGGGTAAAAATTTGTTTCTCTAGCATAGTGCCTTCCCATTCTATTATGCACATAGATACGTTTCCAATGACACAAAAATCACGTCAATCAGAGTCCGTATGCAAAATTTATGCCACTCAGAAATTGACCTTCTTGTTTTCACACCTATAGTTTGAGGGGATGCCTCATCAGCCCCCATTACTCATGGAAAAGGGGCTAGCCATGTGTTTGTGATGTAAAATACCCTAGAAGAGTCTATTTTGTAACTCTAGTTAAGATTTGATCTAGTCAAACCTAACCACTAGTAGGTTATCGGGTTGTGTTATAACTGGGCCACTAGGAAGAAGAGGCAGTCCATTCTTTCAAGAGAAATTTGTTCCATAGATGAGAAAAGATAGGTAGGGGAAATATGAGGTAGATCACACACAGAGTATTTTTGCATTGTAGCAGCACACGGGCCACAAGCATTACTTCTTTGTACCTACAGCCATATTTCTAGATAGAGAAAGAGAGTGAAGCGACCTCACCTTCCAGCTAGGTTTTCTCTTGAAAGTGTTTCCCATATAGAATATCTTGTATCTTGTTTTTATGTGTCCTTATTTTTTTGTTCTCTACTTTTTTGCATAATTTCCATTTGCATGCATGCACTAGTTACAGTTAAATCCATCGGGAAGCAGCTGAAGAAAGAACCTGTAAAAGATCAACTGAGTTCAAGTGTCGTGAATCAATTCATGTTCAAAATGGAAGAAAAATTCGATATTAATCCATATCATGATGAGATCGAAACTTTTAAGTTGAACCATTGGCTGCAACAACTGGAAGTTTATTTCAACGTCCATCAGATCGAGGAAGTGAAAATTTTCTCATTCGCGTTGTTGGAATTAGAGCGCCATGCGCTGACTTGGTGGGAGAGCCACATGGAAAACCTTAGGTGGGAGAGAGAAACTCTAGTGACTAAGTGGGAGGATTTAAAAACCCTCATTAAGTCACAATTTTATCCCATTGGGTATGTAGAGTACCAGTGGATCTAGTGGCATTACTTCAGGGAAATGTCTTGCCAAAGCATGCAGGAGTACAACACAGAATTCAGAAAGGTGGTTATAATGTTGGATATCTCTCCAAAGAACCTAGATGTACTCCTCAAGTATTTGGTGGTTCTGTGCCACCATCTGCATGAGCAAGTGATTTTGTTCAAGCCCAAATTAGTGGACGAAGCTTATGTACAGGCACAGTACCTAGAGAACATAGGCCCGAAAAGAGCGTAATCAAGTGGATCGAAGCAGAAGGAGCAACATGAATATTCTAAGGAGGGAAAGAAGAAGGTAAAAGGGGGAAGATAAAACGATGGCACCCACATCACACCAATGCAAAAATCATAGTAACCATTGTAACATTGATGGCCATATAGAGGAGAACTGTTGGAAGTTGCATCCAAAGCTAAACCCGAAGAACAAGAAGAAAGATAATAAGAAGAAGAATCTCATGGCCACTGATTCAACCAACCAAGTTGAAAGCAGCTCGAACGTGGATGAGAAGATCATTTGTATATCAGTGTAGAAGGAGATACTTCTAAGTAGCCTTCAACAACAAGAAGAGAAAGAAATGACCAAACACTTCCATATAAAGATACAGGTCAAGAAGAAAAAGATTGATGCTCTGTTTGACTCAGGATCGCAAGCAAATCTCATTGCAGCAAATTTGGTCATGAAGTAGGGGCTGTAAGTTCGTGATCATCCAAACTCATGTCCACTAGGATGGGTAAACAAGGGTGCAAAGATGAAGGTAACAAAACAATGCAAAATTAGATTTGCTATCAGTGCTGATTTTATTGATGAAGTAGATCTAGATGTGGTTCTCCTTGATGTATGTGGAGTCATGTTTGGGAGTCCATACATGTACATGTGTGACGAAATATTCATGAGGAGAGATAACCACTACCGGATCATCAAGGATGAAAAATCATTCATTATAAACATGCATAAAAGAAAGTCGAAATTTTCACTGGTAAGTTCCAACCAAGCCAAGAAATTGACCAGTTCCAGCAAGAAGTATGTTTTATTGTTTTTAAGAGAAAGTCAGTCCGAAGAGGAGTCAATAAGAGAAAGGCATCCCTTGAGGGGTGTACTAAGAAATAGAAACAAAAATTGGAGGAGTTGTTACAAGAATACAATGATGTGCTGCGAGAGCCTAAAGGGTTCCCACCTAAGAGAGGAGTGGAGCATGATATCTAGCTATTGCCAGACTCCCCATTGTCAAATATTGGGTTGTACAGACAATTTTTTATAGAAGAAGGTGAGGTGAAGAAACATTTGCAGGATCTACTTGAACAGGGTGTCATTCGACCAAGTACATCACCATGTGGGTTACCCATCATCATTATGCCAAACATGGATTGGACTTGGTGGATGTGTATAGATTATAGGGCGTTGAACAAACTCATGTTCAAGAATAGATACCCCCTGCCCAAGATAGATGATCTGTTAGATCAGTTGTAGAAAGAAATGTATTTCACCAAGATGGACTTGAAGTCTGGATATCACCAGGTTCGATTCAAAGAGGAAAATAAATGGAAGACCACCTTCAAAACCAGGCAAGGTTTGTATGAGTGATTAGTTATGTCATTTTACCTATGTAATGCACCAGCTACGTTTATGATATTAATGAATGATATACTGCACCCTTTTATAGATTCATTTATTATTGTCTATCTGGATGATATACTATTATATAGTGCTACCTGGGAGGATAATATTTCACATTTGACACGGGTGCTGGAAACATTGAAGATGAACCAAATTTAAGAAAATCTCAAGAACTATGAGTTTGTGCAACAGAACTTGGTGTAGCTAGGGTATGTGATTAGTGGATGACAGCTAAAGATAGATCATTCTAAGATGGAGGCCATCATGAAATGGTCAGTGCCTACTAATGTTTCTGAGGTCAAGAGTTTCAATGGGGAAATACAGTACCTGAGGAAATTCATAGCCTCATTTTCAGCAGTAGCAGCACTGCTCCATGCCATAACAACAAGTGGCAAGAGTTTCCAGTGGGGAAAAGGTCAACAAAAGGCATTAGATGAGCTAAAGAAAAAGATCAGTCAAGCACCAATTCTGGAATTACCAAACCTGCAGTGGCCCTTTGAAGTGGAGACAAATGTGAGTGGGTATGCTATGGGAGTTATCTTGATGCAAGGAGGAAGGCCCATTTGCTACCATTATGAAGTATTTCATGGGGTAGTTATTAACTACCCTACCTATGATAAGTAGCTCTATGTCATGGTGCAAGTTTTGAAGAAGTGGAAGCACTATCTAGTGGGAAAGGAGACAATAATCCATATAGATCACTCTTCGTTACAGTACTTGCAAGCCCAAAGTAAGCTACAACGGACCATGCATTACAACTGGATGGGGATTTTACAACAGTTTCATTTGGTGATCAAGTATAAGAAGGGCCACCCACATCAAATATTACATCTTTTGGGACTCTTAAGCACATGGAGCCATTCACCCATAATGCATACAGAGAGTCATATTTAGAAAACAAGGACTTCAAGGAGGTGTATTAGCAGTTGCAGAGTCAAATTCATGTGCACAATGACGACATCACCATTGACAACTATCTCCGGGATGGGTTACTCTACAGGCTGGATAAGATATGTGTTCCTAAAAGTGAGTGTTTCCATCTGATTAGAGAGGCTCACACCTCCAAGGTTGCATGGCACTTTGGGGTAGGGAAGATTGTGGCTAACTTGCAGAGGTATGTGTATTGGCCCAAGATGCAAGAGCAGGTAGCTAGGTTCATAAGAGGATGCATGATTTGTTGTACCAGTGAGCATAGCAACAAGAAACAAGGCATGTATCATCCCTTACATTTACCTACTCATCCTTAGGAAATAATTTCCATGGACTTTGTGGAATGTTTATTGACAACCAAGAAGGGACATGACTACATGTTTGTGGTAGTTGACAGATTCAACAAGATGTGTGTTATGATTCCCTATAAAAATATCGTTAATGAACAAGAAGCAACAAAATTCTTCTTTAGATAGGTCTAGGTGCACTTCGGGATACCAAGAAGCATAATTTCATACAAGAACACAAGATTTCTTAGTGCATTCTCAACTACATTGTGGGAGAATATGGATCTACAACATTCCATCCAAAGGCAGATGGGCAGATAGAAGTAGTCAAAAGGACTTTGGTGTAATTTCTGAGGGGATACAACTAGAAGCATCTGAAGACCTATGATGAAAATATGGTATATACAGAACATTCTTATAATAGAGCAATCCACACTTCTACATGAAAGTCCCCATTTGAGACTTGTTTTGGATATTTTCCACCTTCACCTTTGGATATTGCATATGGGTAGCAAGGAGGAGTGAGGGAAGATCTTATAGGAGATGCTTTGAGGGCTGAAAAAAACATATAGAAGACTAGGCAAATCCATCTATAGGTAAAAGAAACACTACAAAAGTCGCAGGAGAAGTATACGACTAGGCATGATCAACATAGAATAGAGAAACCATTCAAGGTGGGAGATAGAGTATGGCTACAGTTGAACAAGGAGAGACTGTAGGGGCCTGGTAAGAAAATCAAGGCTCTAAGGTATGGTCCCTTTAAGATACTCGAAAATGTGGGTGATAATGCCTATCGACTCATTTTACCACCATATATGTGCATTTACTCAATTGTAAATGTATAGAATTTGAAACTCTATGAGCCTTCCATGCTAGATCAGGAAAAGCAATAAGTCCTACCTTCTATGGAGGATTTGGCACTAGACACTCAGGCAGAGTTGACAGAAGATACAGTTTTGCAGAATAGTTCTAGAACTACAAGACAAGGATAGCATGACCTTTGGTATATTGGGTCGAAGTGACAACTTCCAGGAAAATCTAAATGGTACACCAGAAAAAAAGATGGAGGAAAATTTTCCACACCTCATTCAGTAAAAGATTTCTAGGACCAAAAGCCTCCCAAAATGGGGAGGTGTGATCTGAATTGGATTATTATATTTTGTGTCATCCATATCAATTCATTTGGAGTGGAAAAAATGGAGGAATCAGCTCACGAGACTGTTTTTACCAGCGGGGCCTAGTTTGGCGAAATGGGGTTTAAAACCTTCCGAGAACGTTTTGAGGCATCACATGACATTTTTTGGGGGGTAAATCATTGTTTCTTTAGTGTAGCACCTTTTCTTGCTATTCTACACACAAGGACCTTTCCAACGGGGCAATAAGTGTGTCAATCGGAGTCTATATGCAAAATTATGCCACTCGAAAGTTGATCTTCCTATTTTCACACCTATAGTTCGGGAGGATGCCGTGTCAGCCCAAATTATTCATGGAAAAGAGGATAGTCACGTGTTTGTGATGTAAAATACTCTAGAAGATTATATTTTGTAACTCTAGCTAAGAGTTGATGTAGTCAGACTTAACCACTAGTAGGTTATCAGGCTATGTTATAACCGGGCCATTAGGAGGAAGAGACATTCCTTTCTTTCGAGAGAATTTTATTCCATAGCTAAGAAAAGATAGCCATGGGAGATAGGAGGTAGAGCACAGCAAGAGGAATTGTGCACTATAGCAGCCCATGGGCCACAAGCATTACTTCTTTGTACCTGCAGCCATATTTCCAGACAAAGAAAGAGAGAGAAGCGGCCTCACCTTCCAGCTGGGTTTTCTCCCAAAAGGGTTTCCGAGAGAGCATATCTTATGTCTTGTGTGTGTGTGCATAATTTCCATTCACAAGCATGCATTAATTATAGTTAAATCCGCATATCTTAAAGTTTAATAAACTGTAATAGTGTAGAATTTTCAGAGTTTTAATATAATATTGTTAGATCTGTTGTGATGAACTATCCAGTGGAATATCCATGGTAGTTTACGGATCATTAAAGGAGGAAAACAAGTAAACTAAGATCCATATTATCTCCAATCTACCAAGCATCGAGAGGGATCAAATCTCTTCTCACTCTAAAAGAGATTTTGGATCTCCAAAGATTTGATCCCTCTAGATGCTTAGTAAATCTGAAGTTAAGATATATCTAGGGTAATAATTATTAAATATTTATTCTTAGACTTTTGTGATCAACCTTAGTTTTTAAACAAAATTTCAGATTAATTACATTACCAATATTTGATTATCTACATTTTATAACTTCTAATAAAATTCATCCTAAAAAACAAAGTGAGGATCACTAAAAAAAAATATCACTAAAAAATTAACATTTATAATCTCTCACTTTAAAATTTCTACAACTTAAACCAATGTAAAATCTTTGATAGCACTCATTTGTATCTATTCTTTTTAATATTTAATAAATCCATATTTGACTTTGATTTTTTCCCTCCTTTTTATTAAAAAGTTAAATTTTAAATCTTTAATCAAAATTTTAAATTACATATCACCGCATGTAACACCCTTAGATCTAAAAGTAAATTTTTAATTACTGTTATTTACTTTTAAGTTATTATTATGAAAAAATATAGTTTGTAAGTCAAACAAAGGTTAATAACAAGTATTTTTATTTTTTCATAAAAAATAAAAGATTGTTGAGAAGAAGGTATACAGATGTAGACTCAGTAACTATTTGAAACTTACAATACAGTGATCGGAACTTAAACAGGAACACGACAACTTACAAATATAATCATAAATATAGAGATGCAGCAAAAAAACACTTCATTTCATTAACAGAAAAATGTTGAACTATGCATACAAATAGAATGGAAAGAAGATAGCTCGAGCAATGGTAGCTTATCTCTAAGAAGAGATGTGGCAACTACATGCCTCTGAACTGTGTTACAATAAGGCTCAAAGGCCTATTTATTATTGAGAAACAATGGAAAAACCTAAACATCCAAAAACTTAACCTAGGAGATGAAGTGCCAAAACTGTGGGCCTCCTTTGGGTAAATTGGTACATCAACCTCCCGGGGTCATAACTTTTGCATACGATCTCCGTTTGGCTATCATAATACCTCGTTTCGAAGGTTTCAAAGAGAAAGCCAAAAAAAGTTGGAAAGCCAATTTTGGATGTTTTTGGTCCCTCCGTTTTCCCTAAAAATGTCATTTAGTGCCTCAAAACGGCTCTAGAAGTTCAAGACTCGAAAAACTACCAAAAATAATAAACTATGTTACAATTATGAAAACCAATAAACTGAAAGAGACAGTGTTGGGGGTCCAAGTGGAATAGGTGGGTGGCCACCAATATCCACCTAGATCTTTTCTCCCCCTTAGGAAGCAACGATCCCCATTGTGTTAAGTGCCTCCATGAGATGGGGAAACTTCTGCTGAACTTGGTCCCTAGTAAGCCACTTGCCTTGGTGAAGGCATTGGCCAGCTTTGACAACACGATATAGTTGGATCTTATGCTAGCGAGTGTTCTTGATCTGTGTTTCCATGATCCGATCTGTGGTGGCCTGTTCCATGCAGTTTGGGTTTATCTCTGTTGGTCTGAGTTGTTTTGCAACGTCTGATGTGTCCAGCAATGGTGGAAACTATGGCCGAAGGCTGTCTACATTGAACATTGGGTGCAGACCAAGAAATGATGGAATGCTAAGCTCGAAGTCATTGTCCCCTAAAACCTTGGTGATGGTGTCGGAGCAGGCGAAGCTTGTAGCGGGGTCCAACGAGGCGACCCTTCGACAAATGTAGCCAAACTTTGTTGCCCACCTAGAGCTTGTGCGACACCTGATGTTGATCATGGCACTGCTTGTACTTAGCATTGGCTCTCTCCAACATATCATGGACCTGCTAGTGGATGTATTGAATACGCTCAATGAAGCTATTAGCCCTGTCGGCTTCGGACTAGACATGAGCCGAATCTGCCTGAGTGGTTGCAAATCGTATGGCCACATCAATGGGACATCATGGCTGAAATCTGATTCCTACTTGAAAGGGGTTGTGGCCCGTTGAGCTGTGGAGAGCTCTGTTGTAGCTTTTCTAGACACAGGGAAGGCTTTCATCCCATGTACGTGGATGCTTCGAGTTGTAAATGCATAGAATGTGTACGATCATCATGTTGACAACCTCTATTTGGCCATTAGTTTGGGGATGGAAAGCCATGGAATTAGTAAGTTTTGTATCCAGCATTGACCAGAGACTTAACCAAAATGCACTCAGGAATCTGTTGTTCCGATCCGAGACAATGGACTGTGGAATCCCAAAGTATACCCATACATGCTCAAAGAAGAGCTTAGTCGTGGCCTCTGCTGTGACACTCTTCTTGCAAGCTCCCATGATGGCCATCTTAGAGAATCTGTCGACGACCACGAAAACGCAATCATTGTTGTGGTAAGTAGAAGGAAGGCCCGACATGTAATCCATGGAGACAAATTCCCAAGGCCGACTAAGAGTAGGTAGAGGAGTATACAAGCCTTGCTTCATGATGGTTGGTTTGGCAATGGTGCAGGTGGTGCAGGATCTAATGTATTTCCAAACATCCTAACGAAGTTTTGACTAATAAAAATACTTCTGCAATAACACCATTGTTTTCTCTACTCCAAAATGTCCAACGACCCAAATGTAGTATGCCTCCCAAACCATCTTGGCATGCTCGCTTGAAGGAACACAGATGTGTCCCAGGTGGCATTATAGTGCATTTTGAAGGTGAAAATTTGGAACTTGCTTCACTTCTAGGAGTGTCTGGTATGTGCTGGCAAATTCTGGATCACTCTTGTAAAGATGTGGTCACCCCGATGTCTCGTGCCCACAAGAGTCAAGCATAGTGATCAGCGCCATGATCGGTGTTTGGCTGAGGCAATCAGCAACATTATTGGTGCTGCCCTTCTTATACTTGATGTTCAAATGGAATTGTTGCAAGTAGGTGGACCATTTCTGATGGCGATCGTTCTGCAACTTCCCTTTTGTGTATATGAACTGTAGAGGTTGGTGGTCTGTGTGGATGACCTTTTCCTTCCCCAGAATGTGATGCTTCCATTGATGACATGTCTGCACAATGGAATACATTTCTTTGTCGTAAGTGGGTTACTTTTATACTGTGTCTGAAAGTGTCTCACTGTGGTAAGCCACTGGATGCCCATGCTGAGTAAGAACCGCACCAATAGCATAGTCGGAGGCATCTGTGTCAATCTCAAATGTTTGTTGCAGGTCTAGTAATGTGAGAACTGGGGCAGAACAAAGGCGATTCTTCAACTCGAAGAATGCTTTCTTTTGGGTTTCAGACCAAAAAACATTGCTTTTGCTCCGCCCTTGGTGACTTGACTTAAAGGCCAAGTGATATGAGAGAACCCCAACACAAACATGCGGTAGAAGTTGGTAAGGCCTAAAAAGATGTGGATCACTGTTAGAGTGGTTGGGGCTGGCCAATCCCGAATGACTTGTATCTTGGATGGCTACACATGTACACCCTTCTCATCAATTATGTACCCACAATATTGAACCTCAGTCATGCCAAAGGTGCATCTCTCCAAGTTAGCACATATCTTGTGTTGTTACAGGATTTGAAGGACCTGTCAAATATGGTGGAGGTGCTCATCCCAACTTTGGCTGAAGATCAAGATGTCATCTAAATAGACCACCATGAATGCATTGGTGAAGGGTCACAAGATGTTGTCCATTAGTCTCATGAAGGTGGCAGGGGCATTCATCAATCCGAACAGCATGACCAACCATTCGAAAAGGCCCTCCTTGGATTTGAAGGCAGTCTTCCACACATCATAGTGTTCGATAGGCACTTGGTGATAACTAGACTTCAAGTCAATCTTGCTGAAATATTTGGCCCCCTTGAGCTGGTCAAGAAGGTCATCAATCTGCGGGATTGGATGCCTATTCCAGACAATGATCTTGTTCAACACCCAATAGTCAATACAGAGCCTCCAAGTCCCATCCTTCTTCTGTACCAATACAATCAAGCTCCCACATGGTGATGAGCTTGGCTTGAGGTGCCCTTTCTGTAATAGTTCCTGAATCTACCTTCTGATCTCATCATTCTCTAGAACAAAGCACCGATAGATCGGCCCATTGGACAGTGGCATGCCCGGGGTCAGATTCGTGGAGTTCCTGAACTAACAGTGCAGAGGTACCCCTGTAGGTGAGGCAAAAATATCCTTGTACTCCTCCACAACCTTGTCCATCTACTATTGCTATGTAGAGGAGCCTTGTTTGGAAGCTGTGGCCACAACATTCTTCTTGCCCTGAGGGCAAATCATAAGGAAAATAAATTTCCTGGTCTCGGAAATGATCTTACTGCATTCCTTTGCAGTGACCAAAGAGATGGAAGTAGGTGAGGCTACCTCCAGTATCCTGTACAACTTTTTGGCCAAGGTAATAATCACAGAGTGAGGTATAGACTCATATACAACATGTCGCTTCCACAAGTATGGTTGGCCTAACAATACATCACAAATTTCAAGAGGAGCAACATTACACAATACCTCATCATGAAGGGCTTGATGCTGTAGGGAAGGCAACACTATTGGCTGACACGAAGATCTTGTCCTTGGTGAAGCCACTCGATGGTGTAGGGTTGTGGATGTGTTGTATTTTTTAGGCCCAACTACTTCACGACCTCTGCTGAAATGAGGTTCTTTTGGCTCCCACTGTCGACAATGAACTACAACGTAGAAACCTTCACCCACATCTGTGAGTGGAAGAGGCATTTCCCCTCATCTACATCTTCAAGCTCAATCTTTTGGATCTTAGTGGTGACCATGGTGGCACTGGGCTCCGCATCAATGATCTGCTTCCCTTTGTCATTTCCCTTATCAGGTTCTGATTCAGAGTCAAAACATGCGCTTGATTCAGAAGCCTTCAGCTTGGCCACCAATGATTGTTTGGCTTGACACTCACTTGTATTGTGAGTGGAGCGCTTATGGAACTCACACCATTTTCCGTTTCCTTCTTTGTCTTCATTGTGTTGTTCATTGCTTGCGACTTCGATAGGTTGTCCTGGGTATGCCCGCCTTGGCTGCGTCCTTTGTGTTGTGGTTTGGGGATGCCTTTTCCTTGCTTTGGAATCACATATCCAAAGTCCCACTTCTTCTGTTTAAACTTCTGCTCAATCTTGATAGCATACCGGTATGTCGTGCCGAGCGAGGAAACGTCCAGGAACTCCATCTCGTCCTGGATGTACTTGTGTAGGCAGTCACGGTTCTTGAGAACCAAATTCCACTCAGTATCCTTGATACCCAGCTTCGTGTGAAGGGTATGGAAAATATTAGTGAACTCAGCACATCTTGTTCCCTTCCCTACCATAGCATGGTCCATTTTATATATTTATCTTCATAACTCCCGACAGGGTAATATTGTTCCTTGATGGCATCACAGAAAGAATCACAAGTGGGTGCAGCTAAAAACAACTAGGGTTCACTCTCATCCTTTTGTTCAGAGTATGTTTCCCACTAGTCCTTGATGTGTGGGGCGGCTTTGAGAAGTGCAAAAGTAATCTTTTCCCAATTGGAAAAGTCATGAACTGAAAAATATCCTTCAAACAAATTTAACCATTTATCTACAAAATCTACATCTATCAAGCCTTCGAATATGGGAATATCGAAGATAACCTGTACCTTAAAAGGAGTGGCACCTCTAGAGTGGCTGCTAGATTAAGATGCATCACCTGTTGTTAGCCATCGAAGGATCTGGGAAAAGTTATCTATCATCGCATCCCTCTATCACTCAAGGGCTTCCTTGAGAAACATTTTGAAAGGATCTCCTGCCCCCTCGTCTTTATTTTCTTCCGCCATGGGAGGTATTTGGGTTTTGCGAGGCTGATCTTGCAACGATTCAACCAGATTGAGTCGTAACTCCTTATACCCTGACCTCGTTGGGGACATGCAAAGAAAAACAGAGAAAGAGAAGATCGTCTGATACCACTGATCCGAACTTAAACAGGAACACAACAACTTACAGATATAATCATAAATGTAGAGATGCAGCAGAAAAACACTTCATTTCATTAATAGAAAAATGTCGAACTATGCTTACAAACAAAATGGAAAGAAGATAGCTCGAGCGATGTTAGCTCATCTCTAAGAAGAGATGTGGCAGCTACATGCCTCTAAACTATGAGACTCAAAGGCCTATTTATTATTGAGAAACAATCGAAAACCCTAAAAATACTAAAACCTAACCATAGGAGATGAAGCGACAAAATTGTGGGCCCCGTTTGTGTAAATTGGTACATCAACTTCCCAGGTCGTAACTTTGGCATATGATCTCCATTTGGCCATCATAATACCTCATTTTGAAGATCTCTAAGAGAATGCTAAAAAAAATTGGCAAGCCAATTTGGGATGTTTTTAATCTCTCTGTTTCCCCTAAAAACTTCATTTAGGCCTCAAAACGGCTCTGGAAGTTCAAGACTCAAAAAACTGCCAAAAATAGTAAACTTTGCTACAATTAAGGAAACCAAAAAAATGAAAGAGACAGTGTTGGGGGTCCAAGTGGAATAGGCGAGTGGCCACCAATATCGACCTAGATCATACAGTTAGGAAGGCAATGATCTCTTCTCATCTTGATCCCAAAGATAAAAGATCTCAGGAGGGACAAGAGGGGATTAGCCACCAGGAGGAGGAACCCACCTGTAGAGAGAAGAAGAGAAACAAATAAACTACTAGGAGAGGTTGTCTGTAGCTAGTTTTGAACCAGTGCAGACTCTCTGTTCAAATATAATTCTGGTGTTCTAGACTGGGCCAAGAGGGTCATGAGGTCTGACAACCAAGTTAACTTGTGCAGGTTGCAAGATACCGACTATGATGCAAGTGAAATCATGGGGGGGAATCTATACATAATCCCCAGTTCCCTTGGAAGGGAGGAATAGTCTCATCCTTAACCTTTCTTCTTTATTGGTTGTGCAATACACATATAATTACTAATTCCTTATTAAGAATTTATTTCCTAAAATTTGTGTTAAATCCTTAAAAGGTTCTATTGATGAATTAAATGTGTATGGTAACATAAGCAGTATTGTTTCAACTAAGAAGAGTTGGTTGTTGTTCTCCATTTTTTATGTTTATAAATAGAGTTAGTTTCCTATAGGCTTGGATTGATTGAAGCGTAGACACGGTGGTCTGCTTATCTAGCCATCTAAGGTTGTTCCAATACATTTTTATGGATAGGAATAAATTGAGTACAACACTTAAATATTATGTATTTCTATGACACCGAAAACATAGAACACATGTTCTTATTCAAATTGTATTGTAACTACAATTACAAAGAGTTATGCCATCACTTTACATGAAATTAATTAATAGAAAACAAGGTATCATAGAAAACACCATGAGGTCGGTTGAGAACTCGAACATCAAGGTAATGATACCTAAGAAAATAATTGCTGGTATGCCACTTAGCTAATACCACTAGGGTAACCTTGGTTAGAGGGTCGAGGTGTTGTGGTAAACCCTCAGACTTGGGATGACAAAAACCCTGAACGACTGCAGTCAAAAAGAATTAAAGACTGTAAATGTTTAGAGGAATGGTTTGACGGAAATTTGTAAACCCGCAAAGCAGTATAATACCCATGAAATACTAAGCATACAATGTTATGAAGAATAATAAATGTAATATTATTTATTCCATGCAATATAAACGAAGAAATTGGATAGTAATGAATTATGGGAGCAATACACACAGGTCGTCGATGAGGGTTGAAACTAAAGAGCACAACCTGTAATCTTTAAACTTGACAAGAAACATTTTCCAAGAAATTAATAAGAGGAAACCAATCCATAATTTCAACAGCGCATAGCTCACAGGCTTTCATGTCTTAAATATAATTATTGATTACAACATTCAATTTATATGTGACAACTAAGATAAAACAAACTGTGAAAAGACTGATTTTAACATAGTTGTAGCAAGGCCAAAGTGTAAAAAATTCTAAACATAAATTATAATGATATGAACTCAAACTAGGGCCAAGAGACTCAGACATCAACAAGGAAAAATATATATATGTTCATATAGTAAAGCAAGTTGAGGGCCTCGAACCTTTAGAAAAACCCAGAACAACTATGCAGGTTCTAGTAACCAATAATCAAACACATTATTTAGTTGGGAGGAATTCCTTTTTTCCTAAATAACCTCAGTTATCTACAGTGACAAGAAAACCAGGAAGTGTATAAAATGAGAAGCAGAGTCGCTCAAAATTCCAACCTATGAGTGAGGCCAAAGTGAGGCTGAGTGAATCCTCTAAGAAAATGTTCTACTGGAAGTTGGTCTGTAGTCACGCTGCCCTTCTACAAAAAGGAAAATACATTCAGTTAGGGTTAAACATTTGATAATCCTGAACTATAAACCCTTTTAGAAAAAATCAATCAAATAAGGAAGGCTTACCTGAGATGCCTATCTCTACTATGGAAGGAAAGACCTTTTAACTAAGATTTGTCACCAAGGAGAAGATGAACAAGGGGTTTCTTCCACAGTTGAACCCAAAAATCTTGCACAGTTGGAACGGAACAAAAGTTAATGAAGGCACCACAAAAGGAACATTGTGGAAGGCCAATAAAGGTTTGAAGAACCAGTAAATCCAACAGAACTTGTAGAGCTTCATACCGTCTCGAGACAAAGGAAGAATGAGGATCACCAGTGGCATTGCACTGGTTAGTTACCCTATCCCTACCTCGATGAATGATGACCATCAAATCAGTATTTGGAATTCCAACACGGGTTCACAACCAAGTGGCAGCTGGAAAGTTGGCTCATCCGGATGTGTTCCTCGAAGCGTTGAAATCTGTCGAGATCATTAGTAACATTCGACATTAAACCAAATCTACTCAAATATTTATGTTATTGTTATGAATCATATCTAGTACTATACCTAATGTCAAACACTTTAATTTTCATTATAACTCGGATGATTATATATATTGCATGTTGTATAATTTCTATTATAACCTAGATATTTATATTTATTGCATGTTCTATAATTTATGGGTTAGTATATTCCGATGATCAAATGATTAATAGGTAAAAGATTTTTTTTTAATATTATGGTGTTCAATGTTATATGTTACAAGTCGTATCAGAGCAGCAAGTTGAAACATTACGACTTGAATTGGGCTCAAAAATAACAAACTGTAAATTTTACAAAGAGAGAGAGAGAAGAGATCGACATCGAAGGAAACAAGGAGAGGAGTTGGCATTCCTCCACTTGGAAGACCCTTAGTGGGTTTAGGATCTATACCCTTTTTTGAGGCTAACTCGAAGATGTGGGTCCAGCTAGGAGGGGAGACCAACAATTCTAATGTTGTGTTATTAGAGATAATGCAACAATTGCTGATGGAAATGGAAATTTTGTGTGTAGACAATGAACAATTAAGGTTGGAGCAAGAAATAATTTTGAAAATTCTCTCTGATAGGAAGAATCAAAGAAATTACATACCTAGTGCATATGGAGGAAACATAACTGAAGTGCATGCTCCAAAATAAAATAACCATGAGATGGAGGAAAATTGAATTGAGCATGAAGAGGGGTCTGAGAATGATTCGAGAATAAAGGGAGGCAAGAGGAAAAAATTAGAATTGCAAGGTGACCTTAAGAAAATTAAACCACCTCTATTTGACGAAGAAATGGAAGAAGCTGCAGAAGCCTGGTTGATAAACATGAACAAGTACTTTCAAATTTATGAGTATGATGATAATTTAAAAGCCAGATTGGCCATATACCAACTGCAAGGAAAAGCCACCTTATGGTGGGAAGAGGTGAAGACAGTGAGAAATATTGATGAGCAAGATGTAACTTGGGTTAACTTTCAGAAACATTTTAAAGATAAGTACTTGATAGAAATATTTTATGATGAAAAGGCCAAAGAGTTTCATGACTTGAAACTGGGACAACAAACTATAGATGAATACATAACTAAATTCACATATTTGTTAAGGCATGTCCCATACATTCATGAGGCAAAGACCAAGGTACAAAGCTATTCCCAAAGCTCGTTTTTGTTATCAACATGAAAAAAATTGGATAAATAAAAAGGAACAGAAAGGGTTTCCGAACAGAAATATGAAAATGACTAGGAGAAAATCACTTTTTGGAGGCAGCAAAATGGCCGCCCAAGGAAAAATCAAAAAAAGTTGAAGATACAAGGCAAAATAAGGCAGGGTGAAGCATCTAGTAAACCTGAACTTGTATAGCTACAAAAGCCACCATTACAATGTTGGGGCTATGGATAACCCCACTACTATAAACATTGCCCCCACCACACCCGTGTAGAGAAACAATTCACATTCAAGAGGCTTCCACGATAGGTAATGTGACGAGGATCATACCAAAAATTAATGTAGCTATGGATGATCATCAGGCCGAGTACCAACCAACGATGGTGGAATTTGAAGGTAAGATTGTTGATCATTCTATTTCTATTTTGATAGACCCGAGATAAATTTTAAATTATATCAGTCCTAAAACTGTTGAGTTGAGTCGGTTAGCAGTTGTTAAATTCAGCAGTCCATGGCTAGTATAGCTAGCCACGAGAACAAAAAGAAGAGTCATTGCAAAGGTAAATCACTGTCCTATGGAGATTGTCGAACAACAAGTTAAAGTGAGTTTAAATATATTGCCCCTAGGATCGTATGACATATTAATTGGGATGGACTGGTTGGAGAGCCATAGGCCTCTAGTAAACTGTAGAGACAAAACTATCAGTTTCCTCCCCAAAGAAGGCATTAGACAAGAGATTCAGGGTATTAGAAGAGATATTAAGTTATGACCCATTACAACAAATCAATTAGGAAAATGTGTATGAAAGGGCTATCAAATTTATGCGGTACAGGTCAGTTACAACAATTCCAAAAATAAATTGTGCATATTGGAAGGCCTACTATAATTCAGAAATTTTTTGATGTATTACCAGAAGAGATTCCTAGTTTACCACCAAAAAGGGATATTGATTTTACAATAGAATTAATTCTAGGTGTTGTTCTGGTTTCTAAAACTCCCTATCAAATGAGCATACCGGAAACTGACTGAACTTAAAATGAAATTGCAGGAATTACTATAAAAAGCGTACATCTACCCAAGTATGTCGCCTTGGGGGCTCTAGTGTTGTTCGTAAGGAAAAAATATGCCACTTTGAGATTATGTATTGATTATTGACAACTGAATAAATTAACTATTAAGAATATGTACCCGCTACCCAGGATCGATGATCTGTTCAATCAAGTTAAGGGAGCCACAATGTTTTCTAAAACCAACTTACAGTTGGGATATCATCAAATAAGGATTAAGGATGAGGATATCCATAAAATAACATTCAGAACCTGCTTGGTCACTACGAGTTTTTAGTTTTATCATTTGGGCTCACTAATGCACCCACAACTTTTATGAGTTTCATGCATGGGATCTTCCACCCTTATCTAGATAAATTTGTGTTGATTTTCATTGATGATATATTAATTTACTCAAAAAATATGGAAGAACACAAGGAGAACTTACGGTTGGTGCTGCAAGTATTGAGGGAAAATAAACTCTATGAAAAATACAGTAAATGTGACTTCTACAAAGATCATATCGAATATCTAAGACATGTTGTTTCTGGGGAAGGCACAGTTGTTGATCCTGAAAATATCAATACTATTATGCAATGGTTAGTTCCGAAAAACGTGGTAGACATTTGATCATTCATGGGGTTGGCCAGTTATTATCGGCGATATATTGAAGGTTTTTTGCAGATTGCCTATCCCATAACCTCATTGTAAAGGAAGGTAAAAGCATTTAAATTGTCTGCAAATTGTCAATCTAGTTTCGATTAGTTGAAGCACTTACTTACAAACCTCCCAAGTATTAAAATTTGTTGATCCTGAAAAGGAATTTATAATATGTACCGATGCATGTAAAGAAAGAGTTGGGGGAGTGATGATGCAAGAGGGAAAGGTAGTAGCTTATGTATATCGTCAATTAAGGGATTATAAGTAGAGATATTTCACATATGACCTAGAACTAACAACAATGGTCCATGCTCTTAAGGTTTGGTGACATTACCTATTAAGGAAAAGATTTATGTTGTTAACAAACCATAGCAGCTTAATAAGTTTCTTCAAACAAACTAGCTTGAACGCACGATAAGCCAGGTGAACGACCTTTTTAAGTGAGTTTAATTTTGACATCAAACATTTGAAGGTAAAATAAAATCATTTTGTTGATGTCTTAAGTAGGGAGTTGCATGGCATATATGAGGTTTTCTATAACCAAGCGCAGAGTGATTTCTCATATCGAATAAAAGAAGCTTCTTGTAAGGATCCAAAATACAAATTCTTATGGAAAGAGGCCAAGAAAATGCAAAAATATGGAAAAGAAAGTGATTACGGTATAGCAGGTAATAAACTGTTGATCTATAGGGGAAAGATTTATGTACCCAATCAGTTGACAATCAAGCAGCTGATTCTAGATGAATTCCACCAAATCCCTTATGTAACCCATCCCGGTTTTTTGATATTATTTTTTGTAATAATAAAAGCATATTTTTGGCCAAGTATGATGAAGGAAATTGTTCTACATTTATCCAAATGTATGGAGTGCTAGCAAGTAAAAGCCGAACACCAACATCCGACAACATTACTCCATCCATTGCCCATTCCGGAGTGGAAATGGGATACCATTACAATGGACTTCACAATTGGATTACGTAAATCAATGAAACAAAATGAATCCATGATTGCAGTGGTGGACAAATTGAACAAGACAACCCATTTTATTCCTATAAAGTCTACCTATCAAACTATTCAAATCACTGACATTTTTATGACAGATATATTCAGATTGCACGACATGCCAAAGGTAATCACCTTTGATTGGGATGTAAAGTTTACTTCTAATTTATGGAAAGGTTTGTTCACGGACCTGGTACTCAAGTCCAATTTAGAATTGCATACCACGCACAAACAGATGGGAAAATAGAGCACCTGAATCAAGTGTTGAAGGATATGTTATGAATGTATGTGATGCAACAACCCACCAAGTGGGGAGAATACCTCCACCTGATTGAGATTTCTTACAATAACAGCTATCATGAGTCCCTGAAAATGAGTCCCTTTGATGTATTGTACAAGAAAAGGTGTAGAACTCTCGCTAATTGGAACAACCCTGAGGATAAGCTAATATTGGAGCTTGATATGTTAGAGGAAATGGAGTAGACTGTGATAAAGATCCGTTAAAATATCAAAGTTGCTCAAGATAGACAAAAAACTTATGTTGATAAGAAAAGAAATTGCAGGGAGTTTAAAGTTGGGGACCTTGTTTACGTGCAGATTAAACCAAGGAGAGTACCTTGAGGTGGGGAAGAAGTACAAAATTAGCTCCTTGGTTTTGTGGACCCTTCCAAATTTTGGAAACGGTGGGACCAGTTCATACTGTTGGGAACGGGATCCCACAAGGACAGTTTTGGGGCTAAAAGCCCATGTTGGGGTCAAATTTTGTAATAAAACTGTAGAGTCTCTGCATTTTGTGGTCATGGAGTGCGAAGGTGTCATGAGTCATAAAGGGTTGCCCACCCTTAATTTTGTAAAGTAAAGTCGGTTGTAAAAGATCTACCCATGGTCCATGAACCATGTGATTGTATAAAAAGAGCTAAGTAAGTAAACTCTAAGTAGTTCAAATAAGTCTTAGAGAGTCATAGCTTAGAAGTAAGAAGTCTAAGTTTCGGGTCATAGCATAGGTAAAGGCTCTGCAGCTGAGTGTGCAGAGGCTTAGGGTGGAAGTCCGCAGCTGAGTGTGTAGACCCCTGCTGTTGTGTGCATAGGGTGAATAGAGTCTATAATCACTTGAAGATATCAATAAAGAGATGTATTCTGAAAATTTTGTGTCTTTGTTCCAATTAATGCATCTTGTCGTATTGTGTATGAACTTCATTTATATTGCTTATATGATGCGCGAATGTATATAATTACGTTGGTTAAGTGAACGCAAGTAAGAACATCTGTTTACGCGGTGCTAACTAGGATTGATTAATAAGATAAGTAAGGAACTTAGACTAGTTTGGGAATCTATACGGTACGCTGCCCTAGCAGCGTGAAAGTACCTGAGCCGTAGGTTACGGTTGTGCGAAGGTCAATCGTACCTTTTTGCGGAGGTACTGAAGGGCAGAATAGAGGGCTAGTATGGCAAGCCCTAGAACTAAGTGACCTGTGTGAAGGAAGGAATAGAAGGAATAAAACAACATCACAACCATCTCAGGGTGTGGAAACTTGGTTCTAACACCCCCCCATACTGCTTCGAGTGAGACTTCGATCTACGCTTCGTGGGTTGATGACGAAAGGGCCAGTAGTGTAGGAATTTGTTTGGCTAACTAATGTTGAACCTGGGTCAAGCCCCAACATGCCAACAAATGGTTTCGTTTCTGGGACCAGAAACTACATAAGAGATTTGTGATGTCGTATTATTGGAATCCAACTAAGAAGTAAATTAGAGGCTGGTTGGATAGGAAGATTCACGAATTCACAGTGCAGCAGAACAAAAATCCGCGACTGACCAAGGAACATTGGTTGGACAAGTACCTATATATATAAATACACAAGATCTTTTTCTGTTCCTTTCTGGTTGGGCTATACAAGTGGATTATGAAGCTAGCAAATAGCCAAGGAAGGTGGAAACTTGACGGTCCTATTGTTTGTACCCCGAAGCTAGTAGAGAAATTGGAAGCATCTAAGGGTAAGATCACCCATGTTGTCGATCATTGGTTGGATCGTGTCATAGGAGTATTTGTAACTGAATTTGCAGTCGATACCTCAGTCAACTACAACGAAGCGGAGTGGCGCTTTTTCAAAGGTCCACGAGGTAAGTACTTGAAATATTTGAATACCTAGATTAAGATGTTATTGTGCAAAAAACGGGTTATGCAACTACCTTGATGTTTAGAGCTATGCGAAGCAGAAAAAGCTACAGGAACGAAGGAAGAAAGGGTCCTGAATATAGTCCATTGATTTCACCTCCATGAGGTGACGAAGAAAGAGTAGTGCAAGCTTCTCCACGAAGTGCTATTTAGTTAATAAGACAAGGATTCCCGCGACTGCCACCTCCACCCACACCACCTCCAACTTTACCACTATCGCCTAAGAATTCACCCGTACCACCTCCACCTCCACCGTAATTCAGCATGGAAAATTTATTGAAGCTGCATTTGTTCAAAGGCTTGGGAAATGAGGACCCTGACTAGTTTTGGTTCATTGTGAAAGTTGTAAGGAAAGCTCAATGTGTTACAGATGATCACTTAAGAAGGCAACACTAGCTAGTGTGCTGCAGGATCACACGCTAAGCTGGTACATTTAGTAATCTAATGATAACCTGAATGCTGGAGTGGCAGACATCCAGACCGCATTGAATAAAGAATTCAGTAGGCCTAAATCTGAGGCATAGTCAATAGTGGGGTTCAAGGAAATCGTGATGCAACCAGGTGAGACACCTTAGGAATTAGATCAGAGGTTGAAGTGTAAAATCCATGAAGATAACATGAACTTAACAGACGGACAACATCGTGAATGGTTTGTGGCTTCGATCCTACCACACTTATGGGTTGCGCTGTCACAATAGAAGATAATGACTTAGGGAGAGGCCTTGGAGATTGCAATGAGACTGCTTGAAACACTGCTGCAAGATCCAAATCTGGGGGTTCAGCAGATCCATGCACAGTTGAAAAATCTTTGCCTTGAAATGCAAAGTTTGATGTAGGACAGAACAGTTCGACTAGAGGTGCGTGAAGAGGTATGGTGCTTGAAATGCAAGGGTCAGGGGCATGACAAAGACCATTTTTTGGTATTTGTGAACTACCTTGTGAGAGGAGAACCAATGCAATTGAGGCTCGAAGCTCAAGTAGGACTAAGCACGGGGCCTGCATTATGATGCGCTATATGTCAAGTATAAGGAAAACATGCGACAGATAATTGTCATTTGCTGCAGAAGTTTATACAAACACCCCAACAACTGTTCTGCAACTTCTGTAGGTCAATAGGGAATGATGCCCCCCTGACCAGAGCGCGAGGATGGCGCAGACAGGTTTTCAAGGGCGCAGACGAGATTGAGGTGGGGGAGGACCTGGCAGAGGTTGGGGACAGCTGATCTGCTCCAATTTCAGAGGACTAGGACACTATGCCTGCAATTGCACTAACCCAACATGTCCGCTATACAAGTATTTCACTTTGTTTGATCATGAGACGGAGGACTGTCCTACGCTAATAGCAAGGATACGTGACAAAGGGACGCTAACACCTCAGTTGAGTCAGAACCTGCAAATGATGAGTTTTGAGCAACGCGAAGAGGATCTGAACGTGAATATAGTGCTCCAAAGTGGAATAACAATAGGATATGACAAGGGGAAACATCCCGAAGATAGTACATGGGTTCGCAAAACTCCAGCGAAGGAGGCTGAGTTTGATTTGGAGCGCGCCCACGCAACATTCATGGAAGCAAAGAAGAGCTTCACTAAGGCCTCCACCTCTGGGAGGAAGGATAAGCCTGATCAAGATATGGACCCTTCTATGCTTACAACCTTCCTAGAGACCTGCATGAATTTGTTGCATGGCAACAAGGCTGTGAAGGGATTACAGGAGCTTATAAATAGATGTGCCATAAACACTTCGAGTGAACCGCGTGTGGTACGAAATATTGGGAAGCATAAGACAAGAATAGGATGAGAGATGAGGTTGACCGCCAAGATAGGAGAGTATGAAATGGATCAGGTTATTTTAAATCTGGGGTCAAATGCGAATGTCCTACCGAAACAGACTTGGGAAAGGATGGGAAGGCCCGCACTGTAGTGGTCTCCGATTTAGTTAAGGATGGAAAATCAACAGAAGATCATCCCCATGGGGTGGCTGTAGGGGGTGACTGTAGATATTAAAGGCACGAGCGTGCTGGCTTACTTTGAAGTAATAGAAATTGTGGATGATAGCAACCCCTACCCTGCGCTCCTTAGAATTGATTGGGCTACTGATATGAACGGGGTAATCAACCTAAAGAATCCGAAGATGATATTTGAGAAGAAATCGCTTCGCGTAATAGTACCCCTAGATCCTGTTGAAGGATCATGTTATACTGAACCAGTCCATGATTATGAGATTGATGACAATCTGGACTATATCTATAAGATAACAGCGCGATACCAAGATTGGGTGAATCCAACAGTGGATGGACGAATTACATGGGATCGCGAGAGTTCCTGAACCTCGGACTCTAATGAAGAATTAGAGCGCTGGGAGAATCGGTTACATGAAGTAACCACACTGAGTTGTAACATGATGACTCGGTCGCTACACTGTGTGTCGTCAGAGGTAAGAAATATGCCCACTTATGATGGCCTAAGTGATGTAGATATCTTTTTGGATGCATTTGAGAGGGAGGTACCTAAGAAGTAGCACTTTTAGCTGCTAGGTTGGGCACTGCGTGCTACGCCTGCAAGGTGGTGGGGTACGCATAAGGGAAGCTTTGATGATTGGCGAAAATGTAGGAGGATGATGAGAACACACTTTGGGAAGCTAAAGGTATGAATAACAAACAAATATGACAGGCAGGATGATCCGTGCGCGCACTTGGCCAAATGGGCTCAAGATTATGGAGAGAGGCCCACACCTGAATGGGTGCAATTGTTTTTTCACACCCTAGATGTCATCCCAATGAACTAGTACTTAGAAACAGAGCTCCGCCATGGTACAGGTGAATGGCATATTCTGCGCGAGGGATTTATAATGACATTCATCTTTGAAGATGGGTTTGACTATATCGAAAAAGTGCTACAAGAAGTAAAAGCAACAATCTTTAGAATACTGCAGGATCCTTTGGACCTGATTCAGCCTGATTGGGCTACTCAACTGAGTCATACGCTAGAATTCTATAACGTAACAACTGAAGAGGAAGATGAGGATCTGCGAAAGGTTAACATCCCTAAAACAGAAGGTCACCGCGAGGTTGAAGGACCATGGGTTGAGAATCCTGATATAACCACACCACTGAAAATGAAATAGGTAAATATTGGTACAGAGGCAGAGCTCAAATTCGCTAAGATTGGAGATTATTGGGATAACGACAGTGGATAAGGTCGTTGAATTACTCCACGAATACCAGGATTTGTTCCCTACACAGTTTACGGATCTAAAAGGGATAATAGGAGACCTGGGTGTTATGAAAATCACATTAAAGCCCAACGCGAAGCCGGTTAAGCAGAGACCTTACCATATCAATCCGAAGTATAAGGAGAAGGTCCGCTTAGATCTATACAAGATGCTTGCGACGGGCATCATTGAGCCCGTAGAAGATGCTGATTGGGTAAGACAAATGGTGGTACAGGAAAAGAAGCAGAGGGATGAAATAAGGATATGCGTAGATCTCAAGAAGTTGAATGACACTTGCGTACATGATCCTTTCCCAACTCCATTCACTGATGAAGTATTGGATAATGCAGGTGGCCAGGAAGTGTACTCCTTCACTGATGGGTTCTCTAGGTACCATCAGATCAAAATCACACCGGAGGATGGAAGCAGGACGACCTTCGTGACTGAGTCGGGATGTATTCAATACATTGTAATGGCTTTTGGCTTGAAGAATGCACCTGGATTTTTTCACGCATAGTCATTGCTGCGTTCAAGGAATTTATTCATAAGTTTTTGGAGGTGTAATTTTATGACTAGACTGTGTTTGGGCTGGTAAAGCATCATGTGGCAAGCCTGTGCCTAATGTTGGATACTTATCAAAGATACTCGATCGTGCTCAATCTAAAGAAGTGCCTATTTTGGGCTCCTTTTGGGATCTTGTTAGGTCATGTGGTTTGTAGACAAGGAATGATGGTAGATCTTGTGAAGATCGTGGTGATACTTAATCTAGAAGCACCGAGCAGCATGAAACAGTTGCACGCTACCCTAGGACATACGGGATATTACAGGAAATTTATCAAAGGATATGCCTAGATCACTGCGCCTATGGAAAATTTGTTGAAAAAGGATGTCACATTCTGTTGGAACAAGGACTATAAGAAGAGCTTGGATGTATTGAAAGAAAATATGGTCACCACGCCGATTCTAGTCTTCCTAGATTGGAAGAAGGAGTTTCATGTACATGTCGATGTGTCATGTATAGCACTGGGAGCAGTACTTACACAGGCTGACGTAGGAGACTTAGACCATACTATAACTTTCACAAGCATAAGGTTATATAAGGCAGAGAATAACTATTCCACCACCGAGCGCGAAGGGTTAGCCATGGTGTGCGTGCTCCAGAAATTTAGACACTACTTGTTGGGTGGCCATTTTAAGATGTATACAGATCATTCCAAATTGAAGTACTTGGTCAATAAGCCTGTGTTGGGGGGGAGAATCTGCAAGTGGTTGTTATTGTTCCATGAATATGATTTTGAAGTTATTGTGAAGCCTGGATGACTAAATGCAGGAACAGACCATCTGTCGCACATCGAAATGGGGGAAGAACCCACTAATTTGGAGGAAGGACTACCTGACACGTAGCTATTTGCAGTGCATGTCACAAATGGTCATTTTGAGGATATAATACACTTCTTGATGGCAGGAACTGCACTGGAGGGATACACCATCTAGTAGAAGAAGGAGTTAGTGGTGCACGCAACAAATTTTTCTGTCATTGTTGGGCATCTCTGCAAAATGGGGTTTGATGAGATATTGCAATGATATGTGCTCAAGTTTGAAAGAAGCAGCATGCTCGTGAACTCTCATGGGGGCGTCACGAGAGGACATTATGCAGGGAGAGAGACCACGCAAAAGATTCTATGTGCAAGAATGTGGTGGCCAACCCTCCATCAGGATTCAAAAGCTTACTACAAAGCATGTGATGTGTGTCAAAGGACTAGCAGGACATCGTAGAGGGATGAGATGCCTCTGAATCCACAGATGATGTTATAACCCTTTGAGAAATGGGCAATAGATTTTGTGGGACCCATCCAGCCCCAGGGAAAGATGGGAGTGAGGTACATTATCACCGCGACAGAGTATTTGACTCATTTGGTGGAGGCACAACATGTGAAGGATTGCACAGGTGTGACTACTGCAAATTTCCTCTTTGAGTATGTACTGATGTGATTTGGTTGTCCAAAGATTTTGATGAGTGATCATGGTATGCACTTTCTGAATGAGACGATCAGTGCACTGACGGAGGAATTTCAGGTATATCACTAGAAGAGCACACCTTATCACCTGCAGGCTAACGGGACGGTGGAAGCATTCAATAAAGTGCTAGAGAACGCACTGACCAAGGTTTGCAATGCTCATTGAAGTGATTGGGACCTATAGATACCCACAGTCCTATGGGCCTATCAGACAACATGCAAGAAGTTGACTGGACAAACACCCTTTAGGCTTGTATATGGTGTTGAAGTAGTAATGCCCATGGCATATATCATGCCTAGCCTGTGCATAGCGGCACTCATGGGTATGATGGATCATGGAGCCCTGGAGGAAAGGCTCGCATAGCTGGATGAGCTTGAGGAAGAGATATTTCTAGCTGGATTTCACCAACAGATCCAAAAGTAGCGCGAAAAAGTATGGCATGATCGACACATTAAGCTACACACCTTTAAGGTAAACGACTTGGTTTTGTTATGTGACAACAAGTTTGATAAATTTCCAAGGAAATTCAGAATGCACTGGTTAGGGCCATATGTCATTAAGGAGATTACCAATAGAGGAGTGGTTCAGCTAGTCAAATTGAATGGAGAACCCTTCCTAAAAAAGCTGAATGGCAGTCGCCTGAAGCCATACACCGGTAGTCTAGCCATGTGACTATATGAAGGTAGCACAGTCTTAGCACTCTATGCAGCTAAAAGGAGGCGCAGGACTATAAACTACATTATCTGGGTTGGGGGGCTGCGTGATTGGAGGATTGTGCAAAGTAAGGAAGTGTCATAGGGTTTGTGGTAGCGCAAAGGGAACTGCGCTACCCAGGGACAAATCATGCAGGTCGACCGAAAAGTGACCATTAAAGTCACTATCCATGATTTGACGATAGAAATGTGGCCAAATGGAGTGGGCGGCTAGCATTTATGATGCAATTTATGGGTCAGATCCTTGAAGATATTCTGCCAATCCAGCATTAATGAACCGAATTTGGGGGGAGTGGTCGGATTTGAATTCAAAATGCCCTATAAATTACAAGTGGTTGTCCAATGAAAAACACTTGACATTTTGAGAATTGAGTTGTTGAGCTCTTAGGCACACATGAACTGAGAATTCTTCGAGGCTTTCAAAGTGACTCCAGTGTTTGCAAACTTATCACAAACATCGCGAGCACTGTTGGAAATCATTATGTCGGCACCCATAGAAGCTATAGATGCCGAAGTAGAGGAGTCGCTGCTGGAAATGGAGATGGAGGCAGAGGAAGCTGCTCCAAAAGTGGCCAAAGTATTAGCAGAAGTCCCTAAATCAGCAAGGATGCCGAGACCAAAGCCAACCCCAACCAAGGAGATCGCGAGGGATAAGAAGGGCAAGTAGCCTACAATACCAGTGTGCGCATTGACAAGAAGAAATCCACCAAAGCCTACCGCACAGGAGAAAGGAAAAGCCATCAATTTGGAGTCGGAGGAGGAAGAAATTGAAGACATCCCGATGGACGATGAGGATGTGAGAATAGAAGTGGAGTAGTTTGAAGCCCAGGGTGCTGACCCTATTACTCAGTTGCCAGAGTATGTCCCTCCACGCAAGGGCAAGACCCCCTTGCAAACCCCTCTGCTGCCGGATGAAATCATCTTCGAAGGACCGTGCGTGGGGTGGGTTCCTTTGCTAAAACATGAAGACTAGGACTTGGCTGGTCACAAGAAGTTCCCACACCTGGCGACCGAGTAGCTAATGCACTGCATCATTGACACAAACACTACCATGACCGCATTGGAGCCATGGAGGTGGCTCAGAGGAGTAGATAAGGTAGGGTTTCTAATCCTGCTTTGGGTGTCGCACTACAACTGCACCCCGGTGACAATATTGGTCATCAAGCAGCTGCTATGCTTGGTGCATGATGGGTGTCTATGGCTGGAGGAGCCAATACCCATCACAGACAGGTTGATCCACCAGATCACGTGATTTCCTTACACAGGAGAGAATCCGACCATGATATTTAGCCGAAAAGGTGGTGAACAGGCCCTTGCAGAATCCATGAAAGAAAAGTTTAAGTTGGTGAATAAGTCACGCAGATATGCCATATCCAGCATCTACAACCCTATTGTAAAGATAGCTCTGCAGATTTTAGCACGGAAAGTGATGAGGAGGTGTCACGCCGATGAGGTGTCAGCACTTGTCGTCATGCTAGTCGGCTAGTGCACCGAAGGATTCCAATTCAATTGGTCAGACTACCTTCACGGCGAGTTCCTATCGAACTACTGCAAAGCGCAAGAGTTCAGCAAGACGTTCCACTAAACATGGCTCTTGTTGTCAATTGTATTGGTAGGATGGGAGCTGCCAGAGGACAATTAATTCCCTTCGGTCATGCTAGATCTACCAGAAGCAGTGAAATATGCTTCGCTGTGGGCGACCAAGGACGCGTAGCGAATCAAGGATAGCAAGTTCTTTTGGATCTCGATGGAGATGAAAATACGCATGGCTATCAATCGCAAACTATGATTATCACCTATGGTGTATGCAAACCTGCAGGGCTATGCAATTTTTAAAGCAGACTTTCGCCATGTGTCCATCAGGGCACGAAAGGACCCTGCGCAAAAATGGTACGACTTGCCTTACTTGGCAATGGATGATCTCATTAATGTGGTACTTGATCAATGGTCGAAAGAGTGGCATGCTACAACAGACTTGGCAGTGGGAGGAAGCAAGTCCGCCGCGCAGAGAAAGAAGGAGGAGGCTAAGCTTAAGATGACACAGCTGGCCAAAAAGAGGAAAAAGGAGGTTGCTGACAAGGCCAAAGCAAAGTATGATGTCGCGCAACAGATAGGTGGGACAAAGCGAGGCTCTGACAAAAGCGCGAGGTCGCCTTCACCTGAGGTAGAGGAGGAGATAGACGAGCAGACATAACAACATGGCGCAGACCCTCCGAAGACGTCCGCCCACATCCAGCGCCCAACGGAGCAGGAGAAATGATGCTCCAGGAAGAAAACAAATTCTACTAAGACATCACTAGACCCTATCACGCTAATAGAGGGAAATCTGCACGACATCAATGACACGGTGCGGGATGTCACCGCGAAGGCCCTGCAATAGTTTGAGCAGCAACATCATATAATCTTCGAGGCTATCCAAATAGGTTTATAGTAGTTGCAAACCTGCGTGTCTCAAGCTAGCACGGTGTCCACCAGCCTTGTTATCGGCACTTCAGAGGCTGCCGAGATGTTGCGCACGAAGGCCTCTAGTGCAATAGTGCTGCTTGATGGAGCACTAACCATAGAGAACAAAGCTGATAGGCCCACTATTAGCACCCTAAAGGGAGTAGGCTTGAATGTGGTAGCGCTCCCTGGTGAAGTGATCCAACTCTTGTAGGATGGAGCGATTACAGAGCTGAGGGCCCGTGAGCACTACGCCCTCCAAGTGATCAGTGAACAACGGATCAACAATGAGCATATGGCACTATAGCAAGACTCTACCATCGCTACTATGACCGAGGTGACCAATCAGAACAAGTGAATTATGCAGGTTGTCGAGGAGGCATGCCGAATGGTCCCAGAGTTGGCCATTCCTGAGGAGGAGCCAATTGAGGTGCGCATCCGTAAGCTAGCTACACGGGTGCGTAACACTCGTAATAAGATGGTGAGGATTCAATTGGAGTTGAACCTGCAGATCACAGAGTTACAATTGAATGCCCAGCCTTCAACTCTGCCAGAAGTGAAGGAGTAACAGGCGACCGCTGTCATAAAAGCAGTAGTGGCGGTGGACAGTGCAGTAGCAAATTGCACACAACTTTTTGAGCAATTGTTTGAGGTCTTGACAAGCTTGTAGGAGGACCCCAATGTACAGCGACTAGAGACAAAAGCATGCGAGCTACAACAATGCTATGATGAGGTCAAGGGCACAACGCGAACCGTCGCGCTCACACAAAGACTAGCAAAGTTCTCGAAGGCCAAGCATATGAAAGAACAGGTGGATGCAACATTGCATAAGGAAACAATGTTGAAGGCAAGACTGAAGCCCTGGTTGGATGAAGCTTACATGGTAACAGGCTCTATTGAAGGAAAGCTTGCAACTCTACAAGAAACTTAGCAAAATCTTCACGTCGTTAGTTCAGGAGCAGTGACCGAGCAGATGGTCGAAGACGTGAAGCAGGCGACAACTTAGTGAACTGCTGAGGTTGCGGTCATATGGGTTGAGCTGGAAGGACTTCGCACCAAGATCTTCATGCCTACCGAGTGACTCGAGGGTGAGTCACGATGTTTATGTTAGGGGCCTGTTGGGAACGGATCACCCAAGGACAGTTTTGGGGCTAAAAGCCCATGTTTGGGTCAAATTTTGTAATAAATTGTAAAGCCTCCGCATTTTGTGGTTGTAGAGCGGGAAGTTGTCATGAGTCATAAAGGGTTGTCCACCCTTATTTTTGTAAAGTAAAGTCGGCTGTAAAAGATCTACCCATGGTACACGGACCATGGGATTGTATAAAAAGAGCTAAGTAAGTAAGCTCTAAGTAGTTCAAATAAGTCTTAGAGAGTCATAGCTTGGAAGTAAGAAGTTTAAGTTTCGGGTCATAGCGTACATAGAGGCTTTGCAGCTGAGTGCGTAGAGGCCTAGGGTGGAAGTCCGCAGCTGAGTGCATAGACCCCTGCAACTGTGTGTGCAGGGTGAGTAGAGTCTGTGATCACTTGAACATATCAATAAGACAAGTATTCTACAAATTCGGTGTCTTTGTTCCAGTTAATGCTTCTTGTCGTATTGCATATGAATTTCATTTCTATTGCTTATATGATGCACGAATGTATGTAATTATGTTGGTTAATTGAACGCAAGTAAGAACATCTGTTTACGCGATGCTAACTAGGATTGATTAATAAGATAAGTAAGACACTTAGACTAGTTTGGGAATCTACACGGTACGCTACCCTAGTAGCGTGAAAGTACCTGAGCCACAGGTCAGGGCTGCGCGAAGGTTAATCGTACCTTTTTGCAGAGGTACTGAAGGGCAGAATAGAGGGCTAATCTGGAAAGCTATAGAACTAAGTGACCTGCGCGAAGGCAGGAATAGAAGGAATAAACTGACATCATGACCATCTCAAGGTGCAGAAACGTGGTTCTAGTATCCCCCCATACTGCTTCGAGTAAGACTTCAGTCCCCATTTTGTGGGCTGATACCGAAAGGGCCAATAATGTAAGGATTTTTTTGTCTAACTAAAGTTGAACCTGGGTCAGGCCCTAAAAAGCCAACAAATACCAACTAGCACTACCCAATCACATGAAAAATCATAATGTCTTTCATGTCTCTTTAATGAAAAAATACATATATGACCCTAGGCATATTATTAACTAGAAGGACATAGAGGTATCATGGAAATAATTTATTTTTACTGATATGATGTTGGTTTTATTGTTAATATTATTGATAATGAATTCATGTTATGATCAGGTCAAACCCGATGGAGAAGTGCTGGTAGAACCCCTGCATATTCTCGGGGAGAGAGAAACAACATTGTGGAAGCGAGTTATTACCCACGTTAAGGTGCAATGGAAGCACTTTAGCCCAGATGAGGCCACTTGGGAGGACAAGGATTTCATGCAAAAGGCATATTCAGATTTGTTTCAAAGACCGAAATAAATATCGGGACGATGTTCCGCACTAGGAGGGGAAGATGTAACACCCTCAGATCTAAAATTAAACTTTTAATTGCTATTATTTATTTTTAAGTTATTATTATGAAAAAAGACAGTTTGTGAAGGAAGCAAAGGTTGATAACAAGTATTTTTATTGTTAAATAAAAAATTAAAAGATTGTTGAGAAGGTATATGGATGTAGACTCAGTAACTATTTGAAACATCCAATACAGCTAGGGAGGTAGGTATCTCTTCTCATCTTGACCCCAGAGATAAAATATCTGAGGAGGGACAAGGGGGGGTTAGCCACCAGGAGGAGGAACCCACTTGTAGATAGAAGAAGATAAAGAGATAAATTTCCAGGGGAGGTTATCGTGAGGTGGTTTCAAACCAGTGGAGACTCTCCATTTGGATATAATCCTGGTGTTCTAGACTGCGTGAGGAGGGTCTTAAAGTTTGAGAACGAAGTGAACTGGTGAAGGTTGCAAGATATCAACTATATTGGAAGTAAAAGAATGGGGGGGGGTGGGGGATTTAGACGTAATCGCCAGTTCCATTGGAAGGGAGGAATAGTCTCATCCTTAACCTGTCTTCTTCACTAGCTTTGTAATACACAGATAAGTACTAATTCCTTATTGAGAATTTATTTACTGAAATTTGTGTTAAATCTTGAAAATGTTCTATTGATGAATTAAATGTGTATGGTAACATAAGAATTATTGTTTCATTTAAGAAGAGCTTGTTGTTGTGCTCTATTTTTTATGTTTATAAATAGAGTTAGTTCCCTGTAGGCTTAGATTGATTGAAGCGTACACATGGTGGTCTGCTTATCTAGCAATCTAAGGTTGTTTCGATACCATTTTATGGTGGGAATAAATTCACTACAACACTTAATTATTAATTTATTGCTATCACACCAAAAACATAGAACACAAGTTCTTATTTAAACTATATTGTAACTACCATTACATAGAGTTATGGCATCCCTTTACAGGAAATTAATTAACAGAAAACACGGTATCATAGAAAACATCGTGAGGTCAGTTGAGAACTCAAACATCAAGGTAATGATACCTAAGCAAATAATTGTTGGCATGCCACTTAGCTAATACCACTAGGGTAATCTTGGACTGAGGGTCGAGGCATTGTTGTAAACCCTCAGACTCGGGTTGACAGAAACCCTCAACCACTGTAGTTGAAAATAACTAAACATTGTAAACGTTTAGAGAAAGTGTTTGACAGAAATTTGTAGACCCACAAAGCGGTATAATACCCACGAAATACTAAGCATACAATGTTACTAAGAATAATAAATGTAATCTTAGTTATGGCATGGAATATAAACAAATAAATTGGACAGTAATGAATTACAGGAGCAGTACACACAGGCCCTCGATGAGGGTTAGAACTAAAAGAGCACAACCTGTAATCTTCAAACTTGACAAAGAAACATTTTCCAAGCAATTAATAAGAGGAAACTAGTCCAGAATTTCAACAATGCACAACTCATAGGGCTTTCATGTCTTAAATATAATTATCAAATACAACATTCAATTTATATAGGACAATTAAGACAAAATAAACTGTGAAAAGATTGATTTTAGCATAGTTGTAGCAGGGTCGAAGCCTCAAAAATTCTAAACATAAATTATAATGTTATGAACTCAAACGAGGGCCGAGAGACTTGGACAACAACAAAGAAAAATATATATATATATATATGTGTTCATACAGTAAAGCAGGTTGAGGGCCTCGAACCTTCGGAAAAACCTATAACAACTACACAGGCTCCAACAACCAATAATCAAACACATTATACAGTTGGGAGGAATTTCCTTTTTACTAAATAACCTCTGCTATTTATAACCGTGGGAAAACCAGACAGGTTATACAATGAGAAGCAGAGTTACTCAAAATTCCAACCTGTGAGTGAGGCTGAGTGAATCCTCAAAAAAATTGTTCTATTAGAAGATGCCCTATAGTCATATTGCCCGCCTATAAAAAGTAAAAGATATTCAGTTAGGATTAAACATTTGATAATCCTGAATTGTAAACCCTTTCAACAAAATTCAATAAAACAAGGAAGAGATGTTGAGAGAGGAGAGAGAGGGGGAGAGAAGGAAAGAGGGAGGGAGATAGTGATAGAGTTGGAGGGAGATAGTGATAAGAGTTGGAGGGTAGAGAAAAGGGGGATGGGGGTGGAATATAGAGAGATGTGGAAAAGAAAGGGCGAAAAAGGAAGGAAAATATAGAGAGGGAAGGACAAACTAGAGTACCAGAGAGAAAGGGCATATAATACCCTTAATAAAAATATTAAATATTACATTACACTATATCTACTAAACTGAATTGGAAAGGGCATATAATACCATAAACTTTCATTATAAGTAATTTGAAATAAACTTTATTTGTCTTCTTCCCAATTTAATTACACCAAATAATACTCTAGTTACGTGTTTTCCTTATATGTCGGGGGACGACGGGCACGTCAATCTCAGAAACCAAGTGGGCGTATTTGACATTTAAAATATCGCTGGGAAGTTTCTGAAGAAATTGCAAACTTTTGAGCTTTATTCAAAATGAAAAATGAAATCCGCGTAGAAATAAGAAGTTGACTACATTTTATAATGTATAGTTTTGAAAATAATAAAATGAGTTATATTCTCTATATTTGATGGGTAGCCGGTGAGAATATACGAGCATAATTATAAAGTGAAAAATCCAATTATACTTCAATTATTATTAAAAATGTATCTATTAAAATCTAATTCATAAAAATTATTGTTTTGGATTGCCACTAGTTAGAAAAGAAGATAAATATTATTATGGTTCATTAAAAATAATATTTAGGAAAAAAAAAATCACTTTTATAGTAAAAATGAGAATCAGAAAATATTAAAAAATTAATTAATAAAATTTAAATGAAAATAGTATTCTATATATATATAGATATGTAAATATAGATATAGATATTTTTCTGGAAGGTAAAATATTTTTTAATGTTCAAGGAATTATAATATTAAGGTTTAAAGTCATTGTAATAATATCTAGTTTATAGTTAGGGTAATATATTTTAAGATTGTCTTTAGAATGTAGTGCAATGGTTAGGTGGGGATGTTTGGTCCGCACAAATCTTGTGATCTAATCTCATGCTAAAAAATTAGTTGATATATACCTCTTTTAAAACAAAATATATTCCAATAACTATTAAAAAAAGCAAAAATAAATAAATATACTCCAATAAAATTATATATATATATATATATATACTCCAATAACTATTAAAAAAAATGAATATACTCCCATAACTATTGATAAAGAAACAAAAATAAATGAATAAAACAAAAATGAATATACTTGTTTTTTAAAACAAAATATACTCCAATAACTATTAAAAAACAAAAATGAATATTCTTATTTGAAATAAAAGAGATATGGTTAATATAATTATATTAATGTGATTACAATTAGAATAGATGGGAAGATTTGGTCTCCACAAGCCTTGTGGTTTGAAAGAATATATTCCAATAATAATATTAATGTGATTACAATTAAAATAGGTGGGGAAATTTGGTCCCCACAAATCTCATGATCTGAAAAAATATATTCCAATATCTATTAAAAAACAAAAATAAATATACATATTTACTTAGACAAAAATACTGACAAAAAAACACTTTAAAAAATCACACCAAAAACAACTCGCTTCGCTTCGGAATACATGTGGAAACTTATGCAATCCACGCCAGTGTGTGTCTAATATTTAACGTAACGTGGAGAGTGCATGGGCACTTGCCGAGGTTGTAACGCCCCTAGTAAATCGATAATGTTTTAAGTAAGACAGTAAAATTTAACTGTTGACTAAGGTTATGTTTGGTGAAATTAAAATAACTATGTTGCTACTGCTGTTAATTAATTATGTTAATTAATTGTTGCTACTACTGTTTAATTAAGTATGTTGATTAATTGTTGTTAGTAGCTATTGAGGTGGTTGGAAAAAGAAAACCTAACTACCTTCATGAGACGGTTGAGACCCCATAGGAAAAGGGGGAAAGTTATGCCAAGTCTGGTAGAGACCAGATGGCAGAAAGGGGATAGAAAAAAAAAAGAGAGTTGCTCTTTTGGAAAAGGAAAAAATGCTATGTCTGGTAAAGATCAGATGGCATGTGCTTGGAAGGCGGAAGCTTCCTGAACCGCTACGTCTGGTAAGGACCAGATAGCGTGACTCTGGTATAGCCAGAGAGTTTGCAGACAGTGAGGATCTGCAGAAGTGCTTGGGGGTGGAAGATCGAGGAGGATCTTCCTAAGGTCGGGTGGTTGACAAGCGCAATAAAGAGGTTTGCCTCTGTTCAGGTATGGATTAACTAAGAAACTTAATAGTTATTAAGGGTTTATGTATACTGTGAAATTAATTAAGGTCTATGACAGGCTTAAAACTGTGTATGGCATTGGAAGAATTTCTGTAATTATGCAGGCATTGGTAGAGATGGAAAATGTAAACACATTGATGACATTTAAGAACGAATTTCTGTGCGACTGACAGAAGGAAGAAAAGATTAAACTAGATTTTAATTAAAGATCATAGATTTCCATACTGGAACAATTCCTGTAGCATAAGTGACAGTTAAATGGAAAACAGAATACTGTGTATATTTATTTCAGCCTACGCAGATAAATTGAAAACAATATAAATATTTGCATTCAAAGATCCCAAGAATGCTACTGAGGAAATAAAGAAAACTGTAACAGGTCAAAAACTGAGTCAATACGTGTACTCTCTAGACCAAACAACCAATCGAAGATCGCAGGATCACCATCTTAACAGTGTGGTTTAAGAATGAATAATTCGGTAACGAAAAACACTCCAGTGCTTGAAAAACAAAGGAAGGGCAGCGCCCACATCATAAACATAAATAAATGATAACAGACATTCCAAAAAAATCAAGAACGAGCCTGTAAAAAGAAAACGGTCGTAACCTGTATGAGTATGATCGGGCAGCCAGCGAGGGCTTCCGAAGTCGAAGCCGGCAACCCATATTCTTCAAACAGGAAATAGTAACAGTAAACAAAACCATAGAGATATGTTCCTCTTAATTGAAATTTACAGGAAAAACCTCTGAAGAGATAAGCGTATCCAGTGTACACAGCAAATAATAAAAACTTCAAACTCAGGCGAGATTCTGTTCATGATAAACCAGCAATCTTTAAAAATACTGAACCGTAAAACGATTCTATGGAGAAGCACACAATACATTATCCAGCCAAAGTTCGATTAACAATAATAACTGAAACTTTATACAATTATTCGCCGTAGGGTGTAACCCTCGGCTCTGAAACAAATTATACAGTAAAGGACAGGTATTAAACACAACCCAACTAGGGTTTCCGCCTGATCTGCTTGGCGCAGAACCCAAATAGTTCACAAAGCAACAGAGGCGGGGAAACCGTTAATTTTCCACATTGAAGGAAAACCCATGAAACAGTGATAGACTCCCATGCTCAAGCACAGTTCAGATAGCCTGCCAAGAAGGACAACGGCTCAGTCCGTTACCCAGGGTCTTTTCCTCAATTGTTAAACCACGGGAGTAAACGTCTCTTACCCGGAACATGGAGTGAGTAAGGAAGACAGAACAGGTCCTCCATCGAGCGCTGGCCACGACAACGAGACTCCGCACCTGAGACAAAGGGGTCATTCAAAGAAAACAGTATAAGATTCAAATCTGTGAAAAGAAATTAAAAAAAAAAAGAAAACGAACTGTAAAACAAGGTGACATTCACCAGGGTGAGGGAGCAGACCAGTACTTTTGGATTGGCCACCTACAACGTGTGAGATTTTTTTTTTATATAGATTAAGATTTATTGCTTTCATAGATTAAGATTTATTTGCTATCATATATTTTCTTGTGTGAGAGGTTAAGAATGATTGATCTTGCTTTCATTTTATGTCATGTGGTTTTGATTATTCATTTCATAGGATCCTGATTTGATAATGCACACATGATCCCTTAGAGTAGATTTCATTTCATGCAATTTCAATTCCTGCAAGTGTGGTAGATTAAGATTTCAATTCCTGCAAGTATCACAGATTAAGATTCAATTCCACGTGTTTTACTATAATTTCTTTTGAATTAATTGTTGAATTAGAATAGGTGATTTTGGTTTGTCGTTATTTGGATTCATAGCTAGATTGATCCAAATTGGACGTTAATTTCTAGCATATACAGTGCACGCATGCTTCGCAAGTTTTACGAAACCCCCGGGTTGACAATTAAATGATAGGTAATTAATTTGCCTCAACATTTTGGCACCATTGCCGGGGAGGTGTGCATAGGAACTAGCTTTCAGTCTAGAGTTCATTTTTTTTTAGTTTTTTTTCTAGATGCATGATTAAAACCTGTAGATGCCTAAATCATTTAGCTGCATAACATATCTATATATTTGTAGGTAGAAGAGATGACAAAGGAGGATGAAGAAATGGATGGAGATGATGACAATGAGGAAGATCCTTTTGGATTTCCCATTCAAGAAATTGATGTTAATGTTCAAATGAAGAACATCCCTCCATCCATACTTCATAAATTCAAAGGTATGAGATCAAAAGACCCAGAAACTTTTATTTTTGAATTTGAAATCATTTGTCGATCTTATGGATACTCATTACACATTCAAGGATAAAGCTCTTAGATGGTTCATGAGTTTAGGAACAAATTCTATAAGGACATGGGATGATATGAAAAGAGTATTTTTGGAAAAATATAAAAGCCATTACAAACACCATGACCTTGGAAATGAAGTCTTTAAGATGAATAAAAAAGAGGATTAAAATCGAGAATACCTAGTGGAGATATTTACTTATAATATAAAAATATATAAAATGTGTCAAGCGGAAAGAGTCGATAGTGCGGACACAACCAACCTCCCTAGGAGCCTAAGACTCTCTAGTGACAAACAAGACAAACAAGAGCAATCCTTCTCTAAATATGCATTTACCATACAAGAAATCAAGTGTTTAGATCCTACCTGTAGTCCAACGCTGTTGTAGTAGTCCAGCCTCGCCGATCCGGATGAGCTCCTCCTTCACTTCGAAACCTGCATTCACTAACAATCAAACGATTAAATAGCACCTGAATATCTTATAAAATAAAACATATTTAACATACAGACCAAGGAGTATATGAAACAACTCATAAATAACAAGTTATTGAGAAGAATGGACTCATTTGCATTAATAGGAAACAAAAGGAACCATTACAACCTGAGCCTTGGTGTTGTGCAAGTCCCTCCCAGGGTCCATCAAGAGTTCTCCTTTACTTTGATAAGCTCACCCACTTCCAAATGAAACAAGAAAGGATGGGAATCTCTCCTCACAAGCTTCTACAAGGAAGTCCTAATTCCAGCAGCATCTACCCTTAGGAATATTTAGCTTTCAACCTCCCCTCCTTCTGGCCCAATGCCTGTATTTATAGTGCTCAAGAGGAAGTTAATCAGGTCCACCATCAATGGGATAAGCCCCTCTTTGGATGGGATAGCTCCCCTCTTGATGGGATAAGTTCCTCTTTCATAGGGGTACATGAACCATCTGGAGGCGCTCAATACACATCGAACAACCTTCTAGAATGCTCTAGAAATGACCACAAGTAACTTTTTAAAGATGAAACTCGCGCCTTTTGACCTTTACAGGGGTATGCACCTGCCCCTTTACATACAGAGCGTACAAGTACGCAGTTATTGTGAACATTAGGTGCGTACACGCAGGTAAGGCCGAGAGAATCTGCGTACCCAGAGATAAACACATTTATAAAGACTTTCTCTCTTTTTTGGAGTTTGACATGGAGAGCAGAGGCATAAGACTTGCCCAGGAGGATAGCATGACTGTTGATAGAGCCATACTAACTGTACATAGCCATGGTGACATTTTTTAGTGTAACAGATTGCCCCCTAAAGTGCGAAGCCTGTAGTAGATTAGGGTTTTGTATTATCTAGGAAGGGTGAAGCGCTTTATCATTTCAAGGATTATCTCGTGGAGAGCCCGGTCAGAACCTGCAATTTTCAACACAAAATACATGTATAAGATTATATCATCGCTGAGGTAGGCATTCCCATACTCAGATCAAAAACTTTAACTAACAGACTAACTACTGCTCTGATACAGGAATGATTTTGCAGTACATCATAATCATAGACTTGTGTAGACACAGTATGGACGCAGCCATCTGTTTATAATTGGTCTACTATATAATGAATACAAAACTCCTCGCAGCCTGGATGGTGGAAACTAGATCCAGGGTCTTCATTTCTACTTCCCGAACTGGTACGATTCTAGCCATGTGAATAAATGAGTTGATGTCGAACATGGTAGAAACCACTTGATTACCAGTCGATGATGTAAACTGTTAACAAGTGTGAGAGAGACCACCAGTGATGTCAATGGTTCTCAAAGTACCCAGTACAATCCATGAGATGTGAATGAATGAGTTGATGTCGAACATTTCACGGAGTCCTTCGATCGAAAGTCAATGATGTAAACTGACGTCAAAGGCGAGAAACCTGCCATTGATGCATGCAGACTTCAAGGTATCGACGATTTCTAAGTCATCTCTCTAGATAATGTGCTGATGTCGATAGAAAGCGACTCGTTGCAGGCAAGCCCACAACACGAAATCATAGTTCAAGTTGAAGAAATGTTGCTGTAAGGACTGACTCAGGGATGGTCAAAATGGATGACAAGGTATTTTGCAGATGAAAGTTTTGTTTGCAGACCTCTTGAACACATAACGACACAACAGAGGGCTTGGTGACGAATGACTTAAAGTTAATCCCCGGAACCCGGTTAAAGACTTTCAAATGTGGTTTGATCAACTGTGAGGCAAAGGATTTCCCAACCCAGGTGAATGAAAAGTGTTGTGTTCAAGAGTGGTAATAAGGCTTCTTCTGAGACAAAGGATAACAAATAGGCTCATTCTTCTCTCTTTTCCCCCACCATTTCTGGCAAGTACCTCTTTATTTTTTACAAGCTTGAGGAGGATAACATATGCTTGATTGTAAGCTCATCCTTCGGATGAGTCCAACCTAGTTTTGATTCGAACCCTAGGAAGGAGTGGTTCGTTCCTGTTTGTAATTGAACAAGCCCTTTACTGTGAAATTTTAACGAGTCCAGTATAGGAGAAACTTGGCGTTTTTCAATTTTAGAGAGTCTGAAAAACTTAAGAAAACTCCAGGTTGAACTTTTTCGTAAATTTGTGTCCCCCAAGCCCGAAAAAGTATAAAATAATACCTGGGAGAACCGCTTGATCTTGCGACCAAGGAGTACTTTCATGATTAGTGCCACTGACTTGAAAAGTAAAAAGCGATCAAGGACACGTCGTTTTATTTCCAGTATCGAGTTTGAAACGACAAAAACCCGGCAATCTTTTCCTGTTTTTACGGTCAGAAAAGGGCTATAAGGGGACCGTCTTTTAATTCCGTTTTAACGAGTGTAAAAGAAACGCTCGGCAATCTTTTCATGTTTTAGGAGTCAGAAAAGGGCTTAAAAGATGACTCTGATGTTTTTGGTTCGTGAAAAATGACAATTTTCCCTCAAAATCCTTTTGTCCTGCACAAAAACAACACATTACTCATACCTGTTTAAGATAGGCAAAAATACATTGAAAAATATCTTTCCATGGTGAAAAATAAACAAACTTAGCATTCATTCATCCAAAAAACCTATAAAAAGACTTTTTACCATGTCATTTTTACCATTTTACTGTTGAGGGAGAGCAAAGGGCTTTTGGCAAGAAACTTCCCGTGGACTTTGCGGAGAATCCGACCGTCAGAATCGAACGCCGTCTCTTTCAGGTATTTCACAACATCCTCCTCTTTGTTTTCATCCATTTAGAATTTCATTTCTAGCCCTAGTTTGATTTTTTGGGGGCTTTAGGGTTTTAGAAACCGCCTCTCGGGGTACGCAGGTACCCCATGGGTGACCTGCGTACCCCGACATTTTCGTGTATGGGAAAATGGCCGGAGTACGCAGCCTACCTTCAGAGCAGCTGCGTACCCACGCTCTGTTTTCTGAACGCGGGGTGCGTACTCCGCGCAAAGGTTTTTTAAACCCCCAAATCTCAAATTTGAACCATTACTTTTTGATTTAGAGAATTCTAATGCATGTTTACTGGTGTGTAGATTGCCCACCATGCTTGATTGGCGTGAAAGAGAACACGAAGATGTCGATTTGGCCGCAATAAATCATCAACCTTCCATTGACGCTTTGAAGGCGTGCGGACTATACAAATACTGGGCCATACCTGGCATGAGGGCTCAGGTGAGATTCTTGGAGTGGCTGGTCGAGAGGTGGAACGTTCAGGATCAATGCTTTTACATCGGAGGGCACCAGCTCGAGATAGAGCCCTCAGACATATATTTTCTCACTGGTTTGCCAAATAGGGGCGAGCAACTTTCTCTATTCGGGACTAGGCCGGGTGGCCAATCCCTTGCTAGTCTCCGGCTAGAGTGGTGCAACAATCAAAACCAGGATAAAGGGATAGAAATCAAATACATATCCCGACCTGAACTTATGGTAATAGCTTTCACGGTTACCAGACTCTGTGGCGCAGCCGCTTTACATATCGCCACCGGGTCCCAAATGCGGATGGCGATTGACTGCTTCCGAGGCACCATTTTCAACTGGTGCGATGCTGTGTTGGCCAATATGAAGGGCCAACTGACTAGGGCAAAGAACGGACAACTAAAGACCTTTGGATATGGGCCTCTAGTTGTGAGCTTTGCCCTAGAGAGAGTTCCGATGCTGATCCCTCAGCATCTCACTGTCGAAGTTAGGCCTCCTCGGGAGCCAAAGTTGACACGATGGGTTACGGTGATGGCCCGGCATCCTGACGAGGGAGCGGCAGTTGTCCGATTTCCTGCGGGTTACTTTCACTGGTTGGAGGACCAGGTCTTTGCGATCCAGGACTTTCCGTATGCCAGAGTAGATTTTCGCGGTGATCCGGACATGGTTCTTCCACAGGGAGAACAATGGGACGACAGAGGTACTTCATTTTTCACAAGTTTTTAAATTATCTATTTTTTTTTTTTGTTTTTATATATCGTCTCAAAACTGACAGTAAAAATTTTCAAAATGTAGATGTAGGTCCACAGCGCCCAGCCAACCTCCGGCCTTTCGAGAGGAGACAGCCAGTTGCACCGGTACCGGTCCCACAAGACGCGGCTACAGAGACGCTAGCTGAGTTGGAGCAGGATCTAGAGCGTCTGACGACGGATATACCTAAGACGACCATAGATGATATTCCTATCAGACTTCAGCGCTATGTAGTCGCAGTCCCTGGACCTTTTAGGAGGTTTTTATGCAGGGTAGCCCGTGCAGTGGTGTCGTATAGGGAGCACCACCAGTGATTGGATGGTCACTATTGTAGACACATGTGACATTTTGGTTTTTTGTACTTATCATTTTTGCCGATCATAAGGTGTTTTTCAACCTATGATCGAAGACGATGTATATTTTTTGACACACTCCTATCTATATATATATTATTATTACCGGCTTATCTTGTTTAACATGTGTGATGAAATGTTTTTAAATTTACTTGTATGATTATCGCAAATGTCTGTCCAACATTCGAGAAGCAATTGCATCTGCTAATGTATTTAGAGACCTTGGAATATGCTGATATTCAATGTAATCAAATTCACGTTCCAAGAGACGCACTCTCAAAAACAATCTTAATAACACAGGATTTCTAATGGCATATACTCTATTAAGCTGTAATACAACGAGTTCAGAATCTAACCTCACTATCAAACATCGAATTCCAAATGAAATAGATTCAGACAATAATTCAACCACTGCATTGTATTCTGCAATGTTGTTCGTTGTTTGACCGAGGCTCACCCCATGCATAGAAACTAACTCGTCAGAGGGTGAATAAATAACCCAAGCTGCGGAAGAGATATTCTGTGTACTACGACAAGCACCATCAGCGAATCCAATGTACGTTTGGAGAGGCGTCGACATCTGCAATATCAAGAGTAAAACCAAGATAAGCCAGAATAACGACGAAAAACACACTTTCTAAGCTAAGCACACTGTCTAAACTAACAAACACACTAGCTAGAAAGAAAACCTAACCTAACTAAAAATTCTCCATACCCATCATTTAAGCATAATACCTCTTTAGGTAAAGTCCATTTCTGGGTTTACCCAAAGAGTCCCCGTCAAAATCAACCAGCTCATAGGCCCCTTTTGCTAGCTTTCGCTTGACAATGTAGGGCCCATGCCACATAGGAACGAATTTTCCAGCACCTAGCTTATCGTTAGCTTGATCATATAATAGCACTAGGTCTCCCTCCGAAAAATTTCGAGGGGTCACATTTCTATCATACTGAGCTTTCATTCGTTTCGCGTGAGTCTCGATTGCCAATGCAGCGTCACGTCGAGTCTCATCTAATTGAGCTAAGTATAATAACTGCTTCTCCTCTTCGGAAGTAGCTGGAAGTAATTCGACAGCCATTTGAAGTGATGGGATTTCGCATTCAATGGGCAACACAGCTTCCAAGCCGTAAACTAGCTGGAAAGGAGTGAACCCTGTTGATGTTTTCACTGAGGTTCGGTATGCCCATAGCGCTGAAAATAACATGTTGTGCCAATTCGACCGATGAATGCCAATGATTCGTCGGATCATGATAACAAGAACTTTGTTGATAGACTCAACCAAACCGTTGGCTTGCGGATAATAAGGAGTAGAGCTATCGTGGCGCAAACCAAGTTGGCTTGTAAGTTCAGTCATCATGATGTTTCGAAAATGGCGCCCATGGTCAGTGATGATTGCTTGCGGGACATCAAACCTAGCTATAATGTGATTGAATACGAAAACTGCAGCTGTTTTGCCGCTTGCCTCGAATGTAGGCATCGCCTCGGCCCATTTAGTAAAATAATCAACCGCGAGGATGATATACGAATGCCCCCCGGCCGAGTGAGGGTTACAAGTAATAAAGTCGATACCCCATTTGGCGAAAGGACCAACGACAATTATAGGGTGGAGAGGAGCAGGTGGTGCGCGCCTCTTGCGATCAAACACTTGACAGTTGTGGCATTTTCGGACCGCAATGATACAATCTTTAAACATGGACAGCCAGAAGTAGCCAGCACGCAACACCTTCTGAGCTGTGGCATACCCAGACATATGACCGCCACACGCTCTAGAGTGACAGTCATTCAGAACCTTCTCAGCCTCTTCGTGAGTTAAACAACGTCGAAAAATCAAGTCTACCCCCCGGCAATAAAGTGTATCTCCAATGATTTTATACTGTTGGGACTGAAACCGAATTTTTCGACGCTCTGACTTTGAAGCTTCAGGCCGAAAGGTTTGGGTTTGGAGATAGATGATTATATCCCCATACCACGGATCTAAAGTACTGATAAGAAACAAAGATTCGTCCGCAATGGACTCCTCTGCCACAGTCTCTGTGTCAGCACGCGGGAAATCACACATCAATTCCGCGAAAACTAAGGATTTCTTAGACTTGGACTTCTCGAACTCCAAATCGAACTCTTGCAGGATAACGATCCATTTAGAGTACTTGCCCCCTAGCAGTTGTTTAGTCAAAATATAAATCATAGGGTTGCAATCCGAAATAACTGTAGTTTTACGGAGAAGAATGTAGTGACGAAAACGCTGGACAGCTTGAACGGCTGCCAGGGCCAATTTCTCCACATGCGAATATTTTAGCTCAGTGGGATTTAACGTCCTACTAAGATAATATATCACATGTTCCGTTCCGAATTCGTCTTCCTGGACTAACACCATTCCAATAGTGGAATGCGAAGCTGCGAGGTATAAGAAGTAGTCCTGGTTGTAGTTGGGAGGATGCAGCAACGGTGCATGGGTCAACGCGTGCTTGAGCGCATCAAAAGATTGTTGAGCAATCTCATCCCAAGAGAATTGAGCGTTCTGTTTCAACAACCGGGTAAAACCCTTAGTGACCTCGGCGTAGTTTGGAATGAATCGGCGTAAAAAGTTTGCTTTCCCCTGCAAACTTTGGAGTTGGCGCAAACTCGAAGGAGGAGGCAATTTGATGATAGCTTCGACCTTCGAGGGATCGACGCGAATGCTGGCTTTTGAAACAACAAATCCCAGCAATCGACCCGCTTCTATACAGAATACACACTTGTGCGGATTCAACCGAATACGATAATGCCTACACCTCATAAAGATTGCTCGTAAGTGGACAAGGTGATCAGCTCGATGTAAAGAATGAGCAAGCAAATCATCGAGGTACGGTTGCACAATGTGCTTGATGTCATGAAATGCGTAAGACATCGCCCGTTGAAAAGTGGCTCCGGCATTCTTAAGCCCAAAAGGTAATTTGCAGTAAGCAAATGTCCCCCATGGACAAATGAATGCCGTTTTTGGTTCATCGGCAGGTAGAATATTGATTTGATTATAGCCCGAAAAACCATCCATAAAGGAAAACATTTCACTTCCGGCACAATCATCAATTATTTGATCGATATAGGGCGTTGGGTAGTTGTCCTTTGGACAAGCTCGATTTATGTCCATATAGTCGATACAGATTCTTATTGTTCCTTGTTTCTTGTTAACCGGAACAATATTCGATACCCAATCCGTTAACGGGATCGGATAAATGAAACCTGCTTTCAACAGCTTCTCGACTTCTGCTTTAATCGCAGCCGCTTTTCGAGGGTGAATCTGACGCAACTGTTGCCGGATGGGTTTAGCGTCCGGGTAGGTCTTGATTTCATGAACAACAATGGCGGGATCGATTCCTGGAATTTCCTCGTAAGACCAGGCAAACACATCGCAGAATTTTTGGAATAGGGCCTTGTAAGTTTGAATTTCATCTTCTGTACACGAGGCACCTATATGAATGTTCTCAACAATTCCGGGCTTCACTGAAATGTCAATGGGAATAGTTCGAGAAATATTCCCTAGATTCAACTCTGAATCAGGATGTTTCGTTGGACTCTGAGCTTCTTTGACATATTCAGCGGTAAAGATAGATGAAAAATCATTTTCAAAAGCATCACCCTCAGGTAAAAACGAAGATCTATGATGGAGATCTTCCCATGGTAGATCGTCTACACTCAGGATTTCGCGAAGTTGCTCGTCAGATGACACGACTTCGGGAAACGCTATCCGTTCTGAGGTTGATGTGAAAAGTGATTCCTCACTGACCACATTCATTTGGTCGATTTGGGTTGAACGCGGGTCGGTAAAAGACACGACGGCTTCATAAGCAATTTCATATGGACTCAAAGGCATAGCATCACCGAATGAGTCTATCTCAGATTCAGATGGGACAATCCAAGGATCGTCGTAAATAATGGTGTCTGATGTAATCATATGAATAGATGCAAATGAAGGGTCTGCGTTGATTGGAGGAAAAGGAAAAGTTCCCAGTAAACCGGAATCTTTAACTAAACCTACGCCAACGTCCCTGTAAGGGATAGTCGTTTTACCGACATGCTGGATACTCTCTGAAGAGGCTGGGTCGGATGAAAAGTACGTCAGCTGATCTATTGTCACGATCTTGCCATTATATGGAAACTTTATTACTCTGAAGACCGATGAAACGACCGCTGTCATAGCATATGACCAACTTCGACCCAAAAGAAGGTTGTAGTCTAGAGGGGCATCAACCACCTCCACATCCAGACTAACGGTTTTTCCTTCAACCCCTATAGGCAATTCCTGTAGAATGCCAAACGGACGGAACCCACGGCCATCAAAGGCCTTAAGGATGGTCGGGGATTGGTTCAGCGAAGGAGAACCAAGCGATCTCCAACACTGAATCGACATAATACACGTGGAAGCTCCCTCATCAATTACAGTCCGATGAATAGGCCTGTTTTTGACTATCACTGGGATCTGGAAAGCCATCTGATGAGGCAAACGCGGTGTACTATTTTCTAGATCGAAGATTATCAGGTTCGGGTCTTGAACATCAACAGCTCCGATAGCCGACAAAAGCAATTTTCGTTTTGCTGGGCATGATTGCAGCACTTCTAAAGCCGACATTGCTGAGGGTGAAACAGCTAAAAGAGTCGATAGTGCAGACACAACCAACCTCCAGTGGAGTCGCCATTTTGTCAAGCGGAAAGAGTCGATAGTGCGGACACAACCAACCTCCCTAGGAGCCTAAGACTCTCTAGTGACAAACAAGACAAACAAGAGCAATCCTTCTCTAAATATGCATTTACCATACAAGAAATCAAGTGTTTAGATCCTACCTGTAGTCCGACGCTGTTGTAGTAGTCCAGCCTCGCCGATCTGGATGAGCTCCTCCTTCACTTCAAAACCTGCATTCACTAACAATCAAACGATTAAATAGCACCTGAATATCTTATAAAATAAAACATATTTAACATACAGACCAAGGAGTATATGAAACAACTCATAAATAACAAGTTATTGAGAAGAATGGACTCATTTGCATTAATAGGAAACAAAAGGAACCATTACAACCTGAGCCTTGGTGTTGTGCAAGTCCCTCCCAGGGTCCATCAAGAGTTCTCCTTTACTTTGATAAGCTCACCCACTTCCAAATGAAACAAGAAAGGATGGGAATCTCTCCTCACAAGCTTCTACAAGGAAGTCCTAATTCCAGCAGCATCTACCCTTAGGAATATTTAGCTTTCAACCTCCCCTCCTTCTGGCCCAATGCCTGTATTTATAGTGCTCAAGAGGAAGTTAATCAGGTCCACCATCAATGGGATAAGCCCCTCTTTGGATGGGATAGCTCCCCTCTTGATGGGATAAGTTCCTCTTTCATAGGGGTACATGAACCATCTGGAGGCGCTCAATACACGTCGAACAACCTTCTAGAATGCTCTAGAAATGACCACAAGTAACTTTTTAAAGATGAAACTCGCGCCTTTTGACCTTTACAGGGGTACGCACCTACCCCTTTACATACAGAGCGTACAAGTACGCAGTTATTGTGAACATTAGGTGCGTACACGTAGGTAAGGCCGAGAGAATCTGCGTACCCAGAGATAAACACATTTATAAAGACTTTCTCTCTTTTTTGGAGTTTGACATGGAGAGTAGAGGCATAAGACTTGCCCAGGAGGATAGCATGACTGTTGATAGAGCCATACTAACTTTACATAGCCATGGTGACATTTTTTAGTGTAACAAAATGCATAATTTAGGATCAGACATATTTAAAAATCTCCTACTAAATGCTATAAAAGATGAATGGATTTATCTTCTTAACCTGGTGGGAAAAGGAGATGTTTATCAATTGTCATTTCAAGAGATTTGTGAACTATGCAAGAACATATCAAAAGGAAAAACAAAGTATGGAAGATATCCTCAAGACCTAGTTATGGCAAGGGAAAGTAAGTTGACAAAGGGATTGGTAAGTCAAACTGAACTTAACAATTTGCTAAACATTCTTGGTAATTTAAATGAAAAAATTGACATGCTAAGAATGCAAAACAAGAAAAAAGTTTAAAACATTGCTTTATTTTACCCTAAATGTACAAAGAAACATTCTTTGTATGAATGTCCACTTGATAACATTAAAATTTGTAAAATTTGTGCAGGATTACATACTACTGAAGATTACCCATCATTACTAAGGTTAAAGGCAGTTTACCAAAAGGATAATGGAGTGAATCAAGCAAAAGAGAAACTCTGTTATGTAGCTCCAAGAGGAACATGGCAGGCTCATCAACCGAATATGATGCAATATCCTTATGCACAATTTCAAGGTTATGAACAAAAATCTCAAAGTAATTGGCAAACACCTTTGCCTTGGAAACCTTGGCCATCTCAATCCCAATCTCAAAACTAATCTTGGAAACAGGGTTGGGAAGAGCATTACAAAGGGAATCCACCATATACTGAATCTTTCCCTCACTATCCTCAATACCAATATCAATCTCATCCATACCATTGACCTCCACCACAACATCAGTTTCACCCTCAGTTAATCTCAATTCAACCCTTCCCATTACAACACACACAAACACCCCAAATATCCATTCCCACTCCACTACCTGCACAACCATTTCAAATCCCCAACAATAAAACACCTCAATCCACTTACAATGTTGAGGTATTGCAAAATTATTCACCAACTACCATTGAAGAAAAACAACTAGAAGAAGAAGATTCAAATAAGGTCCAAGAATCATGGATGCCCTTCGATAAAAAGCAGTTACTGGAACTTGAGATTAAAAAGTTCCCTGCATGCCTATCACCAGATTCTATGAATGGAAATCACATATCTGAGGACATGCATGGCATGATAGAAGGAAGCCAAGGAAGACAAGATTACTGGTGATAGATCTTCTTCGAGAAAGATCATTCAAGTTGCAGATCTAATTGGTAATGGTGGACAATAGTTAGACACATATGAAGGCTGAAACATTCACCTGGCAACTCCAACTCAATCCAGGGATTCCAGTGCTCACTGACCTGTTCATGCACTAAAATAAAATGGTAGGGTATGTGGCAAACCCTGTGTTTTGTGAAGTTTTAAAAGAAGTTAGAGATCAGTTAGTGGATATTGAAATTGATGAAGTATTTTTCATTACCGTGCTTCAATGTTTGAGATCTCTGAAGTTTCCTCCTAAAGCTAAAACTGGTTTCTTTGAGTTAGTTGTTGAAAAATTTGAGAAGGAGATTCAATATTTAAATGATCAGATCCAATCATATGAATTCCGAGATCCCAAAAAGTTCTTGGAAACTCTCCCTCCTTCAAAACAAGAAACAATAGAGCTGCCCGTGGATGTTTGCATTGACAGTTTGCAGTTGGAGGTCTGTGTTGAGGAGTTAGGGCAGCAAACACAGTCCTGAGCACGCTATATCACATGGTGTCGACAGGCCGATCGTTCATCGTGCCAGATGGACGATGTGGGGAAGGCCAGTTGGACAAGCGCCAGTTGCCCGAGCGATTCTCGACAACACTCATTTCCAGGCCAGACTTTTAGGCGTAAAGCATTAACTCAATTAAGAAATTATTAATAGCTATTCATTGCCGTGGTACCAACGACCAATATTATATAATATCCATTGTACCGTATAGATTATCATTGTCAGCCGAATGTTGGTTCTCGAGAATGAATCAGAGTTACATTATTAATGTTATGTGCTATGGTTAGCATAGATATAACTTAGCAATAATACGTTTCCCATGATATGTAAATAAATTAAAAATCCATTATTGCATTTGAATTCTTAATGTTAAGTTCTATTATTATTAAGGTAAAAAAAAAAATTTACTCCTGTACTGTAGTGTTACAAGTGGTATCAGAGCCCAGGTTACAACTCTGTGACCTCGGGTTAATCATAATAGAGACAACAATACATAAATAACCAAATTAACAAGCAAGCAGGGGTTATTCCAATATATTGCACATCATATCTGTTGAAATGAACTAATCTCTGTTCAGGTGACAGCAGAATGAGGAGAACGAGCAGCGCTCCTCATGGAAATATGAATCGACCAGACAACGTTACTCACCCTCAGGGAAATCCTGAGATATGGGTACAGCTGGGGGAGGAAGCCCGCAGCACTAATTTGACTATACTAGAGACAGTCCAGGAACTGAAGAACGAGATGGCCCGTTTGCGTGAGGACAACGCCAGATTAACCATGGAACAAGAAAGGATCATGAAAATTTTATCAGATAAACAAAACCAGCACCAGCCTCATCCTAGCCCTGAGCAAACGCGAGTATCAGATGAACAGGGCTATCACACCGAACAGGAAGAAACAGAGGAAAGAGCGAAGGTTTGAGGAGAGAAATCTGATAATGCCTCTGAACATCAAACCCCAAAATAGAATAAAATAATAAATCTAATTAATAATTAATCCAGCCTACATTAATCTTCATTCTCAATCTACACTCTCAAATCTCTTTTTACTCTAATATTAACTGTCGAGACATTGTTGTTCAAAGCAAGGGCATGCCATCACTTCATTATCTGCTCCACTTACACAATCAGCCAGATTTTATTAATTCAAAGTGCCGCGGATTTGGTTTGCTGGAGGTTATGCACTCATCCACGCCATTTCCATAAATTTTAAGACCAGCAACACAATCATTGAATACAATGTAACCGTGCTCCAATGCTAACCGTTCCGTAGTCCTATCTATCTGATCATGGAAAATTTTATTTCCAATTCAAGTTTTATTGCAATAAACACTTTTTCATGTAGTGATGGAATACTGCAAGTGATACTTTGACCAAATTTACAGAGAAAGTGGCAGCTTCATTGTTTTGGAAAGCAACATAAGACTGGTAGTTTTATTGAAATTCTTTATGCTGCTGCATCCACTCATGGGAGAGATTTCAATTATTTTTGGAGGACTCACGAATTTGGTTTGAAATTGTCATTCTCCTGTCCTCCTCTCCCTAGTCACATGCTTTTCGAAGAGAGAATTGAAGATTGAATAGAATAAACAGGCCCCTGCTAGATTGTGTATTATGGGGGCAAAAACTGGGAAATTGATTATTTATCTGTTATCTAACATGAGGAGTAGAGTTGTTACTCGACAGATCCTTCACCTATGAAGATTGTTCATTACAGAGAGCAATGATGATGTAATCAATGCTTGCGAAGGAGCAAAGGAAACTTTCAAAAGGACCATGCTGGACTCCATTCCCAAGGTTTTGAATTAACCATCAAAGGATTCGATATTATAGAGGGTTTGTCAGCTAGGTTCATATTCAACTCGATAGTGGGAAGAACTACTTTGAAGATGGTGGTTGATGTAAAAAATTGCTATTAAGTTAGTTTATTTTGATATTTAGTGGTGTGCATATTATTATTATTTCATTTGTAAAGTTATATTATGAAGATCAATTAATGAATCAAGTGACATAGTTCAAGTCAATGGTTCTCAACCATTCGTTTTTGGTGTTAAGAAAATATATGTGAATCTGTTAGAGAATGATGGGTCTCGTCATTTTTTTCAAGAGCATCAGTTTTTTTTTTTTTTTTTTTTGTGTATGTAAGTGTGTATATGTTAAAAATGTGAGCTGTATGATTGATTGTTGGATAAGTTTAGTATCTAGACAACTTATTTATATTTTTGGAAGTCTGTGTTTAGATGTATTGTAGTAAGATGAAAGTTATATGATTGACTATTGGATAAGCTTAGTACTTAGACAACTTACTTATATAATTGGAAGTACGTGTTTAGACAAATACTACTAGGATGAAAGCATGTCCATAGAGATACTCAGTTCTAGGTTATTATTTTGGGTAGTCAAGAAGCATAAATTCTACAAAATTCCTCAACGATGGTCAGAGTTATTTATGTTTTAAATGGAGGTCAAGTGGTACGTCAAAGTGGTATCTTCAAATTTTTGGTGGATATAAGATCAAAACTTTGTTGTAATTTGTATTTCTGGCACGTAGGCATTAAGGGAGGGGCTTGGAGGTAATTCTTCCATGTTAAGTTTAGAAGTAGTTTGGGATTTTGCTGAAAAAATATCTCAATCTCTATATCTATGATTTGCATCTAAAAGTAAGTATATAATTGTAATGTAATTAAATCAAGCGTGCAATAAAGAATATAATTTTGTGTGTGTATTTCTCAATACTATGTCTTCAATTTCAATTTCTTTGTTTTATAAATACATTACCATACAAGCAGAGATGTCTAATAATGTTACTTTATGATAAATTATTAAAACCTCTTTTTTATTTTATTAAATATAAAATAAATATTTAAATAAATTAAATTAATAGTTTATATTTTTGTATTATTCATAGAATAAGTATTAAAAATTCAATTTCAAATATTTTTAAATAATTTTTTAAAAACTCTTTTTTTTTTACTATAATGACCCAATGACTAAGTCATGCCCTACAGATGAAAATGATAGAAGGAAAAGCTCTGGGCAGCTTATTCCTTGAGCCTAATGAATACAGGCTAAAGATGCCATTTCGAGCAATATAACATGAGAGTTAGAGAGTTAACAACCCTCCTCAACCACTTTCTCTAGCCTTACTTTGCCATAAACATAAAAATATTAAACAATATTATATTAATTGTGAAATAAAATTGATCATTGCACCCAGAGACACTCTCCAATCCAATATGGTAGAGAAATAAGATAAAAATACCCTATTTTAAACAGTTTTACAAGATAAAAATCAAATAAAATTTGACTTGGATGGTTTTTGAGCATCTGGAGGGATCAAATCCCTTCTCATTCTAAAAAACGTTTTGCATCTCAAAAGATTTGATCCCTCTATGTGCTTAGTAAATCCAAAATTAAAATATATCTAAACTCATAATTATTAAATATTTCTCAAATATATCACTAAAAAATTAGCATTTATAATCTCTCACTTTTCCAAAAAAACTCTAAAACTTAAACCAATCCAAAATCATTGATACCACTCATATGTATCTATTCTTTTTAATATTTAATCAATTCATATTATGAGTATCTATTATTTTTAATATTTAATCAATTCATATTTAACTTTAATTTTTTCTTCGTTTTTTTATTAAAAAATTAAATTTTAAATCATATATCAACATTTTTGTTTTTATCAAAAGTTCAAATTTTAAATTACATATCACCTCATTTATCATCAATGAGAGATGAGATGCAATGATAAAAAGAAATTATATATATATATATATATATATATATATATATATATATATATATATATATATATATCACCTCATTTATCATCAATGAGAGATGAGATGCAACGATAAATTAATTATTATTTTTTTTTTAAATTTTAAATTACATGATTATTTTATATTAAAATATTTTTTATAAATAAGTATAAATATTGTTGTTATTTATTTCTTTAATTTATAATTAGCCTAGATCTTTAAATGTTACCGAGTATGATGGAAATGTTGTAACTTGTAAAAATTTAAAGCTTTGCTCAATTAAGAATAAAATGTTAAAATTTAAATCTTTGCTCAATTAATAATAAAATGTTAAAAATAATAAAATTCAATTTGTTATATTGTAATTTTGTTTATAATGATTCCATAATCATAATTAAATTTAATTAATAAACACATAAAAACTGAATACTTATAATAAAATTACAATATAAGAAGTTTCTTAACCATGATATCCACTTCCACATTACCATGGATACTATTAAATGGTAAAGAAGTTTTGTTACAATACCATGGCTTACCAATACTACAAGTTAGGAAAACCATAACTTATTTCACAATAAAAAATTAAGATGTAAAATATTTTAGACATTATAGATAACATTGATTGCATAGAGTGGAAATTCTCCATCATAACATTTGGTTCTAATGCTTTTGCACGCATTCCTAAGGAAGATGCGAAGAAATTGGATGCTAATGCTATAAAATGCATATTTTTAGGGTATTGTTCTGATTTTAAAGCATATAAGATGTTTAATCCATCTACTCACAAGGTATTTGCGAGTAGAGATGTTATCTTCCATGAACAGGTTGATGAAGGGAACAAGGAAAGAATTTATGAGGAGTGGCACATGCCTTTACTGATTGATGACAACAATGATGAAGCCAAAGCAAAAAGAGGAAGCTAGCGATGTGGATACATTCGGTAGTCGAAGTCCATTCAAAAGTGAGAAAGAAATCACATAGGACAGAATTGAGGCATGTCTGCTACAGACTCACTTACATACAAGGTACACATATTATGCTCTTATGACTAATATTTTAAATTTTGTTGATCCTGTGAATTATGATGAAGCAAATCAACATGATGAGTGGAGGTCAACTATGAAAGAAGAGTATGAGTCTATAATTAAAAATAAAACCTGGGAATTAGTTGAATTTCCAAAAAGAAAAGAGCGCAGTAAATGGCTATATAAAGCTAAGTTCAAGGCAAATAGTAGTGTAGACAAGTATAAAGCTAGGTTGGTGGCCAAAGGGTACTCACAAAAAGAAGGGATTGATTATGAGGAGAATTTTTCTCCCGTAACTAAGTTAAATACTATTAGGATGTTGATAGCTCTAGCTACAAAGTACCATTGGAGTTAACACTAGTTTGATGTAAAATCTGCTTTTCTAAATGGTGAGTTGAAGGAAGAAGTATATTTAACACAACCAGAAGGGTTCATTAAAAAGGGGCAGGATCACTTGGTCTGTAAATTAAAGAAGGAATTGTATGGGTTGAAATAGGATCCCAGATCTTGGTATGAGAAAATAGACTCTTTCTTCTTATAACATGGTTATAAGACAAGTAAAAATGATCCAAATATGTATACCTCATTTGATTCAAAGGGGCATATTTTGTTGATTTCCGTATATGTTGATGATTTAATTGTTACTGGAAATTCTAATGAATTGGTTGAAGAAATTAAAGTGAATAACTCACACGTATTTGAAATGATGGACCGTTGAGAAATGCATTATTTTTTGGGTCTTGAAGTCCAGAGGGGTTCTGGCTAGACTTTTGTTACTCAAGTAAAGTATGTCACGAAATTGTTGAAGAAATTCATAATGGATCAGTGTAAAGTTGCTTTAGTACCTATATAACAGAATGTTAAATTTCGAAGTGATGATCGTTATAAAGAGGTGGATACTACACTGTAGGGACAATTGGTTGGAAGTTTGATTTATTTGACTAAAACCATACCTGATTTAGCATATTTAGCCAGTGTGTTGAGTCAGTTTATGACAAATCCTCTTGAAAATCACTGGGTGGTAGCAAAAAGTGTCCTAAGGTATCTTCAAGGAACCATAAATTTTGGCGTTAAATACACTGATTCTTTTTATGTTAAACAGATATGCTATTCAGATTCATATTGGGCTAGAGATCTGGATGATAGAAGATCTATAACTGGGTATGCTTTCAATATTGGTTCCGGGGTCATTTCTTGGAGCAATAAAAAGAAGTGTATTGTATCTTTATCATGAGCAGAAACAAAGTATCAAGTTGCATGTGCAACCACTTATGAAGCAATTTGGTTGAGAAGACTTCTTCATGATACAGGAGAAGAACAAAAGGATGCTAAAGTGATTAAATGCGACAATCAAAGTTCAATCAAGCTCGAAAATAATCTCGTTTTTTATAAAAACACAAAACATATAGATACTCAATTTCATTTTGTTAGAGAAAAGGTTCAGTCCATAGAATATTTTCTTGAATATTGTAACACCTGTGAAAATGCAGTTGATATCTTCACCAAGCCTCTTGGGAAGATCAAATTTGAATTGTTTACAGAGATTTTAGGCGTGCAAGTGAATACTTTCTCCATTAAGGGTGAGAGTTGAAAATAATGGAGAAATTTTATTTCACGGTTGCGTGTGTGTCTTAATTCCTATTTTTTAAGAGATAGTTTTGATCTCCCTAAATTGAACGTAAACTTATTTATTTCTGATTTTATGATCAATGGAATAGAGAGGTACTGCTTGGGTAGTCTCCAGGTATAGCTTGTTCACTTGTGAGCTGCTAGTTTTAGTTTGTAAGTTTATTTCTAATTTGTATTTCCATTTTTTAACAGCCAGATAGTGTATTCTACCACAAAAACTAGGGAATTTGATTATTTATATGTTATCTAACATGAGGAGGAGAGTTGTTACTTGATGGATCCTTCACCCGTGAAGATTGTTCATTACAGAGAGCAGCAGTGATGCAGTCAATGCTTGTGAAGGAGAAAAGTGAACTTCGAGAATAGTAGCAGGACCACGTTGTACTCCATTCCCAAGGTTTTGAATCAACCATCAAAGGATTCAATATTGTAGAGGTTTTGTCGGCTAGGTTCATATTCAACTTGGCCAATGGGATGATTTTCTTTGAAGATGGTGGTTATTGTAAAATAATGGTTATTAAGTTTGTTCATTTCAATATTTTGTGGTGTGGATAATTATTATTATTATATTTATAAATCTATATTGTGAAGATTAATTAATGAATAGAATGACATAGTTGGAGTAAATGGTTCTCAACATTTTTTTGTTCTAAGAGAACATATCGTTGAATCGTTTATTTTAATCTGTTAGAAAATGATGGACCTTATTGTTCTTCAGTGCTTCAAGAGCATCAATTATGGGTTATTTTTTGTGCGTATGTAAGTGTGTTTATGTCAAAAAGGTTAGCTATCTGATTGATTGTTGGATAAGCTCGGTACCTAGACAACTTACTTATATAACTGGAAGTATGTGTTTCGATGCATACTACTAGGATGAAAGCATGTCCATAGAGATATTCAATATCTAGGTTATTCTTCGCGGTAGTCAAGAAGCATCAATTCTACAAAATTATTCAATGATAGTCAGAGGTAGTTATGTTTTAAATGGAGGTCAAGTGGTATCTCAAAGTTTTTGTGGTGAAGAAAGAGCGATGTATACGAGATTCTAAAGTGGATGTGAGTGCTGATGAAGGTCAGCCAAGCAAAGATCAATATTTTTGTTGTAATGTGTATTTCTGGCATGTGAGCATTAAGGGAGGGACTTGGAGATAATGATTCCATGTTAAGTTTAGAAGTAGTTTGGGATTTTGTTGAAAAAATATCTAAACCTCCATATCTATGATTTGCATCTGAGAGTAATTATATAATTGTGATGTAATTGAATCAAGTGTGAAATAAAGAATATAATTTTGTGTGTATTGATGAGTAGTGTGTCTTCAATTTCAATTTATTTGTTTTACAAAGACTTCACCATACAACCAGAGAGGTATAATAATGCCACTTTATGATAAATTATTAAAACCTCTTTTTTATTTTATTAAATATTTAAAAAAAATCAATTAATGCTTTATATTTGTGTCATTATAAACCCAATAATAATATAATAATTTTTCAATAAAAGTTATATTCATTCAAAATCAAAACTATTACAAATTAAAATATCATTCATGTAAGAAATATACATAATTATAAATGACCTAACAATAATAATGTATGTTAGAACACAATCTTTTTTGATAATAATGACCTAATGACTAAGCAAGAGTTGAGACGTCCCCTATTGACCATAGACCAAGTGAAAACCCCTAGTGTCACCTTCTCCTTGAGCCTAATCAATACAAGTTAAGCATGTCATTTCAAAGAATCAAACATGAGAGATGAGGGAGTTAACAACCCTCCTCAACCACTTGGTCTAACCTTAATTCAACATAAACATAAAAATATTAAACATCATACTAATTGTGAAATAAAATTGATCATTGCACCGAGAGACACTCTCCAATCCAATATGGTAGAGAAATAAAATAAAAATACCCTACTTTAAACATTTTTACAAGATAAAAATAAAAATAAAATTTTACTTTGGTTTCTGACCTTCAATTTTATGAGAACCTATGGTATTCATGTGGAATAGTCTATTTAAAGGAGGAAATTTAAGCCAACTAAGATCCATCTTAACTCTGACTTGCCATGCATCGAGAGAGATCAAATTTATTCTCACTCTTAAAGAAGTTTTGCATCTCAAGAGATCTGATCCTTCTACATGCTTAGTAAATCCAAAATTAAAATATATCTAAACTCATAATTATTAAATATTTCTCAAATATATCACTAAAAAATTAGCATTTATAATCTCTCACTTTTCCTAAAAAAACTCTAAAACTTAAACCAATCTAAAATCATTTATGCTACTCATATGTATCTGCTTGTTTAATATTTAATCAATCCATATTTGACTTTAATTTTTTCCTATCCTTTTATTAAAAAATTAAATTTTAAATCATATATCCACATTTATATCTTTAATCAAAAAATCAAATTTTAAATTACATATCACCTCACTCACACTCACACACACACACACACACACACACACACATATCGTTAATTTTATAAATTATTTATATAATTATTTCTTATTATATTTTAAAAATATATAAATCAATTGGATGATTTTTGGCGTGATTTCGTCTGCAAAAAAAACCTAATGGCGGCAAGGTGGTGAAACCCTTGGGGCTTAGCGAAGGAAGGGCCAGAAGGCCGTCAGCAACCCGGACCAGCAAAAATTGGCAGAGAACCAAGCAAAAATGGTATGATAGAAGATTTCAGGAGGGGAGAGATCCCCTCCTATCGGGATACGGTGGCAGGAGACAGACAGAGTAGCCAGGAGATAGAGGGACGGAAGAGCGCAGGACTAGTGCTAGGAACTTCCTGGCAAACAGGCCGCAGAGGAAAGTGCCTGCCATGTGCAGTGGAGAGACCCAGATTCGTGATTCCAACGAATAAACTGGAAAATTACAGAAGCTATATGAGGGATCATGCTCTTATCTGCAAGTTCGTAGGAGTCTGGCCGTCGGAAAGAGATCTTACCAAGTGGATTCAGCAAAAATGGCAGCCCCAAGGCCACATCGAGCTCAAGCTGGGAGCGAAAGGCTTCTTCACAGTAATCTTCTTTAACTTGCAAGATAAGGAAAAGGTATTTGAAAATGGCCTGTATTTCTATTACAATGCCGGTTTGTTCATGCGTTTCTGGGAAGAATGCTACAACCCTGATAAAGAAACCTTTCTAGCTGCGCCTGTCTGGGTTCGCTTATTCGGGCTCCCCATAGACTTCTGGGACCCGGAAATCTTGGAGGGGATAGGAAACTCAATAGGCAGTTTCGTGAAAATAGCAGAAACCACGAAGAAAGGAAGATACACCTCGTACGCTAGGATCTGTGTTTATATGAACCTAGAAAACCCCATCCCAGACACAATAGAACTTGAATATCATGAAGATGTTTGGCAACAGAACATAGATTACGAACACATCCTGTTTAGGTGCCGTAGATGCCATGTCCATGGAAATCTGACAAAGGAATGCCAGATAACAAGAGAGGAAGAAGAAAGTAGAAGCCCCCTGCAAAAGAAGAAAGAGCCAACAGATCAGGAGGAATACCAAGAGGTGAAAAACAAGAGGAAAGTAAACAAGGAAACCCCCCAGAAAGGAAGGAAGGAAAAACAATCAACCCTAGAGAAACCAAACAGCTTTGCAGTTCTGTAGGTAGAGGATGAATAGGAAGACCAACCCATGGAAAATCAAGAGGATAAGGGGTTGGACAGTAGTGAGAGCTGCGAAAGAAACCACTCAAAAAGGAAAGCTCCGAGTGAGCCAACAGAGAAAGGTAAGGAATAAGACGAACAAGCCGAATAGATGGAGACAGACCAAGAGACCAGCAGGGAAGATCTAAGTCAAGAGGAAGAAGTCTTAAGAAAACTTCTGAATGAATGGAAGAACCTGGATGAGAGGTTTATTCCGGAAGAACAAAAGAGGTTGTATGCGGAAACCTTCCAGCAATATAAAGCAAAACTTGGAAAAGGCAAAGCCTCACCAGAAGAATCCCAAGAGACCCAACAGGAAAGAAGACCTGATCAGCAAGGACAAGGTAAAGGGGGGAAAAAAAGAGGAAGAAAAAACCTTAAGGACTCTATCCAACTCATGGGCGAAATGTTAGTCAATACAGGGAGAGTGGTCCCGCTATCAGCGGTATTCCAAAACCTATCCCAAGTTAACCAATGATTTTGACATCTTGGAATATTAGAGGCTTAAACAGCAAAGGAAAACAGAGACATCTGGCGGCAAGACTGAAGAAGGACAAACCCCAAATTATGCTTATCCAAGAAACTAAAATCTCAGGCCAGAAGATGGAGGAAATTCTCAATAAAATAAAACCGAGATATGAACATGTAACTATAGATGCCAAAGGGAGTGCAGGAGGGATAGCAATTATTTGGAATCCAGCAGAAGTCCTAACCGACTGGTGGATAGGAATGCCAAGAATCCTGACAGGGAGATTCAGGCTCATAGGGCAAAGTGAATGGGTGGCGATCTCGGCTGTCTACAGGCCCCATACCCGTGCTGATAGAGGCATGTTTCTCAATCAGTTGGCAAAGCTCAGAAATATGCACCAGGAGCAGAGATGGATCCTAGCAAGTGACTTTAACTTAATCACTTCTAGAGAAGAGAAAAAAGGTGGAATAAGCAGAGAAGACCCGGAGATGGAAAGATTCAGAGACGTTCAAACAGAATTAAGGGTGGTTGATATCCCAACTATAAACGGGAAATTCACCTGGAATAACAGAAGAGGCGGGACCAAACAAATTGCATCAAGACTAGACAGATTTTTAATCTCAGAGCACATAATTGGGCTGGATATGTTCTACAAAGCCTCTATCCTACTCTCAATAGGGTCCGACCACTGGCCAATAAAGCTCGAAATAGCCTTGAACAATCCGATTAAAAAGAGGCCCTTCCAGTTCGAGTCCTTCTGGCTCAGAGCTCTTGATTTCCTTGACAAAGTAAGGAGCTGGTGGCAGGATAGCAGGAGTGGACAGGAAGGCTGCAGCAAAATGCACTCTTTTTAGCTCAGACTCAAAAAATCAAGAGCAAAATCGAGAAGTGGAACAGGGAAGAATTCAGCAATATTCAGCAGGAGCAAGGCAAACTCCAGTCCAGATTGGAAAGAATACAACAGCAAATCATCTCGGAAGGTCGAAATGAAGAGCTGGCTGAGGAGGAAGGCAGGGTAATCACTCAAATGGAAGAAAGGCGAAAGCAGGAGGAAATTCTGTGGAAGCAGAAATCTCAGGTCCAATGGTTAAAAGAGGGGGAAAAACTCCAAATTCTTCCATAAAGCAATGCTGAGTCATCGCCAACACAACAGAATCTTCTCCTTGAAAGACAGTCAGGGAAACAGAGTGACGCAGCAGACAGAAATAGAACAACTCTTGGTGGAACACTTCAAAGGCATTCTCACTGAACCAAATGCCAACAGATCTGAGGACATAGACAAGGTTTGCCATCATATCCCTAAGAAAGTTTCCAGAGATCAAAATCTGGCTCTGCTCAGGGTAATCACCAAGGAAGAACTTGAAGAGGTATTTAACAAAATGTCGAAAAATAAGGCCCCAGGTCCTGATGGCTTCACCATTGAGTTTTATCAGGCGGCCTGGAGTTTTATGGGGAATGACCTGCTAGACATAGTGGAGGAATCCAGGTGTTCAAAGCGCATGCACCAGGGTCTGAATGCCACTTTCCTGGCTCTAATCCCGAAGAATGGCTGCTCGAAGGAACCACAGGGTTTCAGGCCCATTTCCCTATGTAATGTTGTTTACAAAATTTTAGCAACAGTCATGGTAAACAGGCTCAAGCCGATCCTGCCGGATCTCATTGCCCCGGACAAAACAGGCTTTGTCAAAGGGCGGCAGATCACAGATGGCATCATAGTGGCCCAAGAAGTGATTCACACCTTGAAAAACTCACGCACCCCAAGCATGCTTATCAAACTTGATTTGGATAAGGCGTTTGACCGCCTTAGCTGGGGATATCTGGAAGGAATTCTTAAAGCCTATGGATTTGACCAAAGATCGATAAACTGGATCTTATCCATGGTTGGCACTCCCGTGATGTCAATTCTGTTAACTGGCACCCCCACCGAAGCCTTCACTCCCTCCCACGGGCTCAGGCAGGGAGACCCCTTGTCTCCTTTTCTCTTCATCCTAGTTGCGGAAGGCTTGGGTCGATTGGTTAAGGCTCAAGTCTGCAGGGATCAGCAAAAGGGCCTTCGAATCTGCGGGAATGATATACCGGTTTCGCACCAGCAATTCGTAGACGATGTGATGCTATATGGTCAAGCCACGCTGAAGGAGGCCCAAAGAGTCATCAAAACTTTATCTGAATTCAACAAAGCTTCTGGGACGGAGATTAATAAGGACAAATCGGAAGTGTTTTTTTTCAACACCCCACAGGCTGCCCAAAGATTCTTAGCGCGCACTCTGGGCTTCAACATCAGAACCTTCTTGTCAAAATACCTGGGCATTATGTTGCATGAGCATCAATACAAGATGGCTAACTGGGAACTTTTAATCAAAAAAATCCAAAATAAGATGGAAAACTGGACCTTTCGCTCGTTGAATACCCCAAGCTAGCTAATCCTTCTGAAAGTTGTTCTGCAGGCTATAACAATTTACCAGATCTTGTGCCAAGCTATCCCAAAGACAGCAAGCCAAAAGCTGGTCGCTTTGTTCAAGAAATTCCTCTGGCAGGGCACCAGCAAGTCCAGAAAGTGGGCCTTAATTTCATGGGAGTGGCTAAGTCGGCTCCCCAAAGATGGCGGTTTAGGGCTTCGAGACCCCTTCGTCCTCAACCAAGTCATGGGTGCAAAGCTCTGGTGGAGGTGGACTCAGGGCGGCCCTGACCTGTGGAAGGTGATATGGGAAAGAAAATATGATGCGGCAGGGGAACCCGAAGGAAGACTGAGAAGTGAGACGGAGATTAGAGGTTCAGCAATCTGGAACCTGGCGAGGGGCAACAAAGACCTGATAAGGAATCACAGTTTTTGGGAAATACGAGTAGGGGACAAGGCCAAGTTCTGGGAGGAATCATGGCAGCAACGCAAAAGACTCATCCATAAGGAAAACCTTCATGACATCCATGCTTTCACATCCCAGGCTGAGGCAATAACCGTCGGTAATTTCTGTAAATCAGGCGAAGAAGGATATTAGCGCAATTGGAAACATAAAGAGGATTGGGAAGGAGCCTCAGAAACTGACAGATGGAACGAGTATTACACAGAGATTGCATATCGTAAAGTAGCAAGGAAAACAGGGTCTGACATTCTTAGATGGGATAAACGAATTTAAGGTAATTTCTCAATAGTAGAAGCCTACTACCAAAAAATCAATCAAAATCAACAGCTGGAAACCAAACAATGGAAAAATCTATGGAAAATCAAACATTGGCCAAAAGTTTCATTCTTTTTTTGGACTATACTCCACGGCAGAGCGCTTACCTAGGACCAGATGCAGAGGAAGGGGTGCCAAGGTCCATCCCGCTGCGCACTCTGCAATTCCCAAGAGGAGACTATGGAACATTTGATGAACCGATGCACAGTCAGCAATTCCCTGTGGGAAAGTCACTTCAGATTGTTTGAGCGCCGCCACAGAAATTACCGGAACATTGTAAACACCATAGCAAACTGGCCGAGAAAACCTTACCAAAATTTGGTGGTCAATCGTGCATGGCTCCTTTCTGCCGGGTTCCTGCTCTGGAACATCTGGAAAGCATGGAATGGGGCAATCTTCAAAGCGGAATCCAGAACCCCAACAGCCATATGGGAACAAACCACCAGGAACATACGTGAAACAATCCTAATGGAAAGCTGGAAGGACGAAGACTGGCAGGCGTCGCAAATGGAGGAGGCAATCCTGAAAAGACTTGAGGTAAACTAGAGTATGTTAAATGGGGGTGTCAAAAGAAAAGACTAGATCAGGGAAGTGGCTGAAAGCAACCAGTATCGCCATCCCCTGCAGGGATTCATAAAGCTTAATTTCGATGGCGCCGCAAAACATAACCCAGGAGAGGCTGGCATTGGGGGAGTCTTCAGAGATGCTGGGGGCAAAACCCTGCGAACCTTCGCGATGGACTGCGGGGAAGCCTCAAATAACGAAGCCGAACTGCATGCCTTGAAACGAGGCCTGGAAATTGCTCTACAGGCTAATTTCAAGAGACTCCAAATTGAGGGAGACTCGAAGTTGGTGGTAGACATGGTCAGGAAACTACAGCAGCAACAACCAGCAGACAAAATCAATAAGAGATAGAGAACGGCATGGCTTGTAGGAGAAATCGGTAAACTCCTGCCCAGAATCGACTACCTAATTCTGTCTCACATTAGACGATCTGGAAACAAACCGGCGGACTGGCTCGCGAACTGGGGCAGTCGGAATCGAGGCAAAGAGATCGACAGTGAAGGTTTGTCTCAACTGCTCCCGGAGGAGAGAGACCGCCTCCAACAATTGCTTGACGTCGATAAGGGTGGTAAAGGCAGGCCCGAGGCGAATGGCCAGGATCAGGCAGCACGCAGCAGCTGTGGGGAAAGATCGCAGCGGATGGGAACAGACAGCACATCCGTGGGAAAGGATAGCAGTAATAGGAATGATAGAATCGGGCAGATGACGGGGCAAGGTAGGACAGGTCGAGGGGACGGAGAAGAAGCGAGAAACGAAACATCATCAAGGAAGGATCTGGAGTTAGCTTGGGAAGTCGGGATAATTGACAGAGGAAGGACGACAGGTGGCACAAGGAGTACAGAAAGGTTACGACAGGAGCAGCCGGGAGAATACTGGAGTAATGACGCATAAAGCAGGTCGGTCAAGTCACGCCTCATCCCGAGATAGGGATACTGGGCTGTTAGTCAGAAAATTAAATGGCCAAGTGGAGGCCCGGTTGGTAGGACAGCGGGTAGATAACAACCATATGCCTGAGAAGGTAGAGGGAATGCTCATATAGTTTGGTAAGAACCATGAAAAAAGGCGGAAAGGTGATAGCGCGATCCTGCGACCAGGCCCCTTCCCCGGCTCCGGCAAGAAAAGGTGGTATGTTTTCTATCATCCCTACCCTCCAGGCGTTATGTTAGCTAGCAATTACGTTATCCTTGTTCGACTAGAAATGTTCCGCCCCAGTGAGCAGAATATCAGTAGTAGAACTGATAGTGGCCTTCCCGGCACTCGGTCGTATCTCCTCTTTCCCTCCAGAGTAGGGGAGGCCTTGCATGGCGATAGTTCTGGTTCCTATTCAGAGAGATGGGAGGCGAGGGGGGCTTTGTTGGGTCTTGTCGTGCTCCAAGCTGGGTACCGCAGCCCCGGCCATATCTGTTCCCTGGATTTCTTCCGTGGCTCTCAACACGGAAGCTATCCTCACCAGATGGCTTGGTTTGTTGCGTTTTGCCACGCTGTCTGGCACAAATTTTCTTGGGATAATGAGAGAGGGAGGTAGGTCCTAGGCCGCTTTGCTGGGAGTGTTGTTTTAAGGGTGAATACTACCAGCCATGCTGAATCCGGGATGGTCAGTGAGTGGATTATGAGAGCATTTCATCTCAATAGCACTGACTTGTGGTTTTCTGTTGTGATAGGTAGAAAAGCTCATACAATTTCAAAGTCCCAGGTCCATGGCAAGATGGCACCGAGGAAGGCTAATTCTGCAAAGAACCGGGAAGAAGGCACCAGTCGCCATCCGAGAAAAAGGGGCAGGAAGCCCGACTCTGAAAAGACCATGCACACGATAAACGCGTACATGGTCGGGATTCCTCTGGAGATCCACACCCAAATCAATGGGTGGGAGCGAGAGCTGCGGGATATCAATGATAACAAAGAAATCCCTGCGAAGATTGGGAGGATCTGATCCCGGACCCAGGAATCACAAGAGGTAGAAACTCCCTGTTCAATAAAATGCTTCAGCATTACTGGATTATGAAACATGTGGTTGGCCCAGCTATGGAGGTGAATCAGGTCGTCCATGAAGAGGAGGACGAGGAACGCAAGAAGGCTGAGGAGCATCTCAAAAGCCAGCTAGTAGAAGAAGCGGATAATATCAAGAATACTCTCCTGAAAGAGATCGCGACCGTCCAGGTCTAGGCAGCAAGAAACCATCTGTTGCTGAAGAACATGGAACAAATGTTGCTAGACCTAAAATGGGCCATAGAGCAGAAGCAGCTGAAGCCTGGTACCACCGCCTCAAAGCCTGCCCTGGTCAACTCGTCGGATGAGGATTAGTTGAGCTGAGTCTTTTCTTTTGTTTTGAATGTTGATAAAACATAACTGTGTCTGGTTGTTAAGTCATGCTCCTGTCGTTAGCTTAGTCAGTAATAGACAAAAACATGGTTATGACAGCGAAAAGTGACAAAACATTTTCAAATTTTGGTCAGGTTTTAAGGCCGAAAGGTGGCGGTCTGGTTTCCTACGGGCAGACCCGCCACCTGAACTTTAGTATGCTGTAATTTTGTTTTGTCATCTGGAATGAAGAATGCCTAACTTTACAAATATATATATATATATATATATATATATATATATATATATCAATTTAATATTTTATTTTTTTTATTTTTAAATTACAACATTATCATATTAAAATATTTTTATAAATAGAATATATTCCACATGGATACTATAGGCTAATTTCATAGTTTGTCAATATCATGGGTCAATACCATGAGATTTTTATTTTTATTTTATTTTTATAGAGTTATTGTTGTTTTTTATTTTTTATTGCACCGAAGCACTCTAAGCCTAGTATGGGGTAGATGTCAAGTGTAAATGTTTAACATTTTTAATATTTAACAAATTTAATCTAATGTCAATGTCGGTGAGTATAGGGGTATATGTGTAGGCATAAGTGTTTAACATTTAAGATAAATATTTAACATTTATATGTAGACTCAATTAAAAAATAATGCTGGGAAGTAACTCCTTTACATCTTATTCTTATCCATATTTTATGCAAAGACTTTCCTAAATTATGATGGGAAGTAATTGATGGTAGATATGTTATTTACTTGAGTATAAGTTATTTTCAAGTATTTTATTTTTTATGGTTTTCCTACCATTATCTCTTAGAGGAAACCCAATTGGGGAAAACGTATAAGGTAACCTCAAACCTCTTTGAGGTTGAAAGCTGGCCCTTCAACCTGGAGAGGGATCTCTCAATAAAAACTCAACTACTCAAGGTCATTGTAGTAGAAGTCCTACAATTGAGTCCTATGGCGAGATTTATTAAAAAATGATCAAAATTTGGTTGAGTGATGTGAAAATACTACCATTGGGCATGGAGTCTAACCCAATAAGGTTTTATAAAAACAAAGTTTCGATCAAAAAAACAAAAAAGCAAGGTAGCAGTAATTCCTTTGACACTTAACCGATTTAGAGGAAGATGAAGGAATTAGTGTAAGGGTTAAGTGATTAAATCCTGAGAAATAAAGAAACAGGAGCATAAAATATGAATCTCAATCCCATACACTTAGTTTTTTGGACATGAGGAAATGTAAAACAAAGCAAAAGACAGACAGGGAAATACAACACAAGATTTTTTGTAAATGCTCATCAAGACTGTTTCATTAATGATTTACTAAAAAATACACAAGGGATGATATATCTCAAATAAACTCCAACCCTTTTTCCTTCTATAGTTCTTGCTTATATAAGCATTACAATAACTAAAACATGTTTGTAGCTTAAAAATACTTACAGTTATCCAAAAATAGAAATATAAATATCTTAGGTACATGAATCAGAAAATATATATTTAAACATATCAAAAATCAAAATATCTTGGTGAAAATTATTCTGAAAATGGGGCTGAGAAAATGTATCATGATTGTGTTTACCTCATTGTAGATCAGTCCTGTCATCCTCCAAAAACGAGTTCATGTTCTAGTGTTGTCTTCTCGGTCATCCTTGTTGCAATATGTTGATACTGTTGTTGTCAATCCTTTAGCTGCATGAACCGATAATTTTGCTGAAGGATCGACTGTCAGTGCCTTTCTCCAATTGTTTCTTTCAAAATGCGCTGAAAATGGAAATGCCAGAGTTTTTTGTGTAAAATTTTCTAACAACAAAAATGCCATCTCTCCTTTGTGTTTTTTGTATCTAAACGCTGACAGGTGCGTGATCAATGATAGATCAAAAAATTCACTTTAACAGTGACTAATCAAAACCCGAAAAATGGTTGTTGGCTTCCTAGCTGAGGGAAATGGCCACCTTCAAAAGAACGACCACCTTATCCATCCTCTGCCTCTTCCTCTGTTTGGTTTCCATAGGGATTTTATTTTTAGTTTCCTTGGCCTATGACCTTTTAGAGCCTGTGATTTTTCCTTTGTTTATTCTCAGGTCCTTTAATGGGACATTTTCCACATCTATCACTTGCTTGGGGAGGTCAAAATTTTGTTTTAACTTAATCTCCAACCTTAATTTGTTTTAAGGCCTGGTGTGAGGTCTTTTTACCCCCTTTGAACATTTGAAACAGGGAGGGTTCTTCTTCATCGTGGGGTTCAATTTCAACTTATTTTCCCTTAGTCTGCTCTGGTGGATGAGTTTCTGCAAGGGAACTCTTAGTGGGTGGCTTCTAAGAATGAGGAGAATTCACAGAAGGAGGCATATTTTCAGTGGGATAGTTTTCAACAGTAGGATGTGTCTTCTTAAGTTTGTCACTTCTTTTGGCCTAAACCTTAGGAATTGTAGGACTAGAGGATGAGGGAATGCCCTTCTCTTTTCGGTTTTAGTTTTCAGTGGAGTTTCCATGAGAGGAAATTTGTGTCTGAGTTTTCTTGCTCTGTTTGGTACCCTTCTACCTCCTTCATTTAGCCTCAGGGGGCTGGGGTTGAAACCCTCCCTAAAATAGGAAATGGCTCTAAGTTTTGCCAGCTTTGGCTAACTAATTCTCAGTTAACAACTTAGTTAAGGCTTTGATAAATAAAATGAGGGGATGGGTCTACCCTGGCCCAAAAATAAGCAGCCATGTGCTTAAGACTCTCTAATAAATAAAAAAAGGAATTCATTCTTACTTGTCCTGCTAGATGAGCGAAGAAATGAAAATGGTATAGATTTACCCGGTTAAAATGCCCTTCACACATGAAATATGACTGGGTAATGCATAGCATCCAATGCCATTGGTCCTCTAGCCAAGATCTTTGCACCCCTGCCTTCTTGTTTTTGTCCTTGAACTCAGCTCTCAGGAAAAATGGGACATCAGTCCCAGCTAGAACGTGACTTCTGAAAACCTCTTCCCCATCCGTAGGCAGCGCTATAACCTCTGTAATTAGTTCCCTTGTGACTAGGAATGAAATCCCTTCTACCTCCACATGGTGACCGTCAAACCCCTGGGCGAATTCTTGAGCCACATTGTCATGGTAATCGGTGCATTGGTGGAAAAATTCCTGCCACCCAGCCCACTAGAATTGTTGCTAAATATCTGGGTAGATATCTAGGAGTTCAGGACCTTTGGGTTTGATTTTGTTAAGCTTCCCGCTCTTCCCCATTATCCCTACTGTTTGGAAATTATGCAGATGAGAGACCGGGATCGAACGATGTATCTCCGCCGATAAATTTGAAACGAACAACTCTCCAGTGCTAAACTAAAAAAACTTTGCAAATGAAAATTGTGAAAATAATATGGTAAAAAATAGTGATATTTTCAGGCGTAATAATTGATTGACAAGTGAAATGATATTTTTTACCCTTCGATAATTACAAAATTACAACATTGCTCTTCGGTGGCGGAAAACCTCACTTTTAACACGTACCTTTCAACTCCAGATAATTTGTGGCGTGACCGAGCAATGATTATCGTGTCGCTGACGTGGAATGTATCGACGTGATTTTAAAAATCGAAATTCAAATTTTACTTTTAGCGTTGATATTCCCGTTATCAACCAATCGCTGATAACATTAACACCCTCATTGTGAGTGTATTCCCGTTAATAACTTTTTGAACTTAAAACTGAATCCGAAGAAACCCGAACCCCAATAGAATAGATAGAATGACCGCGAATTTGATAGACACCTAAGTCTGAGTTTAAATAGGATAAATGGAGAAAGCCTAAAAGAACAATAAATAATAGGCTGCAGAAACTTACAGTTGTTGACGGGCGCTCTAAAATTTAAATGTCTCCAAACGCAAACTATTGGAAAACGGAAAAATATATATATCAGAAAAATGTCATTGAAATTGAAGAAATTTCATGATTCCTGTAAATGCCCACAAAAAACGATTATGAAGTAAATACAACATAATCTTTAATCCACAGAAAGAAAGAGAAGATGATGAGTATGTGAATTACCTTTCAAATTGCTATTATGTTCAGCAAGTGGCCCACCCTTACAACTCAATGCGAATAGAGCTGGCAATGTAAGGAATTCATGGCATGAATGAAATGGCGACGAACGCTGATTATAAAGATAGAAGAAGGCCTGGGGTGAGGTTGCGCGAAGTTTCAAATCCAATATACACACAATATTTTGCAAGTTATTGATAGGGAAAGGAGCAAACCAGCGTCCAATATACAGACAAAATATTACAAACGAGAAACGTAGAAACGCGATGTCACCTAACAAGATGAACACACGTGTCATGTCGGTATTGCTCGCTTCAATAATGCTCGTATCAAGTTGAATGTAGGCATTTCCGTGGACGGGGATTTTGATACCTGTCCCCTTTTCGTGTGCGCACCCAACGGCTAGTTCAAGTACACTCTTGAATTGCAACTTTTTGATGTGATATCTCTGGAATTGGAATTGCAACTTTTTGATGTGAAATCTCTGAAATTTATAAGAAATTTGCACCTCAAAAGATTTGATTCTTTTTGATTTTATATATTTGAAGGATGTGAAATCTCTTGAATTGCAATTTTTGTTTTGCAATTTATAAGAAATTTGCACCTCAAAAGATTTGATTCTTTTTGACTTTCTTCGTGATAAAGATGAATTTGAAGAGGATGCCATAAAAATGTTGCATATTAAATGAAATTTCAATATCCATTTCAATAAAACATTTCAATATGTTGCATATTAAATGAAATTTCAATATCCATGTGAAGTAACATAATTTTATATTAACTTTAGAGAGATAAAGTAACTAAAAATAAAAATCTTATATATACACTTTTACGCATTAAAAAAAGCAATTTAAACCATGAAAAATGGCAGATGTAGGCATGTATATATGTATGCGTGCCCATTTTAACTACAAATCTATTGAGGGACAAGGAGATAAAATCTGGAGTTGGAAAATTTTTTTTCAAGCTTTACACTTTAAAAGAGATTTTCACCTCAAAAGATTTGATTCTTAACTTCCTAGATTCTTGAATAAGATAAATTTGTACTAATTTATAAATATTAAACATAATTTTTAAAATATTTTTAATATAATTTAAATCCATAAATTATTAATTCAAATAAATAAATTATAAAATTTAATAATATGAATTTAGCTCCTAACAATTTAACTATAAATATTCTTTTTCTATTTAAATTATATCTTTGTTTTAGAAATCTAAACTAAATATCATTTATATACCTTTTAAAAATGGATATAAATCATTTCATTATTGCGCAGAGAGACTCAGGTGTAATGTTGTTGTCGGAGTATCATCTAAATTAAAATTTTGCTACGTCCACCAAAATTGAAAAATATTAAAATTAATTTTTATTTTCTCTGAATCGGAAGAAACCACAGCCACTCATGACTGTGGGTCTTCACCAAACAAGTTGAACATGGGTGGAGCATTTTGACACGTGTCGGTATTGATTAATGCTCGTCCACCGATCAAGTTGAATGCAGGCATTTTCGGTGACACCTTCGCGTGCCCACCTGTCAGAATTGCCCCATGCGTAGTTCAAATGAGCGCCCGTGAGGCCAGGGTAAGAAATTCAAATCTGAACTATTTGTCAAATATTCCTGCAAAAAGCTCGTTTTGATTCTTTTAACACAAGCTCAAATATTCCTGCAAATTGCTCATTTTGATTATTTTAACACAAAATATTGACATGCGGGGAAATTTTCGGTGATAATTGACCGTTAAATCACCCTGGGATGCCCATCAAATTTTATGTCTTGTGATCGCACGGTTTCAAAATTATACTCCACAATTATATTTGATGGGCAGGAGGCGAAGTACCTTCAGATCATTTGGGTGAATGAATAAGGTGGAAAAACAAAAATAGTTGAACACAAATAAAGTGAAATGCTCGATTATTATTACTTAGGTTATATATATATTAAAATGTTAAAATTATATAAACAATTTAAAATATATGGTTTTTTTAATTATAAAATAAATCATGATTTCTTTTAAATTAGGTATTTTGTATTATTTTATTTTAAAAAATAATTACAAACTCAAAATATGAAACTAAACTAAAAGTATGGATTCATAATTTTCAAGTTGCAGAAATCTTGCGTAACCAAAGCATTATATATATAAATAGACTAAATATTCAAGTTCTGATATGCATTGGCAAAATTAAATATAACTAGTTGTTGCAACTAAAATAAAAGAAACTAGTAAAGCATAGTAGTTAATTATTAGACTGAGTTTCTAAGCAACTATGTTCGCTGAACATTGTTCTCATCCAAGGAGAAGGAGTGGTTGGTTGAATCCCTGATGGGAGTAGTGATGTTATGATTTATCCCATCAATTTTCTCTTCCAACTCTCTTAGCATGATGGAGCTCAACTCTCCTAGCATGATGGGGTTCACTTGCTGATTGTTGGAGCTGTCCATGACAACTTGGCCCATAAGAATTTTGATATTCCAATAAACATTAACAACTTGCATGTACCCAAAGAAACATGGTCTAGTTCAGGTTTTAAAGTCACGGTTCCATTCTCAAATGGTTGCATTAACATGATAATCAAGGGTGTAACACCTTTTCCAACACACCTCTGGATCCACATATTTAATCTCTTGCCAAAATAACACATCGATGAGTTCTTGGTAACAAGCCATCAACTCCTAAACTTAATCTTGAGCACAGAGTTGAGACGTGGAAGTGATGTGGCTATCCCTCTGCCTAGAGATAGAGGGATGCCCTTGCCCACTTCCCCTTCTTCCAAAAGCAAACTGTTCATGCAACTTGGCAACACAAGGAGCCAGGAGGAAGAATAGACGACAAAGGGAGACAAAATAGGGACAGTAAGAGATACAAAGGAGGTGAACAAGAATCAAAATATAAGGGTGCAACGTTGTGAGCTAAAGGAAGGGAGCTAAAGAGCAAGGAGAATGAGGCAGGTCAGAGAGGGAAAGGAATTGTGTTACCCCTCAGATGAGAGCAATCAAGGAGGAGAAGGGTGAACGCTAATAATGAAAGGAATTCGAGTGAGTGGAACATGGTACCAGAGGCCAAGCCAAACCAAAAAATCGAGGAGGGAAATGCAAATCCAAAGTCCAATTAAACCATAATTCAATAATTCAAAGTGAAAGGAGACTTGTAAAAAAACATGGATTGATAAACAAAGTAGTTACGCTTGGCACTGAAAGATCCTCTTCAATGCTAATTCTTGAGAGTTTGGAGATTTCTATGGTGAGGATTTTGATTATGAGATCTCGGAGTAACCATGGTGTTCATTTATGTTTCTGCTTACTTCTAAGCCCCATCCCTATTGAGATTCTGGGGATGTTTAATAATTTCAAGGGATTCATGCACTTTCCTTTTATATTTATGGTTTTCATTAGCGATGACCTTAGTCTTTTCAAGGAAGACATGGTGGCAGGTTTTTATTGAATGCTCTGTTAGTGTTGAGGATCGAGTTCCACCATTTTTTATGTCTGCGCCATGCTCTTTTAGTCTAATCTTGAATGACATTCCAGTTTCACCAATACAACAACTTCCACATGAACATATGACCTTGTAGACAACTCTCATTTGGAGGTGATTAGGGCTATCTTTAACCAATTTCATCCTTTCTCTAATGGTTAACAGTGGTTTGAAAGAGGTGTCAATATCCTTCTTTTTGAGAACCTTGGCCAGCCTCTCTATCACTCCCTAAATCTACGGTAGATTTTCTCATCTGTTAGCAACTTGGGTGCTTGTTATAGGTAGCTTGTCTTTATGTCTGGATCTAACTCTTCTAATGGTCTTGATGATGTCCCACTTTTTATATCCGTTGTTTTCAAAGACTTTCTCCAAGTATTTGATCTCGTCTTCCATATGTGAGCTATCTGATATTCTAAAGGCCCTGGTGAAAAGAGTCATGAGTACCCCCATCTTCTGAGTCAGGTGATGGTGAGAGTCGGCATGCAGATACTTATCAGTCTTTGCTTTCTTCATGAACACCTTATTTCCAAGCGATCCATATTCATTTCTTATGAGGAGAATGTCTAAAAATGGCATCTTGTTGTTTTCTTCAACCTATATTGTGAACATGAATTACTTAATTCCTTGTCCCCATGAGGCTAATTGACACTTGTGTCATCAACGAATCTAATCCAAAATTTAGGTTTCAAGTGGAAAGTGTCAAGATCTTTCTTTTAAAATTTCTCCCGAAAGTGGTTAGCTAAACCAGTTACAGACACATGGATAGAAAAATATAATCTACAATCGAGATAATCTTTGCGTCTCGCCTCGATGCTTGGTGAACTTCCCATTGGATCCTTAACAACAAACATACCTCAGAAATGTGGATCAAAAATTGGAAACTACAATCCAAACACTTTCAAGAGTCTTACTACGGCTCCCAGTGACACACAATGTCGCTAGTTACAACCTTAATGACAGACGAGCCTAAACACGTGGATAGTGAAATAGAACCTACAATCGAGTGAGATAGTCATGTCTCACGCTAATCCCAGTGACCCAAAAGCTTGCCCATCACAAACTTAAATTCAAAGTTGTTATATCGGTGAAACTGGAAGGTCATTTAAAATTAGACATTAAGAGATACAAAGGAGGTGAACAAGAATCAAAATATAAGGGTGCAACGTCTTGAGCTAAAGGAAGGGAGCTAAAGAGGAAGGAGAACGAGGCAGGTCAGAGAGGGAAAGGAATTGTGTTACCCCTAAGATGAGAGCAATCAAGGAGGAGAAGGGTGAACGCTAATAATGAAAGGAATTCGAGTTAGTGGAACATGGTACCAGAGGCCAAGCCAAACCAGAAAATCGAGGAGGGAGATGCAAATCCAAAGTCTAATTAAACCATAATTCAATAATTCAAAGTGAAACGAGACTTGTAAAAAAACATGGATTGATAAATAAAGTAGTTACGCTTGGCACTGAAAGATCCTCTTCAAGGCTAATTCTTAAGAGTTTGGAGATTTCTATGGTGAGGATTTTGATTATGAGATCTTGGAGTAACCATAGTGTTCATTTATGTTTATGCTTACTTATAAGCCCCCATCCCTATTGAGATTTTGGGGATGTTTAATAATTTCAAGGGATTCATGCACTTTCCATTTATATTTATGGTTTTCATTAGCGATGACCTTAGTGTTTTCAAGGAAGACATGGTGACAAGTTTTTGTTGAATGCTCTGTTAGCGGTTAGGATCGAGTTCTACCATTTTTTATGTCTGCACCATGCTCTTTTAGTATAATTTTGAATGACATTCCAGTTTCACCAATACAACAACTTCCACATGAACATATGACCTTGTAGACAACTCTCATCTAGAGGTGATTAGGGCTATCTTTAACCAATTTCATCCTTTCTCTAATGGTTAACAAGGGTTTGAAAGAGGTGTCAATATCCTTCTTTTTGAGAACCTTGGCCAACTTGTCTGTGACTCCCTAAATCTATGGTAGATTTGCTCATCTGTTAGCAACTTGGGTGCTTGTTATAGGTAGCTTGTCTTTATTTCTGGATCTAACTCTTCTAATGGTCTTGATGATGTCCCACTTTTTATATCCGTTGTTTTCAAAGACTTTCTCCAAGTATTTGATCTCGTCTTCCATATGTGAACTATCTGATATTTTGAAGGCCCTAGTGAAAAGAGTCATGAGTACCCCCATCTTCTGAGTCAGGTGATGGTGAGAGTCGGCATGCAGATACTTATCAGTCTGTGCTTTATTTCTGAACACCTTATTTCCAAGCGATCCATCTTCATTTCTTATGAGGAGAATGTCTAAAAATGGCATCTTGTTGTTTTCTTCAACCTCAATTGTGAACATGAATTACTTAATTCCTTGTCCCCATGAGGCCAATTGACACTTGTGTCATCAATGAATCTAATCCAAAATTTAGGTTTCAAGTGGAAAGTGTCAAGATCTTTCTTTTAAAATTTCTCCAGAAAGAGTTTAGCTACTATGGGAGATAGCAGAGATCCCATTGCTACCCCAGTTGTTTGTTCAAATATTTCCCCTTGGAATGTGAAGAGTGTGGATCGAAGACATATTTCGACAAGTTTTGCTGTTTGGGGATCCGTGACCTCTTTTACGACTTGCACAACTTCCTCTAAAGGGATCTCTATGAATAGTTGGACAACATCAAAGCTTACAATTTTATCACAAGGCTCCAGTTTTTCTTTCTTAATGAATTCCACATAATGATTAGAATCTTTTATGAATGAGCTAGTATTTCCAACAAGAGGGGCCAAGATGCTAACAACATATTTTGCTAATTCATATGTGGGTGCCCCAATAGTGTTAACAATAGGTCGGAGGAGGGCACCTCCTTTATGGATTTTTGGGGCTCTATAAATTCGAGGGGTTATTTCAATATCACGAGACAAGCACTTCTTCACTCTTTCATCCAGGTTAGAGTGTTTGATGACTTTCTTAACCTTTCTGGTAATTTTGGAAATAGGGTTATCCATGAGGTTCTTGTAGCTGACATTGTTATAAAGGTGGTATTTCATTTTGGTGGTGTATTCATCTCTATCCATAAACATTGTAGCCCCTCCTTTGTCTGCTCTAAGGATGACAATGTTTTCATTGTTCCTTAAACTCTTTAGGCCCACTAATTTTCCATGGTTTAAATTAATTTTCGGAGGCCTAGCTTTTCTTAGAATAATGGAACAGTCATGTCTCACCTGCTCTTTATCCTCATCCTTGAGGGCTTGAATTCCATCTTCAATATTACAAATTATTTCTTCAAAAGGGATACATTTTGGAGTGATGAAAAAATGAAGACCTTTATTAAGGACTTCCAACTCCTTTTTTCTTAATTTATACTTGGATATATGAACGACTTCTTTACTATAAATGCTAGGGCATGGGATAATAGGAGAGGGAACTTCATCTTTATTATTATTAATGCTAATGCAAAGTGAGGGAGAATAACAATTATTGTTATTTAATAATTTCGGGTTTATGTTATTGGAATTTGTGTAGTCCCGAACTTCGAAGTTAATGCATTGGGTTGTTGAAGGACAACAACCAATGGATTCTTTGTCGACTATACTAATTGTTGCGTTTTCAAAAGAGTTTCTGGTAACATTTTCTACGATAGAGCTCATCATACTAATGTTTCCTTCTGTTGCGCTCTTAGAAGAGTCCATAATGAAGTTTTCTACGTTCGAACCCACCATTCTAACGCTACCCTCATCTACGTTAATCTTGGTATGGTCTGTGTGAATGTTGGGAAGGTTATGTGGGTTAATGCTAGTACGGTTATCCTCTGCTGCAATTTTAGCAGCGTTCGCCCTTATAATGCTAAAATTATTTCCTACGTTAATGTCAGTGGCATTATCTGCGATGGAGACCCTCCTAATGCTATCAGTTTTTGCAATGGAGAAGGCCTGTAATTCTCTACATTCATTATCTTTTGTTTTTGCAGCAATCTAATTTCCACAACCCACCCATGGAGACTTTAACTTGATAATCTTCTTATTTTGTTTCTCATGAGCTAGGCTCCCTTCCCTGTTTTGTTTAAGAGTGACTGAGGCATCAATGATAGCCCACAAGTCCTGTCTAATGGTTGCAACGAGTTTTAAATTGTTTTTAAAGGCTAAAGATGATAGGTAATTTAGTGAAACTCTGGTTCTATGGATCTCCAGGAAAATTACGGACATGCTAAGCTGTTTGAAATCTTTCTGGGTATGCTGGTAGCAGAGTCTATGTTTCACAAAGGCGAAGGGAGGAACTAAGTTAGCATTGCAACAATGCTTCAGAAAGAAAAGGTTTGCTTCTCTCCTTCAAATTTTGACCCCGATATTTTCAAGAATACGAATCTCAATCCAACATTCCCTTCTGGACAGAGTGTTAATAAGAGTTTGGATACTTTTGTGGTGAGGATTTTGATTATGAGATCTCGGAGTAACGACAATGTTCATTTTTGTTCCGATGTTTCAATTCAATAGAATGACTCATCATCAGGAAAAATCTCTCAAGAAGAGAAGGAAAAGGCGGACCTAAATAGGGTTTGGAAAGAGTAAAAGATGAAAGAAGGAGATGACCAACAACCTAACTAAATGAGATGAAAAAAGGTGAAAAATATAAAAATCTTAGTTTAGTTTTAGTATTTTTATTTACAACATTTTTATTTAATATAATAAATCATTATATTTAAATGTTAATTTAATATAATCAATTATGTTAATTTTATAAATTTTATTTTAATATTAAGAAAATCAAAACTATGTTATGAAGGGCCTATTTTATTATTCTTAAGGGCTTGTTTTATTAAAACTAAATATTACACCTAAGTTAATAATACTAATGTTATATATTACTATTAATTATAATGTCAATAGTAATAATATTCTTATTAATATTAATAAAATAATTAATATTTCCATTATTGTTAATTATGGTTTTACAATAATTATGATTAATAAAATGTTGAGGTTATAATAGCGTGAATTAAGGAACGAAACAGAAACGAAACCAAAAAAAATGAGAGGCATGGAGGAAGGAGGTATGATAAAAATGGATGAAGAAATAGAATAAGGAGAAATTAAGGGAAAATAAGGGAGAGGGAGGAATGAGAAAGAGGCAAGAGGGTAGGGAAAGGAGGGTAAGGAAGGAGATAGAAAGGGGAGGGTTTAATGGGGGAGGAAGATGACGGAGTATATTTCTGAGAGAGTAAGGGAATCTAGTTTATGTTTATTTCTAAGCCCCCATCCCTATTGAGATTTTGGGGATGTTTAATAATTTCAAGGGCTTCATGCACATTCCTTTTATATTTATTGTTTTCATTAGTGATGACCTTAGTGTTTTCAAGGCTCGTATGGTGACAGGTTTTTTTTAATGTTCTGTCGGTGCTGAGGATCGATTTCTGCCATTTTTTATGTCTGCACCATTCTCTTTTAGTCTAAGTTTAAATGACCTTCCAGTTTCACCGATATAACAACTTCCACATCAACATAAGACCTTGTAGAAACCTTTCATCTAGAGGTGATCTGGGCTATCTTTAATTGATTTCATGGAACAAGAAATGAAGGTAATCAAGAAGAATCTCAAGGCGGCACATGATAGACAAAAGAGTTGTGCAGATAGAAACAAGTTGTTCAAGGAGTTTCGGGTTGGGGAACAGGTGTAATTTTGCATCAAACTGAAGAAGAGTTCCTCGTGGATTGACTCATGTGCCAAGTTGGAACCACGATTTTGTGGACCCTTCTGTATCATTGAGAGGAATGGGCCAGTAGCTTATTGGCTTGCACTGCCTTCGATAGTGAAAGTCCATGATGTTTTGCATGTCTCATTTCTTAAGAAGTATGCTAAATATGTTGATCATGTAATTGACTAGTCTGTATTGCAGGTGGAACCATATGGAGAATTCCAGCCAGAGCCTTAGTGTATATTGTAGAAAAAGGTGCTCATGCTCTATAACTGAGCAATATAGAAATTTAAAGTGCAGTGGAAGCAGTTTGGGCCCGATGAAGCTACATGGGAGATGGTGGATCTAAGAAGGCTATGTATCATTCCTTGTTTTGCTGTTGAGGCAAAGTAGCTTGATATGGTGGTATGGTATTTTCTTATGATGGTTTGGTATTTTCTTTATGGTGGTTTGGTATATGATTTATGATGGTTTTGTATATGCTTTATGGTGGTTCGATATATGCTTTATAATGGTTTGATATATGCTTTATAATGGTTTGATATATGCTATATTATGTTTTGATATGTGCTTAGATATGATGACTAGTATATGTTTGATATATGTTTTGGTATATGATTTGGCATATGTTTTGGTATCTATATTTTGATGATGTTGTTATATGTACACCCATGTATGGATGTAAATACCGTAACGAGCTATGTTATAAAGCTCCACTATGTGATATGGGTGTCACCTTATTATGCTATCATGTGGTTATGTTATAATGATTTTATGATGTTATATGAGTTGTCACTCAGCAGGATGATCATTGTGATCCGGCAAATTACAGAGATAACCATATACACAAAGATGCAGCGGAAATAATACTTCATTTCATTAATGGAAAATACTGAAATATGCTTACAACCAGAAATGGAAATAAACCAGCTAGGGCGATGGTAGCTTATCTCTGAGAAGAGATGTGGTGGCTACATGCCTCTGAACTGTAAAGGCTACATTGTGGTGGACAATCTGTCCTTTTACAAAATGTGACTTGTTACTTATAGTATTTTTCAGTTACAATACCATGGGTCAATTCCATGGGTGAATGAATACCATGGGTGGATTTTACAATACCACGGGCAGATGCTATTTACAGTACCATGGGTAAATTCCATGGGTCAATGAATAATATGGGTGGATGAGTACCATGGGTTGATGCCATTTTCCATTTGGATCATTCCTCCCTCCTTAAGAAGCAATGGTCCCCATTGCGTAAAGTTCCCTCCTGCAAAGCCTTTGTTGTATATGAACAACCACTGAAGATAAGGGTTTTATGTGGTTAACCCAAAACCATGATAAACAAAGATCCGAGGATAGAGATACCCTGTAATGCTTGTGACCAACTGTGATGCTAACAGTGTGCGGCCTAGCAAATGGACTTTGATGACAAGGATTTTGTGCGGTTGACCCATAACCGTGATGTTGGTTGTTGATGAAGTAGCAGGTGCCTACATAGCCTGGGGTGGGAGGACACATCTCCAAATAACCCAAGCCGAATGCTGCTATGCTGAAACTAATGAATGTGAAGCAGGTGCCTACTAAAGTGGGGTGGGAGGGCACGTCTCCAATGGGAACCCACTCTGAATGCTGCTCCAAAATTAAAATGGACATAACTCGGCCAATATAACTCAGAATATTTATTATAACCTGTTTTTAGAAGCAGAAGGATCATTTTTCATCTTCCCATGAGTTGGAAATCCTTATCTGGACACTTTGAGATCTCAGATTCGTGCTGCAACAGTTCCGCCGTCACAAAAATTCTGATAAAATAGCTGATTTTAAATCAGCGATATCTCCCACATCCGAACTCCGATTCGACCCATTTTTTTTTTTAAATTGGGTGATTTTTCGAGAGGAATCTAGATCTAGTATTTGTTTTTGTAAGTTTTGTACCAAGTGTTTCAGATCTGATCTGAAAAGTCGCCGCCCAAAAAAATTCCTGCAAAAAAATGAAAAAAGAAAAATTCTTCTTGCTTGACCCAAGAAAGTGCTCTGTGGAGGTTGTAGCACATGCATGAAGTTTGTTGAATATTGCTACAAAATTTGAAACTGAAATATGCATCAAACCCTCATTCCCATGGAATCATAACCTGCTCTGATACCACTGATCCGGATTTAAACAGGAACGCAACAAATTACAGAGATAACCATAATATACACAAAGATGCAGCGGAAATAATACTTCATTTCATTAATGGAAAATACTGAAATATGCTTACAACCAGGAATGGAAATAAACCAGCTAGGGCGATGGTAGCTTATCTCTGAGAAGAGATGTGGTGGCTACATACCTCTGAACTGTAAAGGCTACATTGTGGCGGACAATCTGTCCTTTTACAAAATGTGACTTGTTACTTATAGTATTTTTCAGTTACAATACCATGGGTCAATTCCATGGGTGAATGAATACCATGGGTGGATTTTACAATACCACGGGCGGATGCCATTTACAGTACCATGGGTAAATTCCATGGGTCAATGAATAATATGGGTGGATAAGTACCATGGGTTGATGCCATTTTCCATTTGGATCACATTGTAAGTACCGTAATGAGTTGTGTTATAAAGCTCCACTATGTGCTATGTTTTCATGTTGTCATGATCTTTTTCTCTTGAGCAGATATTTCATTGTAAATACTGCATAGAACTGTGTTATAAAGCTCCATGAGTAGTATGTCTTCTTTCAGTATGTTTATGAGGCATAGGTGTGATTGAACATCGAGGACAATGTCCCCACACATGAAGGGTTTTGTAATAGCCCTACTGAAAATTCCATGTAATGAAGTTGAAAACAATAACCACCGTCGATGGGACACTTATTCCAAGCTGAACGTTGGGCAAGGCATCCTATAGAGTGTTCATTTGGTTATTTATGGCGAAGGAAATGGCTAAGGCTTTGGAAAGGAAAAATGGCATTTTTGGCACATTTATTTATGAAAATAATGGAAATTAGGAGAAAAAGGAGGTGAAAGGTCACAGGTTGCACGTGAAGAGGAAAATGAAGGAAAATAATAGAAAATGATGAAAATAGAGGCCTCACCCATTAAAAAGCTTATGAGGATCAGTTGGTAACCTTTTTCAGTTCAATGTTGAAGCTCCCTCTCATTATACTCTCTCTCATACTCTTGGACACTTAGAGTTTCCTTGGATCACCCTTGGAGGGTGTCGCATACTTGGATTTTTGGAGTAAGGAAGCAAAGGAAAAGAAGGAAAGCGCAAGGAGGCATCGGTATCAACATCTACATCATATTTTCTTGTAGGTATCGAGTTGCATGTATGATTTATTCACTAGTTTTGGCATGCATAGCACATGCATGTGGTTTCTTAGTTGTGATTTATCATTGGCATGGAGGATTACCTGGATTGACAATGGATTACCTAGACTTGCCATTTCCTGGATAAACATAATGATTGTGGGTTTATTTTCATTGTCTGTTTTTTGTTGGTTCTCATGATTCCTTAGATTGGGTTGAGTTATTAGTTCCTAGAAGCCCTGGTCGGAAAAACACTCTTAAAACCCTGTAACAACTTGGGTTGAGTTTCTAGTCCTGGAAGCCTTGGCTGGAAAAATGCTCTAAAATCCCTTGGTGGGTTGAGTTACTAGTCCTGGAAGCCTTGTTTGGAACAAATGCTCTGGAAGCCCTCGAAGGCTTGGATGGAGACCAATCTGATGGTGGTTTTGTGATGTTCGACCATGAGGTGGAATCACTGTTTGGTGGGTTGAGGTGGATGGCCTCTTGAACTCCTGGCTAAGTTTTGATTGATCTATTCTATGAGATCCCACATTCACGTTGGAATATGGCATGGGGCTGAATGGCTGAAGAGATATTTGGCTCAACCATTCTATGGTTGGGTGGGACATGGAAGTCCCATGCCGGGTTTGGATTTTGCATCATTAATGACAGGATATTTCTCCTTGTATTTCTATGAGCATTTTTATGGATTATATGTGTTCTATATGACTGTACTTTCATGAGTATTTTTGGTTTCTATTATTCTGGTTATGTAGGTGTTTTATGACAATAGCCATGCCTGTCTCTCATCATGCTTTTAGTTATAATTGAATGGTCAATGTATCTATGACCTAATGGATGGAATGGTAGTTGATGTGTTGAGGCGTCAATGGTTCTTAACAATTCTCGGCCAAGTATGAAACCTCTATGCTCAGAATTGTGAATTCACCTGTAGATTACACATTTTCAATATGTTTGATGAAATGCATGTCATGGCCAGTAGGGGTCCAGTCAAGGTCTTGAACAAGTATTTTCTTTAGTACTTTCATTTCCATGTTGTCTTACCGATTTGAAGGTATGGATCAATTATGGGCAGTGACCTGGGCTCTGAGCCCGTAAAAGTGGCTTAAATCTCGGGGTCACTAGCACAACATTGGAAATTTTGGTCCACAGTCACTGGCAGGCAAGCCTGTGAGAGAAACATTAGGTTGTTGGTCACTCCCTTACCCATAGAATGTGAGTGACTATGGACCAAGATACCTGAAACAACAGTGTGGCCGAAGGATAGGTTGTCTAAGTGGATGACTTGTCCTCTGAGGGTTTTGTTAATGATGTTGGATGTTTGTATGGTGTGTTTCCATCAGTTCCACTTCCTTAATGTGACTTAGGAGGTCGAATCATATCATAGTGGCCTCTCGTCTCATGTTTACCCTGGCTGGTTGGCTACTTGGGTAGATGTGGGAGGAGGGTGTCACAGATTCTCTAGAAAAAGAAATCTTGCCTCAGGGGGAACTAGAGGACAATTCAAGGTTGGGTGGTCATTGTCCTTCTCCAGTGCAGATTTTACAGTGAGCATGACATCAATTTTCTAGTTAGATCTACAAATGTTAATGCATTTTTGTTTTTTTACTGGCATTCATGTAGCTAGATTAGTTGGTGAATCTACACGTGTATCATAGAATATTCAGAGTTGATTGAGGACTATTACATTGTTAGCTAAAAGTTACTGGTTAGAAATGTTATAATAAGTAAAGAATAACCTATTTTTCTATAATCAAAGAAAAAAACACATGATTGTAGATGTGATAGCATAGATTTAATCTCTTAGATAAATCATTTGTGTACAAACTGATAGATAAACCTTCCTTTGTTAAATAAGGCATGGAAATTTATATGAGCGGCACAATAATTAGGGGTTATAGAAAGTTTTTATGATCAATGTTTCCCTCTGTAATATAATTTTATGGGTAAATACTGATGCATATAGTAGAATATGTGAGGGTACGCAAAGTTTGGAAGGTGGGGAAATACATCCGAGCGCTTACGCTAAATGTCATTTAAATATTTACAAAGACAAAAATATTTAATGCAGTACATATGAATATACATAAATAAGTGTCGCACTACCAAGAGATTTCGAGAATACTAGGAATAAGAGAAACTAGAAACAAGTGAGGCATCAAAATTTTGGAATTAAAATAAACAGAAATACGTACAGAAATTTCTATTTCTTCTATCACTACATTGAGATCAATAAACTTATTATTTACAAATTCCTTAAGAAAGAGACAAAATTGGAATTGGAGCCTACATCGCATACATGGAACTCTTAAATAAAAACATTTAGTAGCTGATTTAGAAGTACCAGAAACAATATGAATTTTGATTTTGTAACAACACGGACACTATTAAATCATAATCATTGTACCAATAAGAGAACTCATTGCACTTGAGAGAATAGACATATAAATATTAAGCTTAGCATGAATGCTTTAAGACAGAATATGTCTTAAGTAACAGAAATGGGAACTGAATATATATTAAGCAACAAATATTTAGAATAACATACATAGTTCGAACTGTGTGTTTTATGTGCTATTACCATAAAAAAAAACCAAGCGCCATAGATTATCAATAGACTCAAACAGTCATGTCAAAATGTAAGCACTCCTTAAATTGACAAAGTTAAACATAATGTTTATACCATTACACATCTTTCCTTGAATCACAAGGGTAGGGAATAACCCAGTGATCCTTAACCAAACTAATTATGCCGTACATAAAAGTATATTGAATTGAAACATATATCCAATAAAGAATCAGTTTAGCCAACACTTTAAAAAAAATTAAAATGAGTATTAACTAGAGGAATCCTCTGATCATGATCAGAGTAATCGAAACAAAAATCTAAGAAGAAAATGGAACAACACCCTCGTTTCTGATAAAAGCACTGAACCTGGTCCTAGGAATTCATCGGGAAAAAGACTGTAGAATTGTTTCTCTCAGTAGAGAAGTGACAAGCGAAAATGAACTTGAGCCAAAGAAGTCACATGTAACATAGTTACCAATCAAATGAGAAAATAACCTAGTACCCATTTTTTTGAGGTAGCAAAAAATCACTCAATTTTGAAAAACGGTGATTCAGAATACACCTTTTTTCTTAGCATATTTTTGCCACTTTAATTTTTTTTTTTATGTATCAAGTATGAACAAGTTTTTTAAATGTTAGTGATTTTCATGCTAATTTGAAAAGTGTTGATGCAGAATCAACACAATTTTTTTCAGCGGGGAGGGGGCAGCCAGCGATGAAGAGGTTGTAGGCTGATTGCGGGAATCGACCTGCAGCCTCTTGGGTACTGGCTGGGGGCCCGGGTCGGGAGGGGAGGGGTGAGGGAGGGTAGGGGGTGGGGTGAGGGGGTCGAGGAGGGAGACGGGAGGGCTAAGGGTGGGGGGTGTGTTGGGGAGGGGAGAGGGGAGGAGGGGGGCTAGTGGAGGGGGAGCAGAGGTTTTATTTTTAATTTCTTTTTTAATTTTAATTGTTTTTTTTAATATCTTTTTTAAATTTTTAAATTTAAATTTTATTTAATTTTTTATTTAATTTGTTTTGAATTTTTATTATTATTTTTGTTAGGCTCACTCTCATGTGTTAAAAACAATTATAAGCCCAAAATAATGAAATTAATTAAAATCGAGAAAGTTGGATTTAATCCTACCTTTCTAGATTGAGTTTGTTCCTCATGGTTAGGAGTCCGTTTAGGCCTAGTTGGCTGAGATATTCTCTCCAACTAGTTAGGCTCCTAGATTAGTGTTTGGTTGATATATTTGCTCAACCATAGTGTCCAAGATAGACGTACTACCTTAAGAAAATATTCCTCATGTATTTATTTGTACTATTATCATTATTTGTACATTACATTGCATTATGAGAGTGTGAGGAATATAATAGAATGAGGCTCCTGCATTTTCCGTCATTTCTATGTTTCTGGTAATTTTTATGTGTGTTAATTTTATTTATTATTCTGGACAAACACCCTTTGGGCTTGTATATGGTGTTGAAGTAGTAATGCCCATGGAATATATCATGTCTAGTCTGCGCATAGCAACACTCAGGCTATGACGGATCGCGGAGCCCTCGAGGAAAGGCTCGCATAGTTGGATGAGCTTGAGGAAGAGAGATTTCTAGCTGGATTTCACCAACAGATCCAAAAGTAGCCCAAAAAAGCATGGCATGATCGACACATTAAGCCACTCACCTTTAAGGTAAACGACCTGGTTTTGTTATATGACAACAAGTTTGATAAATTTCTAGGGAAATTCAGAATGCACTGGTTAGGGCCCTATGTCATTAAGGAGATTACCGACGGAGGAGTGGTTCAGCTGGTCAAATTGAATGGAGAACCCTTCCTGGGAAAGGTGAATGGCAGTGACCTGAAGCCATACACTGGTGGTCTAGCCATGTGACTATATGAAGGTAGAATAGTCTTAACACTCTAGGTAGCTGAAAGGAGGCAGATGACTATAAACTACACTGCCCGGGTTGGGGGGTTGCGCAATTGGAGGATTGTGCGACGTAAGGAAGTGTTACAGGGTTCGCGGCAATGTGAAGTGAGCTGCGCTACCCAGGGAGAAATCACGCAGGTCAGCCGAAAAGTGACCGTTAAAGTCGTTGTTCATGATTTGATGGTAGAAATGCAGCCAAATGGAGCTGGCGACAGGCATTTAAGATGCAATTTATGGGTCGAATCCTTGAAGATTTGCTACCAATCCGGCATTAATGAACCGAATTTGGGGGGAATGGTCAGATTTGAATTCAAAATGCCCTATAAATTACAAGTGGTTGTCCAACGAAAAACACTTGACATTTTGAGAATTGAGTTGTTGAGCTCTCAGGAACACATGAACCAAGAATTATTCGAGGCTTTGAAAGCGATTCCAGCAATTGCAAACTTACCAGATACATCACGAGAACTGTTGGAAAGCATTATGTCGGCACCCACAGAAGCTATAGATACCGAAGTAGAGGAGTTGCTGCCGAAAATGGAGATGGAGGCAGAGGAAGTTGCTCCAGAAGTGGCCGAAGTATTAGCAGAAGTCCCTAAGTCACCAAGGACGCTGAGACCAAAACCAACCCCAACTAAGGAGACCGCGAAGGATAAGAAGGGCAATCAGCCTGCAATACCGGTACACGCATCGCCAAGAAGAAATCCACCAAAGCCTACCGCATAGGAGAAAGGAAAAGCCATCAATTTGGAGTCGAAGGAGGAAGAAAATGAAGACATCCGGATGGACGATGAGGATGTGGGAGTAGAAGTGGAGGAGGTTGAAGCCCAGGATGCTGACCCTATCACTCGGTTGCCTGAGTATGTCCCTCCATGCAAGGGCAAGGCTAAGGTGCCGAAAGAAGTCGATGAGAGCAAGACCCCCTTGCAAACCCCTCTGCTGCCAGATGAAATCGTTTTCGAAGGACCATGCATGGGGTTGGTTCCTTTGCTAAAACTTGAAGACTAGGACTTGACTGATCACGAGAAGTTCCCACACCTGGTGACCGAGCAGTTGATGTGCCACAAAATCGACACAAACACTTGCATGACCGCATTAGAGCCACGAAGGTGGCTCAGAGGAGTAGATAAGGCAGGGTTTCTCAACCTGCTTTGGGTGTCGCACTACAACTGTACCCTGGTGATAGTATTGGTTATCAAGTAGCTGCTATGCTTGGTGCATGATGGGTGTCTTTGGCTAGAGGAGCCAATACCCATCACAGACAGGTTGATCCACTAGATCACGCGATTGCCTTACACAGGAGAGAATCTGGCCATGATATTTGGCGGAAAAGGTGGTGAACAAGCCCTCGCGGAATCCATGAAAGAAAAGTTTAAGCTGGTGAAGAAGTTGCATGGATATGCCATATCCAGCATCTACGACCCTACTGTAAAGGTAGCTACGCAGATTTTAGCAGGGAAAGTGATGAGGAAGTGTCGCACCGATGAGGTGCCAGCGCCTGTCGTCGCACTAGCAGCCTAGTGCGCTGAAGGAGTCCAGTTCAACTGGTCGAACTACCTTCGCGGTGAGTTCCTAGCAAACTACCGCGAAGCATAGGAGTTTAGCAAGACGTTCCACTACGCGTGGCTCTTTCTGTCAATTGTGCTGGTAGCATGGGAGATGCTAGAGGACAGCTAATTCCCTTCATTCGTGCCAGACCTACCAGAAGCAGCGAAGTATACTTCATTATGGGTGACCAAGGACGCGTAGTGAATCAAGGATAGTAAGTTCTTTTGGATCTTGATGGAGATAAACATCTGCATGGCTATCAATCAAAAAACGCAATTATTGCCTACGGTGTACACCAACCTACAGGGCTATGTAGAGTTTAAAGCAGACTTTCACCATGTGTCCATGAGGGCGTAGAAGGACCCTGCGCATAATGGTACGACTTGCCTTACCTGGCAACAGATGACGCAATTAATGTGGTATTTGATCAATGGCCGGCAGAGTGGCATGCTACAACAGACTTGGAGGTCGGAGGAAGCAAGTCTATCACGCAGAGAAAGAAGGAGGAGGTCAAAGGAGGCCACTGATAAGGCCCAAGTGGAGTGTGATGCCACATAGCAGACATCAAAGCAAACAGGTGGGACAGAGCAAGGCTCTGACAAAGGCGCGATGTCACCTTCACCTGAGATAGAGGAGGAGAGAAACGAGCAGACATAACAACACGATGCAGACCCTCTAGAGACGTCCGCCCGCATCAAACAGCCAAGGGAGCAGGAGAAAGGAGGGTCGAGGATGAAAAAAAAGGCTACTAAGACATCAATGAACCCTTTCACGCTAACAGAGGGAGATCTACATGACATTGGTGAAACGGTGCTGGATGTCACCGCAGAGGCCCTGCAACAGTTTGATCAGCAACATCAAATAATCTTGGGGGCTATCCATACAGGTTTATAGGAGCTGCAAACCTGCGTGTCTCAGGCTGGCATGGTGTCCACAAACCTTGTTATCCACAGTTCAGAGGCTGCCAAGATGTTGTGCACGAAGGCCTCTAGTGCGATAGTGTTGTTTGATGGAGCACTGACCATAGAGAACAAAGCTGGCAGGCCCACTATCAGCGCCCTAAAGGGAGTAGGCTTGAATCTGGCAGTTCTCCATGGTGAAGCGCTCCACCTCTTGTAGGATCGAATGATTGCAAAGATGAGTGCCCGTGAGCACCACGCCGTCCAGGTGATCAGTGAACAGTGGGTCAACAATGAGCAGATGGCACTACAGCGAGACTTTGCCATCACCATTGTGACCGAGGTGACTAATCAGAACAAGCGCATTATGTAGGTCGTCGAGGAGGCATGTCAAATGGTCCCAGAGTTGGCCATTCCTGAGGAGGAGCCAGTCGAGGTGCGCATCCGCAAGCTGGCTACGGGGGTGCGTGACACTCGTACTAAGATGGCGAGGGTTCAATTGGAGTTGAACATGTAGATCATAGAGTTACAGTTGAAGGCCCAGCGTTCAACTCCACCAGAAGTGAAGGAGCAGTGGGCGACCGCTGTCACAAAAGCAGTAGCAGCGGTGGACAATGCAGTAGCAGACTGCACACAACTTTTTCAACAATCGTTTGAGGTGCTGACAAGCTTGCAAGAGGACCCCAATGTATAGCAACAAGAGACAGAAGCGCACGAGCTACACCAATGCTATGATGAGGTCAAGGGTACGGCGCGAACTGTCACGCTAACACAAAGACTAGTAAAGTTGCAGGAGACCAAGCCGCTGAAAGAATAGGTGGATGCAGCGTTGCACAACGAAGAAGTGTTGAAGGCAAGACTGAAGCCCTGGTTAGATGAGGCTTACAAAGTAACAAGCTCTATTGAAGGGAAGCTTGCAACTCTGCAAGCAACTCAGCAAAATATTAAGGCCGACAGTTCAAGAGCAGTGACCGAGCAGATGGTCGAAGACGCGAAGAAGGTGGCAACTCAGTGCATTGCCGAGGTTGCGGTCATACTGGTCGAGCTGGAAGGACTTCGTGCTTGCCAAGTGACTTGAGGGCGAGTCACGATGTTTGTGTTGGTGGCCTATTGGTAACTAATCCTCCAAGGATAGTTTTGGGGCTAAAAGCCCATGTTTGGGTCAAATTTTGTAATAAAATTGTAAAATGTCTGCATTTTGTGGTCACGGAGCGTGAAGGTGTCATGAGTCATAAAGGGTTGTCCACCCTTAGTTTTGTAAATTAAAGTTGACTGGACCATGGGATTGTATAAAAAGAGCTAAGTAAGTAAGCTCTAAGTAATTCAAATAATTCTTAGAGAGTCATAACTTGGAAGTAAGAAGTTTAAGTTTTGGGTCGTAGCGTAGGTAGAGGCTCTGTAGTTGAGTGTGCAGAGGCCTAGGGTGGAAGTCCGCAGCTGAGTGCGTGGACCCCTGCAGCTATGTGCACAGGGTGAATAGATTCTGTAATCACTTGAAGATATCAATAAAGAGAAGTATTCTCTAAATTCTATGTCTTTGTTCCGGTTAATGTATCTTGTCGTATTGTGTATGAATTTTAATTATATTGCTTATATGATGCGCGAATGTATGTAATTACGTTGGTTAAGTGAACACAAGGAAGAACATTTGTTTACGTGGTGCTAGCTAGGATTGATTACTAAGATAAGTAAGACACTTAGACTAGTTTGGGAATCTGCACGGTACGCTGCCCTAGCAATGCAAAAGTACCTGAGCTGCAGGTTAGGGCTGCGAAGGTATATCGTACCTTTTTGCGGAGGTACTGAAGGGCAGAATAGATGGCTAGTCTGGCAAGCACTAGAACTAAGTGACCTACGTGAAGGCAGGAATAGAAGGAATAAACCGACATCATGACCATCTCAGGGTGTGGAAACTTGGTTCCAGCATCCCCCCGTACTGCTTCGAGTGAGACTTCAGTCTGCGCTCCGCGGGCTAATACCCAGGTTAAGGTGCAATAAACGCACTTTAGCCCAGATGAAGCCACTTGGGAAGACAAGGATTTCATGCAATAGGCATATCCAGATTTGTTTCAAGGACCGGAATAAATACCGAGATGATGTTCCGCACCAGGAGGGGAAGATGTAACACCCTCAGATCTGAAAGTCAATTTTTAATTACTATTATTTACTTTTAAGTTATTATTATGAAAAAAGACAGTTTGTAAAGGAAGAAAAGGTTGATAACAAGTACTTTTATTGTTAAATAAAAATTAAAATATTGTTGAAGGTATACGAATGTAGACTCAGTAACTATTTGAAACTTCCAATACAGTTGGGGAGGCAGGTATCTCTTCTCATCTTGACCCTAGAGATAAAATATCTAAGGAGGGACAAGAGGGGGTTAGCCACCAGGAGGAGGAACCCACTTGTAGAGAGAACAAGATAAAGAGATAAATTTCTAGGAGAGGTTATCATGAGGTGGCTTCAAACCAGTGGAGATTCTCCTTTTGGTTATAATCTTGGTGTTCTAGATTGGGCCAGGAGGGTCTTAAGGTTTGAGAACCAATTGAACTGGTGAAGGTTGCAAGATACCGACTATATTGGAAGTGAAAGAACGGGGGGGATCTAGATGTAATCGCCAGTTCCATTGGAAGAGAGGAATAGTATCATCCTTAACCTGTCTTCTTCACTAGTTTCGTAATACATCGATAAGTACTAATTCCTTATTGAGAATTTATTTAACGGAATTTGTGTTAAATCTTGAAAAGTTTTATTGATGAATTAAATGTGTATAACACATATTTCATTAAATTTGGAAGTCAATAGTGGATCTAGAATTTCAAAATAACCAAAAATCTCAATTCTAGTGATGTCCTTGTAATAAAATATTTCCAATTTTAATGAAATATGTGTTGTATGGTAACATAAGAAGTATTGTTTCATTTAAGAAGACCTGGTTTTTGTGCTCTATTTTTTATGTTAATAAATAGAGTTAGTTTCCTGTAGGCCTGGGTTGATTGAAGCGTACACACGGTGGTCTACTTATCTAGAAATCTAAGGCTGTTTCGATACCATTTTATGGATGGGAATAAATTGACTACAACACTTAATTATTAGGAATTGCTATGACACCGAAAACATAGAACACAATTTCTTATTTAAATTATATTATAACTACCATTACATAGAGTTATACCATCCCTTTACAGGAAATTAATTAATAGAAAACAAGGTATCATAGAAAGAATCGTGAGGTCGGTTGAGAACTTGAACATCAAGGTAATGATACCTAAGCAAATAATTGTTGGCATGCCACTTAGCTAATACCACTAGGGTAATCTTGGACAAAGGTTCGAGACATTGTTGAATTAAACTCTTAGACTTAGGTTGACAGAAACCCTCAACCACTGCAGTTGAAAATAATTAAGCACTGTAAAAGTTTAGAGAAAGTGTTTGACAAAAATTTCTAAACCCACAAAGTGGTATAATACCCATGAAATACTAAGCATACAAAGTTATGAAGAATAATAAATGTAATCTTAGTTATGGCATGGAATATAAACAAAGAAATTGGACAATAATGAATTACAAGAGCAATACACACATGCCCTCGACGAGGGTTAGAACTAAAAGAGCACAACCTATAATCCTCAAACTTGATAGGAAACATTTTCCAAGCAATTAATAAGAGGAAACCAGTCCAGAATTTCAACAACGCACAACTCAGAGGGCTTTCATATCTTAAATATAATTATCAAATACAACATTCAATTTATATATGACAATTAAGACAAAATAAATTGTGAAAAGATTGATTTTAGCATAGTTGTAGCAGGGTCGAAGCCTCAAAAATTCTAAACATAAATTATAATGTTATGAACTCAAACAAGGCCGAGAGACTCGAACATCAGCGAAGAAATATATATATATATATATATATATATATGTATATGTATATGTATATGTATATGTATATGTATATGTATATGTATATGTATATGTATATGTATATGTATATGTATATGTATATGTATATGTATGTATGTATGTATGTATGTATGTATGTATGTATGTATGTATGTATGTTCATACAGTAAAGCAAGCTGAGGGCTCGAATCTTCGGAAAAACCTATAACAACTACACAGGCTCCAACAACCAATAATCAAACACATTATACAGTTGGGAGGAATTCCCTTTTTACTAAATAACCTCTGCTATTTATAACCGTGGGAAAACCAGACAGGGTATACAATGAGAAGCAGAGTTACTCAAAATTCCAACCTGTGAGTGAGGCAAAAGTGAGGCTGAGTTAATCCTCGAAAAAATTGTTCTATTAGAAGATGCCTTGTAGTCATATTGCCCACCTGTAAAAAGTAAAAGATATTCAGTTAGGATTAAACATTTGATAATCCTGAATTGTAAACCCTTTCAACAAAATTCAATAAAACAAGGAAGGCTTCCCTGAGACACCTGTGTCTACTACAGAAGGAAAGACTTTTTAAGCGAGATTTGCAACCAAGTAGAAGATGCACAAGGGGTTTCTTCCACAGTCGATCCCAAAAATGTTACACAGTTGGAACGAAACAAAAGTTAACGAAGGCACCGTAGAAGGAATGACATGGAAGGCCAGTAAGGGTTCAAAGAACCAGTAAATCCAACAGAATTTTCAGAGCTTCATACCACCCTGAGACAGAGGAGGAATGAGGGCCACCAGCAACATTTTAATGGTTAGTTACCCTAACCCTACCTCGATGAAAGATGACCGTCTGATCAGTATCTGGAGTTTCCATCACGGGATCATAACCAAGTGGCAGTTGGAAAGTTGGCTCATTTGGATGTGTGCCTCGGAGCGTTGAAATCCATGCAGATCATGAGTTACATGCAACATTAAACCAAATCTACTAAGATATTTACATTATTGGTATGAATCATATTTCGTACTGTACCTAATGTCAAACACTTTAACTGCCATTATAACCAAGATGATTATATATATCGCATGTTGTATTATTATAATTATACGTATCGCATGTTGTATAATTTATGGGTTAATATATTCAGATGCTCAAATGATTAATAGTTTAAAGATTTTTTTTTGTTATATGTTATGCCTCATGCATTTAATTTAGATGAGATTCCATGATGAAAAATTTAAATTATATATATATATATATATATATATATATATATATATATATATATATATATATATATATATATATATATATATATATATATATATATATATATATATATATATATATATATATAGATATATATCGTTAATTTATAATTTATTTATGTATTTTTATATATTTTTAAATTTTTAAATTACATAATTATTATATTAAAAAAATCTATAATATAATTTTTTTTTTTTAAACTACGTTCCACATGAATATCATGGGTCAATATCATGAACTCTCAATATCATGGGTCAATACCTGCACCCTTGACTAATAAGTTATTACTACTGCACCCTTGACTGATAAGTTGTTGTAATTTTCTAAATGAATGATTTAGATCTCAGAGTGCTAAGAGTTTCTTTTTTTGAAAATAGATTTCATTTCAAGCATCTGTTTACTCTTGTATTCAAAAGCACTATACTACTAGCATTACTCTGAAAATGACTGCCTCAGACTAAGTACACTCTTTGAGATAAAAAATCGTGCCTGGATTGACAATTAATGTAGGGTAAATAGAGGTGAAAAAGACCCTTTTTACTGCTCGACATCAATAAGCCTGTGTTGGGGGGGGGGGGAGAATCTGTAGGTGGTTGTTATTGTTCTAGGAATATGATTTTGAAGTTATTGTGAACCCTGAACGACTAAATGCGGGACCATACCATCTGTCGCGCATCAAAATGGGAAGAACCCACTAATTTGGAGGAAGGACTCCCTGATGCGCAGCTATTTGTAGTGCGCATCACAGATGGTCATTTTGAGGATATAATACACTTCCTGACAACAGGAACTTCCCCGGAGGGATACACCGTCTAGAAGAAGAAGGAGTTAGTGGTGCGCGCGACAGATTTTTCTGTCATTGCTGGGCATATGTATAAAATGGGGTCTGATGAGATATTGCGACGATATGTACTCGAGTTTGAAAGAAGCATCATCCTCACGGATGCTCATGGGGGCATCGTTGGAGGAAATTATGTAGGGAGACCGACCACGCACAAGATTCTACACGCAGGGTTGTGGTGGTCAACCCTCCATCAGGATTCAAAATATTACTATAAACCGTGTGATGTGTGTCAAAGGACTAGCAGGCCATCGCAGAGGGATCAGATGCCTTTGAATCCACAGATGACATTACAACTCTTTGAGAAATGGGTGATAGATTTTGTGGGACCCATCCAGCCCCAAGGAAAGATAGGAGTGAGGTACATTATCACCGCAACGGAGTATTTGACTCGTTGGGCGGAGGCATAACCTCTGAAGGATTGCACATGCATGACTACTGCAAACTTCCTCTTTGAGTATGTACTGACACGATTTGGTTGTCCAAAGATTTTGATGAGTGATTGCAGTATGCACTTTCTAAATGAGACGATCAATGCGCTGACGGAGGAATTTCAGGTATATCACCACAAGAGCACACCTTATCACCCACAGGCTAATGAGACGGTGGAAGCATTCAATAAAGAGCTAGAGAACACGTTGACCAAGGTTTGTAATGCTCAGCGAAGTGATTGGGACCTACGCATACCCGTAGTCCTATGGGCCTATCGGAGGACATGCAAGAAGTTGACTGGAAAAACACCCTTTAGGCTTGTATAGGGTGTTGAAGCAGTAATTCCCATGGAATATATCATGTCTAGTCTATGCATAGCGCCACTCAGGGTATGACAGATCGTGGAGCCCTGGAGGAAAGGTTCACATAGCTGGATGAGCTTGAGGAAGAGAGATTTCTCGCTGGATTTCACCAACAGATCCAAAAGCAGCCCAAAAAAAGCATGGCATGATTGGCACATTAAGCTACACACCTTTAAGGTAAACGACCTGGTTTTGTTATATGATAGCAAGTTTGATAAATTTCTAGGGAAATTCAGAATGCACTGGTTAGGGCCCTATGTCATTAAGGAGATTATCGACGGAGGAGCGGTTAAGCTGGTCAAATTGAATGGAGAACCCTTCCCAAGAAAGGTGAATGGCAGTTGCCTGAATCCATACACCAGTGGTCCAGCCATGTGACTATATGAAGGTAGCACAGTCTTAACACTCTAGGTAGCTAAAAAGAGGCACAAGACTATAAACTACAATGCCTGGGTTGGGGGGTTGCGTGATTGGAGGATTGTGCGAAGTAAGGAAGTGTTACATGGTTCGCGGAAATGCGAAGGGAGATGCACTACCCAGGGAGAAATCACACAGGTCGGCCGAAAAGTGACCATTAAAGTCATTGTTCATGATTTGACGGTAGAAATGTAGCCAAATGGAGATGGCAGCTGACATTTAAGATGTAATTTATGGGTCAGATTCTTGAAGATCTGCTACCAATCTAGCATTAATGAACCGAATTTGGGGGGAACGGTCGGATTTGAATTCAAAATGCCCTATAAATTACAAGTGGTTGTCCAGCGAAAAACACTTGACATTTTGAGAATTGAGTTGTTGAGCTCTCAGGCACACATGAACCGAGAATTCTTCGAGGCTTTGAAAGCGACTCTAGCATTCGCAAACCTACTAGGTACATCGTGAGCACTATTGGAAAGCGTTATGTCGACACCCACAGAAGCTATAGATGCCGAAGTAGAGGAGTTGCTGCCGGAAATGGAGATGGAGGCAGAGGAAGTTGCTCCAGAAGTGGTCGAAGTATTAGTAGAAGTCCCTAAATCACCAAGGATGCTGAGATTAAAACCAACCCCAACCAACGAGACTACGAAGGATAAGAAGGGCAATCAGCCTGAAATACCAGTGCACACATGGCCAAGAAGAAATCCGCCAAAGCCTACTACACAGGAGAAAGGAAAAGCCATCAATTTGGAGTCAGAGGAGGAAGAAAATGAAGACATCCCGATGGACGATGAGGATGTAGGAGTAGAAGTGGAGGAGTGTTATCGGGAAAAGTATCCATTCGGAAAGACCCTATCCCACTAAGGTGTGACAGTACCTTAGAAACAAACAGAAACAAACTACTCGTGTATTCTTCTTTATGAACTATAAACAAAGAAGGAAAGGATGAACTAACCGTTGTCTTCCGCTAGTTCCTTTGGCCCAGTTCCTCTTCTCTTTGATAGCTTCCAACCCCTTGCTCCTTCACTTGCCCAGCTGCACAATACCTGCAAGATCAAAGAAGAAAGAGACTACACAAAGACATAGGTTTATGTTCATAAAAAGCTTAGGATCAGATATAAGCTAAACATACTAATGCAACAATCATCAATGAAACACAAGTATGTAGGAGAAAACTCAAATAGTTTTATTGATAAAACAAGAAAGTTCAGGAGGAGATACAACCGATGTCCTGATCCAGCATCAACCTCCCAGCATAGAAGTCCCTTCTCACCTCCAACAAAGCATAAATCACCCAATAGTCTAATTGTCTCTCTCAATACCAACAACAATTCTTTGCAATATCAAAATTCCAGCCTCCTGATCTCTTGGATGAGGGATCCATATATAGATGTATGCAAGGAGGATGAGTCAGCTTATGATTTGACTAGTGGCTTCTCACTGTCAGTTCTTGCTTCCACTTGGAGACTGAGAGCCTCTTACTCATCCTTGGTCGAACTCAGTGAGGCAAGTGTCATTAGAGAAGATTCTGGAAGCTTCCATTGTCTTTCCACCTCGTGGAATGGCACTGCCATTTGTCATTTCCCGCTCAACACACCCTGGTAGTGCATTCAAGTGCGTTGCAACGCACCTAGCCAGTGTATTTGGGTGCTATGCAACGCAGCTAGCCAGTGGAGCATCTGAAATGATCCTGATTTGACTGATTCTGAGCAGTTTCTGGTGGAGAACTTCTGGGAGAAGCTGTAGTCTGTTGACCTTGTTCCTTTAGGGGTCGGAACAACATGTTTAGGGACTTTGGATCCCTTGGTTTATGGACATTTCATGCTCAGAGCTGTAAGGCACAAAAATGTCTATAACAGTTGCCCCCTAAAGTATGAGGCCGTTTATCGGGTGAAATGCTTTATTAGGAGGATCCGAAGTTCTTTCAATGCTGGGAGGAGACCTGTAATAAGATACAATACAATACATTATATTCATACTGATTTCATGATCTAGCTGAGGCGGGCATTCCCATGCTCAGCTTTATAAATTCATTTTTATGTACATAGGACAGACAATCGTCTGATGGTAGACTGATGGTTCTGATGGAGCCATCATCCTTTTGGTAGGATGATTATCTGTGCTGCAATGTTGTACATTTCAATGTCTTTATTTTCCTGAATATATATCGCAACCCGGATGGATGAAACTAGATCCGGGGTCTTCAATCTCTTCCGATCTTCACTCGAAGTACAAGTCGATCCATGTGAGAATTGTTCTGAGGTCGAACATGGAAAGACATCGTTTGATTACTAGTCAATAATGTAAACTGTTAACAAGCGCGAGAGGAATCACCGATAATGATAATGACCCTCAAGGTACTGCAGTACAATTCACATGGTGTGAATAAAGGACTTGGCGTCGAACACCACGCAAAATCTTTCGGTCGAAGGTCATTGAGGTATACTTGTCACCAGAAGTGAGAAACTTGCCATTGAGGTATGCAAGCTTCAAAGTACTGAATGGGGTGTCCCTAGATCAACTTCTTGGATAATGAGCTGATGTCGACAAGAAGCGATCCGTCAAAGGAGGGCCTTAATGAATCCCACATCAATGACACGGAACAGAGCAAATGATTTTGATGGAGGTGAAAACAATCTGATGATATATGGTTCAGGATGGCGGTCATGAAAGAATGAAGTATAATGTATGGTAGTGGATGGGACACGGGTGACTTCTTCTGAATGACTTCTCTTGAACATGTCGGCGACACTTATGTGATGGATTGGTAGCATTTACCCCAAATGTGGATGGTGTGATGTGACCATGGTGATGTGACCAGTGAATGAAACAACCCAACCCGACTCGGGCACGGAGTGGAAGTGTCATGTTCAACAGCGACTTGCTACCAATAAAGGTTCTTTGAGTTTTCTTCCCAATTTTTCCCCAGTCATTGCTGACCAGTACCTCTTTATTTTTGTCAAGCTTGAGGAGGATAACATATGCTTGTTCTATAATTTGCCCTTCGGGCAAACCCATCGCTATGTTTTAACGAGCCTAGCGATAGTGAAACTAGTTCTCGTCTAAAGACAAGTTTGTCGCTATTAATGCTTTTAACGAGTCTAACGACAAAGATAACTCGGTCCTTTTCATTTTTAGAGAGTCTGAAAAGGTACATAAAGTTAACTCCGAAATTCCTTTTTCGTCATCCAATCCCTTAAGTCCGAAAAAGTATAAAACAATGCTGAAGGGATGAATTTTCGATAGTTTTAACGAGCCGAACTAAACAAGCACTCGATCTTTTTGTGCAATAATCCCTCAGGTCCAAAAAGATTAAAATCTAGAGGAGGGATAGCTCTTCCTGTCGCTTTAACGAGATGGAAGGCCAAAACTCGGCAATCTTTTCATATTTTACGAGTCAGATGAAAAGAGCTTAAAGGAGACTCGTCTTTTGAGGAACGAGTGATAAACAGGGTAGCAGCTGATTCCAGGTAAGGTTTGGAATTTTCCAATCACGGCAGTGTCACAAGGATGGCTAGTGAAATCACTCTTCGCAGCTGTTCCTCAAAATGGGTAAACAATCAAATGGAGGTGAATGATCGGCCAATGAAAAGTGGAGGCGACGGTGCAAACACGACCAAGGCTTTAATCGCTGAAGTACTACATTCACGGTGGTTATTTACCGGGGAATAGTTCATTTTTTAACGAGCTTAAATGCGGGCGGAAACATTTTCTCGGTCTTATGTTTATTTTTTAACGAGCTTGAACTATGTGCTAAAACTGCTCGATAATCGAGTCATATGATAAGAATGTCTCACTGAAGGTTCCATTTTTTATAGAGCTTGCACCTTACAAAGCTTTGCCCCACATCCTTTCGTTATGCAAGTTCGGAAACAACTAATCCTACAAGTTTAAAGGGTTAGCCTACAGGTTTAAAGGGAGGACCTAAAAATTTAAAAAAATAAATAGTCGCCCTTCGCTTGCACTCCAAAAGGTTTGCATGCCCCCAGGTATAAAATATGATTTCAAGGTTACCCCTACTTCTGTCCGCCAAAACAATTGTTTCACCGAGAGAGGCCTACCTCTTACAGGTTACCCAAAGATTGTTCTATTAATCTTTCAAACAAAACATTTCTTCGGCGATGTTTACCGAGATAAAAAAAGGTGAGCAACAATGGGCGCTACTCACATAACTTTGACAAAAGAATCTTATTCTAGAATAACCCTCTTCCAATCACGGACGGGGTACATACTAGTCATATTCTCCCGCAGAAACCTACTCTATATCCGAAGTTTTTTCTACCTGAAGCAGACCAGGATGCATGCCCCCTGGGTTTCAGTCACATCCCTCCGAATTACTCGCGCTCATCGGGAGGATGGACTGGGGATGGAGACATTTCTTGCGTGAAGAGACCATTTAGGGATGGTATATTACTATTTGCTATGCGTGATCCGGGAAATGAAAGCTGGTCTACGAGCTTGACCACTCTTCCTTCGTGCGGAAAACACATTACTCTAAAGAGTGAGGAGACGATGGCTCCCATGCAATAAATATAGTCTCATCCAAGGAGTAGGTTATAATCCAAGGGTCCTTGAACTACCATGACGTTCATTTGAATTGTCTTCTTCCTCAATGTTATGGGCACATTGGGAAGGATCCCTAAAGGTCGACTGGTTCCTTTATCAAAGCCTGTCAGATTTCTCATCTCAGGCAAAAGCGATGGCGAACCAAGCGCTTTCCAAGCAGTCGAGGAAAGGATACTCACAGAAGCCCCTTCATCAATGATGGTACCAGCCATGACCATTCTATATATTTGAACGATAATTCTGAATCGTATGCTTGCTGGTAAACGGGGTCTGCCTAGTTGATTCCAGTCAAAAGAGACAACTAGGTTGCTTGGAGGTGGGACCGAATAGACGGCCGGGTACGACCCTAATGAACTTCCTTCCTGCGGTAAAGGAACGGGTATGTTGCCCCCATGTCAATCGGAGTCTGTGTTGATGAAGAGAATTTGGATGGTGTCATCTTTGCTCTCTTCAGTGACTGTATCATTCGAAGATAAAACCTCTGAAGGCAAGACCGGGTCAACTGCCGCCTCGACCTTTTGACTTTCGTCTGGTATGGATTCAGACGGTTCATCCTCAATGATAGATGCTTCGGCCGACCACCTGAGCGGGCCAGCCGGATTCTCGACTAGTGACGGACTCGGCAAGAGTTTTTTATATCCAGGAGGGAGTCGTAACGGTGAAACCGGACGATCATCCAAAACTCTTTTAGCTTCGTCTAAGAAGGGACAACGATGGACGGCATGATCGCCTTCGCACAGTTTACAGGGAAATTTAGCTTTCCTTTTTTGTCCTTGGGCTTCACTTTCACTAGTCGACGGTGTGCTTTCAACATGATCACCAGAGGTTGATGACACCGGGTTGTGCAAACGAGGAGACCAGTCCCTTAGTATCCGAGGGATGCAGGGACAATCTCTGTGGAAGTGGTCTCCTCTGCAAATGACACATGGCGATTTAGGCCTGGTCGGTGCTGTGTGTGGATTTTTGCTAGACGACGCTTGTTTGCCCCCATTCGCTTTTGGCTCCTTCTTCTTCTTCTCTTTCTTCTTCTTTTCCTTCTTCTCCTTAGGAACTTGGCTTTTAGTACCAGTTCCATTAAGCAAAGAGGAAGGAGGAGAGGAAGAGTTAGAAGAGTTAGAAGGTTGGTGGGCAACTTTGGACTCGTCTAGCTGTTGTTTTGATTGTTCAGGAATTGTGGTGTGCTAAACGACATTGGTTGAGAAGAGCCATACTGGCAAGCCAATTGTCAGTCCTGGAAGCGACAATGTGGCCATATGGGGCGCACCAACATCTCCCCAAGAGGAGAAGGGACTAGGATTTCCACCAAGGGGAATTCCTTGGTTGGTAGGCTCCATTTTCTCAACCCAAAGATCAACGTAGGAAAAGGGTATGATTATTCCGTTTAAAATAAATTTTAACACGCTTTGACACAACTTGTTTTTTCAATTTTAAAGAGTCGAGAAAAAACAAAAGATGACTCTAGTCTCCTTCGATTTTTAATGAACCTGAAGTGACAAGTGCTCAGATGGACCTTTTCCGTTAAGGAGTCTGAAAAGGAATGAAAGGGACTGCTCTGGAGGTCTAGGTAGAGGGAGTACCAAACCAATCACAAAACTGCAGAATACGTTTTACGGTACGGCAGTCAATCTTCCCGAATGCTGTGTTCGGTGCATTGCGATCAGTAGGGCGGCCGACACGGCTTCCTATGGATAAAAGGTTTTAAGCCTATAGGGGTCTCCCAATATATACTCGACGGTACGTGGGAGCACAAGTCCGTACTGGCACTTATCGTCTCAAAGTGGAGGAATCACCCAACCAACAGTGAGGACAACAGTTACCAGGCTTTACGACGCCGGAACACGTCTCTAGCCTAGACCTCTAAATGTTGTGCGTTAAGTTACAAAGCGTTGTTAAGTTCATTGAATTTATTTTAAGTTGATCTTTCTTATGAAGTTTGCCTTTTTGGTTCACCACGAGATGTAGATGTAATTCCTAAAATGCAGTCTAAAGATGATAAACAAACTTTTATCTCTTTTCAGCAATGAAAATCCTAGCTACAAGGGAAAAGTAAGACACAACCTTTTCTCAAAGAGCATAGAGCACACTGTAAATGCACTTTTCCTAAATCAAGCCAAGCAGACTGTCAATATGCAAATGCACTTGTGCAATGTATTTGTTTTTCACTTTCTTAATATTGATGCCTAAAAAGAAAGTTGATGTACAAATTTGAATTCGCTTTTCAGTGATAAACACAAACAAGGAAAATACTCGTTTCGACACTTAGAAAAGCACAAATCCAAACCAAAAGGCAAAAGTAAATGTATAATCAACTGTCAACAGCAAATAAACTTTCTCCTATGATCAAACTGACACTTTCGACAGATCTAAATCAGAGGACGACAGTATGACTATTCTACTTTTGTAAGGGAAAACTGTAAATGATGTAACAAACACACAAAAACACCTACAGTTTCTTTGTACAACGGAGGCGGAATTGAGGCAAAGAAAAGGGGTTTTGAAACAGAAACACACACTGATCACAGGCTGCAAAAACAGAGATCAAAACTGAAAAACTGAAGCAAAGAACCTCAGCTGCACAAGGCAAAGCTGATCAGCGCACCTGTAGCACAGAGAAACTGGATTGCAGCGCAGGTGGCCCTCTCGGGAACTGCGTTGAAATGCAGAGTCTCTTCACTGTGCCTGCGCTGGGGCAGAAACGAGACTTCTATCCGGGTTCTGGGTCATGGTTTGCAGTTTAATCTATGGCTTTTGGCCGAGTAAAAGCAATCAGTAATGCACAATCAGAGGGTGGATTTAATGAAGGTTTGAGAACTATCACAAAGGGCAATCAGATCATTTGTGGATCAGCTATTCAAATCATAAACAGATCCAGTGAATGGATTGAAGTAGCAGGTGTCTACTTTGCATTTGTTAATGGCAAATGCAGTTCGATTGCTACTTCTAAGCTTATGAAATAAACAACAATAGAAACACAAACAAACTAATCAGACAATCGTCCCCAGCGGAGTCGCCATTTTGTTATCGGGAAAAGTATCCATTCGGAAAGACCCTATCCCACTAAGGTGTGACAGTACCTTAGAAACAAACAGAAATAACTACTTGTGTATTCTTCTTTATGAACTATAAACAAAGAAGGAAAGGATGAACTAACCGTTGTCTTCCGCTAGTTCCTTTGGCCCAGTTCCTCTTCTCTTTGATAGCTTCCAACCACTTGCTCCTTCACTTGCCCAGCTGCACAATACCTGCAAGATCAAAGAAGAAAGAAACTACACAAAGACATAGGTTTATGTTCATAAAAAGCTTAGGATCAGAGATAAGCTAAACATACTATTCCAACAATCATCAATGAAACACAAGTATGTAGGAGAAACTCAAATAGTTTTATTGATAAAACAAGAAATTTCAGGAGGAGATACAACCGATGTCCTGATCCAGCATCAACCTCCCAGCATAGAAGTCCCTTCTCACCTCCAACAAAGCATAAATCACCCAATAGTCTAATTGTCTCTCTCAACACCAACATCAATTCTTTGCAATATCAAAATTCCAGCCTCCTGATCTCTTGGATGAGGGATCCATATATAGATGTATGCAAGGAGGATGAGTCAGCTTATGATTTGACTAGTGGCTTCTCACTGTCAGTTCTTGCTTCCACTTGGAGACTGAGAGCCTCTTACTCATCCTTGGTCGAACTCAATGAGGCAAGTGTCATTGGAGAAGATTCTGGAAGCTTCCATTGTCTTTCCACCTCTCGGAATGGCACTGCCATTTGTCATTTCCCGCTCAACGCACCCTGGTAGTGCATTCAAGTGCGTTGCAACGCACCTAGCCAGTGTATTTGGGTGCTATGCAATGCAGCTAGCCAGTGGAGCATCTGAAATGATCCTGATTTGACTGATTCTGAGCAGTTTCTGGTGGAGAACTTCTGGGAGAAGCTGTAGTCTGTTGACCTTGTTCCTTTAGGGGTCGGAACAACATGTTTAGGGACTTTGGATCCCTTGGTTTATGGACATTTCATGCTCAGAGCTGTAAGGCACAAAAATGTCTATAACAAGGAGGTTGAAGCCCAGGGTGCTGACCCTATCACTCGGTTTCCTGAGTATGTCCCTCCACGCAAGGGCAAGGCCAAGTTGCCGAAAGACATTGATGAAAGCAAGACACCCTTGAAAACCCCTCTGCTGTCGGATGAAATCGTTTTCAAAGGACCGTGCATGGGGCTAGTTCCTTTGCTAAAACTTGAAGACTGGGACTTGACTAATCACGAGAAGTTCCCACACTTGGCGACCAAGCAGCCAATGCCCTGCAAAATCGACACAAACACTGGCATGACCACATTGGAGCCACAGAGGTGGCTAAGAGGAGTAGACAAGGTAGGGTTGCTCAACCTGCTTTGGGTGCCGCACTACAACTGCACCCTAGTGACAGTATTGGTTATCAAGCAGCTACTATGCTCGATGCATGATGGGTTTCTGTGGCTAGAGGAGCCAATACCCATCACAGACAGGTTGATCCACCAGATCACACGATTGCCTTACACAGGAGAGAATCCAGCCATAATATCTGGTGGAAAAGGTGGTGAACAAGCTTTCGTGGAATCCATGAAAGAAAAGTTTAAACTGGTGAATAAGTCGCATGGATATGCCATATCCAGCATCTATGACCCTACTGTAAAGGTAGCTACGCAGATTTTAGCAGGGAAAGTGATGAGGAAGTGTTGCACCGATGAGGTGCTAGCGCTTGTTGTCGCACTAGCAAGCTAGTGCGCCGAAGGAGTCCAGTTCAACTGGTCAGTCTACCTTCGCGACGAGTTCCTAGCAAACTACCGCAAAGCATAGGAGTTCAGCAAGACGTTCCACTACACATCGCTCTTGCTGTCAATTTTGCTAGTAGCATGGGAGCTGCTAGAGGACAGCCAATTCCCTTCGGTCGCGCTAGACCTACCAGAAGCAGCGAAGTATTCTTCGTTGTGGGAGACCAAGGATGCGCAGTGAATCAAGGACAATAAGTTCTTCTGGATCTTGATGGAGATAAACATCTGCATGGCTATCAGTAGAAAACCACAATTATTGCGTACGGTGTACGCCAGCCTGGAAGGCTATGCAGAGTTTAAAGCAGACTTTCACCATGTGTCCATCATGGCACAAAAGGACCCTGCGCATAAATGGTACGACTTGCCTTACCTGGCAATGGATGATGCCATTAATGTGGTATTTGATCAATGACCGACAAAGTGGCATGCTACAACAGACTTGGAGGTCGGACGAAGCAAGTCTACCGCGCAGAGAAAGAAGGAGTAGGCCAAGCTTAAGATGACATAGCTGGCCGAAAAGAGGAAAAAGGAGGCTGCTGAGAAGGCCCATGTGGAGTGCGATGCCGCATAGAAGACATCAAAGTAGACAGGTGGGACAGAGCGAGGCTCTGACAAAGGCAGAAGGTCACCTTCACCTGAGACAGAGGAGGAGACAAATGAGCAGACATAACAACAGGGTGCAGACCCTCTGGAGACGTCCGCCCGCATCAAGCGCCCAAGGGAGCAGGAGAAAGGAGGGTCAAAGAAGAAAAAAAGGCTACTAAGACATCACCGGACCCTTTCATGCTAATAGAGGGCGATCTGCACAACATTCGTGAAATGGTGCTGGATGTCACCGCGGAGGCCCTGCAATAGTTTGAGCAGCAGCATCAGATAATCTTGGGGGCTATCCATACAGGTTTATAGGAGCTGCAAACCCGTGCGTCTCACGCTGGCATGGTGTCCACAAAGCTTGTTATCGGCACTTCAGAGGTTGCCGAGATGTTGTGCACGAAGGCCTCTAGAGTGATAGTGTTGCTTGATGGAGCACTGACCATAAAGAACGAAGATGACAGGCTCACTATCAGCGCCCTAAAGGGAGTAGGCTTGAATCTGGCAGCACTCCCTGGTGAAGCGCTCCACCTCTTATAGGATGGAGTGATTGTAGAGATGAGTGCCCGTGAGCACCATGCCCTCCAGGGGATCAATGAACAGTGGGTCAACAATGATTAGATGGCACTACAGCGAGACTCTGCCATCATCGTTGTGACCGAGGCGACCAATCAGAAAAAGCGCATTATGTAGGTCATTGAGGAGGCATGCCGAATGGTCCCAGAGTTGGCCATTCCTGAGGAGGATCCAGTCGAGGTGCGCATCTGCAAGCTGGCTATGGGGGTGTGCGACACTCGTACTAAGATGGCGAGGGTTCAGTTGGAGTTGAACCTGCAGATCATAGAGTTATAATTGAAGGCCCAGCCTTCAACTCCACCAGAAGTGAAGGAGCAGCGGGCGACCGTTGTCACAAAAGCAGTAGCGGCGGTGGACAATGCAGTAGCAGACTACACGTAACTTTTTGAGCAATCGTTTGAGGTCCTGACAAGCTTGCAGGAGGACCCCAATGTACAACGACTAGAGATAGAAGCACACGAGCTACAACAACGCTATGATGAGGTCAAGGGCACAATGCGAACCGCCATGCTAACACAAAGGCTAACAAAGTTGCAAAAGACCAAGCAGCTGAAAGAATAGGTGGATGCAGCGCTGCACAAGGAAGAAGTGTTGAAGGCAAGACTGAAGCCCTGGTTGGATGAGGCTTACATGGTAACAGGCTCTATTGAAGGAAAGCTTGCAACTCTGCAAGCAACTCAGCAAAATCTTCAGGCTGATAGTTCAGGAGCAGTGACCGAGCAGATGGTCGAAGACGCGAAGCAGGCGGCAACTCAGTGCACTACCGAGGTTGCGGTCATACAGGTTGAGCTGGAAGGACTTCGTGCTTGCCAAGTGACTCGAGCACGAGTCACAATGTTTGTGTTGGGGACCCATTGGGAACGGATCCCCCAAGGACAGTTTTGGGGTTAAAAGCCCATGTTTGGGTCAAATTTTGTAATAAAATTGTAAAGTCTCTGCATTTTGTGGTCGCAGAGCGCAAAGGTGTCATGAATCACAAAGGGTTGTCCACCCTTATTTTTGTAAAGTAAATTCGACTGTAAAATATCTACCCATGGTCCACGGACCATGGGTTTGTATAAAAAGAGCTAAGTAAGTAAGCTCTAAGTAATTCAAATCATTCTTAGAGAGTCATAGCTTAGAAGTAAGAAGTTTAAGTTTCGGGTCGTAGCGTAGGTAGAGGCTCTGCAGCTAAGTGTGCAGAGGCCTAGGGTGGAAGTCCGCAGCTGAGTGCGTGGACCCCTACAGCTATGTGCATAGGGTGGATAGAGTCTGTAATCACTTGAAGATATCAATAAAGAGAAGTATTCTGCAAATTCTGTGTCTTTGTTCCGGTTAATGCATCTTGTCGTATTGTGTATGAATTTCATTTATAATGCTTATATGATGCGCGAATGTATGTAATTACGTTGGTTAAGTGAACACAAGTAAGAACATCTATTTACGTGGTGCTAACTAGGATTGATTAATAAGATAAGTAAGACACTTATACTAGTTTGGGAATCTGCACGGTACGCTGCCCTAGCAACACAAAAGTACCTGAGCCGCAGGTTAGGGCTGCACGAAGGTCAATCGTACCTTTTCACGGAGGTACTGAAGGGCGGAATAGAGGGCTAGTCTGGCAAGCCCTAGAACTAAGTGACCTGCGTGAAGGCAGGAATAGAAGGAATAAACCGACATCACAACCATCTCAGGGCATGGAAACTTGGTTCTAGCATCCCCCCATACTGCTTCGAGTGAGACTTCGGTCTGTGCTCCGCTAGCTGATACCGAAAGGGCCAATAGTGTAGGGATTTGTTTGGATAACTAACGTTGAACCTGGGTCAGGCCCCAACAAGCCAACACATACCAACTAGCACTACCCAATCACATGAAAATCATAATGTCTTTCATGTCTCTTTACTGAAAAAATACATATATGACGCCAGGCATATTATTAACTAGATGGACATAGAGGTATCATGGAAATAATTTATTTTTACTGATATGATGTTGGTTTTGTTGTAAATATAAACTGATAATGAATTCATGTTATGATCAGGTCGAACCCAATGGAGAAGCATTGGTAGAACCCCTATGTATTCTTGGGGAGAGAGAAACAACATTGTGGAAGCGAGTCATTACCCAGGTTAAGGTGCAATGGAAGAACTTTAGCCCAGATGAGGCCACTTGGGAAGACAAGGATTTCATGCAATAGGCATATCCAGATTTGTTTCAAGGACCGGAATAAATATCAAGACGATATTCCGCACTAGGAGGGGAAGATGTAACACCCTCAAATCTGAAAGTAAATTTTTAATTACTATTATTTACTTATAAGTTATTATTATGAAAAAAGACAGTCTGTAAAGGAAGCAAATGTTGATAACAAGTATTTTTATTGTTAAATAAAAATTAAAATATTGTTGAAGGTATACGAATGTAGACTCGGTAACTATTTGAAACTTCCAATACAGTCTGGGAGGCAGGTATCTCTTCTCATCTTGACCCTAGAGATAAAATATCTGAGGAGGGACAACAGGGGGTTAGCCACCAGGAGGAGGAACCCACTTGTAGAGAGAACAAGATAAAGAGATAAATTTCTAGGAGAGGTTATCTTGAGGTGGTTTCAAACCAGTGGAGAGTCTCCTTTCAGATATAATCTTGGTGTTCTAGACTGGGCCAGGAGGGTCTTAAGGTTTGAGAACAAAGTGAACTGGTGAAGGTTGCAAGATACCGACTATATTGGAAGTGAAAGAACGGGGGGGATCTAGATGTAATCGCCAGTTCCATTGGAAGAGAGGAATAGTCTCATCCTTAACCTATCTTCTTCACTGGTTTTGTAATACATAGATAAGTACTAATTCCAGATTGAGAATTTGTTTACCGGAATTTCTGTTAAATCTTGAAAAAATTTTATTGATGAATTAAATGTGTATGGTAACATAAGAAGTATTGTTTCATTTAATAAGACCTGGTTGTTGTGATGTATTTTTTATGTTTATAAATATAGTTAGTTTCCTGTAGGCCTGGATTGATTGAAACATACACACGGTGGTCTACTTATCTAGCAATCTAAGGTTGTTTCAATACCATTTTATGGATGGGAATACATTGACTACAACACTTAATTATTATGTATTTCTATGACACCGAAAACATAGAACACAATTTCTTATTTAAACTATATTGTAACTACCATTACATAGATTTATACCATCCCTTTACAGGAAATTAATTAACAGAAAACAAGGCATCATAGAAAAAATCGCGAGGTCAGTTGAGAACTCGAACATCAAGGTAATGATACCTAAGCAAATAATTGTTGGTATGCCACTTAGCTAATACCACTAGGGTAATATTGGACAGAGGGTCGAGGCATTGTTGTAAACTCTCATACTCAGGTTGACAGAAACCCTCAACCACTGTAGTTGAAAATAATTAAACACTGTAAACGTTTAGAGAAAGTGTTTGACAGAAATTTGTAAACCCACAAAGCGGTATAATACCCATGAAATACTAAGCATACAATGTTATGAAGAATAATAAATGTAATCTTAGTTATGGCATGGAATATAAACAAATAAATTGGACAGTAATGAATTACAGGAGCAGTTCACACAGGCCCTCGATGAGGGTTAGAACTAAAAGAGGACAACCTGTAATCTTCAAACTTGACAAGAAACATTTTCCAAGCAATTAATAAGAGGAAAATAGTCCAGAATTTCAACAACGCACAACTCATAGGGCTTTCATGTCTTAAATATAATTATCAAATACAACATTCAATTTATATATGACAATTAAGACAAAATAAACTGTGAAAAGATTGATTTTAGCATAGTTGTAATAGGCTCGAAGCCTAAAAAAATTCTAAACATAAATTATAATGTTATGAACTCAAACGAGGGCCGAGAGACTTGGACAACAGCAAAGAAAAATATATATATGTTCATACAGTAAAGCAGGTTGAGGGCCTCGAACCTTCGAAAAAACCTATAACAACTACACAGGTTCCAACAACCAATAATCAAACACATTATACAGTTGGGAGGAATTCCCTTTTTACTAAATAACCTCTGCTATTTATAACCGTGGGAAAACCAGACAGGTTATACAATGAGAAGCAGAGTTACTCAAAATTCCAACCTGTGAGTGAGGCAAAAGTGGGGCTGAGTGAATCCTCAAAAAAATTGTTCTATTAGAAGATGCCCTATAGTCATATTGCCCGCCTATAAAAAGTAAAAGATATTCAGTTAGGATTAAACGTTTGATAATCCTGAATTGTAAACCCTTTCAAAAAAATTCAATAAAACAAGGAAGGCTTCCCTAAGACACCTGTGTCTACCGTAGAAGGAAAGACCTTTTAACCGAGATTTGTCACCAAGGAGAAGATGCACAAGGGGTTTCTTCCAAAGTTGATCTCAAAACTCTTACACAGTTGGAACGAAACAAAAGTTAATGAAGGCACCATAGAAGGAATGACATGCAAGGCCAGTAAGGGTTCAAAGAACCAGTAAATCCAACAGAATTTTCAGAGCTTCATACCGCCCTGAGACAGAGGAGGAATGAGGGCCACCAGCGACATTGCAATGGTTAGTTACCCTAACCCTACCTCGATGAAAGACGACCGTCGGATTAGTATCTGGAGTTTCCATCACAAGATCACAACCAAGTGGGAGTTGGAAAGTTGAGCCAAGTTGGCTCATTTGGATGTGTGCCTCGGAGCATTGAAATCCATCTAGATCATGAGTTACATGCAACATTAAACCAAATCTATTAAGATATTTACATTATTGGTATGAATCATATTTCGTACTGTACCTAATCTCGAACACTTTAACTGCCATTATAACCCAGATGATTATATATATCGCATGTTGTCTAATTGCCATTAATTATATGTATCGCATGTTGTATAATTTATGGGTTAATATATTCGGATGGTCAAATGATTAATAGTTAAAGAATTTTTTTTTTGTTATATGTTACGCCTCATGCATTTAATTTAGATGAGATTCCATGATGAAAAATTTAAATTATATATATATATATATATATATATATATCTCGTTACTATATATATATATATATAACAACACCAATCAACAGTTATGAGGATTTGAATACCGCAGAAAATAAATCTTCATTTAACAGCAAAGCAGATCTCCTAAACCAAACTTCTTCTCCGACTATTTTCAAAAGAACGAACACAATAGATCGCGAAGCTAAGACACCAATGTCCCAAGAACCAGAAGAGATGAAGGAGATGCAAGACAAAGGAAGTTGGAAGACCGTAGAGAAAAGAAAGAAAGCTACAACACCAATCTCGCCAAGAAAGACGAGGAGCCAGACAAGTAAAAATTAAGAAAATTTTAGGTCCGATAGACCAATTTGGTCTGAGTGGACGTTAACCATCATCATCATCATCATCATCATCATATATATATATATATATATATATATATATATATATATATATATATTTCGTTAATTTATAATTTATTTATGTATTTGTATATATTTTTAAATTTTTAAATTACATAATTATTATATTAAAAAACTATAATAATTTTCTTTTTAAAAACTATATTCCACATGAATATCATGAGTCAATACCATAAATTTTCAATATCATGGGTCAATACCATGACATTTTCTTTTTAGTTATTTTTTATTATGTTAAGAGACACTCTACAACCTAGCATGGGGTAGATGTCAAGCTTAAATTTTAAAACATTTGACATTTAATCTAATTTCAATCTCGACAAGTATAGGGGTAGATGTCTAGGCATAAATGTTTAACATTTATATATCGACTAATTAAAAAATAATAAAAGGTTCAATGGAAATGTTGTAGTGTAAAAATTTAAACCTTTGCTAAATTAATAATAAAATGTAAAAATAATAAAGTTCAATTTGTTATATTGTAATTGTAGGGTATGTTAGCCCCTCTAATAGGAAAAGATCCATAAATAATTATAAGTTACATTGGTCATGCTAAATTAATAATGGTTGATAGACAAATCATGTAGAGTGGATAAGTAAATTGTTTGCATAAAAACTTGCATAAATTTTGGTGGGTAGTAACCACTTGTACGTCTACACACTTACCATTTTACTCCTATATAAGTGCTCAAGAAAACATAAATAATGTTGACAAGTAACTCATTTACATATTATACCTATCCATTTTTTACCCAAAGACTTTATTAAATTATGACCATAAGCAATTGATGGTAGATATGTTATTTACTTGAGTATAAGTTATTTTCACTTATTTTATTTTTGGATGGTTTTCCCTCCAAACTTGAGAATAAAAAAATCACTACACAAATATCTAAAAATGATTCCATAACCATATTTAAATTTAATTAATAAGCCCATAAAAACTGAATACTTATAATAAACTTACAATATAACAAGTTTCTTAACCATGGATATCCACCCTCACTTTAGCATGGATATTTTGTTACAATACCATGGGTCAATACCACGGCTTACCAATACTACAAGTTAGAGAAACCATAACTTATTTACAATTAAAAAAATAAAATGTAAAATATTTTAGACATTACAAATAGCATTGATTGCATAGAATCAAAATTCTCCATCATATGGATAGATGGGGAAGGGACATTGAGAGAGCATGGAGAGAGGGGGGAGAGAGAAGAAGAGAGGGGGGGGAGATAATGACAAAGTTGGAGTATGGAGATAGAGAGAGAGGAGGGGAGGGAGAGGAAGAAAAAAAACATAAGGAGATGAAGGTAGAGAGAGAGGGAGTGACAAGGGAGAGATGTTGAGAGAGGGAGAGAGGAGGAGAGAGAGGAGGAGACATAGAGATGGAGGGGGAGAGAAGGAAAGAGGGAGGGAGATAGTGATAGAGTTGGAGGGAGATAGTGATAAGAGTTGGAGGGTAGAGAAAGGGGGGATGGGGGGTGGAATATAGAGGGATGTGGGAAAGAAAGGGAGAGAAAGGAAGGAAAATATAGGGAGGGAGGGACAGACTAGAGTACCAGAGAGAGAGAAATGGATCCAACCTAAATATGGTATGTGTGTATATAAAAATCAGGTTAGATCCATCTTAACCCTAGATCTATCAAGGGCCAAGAATGATCAAATCTCTTAACATACAAACGTATTTTAAAGTAAAAAGATATTTGATACATAATTAAAATGGTTCCAAACTGATTTTATTTTACCAGAATTAAAATATTTATATTACATTATATTAATTTTTGTTATTTTCATTTGTATTTTAAAATAATTTGACTTAATCAAAATATTTTTATTTATTTATTTTCATTTGTATTTAAGTAATTTGACTTAATAAAAATATCATGACACTATATCTACCCAACTGAATTGGAAAGGGCATATAATACCATAAACTTTCATTATAAGTAATTTGAAATAAACTTTATTTGTTTTCTTCCCAATTTAATTACACCAAATAATACTCTAGTTACGTGTTTTCCTTATATGTCGGGGGACGACGGGCACGTCAATCTCAGAAACCAAGTGGGCGTATTTGACATTTAAAATATCGCTGGGAAGTTTCTGAAGAAATTGCAAACTTTTGAGCTTTATTCAAAATGAAAAATGAAATCCGCGTAGAAATAAGAAGTTAACTACATTTTATAATGTATAGTTTTGAAAATAATAAAATGAATTATATTCTCTATATTTGATGCGTAGCTGGTGAGAATATACGAGCACAATTATAAAGTGAAAAATCCAATTATACTTCAATTTATTATTAAAAATGTATCTATTAAAATCTAATTCATAAAAATTATTGTTTTGGATTGCCACTAGTTAGAAAAGAAGATAAATATTATTATGGTTCATTAAAAATAATATTGAGAAAAAAAAAATCACTTTTATAGTAAAAATGAGAATCAGAAAATATTAAAAAATTAATTAATAAAATTTAAATGAAAATAGTATTTTATATATATATATATTTTTCTGGAAGGTAAAATATTTTTTAATGTTCAAGAAATTATAATATTAAGGTTTAAAGTCATTGTAATAATATCTAGTTTATAGTTAGGGTAATATATTTTAAGATTGTCTTTAGAATGTAGTGCAATGGTTAGGTGGGGATGTTTGGTCCGTACAAGTCTTGTGATCTAATCTCATGCTAAAAAATTAGTTGATATATACCTCTTTTAAAACAAAATATATTCCAATAACTATTAAAAAAGCAAAAATAAATAAATATACTCCAATAAAATTATATATATACTCCAATAATTATTAAAAAAAATGAATATACTCCCATAACTATTGATAAAGAAACAAAGATGAATATACTTATTTGAAATAAAAGAGATATGGTTAATATAATTATATTAATGTGATTACAATTAGAATAGATGGGAAGATTTGGTCTCCACAAGCTTTGTGGTTTGAAAGAATATATTCCAATAATAATATTAATGTGATTACAATTAAAATAGGTGGGGAAATTTGATCCCCACAAATCTCATGATCTGAAAAAATATATTCCAATATCTATTAAAAAACAAAAATAAACATACATATTTACTTAGACAAAAATAATGACAAAAAAACTTTAAAAAATCACACCAAAAACAACTCGTTTCGCTTCGGAATACATGTGAAAACTTATGCCATCCACGCCAGTGTGTGTCTAATATTTAACGTAACGTGGAGAGTGCATGGGCACTTGCCGAGGTACAGCTAGCCTCATGGCTCCCCAAGCCTTATGGTTTGAAAGAATATATTTCAATGATAAAAATAAAAGAGATATGGTTAATATTTTTATTAACCATATGGAGTGCGCCCGTGGGCACTCCAAGGAATCCTCAGCGTTATGAGTCTCCTAATCACATACAAGTTTATCTGAACGCCTCGGGCCATTTCCGCATTCCTTGGTTGGTATAAGTTTTCTATCACATCGATATTTTAATAAAAAATAAATAATTGTTAGTGGATTGGAATATTTAACTTTTCTTAACTATTTGAAAATATTATGATATTAAAAATTCAGAGTTATTTTTAAAATAGTTATGTTATTTAATTTTTAATTTAATCAAATAATTTAAATTAATTACTATAAATAAGTAATATATGAAATAATATATGAAATGATTTATAGTTTTTTGAGATAAGTAATATATAAAATGATTTATAGTTTTTTGGGATAAGTAGTATACGAAATGATTTATAGTTTTTTGGGAATATGTTATGATACGTCATGATATTGTAACAAAGTCTGTTTACAAATTAAGAATATTCATGGTAAAATAGGGATAAATCTTTATGAATAAAAATCTTGTCCCATTTTTTTCAAATGTATGTAAGATTTAACTTACTTATTTTTTTTAGTTATTAATAATAATAATTTTAAAAAAAATTAGAAATGAGTTCATGGTGGTGATAAGTATGTCTCTATTTTGGAATATGACTTATAGAGTTTTAATTCAATAATCAATAATTAATTATTGGGTGGATGGTAGGGAGTTAACTTTAGAATATTAGTATTGTATACAAATTAAAGGTTCAGATTTATCTCCAAATTAATTATGTTATTTTTGTTTTTTTTTAATTAAGTTGATAAATTTAAAAAAATGTGATCGTATGAAGTGAGTTATGGTCTTTTGGGTATGTGGTATTAATAAGTCATTCAAATTTAACTTGTTTAATCTATAGAATTCATGTTCCCCGAGTTTTTACAGAGCTGAATTTATTTATACATTCAAAAACATATTTTAAAGAACAAAAAAATGGCAATTTTGATTGACAATGTATTCCAAATTCCGGTAAAAAAGTTATATTTTCTATCAATTTAACTTTACCTTTATTTCAATGTATATATCTTTAACTTAAATATTAATTTTTTTATAATATTAATAATAAAAATAATTTAAAATAAAACTATCATTTAATTAGTTTTTATGATTTTTTATATTTTAATAAAATAGAATAAATTTTTAAATGTTTATTATGGATTGATATTTTTAATATATATGCTACCAGAATAATAGTTGTAAATAGCTTGATTTATGTTAGATTTTTAACTTTTATTGACTAGAAAGGATATTTGATTAATATGTAGTATAGGAGAATAATATTTTTATATTATTATTCTTTTTAATATGGTATATAATGTAATAGAATTTTATAAATATTATTAGATTCAAAATTGATTTATTTAAATTAAAATATTTTTATATATAATTTAGATTAAGATAATTATATTTTAATGCTCAGAATGAGAAATTTTATTTTTGGTATATTGAAATAGTGTTATACATTACTTTCCAAACATAGTAATGATGTTGAGAGACTTTTTTAATTGAAAATTCCTTTTTCCTTTTATTTTCAAATGATTTGTTATCATTATTTATTATTCATAACAAAAGTGTATCATTGAACAAAGGTGTATCATTGTTATTGTACTATTTTTTCATGTAGATTTTAGTTTATAATTTTTGTTGAAGATTGATTCTCTCATTTCTATTGTTGGCCAGGTGTTAATTGAAAAGGAGAATTAGATAAAGTGGTTCAAAAAGATCAAAAAAGCATTGATCGTTAATGATTTGTGGGATGTCATCTGTGAAGAAGAGGATGATAGTGGTAAATGATAGGAGGATAGTGAACCTAACAAACCACCATGATACAAGGAGCTAGCCATATGAAGGAAGAAAGGCAATAAAGCATATGCCTTGATTGCCATGATAGTGCGTGAAGAGACCATTCATCATATTGTTTCAATTAAAGATTCATGTGGTGCTCTAAAGAAGTTAAAGGACTAGTATGGCTTGTAATAGCCTTACTTCAAACCCCTCTTTGTAGTGACAACTATTTTTATTATGATAGTGAACTAGGATGTTGGTCTTGTGTGCCCATGTATATGAGTTTTCAAGCTACAATATCTATGTGGATTTAGGCCAAAGATCCTATGCATGGAAAGTCTAATAAGATTTTTTTTTTTTATATGTAATCAAAACAAATATAACAAAACCATTGTTGTATACCAAGTTAGTGTTGAATTGCGTAGATCGGGAGGTTATTGTTGAAGAAAGCAACCTTGTTTTAAATTAAATCATGATGCAAGAGGTGGAATAGGTAGTCATGGAATGCCTAAAGGTAAGGCTCCTAATACTAATGGATTTACTATTGATATTTTTAAAGCTTGTTGGAACATTATTAGGTGTGATGTTTAGCGAATAGTGGAGAATTCACGATAGCCAGCCTACATTCTCATAGCTCTTGATTCCACTTTTATCTTCCTAATTGTGAAAATATCTCATTCTAAACCCCTTTATATTTCAGACCTATTTTTTAAATGTAATGTATATATAAAATCATTAATGAAGTTATCACCAATCATTTTAATCCTCTCCTTCCCTCCCTCATCTCCATAGACAAAATGGGTTATATTGAAGGTAGACAAATGTTGGACAACATTATCATTTCTCATCAAAATATTCATTCGCTCAAATACTCCAAGTATCAAGTTATGTTAATCGGTATTGACATGTCTAAAGCATTTGAAAAACTCAATCAAAAATTCATATTTCATGTTCTCAATGCTTTTGGAATTATGGAAAGACGGATTCATTGGATAATGGCCCTCATTATGGAAACCTTCTTCTCCATTCTAATTAATGGCTTTCCATCTCCTATCTTTGTACCCTCTAGGGGCATTAGGTAAGGAGACCTCATCTCCCCTTACATCTTCCTTCTTATCGGGGAGGGGTTGGGAAGATTCATTAAATCTTCCTTTCATCTTAGACAGCTCAAAGGTCTTCCTCTGGGATCCCGTGATCTCTCATTGACTCATAAAAAATTTGTTGATGGAATTCTCATGCTTGGCATTCCCACTATTAAAGAATATTCTTCGCACATTTTCTTATGCTTCTAGAACTTCCATAAACTTCAATAAATCCCATTTTTTTCCTTTAACACCCACCGTGTTGTTCAGATCCATATCTCCTATCTTCTTAGGAATCATAAGATCTCTCTTCCATCCAAATATATGCACCCCCCCCCGCACCACCAAGGGAAACCCAGTTAGGAAAAAATCTTGGTAAAACCTCCTAATGAAATTTGAAGCCAAGCTTTCCACTCAGACTTTTAGAGCTCTTAACCTTATTGGTTGTCTCACTCTTTTTAAGTCAATTCTATAATAATTCCATACCTATATTCTCTCTGTAATGAATACTCCCAAAATAATCATAAAAAAAATTAGAAACATACAACACAAATCCCTTTCGAGACATGGGATCTTATTGCATGGGAAAAAAATTGTCAACCAAAAAGGGATGGAGGTTTGGATTTCTCAATCAAGCTTTGAATCCAAAATTTGGTGGAAGATAGATTAATAATTGAGATGCCCTGTCGAACAAGATATTGGAAAAAAAATTACGTAGCCCATAAGCCAAAATCTCAATTAACTTGAATAAATTGTAATATAAATGGTTTGCATATCTAGAATGCTACTTGTAACAACAATCATTTGGTTCAAAACCATTATTTTTGGGAGATAAGGAATAAAAAAAGAAATACGTTATTTTGGGAGGACTCATTGAATTAGTGGCAAAAACTAACCCAAAACGCACACCTTCAAGCCATGAAGAACTCCATTATCTCTATGGGATATAATCTTTTTGCTCATTACTAGGATCATTTTCCCTGTCCTTCCTCCCAATGACAACTTTGTAAGCCTTATGCTAATTGGGTTGTCCCTCTTACCCAAAATGAAACTCATGCCATCTCACAGGGATTGGCCAACTGGGAAATTGTTATTCATGATGGGGAGGTCAATTTAAGATGGGGTTATGGCCCCTCTAGCACCTTCAATATCCTTGAATCCTGCCACATTATTTCAAGTACAAGTTCCAAGAGGGATCAACATAACTGGAGTAATATCTGGAATCTCGAACGTTGGCCCAAAATCACCTTAACCTTGGACCAAAATCTCCAGTTGCAAATTCTCCAGTTCCATATGGCACCATCTTGCCATGACCTTCAAACAAATAAACAAAATGCATAACAATGGCCTTTTAACTGTAAAAAAACTGGCAACTCTCCCCATTCTCCTATCTGGTAATCAATGCAGCCTAGAAACTATATTTTTGTTTCATTGTTTGGGAGATTTGGAAAGAAGGAAATATATTCATTTTCCAATGCATTGCTACTTCCATAGATTGTGCTTGGTAAGATGTTCTTGACAAAACTAAATAAGCCATCATTATTTCTCATTAGACTCCTCAAAACTAAGATTGCAATCCCTCTTAACATTCCATCCTCTCTACGATTTCCCTTTCATCTTTTATCCTTTCCATTCCCTTGGCTCCCCTTCCTTTCCTCCTCCATCCCCTCTTCTTCCTCCAGCCGCTCCTTCTAGTCTCCCTCACTTAATAATTTCATAAAGCTCAATTTTGATGGTGAATCAAAAGGAAATCCAGGAAAAGACAATTATGGAGGCATCTTTTGTGACGGCACAAGGAAAATCATTCATATACATGCAAGAGTCATTGGCTTCAATATTAACAACATGACCGAAATTTGGGCTTCAGAGCAAGGCCTTATCATTGACTATCGATGAAAATTCCACAAACACATCATTGAAAGAGACTCCAAAATATTAATCCACATCATTCACAATATTTAACGTGGCTTGGATCCTTCCAAATTTTCTAGCAGCTAGAGGTTGGAAGCTCATATTGTGTATACTCCCAAACTATTATCTAATATTCATACTCCTCTTCTCTCATATTTTTGTATGGATCGAAACAAGATAGCCAATCGATTAGTTAATTTCGGCCTTAACATGGCAACATCATCACTTCAGTGAGAGTGAAGCCACAAAATCCCTAGCTTTTGGTTTTAGCTTCGAAGGATCTTGATGCTCATGATGGGTGCCTAGATATGGACGATCAACCTTCGCCTTGAAATGAAAGCAGTATCTCCATAGAGGTTGGATGCCATGGCAAGCGATGTGGGTTAACCTTATAGTATGCAATATCCTCGAGATCAATCCGATTGTTGGATTCTCGTTAGAATTCTATCACTGACGGTTATTTTGATTTGGTTATTTTGATTTGGACAATTTTTAATTTAATTTAATTTTATTATTATTAATTTATTTTTTTCAGCAAGAAAAAAATGATATATATATATATATATATATATATATATATATATATATATATATATATATATATATATATATATATATATATAATGGGATCAAATTACATATAGGGTGATTCCAGAGTCCATATCAGATACAACATATCAATCGTGAGCGAGATCTCACTACCCATCCAAATCATCATACATGATATAAATCCAACAGTTCCAACTGAGATGGCCCAGAAAGTTTGGCCACATTATACAGTGAACAAAAAATATGTAACAATTACGTAACCGTATATTGATCCACATGAGGGAAAATCATATGTTCTACATACTCCATAATATAAACATCAATGCCACAGTAGTAAGAAAAAGACCAGGGATATGTACAAACATATATAAGATAAGCATATAATGTCAAAAATATAAAAAAAAACATAACAGCAATAGTCACCTAGGGAATGGAAACACTCCCGCGTCGAATGTAGTGTCTCCCATCTTGACCATAATGTGCATACCATCCTGTTGTGCCAACAGACCCTCCTTTGACAATCGATCAACTTGTTGGTTGAATTCCCTACCTATATGCATAATCAAGGAATTCCGGAATAAAGTCCATAGATTGTCAATTTTCCTGAGCCATCCCCTGAGTGTATGTTGTTCAATTTTAGCATCACCTAGAACATGCTGAACAATGGTTTTTGAGTCACCAAATATATGTATTTCAAGGATATTGAAAAAGTGTGAAAACCATAACAGACCCCATAAAGCCATTGCTTTTGCCTTTGTATTCGAACCAGTGCTCGCCTGCCAATGTACAGAAAATTCATGATATTTGGATATCCCAATCCAAAATCGACATCCACATGTATTCCTTTGTGTTGCCCCGCAAAAAAACCAACCATGTATATCATTTCCGGGGCATGGTTTCATACGGGGATCTCTATTGGGCCCATTATCATGAGAAAAACCCATAGCATGTGAAGAGATAGTACATTCATAAACCAAACTAAAGTTGTCCCTTGAGTTCTCAATTTTTTTTCTATTTCTCCATTTCTAGATCATCCAAAATAGTGTAGGAGGAATACTTCTCCAATAAGTTTTCTGATAACTCCACCATATCATGCAATTCTGGACGTTGGCAAAACTGATATTTGGAAAACCAATTGTATGTGCCATTTTTTGCCATACCTAGACTGTGTAGAGGCATTTGAGAAACAAATGATCATTATTCTCCTCTGTGTTTCTACAAATCGTATAGATGGTCGGCCCACGCCAATTCCTCTTCTAAATATTATCCCAAGTGAAGATTATGACAATTTTTTGCATTTGTCACTGTCGGGGACAAATATTTCACTCTCAAAGTATTAATTTTGGCAATTCTTCACAATTCGAATCATGTCAAACTGAAAGCAATTTCCATGTTGCAACTAATCAGCTTCAATATTCTCTATTGCGCCTTCACCTTTAGTCAATTATCTACCCAATTGTTTGACATTTCTCTTAGATTTTCATAGAAGTTCTTGATTTCTTTGTTTTATTTAAGATTCATGTTCTACTTCTTTTCTCAACATTGAGCCCTATTTTCGCTATACTTAGTTAGAGTTTGGCAGTCGATGTCCTTGTTTTCCTGGAGAGAAACACACATCATCTTCTCCTCAGAAAACAATGACGAAGCACAACAACAAATGAGCTACAATCCTCTGTCACATTTGTCATGTCCTTGGATTTATTTGTGCTTTTTCCTTATGTAGTTTGTCAACCAGTTAATTATTAATAGATTATTCACCAGCACAATAGCTAGTCTATATATATATATATATATATATATATATATATATATATATATATATATATTCTTTTTTTCGTGGCTATGCTATGAAGAGGTTTTAACAACCTCAAAATTTTATATCTCCTCCACTGGTTTAGTTTTGCTTTGTTGACTATGTTTTATTAATTAACTTCTTTTTGAAGTAATACAAAGTGTTTATATTTACAAAAAAAAATAGAAAAATAATGAATACTTCTTTATATTTATGAATTATTAATTAATTAAAAAAAAAATTGTAGAGAGGCCCTCTCCAGCCTAGTGTGGAAAAAATATTCTTTTATAGTGTGTCATGTCTTGTCCCGGCATGTCTTGTAGTATTATGTTATGTAAACAAAACATTTTAACTTGATAAAAGTACATAAAATAAAAATAAAATATTTAAAATAAATAAATAAAAATATTAACTATAATTATTAATTGAAACGTTTTCTCTTGGTCAAATTACATTAAAAAAAAAAAGTTAAAATAGAATAAAATAATAAATCTAATTAATAATTAATCCAGCCTATATTAATCTTCATTCTCAATCTACACTCTCAAATCTCTTTTTACTCTAATATTAACTGTATATTTTTATATGTATTTCTCAGTATTACGTTTTCAGTTTCAATGTGTGAAATTCAATCCTCACTTAACTCCCTTTGGAAAATGTCAAGAAAATGTGAGAATTCTAATAGGTAATTCTCTGTAAATAAATAGGACAAGGTAGAAGATTGATCTTTATATTGTGTAAATATATGTCTAGATTTGTGTGCTTGTGTACTTTGTTTGGAAATATGTATGCAATGAAAACCCAGTGTTGAGAATATTCCTCTCTCTTACCGGGGCCACTGATTGGAGCCTAAGCCAGATTAACATTCCCAACGTCGATTTCTGTACTGTATCCATCGTCAAAAGATTGGAAATCGACTACAACAAGGAACTATTTCCAGATAAAAATTCCCCCAGAATTATTGCCACCTCTACAATTTCTCTGTAGCATTCCTCTCCAGAATCATAGAAAATGGGAGCTGATGTCGAGACATTGTTGTTCAAGGCAAGGGCATGCCATCACTTCATTATCAACTCCACCTACACAATCAGCCATATTTTATTAATTCAAAGTGCCGCGGATTTGGTTTGCTCAAGGTTATGCACTCATCCATGCCATTTCCATAAATTTTAAGACCAACAACACAATCATTGAATACAATGTAACCGTGCTCCATTGCTAACCGTTCCGTAGTCCTGTCTGTCTGAGCACGGAAAATTTCTTTCCAATTCAATTTTTATTGCAGTAAACACTTTTTCATGTAGCGATGGAATACTGCAAGTGATACTTTGACCAAATTTACAGAGAAAGTGGCAGCTTCATTGTTTTGGAAAGCAACATAAGACTGGCAGTTTTATTGAAATTCTTTATGCTGCTGCATCCACTCATGGGAGAGATTTCAATTATTTTTGGAGGACTCACGAATTTGGTTTGAAATTGTCATTCTCCTGTCCTCCTCTCCCTAGTCACATGCTTTTAGAAGAGAGAATTGAAGACTGAATAGAATAAACAGGCCCCTGCCAGATTGTGTATTCTGGGGGCAAAAACTGGGAAATTGATTATTTATCTGTTATCTAACATGAGGAGTAGAGTTGTTACTCGACAGATCCTTCACCCATGAAGATTGTTCATTACAGAGAGCAATGATGATGTAATCAATGCTTGCGAAGGAGCAAAGGGAACTTTCAAAAGGACCATGCTGGACTCCATTCCCAAGGTTTTGAATTAACCATCAAAGGATTCGATATTGTAGAGGTTTCGTCAGCTAGGTTCATATTCAACTCGGTTAGTGGGAAGAACTACTTTGAAGATGGTGGTTGATGTAAAAAATTGCTATTAAGTTAGTTTATTTTGATATTTAGTGGTGTGCATATTAATATTATTTCATTTGTAAAGTTATATTATGAAGATCAATTAATGAATCAAGTGACATAGTTCAAGTCAATGGTTCTCAACCGTTCGTTTTTGGTGTTAAGAAAATATATGTGAATCTGTTAGAGAATGATGGGTCTCATCATTTTTTTCAAGAGCATCAGTTTTTTTTTTTTTTTGGGTATGTAAGTGTGTATATGTTAAAAATTTGAGTTGTATGATTGATTGTTGGATAAGTTTAGTATCTAGACAACTTATTTATATTTTTGGAAGTATGTGTTTAGATGTATTGTAGTAAGATGAAAGTTATATGATTGACTATTGGATAAGCTTAGTACTTAGACAACTTACTTATATAATTGGAAGTACGTGTTTAGATGAATACTACTAGGATGAAAGCATGTCCATAGAGATACTCAGTTCTAGGTTATTCTTTTGGGTAGTCAAGAAGCATAAATTCTACAAAATTCCTCAACGATGGTCAGAGTTATTTATGTTTTAAATGGAGGTCAAGTGGTACCTCAAAGTGGTATCTTCAAATTTTTGGTGGATATAAGATCAAAACTTTGTTGTAATTTGTATTTCTGGCACGTAGGCATTAAGGGAGGGGCTTGGAGATAATGCTTCCATGTTAAGTTTAGAAGTAGTTTGGGATTTTGCTGAAAAAATATCTCAATCTCCATATCTATGATTTGCATCTAAAAGTAAGTATATAATTGTAATGTAATTAAATCAAGCGTGCAATCAAGAATATAATTTTGTGTGTGTATTTCTCAGTACTATGTCTTCAATTTCAATTTCTTTGTTTTATAAATACATTACCATACAAGCAGAGATGTCTAATAATGTTACTTTATGATAAATTATTAAAACCTCTTTTTTATTTTATTAAATATAAAATAAATTCAATTAATAGTTTATATTTTTGTATTATTCATAGAATAAGTATTAAAAACTCAATTTCAAATATTTTTAAATAATTTTTTAAAAACTCTTTTTTTTTTTACTATAATGACCCAATGACTAAGTCGTGCCCTACAGGTGAAAATGATAGAAGGAAAAGATTCCTTGAGCCTAATGAATACATGCTAAAGATGCCATTTCGAGCAATAGAACATGAGAGTTAAAGAGTTAACAACCCTCCTCAACCACTTTCTCTAGCCTTACTTTGCCATAAACATAAAAATATTAAACAATATTATATTAATTGTGAAATAAAATTGATCATTGCACCCACAGACACTCTCCAATCCAATATGGTAGAGAAATAAGATAAAAATACCCTATTTTAAATAGTTTTACAAGATAAAAATCAAATAAAATTTGACTTGGATGGTTTTTGAGCATCTAGAGGGATCAAATTCCTTCTCATTCTAAAAAACGTTTTGCATCGCAAAAGATTTGATCCCTCTACGTGCTTAGTAAATCCAAAATTAAAATATATCTAAACTCATAATTATTAAATAATTCTCAAATATATCACTAAAAAATTAGGATTTATAATCTCTCAGTTTTCCAAAAAAACTCTAAAACTTAAACCAATCCAAAATCATTGATACCACTCATATGTATCTATTCTTTTTAATATTTAATCAATTCATATTTAACTTTATTTTTTTTTTTTTTTATTAAAAAATTAAATTTTAAATCATATATCAACATTTTTGTTTTTATCAAAAGTTCAAATTTTAAATTACATATCACCTCATTTATCATCAATGGGAGATGAGATGCAATGATAAAATATATATATATATATATATATATATATATATATATATATATATATATATATATATATATCACCTCATTTATCATCAATGAGAGATGAGATGCAACGATAAATTAATTATTATTTTTTTTAATTTTTTAAATTACATGATTATTTTATATTAAAATATTTTTATAAATAAGTATAAATATTGTTGTTATTTATTTCTTTAATTTATAATTAGCCTAGATCTTTAAATGTTACCGAGTATGATGGAAATGTTGTAACTTGTAAAAATTTAAAGCTTTGCTCAATTAAGAATAAAATGTGAAAATTTAAATCTTTGCTCAATTAATACTAAAATGTTAAAAATAATAGAATTCAATTTGTTATATTGTAATTTTTTTTATAATGATTCCATAATCATAATTAAATTTAATTAATAAACACATAAAAACTGAATACTTATAATAAAATTACAATATAAGAAGTTTCTTAACCATGATATCCACTTCCACATTACCATGGATACTATTAAATGGTAAAGAAGTTTTGTTACAATACCATGGCTTACCAATACTACAAGTTAGGAAAACCATAACTTATTTCACAATAAAAAATTAAGATGTAAAATATTTTAGACATTATAGATAACATTGATTGCATAGAGTGAAAATTCTCCATCATAACATTTGGTTCTAATGCTTTTGCACACATTCCTAAGGAAGATGCGAAGAAATTGGATGCTAAAGCTATAAAATGCATATTTTTAGGGTATTGTTTTGATTTCAAAGCATATAAGGTGTTTAATCCATCTACTCACAAGGTATTTGCGAGTAGAGATGTTATCTTCCATGAACAGGTTGATGAAGGGAATAAGGAAAGAATTTATGAGGAGTGGCACATGCCTTTACTGATTGATGACAACAATGATGAAGCCAAAGCAAAAGAGGAAGCTAGCGATGTGGATACATTCGGTAGTCGAAGTCCATTCAAAGGTGAGAAAGAAATCACATAGGACAGAATTGAGGCATGTCTGCTACACACTCACTTACATACAAGGTACACATATTATGCTCTTATGACTAATATTTTAAATTTTGTTGATCCTGTGAATTATGATGAAGCAAATCAGTATGATGAGCGGAGGTCAACTATGAAAGAAGAGTATGAGTCTATAATTAAAAATAAAACCTGGGAATTAGTTGAATTTCCAAAAAGAAAAGAGCGCAGTAAATGACTATATAAAGCTAAGTTCAAGGCAAATAGTAGTGTAGACAAGTATAAAGCTAGGTTGGTGGCCAAAGGGTACTCACAAAAAGAAGGGGTTGATTATGAGGAGAATTTTTCTCTCGTAACTAAGTTAAATACTATTAGGATGTTGATAGCTCTAGCTACAAAGTACCATTGGAGTCTACACTAGTTTGATGTAAAATCTTCTTTTCTAAATGGTGAGTTGAAGGAAGAAGTATATTTAACACAACCAGAAGGGTTCATTAAAAAGGGGCAGGAACACTTGGTCTGTAAATTAAAGAAGGAATTGTATGGGTTGAAATAGGATCCCAGATCTTGGTATGAGAAAATAGACTCTTTCTTCTTATAACATGGTTATAAGAGAAGTAAAAATGATCCAAATATGTATACCTCATTTGATTCAAAGGGGCAGATTTTGTTGATTTCCTTATATGTTGATGATTTAATTGTTACTGGAAATTCTAATGAATTGGTTGAAGAAATTAAAGTGAATAACTCACACGTTTTTGAAATGATGGACCGTGGAGAAATGCATTATTTTTTGGGTCTTGAAGTCTGGAGGGATTCTGGCTAGACTTTTGTTACTCAAGTAAAGTATGTCACGAAATTGTTGAAGAAATTCATAATGGATCAGTGTAAAGTTGCTTTAGTACCTATATAACAGAATGTTAAATTTCGAAGTGATGATCGTTATAAAGAGGTGGATACTACTTTGTAGGGACAATTGGTTGGAAGTTTGATTTATTTGACTAAAACCATACCTGATTTAGCATATTTAACCAGTGTGTTGAGTCAGTTTATGACAAATCCTCTTGAAAATCACTGGGTGGTAGCAAAAAGTGTCCTAAGGTATCTTCAAGGAACCATAAATTTTGGTGTTAAATACACTGATTCTTTTTATGTTAAACAGATAGGCTATTCAGATTCATATTGGGCTAGAGATCTGGATGATAGAAGATCTATAACTGGGTATGCTTTCAATATTGGTTCCGGGGTCATTTCTTGGAGCAATAAAAAGAAGGGTATTGTATCTTTATCATGAGCAGAAGCAAAGTATCAAGTTGCATGTGCAACCACTTATGAAGCAATTTGGTTGGGAAGACTTCTTCATGATACAGGAGAAGAACAAAAGGATGCTAAAGTGATTAAATGCGATAACCAAAGTTCAATCAAGCTCGAAAATAATCTCGTTTTTTATAAAAACACAAAACATATAGATACTCAATTTCATTTTGTTAGAGAAAAGGTTCAGTCCATAGAATGTTTTCTTGAATATTGTAACACCTGTGAAAATGCAGTTGATATCTTCACCAAGCCTCTTGGGAAGATCAAATTTGAATTGTTTACAGAGATTTTACGCGTGTAAGTGAATACTTTCTCCATTAAGGGTGAGAGTTGAAAATAATGGAGAAATTTTATTTCACGGTTGTGTGTGTGTCTTAGTTCCTATTTTTTAAGAGATAGTTTTGATCTCCCTAAATTGAACGTAAACTTATTTATTTCTGATTTTATGATCAATGGAATAGAGAGGTACTGCTTGGGTAGTCTCTAGGTATAGCTTGTTCACTTGTGAGCTGCTAGTTTTAGTTTGTACGTGTATTTCTAATTTGTATTTCCATTTTTGAACAGCCAGATTGTGTATTCTACCACAAAAACTGGGGAATTTGATTATTTATATGTTATCTAACATGAGGAGGAGAGTTGTTACTTGATGGATCCTTCACCCGTGAAGATTGTTCATTACAGAGAGCAACAGTGATGCAGTCAATGCTTGTGAAGGAGAAAAGTGAACTTCGAGAATAGTAGCAGGACCATGTTGCACTCCATTCCCAAGGTTTTGAATCAACCATCAAAGGATTCAATATTGTAGAGGTTTTGTCGGCTAGGTTCATATTCAACTTGGCCAATGGGATGATTTCTTTGAAGATGGTGGTTATTGTAAAATAATGATTATTAAGTTTGTTCATTTCAATATTTTGTGGTGTGGATAATTATTATTATTATATTTATAAATCTATATTGTGAAGATTAATTAATGAATAGAATGACATAGTTGGAGTAAATGGTTCTCAACATTTTTTTGTGCTAAGAGAACATATTGTTGAATCGTTTATTTTAATCTGCTAGAAAATGATGGATCTTGTTGTTCTTCGGTGCTTCAAGAGCATCAATTATGGGTTATTTTTTGTGTGTATGTAATTGTGTTTATGTCAAAAAGGTTAGCTGTCTGATTGATTGTTGGATAAGCTCGGTACCTAGACAACTTACTTATATAACTGGAAGTATGTGTTTCGATGCATACTACTAGGATGAAAGCATGTCCATAGAGATATTCAATATCTAGGTTATTCTTCGCGGTAGTCAAGAAGCATCAATTCTACAAAATTATTCAATGATAGTCAGAGGTAGTTATGTTTTAAATGGAGGTAAAGTGGTATCTCAAAGTTTTTGTGGTGAAGAAAGAGCGATGTATACGAGATTCTAAAGTGGATGTGAGTGCTGATGAAGGTCAGCCAAACAAAGATCAATATTTTTGTTGTAATGTGTATTTCTGGCATGTGAGCATTAAGGGAGGGACTTGGAGATAATGATTCCATGTTAAGTTTAGAAGTAGTTTTGGATTTTGTTGAAAAAATATCTAAACCTCCATATCTATGATTTGCATCTGAGAGTAATTATATAATTTTGATGTAATTGAATCAAGTGTGAAGTAAAGAATATAATTTTGTGTGTATTGATGAGTAGCTTGTCTTCAATTTCAATTTATTTGTTTTACAAAGACTTCACCATACAACCAGAGAGGTATAATAATGCCACTTTATGATAAATTATTAAAAACTCTTTTTTATTTTATTAAATATTTAAAAAAAATCAATTAATGCTTTATATTTGTGTCATTATAAACCCAATAATAATATAATAATTTTTCAATAAAAATTATATTCATTCAAAATCAAAACTATTACAAATTAAAATATCATTCATGTAAGAAATATACATAATTATAAATGACCTAACAATAATAATGTATGTTAGAACACAATCTTTTTTGACAATAATGACCTAATGACTAAGCAAGAGTTGAGACATCCCCTATTGACCATAGACCAAGTGAAAACCCCTAGTGTCGCCTTCTCCTTGAGCCTAATCAATACAAGTTAAGCATGTCATTTCAAAGAATCAAACATGAGAGATGAGGGAGTTAACAACCCTCCTCAACCACTTGGTCTAACCTTAATTCAACATAAACATAAAAATATTAAACATCATACTAATTGTGAAATAAAATTGATCATTGCACCGAGAGACACTCTCCAATCCAATATGGTAGAGAAATAAAATAAAAATACCCTACTTTAAACATTTTTATAAGATAAAAATAAAAATAAAATTTTACTTTGGTTTCTGACCTTCAAGTTTATGAGAACCTATGGTATTCCTGTGGAATAGTCTATTTAAAGGAGGAAATTTAAGCCAACTAAGATCCATCTTAACTCTGACTTGCCATGCATCGAGAGAGATCAAATTTATTCTCACTCTTAAAGAAGTTTTGCATCTCAAGAGATCTGATCCCTCTACATGCTTAGTAAATCCAAAATTAAAATATATCTAAACTCATAATTATTAAATATTTCTCAAATATATCACTAAAAAATTAGCATTTATAATCTCTCACTTTTCCTAAAAAAACTCTAAAACTTAAACCAATCTAAAATCATTTATGCTACTCATATGTATCTGCTTGTTTAATATTTAATCAATCCATATTTGACTTTAATTTTTTCCTATCCTTTTATTAAAAAATTAAATTTTAAATCATATATCCACATTTCTATCTTTAATCAAAAAATCGAATTTTAAATTACATATCACCTCACTCACACACACACACACACATATATATCGTTAATTTTATAAATTATTTATATAATTATTTCTTATTATATTTTAAAAATATATAAATCAATTGGATGATTTTTGGCGTGATTTCGTCTGCAACAAAAACCTAATGGCGGCAAGGCGATGAAACCCTTGGGGCAGTGCGAAGGAAGGGCCAGAAGGCCGTCAGCAACCCGGACCAGCAGAAATTGGCAGAGACCCAAGCAACAATGGTATGACAGAAGATGTCAGGAGGGGAGAGATCCCCTCCTATCAGGATATGGTGGCAGGAGAGGGATAGAGTAGCCAGGAGACAGAGGAACGGAAGAGCGCAGGGCCAGTGCTAGGAACTTCCTGGCAAACATGCCGCAGAGGAAAGTGCCTGCCATGTGCAGTGGAGAGATCCAGATTCGTGATTCCAGCGAATAAACTGGAAAATTACAGAAGCTATATGAGGGATCATGCTCTTATCTGCAAGTTCGTAGGAGTCTGGCCGTCAGAAAGAGATCTTACCAAGTGGATTCAGCAAAAATGGCAGCCCCAAGGCCACATCGAGCTCAAGCTGGGAGCGAAAGGCTTCTTCACAGTAATCTTCTTTAACTTGCAAGATAAGGAAAAGGTATTTGAAAATGGCCTGTATTTCTATTACAATGCTGGTTTGTTCATGCGTTTCTGGGAAGAATGCTACAACCCTGATAAAGAAACCTTTCTAGCTGCGCCTATCTGGGTTCGCTTATTCGGGCTCCCCATAGACTTCTGGGACCCGGAAATCTTGGAGGGGATAGGAAACTCAATAGGCAGTTTCGTGAAAATAGCAGAAACCACGAAGAAAGGAAGATACACCTCGTACACTAGGATCTGTGTTTATATGAACCTAGCAAACCCCATCCCAGACACAATAGAACTTGAATATCATGAAGATGTTTGGCAGCAGAACATAGATTACGAACACATCCTGTTTAGGTGCCGTAGGTGCCATGTCCATGGACATCTAGCAAAGGAATTATTATAGACATTTTTGTGCCTTACAGCTCTAAGCATGAAATTTCCATAATCCAAGGGATCCAAAGTCCCTAAAAGTGTTGTTCCTGCCCCTAAAGGAACAAGGTCAACAAATTACAGCTTCTCCCAGAAGTTCTCCACCAGAAACTGCTCAGAATCAGTCAAATCGGGATCATTTCAGCTGCTCCACTAGCTACCTGCGTTGCATAGCACCCAAGTACACTAGCTAGGTGCGTTGCAACGCACCTAAATGCACTACCAGGGTGCGCTGAGCGGGAAATGACAAATGGCAGTGTCATTCCGCGAGGTGGACAGACAATGGAAGCTTCCAGAATCTTCCCCAATGACACTTGCCTCACTGAGTTCGACCAAGGATGAGTAAGAGGCTCTCAGTCTCCAAGTGGAAGCAAGAACTGATAGAGAGAAGCCACAAGTCAAATCATAAGCTGACTCATCCTCTTTGCATACATCTATATATGGATCCCTCATCCCAGAGATCCAGAGGCTGGAATTTTGTACTTTGCAGAGAATTGCTGTTGGTTTTGAGATAGAGATCAGTGCATTGGGTGATTTATGCTTTGTTGGAGGTGAAGAAGGGATTCCTTTGCTGGGAGGTTGATGCTGGATCGGGACTCACTTGGTTGTATCTCCTCCTGGATCTTCTTGTTATATCAATAAAACTATTTGAGTTTCTCCTACATGCTTGTGTATCAATGATGTTTTGTTATATTTGCATGTTTAGCTTAAATCTGATCCTAAGCTAGTTATGAATGTAAATCTATGTCTTTGTGTAGTTTTCCTCTTCTGTGATCTTGCAGGAACTTGGTGAAGCTGGGCAAGTAAGGGAGCAGGTAGCTGGAAGCTGTCAAAGAGGAGAGCGATTGGATCAACGGACTAGCGCAAGACACAGGTTAGTTCATCCTATTCCTCTTCGTTTACATTTCATAAAGAAGAATACGAAAGTAGTTTTCCTTGTTTGTTGCTAAGGCACTGTCACACCTTAGTGGGATAGGGGCATTCTGAGTAGATACTTTTCCCAACAACAAAATGGCGACTCCGCTGGGGATCGTGTCTAGTTAGTTTATTTGTGTTTCTCTTGTTGTTTGTTTCATAAACACAGAAGTAGCAATCGAACTGCATTTGCCATTATCAAATGCAAAGTAGCTGCTACTTCAATCCACTCACTGGATTTGTTTATGATTTGAACAGCTGATCCACAAATGATCTGATTTCCCTTTGTGATAGCTCTTAGTCCTCCTTTAAATCATCCCTCTGATTGTACCTTACTGATTGCTTTTACTCGGCCAAAATCCATAGATTAAACTGCAAACCGTGACCCAGAACCCGGATAGAAGTCTCGTTTCTGCCCCAGCGCAGGCTCTGTGAAGAGGTTATGCATTTCAATGCAGGTCCCGAGAGGGCTACCTGCGCTGCAATTCAGTTTCTCTGTGCAACAGGTGCGCTGATCAGCCTTTGCCCTGTGCAGCTGAGGTTCTTTGCTTCATTTTGTCCAGTTTTATCTCTGATTTTTGCAGCCTGTTATCAGTGTGTGTACCTGTCTGAAAACTCCTTTTCTTTGCCTTAATTCCGCCTCCTTTGTACAAAAAGGCTGTAGATGTTCTTTGTGTGTTTGTTACATCATTTACAGTTTTCCATTGAAAGAGTAGAATAGTCATACTATCGTCCTTAGATTTAGATCTGTCGTAAGTGTCGATTTTGATCTTAGGAGAAAGTTTGTTTACTGTTGACAGTTGATTATACTTTTACTTTTACCTTTGGTTTGAATTTGTCTCTTTCTAGTGTCGAAACGAGTGTTTATTTCAAAATCATAAAGTGTCGTAATCTTCTCTACCTTTTTGATTTCGAAAAGAAGCTTGTTTGTGTTTTTCACTTGAAAGCAAATTCAGATTTGTACATCAACTTTCTTTTTAGGCATCAATATTAAGAAAGTGAAAACAAATACATGCATATGTGCATTTGCATATTGATAGTCTGTTTGGCTTGATTTAGGAAAAGTGCATCTACAGTGTGCTCTTTGCTCTTTGAGAAAAGATTGTGTCTTTCTTTTCCCCTTATAGCTAGGATTTTCATTGCTGAAAAGAGATAAAAGCTTGCTTGTCATCTTTAGATTGCATTTAGGAATTACATCTACATCTCGTGGTGATCCCAAAAGGCAAACTTCTAAGAAAGATCAACTTAAAATAAATTGAATGAATCTAACAATGCTTTGGAACTTAACGCACAACATAGAGGTCTAGGCTAGAGACGTGTTCCGGCGTCGTAAAACCTGGTAACTGTTGTCCTCACTGATGGTTGGGTGATTCCTCCACTGTGAGACGATAAGTGCCAGTACGGACGTGTGCTCCCACGTACCGTCGAGTATATATTGGGAGACCCCTATAGGCTTAAAACCTTTTATCCATAGGAAGCCGTGTCGGCCGCCCTACTGATCGCAATGCACCGAACACAGCATTCGGGAAGATTGACTGCCATACCGTAAAACGTATTCTGCAGTTTTGTGATTGGTTTGGCACACCCTCTACCTAGATCTCCAGAGTAGTCCCTTTCGTTCCTTTTCAGACTCCTTAACAGAAAAGGTCCATCTGAGCACTTGCCACTTCAGGCTCATTAAAAATCGAAGGAGACTAGAGTCATCTTTTGTTTTTTCTCGACTCTTAAAAACTGAAAAAACAAGTTGTGTCTAAAGTGTCTAAAATTCATTTAATTCGGAAACTTACTTCCCCTTTTGTATTTTAGTTGATCGAGTAATCCGCAATCGTGGAAGAAAGTCAATTGAAACCCCATCGTTCGCGGAGGCTTACGAGTCAACCGTCTTTGTCTCCGGAATCGAAACTAGTACGGACAAAGCGAACTCGTTTAACCGGTTCCAAATCTCCTATTAAAGTTAGAACAAGTGTTCCAACAACATCCGAGATTCCGGTTACTCCAAACATTTCTGGAAACCCTGCCTCTACAGAAGAAGTTCAACAGCCACAGAAGGACAGTGATACTGATCCTAGTCTGAGAGTAAACACTTGTGTTACTGAACCAGTTCCATCTACAACCGGTTCGGAGAGTCTTGCTCTTCAAACATCTGTCGTTGTCGATTCCACCCCTTCTTCGGCACCAGAAATATTTTACAGACCTGACGGTCTTCCCCTTCCACCTGGTTTGATTATGATTGAAGAAATTGTAGAAGATCCTCAAACAAGTACTCCAACGCACTTTGGAGTCGGGGTCACTCTATATCCTTCTTCATCAGAAGTTAGTCTACCACCAGTGGAAGTTCCTGTAGAATCGCTAGGTAATCTTTTGGATAGACTCCAAATGTCTGAACAACCGTCAACATCTAGGACTGTGTCGACTGACACAGCGACAGCAGAACTCCCTGCCGTCACTCCGACAATGTTCGCCGGCATACCATCTGTCCCAACTAGCTCTCAACCGCTAGAAGGAGCCCACTCAGGGGCTATTTCGACAGTCTGGTCCGTTCCTGTTTGTTCAACCGGAATAATATCCGGTAACTCTTATGTTGAGTCTCAACAAATTGATCCATTTGGAGGTCAATTTGGGCAATCCAGTCCCCAAGGGCAGACAATCCCCTTGAGTTCCGGATTACCACCGTATGGGGGGCAGTATGCCCTTTCATTACCCCCTCCGGGAGGATATCCATACGGGAGTTCACAACAATATTCAGGTTACACTGGAATCACCTCAAGTGGTTGGGTACCTATGCTACCTCAACAACCAAGAGTTGTGTATTCAATGCAACAATGTGTACCTATGTCGAACATCCCGACTACACCAGCTATTGTGACGGTGTCACAAGTTCAAACGCTGCCTGTTGTATGCCAACCTCAGATTTCTCAGGTTGTAATGCAACAGCCCCTTGACCCTGTGACTCAACCACAATCGCCAACTAGTGGGGCGACACAGGTCCAGACGGGTACAATTACCCCACACCTTGGTCCAACGGTTAGTATAGCGCAACAGCACATGGCTTCTCAACCATAGCTGGTGCAATACCAACAAACACAATTCCAACAAGTATACCAAGGTTCTAAGTAGCAGATCTTTGCAAACAGTGGACAGCCGTACATTCAAAACGGTCAAAATCAACCATTTTACAATGGTCATGTCCACCAACCTTATCAGTCATACCAGCATCAACTGCATTATGCTGGTATGCAAAGGCCAACTGCTCAGGCGATTCCATCGTATCCTGGGTATGCTTCACCTAACCTGAATCAACAGTTACCATTCGTGGCAACTTTAGAGTTACCTGATTTACACCGGTTAACAAACAATCCAATTGCTTACGCCCCTTGGTGGCCAGCGATTCCGCATAAACTTCCATCAGATAATCCTAAATTTAATGGAAATCCGGGTGAAGATCCATCGAATCACGTGATGACATTTCATCTATGGTGTTCATCAAACACCCTAAATGATGATTCGATAAGGCTTCGCCTCTTTCAGAGGACGTTAATGGGTCCAACGGCAAAATGGTACATTGAATTGCCTAGAGCTTCGTTCGACAACTTCAGTACCTTAGCCACAACCTTTTTAACCCATTTTCAATTACCGATAAGGTATGAAATGGGAACAGAACTCCTTACCAACTTCAAACAGACAACGGCCACTCACATATCTGATCATAAACATGAGTGGCGACGTCGTCGTAGGATGGTAAAAACTTATGTTCCCGATCAGCTATTAGCTAAATGGTTTATCAAGTCATTATTACCTTCCATCAGGGAAGATGTGGCAAAGGGGGGACTCGTAACGGAAGAGCAAGTTATCGCTCGTGCGCAATACCTGGACTTGATCTATACTAAGTCCGGCACGCTCTACGACAAAATACCTGACGCCCCTAGACCGGAATTCTCAATTCCTCCTCCTCCTAAATCGAACAATGACTCTCACGCCGGCGATGGCGTGATTGGCACAATAGACACGAAATTGACAAAGGCTACATCTAAGAAGGCCCGTAAGATTTCAGATCAAAATGCAAAAGACGAACTTCTTGCTTCGGAAGTAAATGCCATATCGACAGATAAAGGCAAAGAAACCAAACAACCAGGAAGCAAGAAGAAAGGAAAAGGGAAGAAGAAGAAACAGGATGAATCATCACCTGAAAAATCTTCTTCAAACCCCCTGGAAATAGGAAACAAAAATATCCATGCATGATATGCGATGAGGATCATCGGACTTTAGATTGTCCACACAGAGCTGAGCTTAAAAAATTCTTTAAGAGTTCGAAAACCTCAGCAGTGTTAACTGATCCGTTTCCAAATCCAGGAACAAATCTGGTTGAAAGTGGAAATGCTTCCCCGTCTCAAGTGCTAATGTTGTCGGTTTCAAAACAACAGAATGATGCTTTGATATCGACAAGGAACAAAGATTATGGGAATCCACAGCTGTCGAACAACAAGGATAAAGATCAACCGAGTAGTTCAACAACAACTTCGACAGAAGTTGTGCCACCCACCATTCCTGAATTAACGATAAAACCGCCAAAGGGAGTAGTACACAAGTCGACATTTAATCCCCGCGCTAGAGCGGCACATCATTATAACATAGTGGAAGATTTGGCCCAATCGCCATCCACTATGTCGACTCTTGAAGTACTACAAAATTGCCCATCCCAAAGGCAGGCTTTTTTATCGGCCATTGGTGGGATTGATCCAAAGGATTCCAATCTTGTATCCTTCGACCACAAAGGATACGATCCTCAGTTACCAGCTCAACTAGATTTCCTTGTTCAAGTGAAAGCCCTCAACAAAACTGTTCATCGAACAATTATTGATGAGGGGGCATCTACATGTATTATGTCGATGAGTTGCTGGAAAACTTTAGGATCTCCAACCTTGTCGCGGTCTGCGACGACGTTAAAAGCATTCGACGGAAGGACATATACCCCATATGGTATCCTAAATAACTTGAAAATTGAACTAGGAGGGAAAACAGTAGAAATAGATGTTGAAGTCATCGATGGGAATCTTGATTACAACATCCTACTAGGAAGACCATGGATATATGCCATGGCAGCTGTTGTATCGACCTATTTTAGAAAGATTGCATTTCCCTTTCAAGGAGGGATTACAATCGTCGACCAACAAAACTTCCTCCCCAATGGTTCTCAAGTTACTGGAAGCATTCCCATGATCCATGGAAGTAATCATTCGCTCCAAAATATCGGAGTAGGTCTCCTAAAAGACCCTGCCTTAATGGGTACTTTTGCCCTACCGCCTCCGAGTAATCTGGCGGAAGTGGCCTCAGTGGAATATGAAACCTTCTATATCTAATGGATTTGGATTCCGAGGACGGTTCTTATCTCGTGTCAACCTCGTTAAAAAATGAAACAAGGAGTCATGAGGATAGTTCTTTTACTGTGTCAACCTCATTAAAAAATGAAACAAGTCCCCTTTTCAAATCTCAAAGGTAAACCTTCATTCCAACCACCGAGTTGAATGCAATGAAGCTTGGGGGGGGGGCATACACCTCGATTTGCGTTATTATGCTGGGGGCATGCAAACTTATCATCGAGAAGTTTTAGCACATAGTTCAAGCTCGTTAAAAAATGAACTATTCCCTGGTAAATAACCACTGTGAATGTAGCATTATCAGCCATTAAAGCCTTGGTCGTGTTTGCACCGTCACCTCCACTTTTCATTGGCCGATCATTCACCTCCATTTGATTGTTTACCCATTTTGAGGAACAGCTGCGAAGAGTGATTTCACTAGCCATCCTTGTGACACTGCCGTGATTGGAAAATTCCAACCCTTACCTGGAATCAGCTGCTACCCATTTTTATCACTCGTTCCTCAAAAGACGAGTCTTCTTTAAGCTCTTTTCAACTGACTCGTAAAATATGAAAAGATTGCCGAGTTCTGGCCTTCCAGCTCGTTAAAGCGACCGGAAGTGCTATCCCTCCTCTAGATTTTAATCTTTTTGGACTTGAGGGATTATTGCACAAAAAGATCGAGCGCTTGTTTTGTTCGGCTCGTTAAAACTATCGAAAATTCATCCCTTCTGTATTGTTTTATACTTTTTCGGACTTAAGGGATTAGATGACGAAAAAGGAATCTCGTAGTTACCTTTACGTACCTTTTCAGACTACCTAAAAATGAAAAGGACCGAGTTATCTTTGTCGTTAAACTCGTTAAAAAGATTAATAGCGACAAACTTGTCTTTAGACGAGAACGAGTTTCACTATCGCTAGGCTCGTTAAAACATAGCGATGGGTTTCCCCGAAGGGCAAATTATAGAACAAGCATATGTTATCCTCCTCAAGCTTGACAAAAATAAAGAGGTACTGGTCAGCAATGACTGGGGAAAAATTGGGAAGAAACTCAAAGAATCTTTAATGGTAGCAAGTCGCTCTTGAACATGACACTTCCACTCCATGCCTAAGTCGGGTTGGGTTGTTTCATTCACCGGTCACATCACCATGGTCACGCCATACCATCCACATTTGGGGTAAATGCTACCAATCCATCACATAAGTGTCGCCGACATGTTCAAGAGAAGTCATCCAGAGAAGTCACCTGTGTTCCATCCACTACCATACATTATACTTCATTCCTTCATGACCGCCATCCTGAACCATATATCATCAGATCGTTTTCACCTCCATCAAAATCATTTGCTCCATTCCGTGTCATTGATGTGGGATTCATTAAGGCCCTCCTTTGACGGGTCGCTTCTTGTCGACACCAGCTCATTATCCAAGAAGTTGATCTAGGAACACCCCATTCAGTACTTTGAAGCTTGCATGCCTCAATGGCAAGTTTCTCATTTCCGGCGACAGGTATACCTCAATGACCTTCGACCGAAAGATTTTGCGCGGTGTTCGACGCCAAGTCCTTTATTCACACCACGTGAATTGTACTGCAGTACCTTGAGGGTCATCATCATTATCGGTGATTCCTCTCGCGCTTGTTAACAGTTTACATTTTTGACTGGTAATCAAGCGATGTCTTTCCATGTTCGACTTCAAAACATTTCTCACATGGATCGACTTGTACTTCGAGTGAAGATCGGACGAGATTGAAGACCCCGGATCTAGTTTCATCCATCCGGGCTGCGATATATATTCAGGAAAAATAAAAACATTGACATGTACAGCATTACAGCGCAGATAATCATCCTACCAAAAGGATGATGACTTCATCAAAATCATCAGTCTACCATCAGACGATTGTCTGTCCTGTGTACATAAAAATGAATTTATAAAGCTGAGCATGGGAATGCCCGCCTCAGCTAGATCATGAAAACAGTATGAAGATAATGTATTGTATTGTATCTTATTACAGGTCTCCTCCCAGCATTGAAAGAACTTCGGATCCTCCTAATAAAGCATTTCACCCGATAAACGGCCTCATACTTTAGGGGGCAACTGTTATAGACATTTTTGTGCCTTACAGCTCTAAGCATGAAATGTCCATAATCCAAGGGATCCAAAGTCCCTAAAAGTGTTGTTCCTGCCCCTAAAGGAACAAGGTCAACAAATTACAGCTTCTCCCAGAAGTTCTCCACCAGAAACTGCTCAGAATCAGTCAAATCAGGATCATTTCAGCTGCTCCACTAGCTACTTGTGTTGCATAGCACCCAAGTACACTAGCTAGGTGCGTTGCAACGCACCTAAATGCACTACCAGGGTGCGCTGAGCGGGAAATGACAAATGGCAGTGTCATTCCGCGAGGTGGACAGACAATGGAAGCTTCCAGAATCTTCCCCAATGACACTTGCCTCACTGAGTTCGACCAAGGATGAGTAAGAGGCTCTCAGTGTCCAAGTGGAAGCAAGAACTGACAGAGAGAAGCCACAAGTCAAATCATAAGCTGACTCATCCTCTTTGCATACATCTATATATGGATCCCTCATCCCAGAGATCCAGAGGCTGGAATTTTGTACTTTGCAGAGAATTGCTGTTGGTTTTGAGACTCACTTGGTTGTATCTCCTCCTGGATCTTCTTGTTATATCAATAAAACTATTTGAGTTTCTCCTACATGCTTTTGTATCAATGATGTTTTGTTATATTTGCATGTTTAGCTTAAATCTGGTCCTAAGCTAGTTATGAATGTAAATCTATGTCTTTGTGTAGTTTTCCTCTTCCGTGATCTTGCAGGAGCTTGGTGAAGCTGGGCAAGTAAAGGAGCAGGTAGCTGGAAGCTGTCAAAGAGGAGAGCGATTGGATCAACGGACTAGCGCAAGACACAAGTTAGTTCATCATATTCCTCTACGTTTACATTTCATAAAGAAGAATACGAAAGTAGTTTTCCTTGTTTTTGCTAAGGCACTGTCACACCTTAGTGGGATAGGGGCGTTCTGAGTAGATACTTTTCCCAACAACAGGAATGCCCGATATCAAGGGAGGAAGAAGAAAGTAGAAGGCCCCTGCAAAAAAAGAAAGAGCCAACAGATCAGGAGGAATACCAAGAGGTGAAAAACAAAAGGAAAGTAGACAAGGAAACCCCCCATAAAGGAAGGAAGGAAAAACAATCAACCCTAGAGAAACCAAACAGCTTTGCAGTTCTGTAGGTAGAGGATGAATAGGAAGACCAACCCATGGAAAATCAAGAGGATAAGGGGTCGGACAATAGTGAGAGCTGCGAAAGAAACCACTCAAAAAGGAAAGCCCCGAGCGAGCCAACAGAGAAAGGTAAGGAACAAGACGAACAAGCCAAACAGATGGAGACAGACCAAGAGACCAGCAGGGAAGATCTAAGTCAAGAGGAAGAAGTCTTAAGAAAACTTTTGAACAAATGGAAGAACCTGGATGAGAGGTTTATTCCGAAAGAACAAAAGAGGCTGTATGCATAAACCTTCCAGCAATATAAAGCAAAACTTGGAAAAGGCAAAGCCTCACCAGAGGAATTCCAAGAGACCCAACAGGAAAGCAGACTTGATCAGCAAGGGCAAGGTAAAGGGGGGAAAAAAGAGGAAGAAAAAACCTTAACGACTCTATCCAACTCATGGGCAAAATGTTAGTCAATACAGGGAGAGTGGTCCCGCTATCAGTGGTATTCCAAAACCTATCCCAAGTTAACCAATGATTTTGACATCTTGGAATATTAGAGGCTTAAACAACAAAGGAAAACAGAGACATCTGGCAGCAAGACTGAAGAAGGACAAACCCCAAATTATGCTTATCCAAGAAACTAAAATCTCAGGCCAGAAGATGGAGGAAATTCTCAATAAAATAAAACCGAGAGATGCCAAAGGGAGTGCAGGAGGGATAACAATTATTTGGAATCCAGCAGAAGTCCTAACCGACTGGTGGATAGGAATGCCAAGAATCCTGACAGGGAGATTCAGGCTCATAGGGCAAAGTGAATGGGTGGCGATCTTGGCTGTCTACGGGCCCCATACCCGTGTTGATAGAGGCCTGTTTCTCAATCAGTTGGCAAAGCTCAGAAATATGCACCAGGAGCAGAGATGGATCCTGGCAGGTGACTTTAACTTAATCACTTCTAGAGAAGAGAAAAAAGGTGGAATAAGCAGAGAAGACCCGGAGATGGAAAGATTCAGAGACGTTCAAACAGAATTAAGGGTGGTTGATATCCCAACTATAAACGGGAAATTCACCTGGAATAACAGAAGAGGCGGGACCAAACAAATTGCATCAAGACTGGACAGATTTTTAATCTCAGAGCACATAATTGGGCTGGATATCTTCTACAAAGCCTCTATCCTACCCTCAATAGGGTCCAACCAGTGGCCAATAAAGCTCGAAATAGCCTTGAACAATCCGAATAAAAAGAGGCCCTTCTGGTTCGAGTCCTTCTGGCTTAGATCTCTTGATTTCCTAGACAAAGTAAGGAGCTGGTGGCAGGATAGCAAGAGTGGAAAGGAAGGTCGCAGCAAAATGCACTCTTTTTAGCTCAGACTCAAAGAAATCAAGAGCAAAATCAAGAAGTGGAACAGGGAAGAATTCGGCAATATTCAGCAGGAGCAAGGCAAACTCCAGTCCAGATTGGAAAGAATACAGCAGCAAATCATCTCGGAAGGTCGAAATGAAGAGCTGGCTGAGGAGGAAGGCAGGGTAATCACTCAAATGGAAGAAAGGCGAAAGCAGGAGGAAATTCTGTGGAAGCAGAAATCTCGGGTCCAATGGTTAAAAGAGGGGGAAAAAACTCCAAATTCTTCCATAAAGCAATGTTGAGTCATTGCCAACACAACAGAATCTTCTCCTTGAAAGACAGTCAGGGAAACAGAGTGACGCAGTAGACAGAAATAGAACAACTCTTGGTGGAACACTTCAAAGGAATTCTCATTGAACCAAATGCCAACAGATCTGAGGACATAGACAAGGTTTGCCATCATATCCCTAAGAAAGTTTCCAGAGATCAAAATCTGGCTCTGCTCAGGGTAATCTTCAAGGAATAAATTGAAGAGGTATTTAACAAAATGCCGAAAAATAAGGCCCCGGGTCCTGATGGCTTCACCATTGAGTTTTACCAGGCGGCCTGGAGTTTTATGGGGAATGACCTGCTAGACATAGTGGAGGAATCCAGGTGTTCAAAGCGCATGCACCAGGGCCTGAATGCCACTTTCCTGGCTCTAATCCCGAAGAATGGCTGCTCGAAGGAACCGCAGGGTTTCAGGCCCATCTCCCTATGTAATGTTGTTTACAAAATTTTAGCAACAATCATGGTAAACAGGCTAAAGCCGATCCTGCCAGATCTCATTGCCCCGGAGAAAACAGGCTTTGTCAAAGGGCGGCAGATCACAGATGGCATCATAGTGGCCCAGGAAGTGATTCACTCCTTGAAAATCTCCCGCACCCCAGGCATGCTTATCAAACTTGATTTCGCTAAGGCGTTTGACCGCCTTAGCTGGGGATATCTAGAAGGCATTCTTAAAGCCTATGGATTTGACCAAAATGGATAAACTGGATCTTATCCATGGTTGGCACTCCCGTGATGTCAATTCTGTTAAATGGCACCCCCACCGAAGCCTTCACTCCCTCCCGCGGGCTCAGGTAGGGAGACCCCCTATCTCTTTTTCTCTTCATCCTAGCTACGGAAGGCTTGGGTCGATTGGTTAAGGCTCAAGTCTGCAGGGATCAACTAAAAGGCCTTCGAATCTGCGGGAATTATATACTGGTTTCGCACCAGCAATTCGTAGACGATGTGATGTTATATGGTCAAGCCACACTGAAGGAGGCCCAAAGAGTCATCAAAACTTTATCTGAATTCAGCAAAGCTTCTGGGACGGAGATTAATAAGGACAAATCAGATGTGTTTTTTTTCAACACCCCGCAGGCTACCCAAAGATTCTTAGCGCGCACTTTGGGCTTCAACATCGGAACCTTCCTGTCAAAATACCTGGGCATTATGTTGCATGAGCATTAATACAAGATGGCTAACTGGGAACTTTTAATCAAAAAAATCCAAAATAAGATGGAAAACTGGACCTTTCGCTCATTGAATACCCCAAGCCAGCTAATCCTTCTAAAAGCTGTTTTGCAGGCTATACCAATTTACCAGATATCGTGCCAAGCTATCCCAAAGACAGCAAGCCAAAAGCTGGTCGCTTTGTTTAAGAAATTCCTCTGGCAGGGCACCAACAAGTCCAGAAAGTGGGCCTTAATTTCATTGGAGTGGCTAAGTCGGCTCCCCAAAGATGGCGGTTTAGGGCTTCGATACCCCTTCGTCCTCAACCAAGTCATGGGTGCAAAGCTCTGGTGGAGGTGGACTCAGGGCAGCCTTGACCTATGGAAGGTGATATGGGAAAGAAAACACGATGCGGCAAGGGAACTCGAAGGAAGAATGAGAAGTGAGATGGAGATTAGAGGTTCACCAATATGAAACTTGGCAAGGGGCAACAAAGACCTGATAAGGAATCACAGTTTTAGGAAAAAAAGAGTAGGGGACAAAACCAGGTTCTGGGAGGAATCATGGCAGCAACGCGAAAGACTCATCCATAAGGACAACCTCCATGACATCCATGCTTTCATGTCCTAGGCTGAGGCAACAACCGTTGGCAATTTCTGGAAATCATATGAAGAAGGATATTGGCGCAATTGGAAACAGAAATAGCATTGGGAAGGGGCCCTAGAAACTGACAGATGGAACGAGTACTACACAGAGATGGCATCTCGTAAAGTAGCAAGGAAAACAGGGTCCGACATTCTCAGATGGGGTAAACGAGTTCAAGGTAATTTCTCAATAGCAGAAGCCTACTACCAAAAAGTCAATCAAAATCAATAGCCGGAAACAAAACAATGGAAAAATCTATGGAAAATCAACCACTGGCTGAAAGTATCATTCTTTGTTTGGACTTTACTCCACAGCAGAGCGCTTACCTGGGACCAGATGCAGAGGAAGGGGCGCCAAGGTCCATCCCGCTGGGCACTCTGTAATTCCCAAGAGGAGACTATGGAACATTTGATGAACCGATGCACAGTCAGCAATTCCCTGTGGGACAGTCACTTCAGATTGTTTGAGCACTGCCACAGAAATCATCGGAACATTGTAAACACCATAGCAAACTGGCCGAGAAAACCTTACCAAAATCTGGTGGTCAACTATGCATGGCTCCTTTCTGTCGGGTTCCTGCTCTGGAACATCTGGAAAGCACGGAACGGGGAAATCTTCAAAGCAGAATCCAGAACCCCAACAGCCATATGGGAACAAACCACTAGGAACATACGTGAAACAATCCTAATGGAAAGCTGGAAGGACGAAGACTAGCAGGCGTCACAAATGGAGAAGGCAATCCTGAAAATGTTGGAAATAATACTGAGAGGGGGGGGGTGAATCAGTATTATCACATTAATAAAACTTTTTCAATTCCATAATCAGATTCATATATGCTACTTCCACAACTTCTTAAGATTAAGTTAATCGATCTTCAATGAGTGCATTAGGACATTATCAACCATATTATCAGTTAATAGATGCAGTAACATAAAGTAGATCATCACACATAAGGCACACACATGAACACAATGATATAAGGTGGAAACCCAATGCGGGAGAAAAACCACCTGCTGCAAGTCATCTCAATCTTCTTCTTAATAAGAAAATTCTTTTACAATATTTGTACTGGTGCAGCCTTATACCAGTACGGGAGCTACAACCCCCTTTGCTCTTGTACTAGCCGATCCATTTACTAGTACGCAGGCTACTACCTGCTACAATGCTCCAAAGATTTCCTTTAGCTCTTGTACTAGCTTAGATACTAGTACGTAGGCGCCGGCCTACAATCTTCTCTCCTTCAAGTACCACGTTTCATCAATTTTCATACTGGATACACTGAAGCACAACCCATAAACCGAAAGGCCACGTTTCATCCAATTTTCATACTGGACCCAACAACAACATTGAAGCTCAAACAACCTTCTAAAACACCCAATCAACTGAAGTAACCAGATCAACAATAATAGTACCAAACCCAGAACACAACAATGATAAACAAAGATTTTAAGAGAAGGAAGCACCCTGCTCAACTGCTAGCCTGAGTCCGGACTCACCCTGCTCAACTGCTAGCCTGAGTCCCGGACTCACCCTGCTCAACTGCTGGCCTGAGTCCCTGGACGCATCCTGCTCAACTGCTGGCCTGCGTCCCGGACGCACTCTGCTCAACTGCTAGCCTGAGTCCGTCGCACTGAGTCTACTGAACTGCCTGCGTCCCGGCGCACCTGAACCCTTCTGCGCCTGCGTCCGGCGCACCTGAACCGGTTCGCTCCTGCGTCCCGGACGCACCTGAACCCTTACTGCACCTGCGTCTCTTTAGATATGAAAGATATAAAGACTTCAAGACTAACCCAAACAGTCAGATCTACAGATCTGATCGTGCGCCATAGCGATCATAGTCCATTAGAAGATTCGCCTTCATAGATCTGGACTAGATCTCACCAAAAGATATTCAACAAAGATGGTACATAATCCAAATGAACTCCTTTGCTTTATATAGGCAAGCTTCTCCCCAAAACATGGAACAATACCACGAGCCAACACCATAGAAATGCAAAACCGTCGGCTAGATACCACACAAGAAACCCCCACGTGCTTTCCTCTGCCTTGAAATGTGTGCACTGGGTGGACGCACCCCCTGAACGGCTGGCCTGCGTCCCCGGACGCAGTTTCTGCATGGTGTACCTGCGGGTACGCATCTTCTGAACTGGCTTCCTGCGTCCTTCATAATTTTTCAATAAAATGAGAGCTGATCATCAACTTCTGCTGCTGACTTGGAGAATAGTGAACTACCACCTGAATGGGTTGCCATCAAGGACAACACTTTAGCCATAATGCCAACAATCTCCCCCTTTGGACTTGATGGCAAAGCTTACTAAGAACTTGCCATTTGATTCCTTTGAGCTGTCCATTTGATTCCTTTGAGCTGTCCTGCATCTATGTATTATGTTACATCTGATATCTCTCCTGAATGTATATAAGTGAGATGGTCTTCTATGAGGGGGGTTGCCATCAAGTACAACACATGCATCATAATGCCAACAATCTCCCCCTTTGGACTTGATGGCAACAACACCAGATCACTCTCCCCCTTTGACATCAAGGGCAAAGGGGTATGCTCCCCCTAAGAACATGCTCCCTTTGACTATAAACCAGATTTGCTGAAGTCTCTGAATGAGCTCCCCCTTTGAATATGACATGGTGCTCCAATCTGATAATGGTCTTTCTGAGAACAAGCTGAGATGTCTGCTCTGCTATATAGTGCTGTTCATGCTCAAGCTCCCCCTGACTGTAAGCAAGGTCTGCAAAAAGATGTTCTACAAGAAGAACATGACTCTATAAAATACATACATCCATCACCCATCACAATAAGGATCATCCATCCAACCAAGTGGGAATACATCAGAAATATGAAAACCAAATACATTACATCTTCATCCTATACATAGTGGGGGGACATAGGCCGTTTACATGACCTGAAGAGATGATGATAATAGATAGACTATTACAACATGAGTCTTGCTACGACCTTCCAAACATCTAAAGATCATAACAAACAACAGCACTGTATAATCTGCTCCATAGTATCTGTCAACATTAACTCATAACCATCCAGATCTACATGAATCAAGAGCCATCAAATGAAAGCATCAGCATCAATCAACATATGTATGAATAATCATCCCTGTATCCAGCCAACAATCCTCATCCATTTGTGCCAAGAAAGAAATCATGCATCTTGCTCATGTCAACATCATCATGAAATGCATATGAGTAACTCATCATCATCATGTCTCCAACAATGCGACTTTGGGTAATCATCCACGAGATCAGCCAACCTCATCCATATATGTGCCAAGGATAATAAAGACTTCATACAAGCATCATTAGAGAATCAACCATACATCTGATCATGTGATCAACTCATAATAGCAAGATGAATCATAAACATTGTCACCAAGGACCATAATGCCAACAATGCATTTAGGACATATGCTCCCCCTGAACCAGTGCCATCTGTTAAATCTGATCATGCATATCAAGAAGAATCAGCCAATAAATGTTTTGAGACAGGTACGCACTTCATCTTCTGCTGCGCTGCGTCCTGTTGCTGCAGGGACGCACCCAAAAACACTATCGCGCCGCGTACTTTTACTCAGGGACGCACCCAAAATTACTATCGCGCCGCGTCCTTTTGCTTCAGGGACGCACCTGATCCTCAGTCGCTCTGCGTCCCCACGCAGATCTTCAGTTACTGAACTGCGTCCTGGACGCACCTGGACTTGGTCTGGCCTGCGTCCGCACGCAGGTCTCCTGTTACTGCACTGCGTCCTGTACTTTCAGCTTCCTCTGATTCTGGTATGTCTGTACATTGTACTGTGCCATCCTTTTCTGACTGTACTTCCTTTTTCCTCCATATCTTCAAGCGTGATGATGACATTTTCTCCTTTTGATAGGGTGCCCAAACTTTGTTCCTGCATTCCTTGGCTATATGTCCAAGCTTGTTACATGCATAACATCTTACATGTTTCATATTCCTCCTGTAACAATCAGTAGCTTTGTGACCAAACATATTGCAAGCAAAGCAATATCCATAAAAGTACCTTGATTGAGATGACCTTTCTGCATAATGGTCTTGAACTCTTCTTCTTCTACATCTAGCTGCAACATGTCCAAGGTTATGACATACATAACATTCAACATTATTCATAGAAGAGGTAAAGAATTTTCTTTGAGGAATCTCTTTCCTTGGTTGATGATGAGATTGATCTTTCATTCCTTCATTTATCACTTTAGATTTCTCTTTAGAATTTCTTGCCTCACCTTGTGAACTAGATTCACCTTCAACAGATTCATGGAAACCAAGACCAGTCTTTATAGCAGGGGACCTTTGACTACTAAGAATATCATCCAGTACTTTAGAGCTATCTTGAAATCGTAAAAGCTTATCCTTTTCCTCTAGTTTACCTTTCAAGATATCTACCTCAACCTGAAGCTGTTCTTCCTTTTCAAGAGATTTCTTTTTCAAAACTTCTTCAGCTTTCATTTGTTCCCTTAGTTTGAGAATCTCTTTTTCTTGTTCTTCATACAGATCCTGCTGCATTTGATGAACTCGGAAAGCACATTCTAGTTGAGATTTTAAGCTGGTGACTTCGTTTTCTTGTTTTGCAATAGCTTGGAGTAGATCTGTATTCTGCTTCTTTGATTCTTCAAGATCTCCTTTTAGTGAGAGGATTGTAGCTTCAAGATTTTCATAGTAGCTGGATCTATCTTTGAGTTTCTTGATGGTTGTGCTTCTTTCGTTGACTTCTTTTCTTAATGATGTTACTTCATGCTGCAATTTTTGACATTGGTCTTCCTTGTCCTTGAGTAGCTTTCTTACCTTGTTTCCTTCTTCTAGTTGGGCCCTTAGTTTGGTAGCTTCTTCTTTGAAATCACATTCCCTTTTGTTCAATAGATCTTGTTGATCTCTAATTTTGTCTGTCAGCTTTTTAAATTCTGTCTCTATTTGATATCTTTCTTGTTCACCCATAAGAGCAAATTCAATAGTTTCGCTATCACTTTCATCTCTTTCACAAGGAAATATAGCTGGAACATCAGAGGATAACACATTCATACCTGATACTGATTCTGAATCTGATTCTGAATCTGAAGAGCTTCTTATGCCTAATCCCCAATCGATTCTTCCACTATCATAGTTCTTCTGAGATGACTTCTTTTTCTTATGAGCTTTCTTCTTAAGCTTCTTTCCCATTGTTCCACGGATCTCCTTCAAGCGATCAAGCTTTTCTGAAGGACCTGCTCTGATACCAATTGTTGGAAATAATACTGAGAGGGGGGGGGTGAATCAGTATTATCACATTAATAAAACTTTTTCAATTCCATAATCAGATTCATATATGCTACTTCCACAACTTCTTAAGATTAAGTTAATCGATCTTCAATGAGTGCATTAGGACATTATCAACCATATTATCAGTTAATAGATGCAGTAACATAAAGTAGATCATCACACATAAGGCACACACATGAACACAATGATATAAGGTGGAAACCCAATGCGGGAGAAAAACCACCTGCTGCAAGTCATCTCAATCTTCTTCTTAATAAGAAAATTCTTTTACAATATTTGTACTGGTGCAGCCTTATACCAGTACGGGAGCTACAACCCCCTTTGCTCTTGTACTAGCCGATCCATTTACTAGTACGCAGGCTACTACCTGCTACAATGCTCCAAAGATTTCCTTTAGCTCTTGTACTAGCTTAGATACTAGTACGTAGGCGCCGGCCTACAATCTTCTCTCCTTCAAGTACCACGTTTCATCAATTTTCATACTGGATACACTGAAGCACAACCCATAAACCGAAAGGCCACATTTCATCCAATTTTCATACTGGACCCAACAACAACATTGAAGCTCAAACAACCTTCTGAAACACCCAATCAACTGAAGTAACTAGATCAACAATAATAGTACCAAACCCAGAACACAACAATGATAAACAAAGATTTTAAGAGAAGGAAGCACCCTGCTCAACTGCTAGCCTGAGTCCGGACTCACCCTGCTCAACTGCTAGCCTGAGTCTCGGACTCACCCTGCTCAACTGCTGGCCTGAGTCCCTGGACGCATCTTGCTCAACTGCTGGCCTGCGTCCCGGACGCACTCTGCTCAACTGCTAGCCTGAGTCCGTCGCACTGAGTCTACTGAACTGCCTGCGTCCCGGCGCACCTGAACCCTTCTGCGCCTGCGTCCGGCGCACCTGAACCGGTTCGCTCCTGCGTCCCGGACGCACCTGAACCCTTACTGCACCTGCGTCTCTTTAGATATGAAAGATATAAAGACTTCAAGACTAACCCAAACAGTCAGATCTACAGATCTGATCGTGCGCCATAGCGATCATAGTCCATTAGAAGATTCGCCTTCATAGATCTGGACTAGATCTCACCAAAAGATATTCAACAAAGATGGTACATAATCCAAATGAACTCCTTTGCTTTATATAGGCAAGCTTCTCCCCAAAACATGGAACAATACCACGAGCCAACACCATAGAAATGCAAAACCGTCGGCTAGATACCACACAAGAAACCCCCACGTGCTTTCCTCTGCCTTGAAATGTGTGCACTGGGTGGACGCACCCCCTGAACGGCTGGCCTGCGTCCCCGGACGCAGTTTCTGCATGGTGTACCTGCGGGTACGCATCTTCTGAACTGGCTTCCTGCGTCCTTCATAATTTTTCAATAAAATGAGAGCTGATCATCAACTTCTGCTGCTGACTTGGAGAATAGTGAACTACCACCTGAATGGGTTGCCATCAAGGACAACACTTTAGCCATAATGCCAACAATCTCCCCCTTTGGACTTGATGGCAAAGCTTACTAAGAACTTGCCATTTGATTCCTTTGAGCTGTCCATTTGATTCCTTTGAGCTGTCCTGCATCTATGTATTATGTTACATCTGATATCTCTCCTGAATGTATATAAGTGAGATGGTCTTCTATGAGGGGGGTTGCCATCAAGTACAACACATGCATCATAATGCCAACAGAAAAGACTTGAGGTAAACCAGAGTATGTTAAATGGGGGTGTCAAAAGAAAAGACCAGATCAGGGAAGTGGCTGAAAGAAACCAGTATCGCCATCCCCCACAGGGATTCATAAAGCTTAATTTCAATGGTGCTGCAAAACATAACCCGGGAGAGGCTGGCATTGGGGGAGTCTTCAAAGATGCCGGGGGCAAAACCCTGCGAACCTTCGCGATGGACAGTGGGGAAGCCTCAAATAACGAAGCCGAACTGCATGCCTTGAAACGAGGCCTGGAAATTGCACTACAGGCTAATTTCAAGAGACTCCAAATTGAGGGAGACTCGAAGTTGGTGGTAGACATGGTCAGGAAACTACAGCAGCAACAACCAGCAGACAAAATCAGTAAGAGCTAGAGAACGGCATGGCTTGTAGGAGAAATCGGGAAACTCCTGCCCATAATCAACTACCTAATTCCGTCTCACATTAGATGATCTGGAAACAAACCGGCGGACTGGCTCGCGAACTGGGGCAGTCGGAATCGAGGCAAAGAGATCGACAGTGAAGGTCTGTCTCAACTACTCCCGGAGGAGAGAGACCGCCTCCAACAATTGCTTGATGTCGATAAGGGTGGTAAAGGCAGGCCCGAGGCGAATGGCCAGGATCAGGCAGCACGCAGCAGCTGTAGGGAAAGATCGCAGCGGATGGGAACAGACAGTACATCCGTGGGAAAGGACAACAGTAATAGGAATGATAGAATTGGGCAGATGACGGGGCAAGGTAGGACAGGTCGAGGGGACGAAGAAGAAATGAGCAACGAAACATCATCAAGGAAGGATCTGGAGTTAGCTTGGGAAGTCGGGATAATTGACAGAGGAAGGACGACAGGTGGCACAAGGAGTACAGAAAGGTTACAGAAGGAGCAGCTGGGAGAATACTGGAGTAATGACGCATAAAGCAGGTCGGTCAAGTCACGCCTCATCCCGAGATAGGGATACAGGGCTGTTAGTCAGAAAATTAAAGGGCCAAGTGTTGAGCCTCAAACCTGCACCTTCCTATACACCCTCTCAGCCTTCCTTTTCCACTTATTTCATCCACCCAGCTGTTAAATCATTGCATTGTAGTTTAAAAAGAGCTTTTTATATGGTTTTCTGACTATGCTTATGACTGTTGTTTGGTTTAGTTTTTTTGTTCATGCAGCTGCGGAAACTTGTCAGTTTCTGCAGCCAGCACAGGTTTCCGCAGCCATCACAGGGTTCCGCAGCTATTTTGTTAAAAGTTGTGCTACAGGTGTCCTATGAAGAAACGAGCCACATGGGCAAGCTCCAGGTGACGGATACATGGAACGTGTCCCTTCAAATTAGCCAAATCATCCATAGAAGGTCACGGTCAACGAGGGTCAAAGGCAAAGCCAACTAAGGAGTTCAGTGGTGGCACGTCTCTGTTTTGAGCACGTGAATGCTACGTGGCATAGTCCTCAGCTCACAAAGACACCGACACACCTGGAGATCATTTCTGTAACCTGAATCTAACAGCTACCACTCCGGAGATTTAATAGACATGATGACAGTTTCGCTAGATCTCGGCTGAAAGGATCTACGTGTCTTTGGCAACACAGTCAATAGCATAGGAGTTAGTTAGTTAGTTTCAGCATTTTGTCATTATAAATAATGCGTCGATGAACGCTGTGAAGAAGTTTTTTGGGATATGTAAATTCTGAACTGTTGTGTTATCACCCCACTGTTTATATATGTTGTTGTTTTAATATATGAGAAGACTTTTCTGAGTTTATTCGTGTGACTACTCGTCGACCGGTTGAAGTGGCAGAGGGCCCTGCGCGCTGAAGCCTTGTAAAGTTTTTATTTGGTTTTATTATGTTCTTGTATCATTAGCTTATACATAACACACTGTTTGATGTTTCTTAACTCACTGCTGTTTATATTTTCACCTCTGTTTTCTTATAACTGTCAACTGATCAGTGCTTTTCTGCAGGTTTTCTTAGGCAGCCCGGGAAAATTTTCATCTTTTTGATAACTATTGACATATGAGATCATCTTGTCCTTCCTGCTCACTTTCATTTTCTGAAGTTTAATTTCAGCACTGTCTTTTTCAAGTTGTGATTTGCTTACTTATTTTTTTTTGTTATTTAGATATCATACTGCTCATCAATTTATGGTTTCTTTCTATAGTGAAGTGACTCTATTAGCAAGAAATCAGAATATTACTAACTGTAGTGTGATTTAGTTATCATATTGCTTAAACTTATTCATGATTGCTTCCCACAAGGTAGATTGAGCTAAAGGGTAAAGGATCAGAAGAGTTGAAGTAGTGTGATTAGTTTCCTTTCTGCAATTTAATTTCTTGCAATTTAGTTATCATATTGCTTAAACTTATTCATGGTTTCTTCCCACAAGGTAGATTGAGCTGAAGGGTAAAGGACCAGAAGAGTTAAAGTAGTGTGACTAGTTTCTTTTATGCAATTTAATTTCTTGCCATTTAGTTATCATATTGCTTGACTTATTCATGATTACTTCCCACAAGGTAGATTGAGCTGAAGGGTAAAGGATCTGAAGAGTTTAAGTAGTGTGGATTAGTTGCTTTGTTTTTGGTTTGAGTTGCTTTAAATTCAGTTTTTATTTTCTTTTCATTCAGCAGCAAGGATACTGGGCCATTGTCATTAGTTCACTGTTTGATGCATTTACTTTCTCTTAAGAATTGATTTCAGTTTAGTTGCTTTAAAGCTTTCTTCTTAAGCACTTTCAAGTTTGAGAAAATCGCTGTAGAAACCACCATCACCATCCATACTCCATACTTCACTTTCATTTTCGCCATCACACATTAGGGAAAGATAAATCCAAAAACAAACTAAAAAAAACTCAAAAACGACAAAAGATTAAGGAAATGGTTATCTAGTACATATAGTACACTTCACTTCGTCAGTTTACGAACCCCGGATTGACATTTTAAATAGCAATTTAGATCACACTAAATTGACCAAACATTTTGGCGCCGTTGCCGGGGAAGTGAAATTAGGTAGCCAATTTCTAAAAAAAAAAAACAAGAAAATTTCAAGGAAGGAAAATTGATAACCTCTCAAAGTATGCTCTCCTCTTGCACTTAGTGTGATCTGGAGGATCAGAAAAGAGAAAGTTATTGGTTTAATAGTTTCTTGAGTATGCTCTCTTCTTGCACCTAGAGTGACCTGGAAGATCAGAAAGAGAATTATTAGCCCGACTTGAAGAAAAATAAAAAATGACATGCATAGAGCAAGAGATTCTAGGGGAAGGTTTTTAGCTAGAGCCAAGAGTTCGATTTTTACAACTCCATCTACTTCAAGGAATAGACAAGAGACACCTCCATCATCTCCAACTTACACTCCTAGCCTTAGGATTCCTGGAATTCAAGAGGCAGTAGTCGACTCTCCCACACCTTCCATCGAATCTGAATTAGAAAGAGATCCTTTGCTTCTTTCTACAGAGAGACAAATTGTAATTGAAGAAGTAGAATCATCTGAAGAAGAAGAGGGAGAAATTCCTTCTCGTTCACCCTTAGTAGAGGAACCAGAAGACTCTGAAGTCTCCAGGGAAACTACCATGACAGAGGAAGGAGCAAATGGATTTGGTAGAGGTAGAGGAGGAGGAGGAAATAATGGAGGAGGTAGAGGTAACATTGGGGGAAATAGGGATGGAGATAACTCATTTGGATTTCCTATAGTCGATGAGGACTCCCGAGCCACAATGAAAAACATCTCACCATCTGTCCTCCCAAACTTCCATGGGTTAAGGAATGAGGACCCTGAAACATTTCTATTTAAGTTTGAGGTCGTGTGTCGAACTTATGATTATCTGGAAGACTCTCAAAAACTCAAACTGTTTCCTTCAACATTGAAAGGAGCAGCCTTGAAATGGTTCATGGGATTACTCACTCAATCCATTAGGACTTGGAATGATATGAAACAAACATTTTTGGATAGGTACCTGGACTATTGTATGCCCACCAATCACAAGGATGAGGTATTCAAAATGGTGCAAAGAGAAGATGAAAACTTGGAGGATTTACTTGAAAGATTTCAATACAACCTGAAAAGAGCAAAAATGAGTAACTTAGATGAGGAGACCTTGAAAGACCTTCTATTAAAAGCCATTAGAGATGAATGGATAGATATTTTGAACATGATGGGAAAAGGAGACATATCTCAACTTCCACTTCATGATATAGCAGAGCTATGTGTCCATCTCTCAAGGGGGAAATCTAAAACTCAAAAAGGGCCTAGAGATCCTTCTCTCATCAGAGCAAACAAATCTACAACTGGATCAGTAAGTAGGGCTGAGATTGGCAACATGCTTGATGAATTCAAGACTGACATCTTAGGGAGTCTTAGTCAGCAACTAGACACCCTTAAGATTCACAATAAGTAGAAAGCAGAAGCTGAGGCTTTAGCCATCTTTTGCCCAAAGTGTAGAAAGAAACATGCTCTAAGGGAATGTCCCTTGGATGCAAAAGTTGTAGAAACATGTGTAATTTGTTCAGAGAATCATGAGACCAAGGATTGTCCTTCAATTCCTGGGCTCAAAGTTGTCTTTCAAGAAGATCCAAATACAATCGAATCTCTCTGTTTTGTTGCAAGGAAACCTTGGCAGGGGCAACAAAATCAAGGGTTTAACAACTCTATGAATTTTCAACCCCCACCAAATTGGAATCCTTGGCAACAACCTTGGTCCCAACCTCAAAATCCTTTTCAATCATGGGTACAAGGTATGCAAAATCCTTATGGGAGATTTGCTCAATTTTATCAATATCCTCCATCTTTTCAAAACCAACAAGCTCCACAACTTCCAAATCAAAACCACAACTATCATTGCCATTTCCACAACAACAACAACCTTCTCAACAGAATCCAAATTCTCAACTCTTGCTTCCATTCCAACAAAAGTCAAATCAACTTCCTTCTGAGCCATTGCCAAACCCCAATAACAAAAACCCTCAAAATGCTTACATGATGGAAGGTCAACAATTTCCTGCCTATATGATTGTTCCTCTCAATGATGTACAACTCAGATCAGGTAGAGTCCTAGATAAGCCTTCTATAGATGCTCAAAAGCAAAGCATTTCTGAGGAAGATTCTCTTGAAGCCAATGAGGGTTTTGAAGCATCTCTTCAAAACCCAAGCACTCAAAAAGAAAAAGAAAAAGAATTAACCCCCACAACTCCTATAGTTGAGCAACCTGCATCTTCATCCACACCTCCTTTTCCTGAAAGATTACAAATTGACAAAGGGGTGGAAAAACAAATCTTGTTGCCTGACTATGATTTTCTAGAGGAATTGAAGAATGTCTGTATCAAGATTCCCTTGTTACAAGCCATTAAAGAGATTCCTATTCTAACGAAAACAATAAAGGAGTTGAGTCTTAAAAGACCAGGAAGGAAACCAAGAGATACAAGAAGAATCCACCTGGTAGGAAAAATTGCAGATATCATGATGGGAAAAATTACTATGCAGAAATATGTAGATCCCGGTAGTCCAATTGTCAAAACACATATCAATGGGGTAGAAATACCAAATACTTTGATTGATTTAGGGGCTGCTATCAACATCATGAGTAGACAGACTATGGAACAGCTAAAACTTCCTAATCTTCTTTTTACACCTACTTTATTGCAACTTGCAGATCGATCAATTATTAAACCAGATGGTGTATTAGAAGACATTTCAGTCTCCTTAGACTCTTGGGAATATCCAATGGATTTCATGATTTTAACTCCCAAGAGTAATCTAGGAGGACATCCTCTCATCTTAGGAAGACCTTGGCTAGCCACAGCTGATGCTTTTATCAGTTGTAGGTCTGGGGATATGTATATTTCTGATGGTAATTCGACAAAGAAGTTCAATCTGTATCCTCCAACAAAAGCAATTACAGAAATAGGAGATAATGAGTGGGTTGATGATGAAGATACTATACAACCTGTCTTTACCATTTCTGAGATTAGTGAAGATAGTCAAATTCTGAACACATTAGAAAACTTTGAAACATCTTCAGAATATGACCACACACAATTTCAATTGGATTCTGACATTGAGTGTCTATCATCTAGACAAATGTCTCTTTTCTCTATGGAAGAGTTTGGTAGTTCTTTCATTGAGATTTTTCCAGGAAAAACATTGAATATCAACAAAAACTTGGAAAAATCACAACAGCAAGAGCTAACCAAAATCTTGCAAAAACATTCTACTGCATTTGCATGGGAGTATACCGATATGAAAGGTATTGACCCTAAGACTTGCATTCATCACATCTACATTGAGGAAAACAGTAGACCAATCAGACAACCTCAAAGAAGGATGAATCCAAACCTTAGGGAGATAGTGAAAGAAGAGCTCCAAAAGTTACTTAATGTAAACTTCATTTATCCAATTTCAGATAGCCGGTGGGTTTCTCCTTTGGTTATAGTACCTAAAAAGAATGGTAAATGGAGGGTTTGCATTGATTATAGAGAATTAAACAAAGCAACTTTGAAGGATCACTTTCCTTTACCCTTTATTGATCAGGTATTAGATACTTTAGCAGGCAAAAAGTATTTCTCATTTTTGGATGGTTTTAGTGGTTACAATCAGATTCAGGTAGCACCTGAAGATCAGGACAAGACCACATTTACTTGTCCATGGGGAACTTTTGCTTACCGAGTACTTCCTTTTGGATTATGTAATGCACCCGCAACATTTCAAAGGGCAGTACTAGGAATATTTTCTGATCTAATTCATGATTGTGTAGAGGTTTATATGGATGATTTTACAGTTTATGGTAATTCATTTGAAGAGGCATTAGAGAATTTGGAAAAAGTCCTTATAAGATGTAAAGAAACAAAGCTTTCATTAAGTCATGAGAAATGCTTTATGATGTTTACTGAAGGGATTGTTTTAGGACATCATATTTCAGGGGATGGGATTAAAGTTGATAGATCAAAAGTTGAAGTCATCTCCAAGTTGCCTATTCCAAAATGTCAAAAAGATGTTAGAAGTTTTCTTGGATTTACTGGATATTATAGAAGATTTATTGAAAACTTCACCAAAATAGCATCTCCACTCTTCAAATTACTTACAAAAGACTGTGAATTCAAGTGGGATCCTGACTGTCAATCTGCATTTGAAACTTTGAAAACAAGAATATCTGAAGCACCCATTTTGAGAGGGCCAAATTAGAAACTTCCTTTCCATATTTCTACAGATGCTTCAGATACAGCTCTAGGAGCTGTATTGGGTCAAAAGGATTTAGTTCCTTATGCCATTTACTACACCAGTAAAAATTTGACTCCTACTGAGTTAAATTATATTGTGACTGAGAAAGAGTTCTTAGCTGTTGTTCATGCAATCAACAAGTTTAGACATTATATAACAGGCTATGAAACTTTTGTCCATACTGATCATTCTGCAATTAGATATCTCATGAAAAAACCTGTTACTAATGGTAGAGTTACAAGATGGCTTTTACTTTTACAAGAATTCAATATTACTGTGTTGGATAGACCAAGGAAACAAAATACAGTAGCTGATTTCTTGTCTAGAATCCAAAATACTAACGAAGATTCTCCTGTAGAGGATAAGTTTCCAGATGAATATTTGTTTGCAGTAACTACTAAGACTCCTTGGTATGCAGATATTGCTAACTATTTGGTTACAGGGAAGCTACCTCCACACTTATTTCCTAATGAGAAAAGGAAAATTATTCAGGAGAGCTCAAATTATTCATGGATTTCTAATGAATTGTTTAAAACAGGGCTAGATTGTGTGATCAGAAGATGTGTTCGGGAAGATGAAATACCTGACATCCTCAAGGCATGTCATGATGAACCATGCGGTGGACACTTTGCTGACAAGAGGACGGCCTATAAAATCCTTTCTTTAGGATATTATTGGCCTTCTCTCTTCAAATGTGCAAAAAAATATGTCAGAAGGTGTGACAGCTGCGAGAGAGTTGGGAGACCGACTCTTTCAAATGAAATGCCATTACAGCCGCAGGTACTCATCGAACCCTTTGAAAAATGGGCTTTAGATTTCATTGGACCCATTAATCCACCATCTAGACAAAAGAAATATATATTGGTTTGCACTGATTATGTCACTAAATGGGTAGAAGCCAAGGCATTGCCTTCTGCCACTGAAAATTCAGTTGTTCAATTTCTTTTTGAGGATATTTTTACTCGTTTTGGTGTCCCAATAGAAATTGTGACAAATCAGGGAAGTCAATTCACATCTAACTTGATGGAGAAGATGATGGAAGAATACAAAATCAAGCACAGAAAATCTACTCCTTACCATCCTCAAGCAAATGGTCAAGTGGAATCTACAAACAAAGTTCTTGAGAGCATCATCACTAAAACTGTTCATCTCCACAGAAGGGATTGGGCAGAAAGGCTTCCTGAAGCCTTATGGGCCTACAGAACTACATGGAGGAACACAACAGGACATTCTCCCTATGAACTTGTTTATGGGAAAGAAGTCCTGCTCCCCATTGAGTTCCAAGTCAAGACTTTCAAGATGGCAGTCCAGTTGGGGATGAATCTATCAGAAGCCCAAAAGCACAGAATGGAGCAGCTGAATGAGCTAGATGAGATCAGACAAGATGCAATTTTAAGGACTGATCTAGTTCAACATCAAAGAACTAAGTGGCATGACAGATATATTAAAGAGAGAAAGTTTCAAGAGGGAGATTGGGCTTTACTGTTTGATTCCAAGTTTAAAGACTTCAAAGGGAAGTTTCAAACTCATTGGCTTGGGCCATATGAGATTGATAAAGTCTTTAACAATGGAGCAGTAAGAATCAAGACCATTGATGAATTTCAGACTCCTCTTATTGTGAATGGCCACCGATTGAAAATTTATCATAAGCCACTTTCAAAAGAGGAGTTTGTCAAAATGTTCCAAGAAAATTCTGCAATAAGGATGGTGGAGAAGAATCCTTCTCTCCCACCAGCCTAATCTTTGTTTCTTTTAGTTTTTGAAAAAAAAGAAAAAGAGAAAAAAAAAAATGTGTATAAGCCTGAAAACCAATCCCAGATTGGCGGTCTTATGCAAAAGATATAGAGTGAAAATCAGGGACACCTGACACTCTATATTTTCCAAAAAAAAAATCTCCTCTCCTTCTCTTTCCATCTTCACTTCATCTCACTTGTCATTTCACTTCACCTCCATCTCATTTTCATCTCCATTTCACTTCATTCCACTTCATTTTCACTTCATTTCACTCATTCCATTTCACTCCATCAATAAAAAGTCCCCTTCGGGACTATTTTCATTCAGTTAGTTATTTTCTAACTATCTTTGTGCAGACAAGGGGGTGTTGTCTCAGTTTCCGCAGCTGGGAACCGTTTCCGCAGCCAGAAGCAGTTTCCGCAGCCAGAAACGATTTCCGCAGCCAGCATCACTCTGTTTTCAAAAATACAATCAACTGTTAGTGCCATAATCATGAAATGCAGGTGTAATTGAGCTAAAGACATGGGGCATCTCCAAGATATCAAAGAAGAGCAACTGGTTAGAAGCCTTGAGCAAGAATTGACAAAGTTTCCAAAGGTATGATCAAAAATCTTTATCAAATAACAATTCAAGTCATAATTACGTATAGTCATTAAACCATAACAGGTTCTCCTATGTGCAATGATTTGATATATTAGCCCACTATCACTCTTATTCCGCGATATCACTCCACACACCTCGCATTCATTTCTTTAACGGTCTCATGATTACTCCGAGTTTGAACTCAAGTATGACTGCACTTCTAGTTATTACCCGTACTCTTGAGACGTGACCTATTGTGTTACGGCTCTTCCCAAGCCGTAATTTCCGCAGTCGTCTATTGAGACGTGTAAAATCTCATACACAGTCATCCGACTCGAAAGAATCCTGCTGTTACTCCACTCGCTTATCACTCCACTCATACTCCACTTATACCATAGTCCTTGCATGCGTCCACATTTCATTTTATGAACTCGTTTACCACTGCTCACCCACTGTTCCTCCCGTAATTCGGATATTTCCATTCACTGTTCTCTATTTCCGACTGCAGTCACTACAATTTTCTCTAAACCTTGACTACAGTCATTACAGTTTATCCTAAACCCTGTAACAGAGCTATTTTTTCCCTTAACCCTCACACACAGAAGAACTCTCAGAGGAATTTAAAACAGAGGATGGGAAAATTACTGAGAGTTGAGCCGGAAGGACCGAAATACTTGGAGGGTTATCCTCAAGTTAAGGAATTGCTGAAGAAAGTCAGATGGCTACGATTTATCCAGAAGTTTAAAGGCTATAACAAGGAGGTAACCAAAGCTTTTGCAAGGTCCTTTAATGGACAAACAGTGGAGGTTGGAGACTTGAAATTCACAGTGACCGAGGCCACAGTAACAGCTGCCACGGGCCTACCTCAAGAAGGTGAAAGGTGGTTTAAAAATAGAAGTGTGGATGATCAAATATGGAGAACCATGCTACAAAAACAAGGTATGGATACAACCGTATTTACAAGAGGCATCCATGTTCATGTATTAAAAGAGGAATGGTCTAGTCTACTGTTAGTCATCCAGAAATTTATCACGCGTGAAGGTCGTTTTGGCTCTATGTATATGTATCATGTTAGACTGATGATGAATTTCATAGACGGTCACACTCTTAATTTGCCTCATTTTCTGCTATCAAGTTTGAAAAAGATGATTTTTACAGTTCAAAAGCATGTAGGCAATATTGAACCTCATCTTTAACATCATGGGCTCATCAAAATTCTTATTGAGGATCAGTTGAAGAAAACTAAGGATACTTGGGGGCAATTCTTGACAAGAAACTACTTCCAAGAGCCGTCTGAGGCCTCTGGAAGCAGTCCACCAAAGATTCCAAGGAAAAGTAGGAGGAGAGAAAAGAACATTACAATCCAAGACTCCCCTACAATAGAAATTCAAGAAATAGTCCAAAAAGAAAAAGAAGATAGAGCTAGAAGTAAGAAACAGAAGAAGGAAAAAGGCAAAAGAACCATCCAAGAAGTCTATCCATCCCCTGAGCAATCCATAGAAGAGGATTATCAACATCTGTCAGAAAGATTAATAGATCTTCAAACTACTGCTATAGCCAAGAAAAAGCATAAAGGAAAACAGAGTGCACAAAAGAAGAGTACTAGTTCATACTTAAGAAGGATCACTAGGCTAAAAGGGAAGGGGAGTAAAACCAAAGAAAAACAGTCTCACTTTATTGATTTAGATGAAGAGACACTTGAGAAATCTCCAACTCAGCCAAGCATTGAGTCAAGTCCTCCACGTGAGGAAAGCCCTTTTCGGCCGGAAAGAGAGAGCAGTCCTCCTCCACCAGATTTTGAGTTTAGGCCGAGAAAGACACCTGAGGTAGATTCTAATCAGCAAGAGGCATACAATTACCTGGAAACCTTAGAACAATCAGCTGCAGGACCAAGTACTTCTCTGCCACCTGATGCAAAAGTTCAGTCTTTGAAACAGGAAATATTTGAGTTAGAAGTCCTAAATAGGCATATCATACAGGAAAATGAAGCACTCAAAGAGCAGAGTAAAGTAGACAAGATTTTCCATGATAATACCATGCTCCATTTAGGACTGTGGCAAAAGAAAAACATAAAACTGAAGAAGAAGTGCAAAAAGTTAAGCAGGGCATTGATTAACCTCAAGTTCAAATGCCTAGTCAGGAAGCCAAGGATGATGTTAGCATCAAGGAAGAAGAAAAGAGGGCTAGATGTCCTTGCAGAAGCATCAGAACATATGGATTAGAGGGAAATAACTCAATTTTGGTTGCATGAGGACATGCAACACCTTCATAGTGGGGGTATGTTGAGCCTCAAACCTGCACCTTCCTATACACCCTCTCAACCTTCCTTTTCCACTTATTTCATCCACCCAGCTGTTAAATCATTGCATTGTAGTTTAAAAAGAGCTTTTTATATGGTTTTCTGACTATGCTTATGACTATTGTTTGGTTTAGTTTTTTTGTTCATGCAGCTGCAGAAACTTGTCAGTTTTCGCAGCCAGCACAGGTTTCCGCAGCCAGCACAGGATTCCACAGCTATTTTGTTAAAAGTTGTGCTACAGGTGTCCTATGAAGAAACGAGCCACATGGGCAAGCTCCAGGTGACGGATACATGGAACGTGTCCCTTCAAATCAGCCAAATCATCCATAGAAGGTCACGGTCAATGAGGGTCAAAGGCAAAGCCGACTAAGGAGTTCAATGGTGGCACGTCTCTGTTTTGAGCTCGTGAATGTTACGTGGCATAGTCCTCAGCACACGAAGACACCGGCACACTTGGAGATCATTTCTGTAACCTGAATCTAACAGCTACCACTCCGGAGATTTAATAGACATGATGATAGTTTCGCTAGATCTCGGCTGAAAGGATCTACGTGTCTTTGGCAACACAGTCAATAGCGTAGGAGTTAGTTAGTTAGTTTCAGCATTTTGTCATTATAAATAACGCGTCGATGAACGCTGTGAAGAAGTTTTTTGGGATATGTAAATTCTGAAATGTTGTGTTATCACCCCACTGTTTATATATGTTGTTGTTTTAATATATGAGAAGACTTTTCTGAGTTTATTCGTGTGACTACTCGTTGACCGGCTGAAGTGGCAGAGGGCCCCTGCACGCTGAAGCCTTGTAAAGTTTCTATTTGGTTTTATTATGTTCTTGTATCATTAGCTTGTACATAACACACTGTTTGATGTTTCTTAACTCACTGTTGTTTATATTTTCACCTCTGTTTTCTTATAACTGTCAACTGATCAGTGCTTTTATGCAGGTTTTCTTAGGCAGCCCGGGCAAATTTTCATCTTTTTGATAACTATTGACATATGAGATCATCTTGTCCTTCCTGCTCACTTTCATTTTCTGAAGTTTAATTTCAGCACTGTCTTTTTCAAGTTGTGATTTGCTTACTTATTTTTTTTTGTTATTTAGATATCATACTGCTCATCAATTTATGGTTTCTTTCTATAGTGAAGTGACTCTATTAGCAAGAAATCAGAATATTACTAACTGTAGTGTGATTTAGTTATCATATTGCTTAAACTTATTCATGATTGCTTCCCACAAGGTAGATTGAGCTGAAGGGTAAAGGATCAGAAGAGTTGAAGTAGTGTGATTAGTTTCCTTTCTGCAATTTAATTTCTTGCAATTTAGTTATCATATTGCTTAAACTTATTCATGGTTGCTTCCCACAAGGTAGATTGAGCTGAAGGGTAAAGGACCAGAAGAGTTAAAGTAGTGTGACTAGTTTCTTTTATGCAATTTAATTTCTTGCCATTTAGTTATCATATTGCTTGACTTATTCATGATTACTTCCCACAAGGTAGATTGAGCTGAAGGGTAAAGGATCTGAAGAGTTTAAGTTGTGTGAATTAGTTGCTTTGTTTTTGGTTTGAGTTTCTTTAAATTCAGTTTTTATTTTCTTTTCATTCAGCAGCAAGGATACTGGGCCATTGTCATTAGTTCATTGTTTGATGCATTTACTTTCTCTTAAGAATTGATTTCAGTTTAGTTGTTTTAAAGCTTCCTTCTTGAGCACTTTCAAGTTTGAGAAAATCACTGTAGAAACCACCATCACCATCCATACTCCATACTTCACTTTCATTTTCGCCATCACACATTAGGGAAAGATAAATCCAAAAACAAACTAAAAAAAACTCAAAAACGACAAAAGATTAAGGAAATGGTTATCTAGTACATATAGTACACTTCACTTCGTCGGTTTACGAACCCCGGATTGACATTTTAAATAGCAATTTAGATCACACTAAATTGACCAAACAACAAGTGGAGGCTCGGTTGGTAGGACAGCGGGTAGATAACAACCATATGCCTGAGGAGGCAGAGGGAATGCTCATACAGTTTGGTAAGAACCATGAAAAAAAGCTGAAAGGTGATAGCGCGACCCTGCGACCAGGCCCCTTCACCAGCTCCGGTAAGAAAAGGTGGTATGTTTACTATCATCCCTATCCTCCAGGCGTTATGTTAGCTAGCAATTACATTATCCTTGTTCGACCAGAAATGTTCCGCCCCAGTGAGCAGAATATCAGTAGTAGAACTGATAGTGGCCTTCCCGGCACTCGGTCGAATCTCCTCTTTCCCTCCAGAGCAGGGGAGGCCTTGCATGGCGATAGTTCTGGTTCCTATTCAGAGAGATGGGAGGCGAGGGGGGCTTTGTTGGGTCTCGTCGTGCTCCAAGATGGGTACCGCAGCCCCGGCCATATCTGTTCCCTGGATTTCTTCCGTGGCTCTCAACACGGAAGCTATCCTCACCAGATGGCTCGGTTTGCTGCGCTTTGCCACGCTGTCTGGCGCGGGTTTTCTTGGGCTAATGAGAGAGGGAGGCGGGTCTTAAGCCGCTTCGCTAGGAGTGTTGTTTTAAGGGTGCAGACTACCAGCCATGCTGAAGCCAGGATGGTCAGCGAGTGGATTATGATAGCATTTCATCTCAATAGCACTGACTTGTGGTTTTCTGTTGTGATAGGTAGAAAAGCTCATACAATTTCAAAGTCCCAGGTCCGTGGCAAGATGGCACCGAGGAAGGCTAAATCTGCAAAGAACCGGGAAGATGGCACCAATAGCCATCCGAGCAAAAGGGGCAGGAAGCCCGACTCTGAAAAGACCATGCACACGATAAACGCGTACATGGTCGGGATTCCTCTGGAGATCCGCACCCAAATCAATGGGTGGGAGCGAGAGCTGTGGGATATCAGTGATAACAAAGAAATCCCTTCGAAGATTGGGAGGATCTGATCCCGGACCCAGGAACCACAAGAGGCAGAAACTCCCTGTTCAATAAAACGCTTCATCATTACTGGATTATGAAACATGTGGTTGATCGGGCTATGGAGGTGAATCAGGCCGTCCGTGAAGAGGAGGACGAGGAACGCAAGCAGGCTGAGGAGCATCTCAAAAGCCAGCTGGTAGAATAAGTGGATAATATCAAGAATACTCTCCTGAAAGAGATCGCGATCGTCCAAGTCTAGGCAGCAAGAAACCATCTGTTGCTGAAGAACATGGAACAAATTTTGCTAGACCTAAAATGGGCCATAGACCAGAAGCAGCTGAAGCCTGGTACCAGCGCCTCAAAGCCTGCCCCGGTCAACTCGTCGGATGAGGATTAGCTGAGCTGAGTCTCTTCTTTTGTTTTGAATGTTGATAAAACATAACTGTGTCTGGTTGTTAAGTCATGCTCCTGTCGTTAGCTTAGTCAGTAATAGACAAAAACATGGTTATGACAGGGAAAAGCAACAAAACATTTTCAAATTTTGGTCAGGTTTTAAGGCCAAAAGGTGGCGGTCTGGTTTCCTGCGGGCAGACCTGCCACCTGAACTTTAGTGTGCTGTAATTTTGTTTTGTCATCTGGAATGAAGAATGCCTAACTTTATATATCTATATATATATATATATATATATATATATATATCAATTTAATATTTTTTTTTTTTTAATTTTTAAATTACAACATTATCATATTAAAATATTTTTATAAATAGAATATATTCCACATCGATACTATAGGCCAATTTCATAGTTTGTCAATATTATGGGTCAATACCATGAGATTTTTATTTTTATTTTATTTTTATAGAGTTATTGTTGTTTTTTATTTTTTATTGCACCGAAGCACTCTAAGCCTAGTATGGGGTAGATGTCAAGTGTAAATGTTTAACATTTTTAATATTTAACAAATTTAATCTAATGTCAATGCCGGTGAGTATAGGGGTATATGTGTAGGCATAAATGTTTAACATTTAAGATAAATATTTAACATTTATATGTAGACTCAATTAAAAAATAATGTTGGGAAGTAACTCCTTTACATCTTATTCTTATCCATATTTTACGCAAAGACTTTCCTAAATTATGATGGGAAGTAATTGATGGTAGATATGTTATTTACTTGAGTATAAGTTATTTTCAAGTATTTTATTTTTTATGGTTTTCCTACCATTATCTCTTAGAGGAAACCCGATTGGGGAAAACGTATAAGGTAACCTCAAACCTCTTTGAGGTTGAAAGCTGGCCCTTCAACTTGGAGAGGGATCTCTCGATAAAAACTAAACTACTCAAGGTCATTGTAGTAGAAGTCCTACAATTGAGTCCTATGGCGAGATTTATTAAAAAATGATCAAAATTTGGTTGAGTTATGTGAAAATACTACCATTGGGCATGGAGTCTAACTCAATAAGGTTTTATACAAACAAATTTTCGATCAAAAAAACAAAAAAGCAAGGTATCAGTAATTCCTTTGACACTTAACCGATTTAGAGGAAGATGAAGGAAATTAGTGTAAGGGTTAAGTGATTAATTCCTGAGAAATAAATAAACAGGAGCATAAAATATAAATCTCAATCCCATACACTTAGTTTTTTGGACATGAGGAAATGTAAAACAAAGCAAAAGACAGACATGGAAATACAACACAAGAATTTTTGTAAATGCTCATCAAGACTGTTTTCATTAATGATTTACTAAAAAATACACAAGGGATGATATATCTCAAATAAACTCCAACCCTTTTTCCTTCTATAGTTCTTGCTTATATAAGCATTACAATAACTAAAACATGTTTGTAGCTTAAAAATACTTACAGTTATCCAAAAATAGAAATACAAATATCTTAGGTACATGAATCTGAAAATATATTTTTAAACATATCAAAAATCAAAATATCTTGGTGCAAATTATTCTGAAAATGGGGCTGAGAAAATGTATCATGATTGTGTTTACCTCATTGTAGATCAGTCCTGTCATCCTCCAAAAACGAGTTCGCGTTTTGGTGTTGTCTTCTCGGTCATCCTTGTTGCAATATGCTGATACTGTTGTTGTCAGTCCTTTAGCTACATGAACCGATAATTTTGCTGAAGGATCCACTGTCAGTGCCTTTCTCCAATTGTTTCTTTCAAAATGCGCTGAAAATGGAAATGCCAGAGTTTTTTGTGTAAAATTTTCTAACAACGAAAATTCCATCTCTCCTTTGTGTTTTTTGTATCTAAACGCTGACAGGTGCGTGATCAATGATAGATCAAAAAATTCACTTTAATAATGACTAATCAAAACCCGAAAAATGGTTGTTGGCTTCCTAGCTGAGGGAAATGGCCACCTTCAAAAGAACGTCCACCTTATCCATCCTCTGCCTCTTCCTCTATTTGGTTTCCATAGGGATTTTATTTTTAGTTTCCTTGGCCTATGACCTTTTAGAACTTGTAATTTTTCCTTTGTTTATTATCAGGTCCTTTAATGGGACATTGTCCACATCTATCACTTCCTTGGCGAGGTCAAGATTTTGTTTTAACTTTATCTTCAACCTTAATTTGTTTAAAGGCCTGGTGTGAGGTCTTTTACCCCCTTTGAACATTTGAAACAGGGAGGGTTCTTCTTCATCATGGGGTTCAATTTCAACTTATTTTCCCTTGGTCTGCTCTGGTGGATGAGTTTCTGCAGGGGAACTCTTAGTGGGTGGCTTCTCAGGATGAGGAGAATTCACAGAAGGAGGCATATTTTCAGTGGGATAGTTTTCAACAGTAGGATGTGTCTTCTTAGGTTTGTCACTTCTTTTGGCCTAAACCTTAGGAATTGTAGGACTAGAGGATGAGGGAATGCCCTTCTCTTTTCAGTTTTAGATTTCAGTGGAGTTTCCATGAGACGAAATTTGTGTCTGAGTTTTCTTGCTCTGTTTGGTACCCTTCTACCTCCTTCGTTTAGCCTCTGGGGGCTGGGGTTGAAACCCTCCCTAAAATAGGAAATGGCTCTAAGTTTTGCCAGCTTTGGCTAACTAATTCTCAGTTAACAACTTAATTAAGGCTTTGATAAATAAAATGAGGGGATGGGTCTACCCTGGCCCAAAAATAAGCAGCCATGTGCTTAAGACTCTCTAATAAATAAAAACAGGCATTCATTCTTACTTGTCCTGCTAGATGAGCTAAGAAATGAAAATGGTATAGATTTACCTGGTTAAAATGCCCTTCACACATGAAATATGACTGGGTAATGCATAGCATCCCATGCCATTTGTCCTCTAGCCAAGATCTTTGCACCCCTGCCTTCTTGTTTTTGTCCTTGAACTCAGCTCTCAGGAAAAATGGGACATCAATCCCAGCTAGAACGTGACTTCTGAAAACCTCTTCCCCATCCGTAGGCAGCGCTATAACCTCTGTAATTAGTTCCTCTGTGACTAGGAATGAAATCCCTCCTACCTCCACATGGTGACCGTCAAACCCCTGGGTGAATTCTTGAGCCACATTGTCATGGTAATCGGTGCATTGGTGGAAAAATTCCTACCACCCAGCCCACTAGAATTGTTGCTAAATATCTGGGTAAATATCTAGGAGTTCAGGACCTTTAGGTTTGATTTTGTTAAGCTTCCCTCTCTTCCCCATTATCCCTATTGTTTGGAAATTATGCAGATGAGAGACCGGGATCGAACGATGTATCTGCGCCGATAAATTTGAAACAAACAACTCTCCAGTGCTAAACTAAAAAAACTTTGCAAATGAAAATTGTGAAAATAATATGGTAAAAAACAGTGATATTTTCAGGCGTAATAATTGATTGACAAGTGAAATGATATTTTTTACCCTTCGATAATTACAAAATTACAACATTGCTCTTTGGTGGCGGAAAACCTCACTTTTAACACGCACCTTTCACCTCCAGATAATTTGTGGCATGACCGAGCAATGATTATCGTGTCGCTGACGTGGAATGTGTCAGCGTGATTTTAAAAATCAAAATTCAAATTTTACTTTTAGCGTTGATATTCCCGTTATCAACCAATACCTGATAACATTAACACTCTCATTGTGAGTGTATTCCCGTTAATAACTTTTTGAACTTAATAAGAGGTGATAGTTCCATTATCAACATTTCCCTTGTTTATTACAAATTGTTTCACTGACACTAAAATTGTCAGTGTTTCTCAAAAAATTTCAAACTCAAAATAAAATGTGATAACACCTACAAAGATTAAGAATAAAAAATTACTACGCAGATATCTAAAAATGATTCCATAACCATATTTAAATTTAATAAATAAGCACACAAAAACTGAATACTTATAATAAACTTACAATATAACAAGTTTTTTAATCATGAATATCCACCCCCACATTACCCTCCATATTATTAACTTGTAAACACGTTTTGTTACAATACCATGGCTTACCAATACTACAAGTTAGAAAAAGCACAACTTATTTCACAATAAAAAATTAAAATGTAAAATATTTTAGATATTATAGATAGCACTCATTGCATAGAGTGAAAATTTTCCGTCATATGGATGGATGGGGGGAGAGAGAGAGAGGGGGGGGAGTGTAAAAGAGAGGAAGATAGAGGAATGAAGAGAGAAAGAGGGGAAGGAGAGGAGAGAGGGAGGAAGAAAAAAGACATTAATGAATAAATTAATGTTTAAGGAACTCTAATATTAAGGTTTAAAGTTATTGTAACAATATCTGGTTCATAGGGAAGGATATCTGGTTCATAGGGAAGGGTAAGATATTTTTCAAGATTGTCCCAAAGATGTGATCCAATGGTTAAGTGAGGTGGTTTGGACTTCACAAGTTTGTGGTCTAATCTCATGCAAGACTATATATACATGAGAGCAGCTCAAAGTCTTTTAAAATTAACATATAAATCCATTATAATGATATGATTTGAACATTTCAACATTTTACTTGAGAGAATTAAAATTTGGTGGGCATGATAATAATAATTTGTACCAACTACTTCAAATAAACCCAATTGAAAAAAAATCTAAAATTAATAGTAGAGTATGAAAATAAATTTATTTAATCTAATTGAGCCAAAAAAATCTAGTATAAAAGAGATATGTAATTGGTCAAAATCTACTTAATATATGTGACTTTTAAAACAAAATATACTCTAATAACTATTAAAAAATAAAAATAAATATACATATATTAATTTGATTGAAATACTCTAGTGTCCATAAACTGGAAAGGCCACTCCTATAGGAGTCCAGGAAAGGACTACGCTAAGATCCAATCTAAGAAAATCTACTCTAAGATCTAACGTATGAAAATTTCAGGCATATTAGTAGGACGACAAGTTTCACAGAAGTTCTTTGCAAGATTTAGGGGATCCGTGAGAAAAGCAGACAATTGCACGTGAACGGGAGGCAGATTGATAAACCCATTAACATTAAAACAAATGCAGCTCTCCCTGCAATCGACCTCCAGTTATGAGCCACAGAATTGAGGAGTCCTAGCTGTCCGCCTCGGCCACCACTGGTAAATCATTAAACTGTTGAAAGCATATGCGGAGGAGAAGGACGATGATTACTGCGGAGACAACCACAGAGATAAGGACTACACTTCCCCAGATCTGACCTAATCGGATTTTGTAATGAAAAATATCTGGAATCCATTATGCAATGAAAGAGTATCAATTTCCATTTATCTTAACGGGGACTTGCTGTCTCGGAAAACTTAGTAAGCTTAGTAGAAAATAGATCTAGATTGCTAAATATTTCAACAATATTCTTATACAAATTACGATTAAACACCAAACCATAAACATCCATAATTAATATTAAAGAATAAAATATAACAAATACTTGATAACAAATATATTAACAACATTACACCAGACCATAAACACAAATATATTAATAACATTACAAACCATAAACATCCATGGCCAGCGCTAAAGAATAAGATAAAACAAATACATTAATAACACTGTTTGGTACAGGGGTGTATACTTCTGAAAAGGAAGATATCTAAACTTATAACGGGCAACGAAAGAACCGCTCCCAAAAAAACCAAGTGGGGAAAATTTTAGACATATTTAGGAGAAGCGGGAGTGAACAACACACAGATTCATAAAAGTCAAACGAAGATATAAACTTATAACTCGGAAATAAAGTATTGCTGCAAAGAACTGACAATAGTCATGGTACCGTGCCAAGCTACATAGAAGTTCCTCGGAAGATTTAGGGAATGCGGGAGAAGAGCTGACGACTGCAAGTGAAGAAGAGGCAGACTGACAACCCCATTAGCATTAAAACAAATGCACCTCTCCCTGCAATCCACCTCCACTTCTCAACCACAGAATTGAGGAGTACACGTTCGCCTGTCCCGCCATCCGGAAGATCATTAAACTGTTGAACGAATATGCGGAGGAGGAGGAGGATGGTTACTGTGGATACAACTCCGGAGAGAAGGACTAGACTGCCCCAAACCTCTGACCCAACAGGACCCTGAACAGAGAAGACAGCCGTGAAAATCACCCCATGACTGGTCAGGTACACATTTATCAAGTATTTTATACAGCTGCACATATGGGTATCAGGTTCTTGACGCATAACATTAATTTGCGGGCGAACAGGAATCGGGATAATAATGATAATATGGTCTTCAATTGTCAAGGAAACCGTGTTGCTGCTACTGTTGCTGTTGGGTTGATACTCCATCAGAAATCTGATTGTCCAAGGCAAGCATACAATTATAAGGAGAGTTTTTTGACCAAGACTAAGCTACAGAAATTAAAGAGAAGTATTAGAATTAGTTTTTATTTTCACTGAATTAAAACTGAATCCGAAGAAACCCGAACCCCAATAGAATAGATAGAATGACCGCGAATTTGATAGACACCTAAGTCTGAGTTTAAATAGGATAAACGGAGAAAGCCTAAAAGAACAATAAATAATAGGCTGCAGAAACTTACAGTTGTTGACGGGCGCTCTAAAATTTAAATGTCTCCAAACGCAAACTATTGGAAAACGGAAAAAATATATATCAGAAAAATGTCATTGAAATTGAAGAAATTTCATGAGTCCTGTAAATGCCCACAAAAGACGATTATGAAGTAAATACAACATAATCTTTAATCCACAGAAAGAAAGAAAAGATGATGAGTATGTGAATTACCTTTCAAATTGCTATTATGTTCGGCAAGTGGCCCGGCCTTATAACTGAATCTCTTTAGAGCTGGGAAACCACGGAATGAGAAGAACAAAAATGGAATGCATGGAGTGAATGAAATGGCGAGGAAGGCAGATTATAAAGATACGCGGGGGTAGAGCTGCGGGCGGGGGCCTGACCCTGGGCGGGGGTAGAGCTGCGAGGGGTGAGGTTGCGCGAAGTTGCAAATCACAATTTTGAAAGAGACAGGAGGAACGCACCGTCCATGTAAACATCTTTTTCAAGGGATTGATAGAGAAAGGAGGGAACAACCGTCCATTCATACATATTTTTGAAGTCGTTGATAGGGAAAGGAGAAACTTACCGTCCACATGCATATCTTTTTGCAAGCGGTTGATGGAGAAAGGGGAAGCGCCATTCTTAAATTGATTAACGTGATCGTAGTTTCAGTTTATCGGAGGGCGAAGCTACTTTGTGAATCAAGCTACGTTGTCTACAAATCACGCAATTGACAATCAAGTTAAGCTAATGCCTCTCGCCTTCACCGGTCAAGGTGAACGCTCAATATGCATTTTGACCACCTCTCTCTTTTCGTTCATGCATAGACGTGAACGCTGGTCGCTATTGCGTAGTCGTCTCCTTTCTTTAGAATACACGCGGGACCTTATGCATTCCACGTCAGCGTGTGTCTAATATTTAACGTAACGGGGAGAGCCCATGGGCACCTGCCGAGGTGAAGCTACCCTCATGGTTCTGGATCTTCACTGGTCAATGGTAACAAACAGGTCGGTGGTTCATGCATGCCAGTGCCTAATTAATAGGAATACAGGTGAGCGCCTGTGGGCCCTTTAAGGAATCTTCAGCGTTATAAGTCTCCTAATCACATACAAGTTTATCTGAACGCATGTGCCCTTTTCGCATTCCTGGGTTGGTATAAGTTTCCAGTCACGCGTTTTCTACTAACGCCACACATTGTCGTCATGGATGGTAGTATTTTTTTTCGTTTGAATTGGTAAAAAAAAAAATTAAAAATAAGATTATTATACTAGAAATGGATTTAGCTCATTAAAAACTTGATTTTAAAAAATTCCAATGCTATTTTGTTATAATCTTATCTAAATTTCTATTATTTTTTTATCTAAATTTTTATTATTTTCATTCTTAAGTTTTCTAGGTTATAATCTTACCTAAATTTCTATTATTTTCAATCTTAATTTTTTTAGACTACCCAAAAATGAAATAATTATTAGTGGATTGAAATATTTGACATTTATGAAATATTTTTAAATTGTTTTAATAGTAAAAGTTGAGATTTATTTTTAAAATTGTTATGTTTTTTAAAGATTAATTTAAAGAAAATGTTATAGAAACAAAGGTTACATAGTAACTAGCATCTACCTCTTAGAAATTGAAGTTACTAAACGACCCATAATAAAACCTCAACCAATCAGCTTACAAATAAATAAATTTAAATAATAATAAAAAATTTACAAAAATTGAATTCCCAATGTTAAACCATATATGAGTGACAAAAACTTTTGATCAAAACCAAACTAATTCGTAGTGAAAACAAAAGTATAAGTGACATATGAAATGATTTATAGTTTTTTGGGGAATATGATATTGATAAGTTATGGTATTGTAACAAAATATATTTACAAATTAAGAATCTTCATGATAAAGTTTAGGTAAAACGCCATGAACAAAATCTTGTTCCATCTTTTTTTCAAATTTATATATGTTTAACTTATATAATAATTTTTTTAATTAATAATGATAATAATTTAAAATAAAGTTATACTTTAGTTAATTGTGGTGATAAATATGTCCATTTTAGAATAAGACAAAGTTTTAATTTAATTATCAATAATTATTTGGTGGATGGTAAGGAGTTAACTCTATAATATTCTTTGGATTGTACCCAAATTAAAGGTTGAGATTTATCAAAAAAAGTAATTATGTTATTTTTATCTTTTTAATTAAATTAATTAATTAAAAAAAATTGTCATATAATCAAGTGTCATATGAAGTTGTTTGTAGTTAGTCTATAGAATTCATGTACTTTATGGGTTTTTCACATAACTAAATCTATTTATACATTCAAAACATATTTTAAATAACAAAAAAATCATAATCTTGCTTGAAATTGTATTCTAAATTCTAATTTATCACTATTATAACTCTTTCATATAACTAAGATCATAAAAGAAAATATAACCAAATCTGTAGCCCATACTTGTCGGTAGCCCATCATTCAGAAAAGAAGAAGAAAAAAAAACATATTTCAATCTCATAGTAGTCATTTCTTGCTTAGATTGCTCATAAAACCTAGTCAAGCATCCCAACAACTCTATTGGCTTATCAATTTATTCCCTTCAAAGCCTTACAAAGTCGAGTTAGTGTGTGTTCTTCTTGCTCAGCTTGCTTGCTATCTCCGGGCCCTTCTTGCTTGAGGTGCTTGCTTATAATAAAACATTTTTCTGTCATACCATTTGCATGTCTCATCTTGGTCTTCTAAGCCATTATTGTAACGCCCCGCGGCTTGCGAGTCACCGGGGCGTGCCCACCGAATGAACGAGTTGAACAAAACAAAGGTGTGCAACTGAAACAGGCAAGACATTATGTGGGCGAAGTGCGATTGCATGTTTATAAGCGGGCGAGTCATAGTTCGACTTGCGAGCCGACCGAGCAAAGATTGTAAACGGACGAGCTAAGCAGGGGGCCGTCCCACGAGCTGGGCGGGCCAACCCACCTCTTCAACGAGTTTACAATGTAATGGCAAGTTGGCCGGGCTTAGTGAGACAAGTCGGCCGAGTGGCATGACTCACCCACCGTGCCATATATATTGGCAGTGCGGTTGGGTGGAAGGTGAGGTACAAGTTGCAACAAGGGTGCAGCTCATGTGCCTGCACCGTGGGCAAGGCTTTTGAAGAAACAGTGAAGGGCGCAGGTGGAAGTTGGCAACGCGAGTGTAAGGCAGAGTCGGGTTATGGGCTGCACGAAGGCGTGCCCGGCAGTGAGCTGAGGCACATGAGCGACCCACGGTTGGGCGCTTGCTGAACGGCACAACCCATGGCGAACAAGCGACCCAGGTGAGGGCGCCATTCACGTTGGGTGAGCGTTCGGGCAGAAATCGATTAAGTGTGGATTGTGAGGTGCGACCAACATGCAAGGCGTGCACGAGTTGGTGCGCCCGGTGGCAAACGACACAGTTGTAAACGCAGGTGGAGCTTTTGCTCTCGGTCATCTATATTCTCATAAACTTATAATAAAAGATTATTATTGCATATGATGGTGTCCTCTCTGCTGTGTTGAATGTTTATGTTAAACGTTATGATGTTAATGGATTCCGTAGATTAATATTGTTGGTTAACGATGATGAATGTTAGGTGTAATTCACAAAGTAAATTAACAATGGAACATATTAATTACTTAGGCGGTGCCGCACGGTTGCCAATTAACAAAAAAAGAATTGGGGGCATGACAGATGGTATCAGAGGTACTTGCAGAGAACAGACATGTATGCAGGGAAAAGTTATGGAGAAATCGTGGATTAACAGTCTGGGTTTCGTGGACTTGGTAGTTCATGGCAAGACCATCCAAGCTCTGGTGGACAGAGTGGCCACTCATAACTTCATGATGACGCGGTTAGCAAGAGAGGTTGGACTGATGATCTTCCCATCGAATGTGGAAGTCAGCACAGTAAACTCTAGAGCTAAAGTGGCGGGTTTGGCACATAAAGCGCCTGTGCAGATAAAAGACTGGAAAGGTCAGTTGGACTTCACGGTGATGGAGATGAATGACTTTGATATGATATTGGGGCAAGATTTCTTGAAGGGCAACAAGGCAATTTTTGTCCCCTTCTCTGATGAGGTGTTGCTGGTTGGACAATCACAGACTTCGACTTTGCCCACTCATAGGAAAAGGCGGGAATTCAAGGTGCAGCATGTTTCTGCACTAAGTTTGGAGAAGGCTATGAAGGAATCAGACATGGAGACATATGCGGTGATGTTCAAGGAAGTCGAAGGTGATGGAGTGGGGACGCCTGTTCCAGCTGATATTTCTGAGGTATTGGCCAAATATGTAGATTTGATGTCTAATGAGCTACCAAAGAAGCTTCCACCAAGGTGTGCGGTGGACCATAGCATAGAGCTTGAGCGAGGGAAGCAACCTCTGGCTAAAGCACCTTATTGGTTGTTAGGACCTGAGTTGGACGAGCTTAAACGACAGTTAAAGGAGTTGACTGATGCAGGTTTCATCAGACCTTCAAGGCCTCCCTATGGAGCTCTGGTATTGTTCTAGCGAAAGAAGGATACGAATGAGCTACAGATGTGTTGTGACTACCGTTCTCTTAACAAGTAGACGGTGAAGAACAGGTATCCTTTGCCATTCGTTTTTGATTGCCTCGATAAGCTTGTGAAGGCCCGAGTGTTTTACAAGCTAGACTTGAGGCATAGGTATTATCAGGTGTGGATAGCTGAAGGAGACAAGAAAAAAGACCGCAATAGTAACAAGGTATGGTAGCTTTGAATTCCTTGTTATGCCATTCGGGTTGTGCAATGCTCTTGCTACATTTTGCACTTTGATGAATGATGTTCTACGTCCATACTTGGATTCATTCGTAGTAGTGTACTTGGACGATATAGTGGTGTATAGTGACAACGTGGAGGATCATAAGAAGCACTTGGTGACGGTGTTCGAGGCACTGAAGGCAAATCAGTTGTACTTGAAGAAGTCTAAGTGTGTGTTTGCTCAGACCAAGATTCTGTTCCTTGGACATATAGTGGGTTAAGGGTACATAGGGATGGAGCCGAGTAGAGTGAAGGCGGTCAAGGACTTGGTTAAACCGAAGAATGTCCATGATATGAGGGTGTTTTTGGGCATGAATAACTAGCAACGAAAGTTTGTAGAGGGGTACTCCAAAGTAACATCATCACTGACAGACCTGTTGAAGAAAGACAAGAGATGGAATTGGACGGACAAATGTCAGGTGGCATTTGATGGTTTGAAGAAGAGGATGGTTACAGCACCGATATTGAAGTTGCCAGACATCGAGTGACCGTTTTAGGTACACACAGATGCTTCAGATTTTTCCATAGGAGGGGTTCTTATGCAGGATGGGCATCCGGTGGCGTACGAGAGTCAGAAGTTGTAGGATAGAGAATGGAGGTATCCGGTCCATGAGAAGGAGATGACTGCACTCATTCATTGTCTTCATGTGTGGAGGCATTACCTGATTGGGAAGCCATTTGTTGTCAAGATGAACAACGTTGCAGCAAGTTATTTTGCATCAGAACCGAAGTTTTCTGCAAAGCAAGCTCGTTGGCAAGACTTCTTGGCAGAATTCTACATGACTATTGAGTATAGACCGGGGAGACTCAATGTGGTAGCAGATGCCCTTAGCAGAAAGGGACAACTTGCAGTATTGGAAGGAGAAGATCGGGCATCAAGGAGTAGGAGTCGAGTTCAGATGTCAGAAGAGATGCATAATAAGCTCAAGGAAAGTGTCGAGACTGATACTCAGGTGCATAATATAGTGAAGATAAAGGAGGGGAAGACACGAAAGTTATTTCTCCAAGATGGATTCTTGTTCTTTGGAAACCGACTCTATGTTCCAAAGTCATCTGGGCTCAGGAGGCACCTTTTGAAGGAGTGCCACGATTCTCCGTGGGCGGGTCATCTAGGGCAGCGTCGTTCTTTAGCATTATTGGAGAGAGGATTCTTTTGGGAGAAGATGCGGGAGGATGTAGAGGAGTATGTACATACGTGCATCATTTGTCAGTAGGACAAATCGGATACACAGAGGCAAGGAGGTCTGTTGCAGCCTTTACCGATTCCTGAGAGACCATGGATGAGTGTCTCGATGGACTTCATTACTCATTTGGCGCAGGTACAAGGGTATAATGGGATAATGGTCGTGGTTGATCGTTTTTCCAAGTATGTTATCTTTGTTCCAACAAAGATGCCATGTGGAGCCGAGCGGACTGTGGAGTTGTTCTTTAAGAACATAATGAAGTATTGGGGGATGCCATTAAGCATCGTGTCAGACCAAGATCTGCGATTTACAAGCAGATTTTGGACCACATTGTTCAAGTTAGTCGGAACCGAGTTGTTGATGAGTTCGAGTTACCATCCGTAGACAGATGGATAGACCGAGAGGATCAATGCATTGCTGGAGGATTACTTAAGACATTATGTGATGGCTGATCAGAAGAATTGCCCTAAACTCTTGGATGTGGCTCAGTTTAGCTACAACATACAAAAGAGTTCTACGACAGGGTATAGTCCATTTGAGTTGGTAAATGGATAGATGCCAGTCACACCGCACACCGTAGTGACAGGAGGTTTGTTTAGGAGTCCTCATGCGAAGAAGTTCATGAAGGCTTGGGATGAGACCTTGGAGTTGGCATGGTTGCGCTTGCACGAAGCTGCAAGGAGAATGAAGAAATTGGCAAATAAGGGAAGATAGGATGCACACTTCAGTGTTGGAGATATGGTGTTTCTCAGGATTGCCGAAGATCAGTTTCAGCCACCTAAGGGGACTGCGAGATCGTTGACGAGGAAATATGAGGGACCATTCCAGGTGAAGAAGAGAGTGGGGGAAGTTTCTTACGAGCTGGAGCATCCACGCCATATGCACATGAAACATCCAATTTTTCATATGAGTCAGTTGAAGAGATGTAGACTTGAAGCTGATCATCCAAAGAGGGTGGAACCACCGAGGGGACCAGCCATGGTTATGGACAAGCCTCATCTTGAGATGTACAAGATTTTGAGTTGTCGATTTGCATGGATTGGTTGCCACATGAGACGGGAATTTCTTGTCAGATGGAAGAATGCACCAGAGGAGGATAGTTGGGAAACGGAGGACTCACTTTGGAGATGGAAGCGGAAGATGGCAAAGTATGATAGGAAGTTACGGAGGAGAGCTGGATTGCCAGGGACGACAATGCTTTCGGGTGGGGGAGAATGTAACACCCTGCGGCTTGCGAGTCACCCAGGCACGCCCACCGAACGAACGAGTTGAATGAAACGAAGGTGTGCGACAAAAACAGACGAGACATTATGTGGGCGAAGTGCGGTTGCATGTTTATAGGCAGGGGAGTCATAGTTCGACCCGCAGGCCGACTGAGCAAAGATTGTAAACAGGCGAGCTAAGGAGGGGGCGGTCCCACGAGCTGGGCAGGACGACCCACCTCTTGAACGAGTTTACAATGTAATGGCAAGTCGGCTGGGCGAAGTGAGACGAGTCGGCCAAGTGGCACGACTCACTCATCGTGGCATATATATTGGCAGTGCGGTTGGGTGGAAAAACCATTTGATCAACGAACATCTCAAGCGGATCACCGAAGATACAAGTGCGAAGGTGAGGTGCGAGCTGCGGCAAGGGCGCAGCTCATGCGCCCGCACCGCGGGCAAAGCTTGTGAAGAAACGGTGAAGGGCGCGGTTGGAAGTTGGCAGCGTGGGTGTAAGTTGGAGTCAGGTGACGAGCTGCACGAAGGCATGCCTGCTGGCGAGCTGAGGCACACGAGCAACCCGCGGTTGGGAGCTCGCCGAACGACACAACCCAAGGGCGGGCGGGCGACCCGGGTGAGGGCGTGTCGTGCACGCCGGGTGAGCGTTCGGGAAAAAATCGGTTAAGTGTGGATTGTGAGGTGCGACCAATGTGCAAAGCGTGCACGAATTGGTGCGCCCGATGGCAAACGACACGGTTGTAAACACAGGTGGAGCTTTTGCTCCCGGTCATCTATATTCTCATAAACTTATAATAAAAGATTATTATTGCATATAATGGTGTCCTCTCTGTTGTGTTGAATGTTTATGTTAAATGTTATGATGTTAATGGATTCCGCACATTAATATCGTTGGTTAAAGATGATGAATGCTAGGCGTAGTTCGCAAAGTAACTTAACAATGGAACATGTTAAATACTTAGGCGGTGCCGCACGGTTGCCAATTAACAAAAAAAAGGATTGGGGGCGTGACAATTATGGTGGGATAGGCTTTTCGACGTATACTTAAAAGGACCCTTTAAGGGCTTGGCCTGGGTTATCCGAGTCTTTGGCCCGAGTGAGACGTTTGTCTTGTGAAAGGCTTGGCCTGATGAGAAGTTCTTGTAACAGACCTCGATGAGTTACAGCCATATGTCATGCCTAAAGCAAGGCCTTGGTCGTTAACTAGAGATAGTTGTGGTATCTCCTTGTGTAACTTTATTAATCGAAGGGTAATTAAGTTATCTTTCTTGATGGTGTTCTTCTTCTCCACAAAGAATATGTGTAGCAGAGTTATTTATAGGGGAAATGCTCCCTTAAAAAAACGCTTTTCAGAGCTTAGGGTGGATGTTCAATTAATCTCATCTCCGTAACTTATGGAGTTATATATATTATATTAATAATATATTATATATTAATATAATGCTATATAATCTTATTATATATTTTAAATTATAGTATAATTAACAGATAATATATTTTTCATCATTCTTTTATGATTAATGATTATTTTATATATGGTTGTTATTATATAAGTATAAATATTCACAAATAGTAAATTATATTAGTAAATGTGGTTTTATTATGGGTAAAGATGGCTTTGAGGTTTAATTTTTATTATGCACTTAATAATTATTAAGCCTACTAATATTGTTGTGCATATGTTTTGTATAGGCTTATTAATCACAATAGTAAATGTCACTGTGCTAATATTATAAAATAATGATATAAATTTATTTTAATTTCAAAATTTTAAAAATATAAAAAATAAAATCAGATTTTATTTATTTTGATTTAAGATTATAATAAATATATTTACTTTAAAATTACATAAATATATCTATATATATTAATTTATTAATTAATTATCAATCTAGATAAAAATAATTTATTAATTAATTACAAATCTAGATTAAATGGTTTAGAATTAGAAATGTTGATATATTTTAGTGGTCTCTGCTGGATTAATGAATTCGCTAAATAACTTCTTTGGTTCTTGGAAAAGGAAAAAGAAAAACATATTGGAAAAGTGTTATATTGAAATTGAAGAAGTTTCAAAGTATGATGAAGCCTAAGGAGGTTGCGTTGAGATATAAATTACAAAATTCTATAGTATAAATCTTCACCCTTTCGGCCAAATATTCGGGTACATTAAATCTTCACCCTTTCGGCCAAAATATTATAGAATACAGAAATGTTGTACAGGTCGTTGACATAGAAAGGACGACGCAGTGTCTATTTAATAGATATGTTAGGGGAGGCAAGCCACTGAATATACAATCAAATTAAGCTCATGGTAAGTCAAGCTGACGGTTCCTGGGATGTCGAGGTCAAGGTTTCCCTTTTCAAAAATTTCTAAAAGATTTTATCATAATCTTCCCCCAATTTCCATTATTTTCCAAAACATTGATTCACCTCTTAGCTTTACGAGTCGGCCAATAACACGTCTCTATATAAAATTTAACGCCCGTTGACAACTCACCAAATGAAATGACACGTCTCTGTATAAAAGTTAACGCAGGTTGGCCCTCTGCGCATTCGTCATCCGTATTAGTCATCTATGACATGGTTAATTGTTAATAATAATAAGGGTAATTACATGATTAATTAAGAAAAGGATAATTACATGATTAATTAAGAAAGGTAATAGCTGCTAATATAATATTTATATGTGTCACTATGTGATGCATCAAAATGAAATTTCCATATTCATTATGTAAAAAGGAAAATTTGTATACAATATAATAGAAACTTATAAATGTAATTAAGTTTAGATTTAAAATTAAGCACGATATTTTAAATCGTAATAATTATATTTATAAATAATAATTATTTGTTTGGTTTTTTTTTAAGAAATATGTTATATCCCTGGATTCATTAACTAAAACAAAATGTGTAGTATTAAGAATAACTTTTTATGATATATATGTAAAATTTACATATAGATATAAGTTTCAAAGTATACAATAATAGTAACAAGATAAAAGTAGACTAAACAGAGAGCATTGGGTAGGATCATATTAACCTTATCCATAACTTTTGGGATGTGGAAAAGCCCGGGTAAAGAGAAAACTTTCTTAGATCACTCGTGATCAGCCTTTAGCTCTCTATATGAATATGCTGAAAACAGATCCATTCAAAGGAGGGCACCATATCTTTTATGTCCACTAAGAGCATTTAAAGAAATGTTTTCCATTGATATCAATTATGAGTTCCGAATCACCCATAAACTATAATATTTTTGCCTCTTTAAGCTCCATAATAAACAAAAGAGTTCTCAGAGCAATGGATTTAGATAAGTTGTTCGAACCTATTGAGAGCATATCAAATATTGAGATGGTGTTGTTAATTTAAATGAAGAAAAATATTGATGCCATAAATAGGTGGGTGGTCTTAACTAACACCATCAAAATAACCTCAAGTGATGTTATATTCCAAATTAGGCATAACTACACATCTATCACTTTAGTCTTTGGCTCCACTCTAAATTCATGACATTATTTTAGTACTAATTCTACAAAAATCTCAAGAGGCATGAACTCATCCTCAAAGGTATAGCAATTGTGAGCCCACCAAATGTTATTTACAAAAATGTAAGGAAATCCTTCAAATTATTTAACTAAATTTTCTTTAAGCTAAAATTTCATGCATTCTTCAGCCCCTACTTTATCCCACCGATCCTTTTGTTTAAAATCAGCTAAAACTGGCCTCAAAATCTAAATTTAATATAAACAAGAGATGAATAAGTGAGATATTGATTATTTGAATTGCATAAGGCCCATTGATTTTGGCCCATCCAACCCCTTTTCAAACCATTATCCCATGTCAAAAGTTTATTGTTCAATGCAACCCAAAGAGTAATTTTTCTTTTAAAGGGTTGAGGAGTTTTGGGTCCCACTCCACCACCATTGAGGGACTCTCGCGAAAAGAGATTTTGTAGAAGCTTCGTAACCTATTTCCTATGAAGTCACCCATGTTAGGATTTTTTGACTAGTAAAGGTTCTCTTCCAACTCTTCCTTGAGCTAAATAAAACTGGAGACTAGAAGTCCAATAAAATTCTCCCACTCTATTGTTATATAACCTTCCAATCCTAGGATACCTACTATTTTCTAGCTTTCTCTACCACCCAAGTGATGGGCTTGCGCTTTGACATCTTCTAATGTGAAAATTGTTGTTTAATGGAGAGCCGAGAGAAGGGTTACAAAAATATGATAGTTCCCATCAACTCCTAACCATGAAACTTCTCCAATTTTTACTTTTCTTCCATTAGCAATTTGCCACATTATCCAATCCTCGACCAATGGAAAGATGGATATTATATATTTCCATACAATTGAAGCTTTGATTGACTTCAAAAGAATTCTAAACAAATCTTCCATAGGAATACAATGGAGGTACTTATAATTCATGATGCAACCCCATAAGGAGATTTTTTTGTAGCCTCCAGAAGGCTTCAAGCCACAAGAGCTTTGCTAAAATGGAAAATGATTTTGATCCCCCATCCACGAAGTTTCTTGGGGGATTCCACCAATTTCTAGCTAACTAAGGGGATTCCACCCTTTTAACTTGGTTAGGACCATAAAAATGAAACTCATTTTCTTGATTTTTGTTAGATTGCCCTTTGAGACTACTTCAATTGACATTCAATATAGCATAATACACTCAAGGACCTATTTCAATAGCATTAGCCTACCTCCTCTTGAAAATAACATGTTTACCAACAAAGATATTGGGTTTCAATTTTTTTCACCAGCCATAACCAATCAATGAATTTAAAACTATTCGACTTAAGGAAGAAACCAAGCATTTAAATCCTTCCTCCAAAACCTTCTTAGGGAATGGAAAAAGAGAATCAACCTCTTGAAGGAGAGGATCAAGAATGAAAAAGGAAATGAGACAAGATTTATATAGGTTGATATCCATTCCTATGGATTTACAATAAAGATCCAAAACAACTTTTAGAGTAGATAAGTACATAAAAGAACCTTGAGAAAAACATAAATATCATATATAAAAAGAAGATGGAACAACTCATGTATGTTAAATACCTTTAATCCCCTAAGAACACCTTTAGACATGGACTTGTTTAATAATTGGGCATCCACCTTCAAATCCACTGTGCATCCATCACTCTCTCTCTTATCTATTTTGAGCATGAATGCATGTGTGTCATTTTGGGTTAAGTAGGTCTCTAATGCATCATCTATCATAAGTTTTGTGCAAGTCTATGGGTGTAAGTAATATGTTATTGGAAAATAAATTGTGTATGAACATAATAGTGACTTTGATGGGGATTCCCAATGGGTTTGTTTGTAGTATTTAAATTCTCATTCATTTGCTTTCTTTCATTTTTCTTACTTTTGAGTCATAATTAGGAGTTATTTTTTAGTCTAATTTCAAATATATATGCTTGAAAACTCCATAATAGAGTTTAAAACCCTTTCAACTTCAATGCCCACGCTTGAAAAAGAATTGCACCCCTATTCAATGCCCTACATAGGTAGTGACAAAGCATTGTAGTTATCTATCTACTCATTGATAGAACATTGAAGCAACTCTAGCTAGGTTTTGGAGAGGTTTTCTTTGAAATTTCTTTAGTTTTCTTGCATATTTATTAGCCCATGTCTTAGTTCATTCTTAGATTTGATTCTTTAGGGATTATTCTCATCCAATTCACCCTCAAATTCACTCCAGATAGGTGGATTTGTAGTCTTCGTTAATGATCTTGAATCCTCTTGGGTTTGATTCCGAGCAATGACATTAGGGTTGAGTATAGCTATGCCACCATCATCTTGTAGCATTTATTTTTTTTTCTTGCTATAGTGAGTGTGTTGAAGTCTCTTGATTCATGTTTTTTATGCATTCTTACTTATAGGTAAGGCATTAGGTTTTTGGTGTTTTTTTTATTTTTCTTTTATTTTCTTTTCTCTTTGATTGCTTGAGTGTTTTGATTTTGATATGTTAGTGAATTGCAGAGTGATAAAGAGAAAGTGTTGAGGATTATATTCATATTTAATTGGAAAAATATAACTCTTCTCTAGATAATTTTCATCGAAAGTAAAGGATTACATGCTCATATTTTGCATCTTTCTTTGGAAGCAGGTTAATAACACCATAAGTTTCATTCCATACCCCTTTGACTTAAATAGTAACCACTAAAAGAAATGTCTAATAAAATTTATTAGACCTTTTTTATATCTATGGGAGAACATCAACATTATCTTATAATCTTAGGGCCTTGGAATAGGTTGAAGAGGACATTCTCCATGGCCATCAAAACAAACACTAAAATCTTGAGTTGGGGAGTACAAATCTATTTACAATTAGATGTTTCATGGGAAGCCTTTCTACCACAAGGTTCAAGAAGTAGGTCACATTGGGATCAATGGAGTGATCACCTTGCTTCATTTTATCTTGGTGGTGTGCTCTATGCACACACAATTGTCTCCTTTAGGATGTTGCAACCTTAATACCATTCCTTTACGTGTGGACATAGCCCGTGACTACTCCCCTAGGATGGTTGGTTGTATGTTATAACCATAGTGGCCTTAAACTTAGGGACCTTACATACGTGACAACAAGTAAGATATACTTGTTATACTTGGGGAAAATTTGGTCAGTATTCACACAGATCGCTGAGAAGGTTCTCGTGCATAATTAAGTGTACTTGCACTAGACATGGAACCATTAAGCACAAGGAAAAGGTAACTATCCCATCCATATATTTGTGGTTGACTTGGGCCCAAATCAACCAAGATCTAATCAAGGGAATATCCCTTTGACTATTGGTTGACTTTCTTGTTCCTTAGATTTGTTAGGTGTGTGTTGTTTGTTTGATTCTAGTTGGCTCTTGGTTTTACCTCTTTTTATGACATAAACTTACCTAAATCAGGGGCCACTTTGGTTGGATCTCAAGGGTCGAAAACCATACTTCAAGAAGTGGTTAATGAAAGCTTTCCAACTCATTCTCATCCCCCACGAACCAAGTTTTTCAACCCATATTATCCAAATGCAAACTCTTGGAAAAAGAAAAAAATATTAGAAAAATGTCATTGAAAGTGAAGAAATTTTGAACTATGAAGAATCATGTAAAATCCCACAAAAGACGATTATGAAGTAAATACAACATAATATTTAATCCATAGAAAGAAAGAGAAGATGATGAGTATGTGAATTACCTTTGAAGTTGTTATTATGTTTAGCAAGTGGCCTAGCCTTAAAAAAAAAATTGAATTTGAATAGAGAAGGTAAAGCAAGGAATCAGACGAATTAAAATGGAATACATGGAGTGAACTGAATAGTGAGGAAGGTAGATTAGAAAGATAGAAGAGGTTTTAGGGGGAGGTTGCATGAAGTTCGCCACATTGTTCACGGAGAAAGGAGGAAAGCACCCATGTCCATATAGACATATCTTATAAGTCATCGATAGAGAAAGGAGGAACCGACCGTCTATACAAACAATATTTTACAATTCGTTGATAGGGAGAGGAGAAACACACAAATGTGCAGTTAGTGAATAGATATGTTACAACACGCAAGCCATCCTCAATGCGATTGACCTCATCATTATTTGAATGCCAGGTTGCAGTGTCAATCAAGTTAACCTCATTGTAGATTGGGGTTAGTGGAGGGCCAAGTTACAGTGTCAACAAGTTACTTTATCAATGATTAACCCAATCTACAATCAAGTTAACCTTGTCGTTGTTGCCTTCACCGGTTAAGATGAACGTACCCTCATGGCTCTCGGGTCTCCACCCATATTGAATGTACCATGTAGAGCTTAGAGGCATTTTGACCATAATTACTATTTTTGAATTTGAATAATTAATCGATTATATATATATAAAATAAAATACACCTATATACAATAATTTCTATTCATTTTATTTACTTTGATATTTAAATAATCAAATAATTAATAATCTAAAAAAACCAAACCAAAGCCGTTATCTCTCCTCCTTCCAAAATCTCTTTTCATTTCAAAATTTAAAATCTAATATTCTCCTGGATTCAACACTGATATAAAATCCACAAGTTTAAAAATTAAATGTTTATATATATTTCTATAACATAAAAATAATAAATACAAATAATAAACAAAAATCTCATAAATATATATTCAAAACTCATTTATGTGAATCCCTCCTGAACACGAAATCAATTCCTCCTAAATTCTTTCAATATTGATGGTCAAATTCTTTCATTCATAATTGTTTGAACTATCCCAGCATTCACACGAGACAAAAATTCAGAAACAAAATTTTCCAAATTTATAATTACCTTCTCATTCCGTTCCTTCTTCATACAAGCGATCCCCAATCTATTTTGTGCTCTAAAGCTCCACATTATATGTAAGTGCATGTGAGTAAACTACAAGCTATTCAATTCACCTATTATACTTCGAATCGTATTAGTCAGTATTTGGTGCATGAATCGTACTCTCGTATTTTCGTATTTTTCACCTAAATCAGTTAACCTATTATACTATGAATCGTATCGATAAATGTTCGGTGTACGAATCGAAGTATCGTATTTTCGTATACATTTTCCCTGATTCAAGCCAATTTGGTAACTATGGTTTTGACACCTGTACCTTTCTGTTGGTGCGCGCACTCTTGTCCAATGCTTAGTTAATGCCTTAGTTCACGCAGGTCAGTGAATTTCACAAGGATAGAGGTGAACGCCTCTTTAGACTCCGACCTCCCGTGGGAACCTTTACGTCATCCTCATCGTTATGGGCCCGTTGCTGAAATGTTTAGGTTTAGAATGAGCGTAGTTTAAAAAATTAATAAATTAACTTGAAAAATAATGGAATTTAAGCAAGACTATTATAAAATTGCGTAGGAATTTTTGAAAATTTGTGTTATTATGGTTAAATTTTAAGATTTTAGTTCCTAAAATTTTTTAAAGTCGAATCTATTTTCACCATTAAAAAAAATATCGAATCCATTTTCACCATAAAAAATAATTCAAACACTACCATACTTTTAATTTATTTTACTATATTCCAACCAAAAGAATATATTGTCTTGACGAATTTGTGATGTACGTAGGCAACACCTAAACATAAAACCGCGTTGGGCCTTTTCACATTCTTTGTGCGTGTATTGCTGACGTGATTATTTCATGATAAGCGCAATAGTTGTGAAGTAGCTATTATATGTTCGAGTCTTGGAGGGATATTAAAGAATAGTATTTTTACATATATTTTTAGAAAAAATTGAATTTATAAATATAATTAAATTTGAATTATTTAAAAAATAATATTGAAAATTATTTTATATAAATGAAAATATTATAAATTTATTAGAGTAATTATTTTTTGACATGTTAATTATCTTTATTTTAAATAATTAAGAAAAATGTTTATTATTTTTCTATCTAATTTCAAATTATTTATATTTTATATTGAACATATTGTTATTCGACTTTAATATTGAATGATTTTGAACTCTAAATGCTACTGCCCTTGGTTTTTTTGAACTCTAAATTCTACTGCCCTTGGTTACGGACTAGTAGATAAAGTATGCAAAGCTACGAACATTCCAACATTTTAATTAAACAAAAAAAAAAGGTGTATTATTCCTATAAAATATAAATGATCACAAAAACAATGGAATATGTTTTTCCTATTTTCCAACATTTTAATTAACAAAAAGTGTATTATTTATATAAAATATAAATGATCACAAAACAATGGAATGACAATGTTTTTCTTATTTATTCTAGGTTTGAAATTCTAGTTTTGATTAAATTATTTTGATTATTTAATATTAAAGTTATTTTATGATGCTCACTAGAATAGATTTAGTTTTTCTTTGTGATGTGTTATTTATGATAAATTATAAAAATAAATTTTAGTTTTATTAGTCAAGGTTTTTTATTAGTTAAGGTGTTGTGTTTGACATTTGAAGATTAAGGAGGAAGAATATATCCATTCTAAATATTTTGGAGAAATTCTCATATTCTCTAAAACCCATTTCTCTCACTCATCCTATTTAATACACAGACCCATTTCCAACTCTAACCATAACTCATTCCAACTCTCGCTGCATTTCCTACTTTCAAACTCCAGCTGCATTAATCCATTTCCAAACTCTAGCCATGATCCATTCCCCTTTGAAAACCTTCATAAAACATGTTGCAGTCCTCTTATAAGGCTGGACCCGCAAAACATTTCGCTATCAACCCTTCCCTTTTTCCCTTGCATAAATATCCACCCATGTCCCTCCTCTGCTTGCGATTGCGATATCACAAACCGCAAGTCGTTCCCGCCGATTGCAATATCGCATAAACCCATCACGACTCCTCCGTTGATATCACAATTCATCCCCACCAATTGCGCTATGGCATAAATCCTTCCACGCCGATTATGATATCGCAGTTTTCCGCTGATTGTTATATCCAAGTCCAGTTACCATTCCGATCGTTGATTGCGATATCGCAAGTCTTCCTTGGCCTCACCGATTGCGATATATGTTCAGCTATCAATTGCGATAGCCCTTCTCCCGTTGATTACGATATCGCAATTGGGAATCGAACAGTCTAAGATCATTCTCCTCGAAGTCATTTTTGAATTGCGATTGTGTTGTGCGAGAACATCCCGGATGCGATATTTTATGTGATGCGTTCTATAAACCGTCACGTCTGGAAAATCGGGGAATTACCATGAATCAGTGTTAAGAGGACCCTCTCCTGTGTTGTGATTGCGATATAAAAAAGGCTCAAATCTACGGCACAAGATGAATAAACTTTGATCAACAACCCAAATTAATGAACGTTAAAGTATCCATTTCGTTTCCGCTTAGTGAGACAACGAAGGTGTCTCTCGGCGTTTATTCAAGAACATGGTCACTAAACATAACACAGGCAAAAGAGGAAAGCAAGACATAAACAAAATGTGAAACATATAGGACAACGAGGCACTCTTAGCACGTTTTACCAGAAACAACACAACCGGATTTGAAGAGCCAAATGTTTGAGTTTCCACAAATATAGTTCCATGTTACAAACAATTTTATCTTCATAAATATTTGTAACATAAATCAATATGAATGCTCAAAGTTTTATTAATCATATAGGATTAGATCTCATAGATATCGATGGAATATAGCCCAGGTGGCAGGTTTTGTAAATGAGATATTTCTCTATAAATATGTAGAATTTTGACATGCCAAAGAGGATTGATGATGTTAGAACCACTATTGTATTGTTTTTAGGTAATAGAAAACACAGTTGCAACATAATCTATTTTAACCTGAGATTCATTCTGGTTTCAGTCCTATCCTATCATTGTCCTTTATTATTAGTTTTCAGAGCTTATTTGATTACTTGGAATTCAATGTTGCATTGCTCCAACTTACTTCAATTTGTTCTGATTACTATGAATGTCCATTTCCACATTAGTAAACCAAGGATGCCCCAGGTTCCATAAAATAGTGTTGTTTCTTGTTTTTTTCCTTTAATTGACTCCATGCCCAATGATGGTTGTCCTCACACTCTTTCACCCAAAAAATCACATGGAAAACCAGAGTTAGCCATATGTTTTTTTTTTTTTTAATATTGAGAGAGCCCTCTCAGATTGGAAGAGCTAACGTCCAATCAAAAGCTGGTTTGAAATAGTTAATCCAGGATGAAGGGTTGACACAGCCCAACCTGCTCCAACCCGGTTGATAACATGATGTTTATATAAGAAATAATTTTCAATTTTTCAAATTCTACCATTACATATTAGGCATTGAAAACTTACCATGGTTTTGATGATCTGCTAGCATTTTAGAATTACATATTTTAAAAAAAGATCACAATTTATGTGTTCCCTTTATATGTATTATTTTCTATGTTATAGAGCATTCAAAGAAGAATGATATCAATTTTCAATAATTATTCAAAGCTTATTGAAAGGGTTAGAAAATAGTTCTAATTCCTCTTAATAGAATTTGACAAGGTGAGATATGAAAGAAGATAGATTTATAAAAAAGAAAATAGAAGTTCATGAGATGAAGTGCTAATGGGTTTGAGAAAATTAATTAATCTCAAAAGCATAATCAATTACTTAAGGGAAAACCTAAATGTGTATTTCCAGCATAGATGGATGCATTTTGATTTGGATCCATCTCCCTACGAATGCATCATTGCATAATTAATAAATTAAATGTTAATATTGGTTGCAATTTGAACTTGCAAGTTCTAAGCTTTTAACTTTCTTATATTTAAGAAGGTTATATGAACTGTTAATCAAGGCAACTTTTGAAGTATATTTCTATCTACTTTTTAATTATATATAAACTTGCCAGTCTTAATAAGATATGACTATTATTGAATGGGAATGATTAAATTAATATCCTACATTTATAAATTTCATTATGGATTTCTAGATAAAGTGGCCATCGTTCATGACTATCCTCAATAAACACAATTAAATTGGTATTTTTGGTTTGAAAATTGGTTATTGTGTCACTAAAATAGTTAATTTGAGTAACGAATATTATGATATTTATAGAGACTCATTTTTTTAAGAAAATCTCATTTTGGCCTTAGCATAGGATAACTAGAAGGAAATACCAACCTTCTCTCACACATCCTATTTAATCCGCAAAACCATTTCCAACTCTAACTGTAACCCATTCCAACTCTAACCGTAACTCATTCCAACTCTAGCCACATTTCATACTTTCAAACTCTAGCCACATTATTCCATTTCCAAACTCTAGCCGTGATCCATTCCACTTTGAAAACCTTCATAAAACATGTTGCAGTTCTTTTATAAGGTTGGACCCGCAAAAAGTTTCACTATCAACTCTTCCCTTTTTCCCTTGCATATATATCCATCTTTGTCCCTCCTTCACTTGCGATTGTGATATTCTAAATCGCAAGTCTTTCCTGCCGATTGTAGTATCGCATAAACCCATCACCACTCCTCCGCCGATATCACAATTCCTCCCCAACGATTTCGATATGGCATAAATCCTTCCCAGCTGATTGCGATATCGCAGTTTTCCGCCAATTTTTATATCCAAGTCCAGTTATCACTCCTATCATTGATTGTGATATCACAAGTCTTTCCTTTGCCTCACTGATTACGATATCTGTTCAACTGTCGATTGCAATATCTCGTCTCCCGTTGATTGTGATATCGCAATGAGGAATCGACAGTCTAAGATCCTCCTCCTCGAAGTCATTTCTGGATTGTGATTGTGTTGTGCGAGAACCTCCCGGATGCGATATTTTATATGATGCATTCTATAAACCATCATGTCCGGAAAATCAGGGAATTACCATGAATTAGTGTTAATATGACCCTATCCTATGTTTTGATTGTGATGTAAAAAGGTCCGGATCTACGGCCCAAGTTGAATAAGCTTTGATCAACAACCCAAATCAACGAACGTTAAAGTATCCATTTCATTTCCGCTTAGTGAGACAACGAAGGTGTCTCTCGGTGTTTATTCAGCATCATGGTCACTAAACAGATCGCAGACAAAAGAGGAAAGAGAGACACAGACGGAATGCGAAAAATAGAGGAAAACCAGGTACTCTCAGCGCGTTTTACCAAAAAAAACATAGCCAGATTCGAAGAGCCAGATGTTCAAGTTTCCACAAATACAGTTCCACATTACAAATAGTTTTATCTTCATAAATATTTGTAGCATAAATCCCTATGAATTCTCAAAGTTTTATTAATCAGATAGGATTAGATCTCATAGATATCAATGCAATCTACCCCAGTTGGTAAATTTTATTAAAGAGATATTTCTCTATAAATATGTAGAATTTCGACTCACCAAAGAGGATCGATGATGTGAGAGCCACTATTGTATTGTTTCCAGGTAATAGAAAATATAGTTGCAACATATTATGTTTTAACCTAAGATTCATTATGGTTTTAGTCCTATCCTATCATGGTCCTTTGTTATGAGTTTTCAGAGCTTATTTGATTACTTGGAATTCAATGTTGCACTGCTCTAACTTCCTTCAATTTGTTGTGATTGTTGTGAATGTCCATTTCATCATTAGTAAACCAAAGATGCCTCAACTTCCATAAAACAATGTTGTTTGTTGTTGTTTTTCTTTAATTGAATCCATTCCCAATGGTGGTTGTCCCCACACTCTTTCACCCAAAAAATCACATAGAAAACTAGAGTTAGCCATCCATTTTTTTTCTTTTCTTTTATTTTTTATCTCTTTTTTCTTTTTCTTTTTAATATTGAGAGAGCCCTCTCAGATTGGAAGGGCTAACCTCGAATCAAAAGCCGGTTTGAAATAGTTACTCTGGGTTGAAGGGTTGACACAACCCAACATTCTCCAGCTAGGTTTATAACGTGATGTTTATATAAAAAATAATTTTCAAATTATATCATTACATATTAGGCATGGAAAACTTACCATGGTTTTGATGATCTACTAGCATTTTAGAATTTCATCTTTTAAAATAAGATCACATTTTATGTGTTCCCTTTATATGTATTATTTTCTATGTTATAGAGAATTCAAAGAAGAATGATATCAATTTTAAATAATTATCCAAAGCTTATTGAAAGGGTTAGGAAATGGTTCTAAGTGACAAGGTGAGATATGCAAGAAGATAGATTTTATAAAAAAAAATTATAAGTTCATGAGATGAAGTGCTAATGGGGTTAAGAAAATTAATTAGTCTCAAAAGAATAATCAACTACTTAAGGGAAAACCTAAATTTGTTTTGCCAACATAGATGGATCCATTTTTATTTGGATCCATCTCCGTACAAATGCATCATTGCATAAATAATAAATTATATGTTAATATTGGTTGCAATTTTAACTTGCAAGTTATAAGCTTTTAACTTTCTTATTTTTAAGAAGGTTATATGAATTGTCAATCAAGGAAACTTTCGAAGTATATTTCTATCTACTTTGTAGTTATATCTAAACTTGCAAGTCTTAATAAGATATGACTACTATTTAATGGGCATGATTAAATTCATATCCAACATTTATAAAATTCATAATGGATTTCTAGATAGAGTGGCAATCGTTCATGACTATCCTCATTATACACAATTAAATTGGTATTTTTAGTTTAAAAATTGGTTATTGTGTCACTAAAATAGTTAATTTGAGTAACAAATATTATGATGTTTATAGAGACTCATTTTTTAAGAAAATCTCATTTTGGCCTTGGCATAGGATAACTATAAGGAAATTCCAACCTTCTCTCACTTGTCCCATTTAATCCGCAGACCCATTTCCAACTCTAATTGTAACCCATTCGAACTCTAGTCGTAACTCATTCCAACTCTACCTGTGTTTCCTACTTCCAAACTCTAGCCACATTAATCCATTTCTAAAGTCTAGCCTTTGAAAACCTTCATAAAACATGGTGCACTCCTTTTATAAGGTTGGACCTGCAAAAATTTTCGCTATCAACCCTTTCCTTTTTCCCTTGCATATATATATCCACCCGTGTCCCTCATCCTCTTGTGATTGCGATATCACAAATTGCAAGTCCTTCCCACCGATTATGATATTGCATAAACCCGTCACCACTCCTCCGTCAATATCACAATTCCTCCTCATCGATTGGGACATGGTATAAATCCTTCCTCACCAATTGCGATATCGCAACTTTCCGCCGATTTTTATATCCAAGTCCAGTTACCACTCCGATCATTGATTAGTATATCGCAAGTCTTTCCTCTACCTCACCAATTGCGATATCTGTTCAGCTGTTGATTGTGATAGCCCTTCTCCCGTTGATTGTGATATCGCAATCGGGAATCACATAGTCTAAGATCCTCCTCCTCGAAGTCATTTCTAACTTCAGATTGCACTGTGTGAGAAGCTCCGTGATGCGATATTTTATGTGATAAGTTCTATAAACCATCATGTTCAGAAAATTATGGAATTACCATGAATCAATGTTAAGAGGAACCTCTCTTGTGTTGTGATTGTGATGTAAAAGAGGTCCGGATCTATGGCCTAGGTTGAATAAGCTTTGATCAATGGCCCAAATCAACGAACATTAAAGTATCCATTTTGTTTCGGCTCAGTGAGACAACAAAGGTGTCAATTGGCGTTTATTCAGCAGCATGGTCTCTAAACAGAGCGCAGAGAAAAGAGGAAAGCGAGACATAGACAGACTGCAAAACGCAGAGGACAACGAGGCACTCTCAACACGTTTTATCGGAAACAACACAACCGGATTCGAAGAGCCAGATGTTCGAGTTTCCACAAATACAGTTCCAAGTTACAAACAATTTTATCTTCATAAATATTTGCAACATAAATCCCTATGAATGATCAAATTTTTATTAATCAGATAGGATTAGATCTCATAGATATCAATGGAATCTAGCCCGGGTGGCAGACTTTGTAAAAGAGATATTTGAACATGTAGAATTTCGACTCACCAAATGGGGTCGATGATGTGAGAACCACTGTTGTATTATTTTCAGGTAATAGAAAATATAATTGCAACTTATTTGATTACTTGGAATTCAACGTTGCATTGCTCCAACTTCCTTCAATTTTATGTGATTATTGTGAATGTCCATTTCCACATTAGTAAACCAAAGATGCATCAGCTTCCATAAAACAATGTTGTTTGTTGTTGTTTTTCTTTAATTGACTCCATGCCCAATGGTGGTTGTCCTCACACTCTTTCACCCAAAAAATCACATAGAAAACAAGAGTTAGCCATATGTTTTTTTTTTTAATATTGAGAAAGCTCTCTCAAATTGGAAGGGCTAACCTCCAACCAAAAGCTGGTTTGAAATAGTTACTCTAGGTTGAAGGGTTGACACAACCCAACCTGCTCCAACCCGGTTGATAACGTGATGTTTATATAAAAAATAATTTTCAAAATTTCAAATTCTACCATTACATATTAGGCATGGAAAACTTACCATGGTTTTGATGATCTACTAGCATTTTAGAATTACATCTTTTAAAATAAGATCACAATTTATGTGTTCCCTTTATATGTATTATTTTCTATGTTATAGAGCATTCAAAGAAGAATGATATCAACTTTAAATAATTATTCAAAGCTTATTGAAAGGGTTAGAAAATGGTTCTAATTCTTCTGAATAGAAATTGACAAGGTGAGATATGCAAGAAGATAAATTTTATAAAAAAAGATTAGAAGTTCATGAGATGAAGTGCTAATGGGTTTGAGAAAATTAATTAATCTCAAAAGCATAATCAACTACTCAAGGGAAAACCTAAATTTGTTTTTCCATCATAGATGGATCCATTTTGATTTGGATCCATCTCCCTACGAATGCATCATTGCATAAATAATAAATTAAATGTTAATATTGGTTGCAATTTGAACTTGCAAGTTCTAAGCTTTTAACTTTCTTATTTTTAAGAAGTTTATATGAATTGTCAATCAAGACACCTTTGGAAGTATATTTCTATCTACTTTGTAGTTATATCTAAACTTCCAAGCTTTAATAAGATATGACTATTATTGAATGGGCATGATTAAATTCACATCCTACATTTATAAAATTCATTATGGCTTTCTATATAGAGTGGCATCATTCATGATTATCCTCATTAAACACAATTAAATTGGTATTTTTGGTTTAAAAATTAGTTATTGTGTCACTAAAATAGTTTATTTGAGTAACAAATATTATGATGTTTATAGACACTCGTTTTTTTAAGAAAATCTCATTTTGGCTCTCGCATAGGATAACTAGAAGGAAATTCCAACCTTCTCTCACTCATCCCATTTAATCCGCAGACCCATTTCCAACTCTAACCATAACCCATTCCAACTCTAACCGTAACTCATTCCAACTCTAGCCACATTTCCTACTTTCAAACTCTAGCCGCATTAATCCATTTCCAAACTCTAGTCGTGATCCATTCCCCTTTGAAAACCTTAACAAAACATGTTGGAGTCCTCTTATAAGGTTGGACACGCAAAATGATTCACTATCAACCCTTCCCTTTTTCCCTTGCATAAATATCCACCTGTGGCCCTCCTTTGCTTGCGATTGCGATATCATAAATCGCAAGTCTTTCTCGTCGATTGCGATATCGCATAACCTGTCACCACTCCTCCGTCGATATCACAATTCATCTCCACCGATTGCGATATGGCATAAATACTTCCACGCTATTTGTGATATTGCAGTTTTCTACCGATTGTTATATCCAAGTCCAGTTACCATTCTGATCGTTGATTGTGATATCGCAAGTCTTTCCTTCACCTCACCGATTTCAATATATGTTCAACTGTCGATTGCGATATCCCTTCTCACGTTGATTGCGATATCACAATTGGGAATCACATAGTCTAAGATCCTCCTCCTCGAAGTCATTTTTGACTTACGATTGCGTTGTGTGAGAACCTCCCAGATGTGATATTTTATGTGATGTGTTCTATAAACCATCACGTGAAACAAAGAGGACAATGAGGCACTATCAGCACATTTTACCAAAAAGAACACAACCGGATTCGACGAGCCAGATGTTCGAGTTTCCACAAATACAGTTCCACATTACAAACAATTTTATCTTCATAAATATTTGTAAAATAAATCCCTATGAATCGTCAAAGTTTTATTAATAAGATGGGATTAGATCTCATAGATATCGTTGGAATCTAGTCCAACTGGTAGATTCTGTAAAAGATATCTTTCTCTATAAATATGTAGAATTTTGACTCGCCAAAGAGGATCGATGATGTGAGAACCACAGTTGTATTGTTTTCAGGTAATAGAAAATACAATTGCAACATACTTTGTTTTAACCTGAGATTCATATTGGTTTCAGTCCTATCCTATCATGGTCCTTTGTTATTAGTTTTCAGAGCTCATTTGATTACTTGGAATTCAATGTTGCATTTCTCCAGCTTCCTTCAATATGATGTGATTACTATGAATGTCCATTTCCACATTAGTAAACCAAAGATGCCTCAACTTCCATAAAACAATGTTGTTTGTTGTAGTTTTTCTTTAGTTGACTCCATGCCCAATGGTGGTTTTCCTCACACTCTTTCACCCAAAAAATCACACAGAAAACCAGAGTTAGCCATCTGTTTTTTTTTTTAAATATTGAGAGAGTCCTCTTAGATTGGAAGGGCTAACCTCTAGTTTGAAATAGTTACTCCGGGCTGAAGGGTTGACACAACCCAACCTGCTCTAGCTCGGTTGATAACGTGATGTTTATATATAATAATTTTTTTTGAAAATTTTAAATTCTACCATTACATATTAGGCATGGAAAACTTACCATGGTTTTGATGATCTGCTAGCATTTTAGATTTACATCTTTTAAAATAAGATCACAATTTATGTGTTCCCTTTATATGTATTATTTTCTATGTTATAGAGCATTCAAAGAATAATGATATCAATTTTCAATAATTATTCAAAGCTTATTGAAAGGGCTAGAAAATGGTTCTAATTCTTCTGAATAGAATTTGACAAGGTGAGATATGCAAGAAGATAGATTTTATAAAAAAAATTAGAAGTTCATGAGATGAAGTGATAATGGGGTTGAGAAAATTAATTAATCTCAAAAGCATAATCAACTACTTAAGGGAAAACCGAGCAAGACAGGAGAGATGAGACCTGCGTTGCTCTGCATGCGCTAACCCTAAACCCTGCCTCCCTTCGATCTCCAACTGCGTTGCTACAGGACTCGCGTTGAGCTCTCAGCCATGGACGCGCCCCTGGGAGGGGCGGGATCAGCCCCCCCTCCTCATTCAGGCACACTTTCTGACAATCCTCAATCCGCATATTCTCTGTCTACAGCAGAGGATCTTCCAGGGAAAGATCAGGGCTCAGGACCTGACATCGGTGAAGATGGGAACACAGAGGCACGCGATGTGACTGCCAATGACAAAAACGCAAATCAAAAGTCCCCAGCGTCACAGCCAAAGGCGTCTTCGGCAACCTGCATTCCAAAAACTGCAGAAAGAATCAAAATCGACCTCCCCAGTCAAAGAATCAACAGCGAGATCCAATTCATGAAGGATCACGCCTTAATAGGCAAGTTCCTTGGATTCTGGCCAACGGAAAAGGCCCTGCATGGCTGGATCGCTTCTAAATGGAAGCCTAAAGGACAAGTCACTTTGCAGCTAGGCCCCAAAGGCTTCTTCACTGCAACTTTTAACTGCCTGGAGGACAAAACTTGCGTATTTGAGGGAGGCCCGTATTTCTTTAACTCCTCAGGTCTGTACCTTCGAGAATGGAAAGAAAGATTCAACCCTGATAAAGAAGATTTCAGCTGGGCTCCGGTATGGATACGCTTGTACTCCCTGCCTCTGGAATACTAGAACGAGGAGACGCTAATGGACATAGGCAACAGTCTGGGAGCCTTCATCAAAGTTGTTGAGGAAACTGAAAATCGAAGATACACCTCATACGCCAGGATCTGTGTTCAAATGTACCTGACCAAAGCTCTTGCAGACTCAGTAAGTCTTTTTCATGATGACTATGAATGGATCCAAACTATAGATTATGAGCACATTCCTTTCCGTTGCCGAAAATGCCATGAACATGGCCATCTGTTTAGGGACTGTCCCTTAAACCTTCAATCCAAAACCCCAGCCGCCGATCCCAGCAAAGACTCTGAGGGATTCACCAAAGTTCCCACCCGTCGTAGGCATGCAAAGAAAAATCCAGCTGGCCCAGAAAGCTCTAATACTCCTGAGACCAAGAACAGATTCATCCTTCTTTCTTCTCAAGAAAATACAGAGGATAACCATGCTGCTCCTCCAGAAATCCCTCCTCCATCCGTTTCCTCCCTGAATCCAAAGGCCTCTCTGCCTTCCTCCTCTAAGGACCCCTCCAGATCTCCCAACCTGACATCATCGGGGCCAACTAGTCCAAAGATCGCCCAACATTCTTCTGCAATGGAGCTGGATGCAGCTTTAGCCCTCAGTCTGCAAGATAATACCACAGAAGAAAATCAGAACACTTTGACAAAGATGGACGAGGATCCAGAGAGCATAAGCTTGGAAGGCCTGGACATCCTCAAACTGGAAACAACATGCAAACAAAAAGAATACAATACAATCCCCCCCTGGGAAATTGAAAGACTGGAAGGAGTTCTAACCAGGGCTCAGCATAATAAGTGTTTAGGTATCCAAGTCGGAAGTCCATGGGATGGAAAGAAGATCTTGAAAGAAACAAAGAAAAGGGGGCGCAAAACAGATCTGCAAAGAACCATTATTCTAGGAGAAATGCTTATGGAATCTGGGAGATTCCCCAAGCTGACAAAGTTCTACAAAACCAAACCCCACTGTTCCTCATGAAGCTTATTTCATGGAACGTGAGAGGGCTAAATAGCCCCTCAAAACATAGAATGCTAAAAAACTTGATCCAGCAAGAAAAACCCACACTAGTTTTTCTTCAAGAAACAAAAAGTAATAGCACTGTTATAGAAAGGATTCTCAATAAAGTCTGGTTCGGAAGTTGTTCAGTCTCAGTAGATGCATCAGGTGGGCTGGCAATTTTATGGAACCCGCAAGTACTCAACCTTCAGGACTTCCATGCTTCTCATTTCCTCATTCAAGCGACCTTCCATCTCATAGGAACAAACATTCACGGTCATCTCTCCAACGTTTATTTTCCGCAAAACATACAACAAAAATTGGATCTTCTAGATACACTCACAGCCCTCAATTCCAACAGGCAGTTTCCCCTATGGATTGGCGGCGACGACTTCAACATTATCACAACCTTGGAGGAGAAAACATGAGGTAGATCGAAGCTAGACAACGACAGTAGTGGCTTCAAAGACTTCATTCAAAGCAATCAATTAATGGATATGCAGACCTCAAATGGTACATACACCTGGACAAACAAACGGAGAGGATCTCAGCATATTGCATCCAGGCTGGATCGCTTCCTCATCTTGGATAATGCCATACACCTGGGCGGGGACTTTCATGCATCAATCGTGCCTCAAGCAGGATCCGACCACTGGCCCATCATGTTACATTGGACGTGCCTAGGAACTAAGTGTAGCAGACCATTTCGATATGAAGCCTTTTGGTTCTCAAATCCAAACTTTAAAAAAGTGGTCAATGAAGCTTGGAAATCCTATATTCCACCTGAGGGAGCAAGAATGTTCCAGTTTCAACAAAAATTAAAGAACCTCAAACAAGTTCTAAAAGTCTGGAATCGGACTCAGTTTGGCAACATCCTTGAGCATCGAAAACAGCTGGAGCAGCAAATGTGTTCACTCCAACATAACATAATCCTGGAGGGAAGGACAGACGAGCATGCGCAACAGGAGCAGACCCTCTTGACAGCCATTGAAGAACGTAGGAATCAAGAAGAGATCCTGTGGAGACAAAAGTCCAGAATCCGATGGCTTAAGGAAGGGGAGAAAAACACTAAATTTTTCCACAGATCGACCATCCAAAGAAGAGTGTACAATAATATAGCCTTCATCAATAATCGACAAGGGGAAAGATTAGAAGTGCATGAAGACATGGAAAAGGAATTCAAAGAGCACTTTCAGGAAATTCTTAAGGAACCACCAGGGAGTAGAGAGCAAGCCATACGCTCAACTACACAGCACATCCCAAAGATAATTATGGAGGACCACAACAACAAGCTGCTCCAACCCATCTCTATGTAGGAAGTGGAAGAGGCCATGGCCCAACTCAAGTATGGCAAGGCACCTGGTCCCAACGGTTTCACCACCAACTTCTTTCACGAGTTCTGGGAGCTTATCAATACAGAGGTTTGGGAATTAGTGGAGGAATCCAGATCAATGCACTGGATTCTACCATCCCTAAACGCCACTTTTCTAGCGCTTATTCCGAAAGGGGATGAGCCAAATACGCCAGACAAATACAGGCCAATTGCATTGTGTAATGTCATCTACAAACTCATATCAAAAATACTGGCGAACAGGCTCAAACCTCTTCTCCCTCTTCTTATATCGCCAGAGCAAACTGGATACGTAGAAGGGCGCCAGATAATGGACGGAATCATCCTTTCAAATGAGGTAATCCATTCACTGAAGCTTCTCAAAAAGCCAGGTATGATTCTTAAGCTAGATCTCTCCAAAGCTTTTGATAAACTAAGTTGGACCTATATACATCAGATGTTATTGGCTTTTGGTTTCAATGCAACCTGGACAAGGTGGATCATGAATCTCATCTCCTCTCCTTGTTTTTCGATCCTGCTCAATGGTTCACCCTCTGTGCCCTTCCGTCCTGTTGTGCCCTACAACAACCCCCCATTTCATAACATTTTTATCACAAACAATTAACATATGAAATGGGTCCCTTTTAAAATTTTAATTGGCATTAATGAATTTATTCGAAAAAGGTATGATAATCAAATGAATTTGTGAATAAAAGCCTTTTTGAATAAATAACAAGCAATTTTTGGTTAAGTCCGAAAAAGCAATCGCAAGATCGCTTGTTACCTTGGTCCTTTCCGATGCGATATCGCTATCGGCCATCGGCAATAGCCAATGCACACACAGAAAAAGCACATGTCTTTTCCCCGATGCGACATAATATTGGTGATCAACTATCGGCGCTGCTTCTTATGAAAAAGCACTTTAAGCCACGACCCGATGCGATATCGCTATCGGTAGTCGGCAGAATCCCATACGTTTTCATAAGACGTTCAGATCTTTTCCCCGATGCGATGTGATATCGCTGTCGGTAGTTGGTAAATCATTTGATATACATTTAGGGATTATGTTCGCGCGCTAATTTGATGCAATGTCGCAATCGGCATTCGCCAAGATCTCTCCCAAATGATAATATCACTCACACCCCCGATGCGATGCGATGACGCTTAATGATGACCAGAATTCCTAAAAGGTGATTATTTCAAAGCTTTAAAGTTATATTTGAATCCGATTTGACAAAAGCACAGATTTCAAAATGCCGTTAAATGCAGGGATAAGGTAATGCATGCGTATTTAAAGCTTTGCCCCTTCGATTTAACGAACATTTACGATTAGACCTTTGAAAAAATCTGTTGCACGCTTTAAGGGGTCATTCGGTTTAATAACTTAAGTAATGGTCATTTATGGAGCTGCAGGCTGTAAAATCACCATCATTGCATCTGCGGTGCCTTCTCAAATCATTAGATCCGCAGCCACTTTTAGAATTAATCTCACCACGCTTCAAGTAATATATCTATCCCGTTATGGATTGTCATTGTTATTTCCTTGTTACGATTTCTCTTGCACTTGTGTAGAATTCAACCGTTGAGAGAAGCCTGAACATGATGGGAAAGAAATTCAAGAAGGTGGTAGGTTCTACTGCAACACCTGTCGCAGGACAAGCTGCTATAGTTTCAAAGAAAGGCTTAATCTCAGATACTACATGCACTGGTCTTCCTAGCACTACATGGCAGGGTACATATAATCTGTTAGAGGCTGAGCAACCAGAAAAAACAGTAAATGAGGCTAGTGTGGATGAACTAAGGAAGTCCGAGGCAACTCTCAAGGACTTGGCCGACTCCTTTTTGCACAGAATAGCAGCCAGAGAACAAGTCCTACCTTACACTGATGTGGTACGTTGGGCAATTGAGGAAATTACCCTCACTGATAGAACCTTTCATACAAAGGATGGAAGGATTTTCGGGTCCTTCAAGCCTGATGACCTGAGGCAGATGTATCATTTGCCTGAACCTGAGCTAGTTTATAACAGAACCTTTGTGGAGAAGTTCGCGAAAGAGAATGAATCACCATCCGAACCTCTCCGAGATTGGAGGCAGAATCCAGCCAAACACAAGCATGACAGTTCGGGTAAGTACTCTAATGCTTCTTTGGCTTCTCCCTATTGCTATGCTGGGATTATGATGTGTAGATTGTGGGGATTACATGACTCTGCTAATATCCATATTGACATGGTTCCCTTAATGGAAGCGGCCATCAATAGTACAATTATGGATTGGGCCACTATTCTGTCTGATAAATTGGTTATAGCTGTTCGTGAGTTTAGAGCCAAAACCAGAGTCACCGAAAGGAAAATCCCACCCTTTTATTACTCTGCTTACATTATGGATACCCTGTGTTTTAATTATGAGTTTCCTGTCCTTGGTTGGAGATGGACCACCCATGACCCAACACCCATTCACTTGTACCATCGGAAATTATGGAAACCTTCTTACAAAGACCATTTGTATCAAATTTGCAATGGTTTCATGGTGCCCGTCCACTATTCTATTTTCGACAGACCTATCCCAAGAATTTCCTATGAAGCTTCTTTTGACCTACCAGCCGTAGCCCATTGGTTCGGGGAAGAACATTTTACCTATATTAGAGTTTTTGGAAGCAAGGCTAGGCCACACGTTCTCCCTCTGTACATCCCAGATAAATTGTTAGCCCGGGAAATCTCCTACCAGATTATGTCTGAGGGTGTCACACAAACTCTCAAAGAGGAGAAAAAGAGAGGATGGCCCTCTTTTCCTTTAAGAATTGGGGTTTATACGCTGCAGAATTACAAGCATGCAGAAAAGGAAGCAGCAAAACTCCAAATGGTATCCCTGGCTTCTATTCCAAACAGACTCTATGATCCAAAAAAGACTGCTTTCATTGCCTTGGAACAGGCCAAACTGTCAAAGGTTGTTCATCAAGAAGATCAGTTTGACGACCTGTTCGTGAGTGCCGATTCAATAAGCCAAATCAAACAACTTGCTGCAATGAGATACGAAGATGTGGAGTTAACTGAATTTAATAAACTTAGAAGGCAAAGGTTGCAAACTTTGCCTCTAGATTTATTATCCACAACCCCAACATCCTCCTCAAGCAAGCCTGGTCAGCAACAAATACATCTACCTCCTGTTACAATTAAAGAGTATGATAAACAACAGGAGGAAAGGCAAAACAAGCTGCAGGCAGAGAAGCGACATAGTGATTAATATACTGGATTGATTAAACAGCTTACATGGTACTATTATCTGTATCTGTCCTCTTTTCTATTATATGAATTGTTGTGTTATTATCTTTGCTATTGTTGAATACATGTATGCAATATAACAGCAAATCTTCATTTCATATCACTATTGAATGTTTTGTGATTTGTTATCTCTCTTACTCATGCGTGTAGCAACAATATAAATGACTAAGTGTAGTAATTCGCTATTATTGCTCTGCATAACTAATTATGCAGAGCAATCTTAAATGATTTAAACATCTATGCTTTAGTGTTAGAGTCATCTATATGCCTGCCACTAAGCACAGATTATCAAACGCTACACTCTATGAATCGATAAATCCCGGGATTAGATTATAGTTATTATATTTCTCTTATAGTTTAGCTATTCACTTATTACCACCTTATACCGTAAATCATTCATCCATCCCGTTTACTTATAATTCTTGGGAAACTGGTCCCATTATCCCCAGTCGGAGCCACTATACCAAACGGAAAAGGAGCTGCACTAAGGTCCGGACCGGGTGGTTTCCCCGATGTTGTTGCAACGAATTTCGGGGCATCAACATTTTTGGCGCTAGAAGGAGGGCATCGACTGTGAATGGCAAGCAGGTCCAGATCTGCAAACCATTCTAAGAGTAATTCTCCCTCCAAATCCTCTCCCCCTTCTCAATCACATGCTGGTTCTCTGGCACACAATCGAGAAAAAGAGGAATCAACCACCTCTGCTCATACCCATCATATTTCAGAACAATTAAGTCTTGAATCCCCTGAAGTTCAGTCTCTTATCCATAAACTTCAGAGCTTCTCGATTTCGCCTCAGAAATCTGAAGTATCACAAAGCAGTGTGACCTCGCAGTTCAACTTATCCCATCCACTTACCAGACTTCAGAGCGAAAAACTCGGTATTGAACCTACTGAGTTCCCTTTACCGAAAAGGAAAAAGGCTAAGAAGATTATTGAAGAATCTGATAGTGAAGACCTTTCTTCCATATCCTCCATCTCAACTCCTAATCTGCGAAGTCAACCATCCACTCCTCCATTACACACCGTTGTTCATCAGGGAATAAGTACTACAACATCTCAAACTACTCACTCTTCAATGATCTCTTCTCCTCAGTCATCTGGAATCCCAACAGTAGTGACAACTATTGTCGCCAGCATAATGGAAGATCCATGGACTACACCAGGTGCAGTCAATATGCCCGCACCATTGCATGATCTACCTGATGCTCCCGAAAAATGGTTGCCTAAATTTAATCCAGATAACGGAACACAAGCTGAAGAACATATTAACAATTTTATGTTAGCAGTTAATTTAAAAGGAGTGACAGAGCAAGATGTTGTTGTCAGGCTTTTCCCTTATACCTTGCAAGGATCAGCAGGATCCTAGTACTTTTCCTTACCTTCTGGTTCTATTACCAGCTGGACCACATGCCAAGAGCAGTTCCTTACCAAATATGGAGATGACAGGTCTCTAGCCACTTTAATAAATGACCTCTCCAATTTGAGAATAGAGCATAGGGAACCAATAAAGGAGTTTAATGCTCGATTCAACAAACTCCTAAATAAAATCCCCACCGCTTCAAAACCAAGTGAACAGATTAGGAGCGAATGGTATATTACTGCCCTCCCTTCCAACATAGCTATTTTTGTTGACAGGGCTGGCAAACCTACCTTAGCCGAAAATATGAAGGAAGCACTTGCCGTTGAAAAGCGCATTAACGCTCTAGAGAAGAAAGCTGCCTTGGAGGATAGAAAAGCTAAAAAAGTTTCATTTAAAGAAGATTCTAAGAAAAAAACCCCAAAAGACCCATACGACATGGAAGGTTTACAAAAAGTCCTTAAAACATTGTCTAATGAAATGGTTGAGATTAAAAAACAGGTGGCTGAGACTTCAAACAAAAGACCATTTAGGACTTTCAAGAAAACTGAAACAAAGCCACCCAATGTTATATCTAATGCAGACTCAGAACAGGATGAAGAGGAAGAGGAAACAACCTCTCAAACAGATGATGAAGAAGAAGTAGTTGAATGCCACGGCATGTGGGATTTTATACTCCCAAACTCTGACACCGAGAATCAAGAAGAAGCCTTTCCTGTTACTACAAGAAGTAAAATCGCTTCTGATCCTACTCAAACAACTACAAAGAAGAGGAGTGCAGGCGCTGCCACACCAAAGGAAAAAGTTCTCCCAAAAAAGTCGCCTGTAGCAGCTCCTCAAAGCCAGCCTCCAATTTCTAATTCTCCTTCGACATCTAAGACACTAGTGGTATCTGACTCCATGGAGTATAATATTGTTGATGATATGAAAAAGACTAAGGCAAACATAACCATGTTTGAACTTAGTAAGTTAAAACATCAGCAGAAATTGCTCCTAAGAGAATTTAACGCTGTTCCTTCTTCTCCTCTTCCTAGTTCAAAAGCTGCTAATGATTCAGGACAACCCCCTCCAGGTATGGTTGAAGCTACCGATTCGGTTCTGATCGGAGATAGATCCAATTCTCATACCCCACCTTTCTTGCTCACCTATGAAATCTATAATCGAAATCTGCATAACTGTTTAATCGATTCAGGGGCTTCATCTAATATTATGCCAGCTTCAGTTTGTTCTAAACTGAACATAGAACCCCAGAAGTCCGCCATCCACATTGTACAGTTAGACAGAACCAAAGTACAGGTTATAGGAGAAATTAATTCCGTGACTATCAGGTTGGCTGCTGATCCCAGAATAGTACAGAGAATAGATATTTTGATTGCTGACATACCTGAATTCTATGGTTTAATTTTGAGCAGAGATTGGTCCGAAAAACTGCATGGATACATTTCCACTGATTGGTCACATATGTGGCTCCCCTACAAGGGAAAGCCAAATCAAATAAGGATCGACCGTGAGAAACACATGACCCATACAGTAACCGATTTCGAACAAGAAAACCAGCCTGTGGCCTTCAATAACAACATTTTGGGAAATTATTCCTCAGAATCATTCTTCGGCAACTTTGTTGCCCAGCCTTCCCCTTTTTCAGTTAACCATTGTATATCTCAAGTAGAAAATTTTTCACAAACCAATTTATCCAAATGCTTTAATGAAAATCAAAAGGATGTAAATATTTTTGTTAATTCTCCTTTATTTTGGTCTTTGTATTTTGATGGCTCTAAGTCCAGCGAGGGCTCAGGAGCAGGTTGCATTTTGGTTAGTCCACAAGGCGAAAGGACAATGCTTTCTTGTAGATTAGAATTTGAATGCACCAATAACACGGCCGAATACGAAGCTCTAGTGCAGGGATTATATAAGGCAATTGACCTTAAAGTCCAATATATTAAAGTATTCGGCGATAGTGAGATCATTGTTAAGCAGGTAAGAAATGCAATTCATTGCCTTTCAAGCCACCTTAAGCATTATCAATCGCTAGTGCAAGATCTTACTTCACATTTCTCAGCATTCAACATTTCCTCAATTCCTAGATCACAGAACTCAGCAGCCGATTTACTAGCCAACGTAGCTTCCAAACTTCTGCCTTCCGAAGACTATAGTCTTGATAGATTTTCTATAGAATTAATTTTTAGGCCTTCAGTTCCTGATAATATCACCAACTGGAGGGTTTTCAACCATGACGAGGACATCTTGCAATTCTTAACCTCTGAAAAGTCCTATGACAATCAAATCATTGAAGAAGATGAGCATGATTCTCAAATGAAAAGAACATCTCAAGATAACGCAATTCCTAAGCCCGTAGTAAAGCTCGAAGACCTTTATGACATTAAAGACAGGTTCAAACCTGTAATTAATACAAAACTCCAAAGCTCTACTCTTAGGTTTGAATTGATTAATTTGGGAACAGATCAAGCTCCTCAAAATATCAACTTAGGATTAGGACTTTCTATAGACGAAATGGAAGCATTTATCAAACTCTTAAGGAAAAACAAACAAGTTTTTGCTTGGAAGTATGACGACCTCAAGACATATGATACATCTATCATACAACATACTATTCCTATGCTTCCCAATCAAAAACCAATCCAACAGAAGTTAAGAAAAATACATCCGAATTTGGAGAGCCAGATAAAGTCGGAACTTAATAAGCTTTTAAAAGCTAAGATTATCTTCCCTGTCCGACACTCAAACTGGGTCTCTAATATGGTACCAGTCAGGAAGAAAAATGGCGACATCCGAATCTGTATTGATTTCAGAAACTTGAATAAGGCAAGCTTGAAAGATAATTTCCCACTGCCTACCATGGAGCAAATCCTCCAATCGGTAGCAGGATCTGAATTGATGTCCTTTCTCGACGGTTTCTCAGGATATAATCAAGTGCTGGTTCATCCTGATGACCAACTTAAAACCACATTCAGAACAAAATGGGGGACTTATGCATATCAAAAAATGCCTTTTGGACTCATAAATGCAGGAGCAACATTCCAAAGAGCTATGGATACAGCCTTTAGAGGGTTAATTAATCGAACAGTAGTCGTCTACCTCGATGATATTACTGTATATTCTAAGAAGAGATATAATCACTTGCATGATTTAAATCAGATTTTTCAACGATGCAAAACACATGGTATCTCTCTTGACCCGAAAAAGTCTTTCTTTGCTCTTAACCAGGGTAAGCTTTTAGGACTTATTGTATCTAAGGATGGCATTTATGTAGATCCTGATCGAATTAAGGAAATTTCTGAAATTCCTTTTCCACACAACAAAAAATCGATGCAGTCGTTTTTAGGCCAGATTAATTTTGTTAAACGATTTGTTCCATATTTTTCACAGATTGTACTACCACTACAAACGATGATTAAAAAGAATTCAACCTTCAGATGGGGATTAGAAGAAAAGCAAGCTTTTAATGACATTAAGCAATCAATAATCAATGCCCCAGCTCTGAATACTCCAAATCTTTCTAATCATTTTACATTATATACCATTGCATCCGACTTATCTTACGCAGCAGTGCTCACCCAGTTGAATGATGACAATTTGGAAGCGCCTATCTCGTTCTTTAGTTCAAACTTTCAAGGCGCCGAATTAAACTATTCCGATGTTGAGAAACAAGCTTTTGCTGTCTTTAAAGCAGTCAAACATTATCGACCCTTTCTTTTAAAAACCCACACTAAAGTGATAGTTCCTTTCTCGGCAGTTAGGCAACTATTAATCCAAAAGGAATTGGGCGAAAAAAGGGCAAATTGGGTCGCGGCTCTCCAAGAATATGACCTAGAAATAAAGCCAGCAAAGATTGTTAAAGGTCAAGGTTTTTGCAGGATATTAGCAGGAGCATCAAACATTCCGGAATCAAGTGATACAGAGCAAACTCAAGAAGTTAATCAGCTAAGTGTTCCTTATTCCGAATCTCAATATGCTGATTTGATCTTTTATTTAAAGAATGGTTATGCTCCTACCAATTTGTCCTACAAAAACAAAAGGGCCATTAGATTGAAAGCTAAGAGTTTTTCCATTATCGATGATGTGCTCTTCAGAAGAAACTATGATTCTGTCCTATTAAGATGCCTTGAGAAACCTGAGGCTCAAAAGGTTTTGCAGGAGCTACACGACGGACCAGCAGGAGGACATTTTGGAGCTGATACAACAGCTCATAAAGTCATTCATGCTGGATACTATTGGCCTACTTTGTTTAAGGACGCTCACGAATATGTAAGGAAATGTCTCAAATGCCAAACTACCAGTGGAAGACAACAAAAACCAGCTTTCCCTTTGCAACCAGTCCACATTGAACAGCCTTTTGAACAATGGGGATTGGACATCATTGGAGAAATTAATCCACCTTCTTCCAGGCAGCACAAATATATCCTTACAGCGACTGATTACTTTACAAAATGGGTAGAAGCAGTTCCGTTAAAGACAACAAACTCTGAGGCGATCATTGAATTTATAGATCAGTTCATCATTACCAGGTTTGGTGTTCCAAACGCTCTTGTCTTTGATAATGCTTCTTATTTCTCAGGTAATGCGATGATTGATTTCGCTATCAAAAGGGGATTTAAATTAAAGTATTCTGCTAATTACTATCCTCAGGGTAATGGCCTAGCGGAATCAACTAATAAAAATCTAATCAAAATCATTAAGCGAACAATTGAAGAGAATCATAAGAACTGGCACAAATCCTTGGTATTTGCATTATGGGCCGATAGGATAACACAGAAAGCCTCCATAGGAACCTCTCCGTTTAATCTTGTCTACGGAAAAGAAGCAATCGTACCAACCAATCTTCTTCTTCCATCTCTAGCCCTGGTGCAATTTATTGACGAAACTCCTTCTTCCTCTATCCAGTTTAGATATGATCAAATTCTCAAACTTGAAGAAGAAAGGGAAAAAGCCAAGGTTACACACGCCAAACATCAGCAAGTCATTAAAGCAGCTTTTGATCTAGCTTCGTCTAGTCCTAAACAATTCCAAGTCGGAGATCTAGTTCTGAAATGGGACAAAGCCCATGAAGACAAAGGTAAACACTCCAAGTTTCAGAAACTGTGGCTTGGACCATTTCAGATCTGTGAAAAAGTAGGCCATTCCACTTTTATACTGCAAAATCTATCAGGGGTGAGAGATTCTCTCCCTGTCAATGGTCTGATCTTGAAGAAATTCTTTAATTGAGGAGGTAACCCCTTCTCTTTGTAGTTTGATAGTTTTTATATAGTTTGTAGGATTTGTAGAAATAAGGATGTGGGATATCTTCCATTGACCTTTCGCTGTAGTTAAAAGTTGTCTCGCCACGGCACTATTAATATTTGCTTTTGGATAATAGGGTCTTAAATTAAGAGAGAGATCATTTCTAGGAAATTAGATATCTTTTTATTCTGAGATCACAGTCTAACTTTTGTAAACTTCACTCTGAACGAAGTTCTATGAGTCATCTTGGGTTTTCAAAATTGGTCTCCAAAGGTTATCTATATTAAAATAGGAGCTAATCCATCTTCAACATCTTTAACTCTCAACCTGTCATCCATTTACTCTTAAGAAGATAGTTGTTCATCCCATTCACCAAAAGTTTATGATTACTCAGAGTGTAATTCTAAAATATAAAAGATTAAAGATAAGAGGTCTTATTACAAGCCTGCTTACCATGTTCATAGGAAAATAATTTAACTGACATTACCAAAACTGCATATCAAACAAGGTAATGACTTGAAATTTCAAGACAAGGGGTCTCATCACGAGCCAGCTTGTTCAGTTTGATTACTACCCGTGAGTGGCATTGTCATTATCTGGCCACCAAACCAGGACAATGGCTTTTATCTTAAGCAAGAAGAAAAGAAAGATTCAAAAAAATGTGAAAATATCTTTTGAATTCATTCTCTTTGAGTCACACTCTTAAGTGAATGGAACAATGGACAACAACATGGTTAAAAGGTAACCCTGCCGAGACTATAAACGTTTGCTGGCAGCAGAGGCTCTACCTGTGACAGAGGAGTTTATTTTAAAAGCTGATATGGAAAAGTTTTCTATTTTACCTTTATGAACCATTAAAGACTTGTTTTAAAACTTAAAATGCATTTATTTTCTTTATAAAAAAGAGGAAGTCAACTGAAGAAGCCTGTTTTATTCAGAATCAATAGACATCTAGTTATATTAGAAATTTCCTTTCCCTTATAAAGATTCTATTTGAAAAAAGTGTAAGTATGTTTATTAGTCCAGAGATAACTGGTTCTACCAACGAATCGCCAATTGTTGTGCCCTACAACAACCCCCCATTTCATAACATTTTTATCACAAACAATTAACATATGAAATGGGTCCCTTTTAAAATTTTAATTGGCATTAATGAATTTATTCGAAAAAGGTATTATAATCAAATGAATTTGTGAATAAAAGCCTTTTTGAATAAATAACAAGCAATTTTTGGTTAAGTCCGAAAAAGCAATCGCAAGATCGCTTGTTACCTTGGTCCTTTCCGATGCGATATCGCTATCGGCCATCGGCAATAGCCAATGCACACACAGAAAAAGCACATGTCTTTTCCCCGATGCGACATAATATCGGTGATCAACTATCGGCGCTGCTTCTTATGAAAAAGCGCTTTAAGCCACGACCCGATGCGATATCGCTATCGGTAGTCGGCAGAATCCCATACGTTTTCATAAGACGTTCAGATCTTTTCCCCGATGCGATGTGATATCGCTGTCGGTAGTTGGTAAATCATTTGATATACATTTAGGGATTATGTTCGCACGCTAATTTGATGCAATGTCACAATCGGCATTCGCCAAGATCTCTCCCAAATGATAATATCACTCACACCCCCGATGCGATGCGATGACGCTTAATGATGACCAGAATTCCTAAAAGGTGATTATTTCAAAGCTTTAAAGTTATATTTGAATCCGATTTGACAAAAGCACAGATTTCAAAATGCCGTTAAATGCAGGGATAAGGTAATGCATGCGTATTTAAAGCTTTGCCCCTTCGATTTAACGAACATTTACGATTAGACCTTTGAAAAAATCTGTTGCACGCTTTAAGGGGTCATTCGGTTTAATAACTTAAGTAATGGTCATTTATGGAGCTGCAGGCTGTAAAATCACCATCATTGCATCTGCGGTGCCTTCTCAAATCATTAGATCCGTAGCCACTTTTAGAATTAATCTCACCACGCTTCAAGTAATATATCTATCCCGTTATGGATTGTCATTGTTATTTCCTTGTTACGATTTCTCTTGCACTTGTGTAGAATTCAACCGTCGAGAGAAGCCTGAACATGATGGGAAAGAAATTCAAGAAGGTGGCAGGTTCTACTGCAACACCTGTCGCAGGACAAGCTGCTATAGTTTCAAAGAAAGGCTTAATCTCAGATACTACATGCACTGGTCTTCCTAGCACTACATGGCAGGGTACATATAATCTGTTAGAGGCTGAGCAACCAGAAAAAACAGTAAATGAGGCTAGTGTGGATGAACTAAGGAAGTCCGAGGCAACTCTCAAGGACTTGGCCGACTCCTTTTTGCACAGAATAGCAGCCAGAGAACAAGTCCTACCTTACATTGATGTGGTACATTGGGCAATTGAGGAAATTACCCTCACTGATAGAACCTTTCATACAAAGGATGGAAGGATTTTCGGGTCCTTCAAGCCTGATGACCTGAGGCGGATGTATCATTTGCCTGAACCTGAGCTAGTTTATAACAGAACCTTTGTGGAGAAGTTCGCGAAAGAGAATGAATCACCATCCGAACCTCTCCGAGATTGGAGGCAGAGTCCAGCCAAACACAAGCATGACAGTTCGGGTAAGTACTCTAATGCTTCTTTGGCTTCTCCCTATTGCTATGCTGGGATTATGATGTGTAGATTGTGGGGATTACATGACTCTGCTAATATCCATATTGACATGGCTCCCTTAATGGAAGCGGCCGTCAATAGTACAATTATGGATTGGGCCACTATTCTGTCTGATAAATTGGTTATAGCTGTTCGTGAGTTTAGAGCCAAAACCAGAGTCACCGAAAGGAAAATCCCACCCTTTTATTACTCTGCTTACATTATGGATACCCTGTGTTTTAATTCTGAGTTTCCTGTCCTTGGTTGGAGATGGACCACCCATGACCCAACACCCATTCACTTGTACCATCGGAAATTATGGAAACCTTCTTACAAAGACCATTTGTATCAAATTTGCAATGGTTTCATGGTGCCCGTCCACTATTCTATTTTCGACAGACCTATCCCAAGAATTTCCTATGAAGCTTCTTTTGACCTACCAGCCGTAGCCCATTGGTTCGGGGAAGAACATTTTACCTATATTAGAGTTTTTGGAAGCAAGGCTAGGCCACACGTTCTCCCTCTGTACATCCCAGATAAATTGTTAGCCCGGGAAATCTCCTACCAGATTATGTCTGAGGGTGTCACACAAACTCTCAAAGAGGAGAAAAAGAGAGGATGGCCCTCTTTTCCTTTAAGAATTGGGGTTTATACGCTGCAGAATTACAAGCATGCAGAAAAGGAAGCAGCAAAACTCCAAATGGTATCCCTGGCTTCTATTCCAAACAGACTCTATGATCCAAAAAAGACTGCTTTCATTGCCTTGGAACAGGCCAAACTGTCAAAGGTTGTTCATCAAGAAGATCAGTTTGACGACCTGTTCATGAGTGCCGATTCAATAAGCCAAATCAAACAACTTGCTGCAATGAGATACGAAGATGTGGAGTTAACTGAATTTAATAAACTTAGAAAGCAAAGGTTGCAAACTTTGCCTCTAGATTTATTATCCACAACCCCAACATCCTCCTCAAGCGAGCCTGGTCAGCAGCAAATACATCTACCTCCTGTTACAATTAAAGAGTATGATAAACAACAGGAGGAAAGGCAAAACAAGCTGCAGGCAGAGAAGCATAAAAGGGAACAGATAGAAAGGTAGCAAAAGGCACAAAAGGATCAAGAGCAAAGAAAACAGAAAGAGTTAGAACAACAGAGGAAGAGGGAAGAAGAAGAGAAAGCAAAGAAAGAACTGGAAGATAGGCAGAAAAAGGAATTAGAGGAGCAGCAGCAGAAAGCACAAGAGGAGCAGCAGTTTAAAGCACAAGAGGAGCAACAGCGGAAGGCATTCGAGGAACAGCAGAGGATTGAACAAGAGAAAGAACAGAGTAAAGCCCACATAGAACAAAGTGAGCAAATCTCTACCGATCCTGAATTGATTAAGGAATGGAACCAATTCGATTCCATTATCAGTGGTAAGGAAGCCTCCAAAGACTCAGACGCCTCTAAAACAAGTAATGCTCCCGATACTACTTCTTCTCAGGTTCTAGAAGGAACCAGCGGCCCACCCATGTTACAGAATGTTGAGGTAATCACTCAAGACCCATCCGATCAAATTGACCTTCAGGTGGAAGAAATTCCTCCCCTAGATATTTTCTACAGCCCAAAGCATAGAGCCGTTGTTAGGCGCTCTAGGAAAAGACGAAGGCTTGATCAACCTTCTATTTCACCCGAGCAAACAGTCACGGGCAATGTGGTCTGGAAAGGGGAATTAGATCCCTCTGAAGATCTGACTAAGCTATCGCAATTCGCGGGAGCTTATTCGGCAGCAACTATTGACAAAGCATCAGAAGTAAGTCTTCTGTTGAAGACTAAAGATCATGAGATATATGCATTGCAGGCAGAAGTAATTGAGGCAAGAAATAAGGCAGCGCAGGTAGAGGAACAGTTGCTGGCTCAACAGCAAGAAAACAGTTTGTTAACCCAGCAACTGCTAATCGAAAAACAGAGGATAGACCAAAGTGAGATTCAGAAGGCAAAAGAATTATCAGAGGCATTATCTCAGTTAAAGGCATCGAATGAGCTGATGATAAAATCTAAAGATGAGCAAATAATTCAGCTATCAGCACAGCTCGAAGGTATCAAGGACGCCCAGAGTATTGATGATTTCAGAGCAGAGGCAACTCGAATAAACAGCGCATTAATATCTCAGATCAGGCTCTTGTGCCGACAACTTGTTGACGCTGAGTCACTTTGTGAAACATCTACAGTAGTGTGTGAGCAAATAGAGAAGGCCAGGAATAAGCTAGATCAGGCTGAAGATGACATATCAGAATATATTGAGTGGCAAGACACTCCAGAAGGGAAAGCGGCGAATTTGTCCCAAATCCATATAACATACAAGGACATACTCTTCACTGAATGGAATACTCAGGTAATGAAAGCTGAAAGGGCGGCTTCCAGATGTAAAATGATTGCCAGCAACATGATCAATCTGGTCAACGACACATTGTATCTGGCAAACATGATTTCCCAGTGCACACCTGGAAGTATAACAACAGCAAGCATGCTGGAACAGAGAAATTACCCTGATCTGGAGAAACAAGGACGGTTAATCGCCGGAGTAAATACCTTAACAGCCGACGCATACTGGCTCTTTCTGATTAAACCACATTCTCAAAGGTCGGCTCTTAATTGTTTAACAGATGCCCTCCGATATCTGATTTCCGACATTCAGGATGCCACATATGATGCCCAGCTAACTTCACGCCTCAATACTCCACCAGAAGTAGAGCCAATGCTGGCGATATGTCAGCGAAGGAGTAAAGGCAAAGAGACCTCTGAATGAAGCATCGCCGCCGACTGCCAGATCACCAGGAAACAAGATGATATTTGTTAAATGCCAATTTAGTAGCTTTTCAGTTTTTAGATATTTAGATATTTAGATTAGCATAGTATTTATAGATCCTTTCATTGTTTTGGAAAGGGTCGTAAAATTTTGTAAAAGACTTAAAGGCTGAAGTTTGCACTATTGTGCTTCAGTCTATATCCTTTTGTGAAACTCGACCACTGGTTCTTAATTTTGCTTAGAAGGCTGTTTTATGCAAATTGTGCACTACTGTCATTTGCTTGGAATGCTTTCTGGTTTGAAGGAAGGACCGCGACATAGTGATTAATATACTGGATTGATTAAACAGCTTACATGGTACTATTATCTGTATCTGTCCTCTTTTCTATTATATGAATTGCTGTGTTATTATCTTTGCTATTGTTGAATACATGTATGCAATATAACAGCAAATCTTCATTTCATATCACTATTGAATGTTTTGTGATTTGTTATCTCTCTTACTCATGCGTGTAGCAACAATATAAATGACTAAGTGTAGTAATTCGCTATTATCGCTCTGCATAACTAATTATGCAGAGCAATCTTAAATGATTTAAACATCTATGCTTTAGTGTTAGAGTCATCTATATGCCTGCCACTAAGCACAGATTATCAAACGCTACACTCTATGAATTGATAAATCCCGGGATTAGATTATAGTTATTATATTTCTCTTATAGTTTAGCTATTCACTTATTACCACCTTATACCGTAAATCATTCATCCATCCCGTTTACTTATAATTCTTGGGAAACTGGTCCCATTATCCCCAGTCGGAGCCACTATACCAAACGGAAAAGGAGCTGCACTAAGGTCCGGACCGGGTGGTTTCCCCGATGTTGTTGCAACGAATTTTGGGGCATCAACACGTCCTTCCTGAGGTATCCGACAAGGGGACCCCCTTTCCCCCTTCCTTTTTGTTCTCATGGCAGAGGGTCTCAGTCGTCTGCTACACTCGGCTATCTCTTCTCACTCCCTAAAGGGCATACCTCTCCATGGTCTCCAGCCCATATCCCACCAGCAGTTTGTAGACGACACTATGCTATTTGGCCACCCATCCACTCAAGAAGCCACAGCCTTTAAGTCCCTGCTCTCTCTCTTCTCTGAAGCCTCCGGGACCTCCATCAATGCCTCCAAATCCCAGCTTTTCTTCTTTAACACCCCCGCTTCCACTCAAAGGAACATTGCCAGGATTCTCGGGTTCACTATAGCTGTGCTTCCTTCGAAATACCTGGGAGCTCCTCTGATTGACTCTGCTTTAAAACATGCTTCCTGGAGAACTCTTCTAGACAAGCTGGAAACCAGACTCTCCTCTTGGACTTACCGCTCACTCAATATTGCTAGCAGACTCATCCTGATCAAATCAGTTCTTCAAGCGATGCCTCTTTATCTCTTTTCTATTCTGGCCGCGCCCAAATGGGTTCTCAAAACCATTCGCAATCTTCAGAGAAATTTTCTCTGGGGATCCTCTGGTCTTAATAGGAAATGGGCTCTTGTTAACTGGAAAGAGGTCTGTCAGCCAAAATCTGCAGGTGGATTAGGACTAAGGGATCCCCTTCAAAGCAACAATACTATGGGAGCCCGAATCTGGTGGAACTGGATCTCCAAACCTCATATACCTTGGGCACGGTTATGGCAAGCAAAATATGCGCCAGGCAGTCAATGGGACGAGCTTATCAGAATCAGCACCACCACTCCAGGCTCTCTGATATGGAATGCCGCCAAATTACATAGCACCTTCATCCAAGAGCACTGTTTCTGGGAAATTCATTCAGGAACCTCAGCTAGATTCTGGGAGGACTCCTGGCAACAACTTCCAAAACTAGCCTCACTCTTTCACAAACCCATTTGGCAAACTTCTTTGCAGCAAAAGGCTCTCATCCATGTCCATCAATTCTGGCAGCAGCAAACAACACAAGGTTTTCGACAGTGGAAATCAGCTAGCACCTGGCAGGCAAACTGGCAAGGGGAAACCTACGATCAGGAGCTAAATCATAGAAGAATCAAACACTCGGCTCAACAGGACAAGCTACGATGGGGACACACACCGAAAGGAATGTTTACCACTAAGGAAGTGTATCAGCTACGCTATCCACCCACGCAAGCAGAACAAGATCAGCTCTGGGACAAGGTATGGCAACCAGGAAATTGGCCCAAGGTGTCCACCTTTTTATGGCTCTTGAGCAAACGGCGAATCCTGACCTGGGACAACTTGCAAAAGCGGGGATTCATTGGACCCTCGAGATGCCCCAACTGCAATTGCAGCTCTGAATCCATCGTGCATCTCATGGAAACCTGTCCTTTAGCTACTCAATTGTGGGAAAGAACTGACCAATGCAATAGAAGATCAGGCAATCGACCGGGAGACATCACAGATACCATCAGAAATTGGCCAAAGCAACCTTTCCAAAGTCCCCTCCTCAACGCTCTGTGGAATCTCACGCCGGGCTTCATCTACTGGATTCTTTGGAAGGAAAGGAACAACAGAGTTTTCAACAGCATCAGCAGGACAACAGACGCTCTATGGCTTCTTCTCAAGCAAAACATCCAAGAAACTCTGGCAACTAGACAATGGCAAGACTCGGACCTGCCAGACTCCCCTCAGGAACGCCTCATTTTGAATGCATGGAACTTGGACCTCACTTTTATGGCTCTGGCCAAATCTAGACCCCCGTCGAATTCCGCCTCTCCCATCATCTGGTCCCCTCCAGCCTCCAACTCTTATAAATTGAATTTTGACGGGGCAGCCAAAGGCAATCCTGGGCCGGCTGGCTATGGCGGTGTCTTTAGGAACGAAATGGGCACAGTTTTACACATTTATCATGGTACAATTGGCAATGACACCAATAACGCTGCAGAGCTGGAAGGATTATGGACAGGTATCTGTATAGCAGAACAAAACAACTTTTTCCCTCTTGAGGTAGAAGGGGACTCTCTCATCCTAATATCAGCAGTCACAAAGATTCAAATAGGTACCTTAGCAGCTAAGATTGCCTCAAGCTGGAGGCTGCTCAGTAGAATGGAACAAATTGAGGAATGGCTTAGAAACCCCTGGAGAATCACCTTTAAGCACATAAGGTGCATTGCCAACAAAGTAGTAGATAGACTAGAAAATCAGGGAGTCGACCAGCAATAGCCTTTTTTCTCAGGCCCTCTAAGTGACTCAGATGATGCACAACTCACACATGAATGTTCTTCTTTGGCACAATAGGACTATTCTCCCCCGGATGTGGGTGAATAGATGGCTCATAGGTACGAATCCGGCGTGGAGGTTGTTACGGAAGCAGGTGGGCGACATGGTCTCGCACATACCATTTAATGGCAGTGTTAATGCTACCTCTCTTAGAGTTAACGTTATATGCAATGGCGCCTGGATTATTAAACCACCAGGCTTCTCCTCTGCGCGTCTTCAGACTTAGCAAGGTTGCAGCTCCCTGCTGCACCTCTTCCGCCAATTCCCACATCCGCCGGTCGTCAGCTTTGAATCAGTGGGCTCAGTCTCCACCTTATGCAGTGGGCTTGCTTCTCAAGCGTTCACCTGTCATTCCCTTTGTGCTTATCGGTCCATCTCGTAGCAAGATGCCAAGGGAGCGACCCAGAATGGGTTGCAGATGGGGCAATTATCGCGGTCGTGGCTCCCGCTAGTCCTCTTCAACCACCTCGGAACCTTCCTCGGACGCCTCGGAGTTTTGTTGCTACAGATACCCAGCCACAAGAAGCGGCAGAGGCAGAGGAAGGGGGCAATCAACAGCGGAAGTCTGCGCGCATCACTCTCATACGCACACTGCCCGTTTTCGCATTCCTTGCTCACTGGGAAATTCTTCTTTTATTGTTTCAGTCTCTGTCGAAATGTGTGAGGCAGCGGTCAGCTCAAGGGAGATTAATCTTGAGGTTCCACTGCAGCAGAGAATGGCTAATTAGAGCATCAACCAGTGCCACAACTCAGGTGGTTTGCACACTATGCAGATAAATGCAGAGGCCGGCCCAAGTGCGCCCGCAGGAGGTGACCCTTCAAGCTCTGCTGCTCGTCATTCTGACTCAAAAGATTCAGATCACTTTGGGTGCAGAATAGTTGAAGAACAACCATCAACCTCGGAAGATGATTGATCCTGCCTGCGCCTTCAGTTTTATGTTTGGTCAGTTAACAAAGAAAGATGCTTGTTATCTCGTTGATTCTGGTCTCAGTCCTTTTTACCTGATGGTCGCTCCTAGGAAGCAGTGTTTTTCTTATATGTTACTGTCTGTTAACGTTTATGCTTATGGTGGTACTTGTCCAAGTACTATATTTGCGCAAGTCTATCCTGGTTACTGTATGGGTCAGTTTTTAGTTGCAGTCCAGATCAATTTTGATAAGGTCATTGTCAAGTTCTGGAATTTCATGCTCTCCGAGACAGTAATTCCTGATGCAAATCATTATGTAGGTTCTCGGTTTGGCAAGTTAAGAGTCTTTTGTAAGAATTCCAACTCCATGGCTAGAACTCTTGTGGCCTCGGCCTCTCTGTAATATCATTTTGTATCAATATAGGAGTAGACTAATTGAGAAAAAAAAAACTACTTAAGGGAAAACCTAAATGTGTATTTCCAACATAGATGGATCCATTTTGATTTGGCTCCATCTCCGTACGAGTGCATCATTGCATAAATAATAAATTAAATGTTAATATTGGTTGCAATTTGAACTTGCAAGTTCTAAGCTTTTAAATTTCTTATTTTTAAGAAGGTTATATGAATTATCAATCAAGGCAACTTTCGAAGTATATTTCTATCTACTTTGTAGTTATATCTAAACTTGCAAGTCTTAGTAAGATATGACTATTATTGAATGGGCACGATTAAATTCATATCCTACATTTATAAAATTCATTATGGCTTTCTAAATAGAGTGGCCATTGTTTGTGAATATCCTCATTAAAAACAATTAAATTGGTATTTTTGGTTTGAAAATTGGTTATTGTGTCACTAAAATAGTTAATTTGAGTAACAAATATTATGACGTTTATAAAGACTCGTTTTTTAAAGAAAATCTTATTTTGGTCCTGGCATAGGATAACTAGAAGGAAATGCCAATCTTCTCAATTTATTTATGCAAAAAAGGAAAAAAAATTAAAGGAAAAAAGTAATATGAAAAATCAAATGATTATGATCCCCACATAACTACATTTAGACCATTTTCAACTGCATTTTTAAAGATATGCCACCATTTATTTTGGGTGTTTCTCCCATCTCTGATTTTAAGTCTACTCCAACCAAGACATTTTTATATTATTTATATATTAAACGAGTGATGGCATATGATTTCCTTCAATCAAAATCATCAATATATAGGCATATTGGAAGCATAGTGTAACAAGTTGTTATCCACACCTTGAATGCTTAATATTTGAAGCTAAATATATATGACATGTGATAGCATGAAACTCTTTGACTTTAATCTAGTGATGGACTCGGAGTTTGAGGTTGTGATGGGCAACCTTATGGGTCACTGGGATTAGCATGAGGCATGACTATCTCACTCAATTGTAGATTCTATTTCACTATCCATGTGTTTAGGCCCATCTGTCATTAAGGTTGTAACTGGAAACATTGTGTGTCACTGGGAACCGTAGTGAGACTCTTGAGAGTGTTTGGATTGTAGTTTCCAATTTTAGATCCACATTTTTGAGGCCTGTTTGTCGTTAAGGATGCAACGGGAAGTTCACCAAGCATCGAGGCGAGATGCAGAGAGTATCTCAATTGTAGATTATATTCTTCTATCTATGTGTCTATAACTGGTTTGTTGATAAGGTTGCGACAGGGGACTCTGTAGATCACCGAGAATAGGTGTTGGACTTTGTGAGCATAAGAGTGTCTCGAGTGTAGATTCTATTTTTCCATCCATGTATTTGAGGTTCTCACTTCCCTATTATGATTCCTCTATCCTCCAACTCCTCCCTATTGAGGAACCTAGCGTTTGGGACCCAACCACTTTCCCGCGGGACCCCATCCTGCCAAAGCCAGTATAAGTTCCCAAATAAAATTTGCGGAGATACTATGTTATGGTAGGTTTTTGATCCAAAAAGGTGTCAAGCCTCATTGCTTGCGAGAGAAGGTTGAAATAGGACCTCTATGGCATATTATTTTGGATCCCAGTGGATGATGTTGTTTTCCTTTTCGAAATAAACAATGGATGAAAGATAAGAGGAGTGTTTTGGGAAAATATGGATAGTTGGGCTCAATAAATAGCCATTTTTGAGAGTTAGAAGCCTTTTTCTATGGCTTTTTTTTTGTCAACTTCATAAATATGGATCTGTTATTGTTACGAACAAAGTTCGTATACTCAGAGGAATGCTCTGATACCAATGTAATGAACAAAATTCATATATGTAGCAATAGTCTTCAGAATACTTTTAAGACACACACATTCATTGTAGTACAATTAATTATATATAAAAATATTTGAATACAAGTGAGATGATTACAAATGAGGGCAAGGGCCTACTTATATACCTAGGAAGATACCTCTTCACCAATGGTCATGTCCTTAGGGAAATACCTTTTCATTAACTAATTACTAGTTAATTAATCATTATTTATTTTGACTAATTGAAAATGAGAAATTAGTGATTAGGTGACTAAAACATTTAATCATGACAACTTTTGCAAGTGAAATACGACAAAAAATGAGAAATCTTAAGTGACACAACTAAAAATGAATAGAATAAACAACTAAGTTAGTCTCGGGCTAAAATATACAACTAGTTAATAGGTAATACAACTAAAATTGACTAACTTGAATGATTAATTTAGTCTAGGAACAAAAATACGACCACCTAACAAGTACTACAATAATACAAATTAGCCATTTATGTTAGTCATTGTAATTGTGTATGGAAACTTCAAGATGATGGATGAAGATCCATGTGAATAGAGCCCAGCGAATAATGTTTTCCTAAAAAAAATTTTAGAGTGTGTTTGGGTTTGTAAAATAAACACATTTCAAAACTTAAAAAATAAAACAAAAAAAACTTAAAATTGTGTCTCGATTTGTAACATAACCACATATCAAGACTTTCTATAGCGATAATTTTAGCGCTTATCTTTAAAGATTCTTATGGTGACCTTAAGGTACTACACATACTCTAATATGATTGATACAAATATAATTGATAACTTCTTGTCACCATGTAAATTGAACCCTAATTCAAGAAGCCCAAATAACCACTAGAAAACGATGTATAATTTTTTAAAGAAAAACATGTAGATAGATTTACATTTATATAATGTAAACACATACTCTAACCTCTTGGTGCCATGAATTCGAACCTAGGGTCATATGTCTGTATGTAAACTCAAGGCGTTGGGAAAAGAGCCATGTGAATAGAACTTCATTCACTCCAAGACCAAATTTGATATTGAAATTACTAAGTGGATCTCAATGTGACCAAGTGATAACCTATTTTAGTTTGTAGTATTTAAATGAAAGAAGACAAATTCTTGACAAATTCAAGTCAAACACTTTCCACTCTGCTGAAAAATACAAATAAAAAAAAGGTTGATGCATTTGGAGTTTTTAGATTTATATTTACTCAACATTCAAATGAAAATAAAATAAAATAAAATGTGAGGGAGGGAGAATTCAAGTGAAAATAAAGTTAAAGAATGCAGGGGAGGGATGGGTAAATGCGATTGATAACTCTTTTAGTTTGTAGTATTTAAATTGAAAGAAGGCTGATGCTACAAATCCAAATCTTTCCACTTCGATAACAAAACACTAATAAAAAAAGGGTTGACGCATCATAAGGGTTTAAGGTCCCCAAGAGGGTTTATATTTACTCATTTTAAAAATGAAAATAAAGTTAAAAAATATGAGTGAGTGAGGGATTTTATAATGTCCTTGGAACCTACTATTGCTTTTGATATATATCTACATTTGGGGTCGCCCTAGCAATAGAAGACACCATGAGCAAAGAGATAGAAAAGTAAGTTTTATGAAAACTAGTGGCAGGCAGTCATCAATGGATCCCTGCAGGACCAAAACCCAAGTCCATCGCGACAACAATGGAGATTCGAACCCAAACTCCACAGGTATTCGCTTTCTCATTCTTCTCTCTTCCCACTATGAGAACACTAGTCTTCTCTTTTTTCATTTCAACCAAACTCGCAATCAAATATGAATTTGTTGTAGCCTTAGGATTAACCATTGGCCTCTTGAAAGGGATTGTCTCCAAAATTCACTCTCCATCATCAAGGCATCACAACTTGCCTCTTCAAAAAAACTAGAAGGCTCACATATGGAAGTAGCCAATGCAACGAGGTTATCATATCCCCCATGGCTTATACTGATTGAAGATGTGGAAGTTTTTTCACGCTTCTGCGCATCATACATTGTTCGAGTAATCTGTTTGGGCTTCCTGTGGGTTGGAGTACAGGGTGAGGACATATCCTTCTTCAGGCTCTTTTTTCCCACATTTGACCTCATTCTTTTGTAACCTTTGAATTATATTTTGGAACAACCACCTCTTCACAAGATACCTATGATATAAAGGAACACACAACCCCATAAAATTTCACATCTAAATGAACCATAGAGTCCCACTATGCTGGGATATTGATCTTGTAACATTTAAATGTATCATTATATCCAACAAACAACATATTTTCATAACACCTTAAAATTATTCCAAGCCAAGGGCTTGATCATTTGATAATTGAAGGAAAATAACCTCAAATCATTAGCAACCCCTCCTTAACTCCACCATCCCTCAAGTCAACTTTACCGGTCTAATATTTAGACACCACATCATGAACTATTTAGTAATTCTTGCAAAGATTTTATACATGATCAAGTCAAGTGGGTCAAATATCTCAAAATGGTAAGGATCAAAATATGTAAAAATCTCACCCAGAGTGAAATACCAAGTTCATAGTGCCAGCAACTGCCAAGATAACACTTTGAACAAACTGTAAACGTGGGTATATTTCCAATGCACCTCAAAACATTCAACAATTGAACCAACCTGCATAACAAGTTTAGCTACCTCTTTTCAAGAAAATATCCTATTAATTGGAGCAAGAATCTTATCAAAGTCAATTTCCTCTTTTTGAGAGAAACCAACAATGCTTTCTTGGTACATGTCAAAAATCACATCAATGGAAAGATTTAGAATTAATCATTGATTTCACAATACGATTTTAACTTATCTTAATGGAATCTCTTCATACATGCTTTGTATAATCCTCTCCAGGGCCAACCTAGTTCTTCTTTGGAGATAGAAGCGACATAGGATCAACAAGTACCTTGTAAAGGTAGTATCACTCTAGTTCCTTTTTCCTACTCTTGAACCATACTAAAGAGTGCAAGTCATGTATTCATACCCCACTATTCATATACCACTTAACAATTGAAATAGTGTTAAAATATGAACAAGACATTGCAGAGAAGGTAGTCTCAAGTTATGATGATAGCTCATCCACTCTTTCTACAATTCTTGGAATCCATGCAACTTGTTTCTATTGCTTGGCCTTCCCATCTTCTTCTTTCAACATTGGTTTGCTTAATTTCCCTTCTAGTCTTTGGATTTGTACTCTTTCCTATATTTATTTTCATAGTCTTCAACTCTATTATTACTACATGTTTTCCATCTCTTGCCATGGCTTATGCTGGGTGATATTTATTATACTTATTTTATATATAAATTAGGAGTATTTCGACACAAAGTGATTCACATATCTTCAGAATGTTCCACAAGTATTAGTTTGGATATTATATATCTCCCTATGTATCTCAGCCTCGAGACAAAGTCTCTAGAATACCAACATTACATTGCTAATAGTTTATTGTGTTTCCATCATCTTTATAAAAACCTTATGGAATTGCTCATAATGTGTGTGAATAATGTGTCCACCTACCATTTTTCTTATCGTATAATATCATTTTACATTCTTCTCTCCAGTTTGAAACATATTCAATCCAAGAAACTTATCCCATCAAACCTTATGAGAAGGTGTTATTTACAGAGTGCCAATTTGAAACTCATGCATATAGCCTATCAACCATCAAAGGTCTAACCTCAAAATATCAAATTAAATGCAATGATCTATATTCCAATCGCCATGATCCAAAAAATCCTCTTGTTACCACATCATGACATAATTGTTCATATTCTCTAAAACTAATTCTTTAGATTCATTTCCTAAAAATGTTGAAGTACCTTTACTAGTGCTAAATATATCTCTTGAGCGTTCTTTGTCAACCTGGTGGCTTTAAGTCAACATTTGATGTTGGAACATTTTAGTTACCATTAGCATTCGTGGGTACTTTATTATGTTTCCAGGAAGATCTTGGTTGACACTTGATGGGTTGTCAGTAATCAACAAATTACTAATGGAAACCCTTGAATTTCTAACATTGTCTCGATTCCTACCTATAATTTTCACATCATCTATCCACCATACATATTACCTACCTATAAATCATGAGGAAAAATTCTTATGTCTCTATATATTTATGTCATTCCTATTCTGCCTTCTCCCCAAATAGTGTAATAGAAAGGTCTTCCTCAAAGTCTTTAGTGTCTTCTTCCCATTAAAAAAATATTATTTCACCAAGTTTTCAATCTCTTCTTGCCATAACATATTATGAGGAATTATGTTATATGATATTATTGACACTTATATGGGTCTCATATACTTCCTGTAATCGATTAGTCAAGCATTTGGTAGTTTATACCTTTACATATGCTCTATCACAATTTCTCATTCTGCATCAACCTCCATGTTGGGATTCAAGTTAGGATTTAGTTGGAACCTAATGGTTCTTATTATTTTTTGGTGGATTCTTAGTGGGATTCTTGTGGGTACTTGATTAAAAATGGACACTTGGCAGGTTCTCAGTTTGCAACAGATTTCGGATGGAAACATCTTGAATTTTTAATGTTGTTTTAAGTCTTACCTATACATTTTACATCATTTTTGCTATGAAAACTTACCCACCATAACTAGGAAGTATTGAAATTTAGAGTGCCATATATCACCATTTTTACCTCTTCTTTCCAAGACACTTTCTAGTCTTGATCTGAGATAACACAATTTTTTATCATTTGATGTAGTATCATCTAAAGCTGCAATTTCAAGACTTTTGTCCTAGAGATCAATGTAGAGATCCCCAAGTTCTATTGGAGCATCCCCTATCATTTCCTGATTGTCAAAATTCATAAGCACCTTGTTAATACATGACACAGAAAGGCATCCCGCATTAATATCAGAAACCAAGTTCCTACAAAGGATATCAACCTTCATAGCAACACACTTCAAATCTATAGGGGTCCAATCCTTCGCTGCTATCTGGGAAATAACAAGTTTCAAATACCTCAAGAAGGAACAACCACTCTCATAACTATGTCCTAGATCTTCCTCTACAATGAAGGAAATATCATATAGAATTTTGTGATGTTATTCTCATTGAGTAAATGGAGGCATTGCAGTAAGTTCAACCATTCCTCCATACATCTTTGTCAGGATTTTTTCACAAGATATTTTACAAATTTGTAGAAGTTTTACATGGAATTTATCTTTCAATGTCTTTATATAAAAAACATTTGCATTGTTCATAGTGATGAAAAATAGTCCCTTTAATAGTTTTTCATCATTCTTCACCAAGTTCACCCCACTTTGGAAACACCAGGAGATAGATTTTGTCTCATTGTCAAGTTGAAAATCCCGACTAAGGAAAAAATTACCACGAATGGTAATTAATATTTAAATAACTATGCAATTTAAAGGAAAGAGTAGAGACCACTAAAATATGAGAAAATCAATTAGAAAAAACAAAAAAATATGACCTTTTGGAAAACAAACCTTCTTGTTGAATATTTTTAAATTACTCAAAACAACATTTAGGACCGAGAGTGGCATATCTTTATGGTTTTTTCTCTCAAAACTCCCCAATCCCTCAAATTCCATCAGTACATAGAGGAAAGTTGAATCCATTGGCACTATCATCCTCACTCCATCAATGCATCCTCCTCCTACTATGTCAATAAGGGAGCCAGGAAGATGGTTTAATAAGTAAGACTTGCTGTTACGTTTCTTTGCCATTTATGAGACCACCATGATTTTACCATGCCACTGACTCAAGCCAACATCATATAAGCCAAAACAGATAATGTTTTCTAGTGATATGTTATTTGCATAAATGTGATGTGGATGTATATGAAGCCCATCAAGCAATGGTTGTCATACATTGTTTTTAGCTCAATCTATTTGGATGGGTATAAGATAAATAAGTTGATGGATCTATTTTTTTAGCAGCCTCTTTTTTAATCAGGGAACAAGACGTCTACACCATTCAAGTCCTAACTTTTAGACATGATAACTTAAAATTGAATCCTGAGATTTGAAAAATACTTTCCTTTTTCTTTCTCTAACTTTTCAAGAAAAAGCTGCAAGTATCCTTCAGATTTTTTTTTCTCCAAGCATACTTTTTTACTTCAACAAAATATGGAAGATAAGATCCTAGATACTTCCTCAACAAAGTGTAGAACTAACAACATACTTATAAAAAATGTGATAGATGTAGTCTGATGTAGCACAAGTCTTCTGAGAGTTTTGGTCCATGGAATATTTAAAATCTCCTTTTGAATTTGACCTGTGTTTTGTTGATTCTTGAAACTCCAAAAATTCTGTAGCTAAAAATACATTTAATATTTTAGAAGAAGGAAATCTAGTGACAACATTGGAGTACACAAGGTGAATCTGACAACCATATTATACAAGATTCACCTAGAAATCACCAACATCTTCAATGATTTTATCTAAGGAATTGTTCTTCAAAAAGGACATGGTGTCACCTAGCATGTAAACTTTGAGCTCAAACTATGATGAAGCCTTGCTTACTTGAGAATTATTTTTAGTAGTTTCTCAAGAAGAAGATCAAAAGTGTTCCTCTATGTGATCTGAACAAATTGTAGACTTCTGAAAAACAAAGAGAAAAGAACCATCCCCAGAAATGCATGCATTTAAAAAAATAGAGAAAGAAATGTGCTTAGGTTTCATCAAAGGCTGATGATGGAATTCTACCACCCTTGCCTTGTTCATCTCATCAACTGGAAGTAATTATGCTTTCCCAGGAATACACTACATCCATATTATACTTGTACTCCTAGAAAACAATTCCAAAATAATTTCAATGCTTGTCTAGTGTATATTCCAAAATGATTCATCAAACATGTATATTAAAACCTTGGATACTTGAGCATCATATAAAGCCAAGAATTGCGTACATTCTTTAAAAAACACCAAATAAAAACCATGTTTAAATGTGTGAATAGGATTTCTCCCACGTAGAAATGCTCCTAGTTCAGGACATGTACAAGTTCAACATATTAAGTATGTTGTAATGGATAAAAATCAACAACTCATCAAATCTCAGAAATACCACCCTTTTAATATCTTATATCTCAGGATCACAACACACTAATTCAAATGGTTCCTGTAAAGATGGGATAGTATAATGAATGGAATTTGAATTCAACTCATACAAGTATTTTTTCTTTGGTTCCATCTCTACAACCATCCATTTTATATTGGGATTTTCCTCTTCACCTGAAATTTGCAAGCTTTCTACCAAAGTACCAAGCCTCATATGTGACCTTCCAACAAAGCATCTTTCAATATACACACATCTTCCAAGCAATCTTCTTTAGGATGGATTTTCCTTTGTTTGAGTAAGAAAATTTTCTTGTTTATTTTTGAACTGCTGCTCCTGAAACTTTTATGTTGTTTCTTTTTAAAATTCAATATTGTTCTTAAGCCAAAGTAGCATCTCTTTCCTAATCATTGACAGGACACTCTGGCTCAATTCCTATTTCCCATCTCTGTAGATGAACGAACAAAGGTCTTTCCATGTGTCAATGGTAAAAACATCATTGCGCGAGGTGCCATCAAGGTTAAAACTAGATTTTTATTTCTTCCATTCTAGATATGAATCTTGCAACTCTGGTGAAAGATCCACTTTCACAAATTCTAATTTAGCCAAAATAGTTATTAGGATATTCTGACATGTAGGAAATAATTAAGTACAACTTGGTCTAGTGTATAGTTAGGTAAAATGTGTTTCTTTAGTATATACGTTTTGTAACTTACAATCCGATGGTCGCAATATGTTCTAGACATGAAGTGATCTGACGGTTCATTCTCTCCTCAATATTATTGACACTTGATCAGTGGCTTAACACTTGATTGGTCCATGATCTCTATTTAAAGAGCATGCAGGGTCATTTTTTAGGTGACCATTCATGAGACAAGCTTATGCAAATTTTCTTTCGTTTACATTAATAAATTTCCTGAAGTGGCCATGTTGGCTCAAGCTGTGGACTGTTTCACTCTTTGAGGGTTTTAACCACATCAAGAATACTGGTGTACTGATCTGTGATCTATTTGTGAGAGGTGTCCTTTGATGTTATATCTAAGGAACTTACCTTGTAAATTCCTACATGGTATCAGATCTATTCGAGGGCCGCATCCGTTGGTGATCCAAATCCGAAGCTGCTACAACTACATCCGACTGTCGTTTCCTAGATCTATTGCTTTTGACTACTGTCGGGCCAAGCGAACTGCTCTATTGTGTTAGTAGCATCTGTTCCAGTGAAGGACCCCTTTTGTTTCGCACGAAAAGGTTCCCGGTAGCCCTAACTACGTCATTTTTAAGATATGGAGGTATACAATGTTTATTTGCAGTTTTAGTTATTTATCTTTCTATTTATTTCGGTTTATTTATCTCTCAGATTTTTATTACTGGGTCTATACCTTTCATTTCTGTTATTCTCTTTTCCCCGTGACTCTATGCGATTTGGGAAAACCAGAAATAGAAAGAAAGGATTTTTCTCATACAGATGCTCTTTTCTACCGTGCTTAGTGTGATCTCAGAAAACCAGAAACATTGAGGAAAATATATAGTTTCTCGTGAAATATAACCTTAAGCGGCAAGGATTGGATTACTTTTGTGTGTTTGTTTTGGTTTCTGTGATTCTTTTTTTTTGTAGACAAAAAGGGGGTTTTTCAAGTAAGCACATACTCCAAAGTTTCAGTGAGCGAAAAAAAAAAACCACTCCACTTTTCCAAACTAACCATTTAAACTAGCTCACTTGGTCCAAAGTTACTTTATGAAAATAGAGGTTTTGGGTTCAAGCCTTTCTTTTTGTTGAGTTACTTTTTCAAAAAGCACATGTAACTTATGTTTTAAAGCTACTTTATGTAAAAGTGTTCTCACCCATTATAAAAAGTGAGTCACTTATAATTCTAAAGTCACTTTATCTTTTCTTAAGTTACAATTTAGTAGATAATTGATAAAGTACCATTGTAAAAGTGACTTTCACTTATTTATAAAAGTGGGTCACATAAAGTAATCTTTTTTTTTAAGCGAGCTAATTAGATTAAGTTTGGAAAGGGGAGGAGGGGGGAAGGGGTTTAAATATAACATTATAATTCACTTCCCAAAATTCACGTAGTTCATTAGCATCTTCAACAATTTTTCTTCAAAAAACCATAACTTCTTCATTCGGAAGCCATTTTTAGAGTTGTTTTTTTTAGTTGACCTAATCTTTCGAGATATTTCCATTGGAAGTGTTGGGCACAGGATCCCCCAAGGCAAGCTTTGGGGCTTAAAGCCTAGATTTTGATTAAGTCTGATGTAAAGACTGTGTTTTATGGGCGCGGAGCGTGAAGATTGTAAATGAATCATAGGGTTGTCCGCCCTCATTTTTGTAATGTAATGTCGACTTTAGAGATTTACCCATGGTCCGCAGACCATGGGATTGTATAAATAGAGCAACGCTCTAAGTTTTAAATAGGCAATGAACACCAAATGCAAATGAAGAATTGAGTCTTATCTAAGTGTAAAGTTGAGTCTTTGAGTCGTAGAGTAGGAGAAGGCTTTGCAAACGAGTGTACAGATGCCTAGTAGTCTGCAACTGAGTGAGCGAACCCCTGCAACTGAGTGCACAGGGTGAGTCGAGTCTGTAATTGATCAGAGAAGTAATAAAGAAGAAGTTTTGCACCAGTTATGTGTATCTATTTCTTGTTTTATGCATTGAGTATATTGGGTATGAATTGCATTTTTACTGTTTATATGCGCGAACTTATATGATTATCTTGATTAAGAGAATACAAGATAAAGTATATTTTTACATGAAGTTAACTAACAATTATAAGAAGATAAGTAAGATACACAGTGAAACTTGGGGAAATAATGTAGGAACGCTGCCTTAGCAGTGCGAAAGCACCTCAGTCCCTGGTTAGGGCTATGGGAAGGCGAGTGTAATGGATCGTAGAGGTATCGCAAGACAGGACAGTGCGTGTAGTGACCTGCGCGAAGCTATTCACAGTTGGACTAAATTGACCCCTCAGACATCTCAAGGGTGCAGAAACTTAGTTCCAGCATCCCCCCCATAGTGCTTCGGGTGAGACCTCAGTCCGCGCTCCGTGGGCTATTGCCGAAAGGGCCAATAGTGTAGGGATTTGTTTGGCTAAGTAACTTTGAACCTAGGTTAGGCCCCATCAAGCCAACAAATGGTTTCGTTGCCAGGACGGAATCTACATAGAGATGTCTAATATTGCATCATTAAAATTCAACTAAGAAGGAAATTGAAGGTTGTTTGGATAGGAGAATTCATGGATTCGCGACGCAGGAGAATAGGAATCCGTGACTAACAAAAGAAGAGTGGTTAGACTGCTACCTGTACATAGAGGTCCATGAAATCTACTACCTGTACTAGTGGATCATGAAGCTAGCAGATAGCCAAGGAAGGTGGAAACTCGATGGTCCTATTGTGTGGATCCCAGAATTGGTGTGCATATTGGAAACATCGGAGGATAATATTGCGCGCGTTGTTGATCACTGGATTGATCAGATTATAGGGGGATTCATTACTGAGTTCACGGTAGATAATTCAATCAGCTATAGTGAGGTAGAGCGATGCTTTCTCAAAGGACCGTGAGGTAAGTACGTAAAGTCCCTGAATACTTGGATTAAAATTCTATTGTGCGAAAAGTGGATTATGCAGTTACATTGATGTTCGGGGCTATGCGATGTGGAAAAACTTGTAGAAATGAAGGAAGTAAGGGACCAGAGAGTAGCCCCTTGATTTCACCTCCACGAGGGGATGAGGAAGAGCTCAGGAAGGTCTCTCCGTGAAGTGTGATCCATTTGATAAGACAAAGAATCACGCGCATAGCACCCCCACTCACACAGCCACCAACTTCACCACCATCACCCGCATCTTCGCCCATACCACCTCCACCACCATCGCGATTCAATATGGGAAGCACGATAAAGTTGCGTGAGTTCAAGGGATTGGGAAATGAAGATCTGGACCAATTTTGGTTCGTCGTAAAAACTGTATGGGAAGCACAGGGAGTTACGGACAAAAATATAAAGAAAGCAACACCAGTTAGTGCCTTACAGGATCGTGCGGTGACCTGGTACATTAAGCACTCAAGTGATAATCCGAATATAGGAATCACGGATATCCAAGCTACGCTAAATAAGGAATTTAGCAGGCCGAAGTCAGAAGCATAGTCGATCATTGGGTTCAAAGAGATCACAATGCTACAAGGCGAGACTCCTTGGGAGCTGGATCAGAGGCTGAAGTGTACAATTCATGAAGCTAATATGAATTTGACGTCTGGACAACACCGCAAATGGTTTATAGCATCGCTAACGCCACATTAAGGAATGCACTTTTGTAGCAAAGGTTAACGACTCAAGCAGAGGCCTTTGAGATCGCAATGAGGCTTCATGAGACCCCAATGCAGGATCCTAACTTGGGAGTTCAAAAAATCCATGCGCAGTTGAAAAACATATGCCTTGAGATGCAGAGTCTAAAATAAGATAGGACAGCTTGACCAGAAATACGCGAAGAGGTGTGGTGCATAAATGCAAAGGTCAGGGTCATGACAGAGATCACTTCCTTGTGTTTGCAAATTACCTCGCGGGGTGAGGACCAATACCATTAAGGCCAGAAGCGCAAGAAGGACCAAGCACGGTGCTTACTTTGTGGTGCACAATTTGTCAAATAGGAGAAAAGCATGCTATGGACAAATGCCATTTGTTGCAGAAGTACACGCAAAATTCGCAACAATTGTTCTGTAATTTCTGTAGATCGGTGGGACACGAAAAGTGCACTTGTAGAAGCTATGAGCTGATGATGGATAGAACTCCCACCTACATGGTTCAGGCCGAAACCCGACCCCTAGACCAGAATGCAAGGATGGCGTGAACCAGATTTGAGGGGCGTGGATGAGGCCTAGGTGGAGGAGGACCTAGAAGAGCTCGTGGACAGCTGATATGCTACAATTTTGGAGGGCCAGGACATTATGCCCACGATTTTACAAAGCCAATGTGTCCATCGTGTTTGTATTGTACCTTTTTTGATCATGAGATGGAAGATTGTCCTACTCTGATAGCTAGGATACGCAAAAAGGGAGCGCTACCACCTCCCCCGACTCAGAACCTGCAAATGATGAGGTTTGAGCCGTGCGAGGAAGACCCTAATGTGAACGTTGTGCTCCGAAGTGGAATTACAATGGGAGATAATAAAGGAAAACAACCAGAAGATAGAACTTGGGTTCGCAAAGCTTTGGTGAAAGAAGTGGAGTTTGATTTGGAGCGCACTCAAGAAAACTTTATGGAAACCAAGAAGAGCTTTAGTGATGCCTCCACTTTAGGAAGCAAAGATAGACTGGACCCAGAAATGGACCCGTCTATGCTTATGATGTTCCTAGAAACATGTATGAAGCTACTGTGCGATAGTAAGGCTGTAAAGGGATTACAGGAACTCATTAACAGATGCACTCGAACCGTGCTAGGAGAACCACGCGTAGTCCGAAATATTGGGAAGCATAAGACTAGAACACGAAGAGAAATTAGGTTAACCGCGGAGATTGGAGAATATGAGATGGACCTGTTATCACTCTAGGAAGCTCTCCTATGGTTGTGGCTCGAAGATGCCTAGTAACATATAATCTTCGATATTGTTCTCGGAACTATCGGAATGGATGATGGTTTGGATCATGCCAGATAACCATTTCGACTAGTTTCAAGAACAATATAAAAGATTATATGTTACTAGGCATCTTTGAGCCACAACCATAGGAGAGCTTCTAGAGTGATAACATAATTGGCGCTGTTTCCAGGGAGAGGAGACTGAAGCTCAACTTCCCTGGGAAACGACACAGATCCAGCTTCGATGATAGACAAATTATGGACAATATTTTGGTTGTAATCATCTATCTGGTGACTCTACTAGAGGACAAATCTTTTGGCGATTCCACTCGACAATTCTGGCTCAGTTTGTAAGGCATACTCGGAGAAATCCTCAAAAGCCCCAAGCTGACCCAGTGCCTGACCCTGAAAAGATCATCAAAAGGAAGAAAAGCATTGCAAAAAGGAGCATTAGCTTCAAGTAGTTCTAAGGATTGTTCTACTGCTCCTCAAGAAAATTCTATATTAGAACAGTTACATGTTGAACTTATAGCTTCTAGTGCTAGTAGCGAGGAAGAAGCCTCAGAAATTCATAGATCCCCTTGCCCTCCACGACCTTCTTTCATTGCAAGCCTAAAGGAAACCCCTCCTCCTATCCATCATATCCCTTCAGTCATATCAATAATCCCTCAACCCTCTATCATTCATACCTCCAACACCTTTATAGCTACCATAGCAATGGCAGTGCCTACCAAAATGGAGAGAATTATAGCTGCTAGGTATGGACCTTTAGTCCTGGCCATTACTTTGAATGCTATGCCCACTGGAGAATATAAGAAATATATGCCTAAGTTTACTAGGACAGAAGGGGTTACAGCTGAAGAACACCTTGAATCATTCTATAACTATGCTGATAATCTAGATATTAGTGAAGATGATGTGTGGATGAGAGTATTTGTCCAAAGCCTAGATGGAGAGGCTAGAAAATGGTTCACGGAATTGACCCCGAGGTCTATAAAATATATTGAAGCCTTAGATGATGTATTCCTAAAGCACTGGGGGGATAAGAAAGATCTTCTCTACTATCATATTGAGTTTGGGAACCTAAAAAGGGAAAATGGTGAGTCATTGTTTGATTTCAATAAAAGGTTTAACTGCATGTACAACAAGATACCAGCTGAAGTGAAACCCACCCCTACCTCTGCTAAACTCACCTATGCCAATGCTTTTGATTCTGACTTCTGTCTACTATTGAGGGAGAGAAGGTGTGCTACTTTGGCTGAGATGCAGGATGCAGCCTTGGAGGTAGAATCTAACATCATGGCTGCAGAGAAACTCAAGGGACATGTTGATCGAAGGAGACAGAGGGATGAATCTTCATCATCTTCCGATCCCAAGTTAGATAAGATGACCAGGATAATAGAGTCATTAGCCTCTGAAATCTCTAAGATAAAGATGGAACAACACTTTAGGAAAGGAAGAGCTCTTAATGCCTTTGCTTTTAGAAATCTGAACCCATATAGGAGAGCTAATGAGCAATTGCAGGTTCCTCAAATAAACAGAGATGCAAATGAAGACCAAAGGATGAAGACCCCTTTACAGAATGTAGTCATGGATGAAGATCAGTATGAGGAAGATGATGAGATCCATTGTCTGGAAGACAAGGGTAGTGCCTCTTTTTTTACTTTAGTTGCATATGAAGAGTCATTATCCGAGGACCAAATCAGCCAAGAGTGGGATGGTGGGGTTGTTCTGCAAATTGATGACCAACATAGATACAATCTAAGGTCCAAGGTGAATACTACCCAGGAAACCCCTATTGAGAGGGCTACTGTCCCTACAATGTAGAAAACTAACAAGCAAAAACGACTAGCAACTGATCCCATCATTCTCAAAGCTCCAGCTCAAGAGGTAAGAGGCCCTGACAAGTCCCCTTCTCCCTTCAGTTTTGAATCAGAAATCCAAAAGATGAAAATCTCTGTACCTCTGATGGAACTAGTGAAGAATGAATCCTTTAAGAGACCTATATTTGAGGCCCTTGAGCTTAAAACCACACAAGCATCCAATGACTATGTGAATTTGTAAGATGACAAACCAGCCATTGTCCTTAGCCCAATGATTGAACATTCTGATGACAATTCCCCATCATTCAAAATCATTCACAAAATCTCTCCTTGACTATTCATGACAAAATCTTTCACAATTGTTTGCTGGACATAGGTGCCAGCCATAATCTAATGCCCAAGGCTGTCATGGATGAGTTGGGCCTTGAAATCACTAGGCCTTATCATGACTTGTTTTCTTTTGACTCTAGAAAGGTGAAATGTTTGGGGTTAATCAAAGACCTAGCCATCACCTTGTCTCAGTTGCCTATGAAGAACATGATGATGGATATTGTGGTAGCAGATGTCCCCCCTAAGTTTGGCATGTTACTTTCCAGATGATGGATTAAGAGATTAGGTGGGACTTTGCAAAATGACCTATCCTATGCCACTGTCCCAATTTTTGGAGGTGAAAGTAGGAGATTATGCAGAGAGGCTCAGTCAGCTTATATCATCAGCGATGAAAGGAATCCTGCTAATCATCCCATCTAGACTGTTGATACTAATTTTGGGGCCTGTATTATTTAAGTGGAAGAATCCCAGTTGGCCTCCATGTAGCTTAGAAAGCCGATTTGCCATATCACAGAAGTAGAAATCCCACAAATTTGGGATATGTTCTTTGATGGAGAGTGCTCTAAGGAAGCTGTAGGAGCAGATGTAGTTCTTGTATCTCCCACAAGAGAATGCATACATTTATATTTCAATCTAACTTTTCAGGTCACCAATAATATAGTAAAATACGAAGCTTTGATGTTAGGCTTAAATGTTGCTAAAGAAATGGGCATCAAATATCTAAAAGTGTTTGGAGATGCAGACCTTATTATTCAACAGGTCAATAAGACATTCCAGGCGAAGCACCCCAGGCTAAAGGCATACAGAGATGAGGCATCGAAGCTCAAGGATTCTTTCAATAGCTTTAGTATTTCATACATCCCTAGAGCTAAGAATCAGCTTGTTGATTCCCTTGTTGTGTCTGCTAGCACTTTTATCCCTCCTTTGCTCCTAAGTTGACTTATGAAGTCCAAGTGAAATATAGACCGTCTTTGCCTGACAATGTCAAGTATTGGAAAGTTTTTGAAGATGATGATGAAGTCAATAGGTTTCTACAAGACATTGATGAATTCTCTGAAATGCAAATTGACCAAGAGAATGGCGCCATCGAGGAATGCAACCATCTCAAGCTAAGAGACAAAATTGGCCAGGGTAGCATTGAGAAGTTGCCTAGTAACCATATACCCAAAGGGTTGGTGCCCTTAGAGAGGTTGTTTGACCATAACGATGTACCTTATAAACCTGCCCAAAAAGAAAATGAGTTTGCAGTTCATGGACATAATATATGGAGTCCAGCCCACCCAAAGTATATCAAGTTGTCCATTCACTTGTCCTCTGCCCAAAGCTCTGAGTATTGCACCCTGATGAAATAATTTGCTGATGTATTCGCTTGGGAATACAATGACCTTAAGACCTATGACACCAGCATTATTCAACATAAGATTCCACTGGATAAGAACACCATCCATTTCAAGCAGAAATTGAGGCCGATCAACCCTCTCTTATTATCGTTGATTGAAAAGGAGATCAAGAAGTTGCTGAATGCCAAGATCATAGTTCCCCTAAGGTACTCGAAGTGGATAGCTAACCTTGTGATAGTGAGGAAGAAGAATGGAGAAATCAGGCATTGTGTTGATTTCAGAAATCTGAACAAGTGCTCTAAAAAATACAACTACCCCCTGCCCAAGATCGAACATTTGTTGCAAAAAGTTTCAAGGGCTAGAGTTATGTCTTTCTTGGATGGATTTTCAGGTTACAATTAGAATGCTGTACACCCAGAAGACCAAGAAAAAACTTCATTCACTACTCCTTGGGGCACTTTTATGTACTCTAAGATTCCTTTTGGACTAATGAATGCTGGGGCTACGTTTCAAAGGGTCATGGACATAGCCTTCGTGGGAGAGAAGGACAAGTTTGTCCTTATTTATCTTGATGACATAACAGTTTTCTCCAGTAGTCACAAGGATCATTTATAGCATTTGAGGAAGGTGTTCCTAAAGTGCAGAAGGTTTGGAATTTCAGTAAATCCAAAGAAGTCACAGTTTTCTCTAGAAGAAGGCAAACTTTTAGGACATATTGTTTTTGCTGCAGGCGTCAAAATTGATCTAGAAAGAGTTCAAGCAATATAAACATTGTCCATCCCAAGGTCAAAAAGGGACATTCAATCCTTTCTGGGTAGGATTAAATTTGTGAGGAGGTTTATTCCAAACTTTGTAGAACTAGTGAAGCACATCACTTTCATATTAAAGAAGGGGTCAGAGATATAATGTATAGAGGCTGTAATAAGATCCTTCGAAGCCATCAAAGGAGCTATCATGGAAGCTCCCACATTAATCAGCCCAAACTACACCAAGGAGTTTTATATATTCTCTTTCGCCTCTTATGACACACTCGCATCAGTCTTGTTGCAGAAAAATGGTGAAGGTGTAGAGCACCCAGTGGCCTTCTTCAGCAAAAATTTGAGGGATGTTGAATTAAGGTATGACCTTATTGAAAAATAGGCATATGCTCTTATAAAGTCTTTAAAAGCATTCTGAATTTACATTCTGCACTCCAAAGTGGTTGCCTATGTACCTTTATCTTCAGTAAAGGACGTCCTAACCCAGCCAGATGTTGATGGAAGAAGAGACAAATGGATTGCAAAACTTATAGAATTCAACATAGAGGTGAAGCCCAGCAAGCTTGCCAAAGGCCAAGGCTTGGCTAAACTAATGACTGAGGAAAATTGCAGTATGTTGGACATAAATTACATGAGTTTAAATGTAGATGGGGAGCAAACAGAGGGAGAAATAGGAAATCACAAACATAACCAGTATTTGGCTGAGAATTTGGCTACTTGTGAGTGGTATTCCATTATAGCTCATTTCTTGTTGAAGCTAGAAGTCCCTCCAGGGCTTAGCTCAAGTCAGGCTAGGACCATTAAGCTCAGATTAGCCAAGTTTTGTATTAATAAGAACCTACTTTATTGGAGGGACCCATCTAGAATCCTCTTGAGATGTCTAGACAAAGAACAATATGTGGAAGTCATGCACCAGTTTCATTCTAGCATCTGTGGAGGGCATCATTAGTGGAAAACCACAGCCCACAAGATCTTGAGGGCTGGGTATTATTGGCCTGCTCTATTCTATGATGTGTTTTCATTTGTGAAGTCTTGTGACAAATTCCAAAGGTTTATAGGAAGACAACAGCTAAAATCTCTGCCCTTGAAGCCAATACACACCGATGGTACCTTCCAGTAGTGGGGTTTAGATTTGATAGGGGAGATTAATCCACATTCTAATGGCCGACATAGGTGGATCTTAGTAGCCAATGACTATTTTACCAAATGGATTGAATCTATATCCACTAAGAAGGTTGATCACCAAGTTGTCATGAGGTTCTTAACTGAGAATATTTTCGCTAGATTTGGCTGCCCGACCAAACTAGTCACGGATAATGCAGCAGCTTTCAGAGCGAAGGAATTGGTGGACATGTGTGAATCAATGGGCGTTCAATTGGTGCATTCTACCTCATATTATCCTCAAGGCAATGGCTTAGCATAATCATCCAATAAGAACCTAGTAAGGATAATCAAAAAACTGCTAGATGACAACAAAAGGGGCTTGGATTCCAAGCTGAATTTTGCACTGTGGGCTGACAGAGTTACCACCAAGAAATCCATAGGGAACTCTCCATTCAAGCTGGTGTATGGTATTGAGGCTATTTTTCCTATCCAATTGACCCTCCCTGTGGCCAAGTTCTTGCAAGAGGAGCAGGATGAGGAAAATGACATGGCAAGGACGATGAGTGACTTGGTTGAAGTCCAGCAGATCAGGGAGCAACTGATTGAGAAGTTAACAATGCATCAAAAGAAGATCAAGGAAGTATTTTGATAAAAAGGCAAATATGGACAGTTTTCAGGTTGGTGACTAGGTCCTCAAGTGGGATGCATTCAAGGAAAGGAAGGGTAATCATGGCAAATCCAATGCCTTGTGGAAAGGACCTTTTTTCAATGCTCAGGCACAGAAAAACAACACCTTTGTCCTACACAATCTGGATGGGGAAAGTGTTTTCAATGGCCCAGTCAATGGGCGATTTCTCAAGCTTTATTTCATTTAAGTTTTTAAAAGCCTTAGTATTGTAAATATGTTTTTTCTTTCATTTTTTCATTTTTCTACAAAACAGAATCCATGCCCAATGGAACACTAGGGGGTAGATTTGATCTTGTTGTTTACAGGAAAGGCATTGTTTCTACAGTTCTTGAAACCTCACAGGGAGGCTTTCATCCCCAGAAGGAGCCAGTGTTAGTATTGAGGTTCATTGTTATGATTTTAAGTGGGAATGGTCTCCTCAAGCCTTGGAAATATTGAAAAAAGCAATAGAGGCAGGACTTTTAGCGGAGGAAATGGGGGACACATCTGAGCCTTTGGATCTAGTTCCGATCCACGACCCAGATCTGCTGACAGGCCATAGGCCACAATACCGGACCCGACGGAAGTTGTGGAATCAGGCTCTACGTGTCATCCGCTGTATGGAATCAGGCAGGCTTTGATATTTATCGCTTACCGCCCAATGCCTGGCCAATGGAACCTGCTCCCACCTTAGAAAACTGCCCCCGACCGTTATCCACCGAGCACTTCTTCTGCTCAATTACCGTCAGATCTGTCCACTCGACATCTAACGGCTCGGACTTAACCCGCTTTGGCTAAAGACTACAAACCTCCTGCAGTCGATCTCCTCTGTTCATTCCTTCTGATCCAGTGGCCCTCATTCATGATCGCTCACGCTTGTCCTTTGCCACCCTTCCATTACTCAGTCCACCTGATTTAATACATCCAATAGCTACTCGCTTATACTCCGATGCTCTGGCATTACTCTATTCTTCCGATTTGGCACATCCTACCGCCCATGCACCTCGTATTCTACTTCCTATCAATCACCCGAGGAGGAAGGTGGTTGACTCTGTCAGTATTGTGATAGTCAGGACGCTGAACTGAAATACCAGAAATCATGGCTGAAAGAGGAAGGATACAACACGATGCTGCAAAATATAAATAAATAGTCATGGAGCCTCACTAGCACGATCAAACCAGCCATCTAGCAAGGCAACACTGTAGCAAAATTAATTACCGTTTTCGTGATGGAAGGAGAACTGTGTCCTTATACGCAATCAGATAGTTAAAGCCAAAGGGGGTAGGTTAGGATAGCTGGAGACCTTTGAAAGCCACAAAGCATTGTAAAGGGCCTATAAAAGGTCGGAAACTAAATGTAATAGGGGTTCAACTTCTGGAGACTATTAAGACTCTGCCACTCAAGCTTCTCATCTTCATTCATTAATAATACAAGCTTCTTTTGTTGTTATATTTTCAATATCCCAATTTCCCTGCTGCTCTAAGCTTGCACTTGAACACGCTGTTCGGGTTTCTTTGTGTCAAATGCCAGATAACTGTCATCTTATCTTTGTGTTGATGTATTAGATTTGCAAGCTTCATTTACTTTCTATAGTTGTCCATCATATATTTATGTATGTATCTGTTGGTATGGTTAGTATTCTCCATTCATTCACTTAATCTACAAACTATTGAGCATTAGTGGTCTAAAGCCTTGTAGGCTGAGGGTGTTCATGCTTGTCTTGGGTTAAACATAGTCGAAATGGTTATCTGGCGTGATCCAAACCATCATCCATTCTGATAGTTCCGAGAAAAATATCAAAGATTATATGTTACCAGGCACCTTCGAGCCACAACCATAGGAGAGCTTCCTGGAGTGATAACAAGACCAAGTATTTTTTCATTTAGGATCAAACGTGAATGTTCTTCTGAAGATGACATGGGAGTGCATGGGGAGGCCTATGCTACAGTGGTCTCCTATTGAGTTGCGAATGGCGAACCAACAGAAGATAATACCCCTGGGGCGACTGCAGGTAATCACAATGGATATTGAGGGAGCGAGCATGCTAGTAGACTTTGAGGTGATAGAAATTGTTGATGACAATAATCCTTACCTCGTACTCTTAGGAATTGATTAGGCCACTGACATGAACGAGGTGATTAATCTGAAGAAGTGCAAGATGATTTTTGAGAATAAGTCTCTGCACGTAGTTATACCCTTGGACCCTGCTGAAGGATTGTGCTACACAGAACCGATGCGCTACTATGAAAGTAACGATGATTTGGCGTATATCTACAAGATAACCATGCGAGAGAAAGACTGGGTAAATCCCACCATAGATGGATGAATTTCATGGGAGCGCGAAAGCTCCTGTACTTCATATTTTGACGAGGAGATAGAGCGATGGCAGAATCAGTTAAACAAGGTAACCACACTGAACTGTAATATGATGACAAGATCACTACATTATGTATTGACAAAAGTGAGAGATTTGCCTACTTATGATGGATTAGGTGAGGTAGATGCTTTCTTGGACAGATTTGAAAGCGAGGTGTTGGAAAAGAAACATTTCCAGGCCTTGAACTAGGTACTGTGTGCTATGCCCGCGAGGTGGTGGGGTACGCATAAAGGAATCTTTGAAGACTGGTGCGAATGTAGGAGGATGATGCGTACATAGTTTGGGAAGACTAAAGTGTGGCTGACAGATAAATACAATGGACAGGATGGTTCGCGCAGGCATCTGTCTAGGTGGGTACAGGCATATGGTAAACAACCTATGCGGATGCACATGAACATCGCATTAGGAAATATGGTCAATAACCATGTGTTGGGGGGGAACATGCGAACGGTTCCTCATGTTGAAACGACAGAGTGTGGAGAGAATAACCACGTAGAATTTTATCCACACAAAATCCTTTAACGAAGTGTGCGAAACACTGAATAAGGTATGTAATGCACAGCAAAGTGATTGGGACCTGCATGTACTAGCAGTACTATGGGTTTATAAGGCGACGTGAAAGAAATTGATAGGACAAACGCCCTCTAGGTTGGTTTATGGAGGGAACGCTGGAATGACGATGAAGTATATCATGCCTAGTCCATGCATAGCAGTGCCCACGAATATGATGGATCGCGTAGCCTTGGAAGAATGGATCCCGCAGTTAGAAGAGCTCGAAGAAAAATGCTCGTGACCGGATGAAGAGATCCAACGGGGTGATCTTAGGCTCCAAGAACTCATGAATGAAAGAGTTTGGTTGAGGGAGAAAAGTGCCATGGTGGAATTAGAAGTTAATAAGCTTAAGGAAGGGATAAAGTAGGACTTTCTTGATAAAAAGACCTTGGTGATAAAATAGGATGCGCACGATTAAGTTGGTGAATTTGGTGACTACCACCGCGAGTTGATTAGTTTGATGCCTTGGATTGGACCATATGTTACTAAGGGGATCACAGATGGTGCAAAATGTAGTTGGTAAAGTGCGCGATGCAGTTGGTGAAGTCAAATGGAAAACTCTTCCCAGGAGAAGTAAATGGTAGTCAGTTGAAGCTGTATACAAGTGGCCCAACCACCTAACTAGCCGTGGGAAGCATAGTCTTAGCGCTCCAGGCAGTTGAAAGGAGGTACGAGACTATAAACTACTCTGCTTGAGAGTTGCGTGATGACAGGACAGTACGCAGGAGCGAAGTGTCACAAGGTCCGCAACAGTTCAAGGGTAGCTGTGCTGCCGCACGGGTTGGCTAGAAAGTGACCATTATAGTCACCATTCACGATGTGATGATTGGTTTGAGAATAAATGGAGCGGGCAAAAGGCAGTTAAGAAAAACTTTATGGGCTAGATTTTGGAAAATTTGCCACCAAGGTAGCATTAATGGAACGGATTTAGGTGGAACGGTTGAATTCGAATTCAAAAGGCACTATAAATTGCAAAGGGATACCCAGAAAACAACACTTGGCCATTTTAGAATTTAGCTGTCGTGTGCCCAGAGATTTCTAAACTCAGACCTATGTGACCTATTCGAGTTAAAGGCGTTGTGTGAACACCTACCTGATCAATTGAGAGATTTCTGGAAAAACAATATGGCAGCGTCTGAAGAAGCCAAGGATATCAGAGAGATGACTGTTGAAGAGGTCGAGCAGGCCATGATAGTAGGAGATGCCCATGAGAGTGTCGGGATAGTCACAGAAATACCTAAATCACCGTGCATTGCAAGACCTAAGAAAGATAAGCAGCCCATGGTTTTGGTGCGCATGTCCCTTATAAACTCGCCATGAACTAAACTGACCATGGAAGAAAAGGGGAAGGCGGTAAATTTGGAAACTTATGAGGAGGAGGAAGACCTTGAGGACATCCTAATAGAAGAGGGGGAGGACGAAGAAATGGAGGAAGAAACTGAGGGTGTGGACCTTCCAACTAGGCTACCCATGTATGTTCCTCCATAGAAGGGGAAGGAAAAGGTGCCCAAGGATATCGATGAGAGAAAGAGCTCTCTGCAAATTCTGCTGCTACCCGATGATATCATTTTTGGAGCGTACTTGGGATGGGTGTCAGGTCTAAAGTTTGAAGACTAGGATCTTGTGGACCATGAGAAATTCCCACACTTGGCAACTGCGTAGCTCATGAGGCTGAAGAAAAACATTGCGGCGGGAGTTATAGAGTTGGAGCTGCACAAGTGGTTGTGCGGAGTAGAGAAAGAAGGGTTGTTAAACCTTCTCTAGGTGTCGCATTACCATCGCGCCACAGTGACTATATTTTTCATTAGACAGTTGCTCTGCGTGGTGCATGATGGGTGTTTGTGGCTGGAGGAGCCCATCCCCCTCATGGACCACCTGATTATTAGAATTACTTGACTTCCTTGCAAAGGAGAGGACCCAGCGGGCATATTCAACTGTAAAAGTGATGACTTGGCCATTCGGAGGTCATGAAGAAAAAATTCAAGCTGGAGAAGAAGATACAGGGGTACACGATCTCCAGTATCAATGACACTACAGTTTGGGTTGTGACGTAGATACTCGCTGGGAAGGATATGCGGAAGTGCCGCGCGGATGAGCTGCCCACGCCAGTGGTTGCACTTGCCGTGTAGTGCGCAGAGGGGGTCTAGTTTAACTGGTCATAATACTTGTGTAGAGAATTCCTAGAGAATTGTCGTGAGGCATAGGAATAGGAGAAGACCTTCCACTATGCATGGTTTATGCTATCCATAGTGCTAGTGGCTTGGGAATTTCCTGAGGACAGCTAGTTCCCCACAATTGCGAAGGATCTTCCAGAGGCAGTGAAGTACGCTTCGTTGTGGGTCACTAAAGACATGTAAAGGATCTGAGACAATAAGATATTCTAGGTGTTCATGGAGATGAAAATCATAATGGAGATTAACCGCAAGACACGATTATCGCCCACTGTCTATAATAGTCTACAAAGCTTCATGGAGTTCAAGGTGAATTTCCATCACATCTATATCAGGACGCGCAAGGACCCTATGAAGAAGTGGAACGAGCTCCCGTAACTGGCCATGGACGATGTCTATTCATCATACTTGAGTCATGGCCATTGGAGTGGCACGATCCAGCCATCTCCGCATTAGAAACAGAGAAGTCTGCTACACAAAGGAAGAAGGAGGAGGAAAAACTACGGATGGCGCAGTTGGCAGAGAAGAGAAGAAAAGAGGCAGTAGCAACAAAGGCGCATGAGGCGTGGGATGCTACAAAGGTAGCAACAGAATAGTAGAAGGAAAACAAAAAATAGCAACATGCAACAGAGAAGGAGCAAGAGGGCCATAAGTTGTCCCCACCTGAAGAAGAGCCCTAGATAGAGGAAGGTGGCACGGACCCATAGACAATGTTTGCACAGTTGAAGCGCCAGCACCCGAGAGAGTAGGTGGGGCCGCAGAAGAAGTCAAAAGCCTCCAAGACTTCTTTCGACCTGATCACCCTCACTGTGGGCGATCTGCATGACAAAGGGGAGACAGTGCGCAAAGTCACCACGAAGGCCCTCTAGCACTTCACAGAGGAAAATCAGATGGCATTGGGGGCCCTCTGGGCACAAATACAGGAGTTGCAGGTGCGCACTTCTTAGGCTGGTACTCTGTCGACCAGCCTCGCGGTAGGAACGACCATAGCTGAGGAAATTTTGCGCACCCGCATGACCAATATTATAGTGCTACAATAGGGGGCACTGGTTACAGAAAATGAGGTCGATAGGCCTATGGTCAGTGCACTAAAATGAGTAGGGATCAACATGGCTGCGCTCCCTCCAGAGACGCTTTATGTTTTGCAGGATGGAGTAACTATATAACTACAAGCTAAGGAGGGTTGCACACTCCAGGTAATGAGTGAATAATGAATTAACATGGAATAGTTGAGCTTGCAGCGCGATGATGTCATGTCCCAAAACAAGCAGCTAGTGCAGGTAGTCGAGGAGGCTTGCCATATGGTTCCTAAATTGGCCATCGCAGCAGAGGCACCCACAGAGGCGCGCATCCAAAAGCTAGTAGTATGGGTGTGCGAGGCATGGGAAGAAATGGCTAAGGTTCAGTTGGAGCTAAACCTTCAGATAGTTGAGCTGTAGTTGAAGGTGTAGCCTTTAATTCCACCAGAGGTGAGGGAACAACACACCAGCGCCATCACAACGGGAATAGAGGAGATCAATAGTGTAGTAAAGGACTGCACCAAACTTTTGGAAGAGTTGTTCGAGGTCCTCACCACTCTGCAGGAGGACCCAAACATATAGCACTTAGAAACAAAGGCAAATGAGCTACAACAAAAATATGATGATATAAAAGGGACTGTGCAGACGGTGGCCCTTACTCAGAGGCTCGTGTGGATGCAGTAGTCAAAAGTGCTTAAGGAGTAGGTAGATGCAGCGAGACATAAGGAAGTGGTTTTGAAGGTGTGTGTCCAACCATGGATTGATGAGGCCTTTGTCATCACAGCCTCGATCTAAGCCAAGTTTGCGCAGATGCAGGGAACACAGGAGTAGATGCAGGGAAGAAGTTCAGGTACCGCGGTCTCTAAACAACATGTGAAGGAGGTACAGCAGGCAGCTGCTCAGTGCATTGCCGATCTTGCAGCAGTTCGGGCAGAGTTGCGAGGTCTCTGCGCTAAGATCTCCGCACCGATAGATTGACTTGAGGGCGAGTCACGATGTTTGTGTTTAGGGCTTGTTAGGCACGGGAACCCCCAAGGAAAGTTTGGGGCTTAAAGCCTAGATTTTGACTAAGTCCGATGTAAAGACTCCACATTTTATGGGCATGGAGCACGAAGATTGTAAATGAGTCATAGGGTTGTCCACCCTCATTTTTGTAATGTAATGTCAGCTTTAGAGATTTACCCATGGTTCGCAGATCATGGGATTGGATAAATAGAGCGAGGCTCTAAGTTGTAAGTAGGAAATGAACACCGAATGAAAATGAAGAATTGAGTCTTATCTAAGTGTAGAGTTGAGTCCTTGGGTTGTAGAGTAGGAGAAGGCTTTGCAGTTGAGTGCGGACCCCTGTAGCTGTGTGTGCAGGGTGAGTCGAGTTTGTAACCGATCAGAGAAGTAATAAAGAAGAAGTTTTGCATCAATTCTGTGTATCTATTTCCTATTTTATGCATTGAGTATATTGGGTATGAATTGCATTTTTACTGTTTATATGCACGAACTTATATTATTATGTTGATTAAGAGAATATAAGATAAAGTATCTGTTTACAAAGTTAACTAACAGTTATAAGAAGATAAGTAAGATTCGCGGTGCAACTTGGGGAAATAGCGCAGGAACGCTGCCTTAGCAGTGCGAAAGTACCTCAATCACTGGTTAGGGCTGCACGAAGGCGAGTGTAATGGATCGCAGAGGTATCGCGGGTCAAGACAGTGTGTGAAGTGCCCTGCGCGAAGCTATTCAGAGTTGGACTAAATTGACTCCTCAGACATCTCAAGGGTGTAGAAGCTTGGTTGTAGCATCCCCCCATATTGCTTTGGGTGAGACCTCAATTCGCACTTAGTAGGTTGTTGCCAAAAGGTCCAGTAGCGTAGGGATTTGTTTGGCTAATTAACTCTAAACCTGGGTCAGGCCCCATCAAGCCAATAGGAATACTTAGTTTCAACATATACAACTTCAATATATTTTCAAATGGAAAGTCCATGCATGGTTATTCATGATAGAACCAACTACTTCCAATCGCTATCCTACATTGTGGATTTACTTAGAAGTAAAGGTCTTTATAGAATAGTCTTAGGCCAAGAGTCTAAACCTAAAGATGAAGATAAGCAAGCAAAATGGGAAAATAAGCAAGATCAAGCACGTGGGTTTATAGGGATGTCTATTTCTCCAGACCTTAGATTCCATATCGCAAAAATTGATAGCCCCGAGGAAGCAATGAAACATCTCAATAAAGTCTTAGGAATTAAAAATGAAATTAGAGCCCATCAAATTGAAAATGACATGCTTACGTTCGACCCCAATAAGTTTTCTTCCATTGATTTTTTTTTGTCCAAGTTCAAGACCCTTAGGCTTCTCCTAGAAGGTGTTAAGCTTAAGAAAGAAGATGGTAGCCTTATATATTCCATTCTTACTAAGTTAGGACCAGCCTACTCTGTGTTTGTTTCCACCTTCCATTCTACTAGAGGAGCCTTTATTTCTCAAGAACAAGCCTACAAGTCCCCCTCTTTTGATGCCTTTTGTGATTCTTCAATAAGAGAACAAAAAAGACTCTTACATCATGGTCTTCTTAATACTAGAAACTCTTCTAAGAAAGCCTTAACAACCCAAAAACAACCAAGTTCAAAGAATCCTAAGAAGAAGCATCCTAAAAAGAATGGTCCTAAACCAAAAAAGGGTCCTAATCTATTTGAGTCTCAAAATGAAAAATCAACTCAACAAAATAATAGGGCAACTAAAAACAAAGGGAAGAAGACTGATAGACATTGCAACTTTTGTAACCATGATGGCCACTTACAATCCAAATGCTTTAAGAAGATGGAAGCCTTGGAAGAAACATTGAAGAATCAACATCCATTTGGAGCACTCTTCAACTTCAACCTCATCTTTAGGAATAACACTTTCTACATGTGGTTGTCAAGAATCTCGGTTTGGTTGTGCACTAAATGTATCTTCTTCTTCTCATTCTCATTAGTGGCTCATTGATTCTGGAGATTCTTATCACATGGCCAAAAGAAAAGCCACGTTTTCTTCTTTAAATGATTGTAACACCAAACATATATATGGTGGTGATGATAGATCTCTTAGTGTTGTAGGGAATAGAACTATTCATAGACAATGGTCAATTTAATTATGTATTATGTGTTCCTACCTTATCTTGCAACCTTCTATCTGTATATCAAATAACTCATTCAGGTGAAGGTAAAATAGTTGAATTTTCACCTCATGATGTTGTAATTAAGGAACTAAGAGATCCTAGACAGATTTTAGCTACTGGCATTGTTGATGATTCTACAAGGTTGTATAATTTTAACAAATTTGGATCATCAACCCTTCCCTTGGTATTTGTTGCTAATAATGATGCAGTGAAAGAACTTTGGCATGAGCGATTTGGTCACTTACACTATCGCTCCCTTCAAAATCTATGTAAAGAAAATATGGTGATAGGTCTTCTTATGGTATCTTGAAAAGATGGTGTTTGTTCCGGATGTGTGCTCAGAAAACATCATCAGGATAGTTTTGAAAAACGTGCACCTCTTGGCATGCCTCAACCTCTTTACAACTTGTGCATAGTGATTTATGTGGTCCAGTTCCAGTTGTTTCATTCTCTGGCTACAAGTATTTCTTAACTTTCATTGATGATTTCTCTAGACGCACTTGGGTATACTTCTTAAAACTAAAGAGTGAAGTCTTTAACATGTTCTTGGCCTTTAAGGCCTTTGTTGAGAAACAATCTAAACATCAAATTCTTAAGCTAATATTTGATAATGACGGAGAATATGTTAACAACAAATTCATCAACTTTTGCACTGAGCATGGAATTTAATTGCACCACACTGTTCCATATACTCCACAACAAAATGTTGTAGCTGAAAGGAAGAATCGCACCTTAAATGAAATGGCTAATTGTATGCTTCAATCTAAAGGGTTTAGTCTTAATTTTTCGGCAGAAACAATTAACTGTGCAAATTACATAGTAAATTGCACTCCTACTAAGGTTTTAAAGAATATCACTACAGAAGAAGCATGGAGCTCAATTAAACCAGATGTAAGTCACTTTTGTTTTTTTGGAAGTGAAGCGTAGGCCCATATTCCTGATGAGAAACATAAAGCCTTAGAATCTAAGAGTGAAAAATGTATTTTTTTTGGATATTCTAAAGATGTCAAATGATATAGGCTTCTTCACCCTAAATAAAAAAATGTTATCAGTAGAAGAAATGTAAAATTTTCTGAAAATTTATCGACCTATGAGCCTAGTTCGACAGATGTGCCACCTCTCTCTATCCCTTCTGTTTCTGAAAATATTTCTTCTTCAGATGATGACAACAAGGATGAGAATCCTCCCCCACCTTCTCCGGATCCTCCTTCATCTTCTCAAATTCCAAAATGGGTCTGTTCTACTCAGGATGCAGCAGGTGCTCTTGCAGGTGATCCTACAGGTCAACGTCGTACACATTCTATGCCGATAGAGCCTCTTCTTTACTGGCTCAATATTCAGTGAATTATGATCTTGACACTTTTGTAGAAGCTTCATGCCATCCAAATTGGGACGTAGCTATGAATGAGGAATATCGTTCACTATTGGAAAATGATACATGGGACCTTCTTCCTCTTCCAAAGGGAGGAAAACTCGTTAGATGCAAATGGGTTTATAGAACCACGTTTGGACTAGATGGAAAATTTGATAAACATAAAGCTCGTCTTGTTGCTAAGGGTTTTTCACAAGTTGAAGGCATTGACTATACTGAAACCTTCTCCCATGTTGCCAAAATGAACTCTATGTGCCTTGTTCTTTTCCTTGCTGCCTCTTTCAAATGGTAAGTCCATCAGATGGATGTTAAATCCACCTTCTTGCATGGGGACTTGCATGAAGAAATCTATATGGAACAATCTCCTTGCTTTAGACAAACAAACTCCAGCCTTGTATGTCAAATTAAGAAATTTCTTTATGGTCTCAAGAAAGCCCCTCGGGCTTGGTATGCCAAAATGGATAGCTTTCTTTTAGATATTGGCCTTTCTAGGTGTCATTCTCACAATACTGTCTACACCAAGAAAGCAGGTAAGTCTCTTATCATTCTTGTTCTTTATGTTGATGATCTTATCCTTACTAGTAGTGATCCCAACCTTATAAACCATTTGAAGTCCAGCCTTAAAAATCATTTTGAAATGACAAACTTAGGACACTTGCATTACTTTCTTGGTCTTCAAGTCTTCCAATCCAAAGAAGGTATTTCCCTTTCCTAGTCCAAGTATGTTTGTGGTCTTCTACGCCACTTTCACATGGAAGAATGTAAACCAACCCCTTCTCCCTTTTAGTCCAAGGGAAAAATTTTAGTCACTTGTACTTCCCCTAAAGTTGATGCTACCTTATATTGTCAATTTATTGGAAAACTTTTCTCTTTAACCCATACCCATCCTCACCTTTCCTTTGTTGTTGACCTTGTTTCTCGATTTATGCAAAACCCACATGAAATTCATTGGAAATCAAATAAAATAATATCTCTTTATGTTCGAGGTACAATTTAGTTTGGGATTCGTTATAGTGCAGAATCATCTCCTCTATTGGTTGGTTTCATTGATTCTGATTGGACTAGTGACCCTGATGATCAGAATTCTACTGTTGGTTATGTTTTCACTCTTGGTTCTGGACCTACTACATGGGCTTGCAAGAAACAAAGTTCCATTTCTCATTCTTCAGCAGAAGCAGAGTATTGTGGCGCCGTTAAAGCTAGTAAGGAAGCCTTGTGGCTTCGTCAGATCCTTCCATATTTTTGGTTTTCAGCAACAACATTCGATTACACTTTTGTGTGATAATAAAAGTGCCATTCAACTATGCAAAGATCAAGTCCAACAATAGTGCAGAAAACACATTGAACTACAAATGAACTTCATCAGAAAGCTCATTCATGACCATGTTCTTGAAGTGAAATATTTTTCAACCGATGATCAAGTTTCAGACATCTTTACAAAGGCTCTCACAGAGGCGAAGTTTACTAAACTTCGATTTATGGTTGGAATTCATGAAGTTGTCACTAAGGGGGGATATGCTCTAATGACTCCTTCCTTCTCCTATTTTGTCATCTGTGTACCTCCTTCAATCCTATCCCAAGTTGTTCTTAAGGGGGATGTTAGGATATTCCGACACATAGGAAATAATTAAGTACAACTTGGTCTAGTGTATATTTAGGTAAATTTTGTTTCTTTAGATATGTTCTAGACATGAAGTGATCTGATGGTTCATTCTCTCCTTGGTATTACTAGCACTTGATCTAGGGCTTAACACCCTATTGGTCGATGATCTCTATTTAAAAAGCACGGAGGGTCATTTTTTAGGCGACTGTTCATGAGAGAAGCTTATGTAAATTTTCTTTCTTTTACATTAATAAATTGCCTGAAGTAGTCGTGTTGGCTCAGGCCATGGACTGTTTCCCTCTATGAGGGTTTTAACCACATTAAGAATACTGGTGCACTGATCTATGATCTATTTTTGAGCAGGTCCTTTGTTGTTCTATCTAAGGAACTTACCCTGTAAATTTCTACAATAGTATTAAGGTTAGTGGAAGTAATAAAATTCTTCATGTCATAAATATAAAAATTATTTACTTTTTCAAAAGTGTCATCACTCGTGAGGAAGGCCAACGTAAGTTGTTTTTCAATCTAATATCTTTCCATGTTCAAAATTTTCTCAATATATAATAGGCTGAACAAAGCTCTTCATTGCTCCAAAATTCCATTGCTCATAAGGAGAGTCAGGAAAACAATATTTTGTCTCATGTTTACTAATTTTTAGTAACTAAAGATTTTATCTAATCATGGAGTGTATTGTCCTAAACATGAATGACATCTAAAACCCCTGGTAACAACTTTCTGTAGCTTCTAGATTGAATTAAAAGTTGCTCACCTGACCCTAATGGGTGTCTCCTTATAGATCCATCTTTTTTAATAGGAAAAATATTTTCCTTCTAGTTTGGAATCACCTTCACCTATGGGCCTAAATATAATCTCTTCTTCAAACAAAATCAAATGGTCAGACTTTTCATATTTTTCAATGAAATCTCTTATTCCATCCCAGTAGAGGGTGGAAAGGACTGGATCTTAATCTTCGCACCAGTGAAAATAAGTTCATGATTACCCTAGTTTCCACCCCAAATAGTAGCCAACTAATGTTCCATTTGCTAGAACACATTTATTTGAATAGGAATTTCATCGTCTCTAATATGTTCCCTCTCTTCATATGTTGAGTCGGAGATATATCAAATAAATCTATAGTACTCAGGTAGAACATGGAGAAAATTATGGAAGATTTACTCTTCTAATTGCTTAAGTTTTAATTGGACGTTTCACTTCTGACTTTGCTTGCGATGAACTTGGATAGAATTCTCCAAGTCTGTATAACCCCGAAACTCTGGCAATGTAGATTGCTTTAAAAAAGAAACAATCAAGGAGGAGAATAATGAATTATCCTCCCCGCCTCTCCCCCAAGGAGGAGAATAATGAATCAATCAAGGAGGACATCTAATGGAAGTACATTTTAATCACCTAGTTTTCTCCCTCACAATGTCTTAAATCTAAGCTAGCATTTTATGCTAAGCATTTTTTGCAACTTAACAGTTGATTGTTTGTCCAAATACATATGAAGGCACTAATCCCATGGACTCAAGATTCCCCTCATCAACTAAGATCATGCTCCCACCATTTATGTGTCAAGATATGTATCATTAGATTCCTAATAGGACAAGATTTGTCGACACTCCTCCTTCTAGGAGGTGGAGACTAAAGATCACTTCATGTTTCAAGTGCCCCATATACTACGAGATCCTAGGGAGATTGCATTTCTTCTATAGAGACTCTAGCAAGTCCCTTGTTAACTTTTTTTAATAACCCAAACCATAGATGCTTACACCAATAATGCAGGTTGTAGTTATTAATAGACAATGTTCCCTACAAGGACCTTCAATACCTACTTTCTTGACAAATCCACCTCTTAATTATCAAAGGAATGAAGAGACTGGATATAGGGTGTCACTAGCATGGACAATGATATATTATTGAAATAGATGCCATTGAAATGAGATATCATGAAACCACTTCATCCCATTACCCTCCACATATGGCATAAAGGGACTACTGCTCACCCTTGTTCTTAGCATAGAAGTCATGGAATGCTGCAACTTTGGGCCATATTCTTGGGTTCCATATTTTCTTCGAGAATTTAATCTAATAATTGTTTCTCTTCTAATAGAACCATGCCATATCCTTCTTTAAGTGAGTAGGATCATCTTAAAATTGGATTTCAACACAAGACATAGTATTCGCTTTGTAATTTAGTGAATCTAAATCATAGAGCCTCCTTGATTGCCTTTTCCTCATTAGTTGAGATTCGAGACATTTGTTGGCCATGCTAAAGGATATTTCCATTTGATTTTAGTGATAGACCCCAAAGATTTTGTTGGGACTGATCCAATAATCCTTTGCTTTGGTTCACTCCAATTTTATCATATCCTTTCTGATTTTGTCCAGAGCATGGATGCTTCCAAGAAGATGGTGTCCAACCCATGCATACTACCAAAAGTCTGCCGTTTTTTCATGTTGGACATATCGAGAAATCTAACCATTTGTTAAATGGTTTTTTATTATATTATTCCTTATGCTTGATCCTTTATGGAAATCATCATGTCATGACTCCCACAAGGTGGATTGGTTCCCTATTCCCCATGTATCGTTTTTCCTCAAAATTTTGACATAGAGACCTTTTTGTTATAGATAAAGCCACAATATACTCTTAAAAATGGAGATTTGTTTACAGGTCTTCTTACCACTGCTTCTCATTCCAATTTAGGCATAATTATTTGTTTTCAACCTATCAGGTGCCACTTTTTCTCCTTTAATGCCTCTTGTCATGAGAAATTTTTATTAACTTTATACCTCTCCAATAGCACTAATGTCAAGGTTAGTAGATTGGAATTTTAGAAGATGGACACAGCTAATAACTATTAAATAAGGTTAATCTGTTTTCCTAAGAGACACACATGGAGCTTTGTTTACCGGTCTTCTTATCCTTGCTTCTCATTCCAATTTAGGCATAACTATTGGTTTCCAACCTATCATATGCAACTTTTTCTCCTTGACAAGACCTAGAAGTCAAAGTTTTTGATTGCAAATATCTAGTTCCTATTCGTTCATTAGAATCGAGTTGTATTCTATAATCTAAGTGGAAGTGGGGTTGATCTAGTCAAACTTCCATGTAATGATACATTGAATGCAGAATAGCTACACTCATAGAGGTCTCTCTAGACCTAGGTTTGATATGCATCTTGAGGTTGGCAATCTCTGGTGCATTTCTCAAGTTTAGCCAAATGATCAATGTATCAAATATTGGAGGTCATACATATACAAACTCAAGCATCATGTTATTTGTGTTGAATACTAATATTCCTTGCTAACAAGATTTAGAACCCATTCTTTTGATTGGGTATATCTAGTTTTTATTTGTGTTAATTGTCTATTATTTAATGTTTCTGTTGGAAATAATACTGAGAGGGGGGGTGAATCAGTATTTACAACAATGAATTTTTCATTTCCATGATCAAATTTATGTATGTTACTTCTGAGAAGGGAACTCGCGTGTGCACGCAACTGTTCTTAAGGAAACCAACATATATCCAGTGAATTTATGATTAAGTTAATTCATCATATGTTGATATTTAATCAGTGCATCAGTACTTTATTAAACATTAAATAGTAACCATGTGCAGTAATAACAAAATAAACCATCACACATAAGCAACACACATGAACACCAATATTTAAGGTGGAAACCCAATGTGGGTGAAAACCACCTACTGCTGTCGTCTCTGTCTTATTTTAATAATAAGAAAATGTGGTTACAATTTTGTACTAGTGCAAACTCATACTAGTACGCAGGCACCCATTTGCTGAAGGCTACAACCTTCTCTCATTTTCCAGCTTCTATTGGAAGGGAGCTCCAACCCCCTGATCAAATCACCAGCCACTACTAGCAGGAAGCTTCGACTTCCTCAGTGAAGGCTCCAACCCTCAGTATCCTCTAGGGACCATGTTTCATACATTTTCACACTGGATACTCCTGGTAAACAACACTACAATATGAAGGCTACGTTTCATCATATTTTCACACTGGACCCATTAGTAACATTGAAGCTAAAAATCAATCACCACTACAATACAACCATCAGATACATCTGCATCAACTAATCATTGAAACCCACTCAATATATGATATAACTAAAGAAATCAATCACTGAAACCTCTGAACTAAATCAATCATTCATTCAAACTTAATAAAATTCAAACCAATCAACTAGAATAGACAGATCACTGTAACCAGTACACATATATGAACCCACAACTTTGCATCAACAACCTGTTGTGGCCACAACTACCACCCTATTAAAATTTGCATTGATAGCAATTTTTCATGGGTCCCCCCTAGAAGTTTGATCTTCCACCTCTCCGAATGATCCATTTTATCCCAGAGACTTTAACTCGTTGCCAAGTCAAATCTTTAATTATAAATGGTCAAGGCCCCTTTGATAAATCTATGTTTCATATTTCATTCTTGACCCAACTTAGCCTTTCATTCATTCCATTCATCAGACTTTTCAATCTCCATATGCATTTTTGTACTTCTATGCTCGCACACATAATCACCCCACCCCTAATACGAGCATTTGTGCACTTAATACACAAAACCCTTCATCGCAGCACTGTCATGCTACAAGCTTTTTACAAAGGAAACCCTTCGCACTACATATATTTCTAGGTCCTAAGCTGTAATCGCATATCGAAATTGGCCAAGCTCCAAAGCTATAGAAAAGGGGCACAGAGGTGTTTTGGACCCGACGGCCTTATCAACCACATATCATAATATATGTCGGGTCCGAAAGCCCATCGCATATTACAGTCGACCTGGGTATGAGGCCTTTACATAAAGCACTCTGCTGCCTTCTGGACCCAACGAAGTTATTAATCAAAGCATATTCATTTTGGGTCTGGGACCTATCACATATCACATATCGGTGGAGCCCGGGGTCATATAAAAAATGCAATGTGATGTAGCACACCTGTCATGTTATTAAACATAGCCGATATATGTATCGGGTCCGGACGAATCGCATATCGCAATCGGCGGGATCCCAAGGCTTGAACATAAGGTGTGCAGTGATGTGTCGGATTCGTCGATCCCATTAAACACATCATATAATATATATTGGGTTCAGAGCATTTCACATATCGTAATCAGCTCGGTCCAAGGTTTCATACATAATGCACCATGACATCCTGGACTCACCAATGATTACAAAGCCAAGCTTATAATTCTTCAAGTCCGCAATTTCATTTCGACTGTGTTTTACGACAGTTTTCAATGTAAACTGAGTTTGGCAGGTGAGACTTAGTTCATGCATAAAGCTAAGACCAAGGGCCAATTCTCTCACGATTGTCACTCTTTATGTTATAAATGTCTCATAGAAGCGAAATTTATGTTTTTTAAGCATTTTGCAGCATATCTATACATGTGTAACTGATGTTGGTCATCGCTATAGGTGAGAACCAATAGAAGGCAAGAAAAACATCAGGATGGATGCATAAGCTTCAAGTCTGACCCAAAATAAAGGATGCATGTGCCAATTCGAAGAGCTTGCCCCACGACTATGTGTATTTGAAGATTGGGTTCTATGGCATGGAGTTTGTATGCCAGGTGTAGCCCATGTATTCCCAAGAGACAAAACTGCTCCAGATCACATCATGAAGAGATGACGAAACAATCATCTCCTGTAATCAATAACCATTCAGTGCCCAGGAAATGAAGCGCCCTAATGTCCCAAAACACCCTTACATTTTAGAAATAACACCGATTATTTTCACCTGTTTCTTTTGATCATCATAAGGAAGGCGAAGAGGTGGGGAAGACTGAGAGCGAGGGGCTTTTAGCATAAATATTACCTTCGAAGAGGGGAGATGGATTTTTATTTTTGAATTGAACAGTGTTGCTTTATTGTGAATGAGGAGGACTGTTTTTTAGGGAATAAGTAGCTTTTAGTTTCAGATTCATTGGATTGTTTTGGATCAGAGTGTTATTATGAGCATGAATGTAAATGTCATTTATATTGATGTATATTGATGACTTATTGTCCACCATTAGTCTTGTTAAATTGAATGTGATTTGGTTTCTTGGTTAACTTGTGGATGGTATTTGATTTGAAACTAAATTAAACATCAGTTGCAGTTTTAATTCCATAGAAGAATGTGGATTCCTATATGAGTGATTGGATTTCAATTTAGCTTTAATACAACCTTATCTAGTTGTGAATTCAGTGATTGATTCATTTGGACTTGAATCTATGTATGATGTTTAACCTTCTTTGTCATGCTCGTGTTGAACATGTATCTGATGTTTAAACCTCTGTATCGTGCTCTTGCAGAATAGATTAGAGTAGCTAGGATTAGATTAGAGTAGTTAGAAGCAGTATAGATAGGATTTAATACATAGAGGTTAGCTATTTCATTTTGTTGATTTAATTGAAGTCTTCCTCCCGGAAGCAATCTTTCGAGATGTTCAAACAGTTTAAAGGGTCCCTTAAAACCCGTCAGAGATAGCCATTCCAAACGAAAGTAGGTCTAATTAGGGCTTGCGATCAGGTTAGTTCCCCTTGCTAGCATCATGCACATTTTCCATGTCAACACAACCAAAACTAACTATAATCTCAAAAGGCATGTGTCAGAATGTATACGTTCCTTTAATGAAGCAAACTTGCATGTATACGCTTGCGTATACCTCTAAAGATATTGAATCATAAAACCTTTAAACAACAGACTGTACCCATCAGTGACATTCAGAAGATCTACTGTCATATTATAGAGTTATAAACAGATAGCAACAAGGATCACCCTTCTTTCTCAATCAATTAATCAATGAGCCACAAACTCTTTATGCATTCAGTTTTACTTTTAGATCTAAGAAGACTTCATTGACAGATATCAGTAAAACAATAATAAAACAACAACACTGATATGATAGATCAGTCATCCCTGAGCTTCAAGCTTTTCTTTTGCATACGCTACTTGGAAGAGCCAAACCAGTGTGTATACGCACCTTTACCAAAGCGAACCAGTGTATAGATATGTAAATACTTACTTATAGCTTCGCTACAATTCCCGACTTCAGACATACCCAGATCATCACATATAAAGGATAAAATGCGCGTTAGCAATCAGATCTAGCCTATCCATTATCAGATCACATAATGATAAGTCATTATGATCTTGATCCGGCATTAGATCTCATCCATCATCGAAGGTGCATACTTTGTTCAGATCAAGCAAAGCATCAGAAACCCATAACATGCATATTTTCTTTTGATCTAACACTTCATAAGATATTCATTACTTGTGCACTTATCCCTTGATATTCTCCTCTTTATATACTTAGGTCCTTTGTCAATACCTTGGACCAAAACCACTTAGGACCAATACCTTGGACCAAATACCTAGGGTCAATACCACGGACCAAATACCTTGGACCAATACCTTGGACCCAAAATACCTTGGACCAAATACCTCAAACCAAATACTTGGCACTTCCAACATGTATGTGCTTTTCCTCCTGTGGGAGTGCATGTATACGTATACGCTCCTTTTGTTTTGTTAACCCACGTGTATACACTACTTGGACAAAGTGAACCAGTGTATACTTCTTAAACCACTCTCTTTCTTCAATCTCTGGAGTTTGATCTGTAAGTTAACTTGTTTCACTGTGAACTATCATCTGAGTGAGTTGCCATCAAGGACAACACCTGTATCATAATGCCAACAATCTCCCCCTTTAGACTTGATGGCAAGAACAACACCAAGACACTCTCCCCCTTTGACATCAAGGGCAAAGGGCAGACCAAGATATTCTCCCCTTTTGATATACCTTATGTTGTCTATGCTCCCCCTGAGAACATGTTAAATTCTCTGATTAAGATCCCCCTTTGTACATGTTGAGATGCACTAAACCGTCCTTGCTCCCCCTGAGCACATGCAAAGTCTACAAAAAATATTTTTTCAAATAATATCATGACTCTATAACTCAACTAAGTGAGTATGACCTTCCTATCACCAATGACTTATACATACATCAATCTCCCAACGAAGTGGGGATACACCAATTTTGACTCATCCACCCAACCTAGTGGGGATATACCAAATGTTTATACATGACTGAAATAAAATAAATATTACATCATTCATCCTATGCAAAGTGGGGATACAAATTACATCATTTGTCCAATAGGACTCATTCAAATGTATGAGAAGTCATATCACACCATAGACTTTTACGTGACATAAGCAACAAATGATATAAATATCTAAATCCGTAGCTACACTCAGTAACCATAATGCGAATAATGCAAAATGTGTGTGAAGGCTAATGCTCCCCCTGAACCTGTGCTACCTGTGCATTGTTAACAAGTCAATCATTAAGACATCTTTGTCAGACAGATAAATATTAATGAACAAAGCATATCGTCATACTGTAATCATCAAAATCATATAGGGCACCCATATCAGAGTCTGACCCACTATTTTTCCTGTCAGAAAAACATATACGCTTCTTCAGCCACAAAAACCCGCGTGTATACGCGATTATACTTCATGAAACCTACGTATAATAACCTTCCTATGAAAAAACTAGATTTAACAGCAGGATGATGCAGCAACTACTCCCAGCTTTTGTCTGAGATATTCAAATGTTTCTCTGGGCAGTGGTTTAGTGAATATATTAGCTACCTATTATTTGGAGGAAACATACTCCAATTTGACCTTTTGTTCAGGCACTTGTTCTCATAGAAAATGATACTTGATGGGTATGTGCTTGGTCTTGGAGTGCATGACTGGATTTTTTGAAATACTGATGGCACTTGTATTATCACATAGAATGGAGATGGGTGGAGTACGTGTGATCTGAATGTCTTGCAAAGTTTGCATCATCCAAAGTAGTTGTGTGCAGAAAGATGCAACAACCACATATTCTGCTTCAGCTGTAGATAAAGCATTTGGACTTTGTTTCTTGTTGAACCAAGATACTAGTCGGGAACCCATATAGAATGCACCACCACTAGTGCTCTTTCGATCATCAACACTTCCTGCCCAATCTGCATCTCTATATGCATGAAGAGTAAGGTCTGTATCTTTAGGATATCATAGTCTAAAGTCCTGAGTTCCTTGGAGATATTTGAATATTCTTTTTGACTGCCTGGAGATGTGATTCCTTTGGATTTGCTTGAAACCTTCCAACCGTTCCTACTGCATGCATGATGTCAGATCTAGTACCTATTAGATAAAGCAGACTTCCAATCATGGATCTATAAGTTGGTTGGTGTACTGCTGGTGATTCATCATTAAAGCTGAGACTGCATCTTGTTACCATTGGAGTACATACAGGTTTAAAATCTTCCATTCCATACTTTTTCAAGATCTGCTTGAGATATTTGGTTTGTGAAAGAAAGATATCATCTTTTGTTTGCTGAACTTGTAGACCAGGAAAATAAGTAAGTTCACCAAGTAAGGACATTTCAAATTCTTGTTGCATTACTGAAGTAAAATTCTGACTCATGGATTCTTTGTTACTACCAAAAATGATATCATCAACATAAACAACAATAATTAGCAATTTATCATTTTCAATCTTTGTGTATAAATTTCTTGCAAAACCTTTTGTAAAGCCTTGTTGGTGTAGATACTTGTCAAGGCAGTAATACCAAGCCCTTGGAACTTGTTTAAGGCTATATAGAGCCTTTTTGAGTCTGCATACAAGTTTTTCATCATTTCCAAGAATGAATCCTTCTGGTTGTTTTTTTTTTAGACAAAGGTCGGGTGCTATATATTAATCTGAAAAAAGAAGGCAGATTGCCATACATAAGATGCTTCAAGAGCGTTTTGAATCCAAGGAATCACAAAACAGTTTCTTTCCTTGATTCTGACTTTAGTTTGACTGTTCCTAGTGCTACTTATACTACTATAGATTTCTATAAACTGGTGACCCCAAAATTTATATCTGCAACACATTACTAATCAATCTCAATGTGGCTTATCTTCCTTGCAGTAGATCCTTCTGGATCCTGGTCAGCTGCTATCGGCTTTGCGCTGGAGGAGGATGTCGCATCTTTCTTCTCCATCATGTATTTGAGGATTGAAATTCTTTCTTCTGCATGACTGCATCTATTGCACAAATCGTTGAACTGTTCATGAAGGGAGTGTACCCTGTGAAGGAAAAGAGCCATCTCCGCTCTGTATTTGTCGTGGAGGATTTTGCATTGGTCTTCCGCACTTGATCCTCCAACGCTCTCTGTTGAGCACGAACTTCTTCAAATTCGGCTTGCAGATCCCTGCAATGAAAACATTGCTCTTCCATTGTGCCCTTTAGGTGGTTGCTGGTACTACTTTTTTGCTGATCTTCGTGCCTCTGAGGGTTTGCCTTGCTGTTGGTGAGGGCAGCACTGCTCTCAAGTATGCTAGTAGAACTTGGATGGAGATGCGTGGAATGACAGAGAGTAACACAGATAGCAAACTCAGCCGGGATTCCTCTCTGTAGCCTACGGAAATAAATTCCTACTGTGGGATGTTGAGGCTGCATACCGGGAATATATAAAGGAGTTCTTTGAATGCGTTGATGGGAGAGGGGGCGGCGCATCCCAATGTTCCTCTACGCCTTCTGACGCATATCTTGACCAAAATATTGCACTCGATGGTGAGGACGATATACCTTGGTGTGAATCCTGGTTCCCATGCCTTGATCAGATTGACTGCTCAGATTTCTGTTTCCTTTCCTTTCGACCTTGTCTCTTATGTCCTCTGCTCTGCTGATTTGCCTGCAGTTGCGGATTCTGTTGGTTACAGTGCCCCATGTGCTGAAAAAGTGCGCGTTCCTCATGGCAATGGTTGGGTGGTCAGGATACCATTGCAGCTGAGTTGGCCTTTGGGCCGATCACAGGCCTTGTTGGCATATTTATCTGCATCTTTATTGAGTCCCCGTAGGATGTGATAATAACGGGCTTCCTCCAACATGTCATGAAGAATCTGGTTTCTGATGTTGATTTGTTGCAATAAAGTATTTGGCGAGCTCTGTCTTTGTATCATGAGCCGAATTATGATTGCAGAGTCTCCAAAGACAATCACCTTCTTGATTCCCAGCTTGATCAGCTGGGTGAGTCCTTGGAACAAGGCCAGCCCCTCAGCCCTGTTGTTAGAAAGTTCACCCAGCCCCCATTTGAAATGCAGGATAGACTCTCCATTAGCATTGCATATGTGGCCCCCTGCGCCTGCTAGGCCAGGATTTGATTTTGATGCGCCATCGAAAAATAGGTAGAAGTTGTTGCAATTGCTAAGCCAGAGAGCAAATTCTTCTTCTTGGAGCCTCAGTTTCCAAATATTAGTTGGCTCCTTCGACTGCAAGTTTCCCTTAATTGGCTCCTGGTCGCTGATAATGCAACCATGTCCATAATTGATCAAATTTCTTTCTTCTATGCTGTAGTTGGTGACCTCGATTTTGCCTTGGATGCGGGCTGTTACAGCTTCCACTGCTAGGCTCTTGGCTTTGTGACAAATGATTCTAATGTTGTGTCCTTTGTTCTGAAAAACCTTCTTATTTCTGGCTAACCAGATTCCCCAAAGGAGAGTTAGAGGAATTGTGTTCCATATCCGTTGTGTTAGTTTGCTATTCCTGCTTTTCCATGGGCAAAGTTTCTTCCAGTTGCAGACTGTTTCTACTATAGAAGCTTTTGGATCCCATGTGACATCCCCAGCTGAGGCCATATCTTTCCAACAATGTACTGCTACTTTGCAATCTATGAATAAATGTTGCATTGTTTCTTCTGCTTGGCAACAATTTCGGCATCTGGAAGGCCCCAGAATGCCCCTTTTTTTTAAATTTTCAGCTGTAAGGATCTTACCTTTCAAGAGGAGCCAGAAGAAGAATTTGACTTTCGGTGGGGCTTTCGCCCTCCAGACCAATTTCCAATGACTCCAGATGGCCTGGGGATAGGATCTTTCGCACAGTTGGTGATACCCTGCTTTAGCTGAGTAAGAGGTTCCCGTAGGATCCCAGCGATAGCTGTCCTTTGCCCCTCTTTTAATTGGAGCTTTACTGTGAAGATGGTTCTTAAGAGCGAGGACACTTGTTTCTAAATCCCTGGGGTAATCTGGTAGCATCCAGCCTGTCCAAGCTTGAGTGGGGTTCCCCCATTGCGTAATTTGAGATAGGCTCCAAATTCCTTTGCTGTTCAGCCAGTTTATGGCTGGAATTGCATCTATGTTGGTTCCGATGGGGCGCTGGCCTAGGATTCTGTCATTGGAGATGCTGATGTTGTTCCCCTCTCCTGGAACTTTTGAGATATGCTGAACCATAAAAGGAATGATTTTTTTGCATAATTTCCATATGTTGGAGCTGTCTCTGTTGGGGATATTGGTGTCCAAAAGCTGAAGCCTGTTGCTGTTCAAATACTTGGCTTCTAGAACTGATTTCCACCAAGCTGTGTCTCCTGAGATTAGCCTCCAAACTATTTTTGCCCCAAGAGCTAGGTTCAGTAGGTTTGGAGACCTTATTCCTAGTCCTCCTTTCTCCTGGGGTTGAATAACATTCTTCCAGTTAACCAAGTTAAACTTTTTCTTTTCCGTTTTTCCTCCTTGCCAGAGAAAGTGTCTAAGGGCTTTTTCCATTTTATGGTGGAAGGTCATTGGAGCTTGGATCAAAGAAAAGCGATAGATGGGTAAAGAGAGCAGACCCGATTTTAGAAGAACGAGGCGTCCTGCTGGGTTCAGCCACATAGATCCCCACTGCTGAATTTTCCTTTTGATTTTATCCAGGATTTCATTCCAAGAGTTGGCGTTCAGGGTCCCAAGCTCACCGGCATCCCTAGATATGTGAAGTGGCTCCAGTCTAACTTGTATGAGACCCCTAACGTGTTTGCAATGCTGTGGATGGTGTGATTAGTTGCATTCCATCCATAGATGCAGCTTTTGACTTGGTTAACTTTTCCTCCAGAATAATCCATGAATTGATCTAGAATTTTTTTGAAGCGCCTTGCAATGGTGTTTGAAGCTCCTCCCATCAAGAGGGTGTCATCAGCAAATTGGGAGTGATTGATATTCTTGGTGCCCTGCTCGAAATGGATGCCTGTTATTAGGCCTACTCTTCGGTTATAGTCCAAGGCTTTGCTAAGGGATTCTGCCATGAGTATAAATAAATAGGGGGACAGGGGGCAGCCTTGTCTGAGGCCTCGAGAGGATTGAAAGGCTGCACAAGGTCTTCCATTAACCAAAGGGGAGATCCAGGGATTCGAGATGCAAGCTTTGATCATGTTGGTAAAGGAGGTATTGAATCCCATTTTGTGCAAAACAGCAAATAGAAAGGAATGTCTGACCCTGTCAAAGGCATTGGCAAGGTCAAGCTTTAGGACGAAACCTTTTTCTTTTCGGCTAATACTAGAGTGAATGGCCTCTTGAACGAGAAGAATGGAGTCAGTGATGTGTCTATTGGCTAGGAAGCCTCCCTGGTTTTCTGAGATTAAAGAGGAGAGATGAGGCTTGAGTCTTGTGGACAAAATTTTAGAGATTATTTTGTATGCAGAATTGCATAAGGATATGGGCCGAAATCTAGAGAAGGTAGATGGCCTGTTCTCTTTTGGGATTAGAGCTAAATAGGTTGAATTGGTGTAACCCCCCATCTTGCCTTTCCTAAGAACCCAACGTATCATCTTTAGGAGGTCCTTTTTGATCAGATGCCAATATTCTCTGAAAAAACTGATTGGAAACCCGTCGGGTCCTGGGGCTTTATCCGGGTGGAGGATCCAGATAGCTTTTTGGACCTCTTCCTCTTCTACTTCTTGAGTGAGCTTGCTGTTCATTCCTTGGGTGACTGCTCTAGTCATATATTGGAGTAGGCTTGAATATTCTTCCTCACCTTTATCCTCTGCTAGAAGATTTTTGAAATGCGTAGTTGCTGCTGCTTTGATGGTGTCCTGGGTCTCATAACTGTTCCCTTCACTGTCTTTAATTGCACTCACTGTATTCCTTGCCTTTTTGACTGTAGCTTGCTTGTGAAAGTAAGAAGTATTTTTATCTCCTTCACGCTGCCATATCTGCCGTGATTTTAACCTCCATTTGATCTCCTCATCTCTAACTGTTTGTCTCAACTGGGCATACAATTTTATCTCATCTTCTTTTGCTTGCTGAGAGAGTCCTACCTCTTCAATGTTTTGCTGTACCATCTCAAGATCTTTTTTGATATCCTTTTTTATCCGCTCGGGTTCCTGATAATTAGCCTTTGCCCATGATTTAAGGGCCTGCTTCGTTTGCTTCAGCTTTGTTTCCCAAATGTATGATGGGGATCCTTCCACATGCTGTAACCAGGCTTGCCTCACCACTTCTCGAGCTGCAGAGATTCGGTTCCATAGAGAGGAATATTTAAAAGGTAGGGGTCCCAACTGGCTATGTCGTTGCAAGGTAAGCGTGATCGGATAGTGGTCCGAGGTGGATATATTAAGGATGTCTGACTGACTGTTGGAGAAGGAGGATAAGAATGCAATGTTGATGAGAAAACGGTCAACCTTTCCATAATATTGCTGGCTCCTATACGCTTGTTGCTCCAAGTGTACCTTCGATTCTTAGGCTTTATATCTACTAGATCTTTGTCATGCATGATGTGCTCTAACTTGTTTCTGAAAGGATCTGGGCTAAAGTTTCCTCCTCTTTTCTCATTGGAGTGCATAACCAAGTTTAGATCCCCTGCTAAGATGATGTTGTTGTCATGGTCTTCGTCTAAGCTTGCTTCCAGGGTATTCCAGCTTGCTTCTTTTTCTCTGTAGTGGTTCGGTGAATAGACGTTGTATATTTTAACCTCTGTTCCATTTTCCTTGCTTACCAGTTTTACACTTATCTAGTTCTGTTGGATTTTGGTGAAGTTGCAGCTCCACTTGGTGTTGTCCCACAATGTAAGGATGCCCCCCGAGGCTCCTCGTGCTTCACTAACGCAGCCACAATATTGCCTTTGTTGATTAATGAGTCTGTTGGTTTCAGACTGATCCAGCTTTGTTTCTTGGATGAGGATAATTTCAGGCTTTTCGCTTTGGATCAGCTCCTTAAGGGCCGATTTTTTTGAGGGGTGCCCTAGTCCCCTGCTGTTCCAAGACAACATTTTCATCATGATTTACCGGTGTTGTGGAGAGGTGCTCGCCTCTCTTTGCCCTTGTTGTTGTTTTCCTTGTCCGAGATTCCTAGGATGTAGGATTCTATAGGCGTCTGTGATCCCATAGCTATATCTTTCTGTGTGCTTTCTTCCCTGTGCTGTTTAGTCGACTTCCTTCCTGGTCCATGCTTTTTTGGAATGTCGCTGGACGCGCCATGGTCCTTTGATGTGCTTCTTGTTGATATGGTATCTGGGGAGGGTTGGGAGGAATGAGGGGGTGAGGTATGGAGATGCTGGTCAGAAGAGGGAGGGTCCTGCTCAGGCTCATCTTCAGAGAGGGATGCGAAGGGGTTGGAGGAAGGAGGGATGGGAGGGTCGGAGGGCTGAGGGGCAGTGGAGGGGAAATGAGAAGGGGGCTGCTGGGAGGACGAGGGGGGTTGATGGAGGGGTGATTGAGGTTGAGAAGGGTGATGCTGGGAAGGTCCTAGGGCTTCAGATTCTGCTTGCTTCAGAGATATGGTCGTTTTTTTTCTTTTGACCGTTTCCCATTGTCCTTCTTGCTCTGTTGATTCTACATTTATAAGTTTGGGGCATCTATTAGCAAAATGTCCATATTTGTGACATACCTTGCATTTGAAGGGGATCTGTTCGTAATCCAGCTGTTGAATATGGCACCAGTCGTCCACTTTCAGCTTGATTGCTTCCGGTAGTCCGCGCCCCAGATCAACTTCGACACATATTCGCGCACATGCTTGCATGTTGTCCTTGGGCTCACTGTGATCTATGTATTTTCCAACCGCATTCCCTATAGCCTTGACCGAATCGTCGCCCCAACAGTGGAGCGGGAGATGGGGAAGCCTAACCCAGACAGGGACAGCACTCGGAATGTCAAGTTCAGGATCGAAGTCCGGGGTCCATTTGTTGAGGTAGAGGCCCCTGGAATCCATGAAGTAAGGCCCGTTTCTGAAGATTAGGTCCTTGTCCTCCTTGGTTTCAAAGTGAAAGGTGTAATACCCTCTGCCACAGAACCTGATAGATATTTTCCCTTGAGTCTTGTCTGCCCAGTTTCGCTCAACCCATCTTTGCACAGTTTTAGGTGAGGGCCATAGACCTGTAAATTGGCCGATTAATCCTTTCTCCGCTAGTGAGATGGCTGCCATGCGGGGAATGGTCGAAGGCAAGTGAACTTCCTGAATCACATCTAGTTTTTTAACAAACTTGGTTGCAGTTGGCCTTGGTCTTTGCTGAGGCAATGATTTAACCAGATTTGAAAAAGCTTGCTGCAGATCCAGATCCCCACCAGGCGGATCCGGGGGATCCATGGGACTGATCGAGGGCAGCAGAAGAAACGATATCAGGCCGGGTTCAGGTTCGGGCGCGGGCGCGTGCAGAGCAGCAGCAGCAGCGGATCTCTGTATCCTTCTGGTTGTTAAATATAAACTTCTTCTTCTAAATATCCATTAAGAAACGCTGATTTTACATCCATTTGATATACTTTGAATTTTAGAAAACTAGAAAGAGAAAGAAACATCCTTATGGCTTCAAATCTGGCAACAGGTGAAAAAACTTCTTCAAAATCTATACCTTCTTGTTGGGCATACCCTTTGCAAACAATTCTTGCCTTGTTTCTAATAACTTCTCCATTTTCATTCAGCTTATTCTTAAACATCCATTTTGTTCCTATAATATTTTTATCATGAGGTCTAGGAACTAATTCCCAAGTATCATTCTTTTCAATTTTCTCAAGTTATTCATCCATGGCCTTGACCCAACATTCATCTTTGTAGGCTTCATTTACATTTTGAGGTTTGGTGGAGGATAGTAATGCTAGATAGCTTGAGGTCCTTGTGAGAGTTCTTCTTAACTATACACCAGCCCCATTTTCTCCTAGAATTTGAGATTCTGGATGATTCTTATGAACATACCTCGATGGAGTCTTTTCCATATATGATGTATCTTCTTCTGGTGCATCATTGGTTTCTTCTTCAATATCATTTTGATTTGATGCAGGAAATAAATACACATCTTCCTCATTGTCATATTCCTCTGTTGATTTCATCTGTTCTGGATTTCTGCATGCTTCATCAACTACAACATCAATGCTTTCAACAATTTTCCGAAGTCTTTTATTATAACATTTGTACCCTTTACTTCTGGAAGAATAACCAAGGAGAATACCTTCATCTGCTTTGGGCTCAAGCTTACCAAGTTTTTCATTAGTCCTTTTGATAAAACATTTGCTTCCAAAAACCTTAAATTATTTTACAGTAGGAGGCTTAGCATACCAAAGTTCATGTGGAGTTTGAGTGCTATTTACTCGAACATTTTCTTTGTTGAGAATAGTCACAGCAGCAAATGCAGCTTCAACCTAGAAGGTTCCAGGAGTTCTAGATTCTTCTAGCATAGCTCGAGCCATTTGTTGAACTGTTCTGTTCATCCTTTCCACCACCCCATATTGCTGAGGAGTTCTTGCAATGGAGAGTTTCCTTTTCATTCCATGTTGTTCACAAAAATCAAAGAATTCATTTGATATGAATTCTCCCCCTCGATTAGATCTGAGACATTTGATTTTCCAATCTGATTCATTTTCAACTAAATATTTGAAGACTTTAAACTTTTCAAATGCTTCATCTTTGTGGTTTATAAGACCTGTCCAACACATTGTGGAAAAATCATCAATAAACAAAATAAAGTATTCTTCTCGACGAGGAGACTTTTTCCTTGTTGGTCCACATACATTAATATGGATGAGTTCAAGAGGCTTACTTGTTGACCCTTCCTTTTCACTGAAGTGAACTCTGGTTTGCTTACCGATTTGACATGGTTTGCATATGGTATTTTCTAGGATGCTGATATCTGAAAGATCATGAACTGCCTTGAGCCTACATTCTTTTCTTATTTGAGAAAAGCTTAGATGTCCCAATCTTCTATGCCACAACCATTTTTCATCTATTTTGCTTAGATAACATTGTTGTTGTCCTCTTTTGAGTATGTATAAGTTGTTTGGAGTTCTTGTACCTTTGATCACGGTCTTTCCTGTATCAAGCTCACGAACAACACATATGTTTGATTGAAACACCACTTCATTTCTTTGATCACACATTTAACTGACACTCAACAGGTTATTCTTTAAACCATCGACATACATAACATTTCCAGCTTTAACATTTTGTTTCAAGAAAACAACACCTTTACCTTTAATGACAACTGTAGTGTCCGATGAGCCCCAAACATGGGTAAATTATTGGGCTCATTTTTCCTATTGTTCTTCATCAATCCACCATTTTTCATGGTTTATGCATGTTTTTTGAGTATATTTATGTTAGTTGAATGAATGAGAATAGTCACTTGACCAAGAAGGCTAACAAGTGGTTATTGGAGATTTTTGGACAAATTTTGGGACCAAGGCCAAGAATTTATGAGCCATATGATAGCCAAGCATGAAGGAACAAAGGTGAGGATTCATAGGAAGGGTGTCTCCTACACTATATGGCCCCTTCCTAGAATTCTCCACCCTCAACTCGGAGTTCAACAGGCCACCGAAAAGGATTCCCAAGGGCAGCCGAACAGTTTTGTGTAAAGTGACTGATCACTGGCAGTTCGAGCAGCCGAGCCCCTTGAGTTAAGGAGGGTTGTTGGAGACCCTCGTAGTGCATAAATAGGAAGGCTTCCAACCTTCGTAGGTTACTTTTTGAACAATTGTATTCTGTTTCTTAGCTCATTTTGTAGCTTCTACTGTACAACTTTTTGTGACATGGTTATTTTTGCGTAATGGAAAGCAGTTTCATTTGGCACCAGTTCTAAGCTTTTTCTTAGGAGCCTGCAGCTCTTGGGGTTGGGCCCAACCCAAGTGCCAAGGCTTCCTTCGTGTACTGTTATATGCTTTTAATGTCTTTGCAAAATAATTTCTGTTAAGTAGGTTACAGTCTTTCTTGGTTACCTAGGTCATTGTTGATGATTAAAAAGGCTTTTCATGTTCAGATCGATTTGATAGGTTAATAACAGAGAAGATCTTTAGAAAAAGGCCATCAAGCACCCCTGATCTCACCTTTCCCTCTGTGGGACCATGAGCTGAGACCAAGGTGTCTTTGCCGCCACCAAAAACACTGTCTTTGCTTCATCATGAAATTTTTAGTGTTAGATTCTCATTTGCGAAAGTTGATACCAGTTGTGGTTACATGCTCAGGTTCATGATTGCTTAGTTTGCATAGCTATTTCACATGATTTCATTGCAATAAACTTCTGTTCATTTTCTTTGCTGATATTCAGGTAAGATTAGGTTAAAGTAGCTAAGTCTTTGGTTTTCCAAGTCTTTGTTTGAATAGTTTGGAAAATAACTTGCAGAGCACCTGTGATACCTCTTTGCCTACCCGTACTCCATCAATACCGCCTGCTCCATCTCCCAACTCTGATTCTTGCCTCACATTTTCCACGTTCCCTCACTTTGACCTAATTTCCATATTTTTGTGCAACATTGCTCTACCCCTCCTTGAACAAATCCAACCATCCTTATCACTCACCTGCTTCGTTCGCCAGGTCCTGGACCCCTCCACATCATCATCCAACCTCCGTACCCACTTCTAAACCTCTCTTCCACCATCAACCCTCCAAAATCCCCTTTCAGAACATCTTGTAGAAACATCCTGTAGAAGCCATAGAACATCTTGTAGAACCCCTATAGACTTCATGTAGAAGCTCACGAAAGCGGTTTCTTGAGATCCAATCACTTTGAAACTCTCTGGAAGGGTGCTAGGGACCCCTTAGGCCCTCTTCTCACCTTCCCAACCTTCTACAAGCATTTCCTTTCACCAATCAACCTCTACACAGAAAAAATAGTCAAAGCACATGCATAATAACTCTGCGAAATTACTCAAAATTGAAACAAGATGTTTTCTTCATATTTCTCTTCAGAAGTAGCTTAGTCACATGCATTTTACCTTTCTCAAAGTCAATGGCATCCATTTCTGTAGCTTTCATCCTTTTTCCTTGCACCGGTAGGGTTAGTCTATAGAACTAGGGTTTTCTAGGGTTTGCATTCCTTTTTCACCTTCAGCTTCTTTCTCCAAGTAGACTAGCTTCCTTTGAGTTAGCTTTCATCCATCACCATCAAAAGCTTCTTTTGAGAGCTCATAGAATTTGGCTTAAGCTCCTAGCGGACTTGTGCCAGTTGATCCAGTGATAGCTGCGGCAAGAGCTAGTACTTGTGCATATAGCACCGTCGCTTCCAAGTTTGTTATGAACTATCGGGTTGAGAAAAGTAAAGAAGGGAACCCTAGGAGTTTCAACATTATTGCTACAATAATGGAGCCCACCATTCTTTTTGGCGCCTTTGCCGGGGAAGCGTCAGAGTATTTATGATTGCTGCTTTTCTTCTATTTTCTACTACAACCTTCTGCTAAGTATTTTGTTTTATTTCCATTCTGCAATTTCATTTATGCAAAAGTAGATTAGACCTTTCCTGCTTTCATAGATTAGAATTTCAATTCCACAATTTCAATTCTGCAAGCGTAAATTAGCATTTCAATTCCGCAATTTCAATTCTGCAAGCGTAGCTTAGCATTTCATTCGTGCAATTTCATTTCAGCAAAATAGATTAGTCCTTTCTTGCTTTCATTTCAATTCCGCATTTTCATTTCAGCAAGATAGATTTTAGTTAGTTTCAATTCAATGTATTTCAGTTTTGCAGGTACAAGAAAAAAAAAAACACAAAAGCAAACAAAAATATTTCATTTCATGCCTCGTAGGAATAGAGACAATACCGGAAAATTCCTACCCAACACCCCCACCACATCACTGAGTCACCCTTCTCTCTTCTTTGGTGGCAGTGATCTAGAAGAACCTATAGGTGAACCTCCTGAGATATACGAAGATCCTATAATAGAAGAAGAGCAAGAAAACATTCCTTTTAAGACCATGGCTGAAAACAGAAATGGTAGAGAAGATGAGGAGAGAATAGAAGGTGCCTTTCCCATCCGAGAGACCAACGGGGACATGAAGATGAAAAACATAAGTCCCTCAACCTTACCTCATTTCCATGGATTGACCACTGAAGACCCTGATACCTTCCTATTTGAGTTTTCTGTCCTTTATCGAACTTATGACTATGCAAAAGACGAGCAAAAGTTGAAACTCTTTCCCTCTACCCTTAAGGATGTAGCACTATGCTAGTTCATGGGGCTACCTGGAAACAATATCACAACTTGGGCTCAAATGTAGCAAGCCTTTAACAAAAAATACTGGGACTACTGTAGGTCAAAGGAAACAAAGGGAGAGATCTTTCGGATGACCATGGGAAGTGACGAGTCTTTAGAAGACTACGAGGAAAGGTTCCAACTTAGCTATAAACGGGCCAGGTGCACGCTTGACCCTGAATCTCTGAAGCTGGTTTCACTCTGAGGAGTCCCCAAAGACCTTCTAGATACCCTCCATCCGATATCTGGAGGAGACATCTACCAACTACCTTATGAGGACATAAAGACTGTGTTTAGAAACCACTCTAGGGCAGCGCAAAAAAGAGGTAGGGGGAATCCACTCTCAGCTAGTACCACCTTCTCCAAGCATGAGTTTACTAATCAGATGGAAGACCTCAAAAGTGAGATGAGACAGACCATTGCCATGCAACTGGATACCTTCCGAATCCAACAGAAGAAAGAGGAAGTTGAGAGGGCTTTGTCCATTTTTTGTCCCAGATGTACAAGGAAGCATCCTAAGAACGAGTGTCCATTGCACTCAGTGGAGGTATGTTTCGTTTGTGAGCAAGAACACCACACGAACCAGTGTCGAACCAGTGGACTTAAAGCCATGTAACAAGGGGTTGAAGGGGCCATTGAGCCACTCTACTTCCTTAATCAAAGGAGGCCGCATGGGTCGAGACCTTACCAGCAGGGGATGCAAGGAACATCCCAAACTTATTACAACCCCAACCAATTTGCTCACATGCCTTCTTGGGGGCCCCCTGCTCATCCTTCCTAGTCCACACCTCCTCCTTGGTCTTATCCATCTCAATACCATACTCAACCTGCTGCTCATTTGTTTCACTCTCATGTCCAGCCACAACCTCACTGGAATGCACCTCAACCGGGGTGGCGGCCCCAATACAACTCTCCTCCCGCTATTTTGCCTCCACCTCCTACTCAAGCACAACCATTACCTCCTGCTCCTCCAAGACAACCCCAGATGCCCGCTCAACCGAACCCAAACCCCAACAATAGACAGGCCCAACAGGTATACATTGGAGAGACAACATGCCCTAACTATGCTGTGGAGATTCAGGATATCAACCTACGATCTGAAAAGGTCCTTCCAGATCGCCAGCCTCCTCCCTCGGAGGAAGAGGAAGAGAAATAGGAAAGTGAACCCAAAGCCATTCCACCCTTTCTTGAGAGACTAATAGTAGCCATGCAACCAAACCTAGAGGAGACTGAACTTCTGGGAGAACTTAAACAGTTGTGTGTGAAAATGCCACTTCTCCAGGCCATAAAAGATGTACCAATCTACAACAAATTGATCAAGGAGAAGTGTTTCAGGCACCTAGGTAGGCGCAAGAGAGATGCCCCGACTATCAATGTCATAGGACAACTATCCGATCTGATGTTGGGACAAATAATCTGTCCAAAATATTTGGACCCTAGGAGTCTTGTAGTTGATGTCCACATCATTGGCACCATAATCCCCCACACCTTGATTGATCTAGGGGCTACTATTAATGTGATGACGAGGGACACTATGCTTAAACTTAACCTTCAGGGTTCCCTAAGAAAGACCTCGACAGTACTGCAGTTGGTAGACCACTCAACCGTGACTCTAGAAGGGATTGTGGAGGATGTCCTGGTCTCTGTTGATTCTTGGGAGTACCCTGCGGACTTTTTAGTCCTTCAGCCAAAGGCAAAACTCACTGGATGCCCCCTCATTTTGGGAAGGCCTTGGTTAGCTATTGCGGATGCTTACATCAGTTGTCGAGCTGGAAGCATGACCATCAAGAATGGGCCTGTGTCCAAATAGCTAGTCCTATATCCTCCTACCCAACCTCTGTTAGAAAATGACTTACCACTCTGGTTGGAGGAGAGAGATGAGGGTGAAGTCTACTCTGCACCATTGTGCATAGTAGAAGCCACTAGAGGAGGCCCTCTGACCGAGGATGACTTGATCGAGAATTTGATTCAAAATCCACCTCCTAGTGCACTATCGTTAGAGGAGTTAGTGGAAGGTACCCAAGCCAGCACTTTAGTGGACCTCTGTGTGGCTGATCCGACCTCACGCAGAGTTAAAAATGTGGAATTTGGCCCTGAAATAACCTTAAATATCAGCTCATCCCTATCTTCCTCTTAGGAGAAGGAGCTCTGTAGCTTATTGAGCCACCATTTGGATGCCTTCACTTGGAGCTATAAGGAGATGAAAGGAGTCCACCCTTCGGTCTGTACCCATCACATTTACATTAAGGAGGATTGTAAACTAGTCAGGAAACCTCAAAGGAAAATGAATCCAACCCTTAAGGACATCGTTAAAGAAGAGTTGCAAAAGTGGTTGGATGCAGGATTCATCTACCCCATCTCGGACAACGAATGGGTTTCTCCTCTGGTGCTTGTACCTAAGAAAAATGGGAAGTGGAGAATCTATGTAGATTATCGAGAACTTAACAAAGTCACCAAGAAGGACCATTTCCCTTTGCCATTCATAGATCAAGTGCTAGATGGGCTGGCAGGGAACAAGTTCTTTTCTTTCCTAGATGGGTTCAGCGGGTATAATCAAATCCAAATTAGCCCAGAAGACCAAGATAAGACCACCTTCACTTGCCCTTGGGGAACCTTTGCCTACCTGGTCTTTCCCTTTGGGCTATGCAACTCTCCTGCCACTTTCCAGAGAGTGGTATTGAGCATATTTGCTGAGCTGGTTCACGATTCAGTGGAAATCTATATGGATGACTTTACTCCTTATGGGCCTAACTTCCAAGAAGCATTGTCTAACCTGGGAGAAGTTTTAACCAAGTGTATTGAGATGAACCTGTCCCTCAGTCCTAAAAAATGTGAATTCCTGATGACTGAAGGGACCGTGTTAGGTCATACCATTTCTTAGCAAGGATTACAGGTGGATCCTAACAAAATTGCTATCATCCAAAAGGTTCCACCTCCTCAAAAGGTGAGAGATGTTCGGAGTTTTCTAGGCGTAGCGGGACATTATAGAAGATTCATTAAAGATTTCAGTAAGCTAGCCTCACCATTGTTTGGCCTCGTAAGGAAAGATGTTGAGTTTAAATGGACTAACGACTATCAAGGGGCTCTGGATGAGTTGAAAGATAAGCTGGTGTCCGCCCCAATCTTGAGAGGTCCAAACTAGGCCCTACCTTTCCACATCCACACCAATGCCTCGAACAGAGCCATAGGGGCAGCCTTAGGACAAGTTGAGGAGAAACTACCATATGCCATATACTTTGTCAGCAAAAACCTGTCCAAGGTAGAGATGAACTATACTTTAACCGAAAAAGAATTTTTGGCTGTAGTCCATTCCCTAAACAAGTTCAGACACTACATCACTGGTTATCAAACATTCGTACACACTGACCATGCTGCGATTAGATATTTAATGAATGAGCCTGATGTAAATGCTCGTATCATTTAGATGGTTACTCTTGTTGCAGCAATTTTATTTGACCATTGTGGACAAGCCAAGTAAGGAAAATGTTGTTGCTGACTTTCTGTCTAGATTGGATTTTCCTGCAGGTGAAGAAGGGACAATGGATGACCAGATGCCAGATGAACACCTGTTTGCTATTTCAATACTCTCTCCATGGTTTGCTGATATAGAAAATTACTTGGTCTCAGCATAGTTCCCTCCACACCTATCCTCAAGAGAGAAGAGCAAATTGTGAGGAAAAGTGCCCCATTCACTTGGATCGGGGGCAAGCTTTTTAAACTTGGCCCAGATCAGATCTTGAGGCGTTGTGTTAGGGAGGAGGAATTTTTCGGCATCCTCCTGACCTCTCACGATGGGCCCTATGGAGGTCACTTTGCAGCAAAAAGGACTACCTTCAAAATTCTATAGGCAGGCTACTATTGGCCCACTCTTCATCAAGATGTCAAAAGATACATCAGCCAATGTGACCGATGTCAAAGGATGGGGAAACCGACTCCAAGGGATGAAATTCCCCTCCAACCTCAAGTAACCTTTGAGCCATTTGAGAAGTGGGGCAAGGATTTTGGGGGTCCTATCAACCCTCCTTCAAAGCAAAGGTCTTACATCATTGTGTGCACAAACTACCTGACAAAGTGGGCAGAAACCAAGGCAATCAAGTAAGCGACAGAAGGAAAAGTGGCTGAGTTTTTGATGGAAAATACCTTCTACAAATTTGGCTACCCAAGAGAGCTAGTCACCGATCAAGGAAGTTAGTTCACCTCTAACTTGATTGAAGACCTGTTCGCTCATCACAAGATCAAGCACAGAACTTCCACCCCTTATCATCTGCAAGCTAATGGGTAGGTGGAAGTTACCAATAGATCGTTGGAAGAGATTTTGACTAAAGTTGTGAGCAACAATAGGAAGGATTGGGCAGATCGCTTGGTTGAGGCCACCTGAGCCTACAAAACCACTTGGAAAACTACAACAGGTTTCACACCTTATGAGCTAGTCTACGGGAAGAAGGCTCTGCTGTCCATAGAATTCGAGTACAACACATTGAGGGTGGCAGCTCGGCTGGACCTAGATCTCAGCCATGCACAACGGGAAAGATTACTGCAGCTGAATGGATTAAATGAATAGAGAATGCAAGCCCTCCTCCACTCAAAAGTAGTTCAACTCCAGAGGAAGATATGGCATGATCAGAACCTTAATGAAAATTAATTCTAGCCAAGAGATTGGGCGCTGCTGTATGACTCAAGATACAAGGATTTCAAAGGGAAACTGAGCAAAAGGTGGTTAGGACCATATACAGTGGGGAAATGTAATGACAATGGTTTAGTCCTTAACAGGACATTGATGAAAAAGCCATCCCCATGCTCGTCAATGGGAATCGATTGAAAATCTACTTTTGAGGTAGAAGTTCATTGAAACTTTGGACAAACCAGCGCTGGTAGTGGAGCAGGGCCCTGTCTCTACTCCACCCACACCTTGAGCATCAAAAAAAAAAAGAGAAGTGAAATAAAAAGATCCCTGGGTGAAAACTTATTAGAGGCACTCGGGGCAGACAGTGAGGGTGAAAACCTCATGGAAGTGCCCCAGCTGTCTCTCTCTCAAAAAAAAAAGAAAAAAAAAAGAAAAAAAAAAAAGAAAAAAAAAAGAAGAAAAACAGGCCTAATCTCTGTGGAATAATTGCAAGTTGCAGGGAATATATTGCAGGTTAGGAAAGTCATGCAAAACATGGACAAGGGTCCACACCAGGCTACGGGACACCCTCACAGACACTTCCTCCATGAACACTCACCTCTCGTAGGATTCGATCATATTCGGAGGCAAATTTTACCTTCTATGGGAATTTCTGCCTATTCTATAGTCAATGTGTGTCTTCTACAGGAAACATCTTGTAGAACCTTTGGGCAAGCCAAAATCCATCTTGGAGGGGAATCTGAAGGTTGGAATCTGTTTGTTAGGCCTGTAGCCACCCCTGCTTCCACCCATCACCATATGACACCCTGTTCCATCTCTTTACACCTCTGTCACCCACCTGGTTATGTGTTCCTGCACATTCATACAAGAAACCCTGTTTTCCTCATATTGACAGCAAGAATTTTTAGTGACAAGTCAAGTAACAAAGTCTCGCTCACCCTACCTATCCAAACTCCATCTAGCCTCTTCATCAACAAATCCCTTGTCCACAATATAACCCTACTCGTTTAGCCTGCATCCCAGGAGGAGAAGCAGCTGCAGGACATCCTACAAGAATCCTGTAACAGCTGATCCCTCTGGAAGACATACTCTGGAGGCAGGGACAGCTGAGATCAACAAAGGGAACATGAAAAAGGCTCCTCTTAGACGTGGAAACATCCTCGGAAACCGAAACCCAACAGAACCTGTGCATGCAGCGTTGAAAACCAAAGGATCGGGTTCCAAAAACCATGCATACAGCATCAACAAATGAAGGAATGGGTTCTAACACCCATGCACGAGGCAGAAGCAAGCGAAGCAGTGATTCCAAGACCCAAAGTTTGCATAACGCGTACACGGCCACGCATGTAAGTGTATAAACTCATTCGTCAATTGCATAAACTATATTTCGAAAACTGCATGACTAGGAAAATGGTTCGGATTGAACGGGATCGGTGGCTAGTCAACTGGCTACCCTAAGCCAGTTACATAGCTTCATGGGATCCGAACAAGCTTAGTTACATTCAAATTTGTCGACGAGACGTGCAGCTGACACATGTGGAGTGTCTAGTCGGGGAAAATCGTCAGGACTGGTAGTGGTGGCGGCAGTTAATGGCAAAAGGGGAGGTGATGGTGGTCAAAGACACGTAGAGAAATGATGGCCATGACGTTGGATCAAAGGTTTGGTCCAGCCACCTCATCCCCTCACCACGAATTGCACTGCAGTTAAAAGATACTCGGCTGAAGACTCTCACCACCCGCTGTTCATTTGCACTTGCAACGTCCTCGGCCGAAGTACACATCCTCTACTTCTAAAATTTGTTAACCCGTCGTCTTCCACTGAGTTTTTCGGCCTGTTCAAAAAATCGCCCGCGTACCGGGCTCATTTAAAGGCACAGTGACATCCTACAGAAGCCGGAAAGAGTTCTACAGGAAGAAGCTTGATGAGCCCCAAATTTGGTAACATTTTGGGCTCATTTGGCCTAATTACCCTTGTTCAATCCTTCATTTTTCATAACTTATGCATTATTTTTTAGTATGTTTATGTCATTTGTACGAATAAGGCTAGTCAATCTTCCTAGGTGGCTAACACGTGCTCATTTCAGGATTTTTTGACACATGTTGGAGCAAAACCGAGCAGACATGGGCTAGGAGACAGCCAAGCTTGCGTTGAGGATTCGTAAGGGGGTTGTCTATGGCATTAAATAGCCTCCCTCGGGATCTTCACCCCCAACTACGAGCTCCAAAGGCCACCAAAACTGGATCTAGAAGGCAGCCAAACAGATTTTTTTGGAAGGAGTTGTTCACTCACAGTTTGGGTAGCCAAGTCCCATAGATTTAGGAGGCCAACTAGGGCCTCATGGTGTATAAATTTGAAGGCCTCAGCCTTCGAAAAGGACTTTTTTGGAAAACTCTTGCATAATTTTCACTATAGTGCTACTAGCTCTATTTCGTTCTCTTGTAGCCATTGTTGGCATAACTCTTGACTTATGATTATTTTTTGATAATGAGAAGCAGTCAGATTTGATATCAGCTTTGAGTTTTCTATAGGAGCCATAGCTCTCGGGGTTGGGCCCAACCTGAGAGCCTAGTGTCACACGGAATCAGTCAAGGGTGCGGACACAGCTGACCTTCCTAGAAGTCTAAGACATTCTAATGACAAACAAAACAAACTGGAGCTATCCTTCTCTAAACATACATTATGATATGAGAAATCAAGTGTTTCGTTCTTACCTTTGTCCAAACGCTGTTGTAGAAGTCCAAGCTTTGTTGATCCGGATGAGCTCCTCCCGTTCTTCAAAACCTGCAATCACCAACAGTCAAACAATTAAATAGCACCTGATTATAACATAAAACAAAGCATATTCAACATATAGACCAAGGAGTACATGAAATAACCCATTAACAATAAGCTATTGAGAAGAATGGACCAATTTGCATTAAAGGTAATCAAAAGGAACCATTACAACCTGAGCCTTGGTGTTGTGCAAGCTCCTTCCAGGGTCCACAAGAGTCTTCCTCTACTTTGACAAAGCTCACCCACTTCCAAATAGAACAAGTAAGGGTGACAATCTCTCCTCACAAACTTCTAAATGGGAGTCCTAATTCCTGCAGCATTTACCCTTAGAAATCTATAGCTTTCAACCTTTTTCCTTCTGGCTCAATGCCTCTTTTTATAGTGCTCAAGAGGAAGTTAATTAGGTCCACCATCAATGGGATAGTCCCCTCTTTGGATGGGATCACTCCCTTATTGATGGGATAAGTTCCTCTTTGATAGGAGTGCATGAACCATCTGGAGGCGCTCAATATTCATTGAAGAACCTTCTAGAAAGCTCTAGAAGTGACCACAAGTAAGTTTTTGAAGATGAAACTCACGCATTTTAACCTTTTCAGAGGGACGCACCTGCCCCTTTAGATACAAAGCGTCCTTGGACGCAGACCTTGTGAACAAAAGGTGCGTACCCGCAGGCAAGGCTTGAGAGAACCTGCGTACCCAGAGATAAACATATTTTATAAGGACTTTCTCTCTTTCTTGGATTTTGACATGAATAGCAGAGGCATAAGACTTGCTCAAAAGGGTAGTATGACTGTTGATTGAGCCATACTGACTGTAAATAGCCATGGTGACATTTTTTAGTGTAACAGATTGCCCCCTAAAGTGCGAAGCCTGGAATAGATTAGGGTTTTGTATTATCTAGGAAGGGTGAAGCGCTTTATCATTTCGAGGATTATCTCGTGGAGAACCTGGTTGGAACCTGCAATTTTCAACACAAAATACATGGATAAGATTATATCATCACTGAGGTAGGCATTCCCATACTCAGATAAAAACTTTAACTAACAGACTAAACTACTCTGATACAGAAATGATTTTGTAGTACATCATAATCATAGACTTTTGTAGACATAGTATGGGCGCAGCCATCTGTTTATGATTAGTCTACTTAGATAATGAATACAAAACTCCTCGCAGCCTGGACGGTAAAGATTTGATCCAGGGTCTTCATTCCTACTTCTCGAATTGGTACGATTCTAGCCATGCGAATAAATGAGTCGATGTCGAACATGGTAGAAACCACTTGATTACCAGTCGATGATGTGAACTGTTAACAAGCGTGAGAGAGACCACCAGTAATGTCAATGGTTCTCAAAGTACCCAGTACAATCCATGAGATGTGAATGAATGAGTTGGTGTCGAACATTTCACGGAATCCTTCGATCGAAAGTCAATGATGTAAACTGACGTCAAAGGCGAGAAACCTGCCATTGATGCATGCAGACCTCAAGGTACTGACGATTTCTAAGTCATCTCTCTAGATAATGTGCTGATGTCGATAGAAAGAGACTCGTTGCAGGCAAGCCCACAACACGAAATCATTGTTCAAGTTGAAGAAATATTGCTGTAAGGACTGACTCAGGGATGGTCAAATGGATGACAAGTATTTTGCAGATGAAAGTTTTGTTTGCAGACCTCTTGAACACATAACGACATGACAGATGGTTTTGGTGCTAAATAACTCAAAGTTAATCCCCGGAACCTGGTTAAAGACTTTCAAAAGTGGTTTGATTGACTGTGAGGTAAAAGATTTCCCAACCCAGGTGAATGAAAAGTGTCGTGTCCAAGAGTGGTAATAAAGTTTCTTTTGAGACAAAAGGTAACAAATAGGCTCATTCTTCTCTCTTTTCCCCCACCATTTCTGGCAAGTACCTCTTTATTTTTAACAAGCTTGAGGAGGATAACATATGCTTGATTATAAGCTCATCCTTCGGACGAGTCCAACCTAGTTTTGATTCGAACCCTAGGAAGGAGTGGTTCGTTCCTGTTTGTAATTGAACAGGTCCTTTACTGTGGAATGTTTAACGAGCCCAGTATAGGAGAAACTCGGTGTTTTTCAATTTTAGAGAGTCTGAAAAACTTAAGGAAACTCCAAGTTGAACTTTTTCGTAAATTTGTGTCCCTCAAGCCCGAAAAAGTATAAAATAATACCTGGGGGAACTGCTTGATCTTGCGACCAAGGAGTACTTTCATAGTTAGTTTCATTGACATGAAAAGTAAAAAGCGATCAAGGACACGTCGTTTTATTTCCGTATCGAGTTTGAAACGACAAAAACACGACAATCTTTTCCTGATTTTACGGTCAGAAAAGAGCTATAAGGGGACCGTCTTTTAATTCCGTTTTAACGAGTGTAAAAGAAACGCTCGGCAATCTTTTCATGTTTTAGGAGTCAGAAAAGGGCTTAAAAGATGACTCTGATGTTTTGTTTGTGAAAAATTACAATTTTCCCTCTAAGTCCCTTTGTCCTGCACAAAAGCGACACATTACTCATACCTGTTTAAGATAGGCAAAAATTCATCGAAAAACATCTTTTCATGGTGAAAAATGAACAAATTCATCCAAAAAACCTATAAAAAGACTTTTTACCATGTCATTTTTACCGTTTGAGTGTTGAGGTTGAAAAAGGAGCTTTTGACAAGAAACTTCCCGTGGTCGCTGCGGAAAATCTGACCGTTAGAATCGAACGCCGTCTCTTCCAGGTATTTCACAACATCCTCCTTGTCAATTTCATCCGTTTAGAATTTTGTTTCAAGTTTCATTTTTTATTTTTAGGGGGTTTTGGGTTTTGGAAACCGCCCTGCGTGGGACGCAGCTTTCCTAAAGGCTGACCTGCATCCCCCGACTTTTTCCTACACAGGGAAAAGGTCGGGGGACGCAGGTTGCCTTCAGGCCACCTGCGTCCCGGCGCACTGTGTGCCAAACGCGGGGTGCGTCCTCCGCAAAACGCGGGTTTTGAAACCCCAAACTCCCAAACCAACCAATGAAATTTCTCAAAACTAATTTTAATGCCTGTTTAATCATGTGTAGGGCACTTATCATGCTGGATTGGAGAGAAAGAGAGCATGAGGAGGTTGATGAAGCTGCAATCAATCATCAACCCTCCCTCGATGCCCTAAGAGGATGTGGTTTATACAAATACTGGTCCATTCCCGGTATGAGAGCTCAGGTAAGGTTCTTGGAGTGGCTGGTTGAGAGATGGAACGTTCAGGAACAATGCTTTTATATCGGTGGGCAAAAACTCGAGATAGAGCCTGCTGACATTTACTTTCTTACTGGCTTGCCGAACAGAGGTGAGCAACTCAATTTGGCTGGGACTAGGCCGGGTGGCCAATCCCTTGATAGTCTCCGAGCAGATTGGTGCCTACCTGATCGAGAGCACAAGAAAGGCATAGAGATCAAATATGTCTCTCAACGTGAACTCATGGTCTTGGCTTTCACTGTGACCAGAATTTGTGGCTCAGCCACTTTACATATTGCTACTGGGTCTCAATTTCGGATGGCAATTGATTGTCTCCAAGGCACCATTTTCAACTGGTGTGATGCACTGTTGGCTAACTTGAAAGTCCAACTGACCAAGGCAAAGACCGGCAGACTAAAGACCTTTGGATATGGGCCTATAGTCGTGAGCTTTGCCTTAGAGAGGATACCAATGCTGATCCCTCAGCATCTCACTGTTGATATTTCGGGTCCTCAGGAGCCAAAGCTGGTACGATGGGTTGCTGTGATGGCCCGGCATCCGGACGAGGGTGCGGCAGTTGTTCGATTCACTGACAGTTATTTTCACTGGTTAGAGGACCAGGTGTTCGCGATCCAGGATTTTCCGTATGCCGGAATAGATTTTCGAGGTGATCCGGACATGGTTCTTCCACAGGGAGAACAATGGGATGACAGAGGTACTTTATTTTTCACGAGTTTTCAAATTATGTATTTTTTTTGTTTTTTATATATATCGTCTCAAACTGACAGTAAAATTTTCAAAATGCAGATGTTGGTCCACAACGTCCAGCCAACCTCTGGCTTTTTGAGAGGCGACATCCAGTTGCACCGCTACCGGCCCCACAGGACGCGGCGGCTGCGGAGGTACTGACTGAGTTGGAGCATGATCTACAGCGTCTGACGGCAGATATACCAGAGACATCTATGGATGATATTCCTATCAGACTGCAGCGCTACGTAGTCGCGGTCCCTGGACCGTTGAGGAGATTTTTGCGCAAGGTAGCTCGTGCAGTGGTGTCGTACAGGGAGCACCACCAGTGATTAGCTAGTCACTTTGTAGACACATGTGACATTTTTGTCTTTTTGTACTTATCATTTTGCCGATCATAAGGTGTTTTTCAACCTATGATCGAAGACGATGTATATTTTTTGACACACTCCTATCTATATATATATCACTATTACCGGCTTATCTTGTTTAACATGTATGATGAAATGTTTTTTAAATTTACTTGCATGATTATCGTAAATGTCTGTCCAACACTCGAGAAGCAATTGCATCTGCTAATGTATTTAAGGACCTTGGAATATGCTGATATTCAATGTAATCAAATTCACGTTCCAAGAGACGCACTCTCAAAAACAACCTTAATAACACAGGATTTCTAATGGCATAAACTCTATTAAGCTGTAATACAACAAGTTCAGAATCTAACCTCACTATCAAACGTCGAATTCCAAATGAAATAGATTCGGATAATAATTCAACCACTGCACTGTATTCTGCAATGTTATTCGTTGTTTGACCGAGGCTTACCCCATGCATAGAAACTAACTCGTCAGAGGGTGAATAGATAACCCAAGCTGCGGAAGAGATATTCCGTGTACTACGACAAGCACCATCAGCAAATCCAATGTATGTTTGGAGGGGCGTCGACATCTACAATATCAAGAGCAAAACCAAGATAAGCCATAATAACGACGAAAAACACACTCACTAAGCTAAGCACACTGACTAACTAACAATCAAACTAGCTAGAAAGAAAACCTAACCTAACTAAAAATTCTCCATACCCACCATTTAAGCATAATACCTCTTTAGGTAAAGTCCATTTCTGGGTTTATCCAAAGAGTCCCCATCAAAATCTACTAGCTCATAAGCCCCTTTTGCTAGCTTTCGCTTTACAATATAGGGTCCATGCCACATAGGAACAAATTTTCCAGCACCTAGCTTATCGTTAGCTTGATCATATAAGAGCACTAGGTCTCCCTCCGAAAAATTTCGAGGGGTCACATTTCTATCATACTGAGCTTTCATTCGCTTCGCGTGAGTCTCGATTGCCAATGTAGCGTCACGTCGAGTCTCATCTAATTTAGCTAAGTACAATAAACGTTTCTCCTCTTCGGAAGTAGCTGGAAGTAATTCGACAGCCATTTGAAGTGATGGGATTTCACATTCAATGGGTAACACTGCTTCTAAGCCATAAACTAGCTGGAAAGGAGTGAACCCTGTTGAGTTTTTCACTGAGGTTCGGTATGCCCATAGCGCCGAAAATAACATGTTGTGCCAATTCGACCGATGAATACCAATGGTTCGTCGGATCATGATAACCAGAACTTTGTTGATAGACTCAACCAAACCGTTGGCTTGCGGATAATAAGGAGTAGAGCTGTCATGGCGCAAACCAAGCTGGCTTGTAAGTTCAGTCATCATGGTGTTTCGAAAATGGCTTCCATGGTCAGTAATAATTGCTTGTGGGACACCAAACCTAGTTATTATATGATTGAATATGAAAACTGCAGCTGTTTTGCCGCTTGCGTCGAATGTAGGCATCGCCTCGGCCCATTTAGTGAAATAATCAACCGCGAGGATGATATACGCATGCCCCCCGGCCGAGTGAGGGTTACAAGTAATAAAGTCGATACCCCATTTGGCGAATGGACCAACGGCAATTATAGGGTGGAGAGGAGCAGGTGGTGCGCGCATCTTTCGATCAAACACTTGGCAGTTGTGGCACTTCCGGACTGCAATGATACAATCTTTAAACATAGATGGCCAGAAGTAACCAGCGCGCAACACCTTCTGAGCTGTGGCATACCCAGACATATGACCGCCACATGCTCCAGAGTGACAATCATTCAAAACTCTCTCAGCCTCTTCGTGAGTTAGACAACGTCGAAAAACTAAGTCTGCCCCCCGGCGATAAAGTGTATCTCCAATAATTTTATATTGCTGGGATTGAAACCTAATTTTCCACCGTTCCTCTTTGGAAGCTTCAGGCCGAAAGGTTTGGGTTTGGAGATAGATGATTATATCCCCGAACCACGGATCTAAAGTACTGATAAGAAACAAAGATTCGTCCGCAATGGACTCTTCTGCCACAGTCTCTGTGTCAGTACGCGGGAAATCACACATCAATTCCGCAAAAACTAAAGATTTCTTAGACTTGGACTTCTCGAACTCCAAGTCGAACTCTTGCAGGATAACGATCCATTTAGAGTACTTGCCCCCTAGCAATTGTTTTGTCAAAATGTAAATCATAGGGTTGCAATCCGAAATGACTGTAGTTTTACGGAGAAGAATGTAGTGACGAAAACGCTGGACAGCTTGAACGGCTGCCAGGGCCAATTTCTCCACATGTGAATATTTTAACTCAGTGGGATTTAAGGTTTGACTAAGATAATATATCACATGTTCAGCTCCGAATTCATCTTCTTGAACTAACACCATCCCAATGGTGGAATGTGAAGCTGCGAGGTATAAGAAGTAGTCCTGGTTGTAGTTGGGAGGATGCAATAACGGTGCATGGGTCAACGCGTGTTTAAGTGCATCAAAAGATTGTTGGGCAATCTCGTCCCAAAAGAATTGAACGTTCTGTTTCAACAACCGTGTAAAACCTTTAGTGACCTCGGCGTAGTTTGGGATGAATCGACGTAAAAAGTTCGCTTTCCCTTGCAAACTTTGGAGTTGGCGCAAACTCGAAGGAGGAGGCAATTTGATGATTGCTTCGACTTTCGAGGGATCGACGCGAATGCCGGCTTTTGAAACAACAAATCCCAGCAATCGACCTGTTTCTATACAGAAAACACACTTGTGGGGATTCAACCGAATTCGATAATGCCTACACCTCATAAAGATTGCTCGTAGGTGGTCAAGGTGATCAGCTCGTCGTAAAGAATGAGCAGGCAAATCATCGAGATACGGTTGCACAATGTGCTTGATGTCGTGAAATGCGTAAGACATCGCCCGTTGAAAAGTGGCTCCGGCATTCTTAAGCCCAAAAGGTAATTTGCAATAAGCAAACGTTCCCCATGGACAAATGAATGCCGTTTTTGGTTGGTCGGCAGGTAGAATATTGATTTGATTATAGCCCGAAAAACCATCCATGAAGGAAAACATTTCACTTCCGGCACAATCATCAATAATTTGATCGATATAAGGCGTAGGATAGTTGTCTTTTGGACAAGCTCGATTGATATCCCTATAGTCGATACAGATTCTTATTGTTCCTTGTTTCTTATTGACGGGAACAATATTCGATACCCAATCCGTTAACGGGATCGGATAAATGAAACCTGCTTTCAACAGCTTTTCGACTTCTGCTTTAATCGCAGCCGCTTTTCGAGGGTGAATCTGACGCAACCGTTGCCGAATGGGTTTAGCATCCGGGTAGGTTTTGATTTCATGAACAACAATGGCAGGATCAATTCCCGGCATTTCCTCGTAAGACCATGCAAACACATCGCGGAATTCTTGGAATAGGGCCTTGTAAGTTTGGATTTCTTCTTCTGTACATGAGGCACCTATATGAATGTTCTCCTCAATTCCGGGTTTCACTGAAATATCAATGGGAATAGTACGAGAAATATTCCCTAAATTCAACTCTGAATCAGAATGTTTCGTTGGATCCTGAGCGTCTTTGACATATTCAGCGGTAAAGATAGATGAAAAATCATTTTCAAATGCATCATCCTTAGGTAAAAACGAAGATCTGTGATGGAGATCCTCCCATGGTAGATTGTCTACACTTAGGATTTCGCGAAGTTGTTCGTCAGATGACACGACTTCGGGAAACGCTATCCGTTCTAAGGTTGAGGTGAAAAGTGACTCTTCACTGACCACATTCATTTGGTCGACTTCGGTTGAATGAAAGTCGGTAAAAGACATAAGAGCTTCATAAGCAATTTCATACGGACTCAACGGCATAACATCACCGAATGAGTCTAACTCAGAGTCAGATGGAACATACCAAGGATCATCATAAATAATGTTTTCTGACGTGATCATATGAATTGTTGCAAATGAAGGTTCTATGCTGAGTGGAGGGAGAGGAAAAGTTCCCAGTAAACCGGAATCCTTAACTAAACCTACACCAACGTCCTTATAAGGGATTGTCGTCTTACCGACATGCTGGATACTCTCTGAAGAGGCTGGGTCGGATGAAAAGTATGTCAACTGATCAATAGTCACGATCTTACCGTTGTGTGGAAACTTAATTACTCTGAAGACCGATGAAACGACCGTTGTCATAGCATATGACCAACTTCGACCCAAAAGAAGGTTGTAGTCTAGAGGGGCATCAACCACTTCCACATCCAGACTAACGGTTTTACCTTCTACCCCTATAGGCAATTCTTGTAAAATACCAAACGGACGGAACCCACGGCCATCAAAGGCCTTAAGGATGGTGGGGGATTGGTTCAACGAAGGAGAACCAAGGGATCTCCAACATTGAATAGACATAATACACGTAGAAGCTCCCTCATCAATCACAGTGCGATGAATAGGCCTGTTTTTGACTATCACTGGAATTTGGAAAGCCATTTGATGGGGAAGTCGTGGTGTACTATTTTCTAAATCGAAGATCATTAGATTCGGATCCTGAACGTCAACAGCTCCTATAGCCGACAAAAGCAATTTTCGTTGTGCTGGACATGATTGCAGCACTTCTAACGCCGACATTGCTGAGGGTGAAACAGCTAAGTCCTCAACAATGTTGTAATTCTGGGCTGCTCTCGCATGTGGATTGAAAGCAGACCTTCGAAGTACACCCTTGGCGGGCGGTTTAATTACTAAGTCTGGGTTAGGTTTCTCGATCTGTAGTGGATCGGAACCAGGAGCTGAGGTTGATGGGTTAGAGTGAGAAGATTCTGCTTCCTTGCCATCAACAGGATTCTTACTACCATAATCTTGCGATCGAGTCGCAATCCTCACATGAGACATCATCAAAATGGGTTCTTCACTGGCATTCGAGGAAGAACCTATCATTTTATTCTCCTGCTCCGGAAATGGATTTTTTAACACAGCAGGAGTGGGAGAACCTTTGACTATTTTCACTACCTCGGCCCGATGAGGGCAATCTCTCGTAAAATGATCCTCTTCACAAATGAGACAAGGATATCGAGGTTTGCGCTTTTCGTCATTGGTTTCCGACTTTTCAGTTTTCTCCTTTGGAGCCTTGTCTGCTTTAGCCTTCTTCTTTCCTTTCTTCTTCCCACCGCTTTTTGATTTGGCCGTAGATGACTCTACAGCGTGAATATCGGCGGTAAGTTCAGGAGAAGACTCTCCTGTCGGGGAATCGGGCAAAGTGATAATAGGAGTAGTTGAAGCCTTGGAAGACTTCTTCTTGCTCTTTGTAGTCACGATACCAATCATACCATCAGCGGCATGAGATCCCGAAGGAGCAGCAGCGATTTGGTTCGACTTTGGAAGATCTAGAATCTTCTCGTGTAATGTACCCGACTGCGTGTAAACTAAGTCAAGGTATTGTGCCTGAGCAATGACTTGCTCCTCAGTAACTACTCCGGCCTTAGCTACATCTTTAGTAATTCTTGGTAATAATGATTTAACAAACCATTCAGCTAAGATTTGGTCCGGGATAAAAACTTTCACTAACCTTCTTCGACGTCTCCACTCATGGATGTGATCTGAAATATACGTGGAGGTTGATTGTTTTAGTGAAGTTAATAACTCTGTACCGTTATCGTATCTGACTGGTAACTGAAAATGAGTTAAGAACGAAGTAGCTAACTGGCTAAAATTGTAAAAAGAGGCCCGTGGTAACTCAATGTACCACTTGGCCGCAAGACCAATGAGTGTACGCTAAAAAAGACGTAAACGGATCGAATCATCCGAGATGGAATTTGAAGCACACCAGAGGTGGTAAGTCATCACGTGATTGGACGGATCCTCTCCAGACTTACCTTCGAACTTGGGTATATCGCTGGGCAACTTATTTGGCATTGACGGCCAGAACGGAAGATATTGAATTGGATCGTTCGTTAGGCGCGTCAAGTCTGGTAAATCCAAAGTTGCGATAAACGGTAATTGCCAGTTAGGATCTCTAAAACTCTGGGTCACAATACCGGCCCCAGGAGGAGGATATCCAGGATAACTAGGAACAGGAGTCGCATTTGGGATATTATATCCTCCTGGAAAACCAGGATTAACCGGACCGTACTGGGGTTGCTGAGGTTGTTGATAAGTGTACCCAGGATACGGTTGATACTGGTAAACCAGTTGTTGGACAGCTTGCCCAGGTTGATACTGTCCCTGGTACGGAGGTTGAACAAATTGAGGTTGAGTAGTAACAACCGTACTTATACCAGGTTGGCCTACAGGCATCTGGACTGTGGTTTGAATCGTAGATCCAGACAACGGTACAGATGTCTGAGGAGTGGTTACAGGGACAGTAGAAACTGGAGCCGTCGATACTCCAGAAGTAAGTATGGTAGATGTGGCGGTAGTTGCTGCAGCCGTTTGAGATGGAGTACTAGGTGCAATTGGCGGCTGAGTAACTACCGAAGTTACAGGGGTTTGAACACCTGACTGGACAGGTTGCGGTTGTTGGGGTGGACCAGGAACTACAGGTTGTCCTACTTGAGGTACCGACTATATACTTGGCTGCAACATCTGTTGACCCTGTGACGGATCCCACACTAACATTCCAGGGTATTGACCCATAACAGGTTGAGGGTACTGAGATCCATAGCCGGATTGAGGATAGGGTTGATAATTGTAAGGTGCAGTCCCATATGATTGCCCTTGAGGTGGTTGATAACTTTGTCCTGAGGATGGACCCTGAGGTTGATAACCTTGAGGTAAATACGGGTACTGGGTTGACCTTGACCTTGAGGTTGGTATCCTTGAGGTTGATACCCTTGGGGTTGATACCCTTGGGGTTGCCATCCTTGAGGTTGCCATCCTTGAGGTTGATATTGATACTGAGGTTGACTTTGGGGTACATATTGAGGCTGGGGTTGACCTTGAGGTATGTATTGCCCCATAGGAGCGTACTGACCTTGAGGTTGCCCCCCAGACACGAATGAAGTACCTTGAGGTTGCCCCCCAGGCATTAACGAAGGCTGCCCCCCAGGCGGTAATTGGCCACCTTGAGGTTGGGTAACGGGAACTGATCCTGACATCATGTAAATGTCTCCTACACTCAATGGTACATTACCACTGTTTCCAACTAATAACCCATGATCAATGGGTTGAGGAGATGCTCCCGCAAAGGTACCAGAAAGAGATTGATACCCAGTAGGAACAGAAGGACCGCCATGTAAAAAAGATTCAGGACTTTGTGTAAACACAGATGACTGACCAGACATATTTACAGGAGTATGAATTCCTCGAGGTGGAAAAGGAGTTCGAGGTGTAGAAAAACCTAGCCCAAAGTTGTCTAAATAATTGGTTAACGAAAGATACCAAGTGGTACTTCTAGGAGGACTGTAAAAGATGGATTCACGCTCCCTTAGATCAAGGGTAATTTGATCTTCAGGATCAGAGACACCTATTTCTTCCTCTGGAACAAGTTCTTCTATAGCAATCAAACCAACAAGAAGATTTTCGGTGATAATTCTTTCTATTCTCGGTGAATCAGGAACACTAGGAGTCGGAGTAACAGGTTCGGATATTTCTGGTTCTTCGCATGTATCGCTAGCAGATGAAAAACTACCAACAAGTTCAGAAACTGTAACAGCTTCGGGATTATAACCTGTCTCTAAACTTTGGTAATCTGGATGGACTACCAAGGAAGATTCTCCTTCTTCAGGTGAACCTACTCTACTGCCACTAGGAGGAGTTACAAGGACCTTTAAACCTTCTAAATTACTGGGGTCGCCTCGAGGAGGTTCACCCCTAAGTCTACGGGATCTTCTCAACAATTCGGCCACAGAAACAACTTCAGGAGACTGGCCCCGAATTCTACGGGACTGTCTCGGTAATTCCGCCACAGCTAAAAACTTTTAACTACTACACACGAAAACAAAATAAAATTTCAAATCAAACCACCTAAAGCCTCTAAAGAACCAAACAAAGTTGAATCATACGCCTAAAGAATCTAGGGCGTCAAACCAAACACAAACAGTATCTTCCGGACCAAAAGCGCTAGTTGGTGATTAGGTCCAACCTCACAGGATTTAGTACAGAAATGGCGGGTGGAACAGTTACGCCGACAACCTGCTTAATGAATAGACTGGACCAAGTTCCTCCACTTTAACCGTCTCGAAATGAAGTGAACCCCCCAGAAAATCCAAGTGAGTATAGCCGACGTCTGCTCCAGGTACAGTGGGACCTTCCCTCCACCGTCACCTTGGGTAGAATCCTAGAGATTATGGTCACTAAGGTTACCAACGGCCACAAGTACACCTGGGGGAACAGTCTAAACTCCGACAGCACGCAAGGGCAGAGTAACAAGCTCAATCCCCTTACCGGCTCCTTGACAGTAATCCAAGGTTTACCGATAAGTGACCCCTGGCTCCTCGATAGTGGTTAATCCGAGGTTTACCGTTTGTAATACGTACTGCCTGGCGTCGTTCCCAACGAGGGGGGAATGATCCCCTCACTGGTTCGGACACGAGCTCGTGCTTCTCCTTTAAGAGGAGCTTTCCCAGAGTGTAAATGTAACAATTGGATTTGATTCTATCACAAGATCGACTACTTGTTTGTTTTACTGCCTTGGAGAGTTAAGTACTCACCTATTCCAAGACACTAGCCTAAGCTAAGTTGGTGCTTCAGAGCCCTAGAAAATAAAAGTTACTAGTTCAATTTTACTTTAAGCGTTACTTTTAAGGTTGTTCTTTAAAGTCACAAGGTGATGGAAGTGAAACCAATGGTGTATAGACTCGACTCCAACCACTATAAAGATGCACCTAAGATGATCTATACTACTTTTGCTTTTTCAATGAAAATCTTTAACTAAAAGAGTTGAGAGAATGCAATTTTTTAGAGAAAACAACTTCTTTAGAAAAGACAATCAAAGAAACAATTCTCTTTTTCTTTTCGAGCACACAAACATAACCACTCTTTACTTGCACGAAAAACTCTTTTTCTTTCAAAAACTTTTAAAGCTACTTGAAACAAAACTATTCAAAGGAGATATTTTTGTATTTTCTATTTTCAATAAAGCATGTAAACCTACCTTTAACAAAAAACAATCCCAAAAGCTATAAAACTATGAAATTTTGACTCACAAGCAAACCAAAAGAGAGATTACTCTAAGTAAACCTAACAAGGCAAAAGCTCATAAAGGCGATTCTAGGATGTTTTACTTGATCAAAAACAAATCAAGGGCTAGCTAGTGCAGAATCAAAAGACTAGCCAAAACAAAACTCAAATCTTTTTATTTTTTTCGTAAAATGGAATTCAAGACTTAAATAACAAGTACTTCGAAAATGGCCCAAAAGACAACTTGATGGTAAGTTACTTCTATAGGTAGGCTTTTAGAACAGGTCTGACTTCTTAGAAAGTTGACAAAACCAGAGAGATCTAAGGCTTTGACAATTCCTACCGCTAAAGTCACTACAAGACCTACTCAAAATCAAACCCTAGGGCTTACACTTCGACGAAATCCACTAAAACACTTAATGCTAATGAAACCAGTTCAGGTGAAGATTCTGGACAAGGGACTGATGAATCTGGGCAGAAAAAACTAAGAAAAAACAAAATCTAAGAGCAAAAAAGGCAAAAAGTGGAATTTTCTTAAATTTTGGCAGAGGACGCAGGCAACCCGTTAGCACAGGTGCGGGCCCGCTCTGTGCACACAGCAAAAGTGCGTCCAGGGACGCACTGTGCAGCACTCAGAGGGTGCGTCCTACTGAAAAACTCAAGAAAACCAAAAATCAAACTAATCCTAAGCTAACCCACCCAGAGACAAGATCACAGAGCCAAAACCAGAAAAAGAAATCAATTTTCTCAAAGCAAATTTCAAACAAAAGAAAGGACTCTTTTCATTAATGGAAACTATCCCCAGAGATTCTGGGTTCGATCCCCAGCGGAGTCGCCAATTTGTCACACGGAATCAGTCAAGGGTGCGGACACAGCTGACCTTCCTAGAAGTCTAAGACATTCTAATGACAAACAAAACAAACTGGAGCTATCCTTCTCTAAACATACATTATGATATGAGAAATCAAGTGTTTCGTTCTTACCTTTGTCCAAACGCTGTTGTAGAAGTCCAAGCTTTGTTGATCCGGATGAGCTCCTCCCGTTCTTCAAAACCTGCAATCACCAACAGTCAAACAATTAAATAGCACCTGATTATAACATAAAACAAAGCATATTCAACATATAGACCAAGGAGTACATGAAATAACCCATTAACAATAAGCTATTGAGAAGAATGGACCAATTTGCATTAAAGGTAATCAAAAGGAACCATTACAACCTGAGCCTTAGTGTTGTGCAAGCTCCTTCCAGGGTCCACAAGAGTCTTCCTCTACTTTGACAAAGCTCACCCACTTCCAAATAGAACAAGTAAGGGTGACAATCTCTCCTCACAAACTTCTAAATGGGAGTCCTAATTCCTGCAGCATTTACCCTTAGAAATCTATAGCTTTCAACCTTTTTCCTTCTGGCTCAATGCCTCTTTTTATAGTGCTCAATAGGAAGTTAATCAGGTCCACCATCAATGGGATAGTCCCCTCTTTGGATGGGATCACTCCCTTATTGATGGGATAAGTTCCTCTTTGATAGGAGTGCATGAACCATCTGGAGGCGCTCAATATTCATCCAAGAACCTTCTAGAAAGCTCTAGAAGTGACCACAAGTAAGTTTTTGAAGATGAAACTCGCGCATTTTAACCTTTTCAGAGGGACGCACCTGCCCCTTTAGATACAGAGCGTCCTTGGACGCAGACCTTGTGAACAAAAGGTGCGTACCCGCAGGCAAGGCTTGAGAGAACCTGCGTACCCAGAGATAAACATATTTTATAAGGACTTTCTCTCTTTCTTGGATTTTGACATGAATAGCAGAGGCATAAGACTTGCTCAAAAGGGTAGTATGACTGTTGATTGAGCCATACCGACTGTAAATAGCCATGGTGACATTTTTTAGTGTAACACCTAGGGCCTCCTTCTTTGTATTGTTATCTCTTCTTTATGCATTGTGATTTTCCTTTTATGCATTTGAAACGTGGTTTTGTTGAACAAAATTTAGTTGTGATTGGTTAAATAGGTCACTGTTGAGGAATAGAATTGCTTCAGATGTGTAGAATAGATTGATAGGATAATAATCGATAAAGCTCCAGGAAAAGGGGTTGTCCACACTCTCAGTTTCACCTCTCCCTTATTGGATCAGGGGCTGGAATTGCAGAAACAGTGCTGCCCAACAAAAACACTAGTTTGCTTGACCATGCAATCTTTGGTGTAATGTCTTCATTTGTAGAAGTTAGTCATGCATTCAGACCTTTTTAGATGTTTCTTTGATTAAGTGCTGTACATGGTTCTCTTTATAAATAAAGCTGATGTTCATTTGTTTCATTGACAGTTAGGATAGATTAGCTGAGATTTTGATTGTGTGCAGGACTTGGTTGATTCGGTTAAGTGCACAACGTGCAGGGCATCTTCATCTCTCTCTCATCCACCTAAGCTTCATCCAGGCCAGCTGCTCCATCTCCTAGTTAGCTTCCATGTCTCACAACTATTCTTCTGCCCACGTAACCCTACCTTCTTGCTCTTCCATTGCCTTAGCCTTCTTTAAGTCAAGTCAACTTTCCACACCCTCTCATCACTTCATCCATCAGTCACTGGGTCATTTCAGGCCCCTACCCTACCTCCCTATCCATTCATGCATCTTCTCTCACTCGCCAATCCTTCAAAATCCAATTTTAGAACATCCTCTAGAAATTCTTGAACATCCTATAGAAATCCCTGAAACATCCTGTAGAACCCCTGCAGACTTCCTGTAGAAGCTCACAAATGAGGTTGTTGGATAGCCAAACTTTGTGAAACTCTCCGGAAGGGTGTTAGGGACTCCTTAGAACCTCTCTGAACCTTCCCAACCTTTTTCCAAGCTTTTCTCTTCCTTGATCCACCCCTGCACAGTAAAAAGCCAGTTAAAAGCACATGCATGATAATTCTGATAACTTATTCAAAAATACAAAAAGATGTGTTCTTCAGATAGAGATAGCCTAGACATGTGCATTTTACCTTCATAGAAGCAATGACATCTCTTTCAATAGTTTGCATTCTCTCCTCTGCATCAGTAGGACTAGCTGGTAGAATTAGGGTTTGCTAGGGTTTATGTTACTTTTTGGCTTTCAGTTTCTTTCTGCAAGTAGATCAGCTTCCTTTGAGTTAGCTTCCATCCACCAGTTAAAAAGCTTCTTCTAAGAGCTCATAGAATTTGGCTTAAGCCCCTAGCAGACTTGTGCCAGCTGACCAAGTGACTATTAGGATATTCCAACACATAGGAAATAGTTAAGTTCAACTTGGTCTAGTATAGAGTTAGGTATAGAGTTAGGTAAAGTGTGTTTCTTTACCGTTGTACATTTTGTAACTTACAATCCGACGGTCACGATATGTAGTGATCTGACGGTTCACTCTCTCCTCGGTATTACCGACACTTGATCCGTGGCTTGACACCCGATTGGTCCACGAGTTCTTTTTAAAGCGCATGGAGGGTCATTGTTCGGGTAATCCGTCTATGAGAGAAAGCTTATTTAAATTTTCATTCTTTGATTAATAAATTGCCTGAAGTGGCCACGTTGGCTCAGGCCGTGGACTATTTCCCTCTTTGAGGGTTTTAACCACGTCAAAAATACTGGTGTATTGATATGTGATCTGGTTGTGAGCGGTGTCCTTTTGGTGTTCTTTCTGAGGAACTTACCATGTAAATTCCTACATGGTATCAGAGCTATTTGAGGGCCGCGTCCGTTGGTGATCCAAATCTGAAGCTGGTAGAACTGCATGCGGCTGTCGTTTCCTAGATCTACTATTTCTGACTGCTTTTGGGCCGAGAGGACTGCTCTGTTGTGTTCGGAGCATCTGTTCCAGTGAGGAACTATTATAGACATTTTTGTGCCTTACAGCATAGAGCATGAAATGTCAATAATCTAAGGGATCCAAAGTCCCTAAACACGTTGTTCCTACCCCTAGAGGAACAAGGTCAGCAAACCACAACACTTCAGATCAGTTCTCCATTGAAAAACACTCAAAAACAGGTCAATTTTGGATCAAAGCAGCTGCTCCACTAAGCATCTGCGCTGAATGTCAAAAGCTCTATGGTGTACCTGCGCTGCATAGCAAGTGCAACAAAGGCTACCTGCGCTGGGCGTACTTTGACATGTGGAGGAATCTTTTCTCAATGTGCCAGTGCCCAGGAAGCTTCCAAAATGACACTTGGATCAAAAGATTCGCCTAATGATGAGTTAAGAGCTTCTAAAACTCCAAGTGGAAGGTAGAAACTCCGAGTGGACTCAAGGACTGAAGAACAACTGGAGTTGAAGAGGACAACAAGTCACACATCGAGCTGACTTATCTTCACTCCAAAACTCTATATAAGGATCTCATCCCATGGGATCTAGGAGGCCAGAATTTGGTGCAAAGAATTGCTGTTGGTTTACAGTTGAGAGTATTGGGTGATTGCTTGAGGGAGATGAAGAGGAGATTTCTTTCCGTCGGGAAGGTGATGCTGGATTAGACCTCTCACGGTTGTATCACCGCCTCAACCTTATTTCCTTATATTAATAAAGCATTTGAGGTTCTTCTATCCGCATTTGTTTCAATGGTGTATTGTCTTACTTGCGTATTTGATTTATGCTAATCCTTGAATCAATTATGAATGCATGCTTCTTGTAGTCTCCTTTTCTTGTCTTGTTCGCAGGATCTCGTGTAGCTGGGCCCGTGAGAAGACTTGGAGCTGGGAGCGAGCGGCAAATAGAGGAGATTGGATCGACCATTTGCGCAAGACATCGGTAAGTGGATCTCTTCCTTTCATCTCTTGCATGTCATAAAGAAGTAACTTTAGATAGCTTTGCTTCAGCTGTTGCTAAGGAACTATCACCCTTAGAGTGGGATAGGGTCATTCCGTGTTGGATACTTTTCCCCACAACAGACTGGCGACTCCGCTGGGGATCGTGTCTTGTTGGTAGCTTGTGTTTCTTGCTATTCATTTCTTAAACAAAGGGAGTACCGAATCGAACTGCATTCGAGTCCTTCGAATGCAAAGTAGAGGGCAGCTACTCTAACCCAGTGCTGGGCATGTTTATGATTTGAAGAGCTGGTCCACAAGGACTCTTTTTAGCTCTTTGTGATAGTGTTCATCTTCCTTTAATCATCCTCTAGTGTGTACTTGACTGATAGCCTCTGATTTGGCCAAAAACCATTGATTTTTGAGCAAACTGTGACCCGGAATCTGAGAGAGACGAGAGTTGTCTCTTCAGTGCAGCTCCAGCAAAGGCTACCTGCGCTGCAACGCAGGTCCCGAAGGGGCTACCTGCGCTGCATGTCAGATTGACAGTGCAGCACCCGCGCTGATCTAGTTTTGCCTTGTGCAACTGGGATTCCCCACTGTCTGTTGCCCAGTTTTCAGTATTGTTTTTGCAGCCTGTTGTCAACCTGTATACCCAGCTGAAACTACTTTTCTTTGCCTTCATTCCGCCTCAGTTGTATGAAGAAACCGTGATTGTTCTTATTGTATTTCTTACTTTCATTCACAGTTTCCCGTAGCGAAAGTGAACTAGTCTTGCTATGACCTCTTGGATCTAGACCTATGAGAAAGTGTCGTTGTGATTCTAAGAGCTAGTTTATTGTTGTTCGTAGCTGCTTGAGCATTTTCTTTCGTTATATGGTTCGAATTTCAGTATTTCTTGTGTTGAAACGAGTGAATCTTAAGGTGTTCTTTTGATTATTGGACAAAAACTTGTTTTCTTTCGCTTGAAATTGAATTCGAAATTATACAACAGCTTTCTTTTTGTAATACATCAACATTAAGGAAGAAGAAAAGAAATACTTGCATTGTGCATGTGCATTTTGACAGTTTGCATGTCGATTTAGGAAAAGTGCATCAGTGTGTGCTCTATGATCTGTTTGAAAAGGTGATGTCTTTCTTTTCCTTCAGTAGTTAAGATTTTCATAAGTTGAAAGAATTGAAAAAGCTTGCTTATCATTCTTAGACTGCATTTAGGAGTTGTATCATACATCACGTGGTGATCCATAAAGGCAAACTGCTAAGCAAGATCAACCTAAAAAGAACTGAATTTATCTAACAACGCTTTGAAACATAACGAAACATAGTAGAGGTCTAGGTAGAGACGTGAACCGGCGTCGTTAAACATAGTGACTGTTGATCTCTACGAAGGTGGGTGATTCCTCCTGAGGGACGATAGCACTAATACGGATTTGTGCTCCCGCGTACCGTCGCGTATATTGGGAGACCCCTATAGGAACAAAGCCTTTATCCATAGGAAGCCGTGTCGGCCGCCCTACTGATCGCGATGCAGTGAACACAGCATTCACGAAGATCGACCACTCGTACCGTAAAACGTATTCTGTGGTTTCGCGAAAGGTTTGGCACACCCTCTGCCTAGAACTCCAGAGTAGTTTCTTTTGGCCTTTTTCAAACTCTATAACTGAAAAAGTCCATCTGAGCATTTGTCACTTCAGGCTCGTTAATACATCGAAGGAGACTAGAGTCATCTTTAGCTTTTTCTCGACTCTTAAAAAGTGAAAAAGCAAGTTGTGTCTAAAGCGTCGTCATATAAAATTCATTTTAAACGGAACATAATCACCTCCTATTCCTGCGTTGATCTTCGAAGTTAGTCTTTTGGCATCGTAAGTTCTTGTAGAATCGCTAAGAAATCTTTTGGATAGACTAGGTATGTCTGAACAACCGTCGACATCTAGGACCGTGTCGTCTGACACAGCAGCAGCAGAACCCCCTGCTGCTACTCCAACGATGTTTGTCGGTATACCATCTGTCCCGGCAAATTGTCAACAACAAGCCGGAGTCCAATCAGGGACGACAATATGGTTAGTTCCTATTTCTTCATCTGGATTATCATCTGGTACTTCTTATGTTGAAACTCAACAAATTGATCCAATGTGTCTTCAAAGGCCAATTTATCCTTTAAGTACTGGATTTCCACCATGTGGAGGGCAGTATGCTCTTTCATTGTTCCCTCCTAGAGAACAACCATATGAGAGTTTACAACAAGGATCAGGTCAAACTGGAATTACATCCAGCGGTTGGGTACCAATACTGCCTCAACGATCAGGAGTTGCATATTCAATGCAACCAGTACACCCTGAGTCGAATATTCCCACCACACCTGCTATGGCGAATGCGTCACAAGTACAAGCGCTACCTGTTGTAATACAACAACCTCTTGTCTCAGCGGCTCAATCACAATCTCAGGGTAGTGCCTCCTTATCTGGAGCGACTCAGGCTCAAACAAGTACTGTGACTCCTAATCTTGGTCAATCATCCAGTATTGGTCAACAGCAAATGGTCCAACAACCAGAGCTGTTTCAATCTCAACAGCCGCCATTCCAGCAATCATATCAAGGACCTAAGCAACAAGTCTTTGTAAGTAATGGGCAACCATGCTATAATGGTTATGCCCATCAACTTTGTCAAAGTTGTCAGCATTATGCTGGTCTGCAAAGACCCATTGCTCAGGCGATACCATCTTATCCTGGATATGCTTCGCCTAACCTGAACCAACAGTTGCCCTTTGTAGCAACTCTAGAATTGCCAGATCTAAACCGGCTGACGAATGATCCAATTGCTTATGCCCCTTGGTGGCCAGCGATTCCGCATAAACTTCCATCGGACATTCCTAAATTCAATGGAAATCCAGGTGAAGACCCGTCGAATCACGTCATGACTTTTCATCTGTGGTGTTCATCGAACACTCTAAACGATGATTCGATAAGACTTCGCCTCTTCCAGAGGACATTGACAGGTCCAGCGGCTAAATGGTACATTGAATTGCCAAGAGCCTCTTTCGACAATTTCAGTTCCTTAGCCACGACTTTCTTAACCCATTTTCAATTACCGATAAGGTATGAAACGGGAATAGAACTCCTTACCAACTTCAAACAGACAACGGCCACTCACATATCTGATCATATACATGAGTGGCGACGTCGTCGTAGGATGGTGAAAACTTACGTTCCCGATTAGCTGTTAGCTGAATGGTTTATAAAGTCGTTACTTCCGGCTATAACGAAAGATGTGGCCAAGGGGGGAGTCGTAACAGAGGAGCAGGTCATTGCTCGTGCTCAATATCTGGACTTAGTATATACTCAGTCTGGCACGCTCTACGACAAAATACCTGATGCCCCCAGACCTGAATTTTCAATTCCTCCCCCTCCTAAATCGAATACTGACTCTCACGCCAGTAATGGCGTGACTGGCAAACGAAAAATTTCTAGTCAAAATGCAAATGAGGAACTTCTTGCCTCAGAAGTAAATGCCATGTCGACCGACAAGGGCAAACAACTAAAGCAACCAGGGGGCAAGTAGAAAAAGAAAAGGAAAGGGAAACCCCCGACAGGGTGTCATATATGCGATGAGGATCATTGGACGAAAGATTGTCCACATATAGCTGAAGTTAAGAAACTCTTCAAGAGTTCAAAAACCCCAGCAGTATTGACTGATCCGTTTCCTAATCCAAGACAAAATCTGGTTGCTAATCAAAATGCTTCCCGATCCCAAGTGCTTATGTTGTCCACCTCAAAGCAGCAGAATAATGCTTTGACAAGGAATAAAGATTACAGGAATCCAAAGCAGTTGAACAACAAGGCAAATAAACAACCTAGTAGTTCAACAACAACTTTGACCAAAGTTGTGCCACCCATCATTCCTGAACAAACGATAAAGTCGCAAAAGGGAGTGGTACACAAATCGACATTTAATCCTCGTGCAAAAATAGCACAGAATTACAATATAGTAGAGGACTTGGCCCAATCGCCATCCGCTATGTCGACACTTGAGGTACTGCAAAATTTCCCCTCCCAAGAGCAAGCTTTATTATCAGCGATAGGTGGGATTGGACCAATGGATTCCAATCTTGTGGCCTTTGATCATAAAGGATATGACCCTAAGTTACCAGCTCAACTAGCTTTCCTTATTCAAGTGAAAGCCCTCAACAAGACTGTTCATCGAACAATTATTGATGAAGGGGCATCTACATGTCTTATGTCGATGAGTTGCTGGAAAAATTTAGGCTCACCACCCTTGTCGAAATCGTCAACGACATTAAAAGCATTTGATGGACGATCATACACTCCATACGGGATTTTAACTAACTTGCAAGTTGAACTGGGGGGCAAAACAGTAGAAGTTGATGTTGAAGTAATCGATGGAAACCTCGATTACAACATCCTACTGGGAAGGCCCTAGATATATGCCATGGCCGCAGTTGTGTCGACCTACTTCAGGAAGATTGCATTTCCCTTTCAAGGAGGGATTACAGTCGTCGACCAACAAACTTTCCTCCCCGAAAGTTCACAAGTTACGGGAAGCATTCCAATGATCCATGGAAGCGATCATTCGCTTCGAAATGTTGGAGTAGCTCTAATAAAAGACCCTACCTTAATGGGTACTTTTGCCCTACCGCCGGCGAGTAATCTGGTAGAAGTAGCCACAGTGGAAACCTACAATTTGAAATCTTCTATATCTAACGGATTTGGAAGATTCCTAAACATTTTATCAGCATGGATCATCGCCCTAATGGAAATACTGTAAATATAGTGGGCCTCGAGGACGGTTCTTATCTCGTGTCAACCTTGTTAAAAAATGAAACAAGGAGTCATGAGGATAGTTCTTTTACTATGTCAACCTCATTAAAAAATGAAACAAATCCCCTTTTCAAAATTCAAAGGTAAACCTTCATTCCAACCACCAAGTTGAATGCAATGAAGCTTGGGGGGCACCCTCCTTTGACATGCGTTATTATGATGCTGGGGGCATGCAAACTAAAACGAGCAGTTTTGGCAGAGTTCATGCTCGTTAAAAAATAAACGCAAAACCGAGCAGTTTTAGCAAGAGTTCATGCTCGTTAAAAAATAAACGCAAAACCGAGCAGTTTTAGCAAGAGTTCATGGTCGTTAAAAAATAAATGCACATGTGAGCAAGCTTCCCCCAGAGTTCAAGCTCATCAAGAAAAAATGAACCGGTAAATAGCCATTTGAGACCATAGATTCATCAGCCATAAAAACCTTGGTCGTGTTTGCATCGTCACCTCCACTCGTCATTTGGCCGATCATTCACATCCACTTGATTGTTTACCTATTTTGAGGAACAGCTGCGAAGAGTGATTTCGCCTAGCCATCCTTGTGACACTGCCGTGATTGGAAAATTCCAACCTGTACCTGGAATCTGCTGCTATCCCTGTTTATCACTCGTTCCTCAAAATACGAGTCTTCTTTGAGCTCTTTTCACTGACTCGTAAAATATGAAAAGTTTGCCGCGTTTTGGCCTTCCAGCTCGTTAAAAGGACCGGAAGAGCTATCCCTCCTCTAGATTTTAATCTTTTTGGACCTGAGGGATTATTGCACAAAAAGATCGAGCGCTTGTCTAGTTCGGCTCGATAAAGCTATCGAACATTCATCCCTTCTGTATTGTTTTATACTTTTTCGGACTTAAGGGATTAGATGACGAAAAAGGACCTTTGGAGTTAACTTTATGTACCTTTTTAGACTCTCTAAAAATGAAAAGGACCGAGTTGTCTTTGTCGCTAGACTCGTTAAAAACATTAAATAGCGACAAACTTGTCTTTAGACGAGAACGAGTTTCCCTATCGCTAGGCTCGTTAAAACATATCGATGGGCTTGCCCGAAGGGCAGGTTATAGAACAAGCATATGTTATCCTCCTCAAGCTTGACAAAAATAAAGAGGTACTGGTCAGAAATGACTGGGGAAAAATTGGGAGAACCTCAAAGCTTAATGGTAGCAAGTCGCTCTTGAACATGACACTTTTGCCTCCGTAAATATCGGGTTGGGTTATTATCATTCACCGGTCCCTTCACCATGGTCTCGCCATACCATCCATACATGGGGTAATGCTACCGATCCATCACATCAGTGTCGTTATATGTTCAAGAGATGTCATTCAGAAAGTGTCAACCGGGTCCCATCCACTACCATACATCATCTTTCATCCTTCCATGACCGCCACCCTGAATCATATTTCACAGATCGTTTTCACCATCATCACTAGCTCCGTTTCGTGTCACTGATGTGGGATTCATTAAGGCCCTCCTTTGACGGATCACTTCTTGTCGACATCAGTTCATTATCCAAGAAGTTGATCTAGGAACACCCCCTCAGTACTTTGAAGCTTGCATGCCTCAATGGCAAGTTTCTCACTCCCGGCGATAGGTATACATTAATGACCTTCGACCAGGAGACTTTGCGTGGTGTTCGACGTCAGATCCTATATTCACGCCACGTGAATTGTGCTGCAGTACCTTGAGGGTCATCATCATTATCGGTGATTCCTCTCGCGCTTGTTAACAGTTTACATTATTGACTGGTAATCAAGCGATGTCTTTCCATGTTCGACTTCAAGAAATTCTCACATGGATCGACTTGTACTAGAGTGAAGATCGGACAAGTTTGAAGACCCCGGATCTAGTTTCATCCATCCGGGCTGCGATATATATTCAGGAGATAAAAACACAGATATGTACAACAAATGTATTTATAAAGCTGAGCATGGGAAATGCCCCCATCAGCTAGGTCATGAAAAGAAAGTATGAAAATATAATGTATTGTATTGTATTTTGTTACAGGTTACCTCCCGACGATTGAATGAACTTCGGATCCTCCTAATAAAGCATTTCACCCGATAAACGACCTCATACTTTAGGGGGCAACTGTTATAGACATTTTTGTGCCTTATAGCATAGAGCATGAAATGTCAATAATCTAAGGGATCCAAAGTCCCTAAACATGTTGTTCCTACCCCTAGAGGAACAAGGTCAGCAAACCACAACACTTCAGATCAGTTCTCCACTGAAAAACACTCAAAAACAGGTCAATTTTGGATCAAAGCAGCTGCTCCACTAAGCATCTGCGCTGAATGTCAAAAGCTCTATGGTGTACCTGCGCTGCATAGCAAGTGCAACAAAGGCTACCTGCGCTGGGTGTACTTTGACATGTGGAGGAATCTTTTCTCAATGTGCCAGTGCCCAGGAAGCTTCCAAAATGACACTTGGATCAAAAGATTCGCCTAATGATGAGTTAAGAGCTTCTAAAACTCCAAGTGGAAGGTAGAAACTCCGAGTGGACTCAAGGACTGAAGAACAACTGGAGTTGAAGAGGACAACAAGTCACACATCGAGCTGACTTATCTTCACTCCAAAACTCTATATAAGGATCTCATCCCATGGGATCTAGGAGGCCGGAATTTGGTGCAAAGAATTGCTGTTGGTTTACAGTTGAGAGTATTGGGTGATTGCTTGAGGGAGGTGAAGAGGAGATTTCTTTCCGTCGGGAAGGTGATGCTGGATTGGACCTCTCACGGTTGTATCACCGCCTGAACCTTATTTCCTTATATTAATAAAGCATTTGAGGTTCTTCTATCCGCATGTGTTTCAATGGTGTATTGTCTTACTTGCGTATTTGATTTATGCTAATCCTTGAATCAATTATGAATGCATGCTTCTTGTAGTCTCATTTTCTTGTCTTGTTCGCAGGATCTCGTGTAGCTGGGCCCGTGAGAGGACTTGGAGCTGGGAGCGAGCGGCAAATAGAGGAGATTGGATCGATCATTTGCGCAAGACATCGGTAAGTGGATCTCTTCATTTCATCTCTTGCATGTCATAAAGAAGTAACTTTAGATAGCTTTGCTTCAGCTGTTGCTAAGGAACTATCACCCTTAGAGTGGGATAGGGTCATTCCGTGTTGGATACTTTTCCCCACAACAGGAACCCCTTTCGTTTCACGCGAAAAGGTTTCCGGTAGCCCTATATGCGTCATTTTTAAGATCTGGAGGTATACAGTGTTTATTTACAGTTTACTGTTATTTTCTCTCTGGTTATTTCGGTTTCTGTTTATTTACCTTTTTTATTACCGGATCTATACCTTTCATTTCTGTGTATGCTCTTTGCCCTGTGACTCTGTGCGACCTGGGCAAATCAGAAACAGAAAGGAAGCTTTTTTTCTCATGCGTATGCTCTTTTCCCTGCACCTTAGTGTGATCTTGGAAAATCAGAAACATTGAGAAAAATATTTAGTTTCCGGCTAAAGCTAACTTCGAGCCGTAAGGTTCGTTTTTCTATGCATATTCGTGTTGGGTTTTGTGTTTTTGTTTTGTAGGAAAAAAGAGCTTTCTCAAGGCAAGCACGCAACCCAAGGCCCCCCCCCTCTCTCTCTCTCTCAAATTTTTTGTATAGCTCAATTGGTTCAAAGCTATTTTAAGAGAGTAGAGGTCTTGGGTTCAAATCTCTATTTTGTAGGGGCATTTTTTTTTTCATTCCCGCACATTCGCGCACTTTGCCGACAACTTCAACAAATTTTTTTCAAAAAGCCATAACTTCTTCATCCGGAAGCCTTTTTCAGAGCCGTTTTTTTTTTAAACAGCCTAATTTTTCGAGATCTATCCATTGGAACACTTACATTCAGCATCTTCAGCTTCAGTTTTTTTAAAAAATGGAAAGTCCATGCCAAGTCATTCTTGACAGCACTAACTACTTCCAATGGATATCCTACATGGAAGATTTACTTAGAAGTAAAGGTCTCTACAGAATAGCCACAGGCCAAGAGAAGAAACCAAAAGATGAAGACAAGGCTGCAAAATGGGAAAATAGACAAGATCAAGCACGTGGTTTGATAGGGATGTCTATTTCTCCTGATCTTAGATTCCATATTGCAGAACTTGATACTCCTCAAGAAGCATTGGAACAAATCACTAAAGTTTTCGGGATTAAAAATGAAATTAGAGCTCATCAACTGGAAAATGAGTTGCTTACACTGGATCCTAATAATTTTTCTTGCATTGAAGATTTCTTGTCCAAATTCAAGACCCTTAGATATCTCTTGGAAGGTGTTAAGGTTAAGAAAGAAGATAGTAACCTTATTTATTCCATCCTTACTAAGTTGGGACCAGCCTAATCTGTATTTGTTTCCACCTTCCATTCTACAAGGGAAGCTTTCATTTGTCAAGGAAAAGAATACAAGCCCCCTTCCTTTGACTCTTTTTGTGATTCTTTAATAAGAGAACAAGAAAAACTCTTACACCTTGGTCTTCTCAATCTTGGAAACTCTTCCAAGAAAGCGTTAGCCACCCAGCAGCAACCAAATTCAAAGAATCCTAAAAAGTCATATCCTAAAAGGAATGGTCCTAAACCAAACAAGGGTCCTAAGCAAACTTAGCCTCAAAATGAAAGATCATTTTAGCAAAATGATAAGACCAATAAAAACAAATGGAAGAAGACTGACAGACATTGCAATTTTTGTAATCGAGATGGGCACTTAGAATCAAAATGCTTTAAGAAGATGGAAGCCTTGGAAGCAGCAATGAAGAAGCATAACATCCATTTGGGGCAATCTTCAACTTCAACTTCATCTTCAGGAATGGCACTTTCTGCATGTCGTTGTCAATCATCTCAGTCTGGTTATGCATTAAATGTATATTCTTCTTCTCATTCTCATGAGTGGCTCATTGATTCTGGAGCCTCTTATCACATGGCCAAAAAAAAAGCCATGTTTTCTTCTTTAAATGATTGTAACACCAAAAATATATATGTTGGTGATGATAGATCTCTTAATGTTGTAGGGACTGGAACTGTTCATCTAGACAATGGTCAGTTTAATGATGTACTATGTGTTCCAACCTCATCCTGCAACCTTCTATCTGTATATCACATAACTCATTCAGGTGAAGGTAAAATTGTTGAATTTTCACCTCATGATGTTGTAATCAAGGACCTAAGAGATCCTAAACAGATTCTAGCTACTGGTATTTCTGATGATTCCACAAGGTTGTATAAGTTTCACAACTTTGGGTCATCAAATCTTCCCTCAGTATTTGTTGCTCATAATGATGAAGTGAGCAAACTTTGGCATGAGCGATTTGGTCACTTAAACTATCGCTCCCTTCAGCATCTATGTAAAGAAAATATGGTGACAGGTCTTCCTATGGTATCTTGCAGAGATGGTGTTTGTTCCGGATGTGTACTCGGAAAACATCATCGAGACAGTTTTGAAAAACGTGCCTCTTGGCACGGCTCAACCCCTTTACAGCTTGTGCACAGTGATTTATGTGGTCCACTTCCTGTTGCTTCATTCTCTGGCTGCAAGTATTTCTTAACTTTTATTGATGATTTCTCCAGACGCACTTGGGTATACTTCTTAAAACTCAAGAGTGAAGTATTTAACAAATTTTTGGCCTTCAAAGCCTTTGTTGAAAAACAATCTGGACATCAAATTCTTAAGCTAAGAACTAATAATGGTGCAGAATATGTTAAAAACACATTCATCAACTTTTGCACCGAAAATGGAATTCAAATGCAACATACTATTCCATACACTCCACAACAAAATGGTGTGGCTGAAAGGAAAAATCACACCTTAAAGGAAATGGCTAATTGTATGCTGCAATCTAAAGGACTCAGTCTTAGTTTTTGGGCCGAAGCAATTAATTGTGCAAATTATATAATAAATCGCACTCCTACTAAGGTTCTAAAGAATATCACTCCAGAAGAAGCTTGGAGTTCCATTAAACCAGATGTAAGTCACTTTCGTGTTTTTGGAAGTGAAGCATGGGCCCATATTCCAGATGAAAAGCATAAAGCTTTAGAACCTAAGAGTGAGAAATGTACTTTTGTTGGATATTCTGAAGATGTAAAAGGTTATAGAATTATTCCATTTAAGTCCAAAAATGTTATCATTAGAAGAGATGTAAAATTTGATGAAAATAAATCGGCCTGCGAGCCTGGTCCGGCGGATGTGGCACCTCTTCCTATCTCTTCTACTTTTGAAAACATTTCTTCTTCAGATGATGAAAGTGAGGATGAAAATCCTCCCCCACCTTCTCAGGATCCTCAACTTCCACGATGGGTCCGTGCTACTCGGGATGCAGCAGGTGATCTTGCCGGTGATCCTACAGATCAGTGACGTACACGTTCTCAGTTTGAAAGAGCCTCTTCTTTACTGGCTCAAGCTCCAGTAAATCACGATCCTGACACTTTTGCAGAAGCTTCAGGCCATCCACATTGGGAAGCAGCTATGAATGAAGAATATCATTCATTGTTGGCAAATGATAAATGGGATCTTGTTCCTCTACCAAAGGGACGCAAACTTGTTAGATGTAAATGGGTTTACAGAACCAAGTATGGACCAGATGGGAAAGTTGATAAACATAAATCTCGTCTTGTTGCTAAGGGCTTTTCAAAGGTTGAAGGCATTGACTACACTGAAACCTTCTCCCCTGTTGCCAAAATGAACTCTATCCGCCTTGTTCTTTCCCTTGCTGCCTCTTTAAAATGGGAAGTCCATCAGATGGATGTTAAATCTGCCTTCTTGCATGGGGACTTGCATGAAGAAATCTATATGGAACAACCCATTGGCTTCATCCAAACAGACTCCAGCCTTGTATGTCGACTTAAGAAATCTCTTTATGGTCTCAAGCAAGCTCCTCGGGCTTGGTATGCCAAAATGGATAGCTTTCTTTTAGAATCTGGCTTTTCTAGGTGTTATTCTGACAATACTGTCTACACCAAGAAAGTGGGCAACTCTCTTATCATCCTTGTTCTCTATGTTGATGATCTTATTCTTACTAGTAGTGATCCCAACCTTATAAACCATGTGAAGTCCAGCCTTAAAAAGAAATTTGAAATGACAGACTTAGGACACTTACACTATTTTCTCGGTCTTCAAGTCTTGAAATCCAAGGAGGGTATTTCCCTTTCCCAGTCCAAGTATGCTTGTAATATTCTTCGTCATTTTCACATGGAAGACTGTAAGCCAGCCCCTTCTCCCTTTCAGTCTGGAGTCAAACTTTCAGTCTCTTGTACTTCTCCTGAAGTTGATGCTACCTTATACCGTCAACTTGTAGGAAAAATCTTGTATTTAACCCATACTCATCCTGATCTTTCCTTTGTTGTTGGCCTTGTTGCTCGTTTTATGCAAAATCCCCGTGAAAGTCATTAGAAAGCAGCTAAAAGAATACTTCGTTATGTTCGAGGTACAGTACAGTTTGGGATTCATTACAGTGCCAAAGCAACTCCTCTATTAGTCGGTTTCACTTATTCTGATTGGGCTGGTGACCCTGATGATCGAAAGTCTACTGCTGGTTATGTCTTCACTCTTGGTTCAGGACCTATTACATGGGCTTGTAAGAAACAGGATGCCATTTCTCTTTCGTCAGCAGAAGCAGAGTATCGTGGTGTCGTGGAAGCTAGTAAGGAAGCCTTGTGGCTTCGTCAGATCCTATCAGAGTTCGGCTTTGAGAAGTAGCATCCAACCACACTTTGGTGTGATAATCAAAGTGCCATTCAGCTATGCAAAGATCCAGTCCAACATCAGCGCAGCAAACACATTGAACTACACATGTACTTCATCAGAAAGCTCATTCATGACCATGTTCTTGAAGTGCAATATTGTTCAACAGATGATCAGGTTGCAGACATCTTCACAAAGGCTCTCACAGAGGCGAAGTTCACTAAACTTCGATATATGCTTGGAGTTCAGGAAGTTGTCACTAAGGGGGGATAGGCTCTAGTGCCTCCTTCCTTCTCCTATTGTGTCATATTTTTAAATCCTTCAATCCTATCCCAAGTTGTTCTTAAGGGGGATGTTAGGATATTTCGACACATAGGAAATAGTTAAGTTCAACTTGGTCTAGTATAGAGTTAGGTAAAGTGTGTTTCTTTACCGTTGTACATTTTGTAACTTACAATCTGACGGTCACGATATGTAGTGATCCGACGGTTCACTCTCTCCTCGGTATTACCGACACTTGATCCGTGGCTTGACACCTGATTGGTCCATGAGTTCTATTTAAAGCGCATGGAGGGTCATTGTTCGGGTAATCCATCTATGAGAGAAAGCCTATGTAAATTTTCATTCTTTGATTAATAAATTGCCTGAATTGGCCACGTTGGCTCAGGCCGTGGACTGTGTCCCTCTTTGAGGGTTTTAACCACGTCAAAAATACTGGTGTATTGATCTGTGATCTTGTTGTGAGCGGTGTCCTTTTGGTGTTCTTTCTGAGGAACTTACCCTGTAAATTCCTACAGTGACAACTGCGGCAATAACTAGTACTTGTGCATACAGCACCGTCGCTTCCAAGTTTGTTACGAACTACCGGGTTGATAAAAGTAAAGAAGGGAGTCCCAGGAGTTGAAGCATTATTGCTGCAATACTGGAGCCCACCATCTTTTTGGTGCCGTTTCCGGGGAAGCGTCAGAGTATTGGTGATTGTTGCTTTTCTTCTATTTTCCTACACTCGCCTTCTACTAAATACTTTATTTCATTTCCATTCTGCAATTTCATTTCTGCAAAAGTAAAAGAGATATTTCCTGCTTTCATAGATTAGCATTTCAATTTTGCAATTTTAGTTCTGCAAGCGTAGATTAGCAATTTCAATTCTGCAACCGTAGATTAGCATTTCATTCCTGCAATTTCATTTGAGCAACATAGCTTAGTCCTTTCCTGCTTTCATTTCAATTCCGCATTTTCATTTCAGCAATATAGCTAGTTGCAGTTCAATCTATTTTAGTTTTGAAGGTGCAAGCAGAAAAATCAAAAAGCAATCAAAAGCCTTTCCATTTCATGCCTCGTAGGAACAGAGATAAAACCGGCAAATTCTTACCCAACACCCCCACCACTTCACTGAGTCACCCTTCTCTCTTCTTTGGTGACAGTGATCCAGAAGAACCTATAGGCGAGCCTCCTGAGATATAAGAAGATCCCATAATAGAAGAAGAGTTAGAAACCACTCCACCTGAAGCCATGGTTGAGAATAGAAGAGAAGATGAGAGAATAGAAGGTGCCTTTCCCATCCTAGAGACCAATGGAGACATGAAAATGAAAAACATAAGCCCCTCCGCTTTGCCTCACTTCCATGGATTGACTACTGAAGACCCGGATACCTTCTTGTTTAAGTTTGTTGTCCTTTGTCGAACCTATGAATATACAGAAGATGAGCAAAAATTGAAACTCTTTCCCTCTACCCTCAAGGATGCAGCATTACGCTGGTTCATGGGCTTACCTGGAAACCGTATCACCACTTGGGCTCAGATGCAGCAAGATTTCAATACCAAATACCGGGACTACTGTAGGTCCAAGGAAACCAAGGGAGAAATATTTCGGATGACCATGGGAAATGATGAGTCTTTAGAAGATTATGAGGAAAGGTTCCAACTTAGCTATAAGCAGGCCAGGTGCACACTTGACCCTGAATCTCTCAAGTTGGTCCTGCTCCAAGGAGTCCCTGAAGACCTTCTAGATACCCTTCACATGCTAGCTGGAGGAGATATTTACCAACTACCTTATGAGGATATAAAGACCGTGTTTAGAAACCACTCTAGGGCAGCCCGGAAAAGAGGTAGGGAAAACCCCCTTTCAGCTAGTACTACTTTCTCCGAGCATGAGTTTGTTAATCAGCTGGAGGACCTCAAAAGTGAGGTGAGACAGACCATTGCCATGAAACTTGATACATTCTGAATCCAGCAAAAGAAAGAGGAAGCTGAGAGAGATTTAGCCATCTTCTGTCCTAGGTGTACAAGGAAGCACCCTAAGAACAAGTGTCCATTACACTCGGTAGAGGTATGTTTCGTTTGTGAGGAGGACCACCCCACAAACCAATGCCCAACCTTACCTGGGTTTAAGGCCATGTACCAAGGAACTGAGGCACCCACTGAACCTCTCTACTATCTCAACCAAAGGAGGCCGCATGGACCTAGACCTTACCAGCAGGGGATGCAAGGGACATCTCAAGCTTATTATAGCCCCAACCAATCTGCTCCTATACCTTCTTGGGGTCCCCCTGCTCATCCTTCCTGGTCTGTGCTTCCTCCATGGTCTTACCCACCTCAATACCATACTCAGCCCACTACTCATTTGTTTCACTCACATGTCCAGCCACAGCCTCAGTGGAATGCACCTCAACCGAGGTGGAGGCCCCAGTACAACACTCCTCCCGCCATTTTTCCTCCACCACCAGCTCAAGCACAACCATTACCTCATGCTCCTCCAAGACAACCCCAAATGCCTGCTCAACCGAACCCGAATCCCAACAACCGACAGGCCCAACAGGTATATACTGGGGAAACAACATGCCCTACCTATGTTGTGGAGATCCAGGAGATCAACCTGCGATCCGGGAAGACTCTCCCGCATCGCCAACCTCCTCCCCCAGAGGACGAGGAAGATAAATAGGAAAGTGAACCCAAGGCCACTCCACCCTTTCCTGAAAGACTAATAGTAACCACACAACCCGACCTAGAGGAGAATGAGCTTCTGGGAGAACCCAAACAGTTGTGTGTGAGAATACCACTTCTCCAAGCCATCAAAGATGTACCGATATACAACAAATTGGTTAAGGAAAAGTGTTTCAGGCACCCAGGCAGGCGAAAAAGAGATGCCTCAACCATCAATGTCATAGGACAACTGTCTGATCTTATGTTGGGGCAAGTAATCTGTCCAAAGTATTTGGATCTTGGGAGTCCTGTAGTTGATGTCCACATCAATAGCACCATCATACCCCACACTTTGATTGATTTAGGGGCTGCCATTAATGTGATGACCAGGGATACTATGCTCAAACTCAACCTTCAGGGTTCCTTAAGGAAGACCTCGACGGTCCTGCAGTTGGCAGATCGCTCCACCGTGACTCCTGAAGGGATTGTGGAGGATGTCTTGGTCTCCGTTGACTCTTGGGAGTATCCTGCGGACTTCTTGGTTCTTCAACCAAAGGAAAAGCTTACTGGATACCCCCTTATTTTTAGAAGACCTTGGTTAGCCACTGCAGATGCTTACATAAGCTGCCGAGCAAGAAACATGACCATCAAAAATGGTCCTATGTCCAAGCAGCTAGTCCTATACCCTCCTGCCCAACCTCTATTAGAGCATGACTTACCACTTTGGTTGGAAGAAGGAGAAGAGGATGAGGTGTACTCTACACCCTTGTGCACCTTAGAAACCACTAGGGGAGGTCCTCAAACCGAGGATGATTTGATTGAGACCTTGATTCAAAATCCGCCTCCCAGTGCATTGTCCTTAGAGAAATTAGTGGAGGATACTCAAGCAAGCACCTTAGTGGACCTTTGTGTGACCGACCCAATCTCTCCCAGAGTAAAAAATGTGGAGTTTGGCCCCGAAATAATGTTAAAGATCAGCTCCTTCCTATCTCCTTCCCAGGAAAAGGAGGTGTATAGTTTGTTGGCCAGTCATCTAGATGCTTTTGCTTGGAGCTATAAGGAGATGAAAGGAGTCCATCCTTCGGTCTGTACCCATCACATCTACATCAAAGAAGATTGTAAACTGGTCAGGCAACCTCAGACGAGAATGAATATAGCCCTTAAGGACATTGTCAGAGAAGAATTGCAAAAACTGTTGGATGCAGGATTCATCTACCCCATCTCGGATAGCGAGTGGGTGTCCCCTTTGGTGTTGGTACCCAAGAAAAATGGAAAGTGGATAATCTGTGTGGACTACCGAGAACTGAAAAAAGCCACCAAGAAAGACCACTTTCCTCTGCCTTTCATAAATCAAGTGTTGGATGGACTGGCGGGGAAGAAGTTTTTCTCTTTCCTAGATGGGTTCAGTGGGTATAACCAGATCCAATCAGCCCGGAAGACCAAGATAAGACCACCTTCACTTGTCCTTGGGGTACCTTTGCTTACCGAGTCCTTCCCTTTGGGCTATGCAACGCTCCTGCCACTTTCCAAAGAGCCGTATTGAGCATCTTTTCTAAGCTGGTCCATGATTCGGTGGAAATCTATATGGATGACTTCACTCCTTATGGGTCCAACTTCCAGGAAGCATTGTCCAATCTGGGAAAATTTCTAACCAAGTGCATTGAGATGAACCTGTCCCTTAGTCCTGAAAAATGTGAATTCTTGATGACTGAAGGAACCATGCTAGGACATACCATTTCTCGCCAAGGATTGCAGGTGGATCCCAATAAAATTGCTCTCATAAAAAAGGTTCCACCTCCTCAAAAGGTAAGAGATGTTTGGAGTTTCTTAGGCTTAGCAGGATATTATAGAAGATTTATTAAAGACTTCAGTAAGCTAGCCTCGCCACTGTTTGGCCTCTTAGCAAAAGATGTTGAGTTCAAATGGACGGACGACTGTCAAAGGGCTCTGAATGAATTAAAGGATAAGTTGGTGTCCGCCCCGATATTGAGAGGTCCAAACTGGGCCCTACCTTTCCACATCCACACTGATGCCTCGAACAAAGCCATAGGGGCAACCTTAGGACAGGTTGAACAAAAACTCCCATATGCCATATACTTTGTCAGCAAAAACTTATCCAAGGCAGAACTGAATTATACTGTAGCTGAGAAAGAGTTCTTGGCCTTGGTCCATGCCCTGAACAAGTTCCAAAACTACATCACTGGCTATCAAACATTTGTACATATTGGGCATGCTGCAATTAGATATTTAATGAATAAACCAGATGTGAATGTTCGTATTATTAGATGGTTACTTCTGTTGCAGCAGTTTGATTTGACTATCGATGACAAACCAGGTAAAGAAAATGTTGTTGCTGACTTCTTGTCTAGACTGGATTTACCTGCAGGTGAAGATGGAACAGTGGATGACCAGATGCCAGATGAACATCTGTTTGCTATCTCAGTACTCTCTCCATGGTTTGCTGATATAGCAAACTATCTGCTCTCAGCATAGTTCCCTCCGCATCTATCTTCAAAAGAGAAAAGCATAATTGTAAGGAAGAGTGCCTCATTCACTTGGATCAGGGGCAACCTGTTCAAACTTGGCCCCGATCAGATCTTAAGGCGTTGTGTAAGGGAGGAGGAAGTCTTTGACATCCTCCTAACTTGTCATGATGGGCCTTGTGGAGGACATTTTGCAGCCAAGAGGACTGCCTTCAAATTCTACAAGTAGGCTACTATTGGCTCACGCTTCATCAAGATGTCAAGAGATATATCAGCCAATGTGACCGATGCCAAAGGATGGGGAAGTCGACCCCAAGGGACGAAATGCCTCTCCAACCTCAAGTGACTCTTGAACCATTTGAGAAGTGGGGTATGGACTTTGTGGGTCCTATCAATCCTCCTTCAAGGCAAAGGTCTTACACCATTGTGTGCACAGACTATTTGACAACGTGGGCGGAAACCAAGGCAATCAAAGCAGCGACAGAAGAAAAGGTGGCTGAGTTTTTAAGAGAAAACATCTTCTACAAATTTGGCTACCCAAGAGAGTTAGTTACCAATCAAGGAATCTAGTTCACCTCCAACTTAATTGAAGACTTGCTTGCTCATCACAAGATCAGGCATAGGACTTCCACCCCCTATCATCCTCAAGCAAATGGGTAGGTGGAAGTCACCAATAGATCATTAGAAGGGATTTTGATTAAGGTGGTGAGCAGCAGCAGAAAGGATTGGGCAGATCTCTTGGTTGAGGCCACTTGGGCTTACAACACCACTTGGAAGACCACAACCGGCTTCACACCTTATGAACTGGTCTATGGGAAGAGAGCTTTAATGTCAATTGAGTTCGAGTACAACACATTGAGGACGGCAGCTCAGCTGGACCTAGATCTCAGCCATGCCCAACAAGAAAGGTTATTGCAGCTGAATGGGCTAGATGAACACCGAATACAGACCCTTCTCCACTCAGAAGTGGTTCAACTTCAGAGGAAGATATGGCATGACCGGCACCTCAATGACAAGCAATTCCAACCGGGAGATTGGGCGCTGTTGTATGATTCCAGACGTAAGGATTTCAAGGGGAAGCCGAGGACAAGATGGCTAGGACCATATGCAGTGGAGAAGTGTAATGATAATGGGTCTATTCTTATTTGGACCATTGATGAGGAAGCCATCCCCATGCTCGCCAATGGGCATCCACTAAAGATCTACAGGAAACCTCTTTCGAGGCAAGAGTTCATCAAAACTGTGGAAAAATCAGTGCTGGTCATAGAGAAGGGTTCTGCCTCTGTTTTGGGCATACCCTAAGCATCATAAAAAATAAAAAAAGAATAAAAAATAAAAAAAATCCTTGGGTGAAAACCTTTCTGAGGCTCCCAAGGTAGATGGTAGGGGTGAAAACCTCATTGAGGCGCCCCTGTTATCTCTCTGAAAAAATTGGAATAAAAAATACCCTTGGGTGAAAACCTCTCTGAGGCGCCCAAGGCAGATAGTAGGGGTGAAAACCTCATTGAGGCGCCCCTGCTATCTGCTAAAAAAAAAAAAAAGAGAGAAAAAGGAAAAAAACAAAGAAAAAAAAAGGAAAACAGAAAAAAGGAGGAGGCAGAAACAGGAAAACAGGCTCAATCTTTGGAAATTAAAGCAGGTTGTAGGTATTCCATGCAAAAAGGAGGCCTCACAACTCAAGGACAAGGGTCCCTACCATGCTACCAGGCGATCTCACCAGCACTCCCTCCATAAACACTCATCTCTTCCAAGGTTTGGGCACAATCTGGTCATATTTTAGCCTTCTACAGGAAGCTTCAAGACTTTCTACAGGAAGTTCTGTATTTCTATAGGAAACGTCCTGTAGAATCTTTGGACGGGCCAGGACCAACTATGCAGAAGAATTTGAAGCTCGGAGTCCAATAAGGAGGCATGCAACCAATTTTTTTCTCCATCCCCCACTGCTGTCGCCTCCTTTCACCACCATTGCTGCCATATGATTGAAATACATGCACAGTCATACCAGAATGTTGGACTCTCAGAAGAAATATTTTTAAGTGGGAAATAAGGCATGGAGAGGCTCAATGCTTTACCTGTCAAGGCAATCTGAGGACCCTGCACCTGTGAACGTGACTCCACTATTTCGGCATGCACCTAGGAGGCGAAACGGGTACAGGATGTCCTACAGGAATCCTGTAGCGGTTGATCCAGCTAGAGCACATACCATGAAGGAACCTGCAACTCATGAAGCCAGTGAATGCACCATCCACAGCCAGGCAACCGGTCTCGCAACCAACAGAAGTCAATGAAAAGGAGCTCCCGTGCCTGTGCACGAAGCAGCAACAAGCGGATCCATCACCCCTCGTCCTGAAGCATGAGAAAAATCACGTCCATGACAGCACAGGTAAGTGCCTCACCCTGTTTTTTCAAATTACATAGGAAATGCTCTAAAATGTGTGTAACTATGGAAATGAATGGATTGAACAAGTCAGGTAGCCATTCAACTGGCCACCACAACCAGCCTGACAGCCTCGTCGGATCCGAAAAGATTTGGTTGTGTCGACAAGACAGGAAATGGACACGTGGGAAGCGTCCAATTGGAGAGAAGCGGTGATCTAACAGGAGTGGTGGCGGTAGATATGTAGGGAAGGATTCGGCGGTCAGGCATACATGCAGCTGAATGATAGCAGGTGACATCGGCCAACGGGCCGACAGGGACAACTCACCCCCGCGCCATGAATTCCGAAGAAATTCAAATCCGCCGGCTAGATCACGTATGGCGCACTGCACTCATTTATTCTCAACCATTTTGCAGCCGAGTACACATCCTACATTCTCTGAAGGCTGTTACTTCGAGTTCTCGGCCTGTTCCAACGTCCTGTTGCTGCACAGAAGGCCCAGAACCACTGAAGCGCTCCCCAGAATCCGTGCACGACTTCTATAGGAAGATCAACGTTACGGAGGAATTTGAACTGTTCACGTCGAAGGTGGCAATTCTCGAATGAGGTAAGCCTGAACATAGTTCTCCCATGCAATTGGTTCGAAAGGTGGTGAAGTCAACGTGTTGAAGGGGTAGGAAACCGTGAATTACATTCTTTGCATGAATTTACAAGCATTTTCTTGTCGCTGCATGAGAATTGTCGTCGTAGTGTGTATGCGGGATTTCCTCCGGGGTTTGATTTATAATCGAGCCACTGTTAAGGCTCACTCGTAGAAAGTTGTGAATTTTATAAACTGTGTGCATAACAGAGACATAGCTCTACGCTCTGTCTAAGGAAATCCCAAAGATCCACTTCTAGATACGAGCAGGCAAGCTCAGGCCAACACAACAAGCTTTTATAGTGCCGAGAGGGTTCATTAGAAAAGAGCCTACAGACTCAAAGAATTTACGGGGAACCCCTGAGGTGGTGGACCTATTTTCTCGTGCACGATGGATGTCATTCTGTGACAAACTTCAAGGTCACGATGACGAGGTTGCAGAAGAATTCCGACGATCCTTGAAGCCAAAGTCAAAGACATTGGCCGTTGTCAACTTAAGAGGATTGACCCTCAGACTCACCCCACAGTTCATTAGCAGAGTAACCGATCTACCGATGGGGGTACCTTGGGATAAGGAGGAGAGAAAACGGGGTCAGAAAGCTAAGAAGGAGTTCTTTTTTCCAGAGGAACAATTCTCAGAAGACAAGAATGGAGTTCAAAGAACCTGCCTACAGCCGTTCTGGAGTGAGGTCAGCCTCCAGATTATGAAGTATATCACGTGCGAAGGGCGATTTAGCATCATGTATGGATACCATTTCCGGTTGCTCACAGAACTCAGGCACCAAATGGACCTACCCTCAGAGAAAAAGTTGAGCATTCCTTACTTCCTCCTGCAGTCCATGACTGAGTGTGCCACCAAATTGAGAGAGGGAACGCCAGACCAGATAGCCCATCATGGGCTCATTAAGCTCCTCGTGGAAGATTCACTCCACACGTACACCGTCCCTCTCTGTTGGGAAACCTTTCAAAATTTGACTAAGGATGATGACATCCAAATGTTGGCTGAGGAGCTCACCTCCTCCAGCAACGAGGAGAAGGAACACGCTCAAGCGGAGAAGAAAGGTAAAGGCCAAGAAACTCTGGCCAAAACACCAAAGAAAGAACAGAAGGGAAGACAAGAGAGAAACCAAGCTGCCAAAACAGAGGGTGACAAAACCACACTAACAACCAGGGAGAAAAGACTACAGAGCAGGGTGGAAAGGACTGAAAAAGTCCACGTCAGTGAGGGCATCTCTAAGGCAGCCTCAGCAAAGTTAAAAGAAAAAGCACCCTCAGCGAAGCAGGCTAAAACAGTGCCGTCTGTTTCTACAGGGAAGTTAAAAATGACTTCTACAGGAAGCCAGAAATCAGCCACTACAGGGATTTCTATAGGAAGTCCTGAGAAAGGAAAATAGAAGGAGAAAACAACCGAAATTCTTGCTAGGGAGGCAACAGCTGTGCTGGCCACCCTAGGTACCTCTCCCAAGCCAAAGGAAAAATGAAAGAGGGAGACTCCTCTATATTTCAAAGCGAGGAGAAGTGTAAGAATTAAAACCGGCAGGCCCCAACCTCCATCCAAAGACTCAATTACCATTGAAGACAATCCTACCTTGCCAAAGGAGAAGTGCCCCTCCAAAGTATCAGTCACTTATGAGCGGGGGAGCCCGAAGACAACTACCTGGAGGGAGAGAATGGAAAGGTTGGCTTCAAAAACCCCTCTACAGGATGTCGAAGCCGTTCTACAGGAAACATTGGCCAGGCTCAAGGAGACTGAAAGAATGGAGGGGGAGGCAGCCACATCACCACAAAGGGAAGAAGAGGTAGAGCACATTATGGAACCTAGCCCCCAGCCCAGCTTGAGCTCTTATTATAACTTTTTGGAGGCTGGGAAAATTATTCCACAAAAATTCACAGTGCCGCTTTTCTTTGCACTGGAGGAAGAAAGAGTGAGGACCCACACATGGATGAGGATAGCTAAATCTAAAGGAGTAGCAGATATAGGCCCCTTGGAGGAACAACTCAAGGAGGCAAGAAGAGAATTAGCTATGGCAAAACACGTGGGAAACTGCCAGCGAGTATTTCTACAGGAAGAGAATGAGAAGCTCAAACTACAGCTATAGGGACAGAGGAAAGAAAGGGGCACAGCATCAGAGGACACTACAGCAGAACCTCAAGACAAAGAAGGAATGCAAGCTGATCTTGAGGAACTAATCCAGCAACTACAGGAAAGGGAATTGCAGGCAAACATAGAGATACAAGCTCTCAAACAGCAGGTGCAAGAAATAGAGGCACAACTGGCCTACATGGCCAATTGGGCTATGGATGCACTACAATGTAGGCAGCCGGCCAAATCTTATGGCCTATACCTATGGGACCAGTGGCTGCAATTCCAAATTAATGCATTGGCACAGAGGGGTATCTCCCAAATCCAAAACCCCCAACAGTTCACAGATTTATGCAATAACAACTCAACAGAGGACAAGGCCAAGCTATCAGAGTTCTACCTCCATAATTTGGCCCTTCCAAACGTAACTTCATGGGACCCCAACACAGTAGTGGGAGATATGCAGCTGATGGCATTTACCTCATGGTTAAACCACGAAGAAAAGAGAGCGACAGAGGTCAAAGATGTTATGAACCGAGAGTTACATGAACCACTGCTGATTAGAGCAGAACCAAGGGACCCCACTGCATTGATATCAGCCCACCAACACCTAGCAACCAACTCTCAGGCTTTATTAAAATACATGGATCAGCAGGCTCAGGCTATAGCACATTTCGAGGATATGGAGAGATTATTAGGGGACAATTGTGTTCATGCTTGCACCCGAAGGTGGAACACATTGTCCCACAGCCTCAAAGTCAGGGAGTATCACACTCCAACTAGAATGAGGGAGGCCCTAGTACGGGTGCCTCTCTACAAGAAGTCCATGCAGAACCTCCAGACCAGCTGGATCGGCCTCAAGCTAAGCCCACCTTTGCTTTTGGGATTGGTAGAAGGAAACACAGAAAAAGAAGAGCATAAGCAGTGGGAAGAGGTGGAAAAGAAGGCAGGGTTCCATGACAATGAGGAGGATACTACTTCAGAAGCCCGGGATGTGAGAGTGGCGATTAAAGCAATGAAGGACGAGGAGCTGGACTAGTTGCTCAGGGATGAGCAATCATTTTAGCAGGGGGTGATGATGAGCCCCAAATTTGGTAACATTTTGGGCTCATTTCGCCTAATTACCCTTGTTCAATCCTTCATTTTTCATAACTTATGCATTATTTTTTAGTATGTTTATGTCATTTGTACGAATAAGGGTAGTCACTCTTCCTAGGTGGCTAACACGTGCTCATTTTAGGATTTTTTGACACATGTTGGAGCAAAACCGAGCAGACATGGGCTAGAAGACAGCCAAGCTTGGGTTGAGGATTTGTAGGGGGGTTGTCTATGGCATTAAATAGCCTCACTCGGGATCTTCACCCCTAACTCCGAGCTTCAAAGGCCACCAAAACCGGATCTAGAAGGCATCCAAACAGATTTTTTTTGAAGGAGCTATTCACTCACAGTTTGGGTAGCCAAGTCCCATAGGTTTAGGAGGCCAGCTAGGGCCTCGTGGTGTATAAATTTGAAGGCCTCAACCTTCGAAAAGGACTTTTTTGGAAAAATCTTGCATAATTTGCACTATAGTGCTGCTACCTCTATTTCGTTCTCTTGTAGCCATTGTTGGCATAACTCTTGACTTATGATTATTTTTTGATAATGAGAAGCAGTCAGATTTGATATCAGCTCTGAGTTTTCTATAGGAGCCATAGCTCTCGGGGTTGGGCCCAACCTGAGAGCCTAGGGCCTCCTTCTTTGTATTGTTATCTCTTCTTTATGCATTGTGATTTTCCTTTTATGCATTTGAAACGTGGTTTTGTTGAGCAAGATTTAGTTGTGATTGGTTAAATAGGTCACTGTTGAGGAATAGAATTGCTTCAGATGTGTTGAATAGATTGATAGGATAATAATCGATAAATCTCCAGGAAAAGGGGTTGTCCACACTCTCAGTTTCACCTCTCCCTTATTGGATCAGGGGCTGGAATTGCAGAAACAGTGCTGCCCAACAAAAACACTAGTTTGCTTGACCATGAAATCTTTGGTGTAATGTCTTCATTTGTAGAATTTAGTCATGCGTTCAGACCTTTTTAGATGTTTCTTTTATTAAGTGTTGTACATGGTTCTCTTTATAAATAAAGCTGTTGTTCATTTGTTTCGTTGACAGTTAGGATAGATTAGCTGAAATTTTGATTGTGTGCAGGACTTGGTTGATTCGGTTAAGTGCACACCATGCAGGGCATCTCCATCTCTCTCTCTCATCCACCTAAGCTTCATCCAGGCCAGCTGCTCCATCTCTTATTTAGCTTCCTCGTCTCACAACTATTCTTCTGCCCACGTAACCCTACCTTCTTGCTCTTCTATTGCCTTAACCTTCTTTAAGTCAAGTCATCTTTCCACACCCTCTCATCACTTCATCCATCAGTCACTAGGTCATTTCAGTCCCCTACCCTACCTCCCTATCCATTCATGCATCTTCTCTCACTCACCCATCCTTCAAAATCCAATTTTAGAACATCCTGTAGAAATTCCTGAACATCCTGTAGAAATCCTTGAAACATCCTGTAGAACCCCTGCAGACTTCTTGTAGAAGCTCACAAATGAGGTTGCTGGATAGCCAAATTTTGTGAAACTCTCCAAAAGGGTGTTAGCGACTCCTTAGACCCTCTCTGAACCTTCCCAACCTTTTTCCAAGCTTTTCTCTTCCTTGATCCACCCCTGCACAGTAAAAAGCCAGTTAAAAGCACATGCATGATAATTCTAATAACTTATTCAAAAATACAAAAACATGTGTTCTTCAGATAGAGATAGCCTATACATGTGCATTTTACCTTCATAGAAGTAATGGCATCTCTTTCAATAGTTTGCATTCTCTCCTCTGCATCAGTAGGACTAGCTGGTAGAATTAGGGTTTGCTAGGGTTTATGTTACTTTTTGGCTTTCAGTTTCTTTTTGCAAGTAGATCAGCTTCCTTTGAGTTAGCTTCCATCCATCAGTTAAAAATCTTCTTCTAAGAGCTCATAGAATTTGGCTTAAGCCCCTAGCAGACTTGTGCTAGCTGACCAAGTGACAGCTGCGGCAAGAGCTAGTATTTGTGCATACAGCACCATCGCTTCCAAGTTTGTTACGAACTACCGGGTTGATAAAAGTAAAGAAGGGATTCCCAGGAGTTGCAACATTATTGCTGCAATACTAGAGCCCACCAAATCTCTACAGGAAATACGGCACAGCTTTCTGTAGCAGGGAAGCTTGGGATTTTCTTCATAGAATTTGGAGTTCCAAGAGAGGTAGGCTCAAAAACACTCTTCCATGCATGGTATGTTTCGAAAAGGTTGTGAATTGAACTGTCTCAAATTGAGGAGTCTGAGAAAAATCTTCCTGTGAGTTGGAAATAGCAGTTTGCCTGTGTGTTGCATGATATTTCTCAGTCGTTTTTGCGTCAAAATTCTCCTCCATAGTTCCTGTTAAAAAGAAAATTCTCCTGTAGGAAAGATACGCAACTGTGAGGGCTAGCCTGTGTATGAAGAATTTGAATTTCCATGTTTGTATGTACGTTGGGAATAAAACATTGAGCTCTGTACTCTGTCTATGGAAACCCAATTTCTTCCTTCATAAACAAATAGCCGAGCTCTGGGCAGAAACAACCTTAACGCCAGGGAATTGGTGCTAATTGATAGTTGAAAGCCCTTCTCAAAGCTCAGGGGAGAAATCCATAAACAACATTCCCTTTTCTGATCAGAGCACAAAACAAGGCACTCTCACCATGCCAGGAGGGTTTATCAAGAAAGAACCTTCGGATCCCAGCAAGCTGCATGAACATCCGGAGGTGGTGGACCTCTTCACCCGCGCCAATTGGATGTCCTTTTGTGACAAAATTCAGGGTCATGACGATGAGATAACGGAGGATTTCTTAATGTCCCTAAAACCTGAATCAAATACATAGGCCACAGTGAATTTTAGGGGTTTGACCTTAGAAGTTACCCCTGAGCTCATCAGTCGTGTTACCAGTCTCCCATTAGGGCTCCCTTGGAGCAAAGAAGAAAGGTCATTGGACCAGGCAGCTAAGAAATCATTCTTCCTACCTGAGGAACATCTTGTAGAAGACAAGAACGAGGTCCGGAGAACCAGCTTACCTCCTCTCTGGAGCGAAGTTAGTTTCCAAATCATGAAATACATTACCCGTGAAGGGAGGTTCAACATTGTCTACGACTATCATTTTAGGTTTCTGAATGAATTAAGACATGGAATGGATTTACCTCCGAAAGAGAAGTTGAGCATCCCCTATTTTCTGCTGCAGGAATTAAGTGAATGTGGCACAAAATTGAAGGAAGGGACACCGGATCAGTTAGCCCATCATGGGCTCATCAAACTTTTAGTGGAATATGCCCTCCACACCTACACTATCCCCCTCTCTTGGGAAATTTTCCGAAACATGACCCCAGATGACAATATTAGAATTCTAGCCGAGGAGCTCACCTCATCCAGCAGTGAAGAAGGGGAACACACTGAAGCAGGAGAGAAAACTAGTGGTAAAGAAACACAGGACAAACAAGCACAAGCAGGAAAAAAAGAGAAAGAGGGAAAGGGCCAAATTGCTGAGCCTGAAACAGAGCAAGGAACAACAGCACAAACACCAAGAGAAAAGAGACTACAGAGGAGAGCTAAGAAGGCAGAAACATCCCAAGTAAAGGCTGGCATAGCCACAGTAGTCACACCAAAACAAAAGGCAAAGACAGATCCTGAAATGGCCGCAATACAGGCAGAAACAATTGACACAGAGGCTTCTACAGGAAGCATGGAAACAAAACAGCAAAGAGGGAAATCACCGGAAATATTGGCAAGAGAGGCAGCAACTGCGTTGGCCACCTTAAAAACACCTCCAAAACAAAAAGGGAAGTGAAAGAGGCAAACCTCCATGTACTTTAGAGCAAGAAGGAGCACATGGATCAAAGTAGGCAGACCCCAGCCGCAGTCAAAGGAGCCAATTATCATTGAGGACACAACCCCTAAACCAAAGGGAGGGTCTCCTTCAAATATTTCCGTCACCTATGAGTGAGGAAGCCCAAAAACTTCCACCTGGAGAGAAAGACTGGAGACAATGGACTCAAAGACAATTCTATAGGAAGCTGAGGAATCTCTACAGGAAACTCGGGCTAAGCTAAAAGAGACCGAGAAATTGGAGGAAAAGGCGGCCAAACAACCACAGGAAGAAGAAAGGACAGAGGAAATATTGGAACCAAGCTCTCAGCCCAATTTGGGCACATACTATAACCTGTTAGAAGATGGGAAAATAATTCCCCAGAAATTTGAGGTGCCACTATTCTTTGCACTGGAGGAAGACAGAATTAGGACTCATACTTGGATGAGGATTGCCAAGTCCAAGGGTGTGGCAGACATAGGCCCCCTAGAAGAAAAACTCAGGGAGTCAAGGAAAGAATTGACCATGGTGAAGCATGTGGAAAGCATTCAGAGGGCCAAACTACAGGATGAGAACGAGCTGCTGAAACAACGGCTACAGCTATAGGGAATCCATAAGGAAGACAGGCCCTCCATTCTAGGAGAACAACAACAATGGGAAAAGCCTCCAACAGACAAAGAAACCTTGGATGAACAGAAAAGAAAGGATGGGATGCAAGCTGAGATCGAGGCACTAACAAAACATCTACAGGAGAAGGAGTTGTAGGCAGCAGAAGAGATACAGTTTCTAAGGAAACAGGTACATGAAAAGGAATCCCAACTTGCCTGCATGGCCAATTGGGCAATAGAGGTCGTACAGTGTAGGCAACCTGCCAAGTCATATGCTTTGTACCTTAAAGATCAATGGTTGCAGTTCCAGATTAACACCTTGGCCCAAAGGGGAACTACTCCATTTCAAAACTATCATCAATTTATGGCTTTATGTGACAGTAGCTCATCAGAGGAAAATGCTAAATTATCAGAGTTTTATTTGCACAACTTGGCCCTTCCAAATATGAATTCGTGGGATCCCAACGCTGTGGTAGGAGATGTGAAACTTATGGCCATGGCCTCTTGGTTGAATCATGAGGAAAAAAGGGCAGCAAAGGTCCAAGATATTATGAATAGGGAACTTTGTGAACCACTAATGATCATAGCAGAGCCGGAGGATCCCTCAGCATTGATAAGCACCCACTAGCGTTTGACCAACAACCCTCAGGATTTACGAGATTACATTAAATGACAAGCTCAAGCTATTGCCCATTTTGAGGACATGGAGAGACTGTTGGGGGATAACTGCCTTCATTCTTGCACAAGGAGGTGGAACACACTGCCCCACAATTTGAAGATAAGAGAATACCACTCTCCAACCAGGATGAGGGAGGCCTTGGCAAGGGTACCCCTCTATAAATAGTCAATGCAAAATCTGTAGGCCAATTGGATCGGCCTAACGTTTAGTCCTCCCTTGCTTTTAGGATTGCTGGAAGGAGTTAAGGAAGAAGAGGAAAACAGGCAGTGGGAGGAAGTGGAAAGAAAAGCAAGATTTCATGACCAGGAAGAAGACACCACCTCAGAGGCCTGGGATGTGAGAGAGGCAGTCAAAGATATCAAGGATGATGAGCTAGATTAGTGCTCAGAGGATGAGCAACCCATTTAGCAGGGAGGTGACGATGAGCCCCAAACATGGGTAACTTATTAGGCTCATTTTGCTTATTGTTCTTCATCAATCCACCATTTTTCATAGTTTATGCATGTTTTTTGAGTATATTTATGTTAGTTGAACGAATGAGAATAATTACTTGACCAAGAAGGCTAACACGTGGTTATTGCAAATTTTTGGACAAATTTTGGGACCAAGGCCAAGAATTTATGAGCCAGATGATAGCCAAGCATGAAGGAACAAGGGTGAGGATTCATAGGAAGGGTGTCTCCTGCACTAAATGGCCCCTTCCTCAAATTTTCCACCCTCAGCTCGGAGTTCAACAGGCCACCGAAAAGGTTTCCCATGGGCAGCCGAGTAGTTTTGTGTAAAGTGACTGATAACTAGCAGTTCGAGCAGCCGAGCCCATCGAGTTAAGGAGGGTTTTTGGAGACCCTCGTAGTGCACAAATAGGAAGACTTCCAACCTTCGTGGGTTACTTTTTGAACAATTGTATTTTGCACTATAGTGCTGCTAATTTCTCGGCTCATTTTGTAGCTTCTGCTATACAACTTTTTGTGACATGGTTATTTTTTAGTAATGGAAAGCAGTTTCATTTGGCACCAGTTTTGAGCTTTTTCTTAGGAGCCTGCAACTCTTGGGGTTGGGCCCAACCCAAGTGCCAAGGCTTCCTTCATGTACTCTTATATGCTTTTAATGTCTTTGCAAAATAATTTCTGTTAAGTAGATTACAGTCTTGCTTGGTTACCTAGGTCATTGTTGATGATTAAAAAGGCTTTTCATGTTCAGATTGATTTGATAGGTTAATAATAGAGAATATCTTCAGAAAAAGGCCATCAAGCACCCCTGATCTCACCTCTCCCTCTGTGGGACCATGAGTTGAGACCAAGGTGTCCTTGCCGCCACCAAAAACACTGTCTTTGCTTCATCATGCAATTATTAGTGTTAGATTCTCATTTGCAGAAGTTGATACCAGTTGTGGTTACATGCTCAGGTTCATGATTGCTTAGCTTTCATAGCTATTTCACATGATTTCATTGCAATAAACTTCTGTTCGTTTTCTTTGCTGATATTCAGGTCAGATTAGGTTAAAGTAGTTAGGTCTTTGGTTTTCTGAATCTTTGTTTGAATAGTGTGGAAATAACTTGCAGAGCACCTGTGATACCTCTTTGCCTACCCCTACTCCATCAATACCGCCTGCTCCATCCCCCAACTCTGATTCTTGCCTCACATTTGCCACGTTCCCTCACTTTGACCTAATTTCCATATTTTGTGCAACATTGCTCTACCCCTCCTTGAATAAATCCAACCATCCTTATCACTCACCCGCTTCGTTCGCCTGGTCCTAGACCCCTCAACATCATCATCCAACCTCTGTACCCACTTCTACACCTCTCTTTCACCATCAACCCTCCAAAATCCCCTTTTGGAACATCCTGTAGAAGCCACAGAACATCTTGTAGAACCCCTGCAGACTTCTTGTAGAAGCTCACGAAAGCGGTTTCTTGAGATCCGATCACTGTGAAACTCTCTAGAAGGGTGCTAGGGACCCCTTAGGCCCTCTTCTCACCTTCCAAACCTCCTTCAAGCATTTCCTTTCGCAAATCAACCTCTGCACAGAAAAAATAGTCAAAGCACATGCATAATAACTCTGCGAAATTACTCAAAAATTGAAAAAAGATGTTTTCTTCATATTTCTCTTCAGAATTAGATTAGTCACATGCATTTTACATTTCTCGAAGTCAATGTCATCCATTTGTGTAGCTTTCATCCTTTTTCCTTGCACCGGTAGGGTTAGTCTGTAGAACTAGGGTTTGGTAGGGTTTGCATTCCTTTTTCACCTTCAACTTCTTTCTGCAAGTAGACTAGCTTCCTTTGAGTTAGATTTCATCCATCACCATAAAAAGCTTCTTTTGAGATCTCATAGAAGTTGGCTTAAGCTCCTAGTGGACTTGTGCCAGCTGATCCAGTGACAGCTACGGCAAGAGCTAGTACTTGTGCATATAGCACCATCGCTTCCAAGTTTGTTATGAACTACCAGGTTGATAAAAGTAAAGAAGGGAGCCCTAGGAGTTGCAGCATTATTGCTGCAATACTGGAGCCCACCCGTGTCATTTCCAAATGAGACATTATTTTCCTTTTCTAAAGCATTATATGAGTGAATTTTCTCTTTATCATCTATCATGCATTTGGAGCATCCACTGTCAATGTACCATTGATTTTCTTGTCCTTCTGCATATAAAGCTATGCCACATATTTTTGATTAAGATTCCTTCCTTCTCCATATCTTGGGATTAAATGGAGTTTGATCCTTTTGAAGTGTTGGCCGAAATTTGCTCCTACATTCAGACTCTTCATGACCAAAGTTGTTACAAATTGAGCATTCTATTTCATTTTCAAGAGGAGAAAAGTTATTATAGGAACTCTTCTTGACTCCTATTACACCTTTGATTTCATGCTTCTATAGTCATGATGGTTTTTTAAGCAACACATTGAGCAGCCTTGTGCCCAAAGTTATGACATGAGAAACATTGCCCATTAAAGAAGTTTCTAAGACCATCGAATATTTTGACATTGTTTACCTCTTGGTTGCGGCTTCTATTGATATTCATCCTTGGAGTAAATTGAATATGATTTACTCGATGATTCGATTTAGGCCTTTGCTACATTAAGATAGCTTCTGGTGGAGGTTGACGGCTTCTGCGATTGAGATGATTCTTCAATATATCCAAGACATGTCTTTATCGGAGGAGAACGTTGCACTTTGATAATTTCATTTAAATTTTCCGATCCTTTAGAAAATCTGAGATTGAAAGATTTTGTTTTCTCAAGATCTTTTCTTAGAGCCACTATTTCACATTCTAGATTTTCATTGTTTTTTCTCTTTCAGCAAGTTGGTATGGCAAAGTATATATAATCATATTCTTTTCTTCTAAACATATTTTGAGTTCAGTGATTTCTTCATGAAAGTCTTCCTCTTCTAATGCATCCAAAAAATCATCATTGTCATAAGCCATGAGAAGTCTATAATCTTGTTCAGTTTCAGCTTCATCACTATTAGATAAACCATCACTATCTTCATGTGTATAGTAACTCCTATTCACAACCTGTTTCCTATTGCCTTTTGCATATTCCTTCCCTTTTTCATGTTTATCTTTATGAGGAAATTTTGCAGCATAATGACCGACTCTACCACAAGAAAATCATTTGAAAGGTAGCTTACCTTTGAACCTTCCAGAACCCCTTTGAAGCTTCTTGACAAAATTTACCTCGTCTTCTTCTTCTGAAATGTGTCCTGATTCATTGTGTTATTCCTTTTCTTTTCCCTTTGCTGATGCTTTAAATGCAGCTTCTCTCATATCTGATGGACCTCCTTTTCTAATTTCAAAAGCAGTTAGGATTCCATGGCAGACACTTTTGACTCAAATTTAGCAGACAAGGATCTCAAAATTTTCTCAACTAGAGTGACTTCCTTTATCTCTTCACCTAGATTCTTCATATAATTAACAATCTCATATATGCGTAAAAAGTAACTAGCTATAGTCTCATCACTCTGCATCTTAAGAGTTTCATACTGAATTCTGAGAGTTTGAAGCTTACCACATTTTACCTGAGAGTCTCCTTTGTAGCTTTGAATGATCTTGTCCCATATTTCTTTGGCTTCCTTGAGCTGCATGACCTTGACAAATTCTGATTTTGACAGACTTCCCAGTAATGTATTGACAAGTTTGGCATTAGTTTCACATGACTTCTTGCATGCAAAATCTATAGGAATCTCTTCTGGAAATTGATATCCTCCTTCCACAATTTCCCAAACATCGGTTCCACGCGATTGTAGTTAGGCTTTGGTTCTCATTTTCGAATATACTAAGTTGCTCCCATTAAACATTGGTGGTCTAATGGCTCCCATGCCTTCATGATTATTCATCTTTGAAGATCTGCCTTCAAGTGATCAAGCTTCTTCTAAAGAACTTGGCTTTGATACCAATTGTTGGAAATAATACTGAGAAGGGGGGTGAATCAGTATTTAAAACAATGTTTTTTTCATTTTCATGATCAGATTTATATATGCTACTTCTAAGAAGGGAACTCACGTGTGCATGCAACTGTTCTTAAGGAAAACAACGTATATCCAATGAAATTATGATTTAGTTAATTCATCATATGTTGATATTTAATCAGTGCATCAGTACTTTATTAAACATTAAACATTAACCATGTGCAGTAATAATAGAATAAATAATCTCACATAAGAAACACACATGAACACCAAAATTTAAGGTGGAAACCCAATGTGGGTGAAAACCACCTACTGCTGTCATCTCTATCTTCTTTTAATAATAAGAAAATGTGTTTACAGTTTTGTATTGGTGCAGACTCATACCAGTATGCAGGAATCCTTCTGTAGAACGCTACAAACTTCACTCATTGATCCAGCTTCTACTGGAAGGGAGCTCCAACTCCCTGATCAAATCACCAGCCAATACTAGCAAGAAGCTTCAACTTCATCATTGAAGGCTCCAACCCTCAGTATCCTCTAGGGACCACATTTCATACATTTTCACACTGGATACTCTTGGTAAACAACACTACAATCTGAAGGCCACGTTTCATCATATTTTCACACTGGACCCATTAGTAACATTGAAGCTCAAAATCAATCACCACTGCAATACAACCATCAGATACATCCGCATCAACCAATCACTGAAACCCACTCAATCTATGATATAACTGAAGAAATCAATCACTGAAACCTCTGAACTGAATCAATCATTCATTAAAACTTAATCAAATTTAACCAATCAACTAGAACAGATAGATCACTGTAACCAGTACACAGATATGAACCCACAAATTTGCATCAACAACCAGAACTAACTGTAATCTCAAAAGGCATGTGTCAGAATTTCTAAGCTCCTTTAATGAAGCAAACTTGCGTGTATACGCTACTTTCTTTTTCCCAACTTGTGTATACCTCTAAAGATATTGAATCATAAAACCTTTGAACAACAAACTGTACCCATCAATGACATTCGAAAGATCTGCCATCATATTACAGAGTTCTAAACAGATAACAACAAGGATCACCCTTCTTTCTCAATCAATTAATCAATGTGCCACAAACTCTTTATGCATTTAGTTTTACTTTTAGATCTAAGAAGACTTCATTGACAGACAACAGTAAAACATCAACACTGATTTGATAGATCAGTCATCCCTGAGCTTCAAGCTTTTCTTTTGCATTTGCTACTTCGAAAAGCCAAACCATTGTGTATACTCACCTTTACCAAAGCGAACTAGTGTATAGATATGTCAATACTTACTTATAACCTCGCTGCAATTCTCGACTTCAGACATACCCATATAATCACATATAAAGGATAAAATGTGCGTTAGAAATCAGATCTAGCCTATCCATTATCAGATCACCTAATGATAAGTCATTATGATCATGATCCATCATTAGATCTCATCCATTGTCAAACACTTAGGTGCATACTCAGTTCATATCAAGCAAAGCATCAGAAACCCATAACATGCATATTTGCTTTTGATTTAACACTTTATAAGATATTCATTACTTGTGCATTTAGCCCTTGATCTTCTCCTCCTTATATACTTAGATCCTTTGTCAATACCTTGGACCAAAACCAGTTAGGACCAATACCTTGGACCAAATACCTAGGGTCAATACCACAGACCAAATACCTTGGACCCAAAATACATTGGACCAAATACTTGGCATTTCCAACATGTATGTGCTTTTCCTCCTATGGGAGTACATGTATACGTATACGCTCCTTTTGTTCTATTAACCCGCATGTATACTCTGCTTGGACAAAGTGAACCAGCGTATACTTCTTAAAACACTCTCTTTCTTCAATCTCTAGAGCCTGATATGTAAGTTAACCTGTTTCACTGTGAACTGTCATCTGAGTGAGTTTCCATCAAGGACAACACCTATATCATAATGCCAACAATTTCCTCTTGATTAAACCTAGGACCTAGCTGCATTGTCGAATCATGTTGGAGGTGGGGCTGATCCATTAACTTTCTGTGTGTAATGGTGTTACTATGCATATTGAATACTGACACTGGGACAGGCCTCTCTAAACCTGGGTCTAATGTGCACCTCACAATTGCTAATGTATTGTGTGTTTCTTTAGTATGCAAATATTCAACATATTAGATGTTGGAACTTGGAACTTAGATATATGCAAACTCGAGCTTTATTATATCTAGATCATATTTTTTCAGAACTAGACTTGGGTTTGTGATAGCTTAATATTCCCTGTTGAAAAGAGTCAACCTAGAACCATATTTTTTTTTGATTGGGAATACCTTGTTCTTCTATGTGTATTTGTTGTTAATTATATATTTTTAAATAGCTTCTATTGAGTAGACCTAGAATACACCTGCATGCTCGAATTGGGGTGGGGGTGAGGTTGATTTTATTAAAATTTGTGTGTGTGCATTCAATCTAGATTGTGCATTGGGAAGATTGAATAGGGACACTCGCAAAGACCCTTCTAAACCTAGGTTTGATATGCACCTTGAAGTTGCCAACCTAGTTTTGATATGAATCTTGAGTTTTCCAACCTTTGGTGCATGTTTCATGTAACTAGATGGTGAAAATATCAAACATTGAACTCATACATATTCAAAATCAAGCTATATAATAGTTGGGTTTATTACTGATTGGAGCTAAACCTGTGCTTATATTATTTTGTGCTAGTTTAATCTTCCCGTTTGATAAAACCTAGAACTCAATTAATTTGATTTGATACATCTAGTTCTTCTAATCATTTTAGGATTTATCCATTAGGTTATTCGTTTAAGGGATCCATGCTAAACATTTTTAACAGTTTAGTGTCTCATACACTCTGGGATACTAAGTAGCCTCATATCGTGTCAGTGTACTAGTAAACTTACCTTTACAATATCAAAATGTAGATTGCTTCCTTGAACATCCTCCTCCCCTTAAGCCAGGCTTTGTTTCTGGCTTCTTCACCATTGCCATCCAACCTCAACACTTGGCTCTAATACCATCTTAAAAATCATAAATTCTATGAAGAAGTATGGAAATTTTCCCTAGCTAATTGCTTGGGAAAATTCATTGTTGTCAGGGGTGAAAACTACATAAACAATGTGACCAATATAGTAGAAAATATTTTATTAGTCTCAAAGGTTGTGTGAATTAAGACAAGATAGTATTCGAATTTTCAACAAATAATCAACAAGTATTTCAATGGTTCTATAGAGGGAAACCAAATGTCGATAGATTATGATAGCGTGAACATGCCCAGAAGCTAAAAAGTTAGCAAAAAAAGAAAACAAATAAATGATAAGAAAAGAGAAAGTCGTAGGATCTAGGTAAGGAGGAGGAAGGAAAACCCTGGGAGTATGAGGACCTGGCTTAAGTAGTGGTGGAAGAGGGATAAGAGATCCCTCTCTATCTGTGATTATCATGGGAGTGATGAAAACCTTGATAATTCCCTCTAGAGAATTCCCAAGCCTACTGGGAATTGGCTACACAATTCTTGGAGGAGATTTAGTGTGAACTGAACTTCTGTCCTAACAGTAAAGGTTGAGGGAACAATTTCATGTAAGTGAATGGAAACATAAAATGAAATCATTATATTTGTAATTGTAGAAAAACAACACTTACGATGAGAAGAGGAGCTTATTTGAGGTTTGAATTTTTTCTTTTATAGTTCTTTTGCAGTCATTTTTCTCTGATTTTTCTTTCTCCAATATTCCATACTCGGAATAGAAGTGTTATATCTAAAAATCCTCAGAGAAAATTTTACTTTTCTTATTCTCTTGTTTGTGATTAATATGCTAGTTTGCATTGCTGGGTCCGAGAGGAGAATATGAAACTTAGCCGTGATTATGATACAGGTGGACAGGTAAATTTATTACAAAATCTTTCTATTTTTTGTATTTATCTTCACCTGTTTCTACAATGTTGAATAGTTGTAGTCAATTTTCTCACAAAAGCATTTAGAAAAGTAGGGGATCAAAGCATGATTACCTTATTTCACTAGGAGTATAATTGGATTACCACCAAGTGAAACATGTGTTTATTTCTCATGTAGGTGAAATATGTTGTAGAGTATAATTGGATTACCACCAAGTGAAACATGTGTTTATTTCTCATGTAGGTGAAATATGTTCTCCTAAAGTGGATTATACTAACGGAGAGCCAACTAAAATGTTGACTTCTGATCAGGATGAAGACATTCTAGAGAGTGGGGGGGCATACAGAGTTTGAATCCCTTGTGGACACAAAGAAACATATATTCAGAAAGAATTATTATGGCCATACATTCTAGAGTTTGTAGATAAAACACTAGGTCATATTCTTAATATTTCCAAAGCATTGGGAGATATGATTAGAGAAGGCATAGTTGTATGGCCTTATGTAATCCATGGCCACTATGTACATGCAGTGGTGTTGTTTTCCTTATTTCTGGTACTTTGAACGTTCCAATGGTTTTGACAGGCCATTCTCTAGGCCAAAATAACTAGAACAGTTATCGTAACATAGATTGAATTCCATGGAAGATATCAATGCAACATACAATATCATGCGTAGTATTCAAACTGAAGAATTGTGCCTTGATTTTGCTGAGCCTGTGGTCAAAAGTACAAGGAAAAAAAATGAAGAACAATTTGGCATGCATGATGGTTTTGATTTGGGATTGAATAGAATGCTCAGACATTGTGAAAATAATGGTGTCCATTGTTATGGTTGTTACATGCTTCAAATGACAGTGAGTGCAAAGAATGACACTCCTATTGAAATTAAATTATTTTTTTTTGTCAATTTGTTACCTGAGGATTTACTCATATTATATTTTGTAATTGTAGAAAAACAACAGTTATCATGAGAAGAGGAGCTTATTTGAGGTTTGAATTCTTTCTTTTATAGTTCTTTTGCGGTCATTTTTCTCTGATTTTTATTTGTCCAATATTCCATACTGAGAATAGAAGTCTTAGATTTAAAAATCCTAATCGAGAAATTTACTTTGCTAATTCTCCTGTTTGTGATTAATATGCAGTATGCATACCCTGGTCTGAGGGGAGAATATGAAACTTGGTCGTGATTATGATACAGGTGGACACGTAAATTTATTACAAAAGATTTATATTTCTATATTTGTCTTCATCCGTTTCTAAAATATTGAATAGTTTCAATCAATTTTCTTAGAAAATCATATAGAAAAGTACGGGATCAAAGCATGGTTGACCTTATTTCACTAGGAGTATAATTGGATTACCACTAAGTGAAACATGTGTTTGTTTCTCATACAGGTGAAATATGTTGTAGAGTTTGAAAAAGAAATTTCAAAAATGCCATAAGTTTATAGAGTGGGCCTGCTAACATGTCTAATTTTTTCTCCTAAAGTGGATTCTAGCAATGGAGAGCCAACTAAAATTTTGGCATCTAACTTCTGATCAAGATGAAGACATTCTAAAGAGTGGAGGGGCATACATAGTTTGAATCCCTTGTGGATGCAAAGAAACGTATATTCAGAAAGAATTATTACGGCCATACATTTAGGAGTTTCTAGCTGGAACACTGGGTCATATTCTTAATATTTCCAAAGCGTTGGGAGATTTGATTAGAGAAGGCATAGTTGTATGGCTTTATGTAATCCATGGCCACTATGCAGATGTAGGGTTGTTGTTTGCCTTCTTTCTAGTACTTTGGATGTTCCAATGGTTCTGACAGGTCATTCTCTAGGCTGAAATAAGCTAGAAAAATTATTGAAACACAAATTGCATTCCAAGGAGGATATCAATGCAACATACAAGAACATGCACAGGATTCAAGCTCAATAATTGTGCCTTGATTGTGTTGAGCTTGTGGTCACAAGTACAAGGAAAAAATTGAAGAACAATGGGGCATGCATGATGCTTTTGATTTGGGATTGAATAGAAATCTCAAACATCGTTAAAATCGTGGTTTCCATTGTTGTGATTGTTACATGACTCAAATGATAGCGAGTGAAAAGAATGACACTCCTATTGAAATTAAATTGGTTTTTTTGTTAATTTGTTACCTGGGGATTTACCCATATGCTTATTTAACTGTGTACGCAGTGTATTTCATTATCAACTGTGGAAATTCTATTCTTCCTTGATAATTATTCCATGCGTTCTTAGGTCAAAAAAGTACACAACATTTAGGTGGTGGGATTTTTTTACATATATATGATTTGTTCTAGGTTATACCTCCTGGACTTCAGAAATGTTGTGGTGCAAGATTATAATTCAGGTAATGATTCAGATAATGACTCTATTCAATTGCCCAAGTCTCCTTTACAAGGTGAGGTAAGTAGCAAGGCAAGGTTTAATTCCTTTTCAACATTGAAGATTTCACATGCTAGAAAAATTATATCCCTCATTCCACATATGAGGGGCATAATAACAGTTTGTATTTTTAGATACCACATTTTTTGAAAATCCTTCAAATCCCATAATTTTGGCTCTTTCTTGACCTAATCCCAAGAAGACTATGGCCACTTCAGTCAAGGCTTTTGGTGAATGTATCAAATTAAGGAAGCTGGAAAACTTGGTATGTATTTTCTTGGTTCCTAAATTTATCTTTTTCTTTAGAGGTGTGTTTTGTGGATTTTCCCTTATTTGATAAGTTGATAACTGATATTTTAGTGATCCATTTCAAAATTGTAGATGTTGATCATGGGAATTCGAGATTATATTGATCAAATGCCTACAACAAGTGTCATTGTGTTGACCACTGTCCTAAAGCTTATTAACAAATATGATTTATATAGAGAAGTGGTATATCATAAACATCACAAATAATCGGAAGTTATTGATATATATAATATTGCAGAAAAGACTAAGGTTTTATAAAATTTCATGTCAAACTGTAAAATAAACTATGAATTACTGCACTTCTAATAGACAAACAATTTAAACTACAATTGGTGTGGGTGAAACAAAAAGAAGAAATACTCTTGTCTGTGTAATTTTGAAATGATGATGTTTGTGTGTGCAAGGTGTTTTCATCAATCTGATTGTGGTTGAACCCTTTGGTTTGACTCTCATTGAGGTAGCTCGACCAACCTCTGTTTTTTATGATTTTCTTCAAGATGATTTTTTTTCAAGAAGATAAAAATGTATCAAGTTTTGATATTATGTCCATTCTAGTATTTTTGGAGTCTTTTTAATATAAGAATTCAATATATACATTAGTTTCTTTCATATAAAGAAATACTTGAATTCTTGTCTTTGAAATGCTCCAGAACTAAGCAAAATGGTAATACTATCAAAACTTGAAACATACATATCTTCTATATTTAAAAGAATATCATTTATTTTTCATTTAGTGGCATGATATATGAAAGGCTGCATCGATGACTGGTATATTTTCTTCTGAGTACTGTTGCAAATTTCAATTTTATATATGTGTATGTATTTATGTACATATGGATGCATATATATGTATCCAGAAAAGAACACTATTTGCATCAAAGTACAATTTTTTATCTGTTTAGTTATGGATCATTTCAGAGAGAAGCATTCAGCTACAAAATAGCGAAATACATTCCATTTTTCAAGGCATTATTTCATCATAAGGAAGCAATAAAATGTCTCGATTTGGTAGTGTTTTTGAGGTTATGTTCTCCAAATTTCACAAATAACTTCAGAAGAAGCCTTCCATAATTTCATACTAACAATTTGATCAAAAGAATTTTTGGTTGTGTAAAAAGAGTAACACATGTCATGCTTCCAATTTGTTCTAATGTGGGCAGCGACAAATGGATTACCTATGGTTTCCACAAATAATGGAGGACTTGTAGACATTCAAAGAGTATATTAAAAATCTTTTATCAAATATAAAAGTTTGATTGGATCTTCCATGTGATTGATCACTTAGATTGGTTTGTTGTTGTGCATATGTTGAACATTGGTATGTTAGTATATCTCCATAATAACAAGGAAATTGCAAATTATTTGTACAAAATAGCAGCTGATAAGAACCTATGGGATGAATTGGGATGAGTGCAGGGAAAATGGTCTATAGAAAATTCATCTCTATTCTTTGCGACAACATTGCAAAATATATTTTTCAAGAACCTCCCAGTGTAGAATGAGACACCCACAATGGCAAAGTTGAAATGACCAAAATGAAAATATAGACTCCAAATCAAATAGTGGTTCATTCAAGGCTTCCTCCAATACATCTCTTCATATCTCATTAGATGTTGATCGGCCTTCTCACTCTAGTTCACTTAATAGCCCCTTTGATCTTGATAAACTTCTCAAAAAATGAAGAGAACATGGGAGATATTTCTGAACACATTAGCATCATCTTAGAGAAGATTTAATGAAAATAAATCTAAATTGTGGAGACAAATGACGTGAATTCATAGGAAAAACAAAGTATAGATCATAATATTAGCTTAGTTTCTTCAAGGAAAATACTTCTCAAGAAAAGAACGTGTCTATTTGTGATTGTAATGGATTGGTATTATGATTTTGGAGAAACCCTTGTTAGTAGACAAGCTATTATCATCTAACATATTATGAATGCATTTCATTCCGCTGGAAACGTTTCATCTCCTAGATTCATTTTATCTACTATATTAACAATTTTAGAAACAATTTATATGCTTCATTCTATTGGAATAAAAGTGTCTGCATTTGATGCTCTAATTTGCAGTAGTGGGAGTCAACTTTTATATACAACTGGTGGAAATCCATATTCACCCATATATCTAGATCCAAACTATGATTCTTATATTGATTAATGCTGGGGTGCAGAAGGATTGAGGAAAACCATGTAAAATTTGAGAGGTCCAGAGAATTCACAATTCCTAGTGGAAGATATTGAAGCATCTAACTTCCATTGCTTGGATTATCAATTCAAGAACATATCCACTATAATTTTCAATTCTGGATGTCATTTTCAGTGATTAGTGCATGTTCTACGAGTGGGATTCAACATCCTAAAAATCCAGAAAAACATTGGTTGTGGATTTAGGTACTTCTTTACTGGTTCCAATTTAATGACATTAATATCCTATTATAAACAATTATAATGGAGTACATGAACTAGATTTATTTATGCTAGATATTAGGAATCCATGGAAACTATTATTAGGATAACAACGTGATTTAGGACTATCATTAAATGTTAAATAGTCTTGTTAGCTTGTTAACATTTTACTTGGGTACTGTTTTGCCAGCCTCCCAAAGTAGATGAGTTGAGGTGGAAACTAAGAATGAGAGGTTTGAGATGCCATGTGGTTTACACTCAAAAATTTTCTTGGCTACATGTGTTTCCTCTTCATGCTTCGATATCTCAAGCTTTAAGGTGACAAAATTGAAGACAACTCTTTTGCCTCTAAATTTAATTTGATGATTTTAGTCTTTAATTTGATGATTTTGGCCATATTACTAAGCCTTCACCAAAATTTTCCACAATAACATATTGTATTATTAAAATAGTGAAAATTGTTGCATCACTCAAAATAATCATATAATGACTCATCAAACAATCCTGCATACAAGCTTGGTGGCACAATGACAAATGCTACAAATATCAAATTCAAAGCCTTTTTGTTATGTGAAGAGATGAAATGTAGGTAATAAATCCAAAAGAAATGACAAAGTTCCGACTTTGTTTCAAAATATATGCTTCTTGTCACATTCCTTCATGTAAAGCAGCATAAAGTTCTTATCCATTATATTACCTTTGCTATTTATTAGCTAGGCCAAGCTCTCTAAAACCATGTATATTTTTTGTGACTATGGGTGTGATCTAGTTGCTTCAGCAAATGCATGGACCCTCTTATTGATCTCAATCCAACTCCAACTTGAATTTTTTTTAACCCACCATGGTTTAATATTGTTCTCACTTTGACTACGTCAACCCATCTTCAAACTGCAACATATAGGTTTGAGACCAATACATAGTTTCTTGCATTTTCAAAGCCTAACTCAAAACTCCATTCTGATGCCCATTCTCCTAGCTCCACATTGCAATGAATGTTGTAGGCACCAAGTGATACATTCCATATGGTAGAATTAGGTTCTATTGGCATTGTCCTCATAAAATTTTGATCCTTATAAAGATGTCGAGCACAACCAAGAATCTCAACCATGCATACATATTGTTCCATCCTATGGGTAATGCCATAATATTTACCAAAGCAATGGGATGATTTCCAACTCAATTCCACTAAGCCTGCATGACTACATGCATATAAAAGGAAAATAAAAGTGATATGATATAGTTTAACTCCCATTTGTTGCATTTGGTGGAAACAACAAAGGCATCCTCACCACAACCATGATTCCATACCCATCAATCATTGTGTTCCATGAAACCAAATTTTTTTCAGACATATTGTCAAACATCTAGTGAGTTATATCTATGCTTCCACACTTGCAATATATGGATATGTCGGTAATATCTAGAGAAACATCCAACTCAATTCCATTTTTGAGAATAAAATCATGATTAGACTTACCATGTTGAAGGGTTGCTAGATACACACATCCATGGAGAACACCCAAGTTGATCACTTGGTTAGGTTTCATATCTGTTAATTTAAACTAATTAAAAAAATTTAATGCCTCACTAGCATGTCCATTCTACATGTATGATGAGATCATCCTGCTCATTGAGATAATATCCCTTTAGGAATTTTTTTCAAGAATTGGTATGCATCTGCATAGTTTCCACACTTTGCATACATTACCAGAACAAAGACATCCATTTTTGACAAAATGGGCTTAGATCTTCTCCCTTTCTCTTAGAATAGACAAGTTGACACATGCCTAAAGAACATAGGAAAACATGATTACATTTCGTTGTACACACACTCCATTAATTTGGTAACATGGAAAGGTTGCATCCTCATAAATACCACTTTCCACATGGCATTTAATTGTTTCATTCCAGAAGAAAACATTTCTAATACTAATGTTGTCAGAAAATTTACGCACATTCTCCATTCTAATGCACAAGGCATACATAATCACAAGCTTTGGCATAATGTTTTGATCAAGTTTAATTCTATTTATGTAGGCATAAATCCATTAATCTTAGAGGAAAACCCCCAAGTGTGCAGACACTAGCAACACGCTGACCATGACAACAACATCATGGCCTCGTTACCATCTTCACTCTAAGCATAAGCAACAATCATGGAACCCGATGAGGTGACATCTCGTTCATGCCATTGGTCACACAATTGACGTGAAAACTCCAAATTCCCATATTTGGCATGTACTCACTAGTACAAAATGGTTAATTAGTTACTAAAAAAAGACTAAAATTTGCATATAAATGACCATTTTTCAGTCGGTGACCAATAGTAGCTAATACACAATATCTTATAACGCGACCAACTTTTATTCAGTTTTTTCTTTAGACATTAATTAGTTGTCTCAATTTTATCATCTAGTAGTATATTTAGTCATAAGTTTGGTCATTGATTTAGTCATTATTTGCCACAATTAATGACCAAATATACAACAAAATATATTACTATATGATCACCTGTGAAAATCAATTAATAACCAAAGAAATATGACCAAAATGTTGGTCATGTTATAAGATACTGTAAATTGGCTACTAATAGTCATATATAAGCAAATTTTAGTCATTGATTGAAACCAATTAATGACCAAAGAAATATGACTAAATTTTAGTAATGTTATAAGATACTATAAATGAGCTACTAATAGTCTTATATATGTAAAATATGGTCGTCATTTATAATCACAAATTTATCATTTGCATTATTCATTTATCTTGTTTTGGTAGTTTCTTATTCATTATATAAATGACTAATTTAGTAGTTTATATTCATTTCATTTACTTTCATATAATCATTATAAATGACTAGTTTAGTCATATATTCATTTTATTTATGTTCATTATTAATCAACATAAACTAATAATTTAGTACTTTTAGATTGATTTTATGTGTTCATTATTATGGTGAAGTAAAATTCTAAGTGCAGACACAAACAATTCCTCTAGCCCAAAAGCGGGTCTAGCCACAAACAAGACATTCTATGGAAGATATCCTTAGGTTAGAACCAATTAATAGGGCCTACCTCTTAGTACGCTTATTCCGTTTGGTGATGGCCTTTCTTCCTTGCTCTAGCTATCTCTTGTTTCCTTCTTTGAGCACCTGAAACAAGTAAACAATAGCAAACAACAACTGTGATAATAGACAAATTGTATTCAGCCTACTTAACAAGTCAAGAAACATTAAGCCATAAACATGTGAGATGATATATTATGTAGGAAATCTATTGATAGTTGCATATATATTAAATTAAGAAGAGATTACAACTGTTGTCTTGATGTTTTTTTTCTCCTCTGACAAATCTAGGTTCCCACACACTTATGTTAGCATTCCATGATGGCCTCAACAATGGTAGTTTTAAGGCTCTTCCCTTTAGTCTTCACACTAAACCAAATTCACACTTCTCCATCACACACAACTAGAGAGATAAAACTATGAATAACTTGTTGATTACTCAAAAATCAAAACTTCAACCAGAGCCTAATTAGAACTAGCTTGTGCTTGGGAAAAAGGGAGGTTTATATAGCATGGATGGAAGGGACATGGTTCGTATTCTCATGGGAGAAGGTCTTATCTCTTGAGGTAGTTCCATCCTAATAGGGGAAAGGATCCCAAACTGACCTCCTCGACTCCATCCGGCCTAACCATTTACCAGAATTCTGTTACGAAGCTTCTAGAGCTGGAAGCTTCAATTCCTTATTTAAAAAAAAATCCAGAAAAGGATCAGCATTACTGGAAAAATGCTCAGTCGCTCCGGTCAGTGGTAGGGACAGTTCTAATCCCTGCATATCAGCGTGAGGAGGACACTGGTCATTAGCATCGGTCTTGTAAACTGGGAAAAGCAGAATATTTTTGGGAAATGATGCAAAAGGGAATTATTCTGTTCATGAAGAGGGACACAATGGGAGTTTTTTCATGAAGGGAAATCATGTAGGGTTTACTGTAGAGGTCATCCACGATCATGGAACAGGGAGTACAGGGACAGTGACAAAATGGTGTGTAATAGATGCCCCCAGAAGCATGAAGGCCAAACTAGAGTGAGGGGTGAAATGCTTTATGAATCAGTGCAGGGAACCAGAGTTTACTGTCAGAAAAACTGCAAGAAAGTACAGATACATATACATAACTAAAAAATTTGTCAAATGATACATGAATTGCAGTATGGACACATCCATCCATAGAATGATCATGTAAATGGATCCAGGCATGGGCGCAAACATCCGATAAAGAGGATCATAACAAAACCAAGGTATGGTCACAGTCATCCAATAATGAGAAGGATCACATATGATAAATCATGCTATGGTCGTAGCCATCCATCTGAAAGGGACATGTATATCAACATGATCATGTCACATTTACTTGCGTGAAAAACGTTTTACCCACTTGTGCCCTAATTTTTCCGGAGCAGATCACGGGAGATCTGGGAGGTCATTCGTCGAGCCGTTAGTTGCAGTTAAGAGCCAAGCCCTTAAGCTCCATTTCCATACTACTTGTTCCTTTTTTATCCATTTTTTTGTTTTTTGAGGGAGTTTTTGGCAAAAAAAAATTGCCCTCGGTCGGCACGATTTCCGGGCACGAAATTGCACTGGCGGGGGTTGCTAAAACTACCAACCGTGTTGTCAGCGTAACTGCTTTTAAAATAGGCATGTTGGTGCCGTGAACAAAGAAAAAATCAAATTTTCTCTTAAATCCACGTTTGAATCCAAATTTCGGCTACCAAAAATGATTATTATCTTGAATACATGGTTTTTGCAGGAAAGAATCGTCGAAAAATGGTGGATTGCAAACAAAATGAGCACAAAGATGTGGAACCCCAAGCAATGGTTGATCCAAATTGCTTGGATTCCTTGAGGAACTATGGGCTCCTCAAGTTCTTTCTCACACCAGGAATGCGGGCTCAACCTGAGCTACTTCGATACCTTATTAGTCTTAGGGACATAAATTGGGAATTTTTTATCATCGGGGACCAGGAGCTGGAGTTGGAGACTTCAGATATTTATTTCATCACAGGACTATCTTGGAGAGGGGAATCAGTCAACCTATATGGGTCAAGGCCGATTGGGGCAAGAATATCCATGCTACTTGCCGAAAATTTCCCACAAGACCTCAAATAAAAAAGTGACAAGATTGAGATTGTGACTGTGCGAGATCTTACACTGAGAGTGCTACTGTTAACCATCAACAGAGTGGTTGGGTCCCAAGAAAAGCATGAAACCAACAAGTCGAAGTTTCTGTATGCTACCGACTGTACATCACCGACAATCTTCAATTGGGAGGAAGCCATGAAGATCAACATGAAACGTCAGCTATCAAAAGCTAAGGCAGGTACTAAAAGCAATTTTTCTTTGGATTTGTGCTAGTGACCTTCTTCTTGGAGCGGGTTCCACTGTTCCAATACCAGTTGACTGAGGTGGATCTGTTAATGCCATGAGACCCACGGATGGTCCGTTGGAGTTGTTTGATGCCTAGAATAACTAGGGGCTTGCATATATTCTATAAGCCTGCCTTTTTCTCATGGCTATAACGATAGCTGATTGTAGTGAAGGATTGGCCTTACAACGGTACCAACTTCCATGAAGATACGAATATGCCACTTCCAGATGGGGAGGATTTTGATGATGAAGGTAAAAAATCAATGTTTAATTTTTTTTAATTTTTTTAATTTTTTTTTTTTTTTTTTTTTTTTATATATATGTGTTTATAACATTTTGTTTTATCAATGCAGATGTTGGACCAGAGCATCCTACCGGGATGTCCGTGATAGCTAGGCACATCACTCACTAGTTTGATGTTTCTCCTTATTAGGAAGGAGGCGACAATGAGGAGGAGATCATGAGGAACCTTGAGGGGTTGACTCATGGGATCCTAGAGTATGCCAGGGTGGGAGACATCCCACGCCAATGCCAAAGGCATACAGTGGGGGTATCTGAGTGGATCCTCTCATTGTTGACTCATGTAGCATGAGAAGTTACATGTTACCATTATCACCATGCTGATTAGTTCCTAGGTCCAACATTTACATTTTTGATGCTTGCATGCCACATATATATGAGGCCTGTGAGCCACAAATGTTATTTGAACACACATATTATTTTTTTGGGTTTTGATGTATCAAACATTATCTCCATATATATGCTATATTTTCTTGCTTACTGTGGTACAAATGATTTGCTTTAGTTTTTCACATGTTTCGTAAATGTCTATCCAACACATAATTAGCTAATGCATATGTCAATGTATTCATGTGTCTGCGAATGTGATGATATGTAATGTAATCAAAATTTCTTTCCAGTAGATGATTACGTAGATATATTCTCAATATATAAGGGTTTCTGATGGAATATTTTCCGTTGAGTTGAAGGACAACAAGCTGTGAAACTAGGTTGACAACCAATTCCCGAATGTCAAGAGCAATGGCTTCTCACAACAATTCGATAACTGCATTGTACTTAGCAGTGTTAGTAGTTGTACGACCAAAGAAAATACCTTAAAGATCAATTATCTCACCATGAGGGTCATAAATGGCCCATGTCGTGGAGGATAGATTCTGGGTACTACAGCAAGCACCATCAGCGAAACCAATGTCAGGAGTCACAAACATCTGCAAAGCAGGGAAAAACATAGCAAGCAGGAAAGTTGTTTGAAAACTAACACACCGAACCACACTGCACAAAATTGAATGACACATTAATGTACAAAAGTAACCATGTAAGATGACCTAAACATAGTACTTTTTGAGATAAAACCCATTTTAGGGCTTGTCTAAAGGATTTCCTTCATAATCAATTAGTTCATAGGCCTGTTTTTACAACACACACTTAATAATGTAGGGCCCATGCCACATGGGTTTGAACTTGCCTGCCCCTGGATTATCATTAGCTTGATCATATAGTAAAACCAAGTCACCCTCAGAAAATGCACGAGGGGAAACCGACTGATCAAAATAGGATTTGACTCGCTTCTTTTGTGCTTCGATGACCAAGGCAACAAGGCATTGAGTCTCATCCAGTAGTTATAAATACAAGAGGTGCTCTTCTTGACGTGAGGTTTCAGGGAGAATTTTGACAGTTAGCTTGAGTGAAGGAATTTCGCACCCAATTGGTAATGTTGCTTCCAGACCATATACTAGTTGGAATGGTGTGAAACCAGTTGCATCCTTGGTCGAGGTTTGGTATGCCCACATAATTGAAAAGAGCATGTGATGCCAATTTGACTGATGCATCCCAATAGTACGCTGAAGCATTGTAACCAAAACTTTGTTCACAACTTCAAATTGACCATTGGCCAGAGGGTAATATGGGGTTGAGCCACTGTGGCGTAAACCCAACGTAGAGGTCAGCTTAGCCATCATGTAATCTCGGAAATGGGAGCATGGTCGGCGACAATGGCTTGAGGTATGCCGAACCTGGAAATAACGTGATTGAATAGAAACTGAGCCTCTGTTTTACCGTCTATAGAGTATGTAGCCATCACTTTGGTCCATTTGGTGAAATAATCCACATCAATGTTAATATAACCATGCCCCCCAGTCGAACAAGGGTTACATGTCATATAGTCCATGCCCCATTTGGCAAAAGAACCAATGGTAATGACGGAGTGTACGTGAGTGGGTTGTTTCCAGGAAAACTAGTGTCTTTTCGATCTGCTAGTCCCACTAAGACGGCTAGCTATCTTAGAAACAAACAATTCAAAGCGCTTCAAGATTTCCTTTATGTATGATAGATAAGAGAGAAGCAAAGAGGACCAACCTATATCTTTTTCTTGGCTCCTTGCTTGTTTCCTCTCTCCCCTGATAGAGCTTGCCACTCTTCTCCTACTTGTCCTGCTTTAGAGAATACCTGTAGAGGCAAAGCAACAAAACACTATCAAAGCATCTCGATCTATGATATCATAAACAATGCAGAATCAGAAATACATTAACCATACAATTGCATCTACAAATAACAAGATTCACAAATACACAATTATATGGAGGAAAAATCAAAGAAATTTATTGATAGTAGAAATAGAAGAGAGGATTACAACCCAGTTGTCTGATCCAGCATCATCCTCCCAGCATGAAAGCCCTCTTCACCTCATGAAAAGCAAGATCACCCAACAATACAATGTTTCTTCTCAAAGAGAAACCAATAGCACTTCCTTACAAATTACAAAATTCTAGCCTCTAGATCTCTCAGATGAGGGATCCATTTATAGATATTTGCAGAGGGGTGAGTCAGCTTTTGGGTTTTTGATTAGTGTCATTTCACTGATAGTTCTTTGTTCCACTTGGAGATTTCATGATCTCTTACTCATCCCTGGGCGAATTCAGAGAGGCAAGTGTCATATGAGAAGTTTCTAGAAGATTCTCTGGGTTTCCACTTAGCAAACTATCTCTTCCATTTGTCTACTCTCACCCATCGCACCCCACAGAAGGCTCTTTCAGTATGCATCACACTTGGCTAGTGTAGTAGCCAGTATGCATCACACCCTAAGCATGGAGCAGTCTGTATGGTCCAGTTTTGGCTAGTTCTGAGTGGTTTTTCAGGTGGAACTTCTGGGAAATGATGTAATCAGTTGACCATGATCCTTTAGGGTGTGAAACAACACTTTTAGGGGTTTAAGAGCCCTTGGTTTATCGACATATGTGATTGGGGTTGCAGTGCCCAAATATGTCTATAACAGTTGCCCCCTAAAGCATGAGATTGTAAATCTTCTGATGTCGGGTGAAATGCTTTATCATGAGGATCCGAGGTATTCGAACTGGAAGGTGACTTGTATAAAATACAATACAATACATCATATTCATATTCTTTTCATGATCTAGCTGAGGCGGGCATTCCCATGCTCAGATTTATAAATTCATTTTCATGTACAAAGGACAGATAATCATCCGTTGTTGCAGACTGGTGATTCTTGTAGAGCCATCATCCCTTAGCTTGGATGATTATCTGTGCAGCTACTGTGTACATTTGATGTCTTTTTATCCCTGAATATATCGTAGCCCAGATGGATGAAACTAGATCTGGGGTCTTCAAACTCGTTCAATCTTTGCCCAATGTACAAGTCCATCCATGTGAAAAGATGATCTGAAGTCGAACATGGAAAGACATCGCCTGATTACCAGCCAATGATATGAGTTGTTAACAGGCACGAGACGAATCACTGATAATTATAATGACCCTCAAGGTACTATAGTACAATTCACATGGTGTGAATATAGGATCTGATGTCGAAAACCATGTAAAATCTTTCGGTCGAAGGCCATTGATGTAAACCTGTCGCCGGAAGTGATAAACTTGCCATTGAGGCATGCAAGCTTCAAAGTACTGAAAGCGTTGTTCCTAAGTCAACTTCTTGGATAATGAGATGATGTTGACAAGAAGTGACCTGTCGTAGGAGGGCCTTAATGAATCCCACAACTATGACACTAAACGAAGCAAATGATTTTCTGGAGGTGAAAACAATCTGATGATACAAGGTTCAGGAATGGTGGTCATGAAAAATGGAGGGTGAAGGTATTGCAGTGGATGAGGAATTAGCTAGGTGATGAATTCTATGAATGACTTCTCTTGAACATATCAGCAACATTGAGATGGATTGGTAGCATTAACCTCAAAAATAGATGGTACAGAGGACTAATGGTGATGTGACCAGTGAATGGAATAACCCAACCCGACTCATTCATGGTGATGGAGTGAAAGTGTCATCTTCAAGAGCGACCTACTACCAATGAAGTTCTTCAAGTTTTCTTTCCCTTTTCCCCAGTCATTGCTGACCAGTACCTCTTTATTTTTGCAATCTTGAGGAGGATAACATATGTTGTTCTATAATTTTCCCTTCGGGCAAACCTGTCGCTATGTTTTAGTGAGCCTAGCAACAGTGAAACTCGCTCTTCTCTGAATGGACAAGTTTGTCACTATTGTTTTAACGAGTTTAACGAAAAAGATAACTCAGTCCTTTTCATGTTTAGAGAGTTTGAAAAGGGACGGAAAGGAAACTCCAACAGTCCTTTTTCGTGGCATAATCCATTAAGTCAAAAAAAGTATAAAATAATACGAAAGGGATGACTTTTCGATCGCTTTAGCGAGCTGAAAAAGACAAGCGCTCGATCTTTTTGTGGAATGATCCCTCAAGTCCAAAAAGATTAAAATGTAGAGGAGGGATGGCACTTCCCCTTACTTTAACGAGCTGGAAAGGCCAGTAGCTCTGCAATCTTTTCATATTTTACGAGTCTAAAAAGAGCTTAAAGGAGACTCGTTTTTGAGGAACGAGTGAGGTTTTCAGGTAGCAAATAGTTCCAGGTAAGTTTGGAACTTCTTAAACACAACGGTGTAAAGAGGGTGGTTAACATAATCACTCATCGCAGTTGTTCCTCAAAAGGGTAAACAATTAAGTGGAAGCATATTATCGGCCAAAAGAATGGAGGTGACAGTAAGAACACAACCAAGGCTCAAAAGACTGATAACAAGGCAATCACAAAGGTTATTTACCGAGGGTGGATTCATTTTTTAATGAGCTTGAATCAGAAGAAACTATGCTCAGTGGCGGGTTTATTTTTTAACGAGCTTTAACCTTGCGGAAACATTGCTCATTGGCGGGTTTATTTTTTAACAAGCTTGAACCTTGTGGAAACATTTCTCATACTAGTCGTATTAAAGATGTCTCTCATTTGTAGGTTCATTTTTTAGTGAGCTTACACCATGCGAAACTTTGCTCATTACCTTTTTATGCAGGCTAGAAACGACTAAACTACAGAGCTAACTACACTAAGAGCTAATGAACCATTGAGGTTAGGTAGGATAGTTTTGTCTTTCAGCTAGATAAAACATTTCCTTTGCTTTGCCTGCACGCCACCGACAAAGGTGAATGGTGGATCAGACCAATCACCTAACCTAAGAAGTTGTTACTAAGAGCTAAGCTAAAACACTTACAAGGCTAGAATGAAACTGGTCACTTTTCACTTGCATAAAAAGGTTTGCATGCCCCCAGGTGTTGAGAAAACGAGAATTTCCAAGTTACCTTATGGAATTTCCTGCATTTAAGCAGGATTTTTCCGTCTGCAAATTAAACAAAACACTTCCTTGGCTCTATCCATCGAAATAGACAAAGGTGAATGGTGTGAACTTCTAATCACATAATGTGTGAGGAGATAAATGTTTCAAACTGATCCCATATCCTACACGGAAATGGTGTTTCAGACTAGTCATATAACCTACAAGGAAATCTGTTTTTTCAGCTGGGTTCGCCTACCAAAGCAGACCAGGGTGCATGCCCCCTAAGCTTCGTTACATTCACCTGACTACTCACTATAATTAGGTGGATGAACTGGAGGTTGAAGAGACATTCTTGGTGGAAAGAGACCATTTAGGGATGATGTTTGACTCATGGCTGTGTTTTAACCGGGAATTGAAAGCTGGCCGATGAATTGCACCATTCTGCCTTCATGCAGGAAACACATCACTCGAAAGAGTGTGGAAACAATAGCTCCCACGTTGTAAACGTAGTCACGCCCAAGGAGTAGATTGTAATCTAGTGGCCCTTGGACTACCATCACGTTCAAGGGAATGGTTTTCCTTCTCAAAGTTATAGGAAACTTTGGAAGGATCCCTAATGGTCGACTGGTTCCTTTGTTGAAGCCTGACAAATTTTGATTCTCAGGTAGAAGCGATGGCGAACCAAGCGCTTTCCAAGCAGTTGAGGAAAGGATACTCACGGAAGCCCCTTCATCTATGATAGTGCCAGACATGATCATTTTGTAAACTTGTACTATGATTCATAATGGTACATTAGATGGAAGGCGGGGTCCTGCTAGTTGATTCCAATCGAAGGAAACGACTAGATTGCTTGGAGGGGGGACCAAATAAAAAACTGGATGAATCTCTCGAAATGGGGAAATTACCTCCTGCTGTAAAGGAATAGGTAGATTTCCCCCATGCTCATCAGACTCTGTGTTAACAAAAAGAATTTGAATGGTGTCGTTCTCATTCTCTTTGGAAATTATATCATCTGAAAGTGCACCTTCTGAAGGCAAGACTGGGTCAGCTGCCATCTCGACCTGTTTACTTTGGTCCAGTATGGACTCAGAGGGTTTATCTTCAATGATAAGCATTTCGACCGACAACAGAGGTATGTCAGTCGGATTTTCAACTAGTGATGGACTTGGCAAGAGTTTCTTGTATCCAGGCGGAAGTCGCTGCGGTGAAGTAGGACGGTTATCCAAGACACTTTTTTCTTTGTCCAGAAAAGGACAACGGTGAAGGGCATGATCGCCTTCGCACAACCTACAAGGAAATATGAACTTTCCTCTTTGTCCATTGACTTCATTTTCATTAGTCAATGGTGTGCTCTCAACATGATCGACAGAGGTTGATGACACCGGACGGTGCAAGCGGGGAGACCAGTCTCTCAAGATCTGTGGAATGCAAGGACAATCTCGATGAAAGTGATTTCCTCTACAAATTATGCACGGAGATTTGGGTTTGGAAGCTTCGGTGTGCGGATTTTCACCGGATGATGCATGGTTTCCCCCTTGTTTGACTGACTTCTTCTTCTTCTTCTCCTTCCCTTTCTTCTTCTTCTCAGTTACTTGGTCTTTAGTGTCACTAGTTTCACCAAGAGAAGAGGAAGAAGGAGAGGGAGAAACAAACGAAGTAGAAGGTGATGGAGTAACTCCAACATCATTTGGTTGTTGATTCGATTGCTGACGAATTACGGTGTTTTGAATGACAGAGGTTGAGAATAGCCATACCAGCAGGCCAATTATGATTCTTGGAAGGGCCAATGTAGCCATATATGGAGCACCAATATCTCCCCAAGAAGAGAAAGGACTAGGATTTCCCCCAATGGGAAATCCTTGATTGGTGGACTTCATTACCTCAACCTAAGATCAACGAAGCAACATGGATGTTATTCCGAATTAAATAAATTTTATGACGCTTTGACACAACTTTTCTTTTTAGTCAAGAAAAAGTTAAAGATGACTCTAGTCACCTTCGATTTTTAATGAGCCTGAAGTGACAAGTGCTCAGATGGACCTTTTCTTATAAGGAGTCGAAAAGGAACGAAAGTGACTACTATGGAAATCTAGAAAGAGGGATTACCAAACCAATCGCAAAACTGCAATATAAACCTTGGTGGTAAATTAAAGAGAAATTACCACGGATTTTATGTACAACAGTCAATCTTCCCGAATGCTGTGTTCAGTGCATTGCGATCGATAGGGCAGCAGACACGACTGCCTAAGGATAAAGGATATCAGCCTATTGTGGTCTCCCAATATATACTCAACGGTACGGGGAGCACAAGTCTGTACTGGCACTTGTCGTATCAAAGAGGAGGAATCACCCAACCTTCGATGAAAACGATAGTTACTAGGTTTTACAACTCCGGAATACATCTCTAGCCTAAACCTCTAGATGTGTTGCGTTAGGTTCCAAAGCTTTTTTATGTTAATTGAGGTTTATTTTAGAGTTGATATTTCTTAGAAGTTTGTCTTTCAAGGTTCGCCAGGTGATGTAGATGTAAAATTCCTAAATATGCAATCTGAAATGATAAACAGTCGTTTGTTTTCTTTTAGCAATGAAAATCCTAGCTACTAAGGAAAGAAGAGTACGCTTCTTTCAACAGAGAGTAGAGAGCACACACTAAATGCACTTTTTCTAAATCATTTTCCACATGCAGTCTAAGTACAAATGCACATGCATGTATTTGTTTTTTCCGTTTCCTTAATGTGAGAATGCCAAAAAAAAAAACTAAGTACAGATCTGAACTATTTTCTTCAAAGTGACACTTAACCAATTTCTCTTCAAAACGAAAGGAAGACTAAGACGACACTTTCAATTTCGAATGTAAAACTGCTTTCGACACTTCAAATATTGACAATTCAAATCAAATACAATGGAAAAATTACAATCAACTATCCAGAATAGGAATACTTTATGAAACTCTTCTTTTCGACTCAAAATGACAGTTACGACACTTCTTTTCATCAAAAACGACAGTTCGATTAAGCTACTTTTGACAAAAGAGGACTGTAAATGATGAAAAATACATAAAAAAACATTGACAAATCCTAATCAATGGAGGCTGAATAATGTGAAGGAAGATGGCTTCAACAATGATATACTGATCATAAGTAGCAAAACTACTGAATAGAACTGAAAACAAGGAAGAAAAAACCAAATTCCAGAGAGAGAAACAATATCATTCAGTCATCGCACCTGTCCTTAAGGGAAACATGGATGCATCTCACCTACAACACATAGGAGGTGTGATGCATCCAAGCTGCTAGCTACAGACAGTGTGATGGACCGGGGAACGAAACTGAGCTTGGGTTTTGCTCAAAATTTGCAGCTATGTTCAGTGATTTAGGCTGAGCTATGATAGACAGTAAAAACAAAGTATAGGGATATGATCTTATGAGGTTATTGAGCTACCACAAGGGCACTTAGGATGTTTGCAAGTCAGATGTTTAGTTTATAAACCAACCCGGAGATTGACTGAAGCAGCGTCGATCTACTTTGCACTTGCATAGCAAGAGAAGTTCGAAGGCTAGCTGGCTAAACTTCAAGCTCCATTTGTAGTTTATAAAGCAGACAATAGTAACAAACAGACAAACTATTCGCTCCCCAGTGGAGTCGCCATTTTGTTTCTGGGGAAACTAGTGTGTTTCCGTTCTGTTAGTCCCACTAAGACGGGTAGCTATCTTAGAAACAAACAATCAAAGCGCTTCAAGATTTCCTTTATGTATAATAGATAAGAGAGAAGCAAAGAGGACCAACCTGTATCTTCCACTTGGCTCCTTGCTTGTTTCCTCTCTCCCCTGATAGAGCTTGCCACTCTTCTCCTACTTGTCCTGCTTTAGAGAATACCTATAGAGGCAAAGCAACAAAACACTATCAAAGTATCTCGATCTATGATATCATAAACAATGCAGAATAATAAATACATTAACCATAAAATTGCATCTACGAATACATGATTATATAGAGGAAAACTCAAAGAACTTTATTGATAGTAGAAATAGAAGAGAGGACTACAACCCAGCTGTCTGATCCAGCATCATCCTCCTAGCATGAAAGCCATCTTCACCTCATGAAAAGCAAGATCACCCAACAATACAATGTTTCTTCTCAAAGAGAAACCAACAACACTTCCTTACAAATTACAAAATTCCAGCCTCTAGATCTCTCAGATGAGGGATCCATTTATAGATATTTGCAGAGGGGTGAGTCAGCTTCTAGGTTTTTTATTAGTGTCATTTCACTGATAGTTCTTGGTTCCACTTGGAGATTTCATGATATCTTACTCATCCCTGGGCAAATTCAGAGAGGCAAGTGTCATATGAGAAGTTTCTAGAAGATTCTCTGGGTTTCCACTTAGCAAACTGTCTCTGCCATTTGTCTACTCTCACCCATCGCACCCCACAGAAGGCTCTTTCAGTATGCATCACACCTGGCTAGTGTAGCAGCCAGTATGCATCGCACCCTAAGCATGGAGCAGTCTGTATGGTCTAGTTTTGGCTAGTTTTGAGTGGTTTTTCAGGTGGAACTTCTGGGAAATGATGTAATCAGTTGACCATGATCCTTTAGGGTGTGAAACAAAAATTTTAGGGTTTTAAGAGCCCTTGGTTTATCGACATATGTGATTGGGGTTGCAGTGCCAAAATATGTCTATAACACGGGTGAGGCTCACATCTTGTGCTGGTAAATTTGGCATTCATGACACTTGCAAATGGCAAAGATGCAATCCTTAAAGATGGATGGCTAGAAATAACTAGCACGAAGGATTTTTTTAGCAGTAGCATATCTAGACATATGAGTGCCACATGCCCCAGAATGACAGTGATTGAAAACTCTCTCAGCCTCCTCGAGAGCAAGACAACGGTGAAGAATTGACTCGACACCGACACAATATAAAGTATCTCTAATAATACGGTAGGGTTTGGATTGATGCCAAATGTGTCAGCGATCATCCTTAGTCAATGTGAGCTGGAATGTGGATGTTTGGAGATACACAATGATATCACTGTACCATGGGTCAAGGGTGCTAATCAGGAAAAGAGTTTCGTTTGGGAGATGCTCATCTGCACCAGCGGGGAGAGATGTAGAAGGAAGGGAGCAAATCAACTCAGCAAAAACCAGTGATTTCTTAGATTTGGTAGTAGTAAAAACCAAATCGAATTCAAATCGAAAGTGATAGAGTCATCTTTGCTTCTTTCTCGACTCTTAAAACATGAAAGAGCACTAGTTCATATATGTGTCTTAAAAAATTGTTTCCCATGATATTATAACTTCCTGTCAGTCTTCTCTAAACCAAATCATGAGTATTCCTTAAAGTACATTTTAATGCCTTGAAATTTATCTCTCTTTTCCTGTTAACTGATATTAGGTCATCGTGGTTGAACCATCTGATTCACCTAGTTCCTCTTCCTCTCCTCCGTCTGAAATATTGCATGAGGAGCCTTTTCTTAAATTACTGGAGTAACTCGAGGACCAAGGTGTTGAACTCGGTATCGTTTTAAGCATTCAACCTTTGTCATCTCATCCTCCACCTACTTCAGATACTGGGTCACCTTGTGATATTGGCCCGAATCTCTGGACAATCCCGTCCAGACTCCTCAGAGTTCACCAACTATTGAAGGTCAGCTTGGACTGGTTATATATCCTTTGAATCCTTTTTTCAACCCTATTGTGATATCACCGTAGCATCTATACAATCTATACGATCAGCCAGGTGTTCCTTTGGAATTATCCCCTCATACATATTCGGTCATTCGTTGTCGCTTGTTTCCACCTATAGAACTCGAAGGCGAACCTCCAGTTACCTCTCCGAATCAATCAAAAGTTTCTACTGCATACACTGTCGAAGAGGAAGAGCATAAATTTCCTCCTAAAGGTTTTCCCTACACGGGGAGCATTCCAATTAGTGTGTATTTGGATTTGCCACCTAATTATGTGACTTTAGCACAGTTGGTCTTTCCACTATTATAAAATAATAGTGGAAATAATAAAATAAGATTAGATTACATCATAAAATTTTAAAAGGAAAAAAGAAAAAACTATTTTTTCATCTCGTATTTCCAACTTATCTCCCTATGGGTTTACTAAAATGTCAAGCATAAACACAAATTGGATGCATAATTTGATTCCTTATCCAAGGAGTACCCATGTTGCATACTTTCTATGGACCCTACTACACGAAAAATAAAAAATACATGATAAATGTGATTGCAATCACGTTTTTTCATGTGTTTCTCATTTTTCATGTAGCAGGGCCCATCAAAAGTATGAAATATGGATATTCCTTGGATGGGGAATTAAGTTTTTCATCCAACGAGTACTCCTGCTTGAAATTTGAGTAAAACCTTAGGGATATAAGTTGAAAATACGAGTTGAAAAAGTAGTTTTATTATTTTATTAATTTTTAATCTTGTGTAGTGATGTCTTCCGGAGTCATCACATTTATTTTTTGTTGTATCAATGTTTCGAACCAACCTCTGTGGTTCATCATCAGGGTCAAATGTGATAAAAAGTCATAAAATGATGGGGCAATAAATAGAGGAAAGGTAGGGATGGTAATGTAAGGAGCCGACAGGTTTGATAATGTTAAGAAATAAATTAAGTTTAATTAATATTATTTTTTTATTTCTTTTATATTATATGTTTATATTTCTTTATTTATCTATTTGTTTTTCATTTTATTTTTCAAATATAATGTAACATTATAATATTATAATGTTATTAACTAAACATTTTAGTATTAGTTAATTTTTTTAACATTAATTAATACTTAATGTTATTATTATAATATGATGTAACGTGACATTATAATATTATAATGTTTCAAATGTTAAAACGTTATATTTGTTCATAAGTTTTTGTATTAGTTAATTTTGTTGACATTAGGATTATTAATGTTAAATTTACTACGCATTAACATTAATGTTTTAAATATTGCACATTAATTAAAGCATGTATATAATAATGAAACTAATTAGGTCTTCTAAATATTACTAAATGAATTTTTATTAATTAATTATTTTTAAGATACATTGCTAAGGATTTTCCTAAATTTTAATGCTAACTAGGGTTTAAATAAAATAATTTGAATTTAATCTTACTAAAGTTATTTTAGGGATAAAAGGAAGGGTTATTGATTAATGTTATTTATTCAAATATCACTAACATGATATTAGCGATAGGTGATCCATAAGGAGGACCAAGAGATAATGGGGCTGAGAGTACCTAGGAGATTGTAGAAACCCTAGTTAGTGTAGGAATCCAATTATCGCTTATTTTCCAACCGTCATCGTGGTTGAGGTTATTAGGGTGTTTTCCTATTTTGATGGATTCTCTAAATTTTCTATGGTGATAATGGTCAATTTTGGCCACAACACAAGAGTTTTCTATGCAAATGTGATGATTGGTTTTACTGGAGTGTTCAACCAAAGCTAAGGTTTTGGAACGGTTATGCTTGATTTTAGCGGCATGTTCTTGAATCCTAGTCAATATAGAACGATCGGTTTCACCAATGTAGGCTTTGCCACACGAACACAAAACCAAATAAACCCATTTGTGGTGTTTAGGATCAATAGGGTCTTTTACCGATTTTAGGCATCTTCTGATTGTATTCAAGGGTTTGCAAGTGGTTTTTATATTATTATTTTTTAAAATGTGTGAAATATTATCAGTGGTGCCTAGAATATACGGTAGGTGAACCATGCCTACACAATCATCCAATGGTTGTTTGTTTTTAGGATTCTTTGCTTTTTTGAAAGCTTTGATTCCTTGGTGTCTTCTATATCTATTCTTTTTAAAAACATCGAAGAGGTGGTTCTTTTCTTGATCCAAATGATCATGATCTGAAATACGTACCACCCTGGTATCTAGAGTGTTGAGCACCCTCAGTTGAGTAGGATGATGGTGAGTGTTGGCATGCACGTAGTGTTCTGTGTGGGTTTTCTTGCGATAGACCTGGTAAGGTATTGAGCCATCTTGGTTTCTCTTGATTAGGATGTCAAGAAAGGGAATACTGCCATTCTCTTCCACCTCCATTGTAAACTTGATAAAATTTGATTGACTGTTAAGGTGCTCTAGGAATTTGTCCAATTTTTCTTTTCCATGAGGCCAAATGACATAAGTGGCATTGACAAATCTTTTCCAAAGCTTAGGTTTTAAAGGGGAAGACTCAATGGGTTTGGCTTCAAAATGTTCCATGAAAAAATTGGCAATAATGGGGGATGGAGGTGATCCCATGGCCACACCACAGGTCTCTTCGTATATATCATTCCTAAAGCTGAAAAAGGTTGATTTCAGACAAATTTCTACTAATTTAGTTGTGTCATGATCAATGATTTTGTGGACTACTTCCATCGCTTCATCTATGGGTATTTTGATATAGAAAGCTTTTACATAAAAAATCACCAAGATGTAATTATGGTGCAGTTTTATGTGTTTGATCTCATTAATGAAGTGATTAGAGTCCTTTACAAAGGAGCTAGTGTTCCCTACCATAGGTTTAAGCTTCTTAGCAAGATGTTTCGCAAGGTGGTAAGTAGGACCTCCAATGGTATTAACTATGGGTCTAATGGGTATACCTTCCTGGTGAATTTTAGGGAAATCCTAGGGGTGTAGGGATTGGTTTCAATAAGATTCTTGATATTATGTTCCTTGCTCATTTTTATTAAGTTATTAACATTTTTGGAGATCTTCTTTATGGGATTCTTTGCTAGTTTAATGTAACATCCACTATTCATTATGTGGTCTAGCATCTTCTCATTGTAATCTTCTTAGTTCATTATAATAGTCACACCACCTTTGTCAGCTTTCAAGACCACAATGTTAGGGTTTTGGTTTAAGGTCTTGAGAGAAAGGTATTCTTGTTTAGAGATATTGCTTCTGGGTGGTTTAGCTTTTCTAAGGATGATGGAACAATCCTGTCTAATAATCTCTTTAATATTGTCCGGTAAATCTGAAATCCCATACTCAATGTTGCATAAAATGTCTCTTTAATATTGTCCTGGATATGAGCCTAACACCTATGTCATCGGTCTTATCGCATTCTATAACACCATTCTTCCTAACAACGTTGTTCATTAAAATTGCTGATTGTATTTTTTTGTTTTGTGGTGGATTATTAGTCTCACTGTCTAAAGATGCAGAGTGCTTTATTCCTTCCAAACACACTGTTTCATGCTCATTATTTAATGTTTTCATCTCATTGATTTTTATTTCCGTGGATATGAGTCTAATGCCTATGTCATCGGTCTTATCGTATTCTATAGCACCATTCTTCTTAACATCAATTTTCATTAAAATTATTTACTGTATTTTGTGTTCTTATTAACCCCATTGTCCAAAGATGCAGAGTGATCTATTCCAACAAACATTATGTTTGTATGAGGTCTTGCGCTAGTCCATATGGATTCAAGAACGATTCTACTTTTAGCTTCCAAACACGTTGAATCTGTATTAATATCAATTTCTAATTCAGTGGAAACTATCACGGTGGGATCAACGTTTTTGTCTGAGGTCTCATCACATTTTTTCATCAACGCGCTACCCAACGTATGTGACCTTGATCTCTGTGACTTAGGATGCTCCATCCCAGTGATGTGAGAACCTTCGCTAGTATAAATGTTCCTGTAGGATTTATGAACGGATTCCCCATATGCTGCAGCCAAATTGTTCTTTTCAGGAACAACATTAGAATTGTGATTCACTGTGATGTGGTGGGACTTAGGATTATTTTCTTTCGATATAATTGAATTAAGAAAGGATATCTGTGTAGGTTTAATTTTTGATTTGTTGGGCACGAGGTTGGGATGAACGCTGGATTTTTTCCATTTTTTAAAATTTTAGGGTTTGTTTGATGTTCTTCTGTTCCTTAGTTTTAAGAGATTTCATAGTTGCGCATGAGTCTATCCTGGACCACAGCATTGGTTCAATATGGTTAGATAGACTAAGGTGTAGATCATGAGCCTTCTTGTTTAATAGGTTCAGTTCTGAATGCAATTTACTGATCTCTGAGCGAAGGAGCGATTGGATGGCTTTGGTGAAAATGTGATTATTCCTGTAGTTTTTGAGGTTGTGTTTGATGCAGGTAAATGGAGGAATAATGGAGGCATCTATGCAACGTTTGATAAAGGTGAGGTCTGACTTCTTCATTGTAATTTGTACCCTGGATGATTCCAATGCACAAACTTCTTGTGATTTCTCCCTTCCGTATAGGTTGAAAATTATAGATTTGAGGCTTCTGCAATCTGCATTTTGTGTAGTGATGTCTTCTGGAGTCATCACATTTATGTTTTGTTGTATCGACATTTCAAACCAACCTCTTGGATTCATCATCAAGATCAGATGTGAGAACAAGTCAGATAATGATGGGGCAATAAATAGAGGAAAGGTAGGGATGGTAATGTAAGGAGCTGACAGGTTTGATAATGTTAAGAAATAAATTAAGTTTAATTAATTATTTTTTTGTTTTCAAATATAATGTAACATTATAATATTATAATGTAGCATTATAATATTATAATGTAGCATTATAATATTATAACGTTATTAACTAAAAGTTTTAGTATTACTTAATTTTTTAACATTAATTAATACCTAATGTTATTATAATAATAAGATATAAAGTGACATTGTAATATTATAATGTTTCAAATGTTAACATGTTTTTTGTTCATAAGTTTTTGTATTAATTAATTTTGTTGACATTAGGATTATTAATGTTAAATTTACTATGTGTTAACATTAATGTTTTAAATATTGCACAATAATTAAAGCATGTAATATAATAATGAAATTAATTAGGTCTTCTAAATATTACTAATTGAATTTTATTAGTTAATCATTTTTAAGATATATTATTAAGGATTTTCCTAAATTTTAATGCTAACTAAGGTTTAAATAAAATAATTTCAATTTAATCTTACTAAAGTTCTTTTAGGGATACAAGGAAGGATTCTTGATTAATGTTATTTATTCAAATATCACTAAAATGATATTAGGGATAGGTGATCCATAAGGAGGACCGAGAGATAATGGGGCCGAGAGGAGCTAGGAGATGGTAGAAACCCGAGTTAGTGTAGGAATCCAATTATCACTTATTTTCCAATCGTCATCGTGGTTGAGGTTATTGGGGTGTTTTCCTATTTCGATGGCTTCTCTAAATTTTCTATGGTGATAATGGTCGATTTTGGCCACAACACAGGATTTCTCTATTTTTTTTACAATAATGACCTAATGACTAAGCAAAGACGTTCACCATGGACTTAACAACCCTCCTCAACCACTTTCTTTATCCTTACTTTACCATAAACATAAAAGTATTCAAAAATATCATACAAACTGTGAAATAAAATTGATCATTGCATCGGGACACTCTCCAATCCAATATGGTAGAGAAATAAATAAAAATAAAAATAAAAGTACCCTACTTTAAACATTTTTACAAGATAAAAATTAAATTAAATTTGACTTGGATGGTTTTTGAGCTTCAAGTTTATGACAACCCAATGTGGTCTTCATGTGGAATATAGTTTACTTAAAAGAGGAATTTAAGTGAGCTAAGATCCATATTAACTCCGATCTACCAAGCATCGAGAGGAATCAAATCTCTTCTCACTCTAAAAAAAATTTTGCATCTCAAAAAATTTGATCCGTCTACATGCTTAATAAATCCAAAATTAAAATATATCTAAAATCATAATTATTAAATGTTTCTCAAATATATCACTAAAAAATTAACATTTATAATTTTTCACTTTTCCAAAAAAAAACTCTAAAACTTAAACCAATACAAAATCATTCATACCACTCACATGTATCTATTCTTTTTAATATTTAATCAATTCACATTTGACTTTGATTTTTTCTTTCCCTTTTATTAAAATATTAAATTTTAAATCATATATCAACATTTTTGTTTTGAATCAAAAAAATTCAAATTTTAAACTACATATCACCTCATTTAATTGAGATGAGATGCAATGATAAAAAAATTCATCGTTAATATTATAAATTATTTATATAAATATTTTTATTCTATTTAAAATATATATCAATTAATTATTAATATTTTTTAATTTTAAATTACATTATTATTATATTAAAATGTTTTTTTTTAAATATATATAAGCATTGTTGTTATTTATTTTTCTAGTTTATAATATGCTTGGATCTATTTTAAGCCTCCTTTTAAACATATATCATAGGTCAATTTCATCTATTCTCAATATAATTTTATGTGTTCTCAATATCATGGATCAATACCATGAAATTTTTTATTTTAATTTTATTTTTTTATTATACAAAGGCTATCTACAACCTATGTGGTAGAAGTCAAGCGTAAATGTTTAATATTTTTAATATTTATAGGGGTAGGGGTAGTTCTGTAGGCATAAATGTTACCGAGTATGGTGGAAATGTTGTAACTTGTAAAAATTTAAAGCTTGGCTCAATTACTATGTTAGGCCCCTATACTACTAGTGTAACCCCTTATTGTTATTAGTACAACCCCCTAATTATATTGTTGTACCCATGTAGTCCCCATATTTTTATTATTGTGCCCCATAGATACCCACTATTGTTATTATTGTGCCCTTACATTATTAGTGTTATGTCGGCTCTCATTATATTATGACCTCTTAGACTCCTATATATAGAAAGGGGATCTTGTCATTTGTATCATCTACGAATTGTTCATTTGTGTAATGTAAAGGAGGTTGCCCCCTCTAAGAGCCTGAATTCTAAGGCATTGATCTATCTTTTCTATCTTTTGGTGAGATGGTTTCCTAACATTTAGTATGAAAGCTTTGGATTCTAGGGTTTCGCTCCTCCAAATAGGGTCATCGTGGAATTTTCGCTATAACTTTTCTTCTGTGACATTTCAGAAGAAAAAAAACCCATTTGAGAAGAAATCACGTTGAACCTCCGGTCCAAATTTCAGATTTCATCTCGCTATATTTTCGTAGATATGATTTGAGGAAGTTAGAGATTTTGCAGACTCCCGAATTACATTCCAAATAGTTGACCAAGGGAAAATTGTCATAACTTTTGTTCTGAGCATCAGATTGAAATTTCGTAGGAAGTTTCAGAAAGAGGACTTCGTGTAGTTTTCTGTATATTAGTTTCAGGTACTAAGGTCGAAAAAGTGAGACGTGGCATGTTGTACAAGTTCGCTCTACTAAACTAGTCTATAATCAGAGCACCGTGGGAGATTTGGCATAACTCTTTCTTGGATAATCAAATTCTGATCAAACTCGCGAGGTTTAAATTCTGATCAGACTTGCGGGGTATGAAACAATTATTTTAAATTTAAATATTAACATTTTATAATGTATAGTTTTGAAAATAAAAAAATGAATTATATTCTCTATATTTGATGGGTAGATGATGAGAATATACGATCATAAGTATAAAGTGAAAAATCCAATTATAGTTAAAAAATGTACTAATTAATCGAAGAAATAAAAAAATATTGTCACCTGAACTAGTCTATAATCAGGTCACTGTGGGAGATTTGGCATAACTCTTTCTTGGATAATCAAATTTTGATCAAACTAGGGGTTAAATTTAAAATAATTGTTTCATAACATACTAATAAAATGTTAAAATTTAAATCTTGGCTCAATTAACAATAAAATGTTAAAAGTAATAAAAATAATAATTTAATTTGTTATATTGTAATTTTGTTTTGCATGACACCTTAGTTCCTCCAACAGGAAAAATTCCATAAATAATAATGATTCCATAACTGTATTTAAATTTAATCAATAAACACATAAAAACTGAATACTTATAATAAAATTACAATATAACGAGTTTCTTAACAATGAATATCCACTCCCATATTACCATGGATATTATTAAATGGTAAAGAAATTTTGTTACAATACCACGACTTACCAATACTACAAGTTAGGAAAACCATAACTTATTTCACAATAAAAAATTAAAATGTAAAATAGTTTAGACATTTTAGATAACATTCATGTCATAGAGTGAAAATTCTCATCATATGGACGATGGGAGAGAGACTAGGGAGAGAGAGGGGAGAGAGGGAGGGAGATAGTGACAGAGTTGGACTCTGGAGAGAGAGAATGTGATGGGGAGGAGAAAGAGAGAGAGAGAGAGGGAAGTGTAAAAGAGAGGAAGATAGAGGAATGAAGAGAGAAAGAGGGGAGGGAGAGTAGAGAGGGAGGGGGAGAGAGAGGGAAGGAAGAAAAAAGGCATAAGGAGATAAAGGTAGAGAGAGAGGTAGTAACAAGGGAGCGATGGAGAGGGGAGAGTGAGAGGAAGACATAGAGATGGAGGGCGAGAAGAGAAGAGAGAGAAGGAAGGAGGGAGGGAAATAATGAGAGTTGGATAGAGAGAGAGAGATTTGGAGGGGGGGAGCGGTTGAGACAGAGGGAGGCTAAAAGGAAAGGGAGAGAGAGGAGTTGAAAGAGGAAGGGGAGAAAAAAGGGAGGGAAGAGGGAGGGGAAGATGGATCCAACCTAAATATGGTATGTGTGTATATAAAAACTAACCTAGATCCATCTTAACCCCAGATCTATCAAGCTCCAAGAGGATTAAATCTCTTACATACAAATTTGTTTTAGAGTGAAAAGATATTTAGTTTTTGGGTTAAGATGGTTCTAGTTTGCTTTTATTTTGACAAAGTTCAAATATTTACATTACATTAATTTTTTTATTTATTTTCATTTGTATTTTTAGATAGTTTGACTTAGTCAAAATGTTACACATTACAACATTTCTACAATATGGACATCCTTATGTCGATTGCTGATTCCCTAAATATTGGAGAATTGGACGAATATGGGCGCCGTCAATTTTTTGACCATGCCCATATCTATCCGATTCCCAAATATTCGAGAAATTAACAATCGACTTAAGCTCAAAGTTACAATATTAAAAAAACCTCTTACTCGAAAAAATATTTTAACTAATTTGAAATAAACTTCATTTTTTTCTTTTGTTTAATTACACCAAATAATATTCTAGTTACAGTAAAGATGTTAAATAGTACGTGTTTTCCATATATGTCGGGGGACGTACGGGTACGTCAATCTCAAAAGCCAAGTGGGCGTATTTGCCATTTAAAATATGCTGAGAATTTTGTGAAGAAATTATAAACTTTTGCGCTTTATTCAAAATGAAAAATGAAATCCCCGTCAAAATAAAAAGTTAACTACATTTTATAATGCCTAGTTTCGAAAATAAAAAAATGAATTATATTCTCTATAATGTATAGTTTCGAAAATAAAAAAATGAATTATATTCTCTATATTTGATGGGTAGCTGATGAGAATATACGAGCATAATTATAAAGTGAAAAATCCAGTTACAGTTAAAAAATGTATTTATTAAAATCGAAAAGATAAAAAATATTGTTTTGGGTTGCTATTAGTTAGAAAAGAAGATAAAAATTATTATGGTTTATTAAAAATGAGATTTAGAAACGGAAAAATAAATTTGGGCGGTTTTGTTAGAAAAGAATAAAAATTATTATGGTTTATTAAAAATGACATTTAGAAAAGAAAAATCAAATTTTATTCATAAAACGGAATCAGAAAATATTAAAATATTAATCAATAAAGGAAATAGAGTAATATATACATCTATATTGAGACATTTTTTTCACGTTTATATAGAATGGTAAGATATTTCTTAATATTTAAAGAATTCTGATATTAAGGTTTAAAGTATTTTAATATTAAGGTTTAAAGTTATTGCAACAATGTCTAGTTTATAGGGAAGGGTAAGTTATTTTCCAAAATTGTTTTGAGGATATGGAAGTCATTGTAACGATTTAGTTTATAGGGAAAGGTAATTTATTTTCAAAAAATGTTTTGAAGATGTGTTTTAATGATTGGTTGGGGAGATTTGGTTTTCACAAATATTGTGTTCTAATCCCATGTAAGACATTTTTTAAAAATAAAACTAAATCTTATAATAATATATTTGATATGAACATTTTATTTAAAAGAATTGAAACTTGATGGAAATAATAATAATAATTTATACCAACTAATTCAAATAAACTCAATTGAAAAAATCTAAAACTAATAATATAGGATATGAAAATAAATTTATTTAATCTAATTGAGTTGAGAAACAGTTAGTCTAATATATAAAAGATATATAATTAATCAAATATTAGTTAAAAGATATATAATTAATCAAATATTAGTTAATATATCTGACTTTTAAAACTAAATATATTCCAGCCGACTATTAAAAAAATAAAAATAAATATATATATTTCATTATAATAAAAAAACAAAAATAAAAATAAATATTAAATATTAAATATTAATGTGATTACAACTCAAATAATGAGGATATTGTAGTGTCGATACGCTGTAACTAGAAAGGCCACTCCTATTGGAGTCCAGCAAAGAACAACGCTAAGATTTAATCTAAGAAATCTACTCTAAGTTAGATCTAACGTAAGAAAATTTTTGACATGTTAGGAGGAAACTTCTGTGCCTGCCAAACCATAAACATCCACGGGCAGCATTAAAGAATAAATAAAACAAATAGAACAAATATATTAATAACACTGTTTGGTACAGGGGTGTGAAACTCTAAGCCCAAGGACCACTTCTGTAATGGAAGATATCTAAACTTATAACGGGGAACGAAAGAACCGCTCCAAAAAAGACTAGGTGGAGAAAATTTTAGACATAAATACTACAACCTTAAGTTTCACAAAAGTTTATGGGCAGATTTAGGAGAAGCGGGAGTGAACAACACGCAGATCCATAATCCCATTAACACACTGTAACGGCCAAGGCCACCCCTATACGAAGATTTAAACTTATAACTGGGAAATAAAGTATTGCTGCAAACAACTGACAATACCCATGAAGTAAACTTTGACGTAACGGTACCATGCAAGCTACACGGAGGTTCCTCGGAGGATTTAGGGAATGCGGGAGAAGGGCTGACGACTGCAAGTGAAGAAGAGGCAGACTGACAACCCCATTAGCATTAAAACAAATGCACCTCTCCCTGCAATCCACCTCCACTTCTCAACTACAGAATTGAGGAGTCGACGTTCGCCTCTCCCGCCATTTGGAAGATCATTAAACTGTTGAACGAATATGCGGAGGAGGAGGAGGATGGTTACTGTGGATACAACTCCGGAGAGAAGGACTACACTGCCCCAAACCTCTGACCCAACAGGACCCTGAACAGAGAAGACAGCCGTGAGAATTGCTGCATGAATGGTCGCGTACACATTAACCAAATTGTTTACGTGGCCGGACATAGCGTTGCGACGTTCTTGACGTATAACATTAATTTGCGGGGGATCACCAATCACAACAATAATATGATCTTCAATTGTCAAGGAAACCCTGCTGCTGCTGCTGCTGCTGCTACTGTTGCTGTTGGTTTGATAGTCCATCAGAAATCTGAGGCAAACATACAATTAGGAGAGTTTTTTGACCAAGTCTAAGCTACAGAAATTAAAGAGGGGTATTAGAATTAGTTTTATTTCCCCTGAATTAAAACTGAATCCGAAGAAACCCGAACCAGAAATTAAAGAGGGGTATTAGAATTAGTTTGTATTTCCCCTGAATTAAAACTGAATACGAAGAAACCCGAACCCCAATAGAATAGATAGAATGACAGCAAATTTGATAGACACCTAAGTCTGATTTTAAATAGGATAAATGGACAAAGCCTACTACAAAATTAATTTAGACTGCTTGACGGGCGCTCTAAAATTTAAGTGTCTCCAAACGCAAACTCTTGGAAAACGAAAAAAATATATATATCAGAAAAATGTCATTGAAATTGAAGAAATTTCGAGCTATGATGAAGTAATACAACATAATCTTTAATCCACAGAAAGAAAGAGAAGATGACGAGTATGTGAATTACCTTTGAAGTTGTTATTATGTTCAGCAAGTGGCCCAGCCTCACAACTGAACGTGAATAGAGGTGGGAATGTAAGGAATCAGAAGAACAAAAATGGAATGCATGGAGTGAATGAAATGGCGAGGAATGCTGATTATAAAAATACGCGCGGGGGCCTGACCCTGGGCGGGCGTATAGCTGCGAGGGGTGAGGTTGGGCGAAGTTGCAAATCACAATTTTGAAAGAGCCAGGACGAACGAACCGTCCATATATGTTTAAAGCAGTTTCCATATAAACATATTTTTAAAGCGGTTGATAGAGAAAGGAGTAAACAACCGACCAGACATACATATTTTTCGAGCCGATTATAAAGATAGAAGAACGTCTGGGGTGACGTTGCGCGAAGTTGCAATTATAAAGATAGAAGAACGTCTGGAGTGACGTTGCGCGAAGTTGCAAATCACAATTATGATAGAGACAGGAGGAACGCACCGTCCATATAAACATCTTTTTCATGGGGTTGATAGAGAAAGGAGGGAACAACCGTCCATCTTTTTCGAGGGGTTGATAGAGAAAGGAGGAAACAACTAAGCTAATGGCTGTCGCCTTCACCGGTCAAGGTGAACGTACAGTAGAACGCTATTGTGTAGTAGTCTCCTTTCTTTAGATTACATGTGGGACCTTATGCAATCACGTCAGTTCGTCTCTAATAATATTTAACGTAACCTGGAGAGCCCATGGGCATTTGCGGAGGTAATGCTACCCTCATGGCTCTGGATCTTCACAGGTCAATGTGAATAGACAGCTTGGTAGTTCATCCATGCCGGTGCATAATTCATAAGAATAAAGGGTAGAACCCGTGGGCCCTTTAAGGAATCCTCAGCGTTAGAAGTCTTCTAATCACATACAAGTTTATCTGAACGCCTTGCCCCTTTCCGCATTCCTGGTTGGTATAAGTTTTCTATCACGAGTTTTCTAATGACCCCACAAATTCACACTTTGATGGTAGTTTTATTAATTTGGTAAAAAAATTAATAAATGAGATGTCTGGAGTAGAAATGGAGTCAGTACCATCAATCAAGAACCTCAACTCCACTCAATACAACGATTTATACTAAACTCAATATCATTAACTCCAGAGTTAAGATGGGTCTAGGCTGGTATTTTAGCAGAGAGCATATTATGATAATAGTTGACACTTCACTTGTTGGCAGATTGATGGACATGAACAAGAAGGAATATTTAGAGGAACATGTTGCACGTTTGACATGAAACAAGGATCATAAAACACTTCACTTGTTGGAAGATTAATGGACATGAACAACAAAGAATATTTAGAGGAACATACTTCACGTTTGGCATGAAACAAGGATCATAAAAGTTGCTTCGAACAACTTTGAAGGAGAATTCGATCATTGCAAGAAGATATAACTTATACTCAAAGAAAATTATTCAAATTTTCCATCTCTGCCATTATCGGTATCGCTGCAACTTGATCAAATTTTCAGAACTTGCTCTACAAAATTGCAATTCCAGAGTTTCTGAAGAACTATAAATGGAATACTTTGGCAAGAGTTGTAAATCGGTTTGTCATTGAATGTATAATAAGGCCATTTTCATTTTGTAACCTTATTTGGGATTATATACACTTGTAAAGCAACATCGTATATGACTTGCAATGTACTCATTCCGACATAATCTTGAAAAATCCATGCTACAAATTTAGGATGAGCTTCAATATAGCTTTCATGGTTCAGAATTATGGCTTCTCAATATTTTTTCACTTCTAATTCAAGCAGGATATTGTTTAAGAATGTGTACATCAATCTAAGAAAATAAACCCTAAAATTGCCTGCATTTGAGAGACAATTTTCAAATTCTAGCCAGAAATATGCATGCCTGCTTATGCTCCTACATCATCCAACTAACAAGAAAATGTTAGTATAGTACTTCCATATGCAGAATTAGACGAGGATCATTGATGCGTCGTTGAAAGGTGATCCACATAAGTACTGATAGACAAGAAATGTTGTAATTAAATAATCATTTTGTTAGGTAATAGCTACTCAATTGGCTTGGCCAATCACCCAATGCATAATCAGTTGTGTTTAAATATAGTTTTCCCTTTTACTCCTATCATCTATGTAGCTTATCCCTCCCCTATGTGACTAATGCAAATTAGATATATTGTGTATCGTACTTGCAATTGTGCATTTGTTCTGTTTATCTCACAGTCCATGTACTTTCCAATAAACAAATTACTTAGACATGTAACGAGTTAGCTCACATGACATAGAAGTACGTTTAAAGAAATTAAGGATACCTGCACTTATCTACTTAGTATTTATCATTCTTTATTAGTTGTAAGAAAAGATGTGGTTCTTGTACACTCATTCTTCTTCTCCCCAGAAAATTCACATAGAACTATGTTTCATAACATATCATACATGGGGTTGAGCTTAGGATAATTGATAAAAGCACTAAGATGGTAAGCAAATTTTCTTTTAATAGGCCCTTCAGTTTAGGAGGAACCCAACTGGGAATCAATGTTTTCCTTTGGAAAAGGGGATTTAGATCTTTAGGGGTGACCCATCTGCCAAAAAGGAAATCTTTGAAGAGAGTCGAGATGAATTATTCCCAGCAGTCATACAACTCTAGGAATATAAAAATAATAGACAGTGGATTTGCTCTTGTTAGAAAACATTAAAAAAAAAATCTTTGAAATTTCATTCACTGCTTCATTTCCGTCTTTGGAAGGTAAAGGGAAACCACCCATTTCATAGATAAAAATAAATTTTGATTAGTCTAAGCTTGTGAAAGGGAAACATGCTCGCAAAGGTAGTTCCAAGATAACATACTATTGCTTGTTAATGTCTTTACAATGTTGCAAGATGCAAGATATTCCCGAGTTTATCAAGAATAATAGCCCCATCCAACACAGCAACAAGTCCAATATTCATGATACAATTCATACGCGTTGTAACTAACAATTGAATTTCAAACAATCCAATTATGTCCATAAAATTTATGTTCGCCAAATGTTATGTTTTTTGTCTTTTTCAATGAATCACTGTTATATTAAGCAAAGGTTGGTGTAAGAACATCAAAAAAATAATTAGTTTTAGATGAAAGAAAAACTTTACATCTCAACATGCAGTGGAATATTACACTTTGAAAACATGGGGCTGAAGAGCCTCAATAAGATGATTTCACAGTACAAATGCCACTATGCCAAGATTCATTTGATGTGGTATGGGAAATTGGTATTAAATTGATACGAGTAGTGAAGAACATATATGTAAGAAATACAATGGTATCCAAAGAGTAAAAGATAATGTTGTATGCATGATAAAACTATGTTTAATGGGATTTGTAATTACAAACATGCTACATTGGACTGAAAGAGTGCTTTTGGTAGTTTTCGAATGATGAGTGAAATAGATGTGGCATTTCAAGATTCAATATGCATTTTTCCAAAGCAATGCCGACACTAAGACAACTGAAAAATTTCTATTTGTTTTGCCTTCATGTCTGAAGAACTTTCATTGAGACTTGGTTAGCTAGATTCAAAATCATACCAAAGGCTTTGGATGGTTGTATTGTCTTGGTGTTAAGTGTACAAAAATTAAATCATATCATCACCTTGGAACTGATTACATCATTGGTACTCCATTGAAGTTAAAGAATAAGGAAGTTTCATCAAAATTGGCATAATCTACAGGTACAAGCAATGTCATTGCAATATAGTGGTAGTTATGATCTAGTATATGGACATGCTAAGAAAGCCAAGGCCAAAAATTGGCAAAAAAACTTGGCAATACAACAAGTTGTACAAAATCAACACAGAAAAGGAATGCATTCAATAGATGGTAGGACTCAATCAAAAAGGAAGATATAACTCTGGCCACTTATTTCAGCTCACTGAGAAGATATACAAATGGTAACTTTTACAATTTGGTGGAGGAACTCGCAACTACAATTAGTTAGTTTTGTTATATCTATTTCAGTATTGTTAAGTATCTACAATAAAAGAGGCACAACTTGAAACAACAATGTCAAGCATGGCCTCCCCAAATTCTCTCGATTCCAGCCTTCTACTCAGGACTAAGTTTGGAGGGAAATCTAATTTCAAACTTGATTATGAAATTTCCTTTCCTACCATGCTCCTTTTCAATGGGCATTCCCTCCTTAGGAATAATCTTTTCATACCCAGGGTATATAATGTCATTGAAGGTAGGATTTAGTGTCTTCCCACTCAATGTTGGAATTGTCATAGAAAATGTTGTTAGAGCTTCAACTAAGCTTATCTTCTGGTCAAGCACCAAGTCATTGCCTTCTTGTCTGAACAAATCATGTGGCCTCTCATTAGTCACAAATACTAGATCAGCATCCACAACTCCTAACTGCTCATTCTCCTTCTATGGAAATGTTATCTTACTCCCTTTCTTCCATCCTGGTTTTATTTATATGCTCAAAACCTCTTGAATGGTCACAGTCTTGCTGCTTGCATAAAGACAAATGTCATTTCTCATAAAAAAAGAACATGAAAATATACACAACTTACTATTAATGAAAGAGAGAAAAAAATACCCACCCACTACCATTCAGCACATCCCTTGAAATCTTCATCTTCCTCACAGCACCATTCTATAGTTTTTCATGGGTACAGAGACTAGTTTTTTAGGAAATACAAAGTTCATATTATTAAAACCTATAAGATACATTCAGAAAGAGAAAACATAATATTGAAAAGTTAGCAAATACATATGATCCATCTATAATACTCATGGAGACCATATTAGGCCATGCATGAAATATATTAAATAACACAATTTAATATGTTTAAAAAATGAAGAGTCCGAAGCTATAAACATATAAAATGAAGAAAAGGAAACTTAAAGAGGCAAACTACCATATTCTAATATTGTCTCTAGTTCAAAACAAACAAGATTGTATGAAAATCAACACAAGATCAACACAAAAATACTACATTATTTTTTTCACAAACATAAGGATACTACTACGTCAAAGGTTGCATTAGTAAATGCATTACTCTTGCACATGTGATTGAGAAATGTAACCACATAAGATCATATTGCATAGGTCTTGAACTCAGCCACAATTGAACCAACTATAGGGATAAAATCATAGTTGGGAAACTGCATACACATCACTTGTATTTAAATCTCATCAAATGCAAATCCTCCACAAAAATCAGAAGTTCAACACAAAAAATCTTCAGTGCCCCTCAAGTATCATCTGTTCCATACAACACCCATCTTAGAATACAAACAAAGAAGTAAAGAAATATGACTGCAATGAATGGAATTTACATTAATCTGGATATCAATTTAAGCCATATACATACTACAGACCATGCAGGTTGAGGTGAGGTAGTTTGTATTTACCCAAAGGAAAAAAAAAAGGTCTAAAAGGGTCAATGAATAATATAAATAAGAGGAGAAATAGTGTATACTCAAAATATATTGGATATAATTACAATTCATGTTGTGTATCTATCAATCAATACAATGCATACAACATAAGAATTTCATTATCACCAAATTTTAAGACTAATTTTCAGTGAGTGAATATGTGTAGGACCTAAATATAAGTGAATTTGTTAAATGGGTGGGACTGTGGGAGTAATATTTGGATTGGTTGATTGGATGTCATACATATGTTCATCAAAAGTAGGGCCATTGGATTTTTGAAACCTTCATACAAAGGGTTTTTTATATATAGATTGTTCTATAACAAACATTATTGTGTTTTGGTGGACCCTTTTCATGAAAATGAATTTTGTAGGGAGTCCATGTCTGGAGTCTCTTCATGATATGGCTAGTTCAGTTGACTGGAAACTAAAGATGTCATATTTGTGTTGATTTCAGTGCTCAGGCTAGTTTTGTGTGAGAAGCTCACCATGGGTTGATTATGCATTTGCTACTGCTAAGGGACTCCATACTTTGGCTCCAAATTATCTTGATTTTTGTGTTGATAACCATTGCTAGTGCTAATCAAGTGGCTTGAACCTCGTTGTTGCATTGTTGATTTCTTGACTATTCCAGAAGCATTTAACAACAATGAAGAAGGATCCATTTTTCATTTCTTAAATATGTCGTTGGAAATGTTAGCATGAGTCTTGAAGATATTATTATAAGAAATTGGTTGCATACCATCGGGATAGAGGAGATTGGAAAACCTAGGGAAGTTAGAGTTAGGGCCCATAAAATAGGTTGGAAGTTGAGCAGCACGATTAGACATTTGTTATGGGATCTTTGCAAGGTTGTTGTTGGAATTCATACCCATTATCATATTTTGTAGAAATGTGAAATTTTGCATGTCAAAAGAAATGGAACCTGGGTTTTGCTAAACCTGATTACACACCATGAACATTTTATCCTTTCAACACCATTACAATATTTTACAGCATAAGCCCATGGAAATATCATCCTCCATTTTGACTTGAATGTTATTTTGTACCTCTTGGATGTTGGTTCCTCTTCAAGAAGTTCTGCATTATTTGATTCATGGTCCTCATCCACATGATCATATACTTCATTTTCAGAAATATTCAGTTGATTAGAGCATTAAGATATACCAAATGCATCGGCAAGTGAACATTGTTTCAGATCCTTTTTGGGGCGACCAAGAGGTGGCATTTTATACCTATAATCAACAAAACAAGAAATATAAAAAATATATTAATATAAAAATACACAAGATTCTTTGAAAATAAGACAGTATACAATAAAATTCATATGAAAACTAATGAAAAGCAACAAATATATCTCACACACACAAGTCTGTTGATCATTGAAAATTAAAACTAACATTGATCTTCATGGAAGGTTATGCACATTTCCATCACCAAAATGGAATTTCTTCTATAACAAGGAATATCTCAAATTGTTTTTCAGTAACTGTAATGTATAAGGCATCACAATTCACATGGACGATAATCTCAAAAAAGGGGATGCACAAAGCACACAAACAATTGGCAATTCGAGTGAATTTGGGGAATAGTTTGCAATTACACAGGGGTCTTTTGTGCACCTGCCTTAGACAAATCATGTGACAAAGTTGTTGTTGGGATTGACTTAAATGATGGATTTCTTAAAGACTTCTTGGTTGAGGAACTAGGCATGCTCGTTGATATTTCTCTCTTCCATCTCAATACAAATCATTTCAGTGAGGTCATTCCTCTTAGCTTCAAGAGTATCATACTTTTAGCAGAGCTGAATGTGACTAACAACCAACTCCCAGGGAATTTCCCTATTGTGGTTATGGAACTGCAGAGTCTGGTGTATTTGGATCTGAGACTGAATTTCTTTACAGATGCTATTCTTGCAGAGCTCTTCAACAAGAAGGAGATGGATGCTATATTTTTGAACAACAACTATTTTGAAGATAATATTCCAAAAAACATGGGGAATTGTCCAATGTCTGTGGTGATATTTTCCAATAACAAGCTGACTGGAAGCATTCCTAGCAGTGTTGGCAACATGGTCCAGAAGTTGAACAAGGTGTTGTTTCTCAGCGATACACTGTCTGGATGTTTGCTAGAGGAAACAGGGATGCTGGAACAACTCAATGTGTTGGATGTGAGCTTTAATCACATAGGATGTCAGGTTCCATTATCTATTAGTTGTCTTGGTAACATTGAGTAGCTCATCCTTATGTTCAATCCCGAGCAAGGTCGTAGCTCGTCGTGCGAGTAGTTAGTCTAAACCGGGCCAAGCCCACTACCTTTATGGAAATTAGCTAATGCGACGGTTTTAGGGTTCGGCTGCTAGGGTTCTGACCACAACTCAGACGGCGCAGTCTGCACAGATCAGGTTACCATCACGGGCCTGACCTCCAGCTCTGATTCGACTAAGCAACTTCGAGTTCTATCATAGGACAATGGACTCACCCTAGGGGGGGGCGTCAACGCCCTCCCCCAAAGCAAACTCCTCGCAGCAAGGACCTGAACGGACGATTCTGTTTGGCTCTGTTGATGAGGAAGTGATCAACAAGGAGAACCTGCAACAATATGGGCACAATGAGACAGGCAGTCAGGGAGACAAGCCTGGCGTCACGCACGGAAGGAAGGACAAACCAGAGGAAGTTTCGAAGGTCTCTTCCACTACATGCAAACCAATAGCCACCGAACGGCCCAGAATAGAGCTGCCGGGACAGAAGATTGATGAACGAATCCAATACATGAGGGATCATGCCCTCATCGGGAAATTTATAGGGTTCTGGCCGACAGAAAAAGCCCTATATGGTTGGATTGCAGCGAAGTGGAAACCCAAAGGAGATGTGACTCTGCAACTAGAACCGAAAGGATTCTTCACTTCGATTTTCTTTTGCCTTGAGGACAAATACAGAATCCTGGGTGAAGGGCCTTACCTTTTCAACTCATCTAGTCTGTATTTAAGGGAATGGATAGCAAGATTTAATCCGGACAAGGAAGACCTCACCTGGGCGCCAGTCTGGATAAGATTGTACTCACTTCCAGATGAATACTGGGATGAAGACATTCTCAAATACATTGGAAATGGATTAGGGGAATACATAAAAGTAGCAGAAGAAACAAAATTCATAGATACACTTCCTATGCTCGCATCTACATCTTTATGCGACTGGACAAAGCCCTACCAGAATTGATAAGTCTCTCTCACCGTGACAATGAATGGATTCAACCCTTGGATTATGAACATGTCCCTTTTCGATGCCGAAAATGCCACGCTCTTGGGCATCTATTCAGGGACTATCCCCTAAATGCCAAAGCTAATGCTCCTGAACCCTCTGACTCCTTAACCCATGATGGCTTCACCAAAGCTCCTAGCCGCAAGCGAGCGCACAAAAAACCTTCAACCGGGAAAAAGCCCCCAGCCCTGCTTTGAGGAATAGCTTTGAAATTCTAGCTCAGCCCTTGGAAGAGAAAATCCAGTTCTGTTAGGGTCCCACCCTAACCCCCTTATTTATGTAATGGGATCACGTCATAGTGAAGAGTCAATAAAGCCCATATTAATAATTGTAAGTGGTTAATTCGCAATTAATGACAGAACCACAGTTAGTTGCAAATGGGTCGTAGTATTAGATAGATGGTATTAATAAAACCCACGGTATTGGCCCATGGTATTGTATGTATGAGTCATATATAAAGGATAGAGACTCTCTGCGAGGAGCATCGTGTCTTATTTTGTAGTCGAGCTCTACTCTATTGGAGGTTGCCCCCTCAAAGAGGCAAGTGAACATTACTCTCCTAATAATAAAATCATTGCTATTCTGTGTTGTGGGTATCTTTTCTTCACATATTCTGTATTTGGATATCATTTTGCAGGTTAAGAGCATAACAAGTGGTATCAGAGCACTTTCCAGGGCCGGTGGGATCTCCATTTCTTAGCAAACCTTTTTTTTGGCTAGAGACGTGTTCCGGCGTCTTTAAACCACGGGATCTGTCGTTGAGCGCATAAACCTGCGGATTTGGCGAGGCATGCACGCAGGAAATACAAGAGGTGGTCACATCTGTTGGACTCCCTTGTAACCCCTGTGGGTACCCCTTCGAGTAGTAGTGCATTAGACAGAACCGCGCACGGATTGTCTTCCACGTACCCTCTGGGTATATCGGAAGCCCCCTAGGCTCCCTTGAAACCTCGCCATAGATAAACTGTCGGCCGTCTTGCAGCTACAGTACACCGAGAACAGCACTCGGGGAGATTACTCGCCCGTACGATAGGGTAGTCGGGTTGTACGGCTAAGGGTACGGTTGATCCTCCTTAGTTAGAGCCCTGAAACATTGGGCCGAGTACTACTGCCAGACCCTTATGTATATTGCGATCTGTAGCACCTGACACTCCTCAAGACCATAGTTCCCTTTTTCTATCAGGGGATCACACAGCATCTCTTCCAGACCCGCTTGTGCAAAGGGGTGCAGCAGCAGCAGACATCAGTCCCGCAGTCTCGAGTTCGCAGATCAGCCATTCCGATCTATTAGATCCATCAGATCTGCAGAAGCAGTTTGTTCCGCCATCAGATCCGCCATTCAGATCTCTCAGATCCACCAGATCGGAGTCGTTGTGAAGGGTTCCTATACCGGGGCGCTTATTGGTGATCTAGCCCATCAGAATCAGGACGACGAGCTGAGCACGGTGGTACCATTCAATTATTAGTGAAAATTTTTAGGTGGTCCCAAATTTTCATCAGGTTGGTGTATGGTAGAAACTAGAGCTCAAGCGATGGCCAATGAAAGGATGGACAAACTTGAAGAATCCATGCACACCCTCAGCCTTCAGCTTACCGGACTATGTAGCCAGGTCGCGCAACTCATCCCGAAGGACAAGGAGCAAGCCCACGAGGAGGCGTATAATGGCAATGGATACAATGAGGGTGAGTCTAGCCACTCTCCTCACGTCTGGCACACCCACCAACCACCCAGTCAGCGACCTCCCAAGTTGGATATGCATAAATTTGACGGTTCTCACCCGTCGGCATGGATAGCACAAATGGACCAGTATTTCAAACTGAATCGTATCTTAGATGATGCGACTCAGCTTATGTTGGGGAGCATGTACTTGGACAATGAAAGGTGGCAATGGTGGGAATGGCATCAACGTTGCAATGGACCTTTTAGGACTTGGACCCAATTTACAAAAGCTCTTCAAGGCCGCTTTGAACAGGAGGACTCTTTTTTGGGTCGTCTTACTAAGCTCCGACAGACTGGTACAGTGGATGAATATATTACAGCTTTTGAAGCCTTAGCCTTCCGCACTTTGGGTCTCTCAGATGCTTCTACACGGAATGTTTTATCAGCGGTCTTAAAGAAGCCATCAAAGCTCAAGTCCTACTGCACCACCCTCCCACATGGACGGAGGCTTGCAAGGTAGCTCGTAACATGGAGCGTGCATTAGCAGCCCAATACAATCGCCCAAATTTCTCCGGTAAAGGTCGCCCCCCACAGGCTCACAACACGACTCAAACACTTAAGGTCCAAAAGGTGTCACCTGCGGAAATGGCCGAAAGAAGAAAGCAAGGACTATGTTACTACTGTGATGAAAAATACTCCCCAGGTCATAAATGCAAGGAGCCCAAATTTTTTCAAATAGATGCCACTGACTACAACTCAACAGAGGAAGATCCACCACTTGAGGACCATGAGGCGCTAGAAGAAGACAACCAACAAGACAATGTCCCTGACGAACCAGTTATTTCGCTGCATGCGTTGGCAGGGATTTCTTCCCCTCAAACTCTCAAAATCAGAGTTTTTATTAAACATCGCCCAGTAGTAGTCTTGATTGATAGTGGAAGTACACATAATTTCATCCATCAAAAAGTCGCAGAAGCAGTGCATTGTTTTGTACGCGCAGTTTCTAACTTCCAAGTTCAAATTGTGGATGGAGGCACAATGAAATGTGAAGGCCGCTGTGAAAATGTCAAACTTCAAATGGGGGATTATCAGTTGAAAACCCACATGTTTTCCATACACATGGGGGGTTGCGACATTGTCCTCGGCGCTGAATGACTCCGCACTCTTGGGCCAATCACAATGGATTTCCAGGAGTTATATATGAGTTTTAAGCAGAACAACTACACACATACCCTCCATGGACTCCAAGCGGGAGCCCCCTCTATCATCAGCTCGCATAGGATGGAAAAATTGTTAAAAAACGGAAATCATGGAGTTGTATCTCAATTTAATGCCATCCAGGCAGTCGAAACAAAGCCTCTGTCAATTCATCCTGAGATGCAACAAATTTTAAATAACCATTTGCCAGTCTTTGACAAGCCTCATGAGCTTCCACCCTCACGAGGGGAACATGATCATAGCATCACCTTGGTTCCAGGGGCCCAACCCCCAAATGTGCGCCCATACAGATATCCGTTCACCCAGAAGAATGAAATAGAAAAAATCATCAAGGAACTTTTGGAAGCAGGTGTCATTCGTCCCAGCATTAGTCCTTATTCATCCCCAGTGGTCATGGTGCTCAAGAAAGATGGGGAGTGGCAGATGTGTCCCGACTTCAAGGCCCTCAATAAGTTGATAGTCAAAGATAAATTTCCCATCCCGGTGGTTGATGATTTGCTGGATTAACTTAATGGGGCTCAATTCTTCACTAAGCTGGATCTTCGCTCAGGCTACCACCAAATTCGCATGAAGGAAGTCGACATCCCCAAGACTGCTTTCAGAACTCATGAAGGCCATTATGAATTCCTGGTCATGCCATTTGGTCTTTGTAATGCCCCCTCTACTTTTCAGAGCCTTATGAACCACATTCTCAAACCATATCTCAGGAAATTTGTCCTTGTCTTCTTCGATGACATCCTCATCTGTAGTTGCACTTGGGCCACACATCTTCAACATGTAGATCTACTCTTGCAACTACTCCGCAAGCATAAATTATTTGTCAAGATGTCCAAGTGTTCGTTTGGAATGGTAGAAGTAGAGTATTTGGGCCACATTGTGGGGCGTGAAGGTGTCAAGGTGGACCCCAAAAAGATCCAGGCAATGCAGGAATGGCCTCAACCTAAGACCTTGAAGAGCTTGAGAGGATTTTTGGGTCTCAGAGGCTATTATCGTAAATTTGTCCACAACTATGGTCGCATAGCGAAGCCCTCACCCAAATCCTAAAGAAAAATTCATTCTTCTGGAATGAGGAAGCACAACAGGCCTTTACAGCTCTAAAAAATGCCATGTGTTCCACTCCAGTCTTAGCACTCCCTAACGTCACCAAATATTTTGTCATTGAATGTGATGCTTCGGGTACAGGTATTGGGGCAGTCTTAATGCAAGAAGGGCGACCGTTGGCCTTCACAAGCCAACAACTCAGTGGGAGGAATCTGGGCCAATCGACCTACGAGAAGGAAATGATGGCCATCTTACATGCAGTCGAGACCTGGCGACCTTACTTATTGGGGCGACGTTTCCAAATCCGCACAGATCATCACAGTCTTAAATATTTTTTGGAGCAACGCCTATCCTCCCCACAACAAAATAAATGGCCAGCCAAAATGCAAGGATATTATTAAGAGATCATTTACAAGAAAGGGAAAGACAATAGTGTAGCAGATGAATTATCTCACCAATTTGAGGAGGAAAGTACTCTGCTAGCAATTTCCCTCCCCATTCCAGAATGGATTGAAGAGGCTCGCAGGGAATGGTTTTCACACCCCGGGCTCTCCCAACTCATTTCTCAATTGCAGGTAGATCCAAATTCCACCAAGGGCTACTCGTGGCAGGATGATATTCTTCGCTACAAGGACTGAGTCGTAATATCACCAACATCCACCCTCAAAAGTCGCATTTTGGCAGAATTGCACTCATCTCCCATTGCAGGACATTTGGGCTTTCAGAAGACGTATGCTCGCACCAGAAGATCATTTTTTTGGACAGGAATGAAAAAGGACATCCTTACTTTCGTAGCAGAATGTGATGTCTGTCAACGCCACAAAGGGGAAACCGTCAACACACCAAGCACATTACAACCATTGCCCATTCTGGCATAAATTTGGACGGAGGTTTCTATGGATTTCATTACAGGTCTTCCAAAGTCAGGGAACAAGTCAGTCATCATGGTGGTTGTGGACCAACTGTCGAAGTATGCTCATTTCTGCGCCCTACCCCACCCATTTACACCAACTTTGGTTGCTCAATCTTTCATGGATCAGATCTTCAAATTGCATGGCATGCCCACTTCTATTGTGTCCGACTGCGACCCGATCTTCACCAGTAATTTTTGGTAAGAAATCTTCAGAATACAAGGCACTCAACTCAAACTCAGTACTTCCTATCATCCGCAAACAGATGGTCAAACCGAAGCCGTCAACAAATGTCTAGAAACCTACCTTAGGTGTTTCACTTCAGAAAAGCAACACCTTTGGGTACAGTGGTTACCTCTGGCTGAATGGTGGTATAACACCAACTATCATGCCACCACCAAAATGAGTCCCTATGAAGCAGTATATGGTCAACTCCCACCTTCACCTACTTCGTATCTCAAGGGATGCTCAAAAGTACAAGCAGTGGATCAACTCCTACAACACCGCGCAACCATGCTCGCCCATCTTCAAGAGAATCTTCATCAAGCTCAGAACCGCATGAGGCAACAGGTAGACCAACATCGCTCAGAGCACCAATTTCAAGAAGGGGATCAGGTCTTTTTACAGCTACAACCATATAAGCAAACATCACTCAAGGACAAGGGGTGTTAGAAACTCTCCCAAATTCTACGGACCGTATCAAGTACTTCAGCGCATTGGAGAAGTGGCCTACAAGTTGGCCTTGCCACCTACTGCAAAAATCCATCCAGTTTTCCATGTCTCATGCCTCAAGAAAGTGATTGGGAACAATTGTAGAATTCAGACCAGTCTACCTGAATTGGACGAAGAAGGGTCCATCTGGCTTCAACCCGAACAGGTCCTAGACACACGAGACAAGCAACTGCGCGACTGCATGATTAAGGAAGTCCTCGTCAAATGGAAAGACACCTCTCCGGAAGATGCAACTTGGGAACCAACCACTATTCTTCAGCAGTTTCCGCAGCTTCAGCCATGAGGAAAAGGCTCGTCTTAAGGGGGAGGGCATGTTAGGGTCCCACCCTAACCCCCTTATTTATGTAATGGGATCACATCATAGTCAAGAGTCAATAAAGCCCATATTAATAATTGTAAGTGGTTAATCCGCAATTAATGACAGAACCACAGTTAGTTGCAAATGGGCCGTAGTATTAGATAGATGGTATTAATAAAACCCACGGTATTGGCCCATGGTATTGCATGTATGAGTCATATATAAAGGATAGAGACTCCCTGCGAGGAGCATCGTGTCTTATTTTGTAGTCGAGCTCTGCTCTATTGGAGGTTGCCCCCTCGAAGAGGTAAGTGAACATTACTCTCCTAATAATAAAATCATTGCTATTCTGTGTTCTGGGTATCTTTTCTTCGCATATTTTGTATTTGGGTATCATTTTGCAGGTTAAGAGCATAACAAGTTCTCCAAGACCAGCTCCACTCCCCCTTCCTCCTCCTCCCAACCTCCTTTCTCAGCCTCCCACTCTGATCATCAAACCCCCAAAGTTGCACTGGCGAACCCCAAGGAAGGTCGAAAGGAACCAACAGAAAAAGACAATGAAATGGACGTAGATGGAACTTCAGAACCCCTCCAAAGCTTAGATATTTCCACTGAAGGAAACAGCCAGGTGCAACAGATGGATGAAGAACCAGAAAGTATAGATCTGAATGGACTAGACATTTTAGAACTAGAAGTAGCATGCAAAAAGAAGGCTTTCGACAGTATCCCTGAGCTTCAGCTCAACAAACTGGAAGTGGTCATCTCAAGGGCTTATCAGCAGCAACAGCTAGGCATCCAGCCAGGAAGTCTATGGGATGGAGGCCTTCCCCCAAAAGACTCCAAAAAGAGGGGAAGAAAAACTGATCTCCAGCGAACAATAGCGGTAGGAAAAATCCTGGTGGACTCAGGCAGGTATGCTAAATTGACGAAGTACTATAAACCCTCTACTAATAGTGAATCATGAAGCTCATCTCATGGAACCTAAGGGGGCTCAACAGCCCAGGAAAACTTAGAATGCTAAAAAACATGATAAAAATGGAAAAGCCGCAACTATGCTTTCTCCAGGAAACCAAGTGTAACAGCTCTACACTAGGCAGTATCCTCTCTAAAGCATGGCCAGGTTGTCAATCGGTGGCAGTGGATGCATCTGGAGCATCAGGGGGGCTTGCCATTGCATGGAACACACAAGCGCTTACTCTCTCTGATTTCCACGCCTCTCACCACCTCATCCAGGCTGCCTTCCACATTTTAGGCACCAATATTCATGGAAACCTCTCAAATGTCTATTTCCCACAGGAAGCAGGAAACAAAATAGCTCTTCTCAACACCATAGAAGCTCTGAATAACAATAGGAGGCATCCTCTTTGGATTATTGGAGGGGATTTCAACATGATCACTAAGTTGGAGGAAAAGATTGGGGGAAGAAACAGATTGGAACAGGAAAACACCCATTTCAAAGACTTCATCCAGAACACCTCTCTTATAGATTTACATTTCTGCAATGGAATTTTCACTTGGAGCAATCAAAGAGTAGGAAAGCATCAAGTCGCTTCCAAATTGGATTGTTTCCTCATATCAGATAATTCGGTTCACTTAGGAGGAGACATCACAGCTGCCATTCTTCCCCACTCAGGCTCGGATCACTGGCCAATTGCCCTCCAGTGGCAACGACCAGGCAACTCCATCAGAAGACCCTTTCGCTTCGAAGAGTTCTGGCTCACTCATCCATCTTTCAAAGACTTTGTAAAAATAACTTGGACAACCTTCACTCCGCCTGAAGGCTCCAAGATGTTCCAGTTCCAATAGAAACTCAAATATTTAAAAAGCCATCTAAAGCGGTGGAACAGTGAGACCTTTGGAGACATCTTCAAGGCGCAACATAACTTAAATAAGGAAATGGCGGAACTCCAACAAAAAATAAGCACAGAGGGTCACACTGAGGGGACCCTGGAGTAGGAGCAGTGCATCCACAACCAGCTAGAGGAGAGGAGAAAGCAGGAGGAGATATACTGGAAGCAAAAGTCCAGGATTAGATGGCTGAAAGAGGGCGAACGAAACACCAAATTCTTCCATCGAACCATGGTTCAAAGAAGAATGCACAATAACATCCCTTTCATTCAAAAACAAGGAGGGGCAAAAGCAGAACAACATGAGGAAATTGAGGAGGAGTTCCTTCATCACTTCAAGTAAGTTCATCTAGAGCCCGATGCAGACAGGCGACCTGCTATAGATAGAATTACACATAAGCCCTATCCTTACTTAGGAGGTGGATACAGCCATGTCATAGCTCAAGGATGGAAAAGCCCTTGGCCCGGATGGCTTCACCACAACTTTCTTTCACGCTTTCTGGGAGCTGATAAAAGAGGAGGTATGGCAAGTTGTAGAGGAGTCGAGAGATCTGCATTGGCTGCTTCCCTCACTCAATTCTACTTTCATTGCCCTTATACCAAAAGAGGCAGATTCAATCACCCCGGACAAATTCAGGCCAATTTCTCTTTGCAATGTCATATACAAAGTCATCTCCAAAGTAATCGCCAACAGGTTAAATCCCCTCTTGCCTTTTCTCATCTCTCCGGAACAATCGGGATATGTGGAGGGGAGACAGATAATAGATGACATTATCCTCTCGCATGAGATCATACACTCCCTCAAGCAGTCCAAACAAGCAGGTATGATTCTAAAACTTGATCTTTCTAAAGCTTTTGATAAGCTCAGTTGGACCTACATACAACAAATGCTAATTGCCTTTGGATTCTGTCCCATGTGGATCCGATGGATCATTAGTCTCATTTCCTCCTCTTTCTTCTCCATTCTTGTGAATGGGATCCCTTCACACCCCTTCAAACCATCCCGTGGAATCAGGCAAGGTTATCCCCTCTCCCCCTTCCTCTTTGTTTTAATGGCTGAAGGCTTAGGACGTCACATTAAACAAACCCTCCTCTCTTAGCGGCTCAAAGGTCTCTCCATCGACCACTCCCCAGCCATATCCCATCAACAGTTTGTTGATGACACCATGCTCTTTGGCTACCCTTATGTCCAGGAAGCCTCCTGCTTTAAAGTCCCGCTCAATGACTTCTCTGAAGCCTCTGGAACTAGCATCAGTAGCTCCAAATCGCAGATCTTTTTCTTTCACACCCCTTCTGTCGTTAAGACAGTTGTTGCTCGAATCTTGGGTTTCCCCATTGCATCTCCCCCCTCTCATTACCTTGGAGCTCTCCTTTCTGCCCCAGCCATCAAGCACTCCTCTTGGTGTTCTCTCATTGAGAAGCTCGAATCCTGTCTCAACCTCTGGATGCACAGAGCTCTGAACTTGGCCAGTCGTGTAGTGCTCATAAAGTCAGTTCTTCAGGCAATGCCGCTATACTTATTCTCAATCCTAGTGGCGCCAAAATGGGTTCTAAAAAGAATTAGGGCTCTTCAGCAAGGTTTCCTATGGGGAAACACGGCAACAAATCGCAAATGGGCCCTGGTAAAATGGACCACTATTTGCACGCCCAAAGAAAAAGGGGGCATTGGTCTTAGAGACCCTGAGCATAGCAACACTATCATGAGTGCAAAAATCTGGTGGCAATGGCTCTCTAACCCAGAAAAACCTTGGGCCACAATCTGGATGGCCAAATACGCCAATCACAGACCCCAGGAGGAGCTCATCAGGTTCACTCCCAATAACAAAGGCTCGCTAATTTGGAATGCGGCCAAAAAACACTTCCAGCTGATACAGCAACATAGTTTCTGGGAAGTAAGAAATGGAAGAACTGCACGATTCTGGACAGATGCTTGGAACCAAATGCCACATCTCAGTCGTATTCTTAATCCTCCTCTGAACTTCATTGGGGAGGAGCAGCAGTAAGATAAGATCGGCATTACTGGACCTAGGAGACAGAGCAAGGCTTTAGGAAATGGAAACAGGGTAACCAGTTAATCACAATTGAAAATCAGCAAATCGTTGAGGAGCTGGAAAGGAAGCTGCGTAAAAGAAGCATTAGACTTGACGAAGGCAGAGACATTTTAAAATGGGGGTATCGGCCTAAAGGAGCCTTCACCACATCTGAGGCCTACAAAATCATAAGCAATAACCCTACTCCCCCTGACCCAATTTGGAGCAAAATCTGGGGGTTAGGATCATGGCCCAAAGTCTCCTACTTCCTTTGGTTGGTGGGACATCAGAGAATCCTCACATGGGATAAACTCAGGCGCATAAATTTTCATGGCCCCTCCATCTGTTTTAATTGCAATTCCCATGAGGAAACTCTCCAACACCTCCTGGACTCCTGCCCCTTAGCCAATCAACTATGGGAAAAGGCTAGCTTCAGATGTCAAAGAAGATGCAGACTTGAGGGCGATATCACCAACTCTTTACGTCATTGGCAACAGAATCCTTACAAAAGTGAAATTCTCAACCATTTATGGAACATAATCCCCGGGTTCCTCCTATGGAGCATATGGAAGGAAAGGAACAAACGCATATTCAAAGATCAGCGATCTTTGATAGATAGTATCTGGAGTACGCTTTGTGGGAATCTCAAAGAGACGTTGTTGCTCCGCTCATGGACTGAGAAGGACTTTCCGACTCTAGACAATGAGAAAGCCATTTTAGAAAACTGGCAAATGCATCTTCCTCAAGGACTTCACAATAACAACCCTTCTAATGGCAGCAACCTTAAAAAAGTCTCCTGGACTGCCCCCCCAAAGCATACCTTCAAGCTCAACTTTGATGGGGCCTCAAAAGGAAATCCTAGAATTGCAGGCTTTGGCGGAATTGTAAGGAATCACGAAGGCACACCCCTACTGCTCTACTTTGGGAACATCGGGTGGGATACCAATAACTCGGCTGAGTTAGAGGGACTCTGGAAAGGACTCCTTCTCGCATGGAAACACAATTTCCAACCCTTGGAAGTGGAAGGAGACTCCCAGATTCTTATAAATATGGCCAAGCATCTCTTAAATGGATCTCATGCAAGGAAAATAGCTACCAGTTGGAGGCTTGAAGCGAGATTGGAAGTCTTAGAGCAAGTGCTCCACAGCAACAGGGCCATCACCTTTAATCACATAAAAAGGGAAGGCAACAAGGTTGCTGACCTCCTCGCCAATATAGGGGTGGAAAATAAGAATACTCTACTCACAGGGAAACTGGATATCATATCAAATCATGATCAAGCACATGAATGCACTCGTCTGGTCCAAAGAGATGCGGCTCCCCCGGATGCAGGTGACAGCTTGGATGGGACGCGCTTTTAATTGCGGCCACATGCCAGCCATGCGCCGTTGCAAGGGAAACACATGGGCGCAGGCCTGTCTTTGGCCGGGCGGGAATGAAATGTTTGTTATTCTCCAGAAACACTTAAATGCTCTGTCCGACACTTCAACTCGCATGGAGATCACAATAATGGTGAACGGGTTTCGAGGTGGAGGCAGCTATGTCAAAAGCAATGGGGGGTTGGATCTCACTGCGCTGGTTTAGGGTATGTTCATGGTTCTTCCCCAGTTTATGTTTATGCAACCCCTGGAGCTGCGAGCAGTTCCAAGAGGATATCTTTCTGTCTGGGTCAATTCACCGTTGGTTTTTGGTATCCCCTGGTCTAGTTTGTTCCCCAATCACGCGCTTTGTATTTTCCATTCGGACCCTGCAATTATGGTTAGGCCTAGACAACGTATGCTCAACCGTCACGGCACCTCCCGTGGGGGGTCTTCTCACCCTCCTGCAGAAGCTTCCTATCCCCATTGCTGCCGTTGCAATTGCCATCGTTCCCTTGATTCCACCCCCTTCAGTCCAGTCAATTCCTGGACTCAAGTGCTCCTGATTCTGCTTCCACACCCACCTTCAGCTCTGCCATTTTCAACTTCAATAGTTCTATGAACTGCCCCCGGATCAGTGCCCATGTCTCGGTTCTCTTCATCAAAGCCTCCCAGGACGGCAGCGACTCTCAAGATGATTGCGGGAAGAAGCCTAATGACGGTTCAGAGACAGTCATGGAAACGCTTGCGGCTACACCAGAGGATGTCTCAAATCGCCCTTTGGCTCAGAAGGAGATGATCAGCAAAGGCGAAGAAATCAACATGGAAACTGCTCCCACTGTGGCGGAGGTGGAGGAATACGGATGGTGCCGGGTGGTTGAGGAGGAACCGGATGAATAGCGGCGCCATCGTTCCAGGTCTCTGCGACACTTCTGTTTAGCCTTTCGGCCTCTCCAACTGCTCTGATTATTTTTTTGGTCTCAAGTTTTGTTATGTCGACAAACTGTCTTTGTGTGGGTCTTGGGTACCGGGTTCTTGTTCTATGGTTGGGATGTGTCTGTTTTCCCCTGCGCGGGATTATCCTGATATTCTGCTGGCGCCCCTGCGAGGGCTGGTTTATTTTTGGTCTGGTTAAGTCCTTGGACACTGCAGTCTCAGTTGTTCCAAGCTGCCATTACAGGCAACTGGTTCTTTCTGTCTTGAAATGATGTAACTGAATTCTGTTTATGTATATAATAGATTAGTTTTAACTAGGAAAAAAAAAAAAAAACATTGAGTAGCTCATTCTGGCTCGTAATGAATTCTATGGATACATTCCTCATGTGATTTGTTCCATAAGGAGCCTCCGGAACCTTATTGTTTCCTACAATTATTTCAAAACAGAGCGTGCAAGTTTCCTCTCACTTCCACCATCATCTTCACCTTCACCATCACCTTCACCTCTTTCTCCTCAAGTACCTATTATTAGATATTATTCACCACCACTTCCTGCTGCTCTCACAGTACCTACATTTAGATATGAATCATGATTCCCCACCACCTCTTGCTCCTCTTCCAATTCTTACAATCAGATATACATCCTGATTCCCCACCACCACCTTCAACCAATCTAGTCCCTCCACCAATCCAAAATTGTAATCATCCCCTTCTTCCACCCTTCCCATTAACTGTTAAACAATGCAGATACTTTGTTCTGAAGTCAACATACAGGAAATAATTGTGTTTTGGACAGCATAATAGTTTAAAGTCTGAACATAAGATTCAATGTAGTATTTTTATGGAAGAGCTAGCATATTTTCTTTTAGTTAAGGATCTGATGGAAATATATAAATAAGAGATGCATGCCTTATCCACTATCTAATGTGTGTGTCTAATCAACTGATAGTGATAACATCCTATTCATTTTGCAAAGTTGATAGGTATATTGCTATATATTAATATATTGGTATTTTATAAACACCCAATTCAGGTGATGGCAGTTGGTGCCAAACTGAAATGGTTTTATAAGCAGCTAGTGCCAAACTATAATGGTTTTCTAAACATTTTGTTATGTTGTGAGAGATTTTTCAGCGAAAATCACATGGAGTACCATTTGTCGACGCGTTTCGAACCAACTAGTGTGGTTCATTGTCAGGACAAGTTGAAGAAACAGATCCAGCGTAGCATGCTAAATAGTCTGAGTGGAGCCTCCAACAGCTAACTATACCAACGACTAGTTTGACAATAGGACCGGGGTCAAAAATTAAATTAGTTTAATTAGTAAGATTGAGGACCAGTATCTATAAAAATAAATAAAATATTATCGAGGGTATTCAAGAAATATTAATAAAAATATGAGTTAGTTAGAATTTAAATAAATACATGACCTTATAATATATGAAAAAAAAAGCAATTATATTTAAAAGTATTATTAAAAATAATTAAAAATTAATTAATAATTAAAAGGAAAATTAGGTGCATAAAGGACCTTATAATAACAAAATAAAATAAAGAATATCAAAAGATGTTACGCTAGTTAGAAAAATTAGTTAAAAATAATTAGATTAGAATTTAAATGGAAGATTAGTTATATAAAGGACCTTAAGGTCCTAAAAGATATATATAAAATTAATTGAAATGAAAGCTAATTTCTAAGTATTATCAAAGTTAAAATCTAATTGGTAAAAAATAGTAAAACTAATTAATAAACACACTAAAAGGGAAAAATTAATTAATTAAATTAAAATAAATAATATTAAATAAATAAAATCAGTTAAAAATAATGTTAAAATATATATATATATGATGATGATGATGATGATGATGGTTAACGTCCACTGAGACCAAATAATGATCTATCGGACCTAAAAAGACAAATTATTTATTTTGATTTAAGATTTTATTCCTATGCTCAAAAAGCTTGGAGAGAAGCCTCCCGAGTTCACTATAATTTTGACATTGTAAAAGGTTAGGAAGGTCAGTATTGTAACAAAGGTTGTGAAATTGAGATCTAATGTGGTTGTATGCAGGGCACTCTAAGAGGAAGTGGTTTTCATCCTCGATGCTCCTATTCTCACAAATATGGCAGATCCTTTCTATCCATGGCGTTTTAGGAACTGTCCAACGACCAGTTTCACTATGGAGCTCATGAGAATTCGTTCTAATCTTTGCTATATTAATTTTCTTCTTTAAGCTAGTTAAAATAGAGAGATACTTTTGATCTTCAAGGGTGGGGTTGATGACCCTCTTATAATAACTTAATTTTCTTTTAGACGCTAAATCTTTCTCACACCACAATTTTCCTTTGAACTTAGAAGTAACAATATCTTTAATGTTATTTATGTTTTGCAAAGCATCATTCTCATTGATCTCCCAATAGTTTAACCAGGCCCTTGTGTCCTTATGCCATCCTCGGTTAAGCCTTAGGTGGTTTTGGCTGGAATTTAAAGCTAGCTTAGGAAGTCTATGATTGTCTATGTTATTGAGCTTGTGCTTGTACACCAGAAACCTGAGCATAGCTAGGCTCTCAATAGGAGAAAGACCTGCTTCTATAAGGAGAATAGGATAGGGTGTATTACTTTTAATTTTCAGGTTATAAATTATAAAACGCTTCTGGATTTGCTCAATCTTTCTCCATGATTCTCTGTAGATGCTGCAGCCCCAAACTTCACAGCCATATAAGATAACAGGAATGACTAAAGTTTCAAAGAGGAACTTCTTTTTATCCCACATTACGAGGTTTGCAGTTTTACAATTATTTTCAAGACCAAAATAAGCTTTCCATCCCCCATTGATCCTTTTCTCAATGCTATGGTTCCAGTTGAGCTTGTGATGGATATCAATTCCTAGGTACTTGTAAGAATACACTTCCTCCAAGTTATTATTGTCATACATAAAATTAGCGCAAGTGTCCTTCTTGGATTTGATAATCATAACTTTTGTTTTGTCAGTGTTAACAGTCATACCCATGGTAGAGCAGAAATCCTTAAGAAGCTTGAGTTGCTTATCAAGATCAGAAGGTCACCTTGCCAAAAGAACAATATCGTCAGCGTAGAGAAGAAGGATAACGACTATCCCAGCTAAGATTGTGCCACCACATCCTGCTTCTTCCAAATAACCTTCAAGCTTATCGATGTAAATGCCAAATAGGGTAGGGGAGAGGGGGCAACCTTGTTTAACTCCGATGTTACACTTAATATCTTTTGACCACCCCTCATTGTTCTTTAACTTGGCAATTACCTTCTCGTATAGCCTTATAGCAGAAGCTCTCAACTCAAGAGGAACCTTTAGCTCTTCTAACCTATTCCAAAGGTTGTATCTAGGAACCGTACCGAAAGCCTTTCTAAAGTCTACAAAGCAGCAAAATAAATTGGATTTATCATTACGACATTCCTCCACAATGATCCTAAGCGTAACAAGGTGGTCTGTTGTTGAGTGATGCCTTCTGAAACCTGCTTGGCCTTTAGCCCGCTTACCTTCACTTTCAAGCCATATGCTTAACTTTTTTTCCAAAATACTACCGTACAACTTGGCTAAGAGAGGGCTGATCATAATTGTCCAATAATTAGAGGGGTTATTTGTATCTCCACTTTTAAAAATAGGGATAATGAGGCTCTCAGTCCAAGGTTTAGGGAACCCTTGCTTAACAGCTTGGTTGAAAAGCTTGTGGATGTGGGGGATGAGGAGAGGGCCTCCAATTTTTAAGATTTATGCCTGGTAACCTTCAATGTCCTTAGCTTTCCCATTCGCGAGGCGATTAACCCAAAACTTAATGTCTTCTAAAGAGAAGACTTCTTTCGTTGTGAGCAGGGTTTCCAAATTATCCATGACATTAGGAGATTCATAAAGCTTTTTAAGATAAGAATTCCAATCGTGAAGAGCAATTTTATTATTATCCTTAGTCTTCCTAGTCAGAATCTGCCTCCAAAATTTCTTAGGAGCTACCTTAGAGAGGTGTAAGAGATTCTCCTGTCTTTGACGAATATACTGCCTCTTTTTCCTTTTAATTAGGGCTTTGTATATTCTTATCTTGTCCATTTTAAGAGAATCATCAACAGCTTCCTTAATTGCTCTCCTCGCATTTTTACAATCTTTGTCATACCAAGGATTGGTTTTGCTATTTCTTTTATTATTTGAGACTTCAATTGAGAACTTTTTAATAGAATATGAGAGGGTTGTAGTAAAATTATGATATAGGTCTTCTATGTTGTCTATACTAGATAAAGGAGGCAAATTAGTTTTTAATTCAT